>OY756369.1:10311728-11579475 GCA_963576895.1 Ceraclea dissimilis
TCCAGTTGTGTAATAAAATAATTATAATAATGGAATATCGCTCTCAAAATGTGGAAAAGCCATTTGGCACACAGTTTTACAAAGTAGGTATATCTAGTACTAGTAGGGGAAACTGTTTGCATATTTCATGAACAGACAGAGCCAACTCCGCTCGCTATTCATTTTCCCACTTTATAAAGGCGACATCACAGACAATGCAGAATCGTTATTATTCAAAACGAGTCGATATTTCAACTATGATTCCATGAAAGTTACTTCCAGAAAATCTCATAAAGAATACAGCATCCGATATTTGCAAACGAAACCATTGAAAAAACTTGCGCTTTTTAACACGAGGAACAACTGCGACATATTATTATTATATCACTCAGTATATTCAACATGTACTCTGTCCATTATAATGTTGTATTGTATTGTGATACAATCTATTGCAAGGAAAATATACGATGCAGTTTCTAAAGCTCATTTCATTTATAAAGTTCAAATTCGTAACCTTCCCCGATTTTGTATATCAATGTATTTTTTTCCAGAACTTGACATATTAAAGGGACTATTACAAATTCCTAATTTAGGATTAATTATTCTTGTGGAATAAGATACATAGATAATTGTAATGAAAATATATATTCTACACTTCGCGATAAAAGCTTTTAGGGGTAACTACTATAGTACCTACCGAAAAGTATGCAACTCGGATAAGTTTCCACAAACCCAGATCCTTTTTAGTACCTACGAAGCGCGGCCACGCGCGTCCGGAAGTTCAGTTAGCTGAATCGACCATTTTCAAAAAAGCTCCGACCAAAACGTCTCTTTAAATTCAGTGTTACCCTGATTTTAAATCCAGAAAGAGATTTTGGTCGAAGCTTTTTTGCAAACAGTCGATTCAGTTAACTGAACTTCTGGACGTGTGTGGCAGCGCTTAATGCAATACATAGTAACAAAAGCGTGCTCTACCAAAATAAATAATGGCGTGAAACTAGGCATACTAAATATGCTTAGATGGGTCCCATGGACACAAAATTGATTTATCTATCCCTTTGATTATCGAAGTACCTAATCAAATTATTTTCATACAACCTATCCCAATTCCCAACCAAAGTTTTTTGTTGCTTGAATAAACAATAAAAAGTACTAGCAATGGTTTTCTATTTCCTTATATCGCGAAAAAAATGTACAAAATAAAATTAACATACAAAGAGCTTTTTTTCACAATAATGTGTATTGTTGTGGTTATTCGTACGGCAAAGAAACGGTGTTTTATTTTCAATCATAAATAAACTTTGATTTCTCAAATATATACGCTATCAAATGTCACCACTACGAGTATTTCTTCTGGATCTTCTGGATGGAAAGTATAAATGTTCTGCGCTAGCATGTGTTTTGTAATAATTATATTTCCGCATTAATCTTCACTTGTGAATAAAAAACTGTCAGAGTATAAGTGCTCATGACAGTTCTTTCGACAACATCTCACAATACCAACAATGCAATCAAGCAACATTATGTCACTTTCATATAACTTCAGAACCGCCAGATGAACTGAAATGCATAACTGAAAAGTTAGCGTATTATTATGAATCGGAAAAAGGAAATGTTGCTAGGGAGGTATCCTGATCTATATTTTTTCCTGAATCAGTAATTTGGGCGCGTATTTCCTCTAAGGTATATTACAATAAATAAAGACAAAGATATTTATATTAAGTTTTTTTTTATAGTACTTAAAGTTTAATTTGCCACAACATGAAAATCTTTGAAAAATTATGACTTTGATTGAAATTATTTATATACCCATCAGATAGATGCATTCCAATACTATTTTCAGGAACTGCGCCACATTATGACTTAAAAGACTTAATCATACAATACAATGTATAGTGTTTGTAATTAATATCAACATTCATAATTTTAATATGATTTTAAGTAGCTACATAGAAGCTATTGGGTATACCAATTATGTACATACTACGTAGAAAATCGCTATTAGCATTATGAAAATTGTACGAAATAATATATGTGGGGGATGCACGCCACTCCTATAGTGGGTAATATAGGCTGGCTGGGGCTGGGGAAATAGGCAGTAGACGGGGGAGTGTGATTATGCACCTGGGACGAGAGGAAGAAAAGAGGGAAATTGTCACGTTTTCAGACACCACCACTTCACTAGTTTGAAGTTAGCAACTGTCTTATATTGAACCAATCAGACACGTTATAGGCTTTGCATCTAATGCCCTATTGGCTGATGAATTTCCAGCTGTAAGTAAAGCGATACAATAATATCATAATGGAATTTGGTTATGTTTGTAATATAATAAATGTAAATACCTTTCAACCGTGTCGTAGTGGCTGGACCGCCTAACTCTTCCAGTGCTATGGGCACGGGGTGGCAGGTTCCAAATAAAGATTTTCCGTAGCAACTCTCGCGGCGTCCCGACGTAAAGTGAATACTGAGTATAGAGTCCGATCACAGCTGAGAGCGTACTGCGGCGGGCCCGAATACCGCACGTCGGGCAGACCGCAGAGACACTGGCGCGTAGGCGCCTTGCGAACAGCGCCGCTGCCTCCCCAGTTACCCTCATACTTCTAGCATCGCACCCCCTAGTCCTCCCCCTCACCCTATTCCTGCCCCCGCACACCCCTCCACCCCTCCTAGCTCAACACTACAGAGAGGCGCCCCTGACAACGACGTTGCGCATATCGGATATTCTAGGGTGACCATATCATTAACCCCCGTTTCACGAAACTAAAATATCGATTCCAGACAAATACAATACGTTAATTCAAATCACGTGCGCTTTTTAAATATCTCAAGCTTAATTATACTTTTGTCCAATTTATAAATATTCCTTGCATACGTATATCTGCAGTATGTTTTTATATGTGCATACCTACATGGATATGTAATGTAACATTTAACTACTAAACTAACAACACAACAAAGTCACGGCCAAATTAGTCCGACAGATAAGACCTCGCCAAACAGATGTTGCAGATGGATCTGCGTACTTAATTTATTAATGGCTATCTACCTGTGCTTTCAGTGATTATTAATCATAGTCATTATTCGGATGATTTTGGAACAGTTCCAAAACGATATTGTTCAGTAGGTAGGTATAATTATAACTAACATGTTTGGTACAATAGATCTATTCTTAATAGAGTGACAATTCAATCAATAAGGTGTATTTACCTTAATACTACTAGCATTTTAACAGAGTCTGCTGTAACATGTAGGACTGTCTTTTTTACATTGTATGCATCATTATTTCTGGCGCCCTTTAATAATAAATAGTAGGAGCCTAATATTTTGTGGTCAATAGACATAATTTTGCTTTAAGAGTTTTTCACATAAAAAGTATTTTGATAATCGATGTGACGGTATCCTACTAATTTCCAAATATTCCAAGTATACAATAGTCCAGTTATTTCACTTGGGCTACGTCGGGTTACAAAAACTTGTTATTCTTTTTTTTTTCGTAGTAAATACATATCCTCACAACTCACCCTTGTGGAGTTTCTATGCATCTTTGCAGTATGATTACAACGTTTTTTTTTTAATTATTAATGTAATAAATATTTACCTACCTAATTTTGTGTTGTAAATATTGTGTAATAATTATTGTTCAGTCCGAACAAAGCAAACGAAAGTAATTACGTAGTCCGAATTTTAAAATGCATATTGAATGGTCCCCCTATATTATTTAGGTGTTGTTAGTAGCGTGCTTCGGTAGGAATTCAGCCTCTACGCTAGTGGAGTATAATCGCTACGACGAAACGAGGGAAATTATTTCACATACGATGTTTTGTTCCTGGCCTAATGATTCGGTCAATTTTTCAACAAGGATGTCGAAAACATAACTGCCTGGTAAATTAACCGACGCAGGGTCATCTATATTCTACTCACATACTCCATATAGGCGGTCAAGGACAATATGTTAAAACTTAAACACATCTCTATAATGTTATAACCAAACTGACAATTTATTACTGACGCTAACTTAAGTAACCTTCCGTTTAATTTTTTTTTTCTTAAGTTTAGTACATCTATACTAGAATATATTCATTAGCGCTACACACTACTAAACCCAATAGAGCTTCGATAAAACAGTACAATATGACAAAGTGTAAAAAGAGTCCAAGTATGTTATTATTTTGAAATCATCATTTGCAAAAAAATGAATGAAGGTATTTTTTTTAAACACCCATATTATTTATATTAGAATAAGTTGTGAGGACTAGGACAAAATATAAAAAAGCTATAACAATTTAAAAGCAGGTAGGCACCACTAATTACTAAACAATCGCATACTATAATCTAAATCCCCAGGAATAAAGCGTTAGGTTTAAAAACATATGTTTTTATCAATAATAATAACATTAAGTAACAGGTACCACCAATAAATGAATTTGCTCCGACCATTTTCAATAATGTAAACTAATTAACAATCGAATTTGTAGAAACAATGGTCATTTATTACAAAACTGCAAGTTGTGCATTTTGTACGCAATTATAATTTGTAGGTATTCAATTTCCGTTTTTTGAAAAATTGCGCCTTTTGATGCTGAGAAAGCCCAAATAAGCATAGACAATCTTATTATGGCAACACATGCTGCATGCCGGTCGTCGTTTTTTCTGACGTTTGTTGTGTTAGCGCATAATAATATTTTGGGTTTTTGTTAATTGTATATATTTTATTGTGAACTAATTTAACGACGGATGCTGTTGAACGTTACTTATTTGCGTTTGTTAAGTTTATACGATGTTGCGATATCAATATAGTACTATTTCAATTAATATTTGAGGTGCAAATAGCGACAATGGCGGACCCTTTCGATCTCTTGGATGCCATACAAAAAGTGAAAAAAGAACGTTCGTCGCCCCCGACTAAATCGTCGTCGGAAATACTTTCTGAATTATTCGGTAAATTTAATGCGGAACCTCCAGATATATCCGAGACACTTGAATATGTCGACAAAAAATCTAAAAAGAAGAAAAAACATAAAGAAAGGAAGAAGAAAAAGTCAGACAAACGAGGAAAAAGCAGTTCCGATGAAAGTGATGAAGATTCAGAGCCTGTCAAGAAGAAATCCAAGAAAAGTAAACATAAAAAGAAAAAGAAGAAGTATAGAACTTCCGATTCTGAAAGTGATTCCAAACATTCGAGAAAGTTGTCCCTGTCAAGTCCTTCACACAATGAAAACAGAAAAGATATTTTGAAAGTAAAAGAACTAGTTGACAGACGAGTTACCCTGGAGAAAGGAAACTTCTCCATCCATGTTAAAAATGAAAAAACTAAAGTTCAATATGATAGGAGTAACGATAGCTCTATGGACAACATTCCCATTCCTAAAGCACCAGACGTTTCACAAATAAAACTTCCAGATGAAAATAAATACACTTCTAAAGCCATTACGAATAATAATCAAATCAAAGCTAATGACAAGCAAGACAAAACCAAACCTGTAAACAAGATACAAATTAAAAACTTAAAATTCAGTTCTGTGTTTGAAGCGACTGTGAAACAAGTGGAGGAAGAGGCGAGAAAGAAAGCTGAGAGATATGAAGATGGAGAATTGTCAGATTCGTCTGTTTCCAATACTTCATTAAAAGATCTGTCTGAGGAAGAATCTAGTATTGGTAAAGTCAAGAACACGTCTGACCTCAGAGATAAGTTAAATGATATTAGGAACACTGAATCTGATAAACATAAAACAAATAGGTAAGTGAATTGTTCGTATTCACATAAACACAATATGATCCATGTTAATGTAATATAACCTTCTTCTGTTATTCTAGTGATAGTTTAAAACTTGATAAATCCTCGTCAAATAAGAAATCTAAAAGGTCTCGAAGCAGATCGAGAAAACGATCTACAAGTAGATCAAAAAAGAGATCACGCAGTCGATCTAGGAAACGGTCAACAAGCAAGTCGAGGAAAAGGTAGATAAACTCATTATGCTTTGAAAGAATTGGTTTTTTTGTTATTTTCTAATACATAATTCTAAACAGGTCGAATACATTTCAGAGGTCGCAGTAGATCGACGTCTCGCAGTAAATCACACAAGCGATCAAGAAGTAGATCTAAACATCGACACTATAGTTCTTCAAGGCATCATGGAAAGGAGAGAGATGATAGAAGGTGAGGTTTTCAATTTCCGGACTGAAGCTCGAAATCTTTTCTTGTGGTTTCTACGAATATGCAGAGCCCAGGGTATTTTGAGATTCCTGAATGGACAGTGGATAAAATTGTTAAACATTAGTTTTTATATTTTTGGATTAGGACTTGTGTATTCTTCTTTAAGTAGACTTGTAACGTCAATCTCTAGATGATATTTTGTTTTATTATGTAAACATAATTAAATAATGTTTACATTCTGTATCAGGTATAGTCGTTATGACAGGAGGAGATCGTCTGAACGAGATAGTCGCATTGAAATTGATAAAAAAAGGTTACTGGAAATAGCCAGGAAGAATGCAATCACTATGCTACAGAGTGGAGCCCTGCCGGCTGCTATTAACTTGGGACCCATTGCACAACAAAAAGTTATTTCTGCTATTAAATCAGGAGGTATTGTTATTTAGTATTACAGCTCGAGGAATCTATTATATTCTGTTCTAATTTTACTTAGGCAATTCACTCGAAATCAATTTCGAGTGAATTGCCTAAGTAAAGTACAAGGAGTCACCACACAGAAAAATATCTATATTTATTTGTTTACACTAATGTTTATTTTATTTTGTTCTACATTATTGTTTGGTTTGTCCAGGAAAATCTGTTGATGAATTGACCGACTTCTGTAAAAGTTTATCTCGTCAAGAAGCCTTGGGAGAATTGTCATCAGTGTCTTCTGATTCGGAAAATAGTGGGAATGAAGAATCTAGACCATTTAATCATCCATTCCAAGTCAAAGATAAGGCTCCAATTGTACTCAACATCAAGGTGAATACACAATGTGAATTATACAGGGTGTCCCGTAAGTCAACGATATCCCGTGGAGGGGTGATAGACCAACTCATACCGGACCAGAAAAACGAAATATGACCTTAGTAAAAAATCGCTCGTTCTCGAGATATCAGCACTTTTTTGTTTTTCGTGAAATTCAACACCTTCGCTCAGTTTTTCGATCGCCACGGTCACAAAATTCAATATTCTAAGATTATAATTTTTGATTTAGTAATCCTGAATAATCCAGCTATTTGATTATAATCCAAAATAAAACGTACTATGTCACAATTTTGAAAAAATGGACATCGTTTCCGGATCTCTAGTTTTTTGCATTTTATTGGCAAATATCGACTCTGTTACACTGTAAAAAAATTGTATCACATTATGCTGACAAGTTATATTAAAAACTACCTCATTAAGTGTAGTTTTTAAAAAAGTACAAAACTGGACATAGATCCCTTTCCAAAAAAAGATATTACTGTTTTACTTCAAAAAGAGCTCATTATAAAAAAAATCTAACGCAGGGTAATAGGTTCCTCAGGTCCAATATTTAGAGAAGTGATAGAAGATGAAAAAATATGAAAAAAAAGTATTATAAATGTATGTCCAAAAATCAACCGTTTTGGAGTTATAGCCTTTTGAAAATTGAGATGTATGAAAATTTCTCATTTAGGTTTTTTGACAATAACTTACGAACTACAAACTCGATTTTGACAAAACAAACTAAAAATCATAGTCAATAATGTAGGCTTTCGATAAAGATTCTTATTTTTGGACTTTTCCCTAAAATCTAGTGAAAATTATGTACATGTATTTTTGTTAGATAATATTTTTTACAGAATTTTCAATAGATTCTAAAAAAAAGTCCACAAATCAGGACCTCTATCGAAAGCCTTCATCATTGACTATGACTTTTAGTTTGTTTTGTCTAAATCGAGTTAGTAGTTTGCGAGTTATCATCAAAAAACCCAAATGAAAAATTTTCATACACCTCAATTTTCAAAAGGCTATAACTCCAAACCGGTTGATTTTTGGACATACATTTATAATACTTTTTTTTCATATTTTTTCATCCTCTATCACTTCTCCAAATATTGGACCTAAGGAACCTATTACCCTGCGTTAGATTTTTTTTATAATGAGCTCTTTTTGAAGTAAAACAGTAATATCTTTTTTTGGAAGGGGATCTATGTCCAGTTTTGTACTTTTTTAAAAACTACACTTAATGAGGTAGTTTTTAATATAACTTGTCAGCTTAATGTGATACAATTTTTTTACAGTGTAACGGAGTCGAAATTTGCCAATAAAAAGCAAAAAACTCGAGAGCCGGAAATGATGTCCTTTTTTTCAAAATTGTGACATAGTACGTTTTATTTTGGATTATAATCAAATAGCTGGATTATTCAGGATTGCGAATCAAAAATTAGAATCTTAGAATATTGTATTTTGTGACCGTGGCGATCGAAAAACTGAGCGAAGGTGTCGAATTTCACGAAAAACAAAAAAGTGCCAATATCTCGAGAACGAGCGATTTTTTACTATGGTCATATTTCGTTTTTCTGGTCCGTTATGAGTTGGTCTATCACCCCTCCACGGGATATCGTTGACTTACGGGACACCCTGTATGTTGAAAATAGGTATATTATTGGTTTCTTCAAAAATCCCACATAAATATTTTAGTTCGTTCGTTTATATCAGGACTCTCCACTTTACATAATTTATCTCACGGGTTTCCATGGATACAATTTTTTCCCATAGAATTACTACTAATCCAGCGTACAACATATTTGAAACAGACAGTACGTCGTATCAAATTTCCAGTTAATTCATTCCGGGGTAATCTTTTATATGGAATAGTTTTGTGCATTCATTAATTGAGTGGATTTAGTAAACATTCCCAGGATCAACATAGGATATAAATAATTAAATAATTTGTAGTCTTGAATAAGATATTTCATTACACAAAACATGGGAAAATCCTTCTTCACAGAGTATAGCAAGTATATCTGCCAGTCATGTCAATCTCAATACTAAACATACTTATTTAAAGTATTTACTGCTCCTATTTCCAAAAAAATGTGGTCAACAATACAGCATAATGATTTATTATGTTTCAGTATTAAAATTAATCCTTCGTTATAAATAAATTAGGCAAAAATCTGAAATTAACGTTTTGACAAATAGTTATGAATGTACAACACCGCAGAAGTCAGCTTTTGCTATAGAGATAAAATTATGCCCTGATATGGTATACTTTTTTTTTTTTTTTTTTTTTTCTGAGAACACTTTATTGCAACAATAATAACAATATTAACATACACATACATTGCAACAACTGTGAAATATTTACCAATTACATCAAGCAGTGTACAGTATGCATGTTGATATACAGAGTCACGCCAAACCTTATCCAGGTTTGTCGGCGCGTACTCATTACTATTGAAGAATTAATAAAATGTAGAACACCTAATTAAACTACAATATTCAACAATACTGGGCACATATTAGGCATCTCAAAGACGAATGCAGAGAAATAATAGTAGGTAAATAGTTTGTGAATAAAATGATGCCTACATTAATTTATTCATGTTTTCATAAAAATCATAATATTTTGTCATTTCTAATCTAATAGGAGATACCTACTCTATGATTTCATTAAAAGTTTTTCATCTTCCATAAACAATAATACCTTATCACAATAAATATTGCAGGTACCTACCCATTAATTTGATTGTCAATCAAGGTTAATTGCCTACACGAAACTGCATACACATGCCATAATAATAAATATTTTTAAAAATAGAACTTGAGTGAATGTATGCACATGATGTGCACTGATCTGATTTCACAAGTACTTACACAAGTATAAAACATGTCACAACTCACAAGTAACACGGTTTTAGTGAAGAAAAAAATGATAATGAACAGTATTAATTTCCAACATCACTAAAATAATGATTTTTCAATACATTCAACAGATATTTTTAAACTTTTAAACAATCAACTCTCAAAGTTTTGACAATTCAGCTGTCAGTGTCAGATTTTCCCTCCAATTACCAGTAAGATAATTTTGGCCAATTCTTAAGTAAAATATCACAACACAATAAATATTCAACAACACTTATACAGTTATACATATGTGTAATATAGTGATTTATTATATTCAAATAAGGATTTATTTATTAAATAATAATTTAGTACTACAATAAAAAATAACAGTGATAAAAAATGCAAATGTATATTAATTCCGAATTGTCCATTTTCTTTGATTTTGTCCATTTGATTTCAACGTATGGCAATTCTATTGCGTCGCTTTCACACAAGACAGCGTTATAACAAACTTAGTATTTTTGTCTTGATGGAATGGATTTGGTATTTTTTTTAGTATTTCCGGAAGAATTCGTACTTTGTAGTATTTTCACGATTATTTAGTATGTTTTACATTTAAAACAAGAAATTATGTAAAAAATCTACCTAAAAAATGTATGTGACCGTCATCAGGTTCTATTTTTTTTTTAAATTTTGAAGCAATTTGATGTGTCGCAGAAGAGCCCCTCCCCCGCAATTTTTTTCTATACCATTTTGACTTTGATCTAGGGACCATCTCCTTCCCCTCCCCGTCAACGAAACGTAATCTGGTATTTTTTTAGTATTTTTTACTTACGCACTTAGTATTTTGGCTCTTCGAATTTTGTCTGAGACGGTAACCATAGACCAGCTATAAACCCGTAAATAAATGAATGCCGAATTTTAAAACACAAAATCTTTGACATGCTCATTTTAGTTCCGAAATCAGCCGCTGGAGTTAGTAGTAACTTTGATTATTATTATATAACATATTATAATTTAAACCAAAACTCAAATTTTTGTAAGTGTTCGGATGCATGGAGTGATGAATTGCTTGGAAATTCATAACAATGCCAATAAGTTGTATCTAAACGTCGCCGTTTTTGGGAGAAAAAGCTTTTCTTAAGAGATACAATATTTATGATAGAATCAGGTTCATAGGTTCCTTAATAGGATCCAAGGGCTGTGTGGAGTCACGTGTGCAATAGCATGAAAGGACGTAAGAAAATAAATTCAGATCTTATGTCATATTTTGTTCGGCTCCAACCATCGGGAGACGTCAAGTGATCGAGAGGATCCAGTCACTGCACACCGCCGTGATTGGTATCGAATGAAAGGGCATTGAAAAAGAAATCCAGATCTTAGGTCATATTTTGTCCAGTTCCGGCCATCGGGAGACGTCAGGTGATCGAGAGGATCCAGTCACCGCACACCGGCGTGTCTGGCGTCTCATGAAAGAACTTCATTAGTAGAACATAGATCTTTTTTCATATTTTGAATAGGTCCAGTCATGGCGGGAGACAACTTCGGAACGGGGGAATCCAAGTGCTTAAAGTATATAGCAACGTTATAAAAAGTGACAAATCTGAAATTTAAACACTGAGAAATTACGGGTTGATGGTTATAATATGCTTTATGGAGCCATTAAAACTCACTATTTTGTCTAACAGAACGCGTCTCGGGTCGTACTGTCGATTTATTTCAAATTTACCGTTGCGAAGCACGGGTTACTCAGCTAGTATTGAATATTTCGCTTAAATTTCTCAGGGTGGTACACCACTACCTACGCAGTCGTTACAAGAGAAGACCATTGAACAGAGTAAAGTTCTTCGAATGCAGTTTCCTGTATCCTCTGGAACTCAACACAGAGGAGCTGAGAGTGAGTGGCGACCTGTATCGCCTCCAACTACAACAGTCAAGCCAACGCCTATACCTCCACTACCTAAACATGTTCCAAATCCACCATTAATAAAACCACAAAAACCGTAAGCATTACATATTCATTTTTTACTTAATCAAATAACTTTATTCTTAAATGAAATTTATACTAACTCATTCACTCTTATTAGGGCTCCTCCTCCACCCCCTGCGACACCAGCGCCATCTTCTAGTCAACCGGCTGAACCACCAAGTGCTCCAGTTGTTCCTCAAGGACCCACCTTTATTCCACCACTACCTTCTACTGGTAAATTAATTCCCCTATAATTATGTGTGTCTTTGTCAGACCTTTGGAGTCCTTATGTATGTGACTATCACCTGTTCTAAATTG
Organism: Ceraclea dissimilis; assembly: GCA_963576895.1. Taxonomy (NCBI): domain Eukaryota; kingdom Metazoa; phylum Arthropoda; class Insecta; order Trichoptera; family Leptoceridae; genus Ceraclea; species Ceraclea dissimilis. The sequence goes on from OY756369.1 coordinate 10,323,789, forward strand.
TCATAAATAATAGTTAGTGTAATTGTTATAATTTCAGTTCCGGGTATGGCCCAGCCACCCATTATACCAGCAGTGCCTCCAGGACCACAAGTCTTTCCCTCTGAAGCCAACAATATAGTAAGCACTGGACATAAGTTTGTAGATTGTGAAACGTATTACATACAACACAACTCAGTGCAACAGTTGATTTATTTATTGATTGATTTATTTTTCCAGAACATCGACATTGGATCAATAGTTTCGCAAAGACTGACAGCCATCAGGAAACTTCAGCAAAATCCAAATGATGTCAGTGCCATTAACCAAATGTATCAAGCTAACCAAGTGGTGTGTATAAATTATTTTGTGTGTAAACCGTCATACTTGTGTAGTATTGGCTATAACCTTTTCTTGCTAATTATTTTTTTTCTAATTATCCTCCATCTGTTTCTAGATGTCAAAGTGGGCGCAATCTAAACAAGAGCCTGGACAGTTCACCGGTAGTACTGGTGCTCAAATATTGACTCCCAGAGAGTTGGCAAGTGGCTATCAGGCCTGGGCTAAAAGGGTAAGTTTCAGCTTTTACCATACTCCGCAATGTTGGGTGATTCTATTTTAGCAAGTACGTCACTTCTTCGTAAATAATTTAAGATAAAATTCCTGATTATAATTTGTGCAATGGATAATAAAAAATTATTTACCACGTACGAGAATAGTCTTGTAGACTTTTGATAGTTTCTCTATACCCTGTTGTTTCTTGTAGTAGGAATAAAAGTAGCTTTTCTCAGTAGATAAACTAACATTTTTTTAGGGATACAGGAATATAAGTACAAATATAAATTTATTGGTTATCCTTCCATCTATGCATAATTTTGTGTTAATTTTGGACACAAAATTGAGCGAGATAACACATACAACTCTATGTACTATTACTGTTTTGTATAGACAGTAATTTAATTGCATGCTCACCAATTTCCACTATACAATATTAGTGATGCAATTCCACTATACAATATAATGCTAATACATATTCCTTTATCACTAAATTTGCTTATCTACTGAATGAAGCTACTTATTCCACGACTCATCCTGTAATCTTTTCTGTTTTCAGGCAACGTGAAACTCATGGCATTTAAATATTCTCCCTTTGGCTTCCGGTTGATTTGTTTTATCTCTGAGAGCCACTGGGAGAATATTAAAATGTTTATAAATTTTGCTAATAATATATTATATTCTGTAATATTACTCCCGATATGTTATTCATGTCATGACAATAGCCATACGTTTTATATTTTAACGTAGCTTATTATGAAATAGAATATTTGAGTTAAATGAAATTACACAACGTAATTACTTATGGTCGAAACCCGAATTGAAAGAACTCAGAAAAGAATTACGCATTTTGGTCCCAAATTTTGACTTCATGAAACGTAATTCTTTGCTGTGTACTTTTGACTAAATGTAATTTCATCCATATGTGATTTTGTCTATGTGAAGTTTCACCCTGACACAAATATTTAGACATTATGTTGAATAATAATTGAGGTGTTAGTTCGACATCCTTCAGGTTTATTCTCATGGTACATGTGCTTGTTTAGGTTTCATGTGAGACATTTGTATGAACAGAACATAAATGTATGTAAGCACATAGGTGAAGACAAATATTCAGGTGTACTTTTAAAATGTGATGCGGTAATAACATCAACCAGTAGATAATGTTACCACTTATACCACAATTTAATATTTGTTAAGTGTGCGTTGTAAGTTGGTAGCAGAGAAGTACACCAGAATATTTGTTACAGGTTAATTTCAGTAACAGGTTCTGTTTATCGTCACAAGTCGGAGGTTGTAGTTTGATTTAGTGCTCTGTCAACATTATGGAGATGTGACCACCGTGGCCTTGTCCCCAAGTAGGTGAGTACTTCTGTTGCACTGGCTTTGCCATAATATTGTACACAAATATACGACAAAGCTGGCAACAGAAGAATGAAAAAGGATTATAACCTGTTATTTTTCAGGATACTTATCGTCTATGTCCTCCAAATATCCTTCTATTGCATGTATGGTATATATATTTAATAGCACTTTAATCGAACCCTGAAACACATTGTATCCCCTGTATAACCAATTGACTTTGTTAGACCCAGGCATAAATACGTTCATTGATTCAACTGAAAATAAATGTTTACATACATTGCACAAAACAATTCACTCTTTTCTTCATAATTCTTAATACTCCAATTAATTGCATATACACATCAATTTGTCATTACAATACTTTAGTGCTAATCACCATAGTTTGGAAGATATGAAATCTGAAAATACATATACGCAGATCTTATAATCATTGGGAAATTCATAAATCTACAACATCAATACATTAATCATTGTTTATATTAGTACATATTAGGCTTGTCCATCAGTTTGTAAGAAAATACTATCTGTTTGAGGAACATACTGTATACCTTCTTGTTATATAAGACAACTTGTATATAACATTCTCCAATCATAACTTCCATCCCTTAATACAAACTATACAATCCTTTACATTCTGTGATACGCTGCGTATTATACCATCATATAAATATAACTAGAAATATTTGATGAATTAGTATAAATGTAATTAAACAATATAACTTGGTATAGGACCAACTGCAGACTGCAGCACCTGTGTCCGGGGGAATGGGAATGCATCTCCTGCAGAAGATGGGGTGGAAGCCTGGGGAAGGACTTGGGAAAGAGAAGAACGGAGCGCTCACTCCACTGTTGCTAGAAGTCAAGTTGGACACTAAAGGATTAGTGGCCAAGGAAGAGGTGAGATTATGTAACACTATAGTATATCGCACATTGCCATTTCCTCTACTTACCTGTAAATTTTTATATCATTACAAAACGGTACCCCTACATAATTTTCATTAAAAAATAGAACAAAAAGATGGGAAGTTTTTGCAAAAAAGAATGTTTTTTTTCTTTAACCACCTGCTAAAACATTAAATTTTTATATCATTACAAAACGGTACCCCTACATAATTTTCATTAAAAAATAGAACAAAAAGATGGGAAGTTTTTGCAAAAAAGAATGTTTTTTTTCTTAAACCACCTGCTAAAACATACTTCACTGTCGTTGGTATGTATATGCTTTACAAAATTCAAAGCATTTTGACTTCATAATTATAATTTTATTTGAACTGTGAAAAGTAGGACACTCATTTTACTAAGAATTAAAAATAACAGGTTTTTAAAAATTGTTCTAAACTTGTGATTTTTTTAAAAGATAAATTATGTAATTGTATTTTTTTATGCGTAAAAAATTGAACATATTTCAAAAATTCGTGACTATTTCCATGAAAAAAGTTTATTTAATTATAAACAGTTAATTCAAAGTCAACAATGCACAGCCTTTTTTGCCAGAGGTACAGAAAAAATGGCAATGTCTGATTTAACTAAAATAATAAAAGTTGAGACTCTTGCGCAAATATACACATATGTACTAAATAAAACAATTATTAGAAGTGATCTTCTTATAAAGGTCATTGTTTGTTTCACTTTGTAGCTTGTTGTACCTTTTGATTCTCAGACTAAGCGACCCAAAGAAGTGATCTTCTTATAAAGGTCATTGTTTGTTTCACTTTGTAGCTTGTTGTACCTTTTGATTCTCAGACTAAGCGACCCAATGCCAGACGTGGTCCCACTGTGAAGACATTGGCTGGCAAGCATCCCGTATCACTGTTGGGAGAGTTCTGTTCTAAGAGGAAATTGGGAGTACCATCTTACACACTGTGCTTCGAGTGCGGACCAGATCATAAAAAGAACTTTGTTTTTAAGGTAAATTCATAAAAATAATTATTCATTATATTACTGTTCGAAAAATTTAACAGCTCTAAAAAAGCTTCATCTAAATATTTTGTTTGTATCCAGAATTGCACATTAGAAGTTTAAAAATAGTCTTGCAAACTTGATTCATAAACATTCGAGACTAAATATTTCAAACTTTTTAATTCCGCATGTCTGCAGAAATCATTTTATAATGATTTACTACTTATTTACATAACACATTGAATAATTTTGAATTTATGCCAACTGGCACGTACTGTATTTGATTGTTTTAGGTTACAGTCAATGGCATAGAATACCAACCAAATGTAGCAAGCGCTAACAAGAAGCAGGCCAAAGCAGATGCCGCTCAGCTTTGTCTACAAAAGTTAGGTGTGATACCATCATAGATTATTAAGGGCTAGAAATGTTGGTATTGTGTTACTCCGTGTGCTACCAATGAGGTGCTAAATTCTTATCTAAGTGTATGTAATAGCACTTAGATCTTTGTGAGCTTGATATGTTGTAAGATATGAAGGATTATTATTTTTCCTAATATAGGTATGTTCCAATCTGCATGATTGCAGTATTGGATGCCACTTGAATTTGCTGTGAGAGGTCAGTTGAATGTTTCCCGAGTCACTACATAATAATATGTGTATACGAATTAGTAATAAGTTATAACACATTTTTCAAGTCAAAGAAGGATTTTATTCTGAAGAAATGTTACAATTTAGTCTTATAACAAAATAATCACATGTTTTCAAATGTTTATTTTAATGTACAATAAAAACAATGTGATACAAACTATGTAACCATGTATAAATAATTTACATACAAATAACAATAATGTTATATTTTTGTGATATACACCTAAACTATTGCAACCAGAGTGCACTTGGAACCATATTGTAAATCCCCGGGGGAGTGCACATAATGCTGCATTGCGTGAATTTAGTATATGTATTCTTCTAAATTATGTTGAAGAAAACTGTATACAAGAGTAACACAATGATTTTGTGTTACAAACATTGACTTTTTAGATTTTTTTCTTGTAAAATAATTAAAGTTGTTAAACTATACCTACTGAGTAATTTATTTCCAATCCAATTTGAGACAACAATACCACCGATAAATGTATACTATGGAAATAAAGAATCAAGCTTCATCTAAATATCACAAATACATAATAATGTATTAAAACAAATCTACTAGTCTATGTGAGTATAAAACTACTGCAGTTAGGATAATCAATTATCATTTTGCGTTCAATGCTAAGCGGAAATATTCTGTAAACATGTATTCTAGAATCCACAGAAATATAAATTTTGAAAACCATAAGAAGCACAATAAAAGGGCCAGTATTGTTTCGTAATTAAAATAGCATGACATTCTCATTCGAGGTCAAGTATATTAATAATAACAATTCTAAATACATATTTACATACTTAGAGATCTAAATTATCAGAAGGCATCTACTCTTGCTTGCTTGAACCCTTGCTTTGTTTGATCCTGTAATCTGACAGAGCTGCTTTGATAGCGTCCTCTGCCAACACTGAAAATTAATTACACATCTATTATAGAAATCTTCAAACAATGTACATGTGTAAGAACTGCAAAATCTCAATGAATTTGTTCCTATTCTACACATCATTTCCCCAATCTTTGGGGAACAACTTATTTTTTATAGTGGCAGACTGTAAACACTGACTGAGAAAAAACACTCAACTCTTTGGAAAAGCATTACAGAATCACAAGTTACAAAATAACTTTACATTGCTGGTAGTGATTTAGTTGTCTCGACAGATATACAATAGGTGCAACGAAGGATGGGCATCAGGAAAATAAATTGTGGCGATCAAACTATAATACAAATGATTAGTACTTACTAGAACAATGCAACTTAACAGGAGGTAAAGACAATTCATTGGCAATATCTGTATTCTTCAACTGGAGAGCCTGGTCCACTGTCTTGCCTTTCACCCACTCAGTTGCCAAAGAGCTGGAGGCTATGGCGGAACCGCATCCAAAGGTTTTAAATTTTGCATCAATGATTTTTCCATTTTCATCGACCTTTATCTGCAATTTCATGACATCTCCACAGGCAGGAGCGCCCACTAGACCTGTACCAACATTCTTGTCTTTCTTATCCAACGACCCAACATTGCGAGGGTTTTCATAATGATCTACAACCTAAAATTCAACACTCAAGTTAGTATTTCGTCAGTATCGAAAAGAGTGGCGAAATATTTAGCGTCTTCACAAATTATTCAAAACGATAATGGCAAGAAAGACGCAGTTGGCATCGAATGTATTGCGCAAAACAAACAATATTATTTCATAAATTACCTTCTCGTGGTAAGACGCCGACAATATCCTGGGGATACTCTCTGTAGATACAGACTTCTGTATTTTAGACGCGAATCGTAAAAGAGACATTATAGTATTTCTCGGATCACAACTTGTTACGAAATTTACAATCAATAAAAATAATCACAACTAACACGCACTAAAGCCAATTTCCTGTTTTGATTTTGATAAAAATGACAGACAAACACAAAATGACCACAAATGCCAATTCCATAGAAAAAGCATAGATTATGACGTATGACAACAAAATAAACAAACAAAAATATCAATCTTCTTCTCTTCGTCAGCCTATTCCCGTCCACTCCTGGACGAAGGCCTCCTCCATTTGCTTCCACGGGGCATGTCTAGTATCACAGCGATTATTTAAGCGTCAAAGATGGCGGCGATGGACGTTGGTAGACGTCCAAGTAGACGTCGTTGTATGCACGACACTAGTGCCACCTATCGTCTTTTAATAGTACTTGAAAATGATATTATACCTACTGCTTTTTGACGTTTGCCTTTGATCCAGAGAGAGTATATGTGTTCTGTGCTTTGATCTCTTTAGAGAGTATCGAGTTGACTGTAAGATAATTATTGGTTTTGCAATAAGTCCGCCTTTTGGCACACTATAATTGTCTTGTTTTTGTAACTATGTATATTTTCTCTGGCCAATAAAGATTTATTTATATTATTATGTGTTCTGTCAGTTCTGTACATTTGATTGTGCGCGTTCTGGTACAGTGTTTTCAACTTATTTTATAAACTCGGTTTTAAGACATTTTTGGTAAGTTTTTTCTTACTACATTATTTTACTCACGTTCACTATAAAGCTATAATAACATTATCTCTGTAAATTTGTGAAACACAGTTTTCTCGGAGGCAGCGCGTGTTGTATTTTTCTCGCACATGCAATTTGTTTCTATTGCCATTAATACCTATTACATAGATGTATGAATACAGGGTAGAAAATTCGAGGATTAATACAAAAAAAAACTCTAAATTCACAAACATCCTTGTTGTAAACGCTTTGCTTTTTGCGTCGGTCCATCTGTATGTAAAAGTAAACGATTCAGGTGTTTCTATTTCAGATACAAAATGAACAACGAATCAGCCTTTGTTGAAGTGATGCAGAGGAGGCTTTTAGATTTCTCCATGCATGGTGATGGTGAAGAATACTTGTGGGGATATGTTGAAGAACATGGCTATCCCGAGCTATTAAATGTACTAAAAACAATGGGTTACAGCTATTTGATTAGAAGAAGTGAACAGTAAGTCCTTAGTAGGTTATTAATATTTCATTTGTAAATGGCAATAAACCTCTAACAATTTATATAATACGATTAGTGTTAAATGTATTTTTGAGATGGAGATTGTCGGCTGTCTGGTACATCTAATAAGTATAATATTTTGTCACATGATCGATATTGTGAAGCAGTGCGTTCAGAGTGTGCTATTTTTACAGAAGGAAATAATGCTGTTACGTTTTCATTCCAATCATCAAACTGTGCCAATGCTAAGCATTCATTCAACTCAGCCGATATGCAATTTATTGGATCACCATTTGTCCCAGTAAAGAGAATTACTCTACAATGCATTCTAGGACCAAATCATAGACGACCCAAGGAGGAAAGCGAGGTACGTAAATACATTTCCTCAAAACTAAAAAATTATAGAAGATGTACAAATGTGGAATTTCTCCGTGGTGTCCTGTAAAAGACAGGTGTTGGCTTGATCTCCGCAATACATTTTACATCTTATCCAGCAATGCGGCTTCCAACCTATTCTGAGTATCTTATTTTTACAGGCGCAAAGGTGTGGTTTTATGCTTTAAACACACAGTATTTGCTGGTTACCCCTTTATAGTACAATAATTAGTATTAGTAAATTTGGAATATGAAAATACTAAACTTATGGGATTCTGCACTCAGCAGAGATTGATGGCTCCAGATCAGACTAGTAAGGAGCGTAGTAATTAGTGTAAATATGTTATATAATGAGACCAAATCTTTACATGTTGCTGCTAGTTATTATATTATTTTATTCCCAGTTCATAGGGAAATTGAGTAAATCGTTTTGTAATAACTTCTTTTGCCTTAATTATCATTAAACTTCCTATTTGGCATAGAATTCATGCAAATGTAGTATTAATAGGACATGTAAACTAACTGAAAACTAAAAATGGTATATAAATTGGTGCCAGGTTCAAACCCCGGCGCTGGCGATGTATTCCACATTTTGCGATACAGGCTTTTAGCCAAGTGCAAGGTGTGCAGGGAAGTATTTGGGTTTGTGTATGCAAGCCCAGATCCTTTTTAAAAATATATATATACAATACAAAAATGTGTCACTCGTTCTTTTTTGAAAATGTGTGATTTACTGCAATTTGGCAGTGTAATAGTCTTTGAGACAGTAGATTTAAATTTTTTGTTATTTTTTAGACAGGTGATCATCCAACACCACAGAAAAAACGAATGCATATCACAAACACTAAGAAAATGGGTTGTCCTGCTACTATTCTAGTGAAAATAATTGAAATTTACAACCAATTTGTTGTTGATGAAAATTCACCATAGGATGAAAAACAACAGGTAAGGAAAAAATTATCTATGTATCTATACCCTCACGCCGTGTCCCTTGCAGGGTAGCCAAAGAGGACACAGCGCCAGATTACCCTATCCTTACACACACTTCTAGCCTCCGTCACATTCATACACTACACACAGTCATACACGCTCAACTCTTCTTTTGCTCAAGACATGCTTGAGGATCTGGTCGACATGATTGGACCAGGTCAGTCTCGGGCGACCGCGCTTCCTCACACCTCTTCTCTCACCCAAATATATCTTTTTGGTCAATACTTCATCATTAATTCTCTCAACATGCCCAAACCATCTTAGTTAGGTTTTCATTCATGTCACAACACCCATTTTACAGGATCTTTACGGGGGGAGGGGGGGGGGGGGGTTGCGGCAAGATTTTGATAGGCAACTCTAGTGCGATGTATGACCCTATTGGTAAATTATCATTTAAACCACATTTCGATCAAAAAAAAGATACGTCATATATTTTTAGCAGCTCGCTCTTGGACTATTAAGTAATTTTTTATTACATACATGACAAGATAATATGCATTTACAATAATAAGTGCAGAAAAATGTAAGGTGCCCTTGGGGCGATCTCATCTCTAAACGGCGCCAATAAGTGGTCCAATTATTATTATTAAGTAACATTTACTAGGGCGAATATTGCAGTACTAAAATGTTTTCGTATTTTTTTAGGTCTTAAGGTCGTTAAGACTTGAACTTCAAAGCGATTCGCCACCAAAAGGCCAAGTGCGTTATTATCTGAAGATGATGGGGAACCATAATCATTCACTCACTGTTGCTGAAATGAATGAACGAATGGATCCTAGATTAGTAGAAGAAACCTACAAATTGGTAAATAGTGGGGTGGCATCTACCAGGGACATAGAAATATATCTGCGTAGATTCGCCGAAACTCTTACGGAGGATAAACCCAATCTATATAACAGAGCTTTCTTTCCGTCTAAGGAAATAGTGTACGGGCACATCTACAGAGCACTTGCTAAATCAAGAGAGTCCAAGTTTGACCAAGAGGTTCTTGGACAAGCAATTGAGAAGTGGAGGAGGAGTTCCCCAGAGGATAGTTTTTTCTACAGACCGCACACTGAAGAAGGGCCACTGTTGTTTTGCCACACAACAAGTTGGCAAAAGTATATGTTGCAGAGATATGGGACCATGTGCCTGCTTGATGCAACATATTTCCTGTGCGTGAAGACAAATGTGGGTTACTCGGTAGTAAGCACTTTCATAGTTCAGGCCGAAACGAAGAGTGGCATTGCTGAAGGGCTGTGCGTCATTAAGAGTTGGTGTCCTAACTGGTCTCCTGAATACTTCATGACGGACTTCAGCGAAGCAGAAATTGGCGCATTGGAGCACATTTTTCCTTAGTGCACAGTCTATCTCTGTTTATTCCACCGAGAACAGGCCTGGCAGAGATGGCTGAAAAAATCTGACAATGTGAATCTCGGAGATACTCTAGTGATCCTATCAAGCTGGAGAACTATTGCAGATGCAGTCACAGAAGAAAAGTTTCAACAAGAAGTTGAAAAATTCAATTCTTTTCCCGAATCTGCTACGAAAGCCAAAACTTATTTCATGACGCAATGGTTCCCTCATGCCCACCGATGGGTGTCATGTTTCAGTACCAGGGACTTCCTCACCATTATACGCACAAATAATGGTGTGGAAGCACAAAACAAATTGCTTAAATATAATTATGTACTTGCAACATAGTGTTGATACAAGTCTGTCAGGAATGTGGCGATCATTGTTGATTTTTTTTTGCCGGACATGTTATCGAAATATACAAAAAAAAATTGTATCGTGAAACTTTATAATACTCAGATACCGGTTTATTTACACAACAGGCCAAATAAATTTATAACACACATTATGAATCGAATAACTTCAGCTGAGAGTGATGTTGATGTGAGTCATATCACTGAAATTGCTGATGGCATTTTCATCGTTCAAAGTTCAGATCCCAAACAACATTATTCTGTAAATTTTGATTTTGGTACTTGTTCATGCAGGGTTTTTGACACAACAAGGTTGCCCTGTAATCATTTTTGTGCAATAATTAGTCATTTTCAGTTAATTAACATTAACAGTCCGTTTTTTACTCTAGATCCAAAATTTACATCATTAGTCACTAAGCCACAATTTTTTTATTTTTTTTTCCCAACCCAGCCATCTACATCTGCTTCTGATCTGCAAACCCCACCATCTAACTTGGAATCCAAGTTGTTGCATAAAAAGCGTAACCTCAGGGAGTGTTTGAAATATATATCAGATATTTCATACATATGCGATAATGAAGAGTATATAGATTCTGTTTTAGAAAATGCTCAGGCAGTGTGTGTTAAAATGACACAGAAGTTGCCTTCATCTAATGGCCTTCCGGTTTTACCAGAGATAATAACCAAGAAGTTATCCACAAACACAAATTATAAATCATTGCCTCCTAGAAAGAAGCACAAAAGTAATTGAGATGATAATTTTATTTGTATTATTGATGATGTGTTGCATGTATACATTTCTCTACATGAGGTGTTATATACATGTTATGTAAACATCGCTTATTTAATTGATATTGAACTGATTCCACGGATCTCTAGAGATTTTACTATAATTTATTTGTATTATTGATAATGTGTTGCGTGTATAAATTTCTCTATATGAGGTGTTATATACTACTACTACTACTACGCCCTTTATGTCTCCATTCGGGAGCACAGGGAGGCTACCAGGCGTCTCCATTCAGAGCGATTTTGTGCGAGTGATATTACCTCTCTCCACGTCATTCCTAACGCTCTGATCTCGTTGTCATAGGAACGGTGCACTGTGAAAGAGGGTCTTCCGGGGCGTCGGGACCCCTGTGGGTGGAAAAACAGCGCTCTCTTTGGCCAGCTGTCGTTGGGCATTCGCAAAACATGGCCCAGCCACGACCAACGTCTTTCCTGTATTACTGACAGGATTGATCGTTGCTGGGAACGCCGTCGAACGTATTCGTTGGTTTTACGTTCTTGCCATGTGATACCCAGTATCCTCCTAAGACACTTATTCTCAAAGCTGAGTATCTTACGCTCTTGAGCCTTGGTTAAGTGCCATGACTCGCAGCCGTAGAGGAGGACAGGGATCACACAGGCGTTGAATAGGCGGCGTTTTGTCTGGATACTAAACCCGGATGCCTTCCAGATCTTGTCCATGTTGTTGAATGCCCCACTGGCAGCTCCGATGCGAATGGGCAGTTCTGTCCGGAGGTCACCTGCCGGGGTGATGGTGGCGCCCAGGTATTTGAATTTGTTTACCTGGGAGATTTGATTGCCGTTGACAATCATAGCTGTGACCCTATCCGGACATGCATCGTTACAGATGTACTCAGTTTTGCCAGTGTTGACCTTGAGGCCAAGGCGTGTCGCGTTGTTGTAGAGCATTGTAGTGCTGTGCTGTAGTCCACCCACAGACGTGTCGAATAGGGCGAGATCATCCGCATATTCTAGATCGTGTAGAGTTCCCACGTTTGTTTCGTTGGCAGGTCTTTGCAATAACGGCACTCCCCCTGAGTTCCCCGTGGATTTTCTGAGAAGGTAGTCCATGACGGTAACAAAGATGAAAGGCGCCAGTACACATCCTTGTCGAACCCCAGTTGTGATCCTGAAGGTGTCAGTTGGACCACAGGAGGTTCTCACACTGCACTCCGAGTCCGTGTGCAGGGCTTCGATCATGGCTACCAGCCTCGTGGGAATACCGTAAAGGGCCAATATCTTCCAAATTGATTCTCTATGGGGGCTGTCAAAGGCTTTTTCGAAATCAATGAAGCAGCAAGCGACTGGCGAGTTATACTCTTGTGATTGTTGGAGGACACACCTGGCACAGAAAATTGGGTCCGAACAGGACCTGCCAGGCACAAAGCCACATTGCTGCTTCCTCAGTATGGCTAAGATTGGTTTCTGGATGCGGTTCAAGATGATCTGAGATAGGACCTTACCGGGTACGCTCAGTAGAGTAATTCCACGGTAATTTCCACATTCCTGAGGGTTCCCCTTTTTGAATAGTGTTATGATGGTTCCGTTCCTCCAGTCCTTTGGGCAGAGCCCCTCATTCCAGATCTTATTGAAGAGGTGGTAAAGCGGGTCAATGAGTGCGTTCATGCCGCATTTTATGAGCTCTGCATGGATACCATCATCTCCTGGAGCCTTGTTATTCTTGAGTTTCCTTACAGCAGACACAATCTCCCCGTGACTCGGAGGTCCTTCAACTATACCACTCGCTCGTGGTATGTTTAGGTCTCCCTCCTCCTCGCCAATGTTGAAGGGCGAGGAGGGGTCCGGTCGGTTTAGAATTGACTCAAAATGCTCTCTCCATCTCCCCCTAAGCAGGTCAGGCGAAGAGATCAGATTTCCGTTGCGGTCTCGCACCGCGTCCATTCTTCTTTTCTGACCCCTGCCGCCCAGCTCTCGGGAGATTTCGAAGAGAGTCCTCGAGTCATTCACGGCCGCTGCAGATTCTGCCCGCTGTATGGTGGCTTCGATGTTATGCCGTTTGTCGCGACGTACAGATTGCTTCACCTTGCGGTCAAGCTCTCTGTATTGAGTTCTCAAGGTCTCCAGCCTATTCGGGGATCTTTCGCCATCTCTGAGGACCTTTAACATTTGACGATCCTGAATGAGTCTCCATGATTCCGCTGACATCCAGCCTGGATTCTTCCTGTCCCTATATCCAATGATCGAAGCAGCTGACTCTTTAATTACCTCTCGGAGTCTCTCCCACGCAGCCTCCACTGAGGGTATGTCAGAGAGAAACCTCTCGGGTTCAAGTTTCCTGTGAAGCTCAGCCTCGTAACGAATACGCGACTGAGGGCACTCCAACCTACGTACATCAAGTATCCGCGGTGCAGGTGGTCTTGCAAATCTTTCGAACCTGAGTTTTAGAGAGCCAGCAAGCAGCTCATGATCTGAGCTCAGGTCAACTCCGCGGTATGTCCTGACATCGAGCAAGTCAGAACGGTTTGAAGCCCTGATTAAGAGGTGGTCAATTTGATTTCTGGTTCGGCCATCAGGGGAGGTCCAGGTATATTTGTGGATGTCTTTATGGGGGAACAAAGTCCCCCCTATCAGGAAACCATGGAGTGTCGCGTATTCGATCAGCCGGGTGCCATTGTCATTTAGCACTCCCATGCCATGCCTACCCATTACGCCGGGTCCGTTTGACGGGTCACTGCCTACCTTGGCATTGAAGTCGCCCATCACAATGACCCTGTGCCGTCTGGGGATACGAGACGTCACAGCCTCCAGAAGGTTATAAAAACCGTCCTTTGCAGCGACGCCCGCATCCTCCGTGGGAGCATAACATACAAGTACCGTCAACGTTTCACCCGCTGCCCTAAAGGATGCGCGTAAGATCCTGTCTGAAATTGGATCCCAGTCAAGGAACGAGCTAGAAGCTCGTCTGCTCATGAGCAAGGCAACGCCTCTCCTGTGTAATGTTCTATGACCGGAGTAAAGCATGGAGTAATCCCCGGCATCACACCGATCAGAGCCCAGCAGGCGCGCCTCACACACACCCAACAGATCGAGTCCATAATCGCTCGCTACCTTGGCGGCAACCAACTCCTTGTTCGGTCTCAGCGTCCTCACGTTGTAGGTCCCGACTTTCAAAAACCTTTTGAGTTCCGTGGTCGTTGAAGGGGATGCACGAGCTGCGCGGGCCCCCCCCTGTGCGGGTCCGTGCGTCCGAGGCCTGGTGGTGTTTTGCCTGTTAATCCCTAATTAGTTTCGGGTGCTGGGTGATCAGCCCAGCGTCCCTATCCCGTCGAACTTCGCCGCAGGCGGCTCCGACCCCCGAAGAGGGACGAAGACACCCACGTTGCCCAGGGTTCGCCACGTGGAGGCGCCGACGGGACTCCCTCCCTCCCCCCTTATATACATGTTATGTAAACATTGCTTATTTAATTGATATTAAACTCCATAATTATTATTTTGTGTTGGTAACTGTGAGTTACTATATTCTTGTTTCAATTTAATAAATTCATTTATGTAAATGTAATTGTTTTCATTTCGCCCAGTATTCTATTTGTATTATTTATTACCTATACTGAACATGGTCGGTGGAAATTTATAAACTACATATTAAAGTTATATTTTATAGATTACATTTTAAAGATGATTAGAAGGAAATGGTAAATAGTTATAAATAGTTCGTAATGTATACACATAAATATTATATGTTTCAATGTAGCTTAGTATGAGAAAGATAATCTTCTTCCTTCTTGATGACCTAGAATGGTGAACGTATGTTGTCAATCTGTATTAGAAGATGTAACATGCGAGGCCCTTCTTGAGCCAAACGCATACATGTACTAATCCAGAACGTGATTCTCTTGTAAGTATTATATTACTACCTTTATGTGAAAGTTGGGCAGTGGTAGACATTTAAAGAGAAAAAAAAATATATTTAAAACAACTTTTAAAATACCATGCTTATGTACTCTAAAAAGAATAAAATAATAAAAAAAAGCGTGGGGGCTTCTTATGGGGAAGAATGATATTATACAGAGAGCATATATTTGACCTTATTTTGCAGAAGAATGAGCAATTAAGGGAATACAGGAAGCCCCCACGCTTTTTTTTATTATTTTATTCTTTTTAGAGCACATAAGCGTATTATTTTATAAGTTTTTTAAATATTTTTTTTATTTCATCATTTTTAGTTTTAGGCATTCGTTACAGTCATATGAATATGGCTTAAGCAAGAGAGCTGAGAGCTCGGCAACATCGTCAAAATACAAACGGAAACCTCGAGAAAAACGAAGAAAAGATATAATATGTATATTTTTCAATGTACTCGTAGGTACTTTTAATTCCCCAATTCCCACGTACAGTATAGTTGGCTATTTAGCTTTAATTGCTTAGATGATATTGTATTTCCGTCGTCGTTTCCCGATGGCTTGTGCTGGACAAAACATGACTTGAGATCTGGGTTTCTTTTCCAACGCCCTTTCATACGATACCAAACACGGCGCTATGCGGTGACTGGATCTTCTGGACCCCTCGGTGTCTCCCGATGGATTGAGCTGCACAAAATATGACTTGAGATCTGGATTTTTTTTCCAACGCCCTTTCATTTAAGTTGCAGATGAGTGGAGGGCCTTAAATAGGTATACAAATTAACAAATCAATAACCACTACCTGATATTCTTTTTTACAACCTACCTATTTTTATTCACACGAAATATAATTAATGAGGATTATTAAATTAGTTAATCGCTAATAAATAATTTAGAAAAATTAGATTTACCGGAAAATTTATACATAAAAAAGCAAAAATCGGTAATTGTTAATACTTGCAATATTGTAAGAATATTTCTAAATACTGATATTTCAGGCACAATGCTTGTATTTTAGGCCCCGCGCATCTGAGCCTAATCCTGTGATATCCGTGATATCTGGATAGGTGAATTTTTCCCAGTATTAGGCTGATGAGTTTATATGTGAATCATGAATGATAATAATATGTAGACTCTTCTGGCTGATAATACTGAGAAGTGTGTTGGCAAAGTCATGCCTCCGCGTAAAAAAAAACTAAATATCTGAAAAGAAAATAAACAAAAAAATTGATAATGATTAAGTATAATGACGAGTCTGTTAAAAGGTATTGAAAATAGTTAATTTCAAGCCAGAAAAAATATTTAACTACCAACTTACCTAGTGCAGATATAAAATAATATAATATATTATTATCACGACATTAAAACTAAATCTTAATAATTATTTGCAAATTTTAGTAGCAGAGATAACACCGCTGTTCCTCTACATAAAAAACTAGGTATAAACCTATGACTGTACATAACAATCTACATATAGAAATCTTCTAACGGGACGACGTATTTAAATTCGAAATTGACGCCCACGTATGTTGAAACGTACATTTGAATTTGGCGCCAACGTCCCCACAACCTCTACCCAGCGTCCATCGTCGCCATCTTTGACGCTTAAATAATCGCTGTGATACTAGACACGCCCGCTTCCACGTCGCTCTGTCGGCTCTTTGATGTTTGGATCCAGTTGGTACCAACGTATTTTACCCATAAATTTATATTAACGATGACAACACTGACCATCGATTGTCAAAGCGGGAAATATAATTTTATAACGATCTATGATTTTACATGGATTTTACATCGAATCTAAAAGCTAAAAATTTTATGGATCCCAATAAACGTGAATTTACAAAAAATACTGCTTGAGTGGTTCGAAAACCACACAATATTGAATGTGGTTTGTAAAGTTAATAGTATTACTTTCTCGATTTCAAAGAAAAAAAATAGCTTTATAACCAGGATGTAAAACGTGTGCATGAAAAAAAAATTATGATTAAAAAGAATGTGAATCAGTGAATGCAACGTATTCTCCATATTATAATATGTGATACTAACTTGCGAATAATGTAAGATGTCCCTTCGTAGTGCGTGTTTACTTTCAATATCAACAAATCAAAGGACACGTTTTAGGAACCAGAATCTAGCATCATTCTATAGTTAGATGATTGGTGCAAATAAAAGATGGATTATTTTCGGTAAATTTAGTTTATTAAAAAAATCATAACAATAATGAAAAATAACATCACTCATTAAGAAGTTTACATAATTATAAAGCATTATAATTTGTCACCTCAATGAGTTGTACAGAGAAAGTATTGTGAGAACATAACTCACGATATTCTGGTGTTAATGTTACATAAGAGTTTCCTCAGTAAATAATTTTACACGTTATGGTTCGTATGTAGTTGTAAATCTACATAAATCGAAATGGCACCGAGGAGAGATCTTGTTGAGCATATCACGAGGAATTACCAGGCGTAGTTGGCACCCAAACCAGAGTATGAGGCATGGGAGACTACGGCAGCAGGTGAATAAGCGACGGCTGACTTCAGTACTGGAGCTGCATATGGAGCAGAAACCACTGGAGCATGAGAGTATGATATGGCTGGAGCGGCATAACTCTTAACAACTGGGGCAGCGTATGATACAGCTGGGGCGGCGTAAGACACAGCTGGGGCAGCATATGAGTGAGTGTAAGCTGGAGCAGCGTATGAGGCTACCGCTGGAGCATAGGCTTTGGCTACTAATGGTGCGGCAACGGAGGAGAAAGAAACTGAAGGAGCTGCGTAGGCAGCTTTGGCAACAACGGGTGCAGCGTAACTGTATGGAGAGGCATAAGCCGCTTTAGCAACTACAGGAGCGGCGTAGCTCAATGGTGCGGCGACTGATGAATAAGAGACTGATGGAGCTGCTGAGTAGTGAGCCACTGCTGGAGCTGCAGAATAATGTGCCACTGCTGGGGCTGCATAAGCCGAGTATGCTGGAGCGGCGTATGCGTGTGCTGCGTAGGCTGGAGCGGCATATGAGTGTGCTGCGTATGCTGGAGCGGCATATGAAGCGTAAGGAGCCACTAAAGCGTTTGCTGTGGCCAAAGCAGCCAGGAGGACGAACAGCTGAAAAATAGAAAATAATTAGGCGACCCGTTTCTATACTAGGTTATTATTTCTATGTCATATTTATGTACGAAAACTTTTTCACCCTTCAATGTTAATGACCGAAAAAAGCAGGGCTATATTTTTTCTGCTTATAAAATGACTAGAGTGTCGCAAGACTTGCAAGGCCATGAATTTCTACCCTCAAAATCGGGTGATAAATAATTAAGATGACATCGTCAGGGTTCATGTAGCCATGTTTTACGAAGTTAGAAATGTTAGAAATTGTGACTTTAAAATTTTCTATTGACTACAGTGGACAGTACAGTATCGGCAATATGACTATCGAGAAATCGATGAAAATCGGA
This sequence comes from Ceraclea dissimilis, assembly GCA_963576895.1. Taxonomy (NCBI): domain Eukaryota; kingdom Metazoa; phylum Arthropoda; class Insecta; order Trichoptera; family Leptoceridae; genus Ceraclea; species Ceraclea dissimilis. The sequence continues at coordinate 10,342,357 of OY756369.1, forward strand.
ATTGTTTTTCTTCCCTCTATGTAATCTTTACAACTCGTTTAATCCCACGGATGTAGGTTTTCCAATATTTAACAATCTGTTTTGGAAAAACACGTTTGAATATAATTTACAAAAAGTTTATCGAAACACGGCGTATCTTTTCGATTTTGGCTATTCTTCACGCGACTTCTTTTGCACTACGGGAATATTTTTCCATAATTAAACTGTATTAGTAATTTCCACTGTGGATGACAGAGAAAAAAAACATTGTGTTGGATAGGTAAGTTCTGTCCGATTTCGCGTCTAGGTAACACGCGCTGAAGAATTTGGGTTACAAGGACGCGTAGCAAAGATTGCGTATAGGCGTAGAGGGTGGAAAAAACTATTATTGGAGTATCCTTGTTTTCCTTGATTATATCATGAAGTCCACACCCCACACTACACTGTTTTAAATTACGCACTGTTTGTTTTATTTTAATAACGATTTGATTTGTTTGTTTTTTATACCTTGAATGCCATTTTTTAGTGTTTGTTTGATTGTCTAAAGTAGATCACACCACAATGATGCATGTTTTCATTTATCCGTCGCTTTTATACTATTTGAACAGAGGTCTCATAAATATACGAGGACAGGTTGTTACCCTCACTTTGTGTATTGTATTGTACATATCTGCGCCATAGGATATAAATAAAACATGTGTACAAACCATAATGTGTTATTTTATAAATGTTATGTATGTCATATAAGCACGAAACCTCCATAACAGTTTAATTCTATCGCACAACATATTCACGAAGAATTTTCTCGGGGGTGGGAGAAAATATATTCAGTCACAATATTACACACAACGTACGACGCTCTGAAATACTTCGCACATAGTTAAGACTTCTCGCGTAGTTTACTATCATTATATGCTTTACTGAAAATCTTTATCAGTTCACTGAAACCATTTTATTGTTAAGAATAATTATAATGATATGAACACATACCAATTTGTTCGTCGGTGCTAAATAAAAAAAAAGTTAATACTTAGACTTATTCAGAATACATGAATATTTCAATGGTTGTAGTTTTATTTACAACGACATAACATCACTATAATATCTTTTCTTCCGAAGTACTAGAAGTATTATGAATCAATCCAAGAGGAATCTACCAATAAGCAGGCGCGGATCCACCGTTGTGGGCACGATGGGCATGCCCACAACCCTAATCCTAATAGACTCGAAACAAACAAACAATAGTGTATGTATATTGGCTTACTGGCTACTAGGAAAAATAACATTGATTGCAATTTGTTTGGAATTTAACTATTAAATTGGTCGAATCGGATCTGACTTCCTCCAATGATTATTTCCATTGCCTAAGTCTTGATGCGCGGAAAAAAGGAAATAGTCAAATTAAAAGTCGTTCATGAGTCATGATTGTACATGAGCGAGTTCGTACTCCGACTCGCACTTGGCCGATTTTCGGGTGGCTGTGCCCATGGGCGTAGGCATCAGGGGGGGGGGGGGTTTGGACCCCCGAAATTCATCAGCTAACCTACTGTGAAATGAATCACATAATTACCACATCGTTTCTTGATCATGTCATGAATTTTTAATATAATTATTGTTCAAATCTATTAAATAACAGTTGTTCAATTAAAAAATTTCGCCTGCGGTGCTAATCTAATTAAAGTGAGGGTTTTTTCACAAAAAATAAAGTAAACCTTTAATCGATTCTGTTTAATCTACCTTCTTACGTTTTATGAAAAAAATTTCGCCTGCGGCGCTAATCTAATTGTACTAAGGGCTTGATCACCAACAATAAACTGGACTTTTAAAGACTTCTTTTTTATCTACCTTCTTATGTTTTATGACAAAATTTCGCCTGCGGCGCTAATCCTTTGTCATGATGTAACCCAGAAATATATCCGGAAGCCTGACTATTAAACTCAACCATCATGTTCATCAAATCACCCCTTATTGAAAAAATTTCGCCTGCGGCGCTATTTCCTGGTTTTTATTCCATTTGGTAATATCAAAATTTTAGATGTCCCCCCTAGATTTTGGGTTGTTACTTATTGTCTCTGTTCCAGAGCTCGAACCCCCCCCCCCCCCCCGAAATGAATTCCTGGCTGTGCCCACAACCTTTTTTGAGGGCTGGATCCGCGCCTGCCAATAAGAGAGTATGGTTTTGGATCTTCCTTGCCTATTCAGGAAAGAAGGTATACATAACGTGATGACATAAGAGATAGTTAAACTATATCTCTACGTACCTACCTAAGCACAAACCTTGAAGAACCTTGAAATTCATGCATATGAAACGACAGAATTTTCATAAATTACTCTAATATTCGACATCTCAACACTACCTATAGGTTGTATTTATGGATGGGTACTGTACATTATACTACCTATGTCGCAAATATGTATTCATTTCTAAGAACAAGTTTTAAAAAGACATGTAGCACTCCTCTACAAATTCGACATGACCTAATGAATAACTCGTGCTTTACCTTAAAAAAAGAAAGAGTAAATGAAAGTACACAGTTGAAAATTTTCTTGAATTAGAACAAGGTGTTTTTTTTAATTTATTTATTTATTTATTTAATAAAGTTTTATATAAAAAAAATACAAAACTTAAATATAACTATACTTAAACTTAAATTTAGGTATAAGAAGATCGTCTATTTTACTTTATTCTTAAGTACTACTTTCAGTAGCGTTTCTTACAGGGCAATACTAGCAGGTAGCCGTACTAGAACCTTCTAGTATGGCTCTGCGTTTCTTACGAACTCGAGTAAGGTAAAGCCAAATGAAATACTGCTTAAATCTGGTCAATTATGAAAACTTATTATCTATTCTTATTAATTCCATGAATAAAGACTTCTTGCCATCTTTCTTAGTGGCAAAAACACACGAGATTCTCTAACTAACTCATTACACGCCAAAGTTTCATTACCAATGATAAATTACGTTATTTTAACACCTTAATCTCATTTAGGTAAATGTTAGTCGTGTTAATAACGATTTATGTTTTTTTATTGCAAATTTTCATCAATGAGTAAGTAACATTTACGAGTATTGACTCTTGTCTCATATACTCATATGTATAAACGTAATATATCAAATTACTAAATAGAAGGCTTTTTTATTAGGTACCTACATATACTAAACCAACAAACATTTTGACATATTGAGATTGCATTGCGTTAATTATTATGTACTAAATACAAATTAAATATCATCGGGATAACCAGGTAGTATGTATAAATAACACAATGCACCTACTTAGCAATAAAACCAATGGTTCTCCAAATGTTTTTAAATATATGCGTTCTCATTATCATCGATGATCCATCAAATGATTTTTCGATCAGTAACATACCCTGCGTAGTCTTTCACGGACTTCTACACCGATTTCTTCGTAAGTCAGTGTTAAGGGTTATCCCAGACGAAAGCTCGATTTTGTTATTCCCTTCGTCTTTCAACTTCATATGAATTCTTCTCATGTCGATCGTGCTGGTAAGAAAAAAATCTGAATTTGTTGTCACTGATGTAGGAAATGGATAGACTGTGAAAACTTTTTAGCTTTTAAAAGTATTTCGTGGTGAATGAAAATCGTGTTGAATCAAAGTTTTCCGCATTTGAGACGCTGAAGAATTGGATCTGTTTCTTATTCTCATGTAAGTTTCTCTGATTATATCTCTCTCCATCTCGCAGGAGCTTAGTGATCTTATTCATCTGTGATAGACTTGTGTTTTATACAGCAGGTTTAAAAATGTGTTTTCATCAGTAAGCTCTAGTCATAGCAGAGGTTTGATAAATCATATAATAATATTTTTGTTAGATTAGAATCAAAACTGATTGTAAACATCTGATTTCAATAGTCGTATAACATTTAGATTTACCATCAAAAATAATTGGGGCATTGGTAATATATCAGAACAAGAACATATTTCACATAGTGTTATAAATATACGAGCCTTAAGTATTTCCAATCACATTTTAATTAATATCAGCGACAATAATTCGTAACAAAATAACGTATAATGACCATCAAAATTATTTAAACACCTTTAGTAATAAACTTAATTATTGCGGCTTGGCATTATTGTTCACAGGTAGGCAACATAAAGGTCACTACATAGATATACGAGTACCAACATGATGGATCTAGAATGTGATTGTGACAAGACGAGATAAAAAAGTGGTCTTGGTCTTTCAGCGAACTCAATTCAATGAGCAATATATATTTTAATAGATCACAATCTTTTACATGCTTTCTTATAACCCATTTCAGGTTTCGTACCTTCCAAATAATTTCGTGAATTCTATTCTATTCTATCCTCTCACGCCGCATCCCGCATCCCTTGTGAGGTAGGCACTAGGCAGCAGTGGCGAAGGGTGGATTTCTGCATAAGGGAAGCCGGGGCTAATATTTCTATTGGGATTATGTCAGATTAGACACTATTATGCCAATATTTTTTTCCAAAAGGTAACTCGATGGGAATCGTGTTCTTAGGTAGCTTCGCGCCTGCTAGGCAGAGAGAATGAATCGCTGGGATCCTATCCTTACACACACTTCGAATTTCTGTCATACACACTCTACGACTGTTTTCACTCAGAACACGTCCGTCCTTGAGAATCTCGTCTACGTGGTCCAGCCATGTGGTTCTTGGACGGCCGCCCTTCCTTACACCTCTTCTTTCACCCAGGTATATTTTCTTTGCGATCCTATTATCATTTATTATCTCAAGGTGTCCCAACCATCTCTAATCGCTTTCATTTCTTATCCTCTCTCTCTCAAAGGTCTTCTACACATTATTCTCATTTCATGAATGCCGCCATCCTATACATGAATTCGTTTAGAGTTCTTTATGCATTTTACTGACCTATTGGATCACTATACTGTACTCTCATTCAGTCCTCATCATTTTCGTTTAATTTCGAAACATAACTTCGTTGTAAAAATTACTTTCTGTAGGAATTGTAAAGTGTTAGGTACTTTATTAAAAGGCTCGTATAATGTTAACCAAAAAATAGACAAAGGTCCCATACACCTGCAATTTTATTAAATAATTTAGACTCACAGATTATTAAAAAAACTAACATATGATTTATTTTCATGTAACTGGGAAATATGTATCTATATAATATCAAAACGTTACCTACGAGTATATTGCGTTGCATACAATAATGAGTAGTAGATCTTTCACTGTCTATATAACCTCACCTGACAATTTATTGCATAAGATTCAACTAATCATATCATTATTATCTCCACTAATAATGCTGAGTATAACTCAATTATATTTCCTTCCACTTCATCTCCTGTGTTATTAAATCTTTCTCGTTTCACAATAAGCAATAATAGTTATAAAGCGAAAAATTGAATTTCTATTCAATCGCATTGCAAACATAATATTGAATACGTAAATCCTTTACAGATCTTTATGCCGCCGTATACGGTAGGACTTTTCATTGTGATGGAAGATATGCTCAATATAATACATGATCCTTATTCTTCTTCTTTCTCAGCCAACTTGTCACTGCTGGATGTAGACCTCTTCCTATTTTTTCCAATCCTCTCTTCTTTGGGCTTTCTGGATCCACCCACTATACCAGCGACAAGGCAATATCATCAGCCCATCTTTTCTGAGGCCGGCCTATTCCTATTTTCGTGTCCCCCGGTCTCCATCTCAGGACTCTGAGTGTCTGGGGCGAATATTTGATAGGAGTTAAAAACTTAATTTTAGTTGTGTTTTCATATTTTGTAGTAAGTTGCTTGTTCTGCATCGTTTTGTTTGTATGGTGTTGGCATGTTATATTAAAAACTATCCAGAAAATTGGAGATGCATGCAATAATGTTTTGATGCAATGCATTAACTGTATGTTCTACATAGTGCAGCACTCAGCAGATAGCGTTTCGCTCTTTACTAGTTCAGAACTCGTTGAAGTCTTCCGACATGATTACTTCTAATATTATATTTAATGATATGTTATTGTTTCATCTCATTAAATGTTGCGTAGATTGTTACATTTATATTTACATAAACATAGGAAAACATGAAGAAAGGTAGATCTCCCTGCTTACTAGGTTAATTCCTTGAACCTACCTAGCTTCTACTATATTTCTAGCTTTAGATACTAACTTAGTTCATTGTTATGTCATCGCTAATTATTCACGATGTTACCTAGGTAGTAGGTATATTAGTTTACAAGAAATATTCTTACCCAATAACCTACTTTACTACCGGGTGGAAGTCGTTTGAATACCTTTCTGATGTTTATACTTAATTAATTATTATTCAAAGCATTATTTCAATGCATCCACTTATTTAGGGTTTTTTTTTTCAGGAAAGTCAGGGGCCACTTGTTCCTTATGTCACTGCGACCATAATAGATCTATTGTCAACATCGTTCGAAGTTATATCTCGTCCTCAATTTCACTAAATAACCCAACTTCACTTTACCATTATAAAAAATTAAAACTGAAATAGTCATTAAAATGACTTCATAGAATGATCCCCATTGACTACCTTTCAGGGCGTGTAAAAAAAAATTGACCAGAAAATGTACAGGCAACATCCGGTTCCTTAATCTTTGACCTATCCCCAACAATAATCAATTGATGGAATTCGGTGCTCATATTGTTCATACAAAACTGCATCCAGCGCAGCGCCTGCACTAACACTACTTATCTATTTAAAATATATATAAATCACAGTAATACACAAACCCATAATATATTCGTAAGTAGATATACCTAATAATTATGTATTTTTGCTAAGCGGGAGATGCCATTGCCACCTACGAACACGTTAGGCTATAGGTATGCTTAATACAAGCTGAGGACTTTTACTCGAAATATATGTAAAAAATGCCAAATAAGCACAATATCGGTTCCTATGGTTTGTATAAGAAATCATACTTAACTTAAAATCGTCCTGTCTCCATTCACTCCTGAAATGATTCACTGCCACTTCACAGACCCTCGCCCTCTTTATCTCTGATGGCCATCTTCTTACATCTAGTTCCAGGAACTCTCACTATGTCGTCGTTAGTGTCGTAATCTAACATTACTAGGTATATAACTATAATTTTTAATTACTCTTTACTCGTTTTTTTCCTAGCAAGAGTAGATCTGTACGGGTATAATTATCATAGCTGGATTCTTAAGGTTCTGTTTAGGTATTATGTCTGAGACAGTTGAGGTTCCATATAAGTAGACATGACAAATAAGCAACAATTACATACCATTGTCCTCATGCGGTTATAGCGAGTCAATGCAATAATAGGTAATAGAACTGACGACTGCATGATAAAGTTATGTTACGAGTATGTCAATGTGATAGACACAGGTCTACATAACTGAAGCAAACGATTATAATAATATGTGTGTCAACGAAATAATAAATAAATTAAATAATTATGGGTTTATAAAATGACCGCGAAGGCGGCGCGAGGGATATTATTAAAATGGTATTCATATAAATTATTGATTAATTATTTTTAAAAAATGTTAAGTACATTACATTAATCCGCCTTATAGAAATATGGAAACTTTACACCTAGTTTTATGAGAAGAATTTTATTCATTTATTCAGCATCTATAATGTTATACAGATGAGTATGAGACATATAACAATAATATTGGCAACAATAATATTAGCACATATGTTATCAGTGTTATCATCTTCATGACGAAATGCAAACTGAGGCCCTGTATACTCTGTTTGCATTGATTCTACTTCTTTCGTTCATTGTCACTGTTGCTCCTCTTGATTGTATAAATGTATACGATAACTATGTAAGTTTGACGAGTCCAAGTGCCCGAAATTAGAGCCTAGGGATGATAATGAACAATAAACAACAATAGAATCCATCAATTAGACAAAAAACTTTTATTTATTTGGTTTAATTTTTGCTTTGCATGCTTACATCTTACATACCACCCTTGTACAGGCGCTGCCTAGAGTATTTATACATTTATGAATCCATTTTCTTCAATTCAATCATCACTATTTTTATTTTATTTTAACGTGAAATAAATAGGTAAGTACACAAGTAATTTCTGCATGTAATAGTATTATTCACATACCTACAAACCTAGGTACTTACGAAATTTTACCTGCTAATAATTTTATACTACCTATGCATTATGAGCCACGATAAAAATGAGTTTGTACAGCAAAATATTTCTATAGTCAATTGATTTAATTGCAAATTGCTTTTGTTTAATACAATATCTTTACTAAATGCACGCATTATCAGATATTTTGCTAGGGCAATCAGCTAAGCACCCATTTAGTGTGAATAAAACATGCCTTAAGCTATGTATGAAATAATATAAATATTCACATGCATATTATAAGGATAACTTCATACCTACACATTATATAAGCATTTTCCTAATGTGGTCACGTTAATGAATAAAACATATTGTTAAATAAGTCTCTATATAAAATTGGAACAAAAAGTCTATTTGAGTAAATATATTATCTTATTGTATTATAATGAAAATACTTATAAACTTACCTACATTTTATTACTCAACTTTTATATAACATTATTTTAAATAGATTCCGTTGTATTGAAAATATTCCTAGGTAAATAATGTACTTGCTTTTAAGTCGTAGTAGAAGTTTCTAAAGAAAAGACTCCCTTTGCCTATAAATATAATATGAGAACAATAATTACATTTTGGATAACTTTTTAATATTTTTTTTAAATGTGCCCTACCACCAAACATTAAACCTACCTTATTTACTGTTATGAACTATTTAGCAATACCCAGAATATCTCTACAGTTGCCGAAACCAAGTAGTCGTAGAATAGTGTCCAACAATTCCATATTTCAAGTGTAGGTAAAATTAAATACTTAAAACAAAAATTCTGTAGGTAAGTTAAATGTAGTTTTAGGAAAGGTTAAATTTAATAATCTACCACATTGATTAATATTTTATAACATCCTGAAGTAAACAAGATCGATATTTTATAAATCAAGTTAATTATTGACTGCACCACTTCGCATCCTGTATCTACGAGTATGATCGAAGGAAATATTACCCATGGGTTTTATTTTACTGAATAGGTCACGTGAACCTTCTACCTGCACTTTTGAGTCATTAAATTACGTCAATGATAATCAATACCAAAAGAGTAATAAAATAAGTAACCAAGTAAGCAATATCTAACCACGGGAGAAAAGGCAAGGAAAACTATGAAAAGTTTATATTTAGTTTTATAATTCACATTGATGACTTTAAATTATGCGAATAGCGTTCGATGATTTTCAGCCTCATCATAAGGCGTTTGACAATAAAGTTATTAAAGTTATAAAGTTTATTTTCAAAACCCTGATGATGAGGGTGAAAATCCTATAGCACAAGTCGCGTAATTTAAAGTCATTAATGTGTATTTTAAAACTAAATATAATAGTCTTTTAATTTTTACCTTAAAAATTACCTTCCACCTTGTACCGACGGATAAAAACCTTGAGATTATTAAGGAAACCTATTGTGACGTATGAGTAAGTTTAGTCTACACTTTATGCAAATATATTTTATTATGGTGATCTGAAGTCGACCAGTGCAATATCATAAAATGATGGATATACTCGTATAGAATATATTTTCTACACATTTTTATTATTTTTTTTCCATGGGGTTAACTTTGGCCGTTAAGTTCGCCCTAGTGAACAACGATTTATAATCTGTACTATGTCCATTTTTTATGTTTATGTGTATTTGTTGTTCACTTAAAGATTAAATAAATAAATAAATGTAATTATACATATTATTATTATCGTTTTAGTCTTCAAATTTTACATTTCACTTTTTCAGTTAAAAAAATATTTTTAAACTGGTTGGTAATTTGCAGAACCTCCGCTGGTCTACGAAATGGTGATGTTTTGTTGTATGTATCCATTAGCATTTTGTATTCAAGAAAAAATAAATATTATATAATAGTTTAAAAATAGAGTGGAGCTAATGCATTTGGGCTTTCTAGGATTTAGGGTTCTAGCACAGTGAAATTAGGGCTTTTTATAAATACATATTCTAAAAGTACACTCGTATGCATGATGTTACTCATATTTCGTAGGGCATTGAGGAAATCCAAAATTAGGTATTTTCAGGCCCTTTTAACGAGGCAGGTCATGGTTGACTTTCACTGTGCCGCTAGTGAAAATTTTGAAAATGATAACAAATTATGGGACTTACTTACCGTTAATGCCTACGTTTTAGAACTCTTACTATAAAAATAAGTTCATCACCTTCTATAGTGTAAAATATAAATTTCGAAGAGAAAGCCGTCATAGGTATAATAAGTATAGCACACAGAGATAAAGTATTTTTAACAATTTTTTTATTAAGAAAGAAAACAATAAATAAGTAAACAATAAAATTTAAAAAAACAAGAGCACACACAAAAATATTTATCTAAACATTTGTAGAAGTATAAATTATGTATGTCGACATAAATAATAAGCAGCATCGTATTCGTTTCAATTAAGTACACATAAAAGTAGATAGAAGATTTCTAAGTAAAGTTAAGAGAAGAGAAAGAAGAGAAGTAGTTACAGAATAAAGAAGATAAAGAACGCAGAGGTGCTTTAATTGATACGTGTATCCATAGGATACATTGAAAGATTATAGATTTAGTGAGTGCAAAGAATCCATTAATTTTTAATGGAAGGTATAACGTTTATAGCACATGGAAGAAAATAATTTCTAATTTGACCTAATTTACCAACCGTAGTTGACTCCAAGACCTGAGGAATATGTGGCGTGAGAAACAGCGGAGGCTGGAGAGTAGGCAATAGCGGCCTTAACTACTGGAGCGGCGGCAGCGTAGTGTGCTGGGGCAGCAGCATAATGTGCTGGGGCGGCAGCGTAATGTGACACAGCTGGGGCGGCATAATGTGACACAGCTGGGGCGGCATAGTGAGACACAGCTGGGGCAGCATAATGTGACACAGCTGGGGCGGCGTATTGGACAGCTGGAGCGGCGTAATGTGACACAGCTGGGGCAGCATAATGTGACACAGCTGGAGCGGCGTAGGAGACTACTGGAGCAGCTACAGCGTACTTAGCATCGTTGGTGATACGTGTGTCGTATTTACGAACACTAGAGAAAGCGGTATCGATAGCCTTAGCCTGGTGGGAAACGGCATGATCTCCGCCGTGAGAACGGTAGGTGTTTTCGTAAGACGAAGCGATGGCGTGAGGAGCGTCAGCGTAGTGGGCTACAGCTGGAGCAGAGTAATGGGAAATAGCTGGGGCAGCATAGTGAGAAACAGCTGGGGCAGCAGCGTAGTGTACGGCTGGAGCGGCATAGTGAGACACAGCTGGAGCGGCATAGTGAGACACAGCTGGAGCAGCGGAATAGTGAGCTACAGCTGGAGCGGCATAGGTCTTAGCAACAACTGGAGCAGAGTAGGTGGTGTAGGCAGGAGCAGCATAGGCTTTAGCTACAACTGGTGCGGCATATGATGCGACTGGAGCGGCATAGGCAGCCTTGGCCAATACTGGAGCAGCTACAGAGGAGTAGACTGTAGAAACATCAGCAGCTGATGAGTAGTGAGCCACTGGAGCGGCCAGGAGGCCAGCATTGGCTGTAGCCAAAGCAGCGAGGAGGACTACCAACTGGAATAGATAAATTAACATTATTACGAATTCTCGTCATCGAATCAGTGAAGGCCGAAATAATAACAAAAAAGCGTTCTATTTGCTTATTTGATTTTTTTACAACCATATATCAAGAAGCCATAGAAATATCAGCCTCAATATAATGGGTGTATTGAAACACATTTTTGAAAAGAAAATACAAAAATAAGTCCTACTATTTTTTGTACCAATTAATTTGTGCGTTAAATTATTTATCAAGAATTCATCAACGAATTTTTTTGATAATATTAAATTTGGATTTTTTTTCTAATATAAAAATACTATTTTAATATTTAGTTGTATTTTTTTTATCACAATATTATATTTTTATCTAGAAATTCACACGAATAAAATGTTTATACAGAAACACAAAACGGCACGTGATACAAACTCCGTTTATTCGATCACTGTTTGCTATTGAATAATACCAAGTATTATGTATGTGCATTACATAAATTTGAATAATATGTAGATCACATGTGAACGAGAAGTACCTTGAATGCCATTGTAGCTTAATGTACCAGATACGAATGATGATTTTGGGATCGAAGTGTGAGCCTTATATAGTGGGCCCGTGGACCAACCCGTTTTTGGAAAGCCTGAGGGCAGAACGCGAAATTTGAGAGCGACTTTTCGCGCGCAAAACTATGTAACAAGAAAAAGAGTATCGGGTGGTCCAAAATAAAAAAAAAGTGTAATCTGTATTTTTATATTGTGTTTTTTTTGCTATGTTTTTGGCTATTTTTGAACTAATTGAGCTGAACACAAATGCATCGCTTGCTTATTTTCTGCTCATATCCTGAATCTGTGAGACAATTTCTTCCGATTTTTATTACTGAATTTTTCTTTGTATGACTAACTATGTATAAATTCATACCATCAGGGTAGATCATGCGGTAACCAGTAAATGCGGTGCAGGTGTATAAAATACACACAACATTCTCTTTGTGCAAACATTTACATGACAGTCTGAACGGGTGGCAAACCTCATTGCTAATTTTTTTTGAAACGTATTATGAAAACTTTACGAAAACCTGAATATTACAGGACGCTCGGAAAAAAGATAAAAAGAGTGGAGGGCTGTTCTACAACCTACTACCTCTATTACCTCTATTTTAACCATTACCAACAAACTTTTAACAATATTTAAGGAGTGGCCTTTTTTAAATCATCATTTTTAGAATCTTTGTATTAAAATACTGGGCTTGCAAATCCATGATAGTTCTTGTACACTATAACTATAATGAATATTTTTTTGCACTAAGATTTGCATATTTTTAAATTTGACCATCATTTTGAGAATTTTTATATTGAAATACTAGGCGTTCAAATCCAAGATAAATTAGACATTTATAATTTTGCTTACTGTAATAAAATATTTTTGAATTGGAATTTTATGTGTACGATTATTTTGTACCACCGCATGGAATAATCTCGATCGAATCAATCGTCACTTTCTCTCTCTTTCTCGCATCTACAAGTCTAAATCTACAGAACCGAAGGTCTGGGCTGTGCCCCACTTCATCCTCTCCATATCTCCTCTCCTCCCAATGCCCCCCCCCAGTGGTGGCCCCTCTCCACAGTGACCTCACCTAGTAATAATAATTATAATCATATAAGCCCTCGTAGTTCAATTAATAAGACATAGGCGTATTCAAAAACTGCAATATAACACATAAAATTATTATATTGCCCGATCCCACCAACTACCACCTAGGAAGCAGACCCCTAAGGAATTTCCATACAAAACCACAGATAATTTGAGTGATTATTATAACTGTCATAACCTTTAAGATATAAATCCATACAAAATACAGCATGCAGCTCTACTTAGTTAGGTGCCCAAATATCTCCGCCCAGAATCTCCTTCACTTAAGTAGCTGCATGTTGTATTTTGTATGGATTTATATCTTAAAGGTTATGACAGTTATAATAATCACTCAAATTATCTGTGGTTTTGTATGGAAATTCCTTAGGGGTCTGCTTCCTAGGTGGTAGTTGGTGGGATCGGGCATATACACTCATCGTAGGACGTACACTTAAGACTCATACTGGATATTTAATGCAAAGTTCCAAATTCAAATATTGGCGATGGCTTTCAACACCTTGCGACACGGTGAGATCTCTACGAATAAGTGAGAATTCCCAAACCAAATTTCATATGTAGAACGTTCTAGGAAACACGATACAAATATATACTTGTAGATCTCTAAATCCCTCCATACTGCAACTTGCAAGCAACGAAACCGCCCTAATCCCAAAAGATAGCCCCACTTTCTTATATACTTACCTTATGGTGTTTTACTACATTTTGAATATACTATATGGACTAGAATATCCACTTTTATAATATTTCTAATAGTAGATACATATATGGGGTTAACAATATTGGAAATAAAATCATTCACATACATTTTTTAGCCAATTATAAACTAATTCCTAGAGAATGCTTTACAGTTTTCTTAAACTAGAAGTATCTTGAGCATTGCGTAAAAAAATATAGTTTTTAATATGATCAAATTTATTCTTGTCCCTTTGTAAGTCTCCTGATAATCCTCTTAATTACACATATTTCTTGTTAATTGTTACCACGAAGATGAGGTTGAAGGATGTTTGTCATTTTAATAAATTCTTGTGGGGTTTGAACCTATATTTTACAGTTTTATATTTAAGACGTGCTTTCATAAAGTTTGTCCATTTTATGACAGGCTTGACCATGCATCAATACGCCACTGTCAAATATTTTGACGTAATAATTAAATATCATTATGCTGTAACAATAAACGTAATACTCATACATACTTGCATGCCTACTAGCTCTATATATAAATATACCTACCTAGTTACTGTAGTATGTAAACACCTCCTTGTCTACCTACATAGGTAATTATACGACCAATTGCCATACTATAATCGTATCATAATATTTATTATATTTAACTGGGCCAAAACAATCATTGTTTTGTGAAAACAACAAGAGTTAAGTTATTATGACCATATTATTTTATTTTACTTATTCGCATTTCAATGCTAATAATGTAATTTATTATATTGTATTAAAATGTGCATTCCGCTTATCATATTTCCATTTGCAGTAGAACGTCTTTCAGCCTTTGATATGTGGTGATACAGACGCATGTTCAAGATTCACTGGACAGACCAAATCACAGTGAGGTGTTGAGTAAGGGCGGAGAGACAAGGCAAATTTAGAATAAGATTTCCCAACAGCGAGCGTGATGGATAGGCCATAAGATCAAGCAGCCGGCCTGCTCATCACCATAGCAGAAGGAATGGTAGAGGGCAGTAATGTGAGAGGTCGCCCAAGAAGCAGTTATATGGACCAGATTATTGAGAGCGTAAACAATGTAAGTTCCAAATGATGGAAGCACTGTCCTATGCCGACAACTACATAATGCCCTAGCCCTATTCATTTCTCTAAGTAGGTACCTACTTGCTATGTGAGATAAACAAATTTAATATATAAATCATCAAAAGAACGAAATTTAATTCTAGATCCGTCAAAATGATTGCATAGACCTATAAATTACAGTGTTTATGTAAGCATTATACTCGATACAACATGTAAAGTAGCTAATACCTGATACTAGTTAGATACTAATCATATTTTGTTTTGATCCTCGATAGGTGAATAGTTGCGTTGCTTGTAAATCAAACGTATGCCCACTAACATTATACGAGTATTGTATGGAATTAGTGGAGTGAACTAGATCTTGTTATTGAAATTGTGTGTCTGCAATACTCTACTCACATATGAGCCAGTGTGTTATTATGTCATTATTTCAATACAATACAATACACAGTGTGTCAGATCATTTTTTTAAGAAACCATTATCTTATAGACATTAACCGATACTTGGTATTATTGCCAATAATGATAATACTACATAACTGGTTAGGTACCTACTACTTGAATGTCAAATAAGTCTAATCTGTTTTTCTAATGATCTATTTAGTATTATTTAATATCCAAAACCATATAAACAAAAAAGTACTGGGTTTTATTGCCCCACTATGCGTAAGTATTATTAGTATCCATTTAGTATTACTTACCTACTGACTTTATCTAGGTACGTATTTGCCGTTTGGATTAGTTTTTTTATAAGGATCAGTAACCCAAAAAGGACTTTCGAATATTCTTGTAACATTTCGCAGCGTAATGAATCCATCGGTTGTATACTTTTTAGGGATCTGCGTATAGTTTTCCTTAGAATTTATCTAGTTTTCGGTGTCGGTGTTGACATTATCTTCATAATGAAGTACGAATAAACAAGCAGTGAAAATGTTCTAAAAAACATACAACCAATGTCCAATATGGAAGGTGATGTTGTAGGTTTTCGCAGCATGGTATATATACTCTTTCTTCTAGGTTGTTCGGGTGTTGGCTGTGTGTCCGTTGATTTTCTCGAACTACTAAACTACTTCACCCTGAAGATGGCAGCAGTATCGCTGTCGAAAGCTCGAGAAAATCAACGGACACGCAGCCAACACCCGAACTAGAAGGAAGAGTGGATATGGAAGGTATAGTTAGATATATTAACAGCTTGTTTCGTGAAGTGCAGTAGGTGTAGGTATACATCGCCAACTGTTTTATATTATTATTTAATCTGTACTATAGCGTCAAATTCTTCAAATTTTATAAAATCATATTTTGTTTGGTAAGACACTTCGTCCAATAAAATTAATAAGGAAAATCTGAAATTGGGTTTCGCGTCTATTGAAATTATTTTCTTTTGATAAAATATATTCCTCTCTCGCATTATCATGCCAATACAAAATATTGAGATTATTGTTGTAAAGTAAGATAAGCTCACTCTAGTGAACAAATTGTATGATTTCTGATTGCGTGCAATTTTAACATTATTTCTGTATTTTGTTCGCTCGAAGTGTACGAAGAGGTAACAAGCATTTCTTTTCTTTTAAAGTAACTTTGAATAAGTGCATCCAGGTCCACCAAGTTTAAAACCAAGTATTATTTAAAATGAGGTGGTCGATATCCTGGTTGGTAACGCGTTAGACTGTTAATCCAGTGGGTGCGGGTTCGATCCCAGATGCCTACCTACTCCACTTCACGGTGACACAAGCTTTTCAAGTTTACTGTGAAGTATACAAAGGTATATTTGGGTTTGCTTCGATAAACCCAAATATATTGAAAGAAAAAAACAGTAGATACTTAATTGAACCAATTATTTTATTATAATTGCAATAATTGCATAGCTATCAACATCATATCATTTACTCGAGTCTTTCATTAAACAAAAATGCACTCCAAGGACGCGATAAATAACAGTAATTGTCTTTTACATAAAAATATCTTCATCTTTCATCACTTAATAATATTAATCATTCATTAATAATCTTACCAATATATTTATTCGAAGGTAGTTACCAGAGTCGCATTTAGTATTTCAGGGCCTGATACACCTCCTAATTATTGCATAAATTGAACTACGGCTTGGAACGAGATGCAATGGATGACTATAGTTTATGGATTGAAGAAAATCAACATCGTGCTTGAGGCCTACCAACACTTCTTCTGCCTATTCTTGATCGCCACTCCAGAACTTTTATTGTCCACCTAGAGTCTGTGGTTCTGGCAATACATAATAATTATTATTGTCCCAGATATACTATCAACAAGGATGTAGAGGTAATTAGTACAAGATCTAATAATATTCGATGGTGCTCTTTCCATGCAAACTCGCAAAAACCGAGTATCCTGTAAGTTCGACTAATACTAATTTGACTAAAGCTATTAGTCGAATTTTTATGATTCCAAAATGAAATGCGTCGTATTATTCGGAATGAAAAAATTATAGATCTATTTTTTTAATTATATACTCTCATTTTTATTACCTACCAACTTCAACACCTAGTTGCGACTCTGTATATTACTTAAAATTAACAATAACTATATTTTAATATTATGCACCTGCCAGTCCACAATTAACCACATCATTTTCATCATTAGTGCATATATCTATAATGAAAATAATTCCTACAATATATGGCCGTGTATTATAATATAAACAGTTGGTAATGTAACATTAGTAGTTCAATAAGTATACATACTCGTAGGTATCTCTACCAATTACCTGTTAATTTTATCGGTGCAATTTTGTTAATGTACCATACAATACTGTGTGCACCACTACTTTAATACTAAGGTACCTTAATTTTTTTCCCGTATATCCATATTATCCATAAAATTAAGGTAGAGCCATGCAATTTGTGGTTACGATGCCTACTATACTAGAGTATAGATACCGTTCACTACTTTGCTTTTTGTCATTCTTCATGGGAAAAAATAATATTTCACCATTAACACAATAACTTACAGGGCCGAACTGACCATACGGGATCTTCGGAAAATTCCCGATGGGCCTCTACCCACCGAGGTCTTTTGTGGGTTTCGGTTGTAGGGCTTTCTGTGGGCCGGTTTAACGTACTTTAAACCTTAAATTTATTCCTAGTCCAGCTTTAGTGACATTTCAAGGTTCAAGGTGTAGATGGAATTAGAATGTCATAGAATCATAGAATAAAGAAAGACTTTAAATAGGTAAGAAAGTGTTCAAGACGGGATTGCTGAATAAGAAAATATAATAGAAAAATATGTCAGAAACTGGGAATTGACATGAGCTCTAAAAATTCAAGACAGGACAATAATTATTGAGATGTTAGGTTAAAATGCAGCGAATATGGTATATAATATAGTTAAAAAATGCAAGTGTTTCATATGTCGGTGAATGTGAATGTGAAGTGTTATAATACAATATTCATTTTTAATTATTCAATAAGTAAGTAGTCGAGACAACCTTTTGTTATTCATATATAACGTTACGATGTATAACCAATTTCTTTAGAGAATACAATAGAACCTAATCACATTACACTTGGCCCAGATACAATACAAAGAAGCTGTCAATATGTATTTGGTCAAACGTATTATTGAATCAATAAGATAAATGGATATCAATTATACATTTACTATTTGTTTCATATCTCACTCGACCTTCCCATTTCAACTTAGTCTATTATTTACTACTAGTTCGCTTTTAACGTTCCATATGGAAACACAGGGCGGAAAAAATCAACAACACATATGAATACATTATCATACAAAAAAGAAATACATATCATGTTGACTCTCCAATTAAGGGTGCCTGCAGCATACACCAATAACAAATACTGTCAAAAAATTTAATAATAATAATAAACTAATTAAAGCCAATCAGTGCTCGCACAAATACCACCAAACAATTAATATTATTTAATATCATCAACTCACATTCTAAACATTTTATTTCCTTTTTTGTTATAAATTATAATCAAATAAATCTTTAAAATATCACGCATTATATCAATTTGTACTTATTATACAAGTAATTATAATAAATAAATCGATATAATGTTAATCTCAAAATATATAATTTCCCATAGTTCACTATTAGGTTTGATAAAATGTCAATGTCTTAATTATTTCAAATAATATTTATACTTATTAGCAATCATCGGACAACGCAAATTAATTATAACTATTTATAGAGGTCATTTGTAAATAATAAACGTAAATAAATTAATGGAATATGTGCGACTCTAATTAAATACTTATCTAATATAAATAAATTAATCCGTATAGCAGTCTAGACATCTTTTTTCATACATCATTGCTTCTAAACTATATTATTATATGAAATACGAATGCAATTTCATATGTTTTTTTAATGTATTCTACTAAGTATTGGGTATTTGCAACATAAGTAAACTAAATCTTAAGATTAATGTGAATCTTAAGTATACTTTATTGAGAAAGAAACACGATGTTAATATACAAAAAATCAGGAAGTCTATGTATTTGCAACATTAAAAATGTAAAAACTATATTAATAAATTACGATGAATGTACTTAAGTACCCCATTTATTAAATAAACCTTGCGTAATAAATTTAACCGAGCCTAATAAATCTAACTGGCCGAAATAATCAAAAT
The DNA here is from genome assembly GCA_963576895.1 of Ceraclea dissimilis. Taxonomy (NCBI): domain Eukaryota; kingdom Metazoa; phylum Arthropoda; class Insecta; order Trichoptera; family Leptoceridae; genus Ceraclea; species Ceraclea dissimilis. Next base: position 10,362,000 of record OY756369.1, read on the forward strand.
CCTCCGATTAACATTTCGCATTACATTGTGTGTAAGTATTCAATTATATTAAATGTAGGTCATAAATTGTAAAATGAAGCAGTGATATAAAAATAAACAATTAACTTTGGCATTGTCTACTTGATCCGGGTGTAAAGTTCTCTCTGTGTTGGTCTTTTCATTTTTCCTCAGATTATAATGATTAATTGTATCGCGTAACACTTGGGAATATAATACAATCAATCTATAATATAATACATTCAATCTTCTGCCTTCACCCACAGGAAGCCGTAAGCACAAGACCTAGAACGGAGGGGCTTTTAAAGATCCCGCTCCGAAGAACCACAACTGGACAACATCACTACGCTTTTCTGGGTGTGAGGTGGTATAATCAGCTGGACCGAGAATATAGACATGGTCCACAAACGAACTATAGAGATTTCAAGCGCAAACTTAAAGAAATACTTATTTAATTCCAAACGTCTGCAATGTGGATCTGTGTATGTGGGTGTATGTGTGTGTGTGTGTGTGTGTATTTGTGTGTGTTTGTGTGTATGTGTGTATCTGTGTTTATGTTTCCTCCTTCCGTCGTTCTTTTGTACATTTCTTTAATGCTTTCTCTTGATTGGTAATGATACATACATATATGCATAGATAGACTAATTGTTATAAGATCTTATGTTTTGTTCCTCTCCAAAGCACGAGCTCTGCTCAATTTTGGAGAGTAGTTCTTTTGTGTTATATTGAGTTGTAATTTCATTTGTTTTTCTTTACAATTTGTAATTTTATACCCAATAAAAAAATTTGAATTTGAATTTGAATTTGAAATCATTTTGTTTAGATTTCGAGGTGTCATTGAATGATTTACAAATTAAAACTTTGGCATAAACTTTGCCATACATTTATGTAATTGAATACAACATGTAATATATATAATCTCTAAAACAATTGCTTTATTTTGTCAAATGTAAATTAACACTTAAATGCAACAAGAAAACAGTGACAGCATATAAATAAATACAATGTACCTAGTGTTTATTTTCTCTAGTAAAAGATATTTTTTAATCTGAGTCTGGGATTCATCGAAATAAACTAACGTTTATCTTTGTGCATTTCATGGTAAGCTAAGCTATGGCTTGTGTAGTGAAGTGGAGTAGGTATAGGCATCTGGGAAGCGAACTCACGCCCACCTGATCCACCACCCTCATGATTTTTCTTTGCCATTTATACCTAAAATGCTGTATTCATTTAACGTGAAAAAAATAACTTCGACAAGTTAAACATTGTCAATAAAAATGGTACAATGATATAAAGATTGGTTAGTTAGAAAACACGGAAATAGATTTTGAAGAAAGAAAAGTGTTTTGGAATACAAAAAAACCTTCATTAGGCTCGGTAAAAAAAAACTTTGGCAGACGGCAAATAAGGCGTGGTGGACATTCGTTTGAGGCAATTGACATAGTTTGCCTTACATGAAGGTGTACTAAGATAACATTTAGTAGGAGTATGTCTTACAAATGCCACGGCCAAATGTTTTTCTTAGCACAGCTCTGGATTCTATGAATGATGTGTCCAATGAGCGATTATATATCGGACCGGTTTCAGAATATTATGAGTGCCTATAATATGGAGTAAATATGTCTAGTGTAGTGGATTTATGAGGACATCGTATACGAAAGTAAAAGTGATCCACATTTATTTATACTCTCAGATAGATAGGTGGTGTTATGTGATATTACTCCACGAGTGAGATCACTACAGCAGTGGTAGGAAATCTTTGAAATAAGTAGTAAGAATATTCTCTCTTCTCTTGAATCTACAAAAGACCGACTTCAAATAATAAACGGCACAGAGAAATATCGCATGGCGCAAGAAAAAGATAATCAATTCAAGTGATGTTGGCCTAGTAGAAGTTCTTTTAACGTTCCTTATACGAAAACAAAAAATGATCATTTATAGCTTAGTTTATTGTTCTCAACTGAACTGAATTATACGAACGAAATTTATGGGTTGGCTGGCAGAAATTGCCATTTGGCAATAATACTACAGTCGATGAAGCAATTTTGCCAACATTAAATCAGGTAGTCGTGAATTTTTGGTATGTTATGTAGCATAATGAGGTAGTTAAGAATCCAAATTTGCACAATTTTTCTCTCTCCGCCCCCTTCACCACCTTGAAAAAACCTTAAAAAATCGCCACTTTTTATATATTATGCACTATAACTTAGTTATTTCGCGTTTTAGGTCTAAATGAGTTATTTTCTAATTTGTACATTATAAAATTTCCTACAACTTTTGTTTATAACACTTTGCTCTAAAGTAAATACCAACGGAGCTTTCAAGCTCCCAAAATTGGTCAAAATTGTATTTTTTTTCAATTTTGAGTTTTTAGCCACTAAACATCACAATAACTTCGTTATGGCTTATTTTAGCCAGAAAATTTTATTATCATCCTATAGAGAATTTAATTGTCTACAAAACGCGTATAGCATTATTTATATTGTGCTTAAAACAACGACGAAGAATAAGATTTAGAAAAAAACAAAAAAGTGTTTTTTATGATTTCCTTTACATTTCCTGATTTCACATACCGTTCGAAAATGTATGAAGAAAAGTTGACTTAATTAAATATACGTTTAATTATATCGATTGTTCTTACAATTAATGACACATATTTTACCTTGTTGGAATCAGCAAATATTACGGAAAATTTTAGGATAATTATTATACAAAATATATAGTGAAATATTTAGATTAGAGATGTTCTAACAATTGAAATATTTTTTCTGATAAATATTTAATTCGCAAACAATCGTCATAATTCCTTCAAATAGAAAATCATGTCTTAAAAATGTATTTTAGTCTAATAATCACATGATTTCAATTTGGGTTTAGGCTGAATGATACACTGTGATAAACGAATTTCCTAAAATTTACTCCATTTTCTAGTTTTTGAAACACAGAGAAAAAACCTGAATATTTTTTATAATTTATTTTCGTCAGCAGAACTCAGTAAAGATGTGGATACTTAGTTTTAATACATTTTAAGAGAAAATGTTATACTGATTAGAAAAATTACAATGTTTACCAAAATAATATTTTTCTGGAATTTTTGCCAACTTTCGAAGACCTATAGCCAAAATATTTCACTATATTTTTGTATCTTATTTATCATAAAAACTTCCGTCATATCAGCTGATTCCAAAAAGGTAAAATATTCCTCATAAAACTTATCAATACACATTCCTGAGTCAACGGTGTTAGTGAGTGGTTGTGTGGTTGCGAGCTCTATACAACGCGGACATTCAGCTAAGATTTTATATTATTATTTCTTTTCGTTTCTTTCTTTATTATACTTTGTTATTTTTTTGCGAAGGCAGGGTTGCCACTGATTTTATTTTTCATTTAATTTTAGTTTATTATTTTTTCTAAATAAATTTGAAATATTTGATCTGCGTATAGGGAAAAGAAAATCGCAGGATGGAGGGGGTGGACATCCCCCCTCTTCCTCCTGATCCCTCAGAAACTCCAAAAAAAAGACGAATTGACAATAGCATGGAAACGGACAGCTCTATATTTCAATCTTCTGGACCTTCAACTTCCATTCCTTCTTCTTCCAACCCTCTCTCTTCTGATCCTTCTCCCTCCGCATCTATACAATATCTGTATCCCCCAAGATCATCCGGACCTTTTCACGTGATTGTACAAAAATGTGAGCAGGGGAAACCAATCTTCCCCGTAGAGTTCGGGAAGTTCATGTTTGCGCGAAAGATACCAAACGTTGTTAACGGCTCCGTCAGGGCCGAAGGGAAATATAAAATCAATATCGAATTCTCCACCGGCTCATCGGCTAATTCATTTATCAAAAATATTTTCGTAATGTCCAACAGCGTATATAAAGCCTTTGTTCCGACCCACAATATTTCACGTATGGGCTTAGTTAGGGGAATTCCCACAGAAATGACGGAATCAGAACTTATTACATTAATTACGGAAGGAAACAACCACATCGGCCGAATATTGAAGGTCAGGAGACTGAACTTCAAGGATAGGTCGGGCGATAGTGTGGAATGGAAACCATCAAGATCAGTAGTTATCACGTTTGAAGGGCAGGAGCTTCCATTAAATATATATCTGTTCTACAACTCATTTAACGTGGAAACATATTTTTACCCGACCGTCCAGTGCTTCCGGTGTTGCAAGTTCGGGCATACTCGTAATGCTTGCCGCTCAACTGAGAAATGCTTCGTCTGCGGAGGTAACCACTCTTCCCAGGACTGCTCAGCAGAAGTCCCTAAGTGTTTCAACTGTAATGGTCCTCACAAGGCCATTAGTCTCACTTGTCCAGAGTACAGCAGACAAAAAGCTATTAAGTTTACCATGGCCTCACAAAACACTTCCTACTTACAGGCATCCAAACAACACCCCCCGAGTGGCATATCATATGCTGAAGCTGTATCTAAACCAGTAACTCCTTCCTCCACCGTAACCCAAAAAGTCCGTGGTAAATTCACATACAAAACTCCGAGGGCTCCTCTCACTCCTGGTTATAACCAAGCTGAGCATAATGCTCTCCTTCTGAATCCCAATGGCTCTTCTCTTTTCAATGCTCCTAACGGATGTGCTTTCAACCAATCTTCCTCGTCTGCTAGCAATCCTAATTTTACAGTTGAAAATATATCCCAAAATCTCGCGTCATCAAACGAATCCTTCATTAAATCCATCTTGTCGCTAATACTTAACCTCTTTCTTTCTACAAATTCTCTACCGTCCAACGTTGCTTTTATAATTCCTGCTCTCCAATCCTTCATTGAAAATGGCTCAAATAACCAAGCTTAATTCTCTCTCAATCCTCCAATGGAACTGCTGTAGCGCAGTCGCCAAAAGAGACGAAATCAATTTTTTAATTAGATCCCATAACATCGATATCGTTGCGCTTTCAGAAACCTGGCTTTCCCCAGGTAAAGTTATTTCATTCCCTGGTTTTATCTGTGTAAGAGACGATCGTCCCGATAGAATTGGAGGCGGTGCCGCCATCTTAATTAAAAACAATTTGACCTTCGACGAGGTACAACTGCCTCCTAACCCAAGAATCCAAATCGTGGCTATAAAAGTTTTAGACGTGTCCGTTGTGTCCATGTACTCAGCCTCCAGTGTATTTAATACGTCGTATTGGAGATTAATTTTACCACTTCTCACTCCTAACTTCTATATTTTGGGTGACTTTAATGCCCATTCCACGTCTTGGGGCTGTGAATGGTCCGACACGGCGGGTAGAGCCGTTGTTGACTTCGTGGAGGAGTCGGATTTATGCATATTAAATGATGGACGGCCAACTCGTATTGCCCGTCCAAATCACAGTCAAAATGCTCTAGATATTTCTATATGTCCTAGTAACCTGGCAGGTTTAACTACTTGGAATGTATTTGGAATAATGTCAAGTGATCACTTCCCCATCGTACTCACAATGGTAAACTCATCACAGCGTACTTCTTCTGAACCAACAAGAGCAAAATATTTGACGGGTAAAGCCGATTGGAAATTATTTGAAGAAACACTGGTCGCTCACGCAGAAGTTCTGTCGATTGATAATTCAGACAATGATTCCGATAGTTTGGCTTGTAAAATAAATGACATGGTAATAGATGCAGCAAACGTCTCTATTCCTAAATCTAAGTCGAAAGTTTCGTATAGATACTCTCCTCCTTGGTGGGATAAGGAATGCACGGAAAAGGTGAAAAGTAGAGCAAACGTAGTAAGTAAGTACAAAAGAAACTTAACACTTGCGAACTATTTGGAGGTTAGGAAGATACAGGCCGAGACCAAGAAACTTCTTAGGAAGAAAAAAAGGCAGGGTTGGCTGAACTATTGTAACTCTTTGTCACCTGAAGCCCCCCCTGGGGAGGTTTGGGACTCAATCCGAAGGTTCAGAGGCTCGTATTCTCCTAGAGTAAACTCATCAAAATGCACTTCTTGGGTAAACGATTTTGTCGACAAACTGGCTCCGCCCTACGTCCCGAGTATATCTGAACTTCCAAAAAACCCTCCTGTTTTTCAATGCTCTAACTATCTATCAGTCCCATTCTCACTTAATGAATTATCAAATGCAATCCACTCCACTGGAGATTCATCTCCGGGCCACGATTTGATTCCCTATTCTTTTTTTAAGCACTTTCCAGAATCATTTCTCAACATGGTCTTGGAGATGTATAACTCCATTTTAAAATCCTGCTCAATCCCTGAGTCCTGGAAAAAACAGATTATTGTTCCAATCCCCAAACCAGGTAAAGACTCATCCCTTGGTTCTTCATATAGACCAATTGCCCTGTCGTGTTGCTTCCTTAAAGTTCTGGAACGCATGGTCAAAACAAGATTGGCGTGGTTTGTGGAGAGTAACAATCTCTTGCCGAATTGGCAATTTGGTTTTCGAAAAAACAAATCCTGCATTGATAATCTCAGCATATTAGTTACAGATATCCATCTCTCACGATCTAAGAAAACCGACACAATCGCCTGTTTTCTGGACGCAAGTAGTGCGTATGATAATGTCCTTCTGCCTTTGTTGTTGGATAGAATGAGCGCTCTCGGAATTCCGGCTGGAGTCAGTTGCCTTATATTTAATTTAATGTGTAAAAGAGATATTATTATTGAGACGCCGATAGGCCCCATGCTGAGGACGGTTTTTAGAGGATTACCTCAAGGATCGGTGCTAAGCCCATTGTTATTCAATATTTACACGCAGGATCTTCAGGCGCATATCCCTCCTCATCTCTCTATTCTGCAGTATGCGGACGATTTCGTGTTTTACACATCAGACAAGTCTATAACTAGTGCTTCGTCGTCATTGGAGGGGGCGCTGGGTCCCGTCAGCACATGGTTCAAAGATAGTAACTTGCAATTAGCCCCATCTAAAAGTCACATCGTAATTTTTTCAAGGAAACACGCGATTTCAAAAGTAAATGTGAAGGTGTGTGGTGTGGAAGTTCCTGTGTCTGGAAATGTTAAATTCCTGGGTGTGACGTTGAATTGTAAGCTGTCATGGAACGCACACGTGGAGAACATAGTGGCTAAGTGCGAAAAAAACATAAATATCTTAAGAGCTGTTTCGAGGGTATGGTGGGGTGCTCACCCATCTACGATGAGGATGCTATATTGCGCTCTGGTTCGAAGTCATATAGATTATGCGTGCTTTATCATGGATCCCCTTCCACGATATCTGCAAATAAAATTAGACAGAATACAGTCCAAATGTCTCAGAGTAATTTTAGGTGCAATGAGATCCTCCCCTGTGGTTGCCTTACAGGCTGAGTGTGTCGATATGCCTTATTCTCTAAGGACAAAACTTCTGTCCCACAAATTTATCCTTCTTAGAACAAGCGAAAGTTATCACCCAATTTTCTCCAAATTGGAACATCTCTACTCCTTTTTCCAATCCATTGCACATAAGACTACTGTTACCCCCCCAATTCTCTGCCAATCTTGGCACTTTATAACGGATTCACTTGGACATCGTCCTGAATCCATTCTTCCCATATATAGTATTCCATTTGAATCCCTTATTCACAAACCCAACGTTGAACTATCGATTGGAATAGATAGATCCTGGTCTTCAATGAGCGCCACGTATGTCAACCGTTTGTTTTTACAAAAGTTGGAGGAAAACTGGCCGAATCGGGTTGTAATTTATACTGATGGCTCAAAGAGTTCGGACGGAGCGTGTGGAGCGGCATTTTGTATTCCTTCCTTGGACATAGAAAGTCAATTCCAATTGCCTAGGGAAGCGTCGATATTCACTGCGGAGTGCGTGGCAATTAGAGAGTCCCTAAGAGAAATTACTCAACGATCTTTGTCACCTTCAATAATTCTTACTGATTCTCTCAGCGTAGCTAATTGTTTAACATCAAGTAATTATAATTCTGCCCTTGCAAATAATCACATTCTTTGTGATATTAAAATGATGCTTTATATAGCTCACAGTAGGGGGATGATGGTCACGATCGCTTGGATTCCTTCGCACATTGGGATCGCTGGTAACGAGAGGGTGGACGTCCTGGCGAAGGAGGCCCGTGCCTGCGGTGTGATTCCTTACTTTTTTTCTCTTCCCACGAACGACTATATTAATGTGATTAAGGCTGCGGTTCAAGATGAATGGGACCAAATTTACTGTGAGTCATCGACTGGCTCCTACTACAGATCTATTCAACCGAAAATCCCTAAGTCACCTTGGTTCTGTAATTGTAAAATATCTAAACTAAATGTCTCCCTTCTAAGTAGGTTGAGAATCGGCCATACGGTGTTGGCATCGCATCTTGAAAGAATTCATGTTTTGACATCTGCTATGTGCGCGTGCCTGGAGGAGGATGAAACCGCAGATCATGTACTTTTTAATTGTTGCTTACTACCTAACGACGAATTTTTGCGAGAAATTCGCCTTCTGGGCTTATCCTTTCCGCTTAACGCTCAACACTTGCTGTCCCTGAACTGTCCAAAAGTTAACAGTGCGATAACAAAACATTTGAAAAAATATGATAAAAATGTTTGAATCCTCGACCGGTAAGATAGTATAATGGAAATTTTGAATTGAAAAGAAAAAAGTAGAAACAACAAAAATTAATTATCTAATACTATATTATAATATGTTGAATTAATGTACAACCCTGTTTTTGTAAGTTTGTTTTGACCGAGCTATATTCGGTGTTAAATTCTACAACAATAATTCTGAATCCGTAAGGTATATTTTACTTAGTAGAATCTATCGTTCATGTCTGTGCTTGCAGACATAGGTACATTGTTATATGGAACAGTTTATCTATCGGAGTTTTTTCCTTTTCTCATAGTGTGTATTGGGATAATGAGTTTTATACTGCAATCGCGATATTTGTTGGGAATATGATGTGTGTGACTTATGGTATTTGCTCGCAGATTGTGTTCTATGAATGAAAGATACTATAGAAGGCATGTATCACTCGAAACTGGGTGCTTTGCCTAAAAAGAGAGAGAGAGAGAGAGAGAAAACTTATCAATAATGGACAAAATTAAACTAAAACGTAAAAAAGACAACTTTTTCCCATACATTTTCGAAAAGTATGTAAAATTCGAAAATGTATGGAAAATCATAAAAATCACTATTTCGTTTTTATTCTAAATCTGTCCCCACTCCGCTATTTTGAGCATAGTATAAACTTTGATATACGCGTTTTGAAGTAAATTAAATACTCTATAAGATGTTATAAGAATTTTTGGGCTGAAGTTAACCATGACGGAGTTATCGTGATGGTTCTTGGCTAAAAACTCTAAATTGAAAAAATACTGAATTTTGTCCAATTTTTGAAGCTTTAAAGCTCCGTTGGTATTTACTTTAGAGCAAAGTGTTATAAACAAAAGTTGTAGGAAATTTTATAATGTACAAATTAGAAAATAACTCATTTTGACCTAAAACGCGAAATAACTAAGTAATAGTGCATAATATATAAAAAGTGGCGATTTTTTAAGGTTTTTTCAAGGTGACGAAGGGGGCGGAGGGAGAAAAATTGTGCAAATTTGGATTCTTAACTACCTCATTATCCTACATAATATAGCAAAAATTCACGGCTACCTGATTTAATGTTGGGTCTCCATACTAACGAATCTTAGATCTACTGGCCTATAAGTCCGCCCGTTGTATGATTATTTTCAGTACAATAAAGATTTTTTTATTTTTTATTTTATTTAAATTCTTTATCATTTTCCAACAACCCTTAATGTGGTATGGTATATTTTTTACTAAATAATTTCGTATTTTTTTTAAAGGATCGGGGCTTGTGTAGGTGTAGGTATACACAACCCAAATTTAGCTTAGCTGTAAATTTGCAATACTTCACTATACCCCAAACTGAAAGCGTGTGTCTAGAAGAGCAGAAGTAAGCACCGGGATTCCAACCCTCCAGATTGGAAGTCCGCGCTCCAACCAACTGCTCCAACCATGTGCTCTTGTACGATTATAAGTAAAGTTATTTAGTTTTAGTAATGATTTGCTATACTGTATGTATTAGGTACTCGATCACTGATGAATATCTTGTACGATATAACGTATTGTGTTAGTCTACATGGGCGGCCTTACCGGCACCCAGTAATGAATATCATTTAGGTATTAATCATATTGAGAGCATTATCACATGGTGACCTCGATACAACCCGAGCAGAGGACAATGCATTGGTCATCAATTCGGTAAAGAGGGCCGGGAGGGCAGTACTGATAACGGCTTTCTGAAATCCTGAATAAAAGAAATGTAAATCGACGTGTTGCTTATTTTTTTTTTTGGACTAAGCCTGATGTGATCAGTAAAGTATAATAGTTAGAAAACTCGTAGTTATGGGTACTTACCTACTTTCAGTGTTAAATTTTTGTACCCCATGCAACATTCGGGCACCCGGATGGCCCTGGTATTTGCCGTTACCTCATCCTAATTCCTGAGATGTGCAGTACCTACATGTAGTACTATATTATCAAAACCATAGGAAATGTATTATGTGTCCTATCGACGCATTGTCATAAGAATTTTCATGCTTATCTACTACATAGTCTATGAAACCTCACATCGGTCTTAAATTAATTGTTTGTAAATCTATAGTTGATTGGTGCTAAGCATTATTGGAGGTAGGTACCTACGCAATTTAGTCACGGAGTACCTATAAGGTAATTATTACCAATTTAATCGTCAAATATAATTATCAATCATTCCAATTATATTGATTCAGGGTGTTTGGTAAAAAAAGACGTATTGTGATAAGTTTATTTTTCTAGATATTAGAAACACAAATAGTTAAGTTAAATAGAAAATCTGTTATGTACACTGTTTTTGGCATCTGGTTTCTGCCATTGTTTTATTTATTTATTCATGGCACTATCTCATAGAGTATATTCCATAAAAAAAGTTTATATTTAAATTCAAAGCAAAAGTCGAGTTGCAGCGATGTTCATAAATTTTAGTAAGCATCCCAGAACAGTAAGGAATGGTGACGTTTTCTGGATGAGGCCAGGGCCCACAACAAGCTGTTCTGACAATTACGAGTATGATGATGTTAGGTTCATATAGCTCTACAAATTAAGTAAAACTTAATATTATTTCTTACATATACAGTTACACACTGTATGTCTGTATATTATTAAAACGTCATACATAATTAATAATGATCTTGTAAAATGTAAAGTGCGTTCATAATGAATTTCACGTTTTTAATCAATCCGTCTAATCGACAAAACGCTATTCGTATAATAATTATATCATACATTGGTAGGTATTATGTAATAGTAAAGTAAGTAATATGTATTATCTACTCAGAACTATATCTATCTATACCCTCACGCCACGTCTCTTGCAAGGTAGGCAGAGAGGACAGAGCGTCAGACAGCCCTATCCTTGCACACAATCTTAGCCTCCGTCACATTCATGACATTTATCATACACGCTTCCCGATTTCTTTTACTCAAAACACGTCCATCCTTGAGGTTCTGCTCAACATAATCGGACCAGGTCAGTCTAGGGCGGCCGCGCTTCCTCACTCCTCTTCGCTCACTCAACTATATCTTTTTTGTCATCCTGTCATCTTACATTCTCTCAACATGCCCATTGCCCAAACCATCTTAGTTTATATACAAATACTTATTCACACCCTTATTTCATTTATTTATTTTGCATGTTGAAAAACCGAAAACTAATCAAAAGGATCTTCAGTACCTACTGTGTGAAGCGCCCAGCACATCCTCCATAGTGCATGTGATAGAGCACAATGAACACTCAGAGAGATATGGACTGAAAACTTGTTTGATGAACTACCTACTAGAAATAAGGTAGATTTGCAAGATAGGTACACCTCACATTTTTTTAAGCTTCAAAACCTTGTTTTGTCACCCTGTTTAAGTACATATGATCTACATACAGGTACTGCCTTAAAAAGGATACAAAGAAATTTTATTTTCAATTAATACTTTCACACCTAATCATTTCTAAAATATGAACAAAATTACCGCAATTCAAAATATACGAGTAAAATGAAAAAATATACACTTTTATAATGCTCCAATGATGTTGCGAAAGAAGTCAACGCGTGGCTATTTTCAAACCTGGCTCCTGAAAAGTTTTGTTTGAACGTACGAGTATAACCGTAAATGCTGATTGATTTAAGAACACAAAAGGTGCGACCTGTTACAGTAACAATTTATCCTGCCATATATAAGAAGTGTTGACAGTGAGCGTGCTTTTCATTAACCATTTTAGTTCATATTCGAAATATTGTAAGGAAATACGAATGTACCAAAGTCAGTTGGAGTCGAGTATGTTTATAAATCACAGAAAATTTGTTTTAAGTATTGTAGGAAAGATATTGAAGTATAAATCTAATTAAAAATAATAAATTTTAAAATTTTCGTAATGCACAGCAGACATGAGTAAAGTATCTTAAAATTAATATACATGTAGTAGATATTTCACCACAGCCTTTGCTGCCGACGTATATATCATGAGTAAATAAGATTGTATTGAGCAAAGATATTTGTACGATTGCATAGGAGGACCGGAATACTTTATACGTCAAATAATAAATAGACAAGTAATAAATGATTTAATCTGTAATGAAATTACTGACACGCCTTATAATTATGAGTTTACACATGTTTTACAGACATATTTTTACTGTCGGGACTTTGATTTTCAGCAATACAAATTCTTAAGGATTTTTCTTCTTTTTCAATTTCTTGACGACGTCACTTCGGCCTAGATCAGCTCTCTCGTGCACCACTGCAAGAAAAAATTCATGCCAATCTCTATTAGAGCCATCTCTTCAATGCCTTCATACGGGATTCCCCTCCATCGCCTAAGGGACCGGTAGGTGGACCAAGTTACATATATATATATATGCCAACAACTCGATAGAATGAGTATTGTGAGCCCAGGAGTTTCACGGTGGATCCCGCCGTGCAGCCTCTGTTCTGTCATGCCACCTCATGTGGCTAAATAAGCCAATCCTAGACAGGCATATCCTGCCACACTTGGAGCATGGATGTTCTCCTCCGGGTGGGCCAGGGTGTTCTCTATCCTTTGGCTGGTATTCGCGGATAGCGCGTCTATCATAATAATAATTGTCGAAAAACAATACATAATAATTGTCGAAAAAATATAATAATTATAATAAAACAAAACATAATAATTGTTGAAAAAATATAATAATTATAATAAAACAAAACATAATAATTGTCGAAAAACAAATTTCAATATCTATATAATTTCAACTGCGTGAATTTGTGGCCATTGTTGGCTGAAACTGTGATATTTATTCATGTACATACACTATCACCCAGTGCTTCAAGCACTGTTTTCATTTTTTCAAGAATTTCCCCTTATATACTACTGATTAGGTATAATTATTGTATTTTCATTAGAAAAGACATCAACTGCATCAGTTGTGTAGCGATATTTCTGAAAAAACCTGTATATAGACATAGACGTAATTACGAGAAGCTGCGCAGTTTCCATATTCCGATTAGACATTTTACACGTTAAAATACTTGAAATAATTTCCACCAAGTGTGAATTATAGACAGATTTATCGTATGTATGTATTATATTTGTATGTAGTGCTGTTATTTTTTGTTCCAAATCAGTTGGAAATATTCTGTTACACTGTGTGTTGGGTTATTTATCGACTTACACGTACGTTATTATATCTGCTTGTTACTATGTTACATATTTTGTAATATGTTATATGTTTGTTACAGTTGTTGTGATGAAAGAACATAATAAGGTAATTCATACGGTAAACTACATGTGATAACCATATTTCCATATGATCTTGTGTTCTATGGATATAGATTCTCCTGTCTGTGACTACAGAGAGTCACTGCAACCCATCCAGAACATTATTAAAGATAGTCAGAGGAGTTGTGGTTCATCCACAACTTTTGAAGGACCAAAGGTAATAAAATACAAAAGTGAATAATAGAGTGATTTTGTTTTGTGTGGTTTTCAAAAAAGTGATCAAAATATTATGTTTGCTAAATGTAAAAAATCGAAATCTTCGTTGTGTCAGGAAGAAAAGCAAATTCAGAGTATGGGTGGGTATTGGCGGTGAAAAAACTTAATCGAAAGAAAAATACAAGCATCATTGCATTGAAGTCTGTATAGGTAGTAGGTATTAGGTATCAGTGGCGTATATAGGATTTCATTTCGGGGGGGGGGGGGGGGCGACAAAAAATTTAAGATCGACGATTGCGCCGCAGGCCAAATTTTATCGTGAATGTAAGTGAAAAAGGTTGTGTTTTAGGTCGGTGTGCAGAAAATACAAACAAGAATAGCGCCGCAGGCGAAATTTTTTTGAATAATGGGTTAAGTGATGAAGTTGAGTAACTTTCGTGTTTTCAAATAATGTTTTTTAAAGAATTGTTCAATATTTCGGGGGGGCCCGGGCCCCCTCGCCCCCCCCCCCCTATATACGCCACTGCTAGGTATACCTAGCTGTGTTGATGAACGTGTCCGTATATTGACTTGTCATTATAAAGAATGCAACACTTGATATTCTAGGCAGACCACCATATAAAATAATAAACTCCATATTTCACATCTTGCAGTCATACATAATGTATGCTGCAAGAACTAATATTGCACAATAGTATTTAGAACATAAGTAGTGGGTAGTACCCAGTACCCAGCTCAGTTCAAGAGTAGTCCACACAAGACCAAAATGTTAATATTAAGTAGGTACTTAATACCTCCATTGTATAATAGCAGACCAGATTAAAGGAAACCTGTTCCATGTCAATGAACCAAACACTTTTGTTTTTAATACCATACGCACAATTAAAGTGAATTTAGTATCTACCAATCATGTGTGATTATACGAGTAGAAGTGGATTAAAATTAATTATTGTAATAAATTTTCTTTACGTAAAAAGAAAATATGTAAATAACCGCATATATGAATTATTACGTAGGTAGATAAGTGTTCAGGTCTGTAGTATGTATTATAGTCAAATATTAATATATCTCAATAATTCGTGTCTCTGCGACCAATAATGTCTCGTAAGTCTAGGTTTGAGGGAAAAACACAGAAAAAATTCATACCTCTAAAACTACAAAAAATCGCTTAAAAGATACATGGGGGTTAAATCTAGAGGTACTGAGGTCCCCAACTTCCGTGTAGATAGATACACATTTGTATATATTTCTGATTAAACCTTCACCAATTTTGAAACGTAGTCTTCATTTCCTATATTATTCCTACAGAACTTTTTCCGTATACAGTAGGTACATATCTATTGTAATGGCATATCAACATTGTGAAGAAGTTCAGTAAAATATGTGACGAAGATACAACAAGTTGAATGGATGATTGTAATATGAACTTGAACTTCAAAGTAAACTGGTATCATCAATGGATTATATTGTTACGTGACCTGACCTACTACAACAAGACATCACAGCACAGCGCATCACTATACCATGATAATGAAGCGATGTTGTTATTACATGATTATGTAACAACGATTTAATAATGAAATTCATCATCGTAATGTGAATGAGTGATTTATTAAAGATTGCGATACAAAAAATCATTCACAATATTTCATTAATGAAGTCTTAACAGTTATGAAAATTCTACTTTATTTACCAGTTACCACCAACTTTTGCACCCGGCGGGCCTGCACCTGGATTTTAAGTTTGATACAACCACTATTGCATACATGTTATTTCGTAGTTAAAGTATTTTTTCTCTTTAACCGTAAGAGGTATTTAATTTTTCACAGTCTGTATCCTACCCAGGATTCTGCCCAATCGTTGCCGCTGTCGCTGCTAAAATATGTAGTCTGAGAATTCTCCCACACAAAACTGAAGGCGACCTTAGGAAAATATAATTGTGATTAAATAGTTACTACCACTGATCAACTTACTATATCATTAAACAAAATTAGATACTTAATAAAAATATTTCTTTAGTCCATTTATAATACTGTACAATACATCATGTCTAAGTATGTGATTAAACAAATTGTAATGTTTCTTAATTTATTACTAACATTATTTATAACATTATAATATAATGTTCTATAAATACGACATATTTATTTGCAGATTATATGCATCACCATATCTGCGATGTACTCAAAATACATAAATGCATTAATGTGATGTGATATGGACATTATTGGATCAAGAATTTGATAATACTCACATTAATTTGCATAAATTTCTATACACACGCATAATTAAAGACATTTTAAATCTATATATATGTAATATATTATGTGTAAACTGTCCATCATATTTTGTTGCCTGAAAATGCAAGAGAAAAATCTTGATGGCCTCAGTCGTCATATATAATAGACAAACCTCCCTACACCTACATAAATAAAGTAGGTACACTATTAAAAGTTTACTAATAATTACAATTTTGTATTAACAATGCATTCTTTTTACAAATATGGATTGAATTGAGTGACTGTATATACGAAAAATGTAGGTACTAGGTAGGTATTGTGATCTGACAAAAGTTCTCAAGATAGAGTGTATGTACTATGTAGGTATAGGTATACTCGAACTTATACGTGTGTGAAATTTGTGAGAGTATTTCCTTGTGTTACATAACCCCACGAAGTGGTAAAATTATCCTTGAGTATCAGAATTGGGTCACATCAGAATGCATGTTGGACGTTATTTAACTTTTAATATTAATATAAGTAGGTATGGGTGTGTTATACACCTAGTCTCCTTTCACTGTATAGTATGACACATTATATTACTAACATGAATCAATGTGATAAGGCTGCATTAAATAAATGCATTGTACCTCTTTATATTACCACTTCTCATGCACCAAGTAGGTATGAATGAGTCTGCATTAAATTATTAACCACCTGTTTATTACTATAAAAGTTAACGTTTATTTGAGCTTATTTTAAATTTCATTGTAACGATAATGAAGCAATACATTTCCTAAGTAATTCAATTAAAATAATTCACCATGATCGCAATTATTATGTTTAATTTATACTTATAATTTAAATCCAAATTCGTAGGTCCCCAAGTCCTCCAACCCCCCAAAAACCGGGTTGGTCCAAAGAAATCTGATGTTCATAAGGATAAGTAATGTAAGTAAGCAAGTGTACAGTAAGGGGTATGTAATATGTATTTCATAGAGTTTGGCTACACATGTTATTGGCTACACATGCTGAGTTTACAAAATGAGGGAGGATTTAAAATTTCAGTAGCTCATGGCCAACATTGCACCTATTATTTAAAAAAATATAATCAATCCTCATTAAAAAGGGGAAAAAGGGGAAGGGAATAGCCTCGGACCTCTGGATGTCTTAATCCGCCACTGTCTTTATTTGATATTATCTATTTGTTCCTATATACCAGATGCCAATGGCCTCTAAGATTAACAATGCTTTTAAAAGCATTATGTAATGCACCACAGATTAGATTGTCAACAGCTAAAAGGTATTGATAAAAGTAAGTAGGTATGCGATCACACAACAAAATCGATCGGCAAAAAATTAATTGACACCAAGGCGAAGGAATTTCATAACATAGTTTAATTCTACGATTTTAAGGGGCTACGGTACTCTATACGGCTTCGGCGCGGAGACTCTTACTCAGCCAATACTGAAGGAATCGTCTTGAAACTGAAGACAGTGATAGATGAAAGTATGGACTACAGGACGTGTGTTTTAGAATTACAGGATTTGGAAATTCCTTGAATAAAAAAGTATTCCGAAAACACCCCTAAAATTTACGGAATTCCAAGAATTTCCGTTCAATTTTTCAGATATAAAAGCATAATTTAGCCAAAATACTGGAAATTATAATCTTAACAAATCGTACGTTTTAGATTTTAAATTTCTTTCCAGGTTTCTTTTAAAAAGGCATTCCTAAAATTAGTATACCCTTCCCTTTCAAATTCAGTCTGAGCTTTGCTTTTGCACGGGATAGACGTACTGCAAATTTTTGAATTCATTATTTATATTTTACGAAAATAATCACCAACACTAATAAATGAAAATCGTGTATGGATAGGAACTATCAACACTATTTAGGAACTCCTGTTTATTCATTTGAATTTATTTATTACCAACACCATCAATGAAATATTATATTCTAATAATTACTAATAGTCCAAGAGCCCGCTGCTTAATTTATGACGTATCTGTTTTTTTATCGAAATGTGGTATAAATGATAGCTTACCAATAGGGTATTACATCGCATTAGGGTTGCCTATCAAAATCCTGCCGCAACCCCCCCTGCCCCCCCCGAAAAGGTCCCTTTTCGCGGTTTTTCGCATTTTATAGGAATATGGTAAGAGATAGAAGAAAGTAGTCAATGACAAAAATAATCCTTGCTAAATTCTCTACAAAAAATGTAGAGTCAATTTTTTCATAGGACTAGTAGTTTACCCGTAATGGCCGGTCAAAAAACAGGATATTTTTTGACTAAAAAAATTTTCTTTTTGATTTTTTTTTCTTTCACATCCTTCCACCCATTATCACTAACATTTTATGGAAAAAAAATTTGGCCTGCGGCGCTATATCGCTGGTTATTTTATGAAAAACTAAATTTTAAGAATTTTCGTCACTGAGTTTTATTTATTTAGTTTAAATTCACTTTTTTAGTATTCTAAATGAATTTCGGTTTTGGACCGGCCATTGCGGTAAACTGCTAGTTCTACGAAAAAATTATCTCAATATTTTTTGTATAGAATTTAGCAAGGATTATTTTTGTCATTGACTACTTTCTCCTATCTCTTACCATATTCCTATAAAATGCGAAAAACCGCGAAGAGGGACCTTTTCGGGGGGGGCAGGGGGGGTTGCGGCAGAATTTTGATAGGCAACCCTAGTGCGATGTAATACCCTATAGGTAAGCTATCATTTATACCACATTTCGATCAAAAAACAGATACGTCATAAATTAAGCAGCGGGCTCTCGGACTATAACCCATACTACCAATATCGACGAAATTTTAAATTCAAAATCCGAGGTGTGGCAATTATATAGCGAGACTGGTACTGAAAAACGTTTTATTTTTAATTTATACATATTACGTATTTGTGGAGTTATGTGAATTTTTCATTGATCCAAGGGGCCCCCTAGTTCCTGCTAGATTTCCAATTGACCTGTGTAACGGACCTTTTCATTCAACTTCACCAAAAAAATTCGCCATCGGCGCTTTTTAATTTTGTATATCATATCAATATCAAAATTGTAATTTGCTTTCTCTGCACTGGGGGGGGGGCTGGCTTTATTACATGCCAATTTCAATTTTTAGAGCCAGTCCATCACGGATCATAATTGTCATAGGGGCCCCATTATTTTAAAGTGCCCAGGGCCCCCAATAGATTATAGACGGCCCTGCCCTTGTGTTGATAATAATATTGTTCATCACAACTTTTGCTCCTTGGTAAGGTCTCTCAAAAACGAATGAAATTTTATCAGTATGTTGTGAACACACATCTATGTATACCTACCGTCTTTGAACCGACACGTTTTGAAATTTCTTATATGTTTGAAAATTAGAATATTCACACTTCGCCAAACCAATACAGTACTAGAAATTATCTATCATTATAATTTACAAATCGCACTTCGTGAAGGCACATTGTCGGTAGGAACATCTATACATATTAGACATGTGCGCCGGCTGCAAAAAAGCCGGCGGCGGCGCCCATGTCTAAAATTGCCGGCGGCGGCGCCACGCCGGCGGCGTGGATACAAAGTGGGGGGGAGCATTAGATTTTTTTGCATTATTGTTTTAAATGATTAAATACGCATATGTGAAAAGGATAATGATAAAATCGATTTATTTATTTTGAAAAAACTATGATTATTTTAATGACAAAGTAAAATAAAAGCCCATATTTGAAAAATAATGGAGAATTTCATTATTGCTTTTTCACGGTACTGGAGGGCAGATTAAAATAAACTAAGCCATAAAGTCAAACGCGTCAGAATGAGCCTCACTATGGGCAGTGGTACAGTCGAACAGGTTTCTCATTTGGCAATATTTGGGCTGTTAGCTAAACGATGAGTGAAATTGAAACTCTGAAATAAAGTCTAGAGTTGCGATGACGAGGTCGACCTTCCACAAAATCCAAAACTCCTTGAGCATAAGCTGTAAAAACATATGTGTTGTATGTACTATTGTTTGTAGTTGAAGGGTAATTTAATAAAATTATGTAATTTAATTAAACTATCTTATTTGCGATGTTATTTTAGGAGTAAAAATAAGGATAATTAATGAATAAACATAAATTATGGCGTTTTTCATCGAAAGGTGCACGAATTCATAATAATATCATCCGAAATACGTAATGCTTACCGGTGGAAAGATAAATTACAATTTGAAAGTAGTCTGTAATCACAGTCTGAGAAACCACGTTAGGTGATAGTATTTTCTTTATTGTTGTAATGCAGCTTTGGGTGAGCGAAATAATTGGATTTTAACGTTAAAATATTTAATTATATTCACATTTTGCTACTTTGAAGGTCGTAAACGTCAAAAATAACCAAATAAATATCGTTTTGTCAAGAGAAAAGGAGTCATTATCATTTCCACAGTGTTGTATTGAAACAAATGAAGTATAGCGAATCTAGTTAAGTGGAATAAAAATAATTTTGATTAGGTACTTCGATAATCAAAGGTTAAACTAATGAAAAGAGAGAACGGTTGACCGAAAAGACGAAAGGCCGCATATTTTGGTCAGATATTCCGCCAAAATTCACGTGGTTTAAAAATTTCAGCGTGGTAAAATCGACCGGTGTCCTAAAAATTGATCAAAAAAACATAAAGTTACCTACATAAAGAAAACGTTGGTTTTTCATTTAATTTCCTCCACGAAGAACTAAATTATTAATGCCTCCATCCCATCCTATTTCTTGTTTTAGAATCGAATAAGTAAGACACAGAAAATTCCCCGATTTTTTTATGCAAAACCAAATGAACGAAATATTAGAAAACCAAATGAACGAAATATTAGAAAACCAAATGAACGAAATATTTGAGAATATTTAAAAGTAAAAATAATTTATAATTTAAGAGTAAAAATAAGGATAATTAATGAATAAACATAAATTATGGCGTTTTTCGTCGAAAGGTGCACAAATTCATAATAATATCAACCGAAATACGTAATGCTTACCGGTGGAAAGATAAATTACAATTTGAGAGTAGTCTGTAATCACAGTCTGAGAAACCACGTTAGGTGATAGTATTTTTTTTATTATTGAAATGCAGCTTTGGGTGAGCGAAATAATTGGATTTTAACGTTAAAATATTTAATTATATTCACATTTTGCCACTTTGAAGGTCGTAAACGTCAAAAATTACCAAATGAATATCGTTTTGTCAAGAGAAAAGGAGTCATTATCATTTCCACAGTGTTGTATTGAAACAAATGAAGTATAGCGAATCTAGTTAAGTGGAATAAAAATAATTTTGATTAGTTACTTCGATAATCAAAGGTTAAACTAATGAAAAGAGAGAACGGTTGACCGAAAAGACGAAAGGCCGCATATTTTGGTCAGATATTCTGCCAAAATTCACGTGGTTTAAAAATTTCAGCGTGGTAAAATCGACTGTTCTAAAAATCGATCAGAAAAACATAAAATTACTTACATAAAAAAACGTTTGTTTTTCATTTAATTTCCACCACGAAGAACCAAACTATTAATACCTCCATCCCATCCTATTTCTTGTTTTAGTATTGAATAAATAAGACACAGAAAATTCCCCGTTTTTTTTATGCAAAACCAAATGAACGAAATTGAGACGACGGAATGGGTTAACACTGCATTAGTTATTATTCGATGTCTTATATAATTACTGAATACTAGCGTCGCCACAGCTGAATACTTAATTTTTTTTAACTGGTAAAGTACTTATTTCGATTTTTGTCTAAAGAAACGCAGGATAAATACTTTTAGTTACACGCATCCCACGCCGCCGGCGTAAGCGTTTTGCCGGCGGCGGCGCGCCGACCGTGATCAGCGGCGGCGCGCCGGCGCGGCGCTCATGTCTAATACATATATAATAACTTGACTTTGTTAGACATGTTCTTATACTGTTTATTTTCTATTATACCTACATATATGTAAAAGGCTTCATTAGCCGTATAGTTACTGATGAAATAAACTTATAAAAATAAAGAATTTTGAAATTTAATTTAATTGAAATTATACGGGACAATAATTTTATTCACATATTATGTATGTTTTTTTTTTTTTTTTTATAAATGAATCTGGGTTTATCGAAATAAACCCAAATACATATTCGTACACTTCACAGAAAGCTTAAAAGCTTGTGTTGTGAAGTGGAGTAGGTCGGGGATTGAACCCGCGCCCACTGGATTAACAGTCGAGCGCGTTACCAACCAAATCTATGTGCACTCTTTTTTATTTCATTATTTTTTGAACAAATCCCAGTTAGCGCCGATCACACTGGGGGCTACTAACTAGTATCAATATAAAATATACTAAAAAATATAACAACGCATATTATTTTCCAATCGGATATAATAGGTAGGTAGGTAGATACACCTACCAAATACAATAGTTGGTACATAGAACTTGAATGAAATTCAAAACTAAAATGTTATGATATGTAAGTATATAGCTTCGCTTGTATGTATATTGTATAAATTTGGATGTATGTATGTGTAAGTAAAACTTGTGGACGAAATATTTGAAAATTTGGAGCGGTAAGAGAGGGGAAGCGACGTTCATTTAGAATTCCTAGCTGTGGTATATTATAGCCTTAAATAATAACATAAAATTAATCCTGACGTAATATATTTGATTAAGTACTTCAATAATCAAAGATTAATCCAAATGATCCGCCAAACACAAAAAGGTTATTATTTCGATTACAGCTAAGTAATTATTTTTAAACATTACCTACTAAATATTACTAAAACAAATACTTACTTAGCCTTATTTTCAAGTCTCCTCTATGCAGTGGCGGATCCAGGATTTCATTTTGGGGGGGGGCTGAAGATTAAAAAAAAATTCTCGAGAATTTTTTTGTTGACCTTTTTTTTTTTTTTTTGGTCCTCGCCTAAAATTTTGAATCCTGCCGTAATCAACTGATGACCTTTTTTTTTTTTTTTAGGTCGTCGTCTAACATTTGTTGACCTTGACGCCTAAAATTTTGTCGAGCGGGGGGGGGGGGGATTGCATTCACTATACTACATTTTCAGTTTAGTACTCAAGGCACTAGAAACGTCACTCAACATTTTGGGGGGGGCTAAGGGGCTAAAATCCCTACATTTGTTCTATATGTACTACTGTAATCCATGGTTTTGGGGGGGGGCTTCAGCCCCCTAGCCCCCCCCCTAAATCCGCTAGTGCCTCTATGCTAAAAATGCACATAACTTCTATAATTTGCTAGAAAAAATTGCACCTGAGGTGAAAACCCTGTCGAAAACACACGTATTTACACTATTGAAAATAGCTGGAATTGTAGCGTTTGTCATTTAGACACTGCAGAATTTAATAAATCTCTGAGTATTTAGGTATTTACTTATACAAAGTTTTATTTAATGGCTTTCACCCTGGATAGGTAAGGTACTAACTAAAATAAAGTGAAGAAAAATACTGAAGGCACACACCTACACAGATAAGACAAAAACTTGATATATAATATAAATATGTTACCTTTTAATGATTGTTCTATGAAAGATAAAACTATCTAGGTAAAGTTTGGCATTTAAATCTCCTTGCCTTAACTAATTTTGATGTATATTATTATTATATCTAGGCGTTGCTTAGTGAAGCCATTATGTTATTAAAGTTAATATTAGAGTTCGTTCTCTTTATTTAGATATCATCTAACTGCATTATGTACTCACAGAATATAAACCCGCTGCATTAGCTAAGATTAGGCAATCCTTTTCATGACTTCGAAGCATATACTCGTAGACCAGAATTGATAACAAAATTATATTGACACAGATGTGTGTATACTGTATAGCTACATTTTATCATCGACTCTGATCTATCAATCAATCTTCTACTTGAGTAGGTATTAATGTTTTATTGGCAGTATACTAGCTACGTATCAAGTAGCGTATAACACTATTTCATTGCAATTGGAAATGGGATTAATAACAATTATTAAAATCAATAAAATGTTTCATAGGTTGGGTTCAGATAGAATTTCTTAACTAGGTAGTGATACCTACTTTTGTAAGATGTATGTATGCCTTTGCCTTCATCTATGTACTATGTAGGCATAATAACGTATTTTCCACGATCATATAAATATAGATTTTTAATGTGTGAAAAAGCCAATAATCTATATTATGTGTCCAAGATATTAGAGGACTCCTGTTGAACATAATTATCGAATAAAATTTTACTGGGAATGTTGTTAATCACATTAGAAACTGAAAAATTTATCGAAGTATGGGAAGGTGATATACTTATGCAACACGGTAGATGCAAACACATTATTTTTTTATATCGTCGGTATAAATTTATCGGAAAATGAGTCATGGAAAATTCATCAAATTCAAAACATCACTTTAACCAAGTCCTCTTGATCTAAGTAATGTTCCTATATGCTTGTTCTAATTAATTTTGAACTTATTTATTAAGTACCTACTGCTAAGGTACGAGTAATTGTAGAGGTGTTAAGACTGATGTAAACTGATAAAATAAGGTAGGTATGTACTAAATAATAAGAACACGATGATTGCCATAGGGCACAGTGATACAAACACTATACTCTAAGCACGAGGTCACAGGTTCAATTGCCGGATACTACATAATCTTTCATAATTATACCCCTATATATGTACAAGGTGTAGTCTATATACCTAATACCTTCTACAAGCTTGCGCAATTTTCATAATGTAAGTACCTACATAAAATAATGAAACCTATGAAATAGATCGATCAATAGTTACGAGTAGGTAAGTAAGTAGATACTTACTTACTTTCCGTGTCCGGAACACCATCAAATTTGAAACCCCCAATATTCAGCCACCCGGATAGCCCTGGCGTTCGCCAGTAGCGCATCCTCGGGCGTGCATGTCGCACCTATTTGGGGACATGAAAACAGGTGACTGTGGTCCTGTTTGGCACCACACTCACAGGTGTCTTCCTCTCTGTAACCCCATTTTTTGAGGTTGCTGTAACAACGGGAGACACCTGTTCTCAGTCTATTGAGTGACCTCCATGTTGGGTAGTAAGTAGATAATATAAATAATATAGGTGATATATTATCCTTTGAAATGGTTTGCAGCAACACATCACCAAAATTTTAGCAAAATCATCGAATACATGATGAATCCAAGGCACAGGATTAACCATTATTTCAACCTACATACTTATAGCCAGATTTCAATTCATTTCAATACAAAAAAGCAAGAATTCCCAAATTACAGAGATCTAGATTAAGATTTAACCTACTCAATTGCTTCCTCCATGTGAGAAACGTTGAAAAACCTACCTAATGCTGCTTTTACCAATAGGCGCGTAAGTTTTACCCATTGTTTGGAAAATTATATAGAATAGAATGGGTACCTACTACCTCTAAATACCTATATAGATCCTATACCTACAATTACATTGTACTTACATACTTACTTCGACAACATATGCATATTGCACGTATAGGTACCGCTATTTACCTCTACAATAAAATCAAAATACTAAGTATTCAAAATTTAATTACCAATCCCTAAAGCATTATCTGTGAGGTATTACTAGAATATTCTAATGTAATATGGTGTAACAAACTATTCACAGAACGAGGTCTGACAAGCACGCGCCCGAGGATATGAAACCCGTAGAGGTATTTATTTAGGTACCTGCCTATGCCGATACAAATTCTGAAATACCTACAAGATTACATACTTACATTCATATGGCAATAACTATAATAATTATGTACGCCCTATGCTATTTACAAACAATAATTAAATATTATATGTGTAAGTATGTATCTACGAAACATAGGTAGCCTAGACTTATTAATCTATCTACATACTTGCTCCTTCCAATTATATGTGAACTATGTACATATCTACAATTCTATCTGCAATCATTTACTACGATCCACGAAGGAAAACCAACTGAAAGATTCTACGCCATTAGAGACTTTTCCATGCATTTGAGATACAGTCAATGTTTTAACATTATGATCGTTCAATTTATGATCGTCAACTCAATTCAGCATCTAGTTATCTAAACTCTCTCCTCAAAAACTAACAGGAGTGATTCAAGTTTAGAGTTTTCTTCGACTTGGTGGTCGGTATAGCCTGGTTGGTAACGTATTAATGTGGTATTAATCGAGTGGGCGCGGGTTCGACCCCCGATGCCGACCTACTCCATACATAACGACACAAGCTTTTCAAGCTTACTGTGAATTTATAAATGTGTGTTTGATTCATTTATATTTAAAAAAATAATCTAAGAATACAGGTTACGAAACCAAGGCATTAGAAAAATACACGCATGTAAAGCTGATGCGGGCATCCAAAGTGAATAAGTACTATTAACTCATAGCATAGGTATTCTTTCTAATCACTCGACTCACCTGACCAGTGCAGTGACCATTCCATATTGACAGAACAACAGTGATATTAAGAAACCTACATAGAGTTAAGAGTACTGAGTGGGTTTAACAATATTTAGAAAATCTACTAAAGTTTAGTAACTACGAGTAGTAAGTAACTAAACTATGTAGATAGTTTCTGATATTTCACACGGTGCACTCCTGACAATCTATGTCAAGGACAACATAATAACATATCTGCCATACAGTAAAGTAATATATGGAAATTATAATAATTTCAAATTGATTCAGATATTAGATAAATAATAGAAACATTATTTTATTGCAGACATTGACAATATAACAAATTGCTGCAATCTATAGTATTTATAGCTAACATGACTAATAATAATTTGTTACCTCTACTCAGAGAACATTATATACCCTCTACTTTATAGGGCTGCCACCTCTCCGGGTGTTCTCAATTTCCTAGCCTACCCTATTTGAAAGGTGGCAGCCCTAGATAGTAGATACTTATGATGATGACTCTACTCTACTTATGATGATTGAGTGATGAATGAATGATGATACATCTCATGTAAGAAAGATGTTTGTTCATCTGATATCTTCTGATTGATTAGTGACACAAAGTTTTTCTTTCGTTGTAGCCTTTTTTTCTATCCTAAGATAGCAACAGTTTGGGTCTTTTTTTAATTTTATTTATTTACACTTTTAATAGACAAGATACAGAGACTTGCAAATATGTGTTTCAAATATAAATCACAACATTTGTTTACTAGGGTGAGCTTGTTTTAGGGGTGGTAATTATAGACATTATTAGCTTAGATTTTGATTTAGAAAAACAAAAAATGTACATTGTACACTTTCTTTTTCTCTTTGTGATTCATATTCTTAAATCATACCAAAAAAAATTGAAAGGTTGATTAGTAAATAAAGCAAATAAAATACAAAATGTTTGAAAAAATATTTTTTTATTAAAAAGTTCAAAAAATATTGTATCATACTTTAGTAATACATATATGTATATTAAGACTAAGTAACATATACATCCTAGAAAAAAGGTACAAGGTAAATATACAAATTGGTTCCAATAGGTAACTAAAAATATGGTAAAAACATTTTAGCTTTATTTGCATACCTTGTTTTCACATTATGTGGCGGAAGCATAAAGTGTGTGGAGGGATAGGGAAGTCTGCTATTCTGTTCTCTCTGCCTACTAACATTTTGCTTTTGTAAGTAAATTTTGACTGGTCAACTGAGATAGTAGTTTTAGACACAGTTTACACAAAGGACTAGTGAAAATTTTATGTTTGTGACTAAAGAACATAGATACAGATTATGAAGTCAAATCATAGCAATGTCAATTACTTAAAGAATTTCCACACTAAGACTTGACATGAATTTTGTATTATTGTCTTAATTTAACATGGTCACTCAACAAAAGGTGCATTTCCATATAATAAAACAATTTTAACATGAACAGTATAGAAATTTCAAATCTGCATAATGAGTTATTTAAATAAAACAAAGCTAAAAACTCGCATAACAGATATAAGGAGAAACAAAACATTTCACAGTAAGCTATAACTTGAATCCAACCGAGTATCCCAATCATGCACTAAATTTAAATGCAAACACTTTTAATGAATTAAGAATTTACTACTGTACTACATTGTACATAAATAATATCAGAGATTGGAATAAAAGCATATACAGTGAAACTCGGATTTTACGTTTTTCTGGGGACCACCAGAAAAAAACGTAAAATAGGGGAAAACTTTAAATGTGGGAAATGATATTTTAGTATGTCCTATAAAAACGTAGTTACTTTTTACTGTTAACTTCATTGTCATGTAGTAGGAGTGATTTCTTGACAGTAATTATGTTTACAAGAAACAAAAGTGAATTATCACTAAAAAACTAAATTGAAGGAATTGAATTTTCAGAAAATACCCCATACAATAAAAGTCCGTTAATTCAAATTCCAAAGAACTGAAAACAGGAAAAAAATAGAATTACGCGACACGAACATTTGAATTTCGCGCCAATTTTTAATTTTAAAATAAACTGAATAATTTTATAAGGAAAACTTGCGATTTTTCGGAAGCAACCCAGGTGGATGTCGAATATTTGTCACAAATTTGGTTCTCGGGATAAGTACGTAATTTAATGCGCACGACATGACGTAGGTCCGCGCATTTCACATTACCTAATACCTAATAATAGCACTTCGTACACAACACAATTTATATCGGAGTAAACATTGAAACAACTATTTATTACTTTTAGATTTCAAAAAGTCACTTACTTTAGTTGTTGGTTTTTATTTTGACAGAGTTTATCATTAGGTACATGTCCAATGACCTAGTTAAAACTTTTGCAAATATCAAATGGTGTGTCGGGCCCTTCCCGAGTTTCTTCTGAACACCTATTAAGGCTGACAATACACATTTGTGTTTGTGGAAATATAAATTGGAATAACAACCAAACTTAATGTAAATTAAAAAAAATCGTTTTTTTTTTTCAAATTCAAAAAAATTGGTGCCCAAAAATTTCGCGAGAAGTAAATCACAAAGCACTGTTTGGAATAATACGCACGTGTAGGTAGGTATATATTAAATACCTAAATAAAACGAGTAATGTGTATGTTGCACTACAATGAACTGGATAAAAAACTGAAACTTTAAAGTTATACTAAACACTTCCGGCGATTAAAATTAACATGTTACTATGCGCTGCACATGTTGACATTCTCTGTAAATCACCCCACGCATCAAGACGTAGCGATGTACTGAGGTGTTATGAGGGGGAGATAAGAAAACACCGCCCACCACGTGGAAGTGTTGGCATTAAGTAAAAAGGTAGCAATGTGACTTTACACACTTTCTTTGCGTAATATTTTTTGTCCAACTTTTTGACAAACGATTAAATTTTACGTGTACAACTTTGCGGCTGAGAAAAAAACGTATAATCCGGGAATTGTTTGGGCGCCTGACGTAAAATTTGGGAAATTTTTGTTCTGGAATGTATGGGGGTGAAACGGGACCGACAAAAAAAAACTTTAAATCCGGGAAAACGTAAAATGCGGGAACTTAAAATCCGAGTTTCACTGTAGTATATATATATAGCCTTTGTGCCTATCTGTATACAAACATCAACAACCAGATACTTGTCACAATAATGAGAATTTAGCAGCCTATAAAAAAACTCAAAACTATAAAACAATTATGTAGTCTCTCAGCTAACAAACAGTGCAAGATGGGCATGCTGGACTTACGACCAGCCATCGGTTGGTTTAGGTGATCACTTTACTCTCGAGAAACGTTCACCATTCAGCCCTTAACACCTATGTTTGTGTTGTTACACCTTATATATATATTTCAGAGTATATTATACTCTGAAAAATTCGTACCTTGGGTGGGATTCAAAGCTACATACACCCCACGGCTGTAAAGCAAGGATTCTACCCACTTATCCACGAGCCGTCTCAGGCTGACCACTGTTTGTTAGTTGAGAGACTACATAGTAATTGTTAAAAAGATAAATATGTTTTGGATAAACCCAGTCATACTTAATAAAAATATCTCCTTTCACTATTAAACATTTTATTTCTGTTCAATTTCAATGTTCAAAAGAGTTCTTTATCTTGAACTTGTATAACATCCTAAGCAATAACAAACACACTTTAACAATATGACACCAAAATACTATGTGAATCAAAAATATATAAAATAATTTGTAATACATAAATGGGATAAAAACAAAATAAGAAATTATTATAGAAACAACTTTAAATCTATCACACCTATTAATAAAAGTTTTTTCAAATCTGTTACCAATTTTGTAACTGAAGGGTAAAAACCAACATAATTTTGCCCAATAATTTGACTCAAAAAGAATATATTTTCAACAACTATATAATTTGTGATATTAAAGCACTTTTAGCATATTTGATTGTGGATTATTAAAACATTTCTTCAATCACATTGTATGACTAAGAACTCAAGACCAAAGTAAGTGATTTTGTACCGTGTATCTCATTACTGTAACTTATCTTCTAAGATTCTGATTCTTAGGAACATTGTAGGAAATGATTCACATAATACAAAATCA
Organism: Ceraclea dissimilis; assembly: GCA_963576895.1. Lineage (NCBI taxonomy): Eukaryota > Metazoa > Arthropoda > Insecta > Trichoptera > Leptoceridae > Ceraclea > Ceraclea dissimilis. The sequence continues at coordinate 10,392,637 of OY756369.1, forward strand.
CTTTGAACGGTGAAGCCTGGTGATGGACCAATGTTTCATGGAGCTGGATAGTTAAACACTACTGCCACAATGGCACACACTTCTAGTATAACAAAACACATATAAGTGACTAAACATAACAAACATTAAAGGATTATACTACATCTAATATAATATTATAACCCTGTGTATCTTCCCTATGTTACATAATATAGACTAATAACTTATATGGCAATTTAACATACAGTAATCTCTTTAAAATTAACAAACTTAAAATGAGGAAAAAATCAGTGTCAAAAGACATGTAAATTATGTCTAACTTAAAACAACCCTTTGACACTTGAAATGGAATAAGGCAACTAGTTTTTCCTCTCAACAAATAATATAATGAACTGGAATAAAATAAGCTGCACGATGAAAATATTGTACAAAAAATTCACCTTCTAAAACTTACCCACGGATAGAAATGGGCAATTATTCACCAACTCTATCTTTTTCAATACATAATTGGTGTTATGATATGCAATGTTTCATTCATTCATGCTGTATTACTTCTTATTATTTTAAATATACTATTATCCTAAAGGTAACTTATTTTGCCTCAGTCCTCTTCATAGACTAATAGAATATTTATTTCTACATACAAATTATGGATATCACAATGTTTCCTAAAATTATCCAGCCCCCAACCAATATCTGCTACCTATGTATGTACCACACTCCTATAACTACACAACTATGTGGCTATTGAAACTTTTTCCACTATATTGGCTCACAAACATCCCTAATAAAATATAAGTAACTTAAATACTTTGTTTATCACCAAACAATGAAAAAATATTTTTTAAATACTTACAAATTCAACGATGGGATACAATTCAAAATCCACTCTACCTAACCTAGACAATAATATTCTCAATTTACGGAAGGTACGAAATATTTGTACAGCAATTTAGCACCAATAATTAGAAAGCAATTAAAAAGATTATGAAAGTGTTATGTTACTATGACACAAATCACAAATGGCTGCTCTGCACTAACATTTAAAAAACTGAAGCTAAATAATGAAGAATTATCCTAAAATAAGTTAGTCCATTTAGCGTTAGCGCTTCAAACCTTTAAGAAATCTCTGTCAGGGTTATGTATGTCCCCTTTTTTGTTTGTGTATATTATAGGCATAGTTTGCAAGCAAATATTCTGCGTGAGAATTCAGTAAAAGTAATGTGGACTAAAAACAACATAGCAATCTTTTTACGCATATATCAATAATGCTGCACTAACTGGTAATATGTACATGTTGGTAACGGGGTTATAATAGTCTAACAAATTACTTTACTAGGCACACATAGTTGAGAGGATTCTACATGTGTGTATATATAGTATATCAGTAAAGAGTCATATTAGGAATCTACTTATTTAAAATATGTACTATACTCATACAACACTCTCAAATTAAGATGTTACAGTACCTTATAATCTCAAAATTCATTCCACAATAAGACCAAAACAAAAAAAAAATATCTGACAATGTTTTAAGATATATCATCGTTTGACTGCAGAAATATCCATAACTATATTTGCAAATTAAAGATGCTCCAAAGCTAACCATTGTTAGATTACATTATTGTTAAAAAAGTAAGAAACAAACATTCATCAGTAAGTAAATTTTACATGAAATCTGTCAATACATCTTGTGCAGTTACAACCACTGATAACAATCCTGGATTTACTTCTGTGTAGCGTAACTTTCTGTCCCGCAATCTCCTTTTAATAGCAGGTTTGATTCTAGCATTCTGTCCAGGACTGTGAATTCCCCTACCAGTGATTAGGAAGAGTTTAGCGTTGAAAGGTTTCTTACTTCTCTCCCTTAGAGTTCTTATGGCCTGATCCAAGTACATATCCAGGGCCTGTAATGCCTCCTTCACATAGAAACAGTGTAAGTCCAACGTATTGTTATCCTTAGTATTGATCTAAAAACAAAACATTCAGTCATAATGTCTGGGAAACAAACAGAAATATTTCCAAGGCAAGAGTTATCCATTTTGTACAATATACCTGCACAATCTCACTGGCAGCCAAGGTATTAATGTAGTCATGTTTCTTTGTGTAAAGATTGGCCAAATTAGAATAGTAATTAGCGGAACCAAACATCTTTCTGTTGAAATATTCTTGAGCTTTGCTATGATGTCTGTTCCTCAAGGCCATCAATTCCTTGGCTTCTTGTCTGAAACACAACAATCGTCCAAGTAAATTACAAATGTACAATACAAAATAATATGCAATATATACTACTATATCAATCACCAAACAGAACACACCTATAACCTTCCACCAAGTCTTTAGGATCATGATTTGTATTTGACGCAGATTGTCCAGCCTCCATTGGCACAGTTAATTGCTTATTTTTTTCTTTAATAGCTCGATTAATAAGATCTTGCTCTTGTTCCGCCAAGATCTTCTGCAACTCCTTAGGATCAATTTCGTTTGTTTGTGATTTACTAACTTGTCCCGTAGACAACAAAAGATCCTGAAAGTAGACATACATATTAATATAACAAGACAAACATCACAAGGCAACTGAATGTGAAAAAAGTAATCTCTAAAAAAATAATTTTCATACCTCGAAAGCTGCTCCAAAATTATAATTGTAAGCATGCAAGACTTCCATGAGTACACTTTCATTCAAATCTGGAAATAATTGTATTAACTTCTGTTTGGACAATTTGGTAGCCAAATCATTAGGAGATTCTGTCTTCCATTCAGAGTGAGCCATGTTGTACCGAGCCAGGTCCATCTCCATCTCCATTATCTCACGCAAGTTAGGAACATTTGATGTGTGACCCTGCTTCTCCTCTTCCTCTTCTTGAGCCAATAATTTCCTACAATTAATTACATGCATCTTATTATCCGTGTAATATAACCTACAAAGCTATTTAAATCATCTCAAGAAGTTTCAGAGAGGTGAAGTTGTACTTCAAGAATCAATCCTTTTGTACTACAGATAGATGAAATGCTGATATGAACCATTTACATTCTCCTCAAGACTTAACTTACTGTTATATAATTTGTTTAATATGTTTATATTCTTATTATGTCACAAATATTGTAACCCTGACAAGTCTCAGTGTTTCACGTGGGGCATAAGGTAAATAAAGACAATAAATGATAACTGAATTAAAAGACTGACCTTGCGAAATCCTCATCTTCCTGAATGACCGCCTTCATGTGCTCCTTTTGAACATCAATTTGATTGCAAAGTGACTCGATCCACAAAGCGTGTATTTGGTTAAGTAAAGTGGCTGGTATGTGAATTACTGGTTCCAAACTAGTGTCAAACGACGACGCTTTATATATTCTGTTCAGTTCACATATAAAGTCATGACCAACTCTCACTGAAATTGTTTCAACTTCGTCATCTTCCTGTTCGTCCTCATCCGCAATATCTTGATCTCCCCCTGATAGATTATTACTCTCGTTATGATCTGAACTTGTGGATGCAATTGTTGTTGGTGATTCATCCATTGTGTTACCGCTTGACTCAGATTCACTGACCTTGTCACCGTGAATTTTCTTCCGCAATTTCAACACATGATTGGAATAATGATTATCGGAAATAACAAAGTTTTCTTCAATCTGTCTTTTTAAATTACAAATACTCAACGAATGTTGTTCCCTTTTCCTGTCTGAATCTTCACATTGAGTCTGAGACAGTTCATCTAATTCACAAGCCTCTTCTTCTCTCATCTCATTTACCTCATCATCACGATTGACAGATTCAGCGTTATCATTCGATTCATCATCTTGCTCCAACTGTTCTTCATATTCTTCATCATCGCTATTAGTAAAAATATTATCTCCGTTAATATTTGCATCGAGCAATATTTCGCAAGCCCAATTCACATCTCCATTACATCTTTCCAAAATATCAAGTAAATGTACATTTGGAATATGCTCGAAAAGCATTTTCAACTCTTTTATTTTGTCATTTCTGGAGAGTGAATCCTGTCCTGAATTGGATATATCTTCATCAGTCATTATACCTTTATCCAATTTAATATTCTTATAATAAACAGTCCGGGTAACGGTGTCATGCGAGGTTGAATATGTGTTAATAGACCTACTAACTGGAATCAATTGTTTGTATTGGTTAAGATCATCCAGTGTAATATTCTCCGTCTGTATTGATGCATCTGTATATGTAATAGAATCAACTAGTTCAGGTAAATTTTCCGCATTTCCCATCACATCATTGATACTGTTTTCGTTACATTCCCAATCGTCTCGTGGTGTCCACTCGGAAACATCCGTAAAATTCTTAAGCAATCCATTTCTACGACTCCCAGAGCTACTCCTTTGTGGTTTGGAAGTCAGCCAATATAAATCAAACTTACTGTTTGAGTTATCATTATTTGATTCTTTGACAATAAAAGGATTCGAATTAACACCGGAACAACCAGCGACTGCGATTGTATCGGGAACATTCTTTTTGGTAGATTTCCCATTCTGTTTATTTTGTTTATCAATGCTGTTAGCAGTTGGTTCATTTTTTCCTGTAATATTAGGAATAAGGCGTGGTTGAGGAGGCGTCATGTTTGGACGATACACAAGTCTAAAGTAATTCAATAAATAGTTTCCAGTAACATTCTTCATATATTTCTCATGCATTCGTTTGATTTTATCAGTTGGTATATTATGAATACTTTTGCGAGCGAGTTCTCCGGGTTTGTAGGACCAAGGAGTTAGAGCTTCAAGAACTTCAATAATATAACCGTTGACAACTCCATTAGTGGCATATATCTGCATCTCCCATAGTTCTATATTAGTATTATCAACAATAACTGGACTAACACCTTTAGACAACACATCCAATACCCTCTTCTGATTCCACTGGTGGGCATCTCCAATTCTATCTCTGTTGTACAAATATTTACCATTTGAGTAAAAGAAATCGTCTGAACTAAAAATATGCCCGTTGTTGTTCTTCACAGTAAGTTTAACAATACTTTTGGATAATGTAGATTTACCAGATCCTGGTAATCCCCTCATAAGAACTAAGACTCTATGGCCGTCATTAATGCTACTAATAACTTTCTCAATATTCTTTTTGTTTGAATAAATATTTAGAACATCCTCCATCTGTGATTTTCGCTGCTTCTTTGGTTGGTCTCGATCAGTAAATTCCATATGTTTGTTTTTGTCAATAGCGGCTCTATAAGACATATTGGACTGTGTTGAAACTGTGTGCGCACCATCACCATACGCATTATTAGAGTCAACGGGATGATTGTATCGTGCTGAATCCACGCTCACTGTATTGCCGTCTATTTCAAATTGGTCAGAGTTAGTCAGTTTCATTAGCATTTCTATAGAAGGTGTCACTGAAATTAGGCAAAACAATGGAAATTAATTGATAATTCCATTAACACTTAATTTAGTATACAGTAAATAGAATATTTAATATAATATAAATAGAAAATAGTGTAACACAACCAGGCTGTGCACAATAATAAAAATGTTAAGACACAACTTATTTACAATAGGATTTCAAAAGACTTACAACTTCCATTATAAAATTTAGCAATTGCTTTTATAGTATCTTCATTAGTGACATTCCCAAACAGTTCCTTCAGGACCTCCACTGTTCTGTCGCACATCTTGCAGTTCTTTATACTACAGACTACAGTTCCGGAAATTTGACACAAAGCTAAATAGGAATTCCCAGTCTTAAACGAAAAACAATAATCCCAATAATAAACGACCAATACATTGAGCACAAGAATCGATGATCTAGTTATATAGTACAGTCTCACATCGCGTGATCACAGTTTACATATTTTATTAAACAAAACAATCAACTAACACATGCCATCCGCTCTATTGTGTTTCGTGAAAAAGGAAAATATTTAAAAACCTTGAAAAGTAAACATATTGTTACGCAGTTGACACATTAAAGTTTGTAAACTGTGGTGACGATTACGAAATAAACTCGAGCATACGCTTGAATCACAATATTAATACGCAATAAAACATAACAAAGTTAAAACAAACTAAATAAAAAATAAAAATGTTATCGTTATCAGTGAATTTAATTATTTTTCTCATTTTTCTTATCATCACAAAACACTGACCTGCGACCACAACAAAGCAAAAAAAAATAGAATAGCAATAGAAACACATTAAATAGAAATGAAGTGAGCGATTGGTCAATCCAGTGTTACCAGTGAGAAAGTTTTCCATTGAGATAAAATAAGATAGAGCGTAGGTTGAAGTTGAAACATCTCCATATGGAGCTTATTGACTATTGATCAACCCCCTTTTTTATTTATTTTCATAAATACCTAGGTAGGTATGACAATAAATATATTTTTTATTAGGTAGGTAGGTACAATTATAATTTCTACAATCAATTAATATTTTCGCTGCTAGGTATTCTTCCACCAAAGCCATCCATGACCGGAAAAGTACCTACTGTGTTTTTATTTCCTTTTTAAACAATAAACTATTGCTTTTATAAAATATACCTACCTACCCGTTAATAAATTGATCATAACTATCTACCTACCTACCCATAAAAATAAACCATTATCAATATTATCAATCTTGTTTAACTTTTTTCTGCATGTGTGTGTGCATATGTAATGTTTATTATTATTATTTCTTTCTTTCATAACTTTGTTATTGTTAATTTTAATTAATGTGAATATTGTTTACTTGTTTTTGTATCATAAGTTGTGTAAAAGGCTCACGCCGTTGATGTAAATAAATAAATAAATATTGTTAATACCTCTACCTATTACCTATATCAGACTTAGACAAACCTACACGAGCATTTCCTTATTTTTGCGTTAAATGCGACAAAACCGTTTGAAAACGGATTTTTTGCCGGACTACGCGTGGAACGTGTTGGCTTATAAGTATGCAGAGCGCCTAAATGTGACCGGCGAGTATCGAGTGTCTGATATAAAAGTCTATCTATGGATATATGTATTCTATCTTTACGCGCCGCCATTCTATTATCTTCTTGGTCCATCTGGAGTCTTGGCACCTGGCAAAATGCCCAGCCCAGCTCCATTTAAGGCTAGCGATCAGTGGCGGATCCAGGATTCAATTTGGGGGGGGGGGCTGAATATCGTCACATGGTAAAAAGTACTGTCGCTCAACGTTTTTTGGGGGGGGGGGCTTCAGCCCCCTAGCCCCTCCCCTGGATCCGCTAGTGCTAGCGACCCTTTCCGCCACATCGGTTACTTTGGTTTTCTCTCTGATAGAACTTATTAGAGAACTTATTTGTTCTAATTGAAACGAAAAAAAAACGAGTGTTACCAATTTTATTAATTATTCTTCAGGGCCCACTCAATATACGTTCGCGGCCCACTGGTGAGTCGCGACTCATAGTTTGGGAAATACTGTCCTATAGTATAAATGTCGATGCCTGTCCTTCAAAGAAATGCCCAGCATCTTCTCTTCATAGCTCTCTGTGTCACTCACTAACAGCTTATGTATTTTATTTACGGGCAACACTAATGTGTCAAAATTACAAACGTCTTACGTCAAACAAAAGCAATTCCTCTGGATTTGTATTTGATTCGCACGTGTGAGGCATTAATTAATAACATTAATTTGGGTCCTTTTCATAATTTGAAGATCAGGCCAAAATGACTAAAGTTAGAAAACAGAATAAAAAGAAAAGGTTTAATACAAACATAAATAGAAAAAGACTTAGGAATCGCTTATCTAATTTAGGACGTATAGAATGGTAAGCGTTTTTAATATCTGTCTAAATAAATCCTAGATTCATTAATTATAATTTTTAGAATGTTAATTACACTCTATTTTATGTGTTCGATATTGTTTCCAGTGATCCAATTACCAGTGCCTGGAATAGACATAAATCAACTAAAAGTAATCTTACAGACATGGGGCTTGCATATGATCCAAATAAGATTATGAAAATAGTTAGCTATAAGGAGTCAGAGAAGAATAGGGCTCTGTCAATAATCAAAGGAGATTTTACAGTAACACAAGTTGAAGATGTCAAACCAACTGTGGTGAAAAAACCAGGCGTTATAAAAGAACTTGAATCTGTAGCTAAGGCCCCAAGGAAATCTAAATTCAGGTGATCTTTTTGACCTAGCTACTAACTGTTTACCTTAAATTATTATTAGGTGTTATCAGACAGGCAGCTATGCTGATATGTCTGATCTCACAACAGTATTCACTCATTCAGTCTGTCAAGTCCATTTTTAAACACATTACCACTTTCACTCATTCTGTCCGTCAAGTCCATTTTCAATTACATTAACAATTAATTAATTAAATTACTGTCATTTTCATAGCAGGTACCTAGCGAATCTCTGCTGAACATCAGAATAAAATCTTATTCACCTCGGGTATTTATTTATTCAATATTCTTAACCATTTTTCAGGTTACCAAATTCCCACGTAGAGTACATTGAGTATTTCATAGACAAGTATGGTAGTGACTTTAAGGCAATGGCTAAAGATAGAAATAATTACAATCAGGAAACATGGCGACAGTTACGACAAAAGGTTAAGAAGTTTATGAAGGCTCCTAAGCAGTATGCCAAGTTTTTAAAGACAAGAAATTTATTGGATAAGGAGCTTGACGAGGATGAATTGAAGAAAACTGCGGAGGCTCTTGAAATGGACAGCGAATAGTGATTGATATAATGTAATAGTATTATAACCATGTTATGTACATTTTCACTGTTATTGAATTACAATTAATAAATAATTAAGTATATGAATATTATTTCAACTCAAACATGTTTGCTAATCATATTATAATCTTAAATTTAAAATAGCTGAATTGTCCATAGGGCATTATGTTGCAATTAGTGGATTTGAGTCGAGCTGTAATAAGTTTGCCTTGTGTTCCACACATTTTGAACAAAGTAGATTGCAAATCTTTTCGGGAGTTATCAGATCAAAGAGTAATGACCGCTGGTATGTTGTGGAGATTTATGATTTTACTTTAACTTATAACTGAATCGTGAATTACAGAAACCTCAATTTTTAAAACTATTTTTTTTTTATTTCACTTTCGTGTAGATTTTCATTGTTTGCATAGTGAAGAGAAACACAAAAAATCCAATTTGAAAAATATAAAAGATGTACTGAAATGTCCTCATTTTTATTCTTGGCATATCCACTAACATAAAAACTATATTCCTCTTTCACGCACAAAAATAATATGTTTTCCACAAAAAAATTACAGTAGTCTTTTTTGATTCCTTAATATAAATTGCTACTCCGGAATATTGGGGTTTCTGAAATACATGATTGTAACTCAGAGCGGGCTACACAAAATATTGACTTTGATCATCCATAACTTTCTTACTATAACTTTTAAAGTTATTTTATTACGCTTGTGTTATAGAAAATATATTTACCTTAAATTTAAATTTCTTGAACGTTTTCACTATATCACGGTTCAGGAGTTATTCAACAAAAATAGCCGAGGCAATTTAATTTTTTTAGTAATGCTTTTTTTCAAACACTGTAACTCAGTTATTATTTAAGTTACAGAGTTAATTTTGGAATCAAGTTATAGTGAATTAGTTTTAGATAAATTATGAGAAAATATTTTTTCGCTAACATCAACCGTTCAGGAGTTATATTAGTAAAACTGATGAAGGTAAAAAAAATAGTCTTTTCGATATAAGTTGTTACACAGTGGCGTATCAATAGCGAAATTTCGGTTTTTAACTAAAAAAAATGTACGTTAATAAGAGAGAGCCGCAAAATTAAGTCTTCCTTACCTTTCACATATTGTAATCTATCATTTAATAAATTTCTCTATTTCACTCGTCTCTCTTTAAATACCTCTACATCCTAAACAATTTAATATAGAGGTAAAATTTTAATGCCAGATTATAGAGAATTAACCGGCCATTGAATCATATGTAGTAAAATTTGCTGTAAGTAGCTTGGATTAGAAGATATTCAACAACGATTCAAGAAAAATAAGAAAATTGTCATATGTTGGGAAAAACATTACAATTTTAAATCGCTGTTTCTCAGTTAATTTTCAAAGTAGAGAGTAGTATTTATGCTCAGTAGACGAAGAATTTCATTTACTTTAATTCACAGGAGAACACAATTTGTCTAGAATGCTTCCTTTAGGAGTTATTAATGAAAAACTGAAAAAAGTTCAACTTTTTTTTTGTTTTTGGGACACCCTGTACTTAGCACAAGCGTAAAATTGGTGCAAACTTCAGGAAACCTTCTTTGCTTGTTAATGAAGAGATTAAAACAGTTTCCAGCTTTCCGACAATTATCTACACTATACCCCCTTTTTTAACGTTAAAACACCGGTCTATACTGAGGAAATCCAAAAACGTATAATGGCTGCCAGTCGATGCTACTATGGATTGATCAAACAACTTCAATCAAGGAACCTCAGTAGAAGGACAAAATCGGTGCTGTACAAAACACTCATACGACCAGTGTTGACATACGCCTCTGAAACCTGGGTGCTCAGTAAAATAAACGAGCGACAGCTTGCGGTGTTTGAGAGGAAGATCCTCCGCAAAATCTATGGACCAGTAAACGAGGGAGGAGTATGGCGTCGGAGATATAACCAAGAACTGTATGATCTCTACCGAGATCCCGACGTCATACAAGTAATCAAAATAGCTAGATTACGCTGGGCTGGGCACATAATACGAATGAACGAAGAGGCACAGCCCAGACGCTTAACCCTCACGCATCCCGAAGGTCGTAGAAGAGCGGGAAGACCCAAGCTGCGGTGGATGGACGGTGTCAACGCAGATGCAGGTGCCATTGGACTGAGGAGCTGGAGGTCAGCGGCCCTCAGAAGGACGGAGTGGAGGAAGGCTCTTGACTCAGCCAGGGTCCACCCAGGACTGTCGTGCTGATGATGATGATGTCAACGGTGCACATTCTTTGCTGCCAGCTTTATAAAATTTTCAGTTTTCAACTTCACTGCCGCACACATTTATTGTCATAAAATACAAAATCCATCCACTCTAAAGAGATGATTGTTTACTCCCTGTACCACAGTAGCGTAGCGTGGGGGGGGCGGGCCGCCCCGGGCGGCACTTTTCAAGGGGCGGCATTTTTTATTTTAAAGAATCTAGGCTAGCATACACAAACTCAAATACTTCCCTGTACACCTTGCACTAGGCTAATTTCACAAATCTGCCGCCCCTAGGCTACCACTCCTAGGCTGCCGCCCTTAGGCTGTCGGCAGATTTCAGAATATACAAGTAAGGGGGGCGGCATTTTGTAAAAAGAAAATGACTGTATCGTAACAAGCAAAGTTCCTGCGTCTGTTCTTGTGTTTAAACTTTCATCTGTCTCTGTCAGTTTTTCGAGAGTAACTGCCGCCCCTAGACTGTCGGCCTAGAAGCGGCAGATTTCAGAATTTGCAAGGACGGGGGCGGCATTTTTCAGAAAAGGTTGCAACTGGAGAGTATTTATAACTCAAAAATAATATTCTCCGCATTAGCGGATTCAGACGGCGGATTACCCCCCAAAACCATGAGTTACAGTGTATCGTTTTCTCATTATGTCATGAATTTTCTAAAACTACTACATTGTTTGGTAAAAAAAATTCGCCTGCGGCGCTAATTAAATCTGTTGCTTTTATCCTATCACTTAGCCGATTTCTCTATAAAAATTTCGCCTGCGGCGCACTGTACCAGCCCTGTTATATAATCTCATCCAAATTTTCCATTCAAATGATCCTTCATTCAAAAAGTTTTAGGTTCAATATTTAAGCCGTTAGGATTATTATTTCACACATTTCCTAAAAAAAATTCGCCTGCGGCGCAATTTTTGGTTACGTTTTTTTAGGAAGATAAATCAAACAACCTTGGCTATATGACACTTTTCACTCAGCCTCAAAAAAAGTCGCCTGTGGCGCTGTTCACATTTGTAATACCACAAGGTCATAGTTGCACGACCTTCTGCCCCCCCCAAAATTGAATCCTGGATCCGCCACCGATTCTCCTGTTCCACTTCCGGTGTAAATTTTGATGTTTGATATCGACGGCTCAATTTACGATACAATTCATGATTTATTATTATTACTACTTATGTTTTCTAATAACATGTGTGTACTAAATGCTATGTTTATACGATATATAAATGTGTGTAAGAACTTTTGTGATAAATGTTAATAATTAAAAAAAATGAAAAAAGAATGAGTTTTTTTTTGGGGGGGGGGGGGGCGGCGGCAAATTCGGCCTCCGCCCCGGGCGGCACAAACCCACGCTACGCCACTGCTGTACCATTAACATAACTTTTCTTCTTCCATCTCTCCACTGCTGGATACAGGCCTCTTCCATTTTTCTCTATATTGAGCTTTGCGAGTCCATATGTTTGATGCCAAAGACCTTCCAAAATAAAACTACGAACTTGTAACTTCTCTTGCACGATAATCTCGAGACTGTGACAATTTATTTTTTTATACACAAACAAAATAAATTCTCATGTATTAACTGTTGCACCAAAAGCCTGTATTACAAGTGTTGAAACCACTGTAAATCCCAAGATCCATACCTGGCATCTCCGAGGATATTTCCTGCGATTGCGGATAGACCCAGACTGACGAACACCTCCTCGCATGTCGAGACATGCCAATGAGGAGCGATGCGAGGGACCTGATGATGGTCACTGACAATGCCGTTATGGCTGCTAATTTCTGGAGTGGGGAGTAGCTCGGACCCGAAAATGAATGAATCTCCGATTCAAAAGATCTGCACTCTAACCTTGTAATTTAAACTCACAACCACAGAGATATACAGGGTGATTGGTTCCGCTATTCAGATATTTTGAGAGGTGATAGAGGATGTTCTAAAACGTATATCTGCCAAAAGGATGTCATCCCAATTATTAAGGGTTGCGGAGTTACACCCTTTTAAAAAAATTCCACCCCCGACATCGACCACCATCACATTCCACTGAATAACTCTGATGCTATGAGTCCAAAATTAATAAAAATTTTATTTTTGTATTGTAATAAAACAAGCTTTTAGTTGATGTCAAAAATATTTAATAATAATAATAACTTTGCCAAAAATAAACACAAAAACAATTTCATTTTTTATTGTTGAAAATTTTGACATCTTTTAATTTTTTTTCAATAAAATCTATAATTAACTAGTACTTTTTTTTTCTTTTGGGTGATTCCATTCAAATGAATACCAAATCTGACTAAGTCATCGAATTTTAAATTAAGACCTATAAGTTTCATTTTACGTTTTTCTTGTAAGTAGTAAAATATCTAAAATACCCATTAATTAAAAAATATATATATATGTGTGTGTGTAAATAGTAATTATTTTTATACTTTGAAACAAGGATTAGTGATTTTTTGTACCTTATTAAATACACTAGACCCTTGTGAATAAAAATGCCGAACATTATCTATCCATATTTTGAACCAGTTTTTCAAAATCTTTGATTTTGTAAGTACATATTCAATAAAAGTTTCATCAGAAGTTTATACTTCGCTACTGATTACCTCTTTAAGTAGGTTCGTAGAGGTAGTCAGTAGCAAACTCTAAATTTCTGATGAAACTTTTATTGAATATGTACTTACAAAATCAAAGATTTTGAAAAACTGGTTCAAAATATAGATAGATAATGTTCGGCATTTTTATTCACAAGGGTCTAGTGTATTTATTAAAAGAAAAAAAAGTACTAGTTAATTATAGTTTTTATTGAAAAAAAATTAAAAGATGTCAAAATTTTCAACAAAAAAATGAAATTTTGATTTTGTGTTTAATTTTAGCAAAGTTATTATTATTAAATATTTTAGACATCAGTTAAAAGCTTGTTTTATTACAAGACAAAATTTCTTTTTTTTTTTTAATAATTTTGGACTCATAGCATCAGAGTTATTCAGTGAAATGTGATGGTAGTCGATGTCGGGGGTGGAATTTTTTTAAAAGGGTGTAACTCCGCAACCCTTAAGAATTGGGATGACATCCCTTTGGCAGATCTACGTTTTAGAACACCCTCTATAACCTCTCAAAATATCTGAATAGCGGAACCAATCACCCTGTATTTGGGTAATAAAAAGAAACGCTAGTATTGTATCCAAAGTTTATTGAATACAAGAGATGAAATAAAAAATATATAAGATTTATGCTACAAGGGCTGAAGCTGTGCTGGATTCATATTTCCAGTTTGGTGGAAGAACACTCTTTGTCTTGTAATAACGAGCCAACCTGTGGATTCTGGACTCGACTAAGATAAGTCTGAATTTGCTGTCCTTATCCTTCCTGTTACGCTCCAAGTGCTTCCTGATGGCAACAGCTTTCTTGATCAAGTAATATAAATCCTCAGGCAGATCTGGCACTTGTCCATTTGCCTTCATTATCCTTAGAATCTTTTTTCCAGTCACAAATCTGACTTGAGCGACTCCATGTGAATCCCTCAAGATTACACCTACAAAAATAAATCAAATTATAATAATTGAGGCGAAAAGTCGAAAGCCTATCTGTAGACAATATAAGGAGGCAATCGAAAAGTATTTCAATTTCCTCTACAGCCTACAGTCTTCCAACTGAGCTATCGAAAAACAACAATTTATAACACAGCACGTTTTATATTAATTTGCCTGAAATGATTTGCTTATATGGATGAATATTAATAACCACATCTACAACAATAAAAAGCAATATATTATATTTCAATCCCTTCTGGTATAGACACCACAATGGCCAGGGATCCTCCATATTTCTTTCCTACTCATAGTTATTTTCCATATAAATGTTTTTTTACCTTAACAGTGTTTGCATTAACAATAAACATTATATATTAATTCAATACGTATATATGACGACTATTTCAACATTCTGCTGAAAGCAGCACAGCACTTATCACAAGGGTGGAGGAAAAGTCCCAATGTATGAAAATGTCAGATATATTATAGGTTATGAGACTTGTCAACTAACCGATTTGTGATGGTGTCAATCCCTTCTTTCCCAACTTGACAATCTCATCCTTCACATTTTCAGGATCGAATTTAAGCCACGTTGGAACACTACGGCGATATGGGAGAGCTGACTGGGATATACCCTTGCTGAAAGAAGAAAAACCGAATAAACATCTTACACGTGTGCGGGCAGGTAGGCACGACGAGACAACTCTCACACAAAAGAGCTTTAAGAGATCGTGGAAACAACAAATATGATTAGAAAACGTTTATTTATTGAAAATTGTGTATAAATATTCATTGCAATGAGCTTATTTACCCTGGCGCGTGCATACGACCCATTTTAGCGTCTTACTTCTTTCGACAGCTACGAGAAAAAGATGGCTGCCACAATATGGCGGTCGTTCCTTCCGTGTGGTTGTTTACTTGTAAAAGCAGGTGTACAACATAACCAGGTTAACGAATAAACAATAAAATATTATAAAGGTAGATTTACACTCTCCTGGAAATATAATTTTTAAGTGGAATTCAATGTTTTGTGGAATTTAATAAATGGGGTCCTCGCAATAAAAAATGCCAAACCAATGGTTAGAATGTAAGCCATCATTAGGGTTGGTGACATTTTTTTCTTACTTATGAAGGTAAATAATAATAATAATTTATGTTTTTTTTTTTATTACCTATTCTTACACTGGAGACAAAAGATTTTAAGCCTACCTACTCCTCAACGTATTGATTTATTTGAATATAATTTTGGTATCTAGGTACCGTAATAAGGACGTTTTTTTAAAGAGAAATACCCCCGTTTTCACCAACTTTTACCTAAGAAGGAGACCCCTAAGAAATTTCCATACAAAAACAGAGATAATATTCTATTTTTTGACACGCAGGCCTACCAACCACACCCTAATTCCATACAAAATGCAACACGCAACTCACCTACGTTAGGTGCCCAAATATCTCTGCCCAGACTAGGTGAGTTGCGTGTTGCATTTTGTATGGAATTAGGGTGTGGTTGGTAGGCCTGCGTGTCAAAAAATAGAATATTATCTCTGTTTTTGTATGGAAATTTCTTAGGGGTCTCCTTCTTAGGTAAAAGTTGGTGAAAACGGGGGATAATCAGTTAAGTACCTAAAACGTGGAGTTGACCGAAATGTTGGTGAGAAAGATCAATTCGAGCAAATTTGACTGATCGTGTAAGAAATTTCATAGACAAAATAAATAATTTCGCCATTGCAATGAATATAGCTCCAACTGAATTCGCATTTTCAAGCAACGAAATCGGAAATTGAAAGAAAAATGGCCGTGTGTTACGAGTATCGGTGAACCGCTCGGCTGTCAATGATTTGTTAGCAAAAATCTGGAATTAAGTGAAATTTCTTATATATTACGCTTCTGCCAAAAGTCTTATACCGGTATTTGTGTTTTTACGCGTTGGATGTTTCGGAAATATCGTTATTCGCTCGTTTAAATGTACGATGAAAGTTTGCCATTTTGTTTCTGTTGTATGAGTGTACTGTCGTGGAGTTGCGTTGTTTACGTGTGGGTTACAATGTTTTGATGATAAATTATTATATTTTACATAATGTCGGACGATAGTAGCAGCAGTGAGGATTCGCTTCCTCTTAATAATAAGAAGAGGCCGCGAATTATCTCTAGCACATCGGACAGCAGTGATGACAGCGACGTTCCAATCAGGAGGCCTAAATTGAATAGGGTATGAAAATAAATTACTTTCTTGCGTTTGAATGCTTGTTATTATGTCATACTATTTGTCACCTGTCTTGTGATAAATTACTAATTTCTTCACATACAAAATATCGCTGTATCAGGGATTCTTGTTGAAGCATAATGCTGACTGTTGATAATAACTAACTATAAGGTGATCATTGTCAACTTATTAATTATAGCTCAAGTATATCATTAGCATTCGATCAAAGTTGTCCCGCCGCAGGACAGCGCTGGGACCCAAATCATATTTTGCCATTTCAAGCATTCAGTACTAATAGGTATTTGTATTTTTTATTTCAGCAACGTGTTGTGTCTATGCTCAATGAGTCTAGTGATGAAGGCTCTGTCAATCTTGGAGAATCTGACGACTCATCTGGCAGTTCTGAATCGGGGGATGAAGAAACCAACGGTGGTTTGGAGAATTCTCCTTCTCGTGTACGATCCTCTGCTACAGATGCCAACTCATCCCCCAAACGTTCTCGTGCATCGGGCAATCAATCAGATTCCTCAGAGGGGAATTCTGATAAATGTCCCATATGTTTGTTGTCATTCTCAAATCAGAACATCGGAACTCCAGAAAATTGTGAACATCTGTTTTGCGCAGACTGTATAACAGAATGGTCCAAGAATGTCAACACTTGTCCAGTGGATAGATTGCTTTTCAACAATATCCTCGTGAGGCATAGAGTGGGTGGCAAGGTTGTTAAAACTATTCCTGTTACACCAAGGAGACCCTCGGAGGAAGACTACATCATTGAAGACACAACATTCTGTGAAGTAAGTTTTGCCTATTTTTTGATAAGACAGTGTGAGATGCTAGGTTGCCAGTTCTTTAAGTTCTTTAAGAACAGTTATTAGTGATGAACTTGCCCTATTTTCTACTAATCTAAGATTTTGCTTAGCTACCATATTTAGAATACAATTCTTAAAACTCTAGATTCAGTTAGTGATTAAGATCATGAATTTATGTATATGATTATAATGTATGTGAATTTGTATAATTTCAGATATGTCATTTGTCCAATTCTGAGGAGACGATGTTGTTATGTGATTCATGTGACTTGGGATATCACATGCACTGCCTCACTCCACCATTAACAGAGGTATAACATTTTTTATGTACCTATAAATAATTTACATAAAACATACAATCCATTGGTGTAATCAAATGAAAAATATGATGTAACCTGTCCTATTGCACTTGACAGGACTTGTTGCCTGTTACTTCTGAAGTGCTCATTTTTTATTGTTTGTAAGGACAGGGCTTTAATTAAAATATTTTTTGTTAAGGTACCGGAAACTGAATGGTTCTGCCCAAGGTGCATCAGACGGAATATTCATGGAAGCGATGAGGATGGAGAAGAACTGATTCATGCAATTGATTTAAGCAACTCAGAAATAAGCTTGGATCTTATGTCTCGGATAATTGATGCCACTGCGCAAACCCTCAACAGAATTAACAGAGTCACTCGCGGTGGGGACCCGGCACCCTCTACATCCGGTTCAACTTCCTCTAGAAGGTCAGGAACCACTAGGGCAAGAGGGACCCCTGGTAGAAATAGAACTTCTAATAACACAATCTCAAGAAGGCGCACGAGACGTCGACGTGTTAGAACGAGGACTGTTGTTGTTGAATATGAAACTAGGGAGAATGGAAAGTTCCCCATTAAAGTTACTAAAAAGAGGATCAAAAGGAGAAGGAGGAAGCGACAGGTTAAATAATATTTATTTGTCAAATCATGTTTATCAATGACCTTGGATTATCTATGTAATATTATAATGACATTTTATTTTAGGTCCAGAGGAGGGCTCCACGTACAGCAGCAAGACGCGCTTTAGTTAGATCTTCAGTTAGAGGACGACTGCAAGAGCATAAACTGCAATTGTCTGAGGCTTCTTATTCACTCGATTCTCTCGCAGTACCCAGACTTAGTGTATTGGGCAATGCTAATGAACTGGAGTACTTTGAAGATTCTGATATTGATGATATTGAATATGGATCTGGCGCTGGAGGTATGGCAGTAGCTGTTACATCAAGGTCTATAGCTTCAGCTATATTGGATTCACACAGACAGGTTAGTGTAGAAAGCAGTTGTAATTCAGAATATGAAACATTTATGTGGCATATTGTATACTGTATATAAAAGCTCTATTAGTCACTGACATCCAATGTAATTGAATGGTTTTTCTAAACACATGAAGAGTCTGTTAAATGACTTTCCAGTTGTATATGTTGGTTGTATGAATATAGGATTAAATATTTCTCTTTTTTTATTTTCAGGTACGACGTAAGATGGTATCGATCCCATCCCCTACGTATGCTTCGACAGCTCCAGATATATTGTCGTCTATAATGGAGAGTCAAACATTACTCCATTCTAAAAAATCACACGTATCAAATGCCCCACGCATTAACTCTAATATAAAGTCACAAACTGCAATTCCTAATGACGTTATAAATAATAAACCAGTAGATATACGAAGTGAAGGTGCCGAGTCAAAAGCTAAGTCAGCTCCAGGGTATCCTGGAGCTGGGGCTGGTAGGGGCAATGGCGGGTGGAGAACAGGACAGGGAGGGTATCAAGGTCAGGGGCAGGATAGAGGAGGTTACTCCAACATGTCAAGCAACTACCAGTCTAACAGGGGGCAGGAGAATTCCTACCAAGGAAATAGGTCTTTCAATTCTCCTTGGCAGGGTGGTAATTCCAGTGGTCCAGATAACTTTCAAAGACGAGAACAATATGATTATATAGATCGCTCTCCAGTTCAAAGGAACTTGCCGATTAGGGGCAGGGGTGGTCATTTGAGGTTCAATCAAACAATGCCACAAAGAAACCAACCAATGTCACCTTGGCAAAATGAAAATGTAAGTGAGTTGCCAGGTCCTTTTTCTGGACCTCCTCCTGGTTCGTTTCCCCCATTGTCTATGGATATGTCAAGTAATCCTGTAGACATGACTACTTCACAAGATAACATGGGGTATAATATGGGGGCACGTCAGCCAAATTACCAAGATATGAATATATATCAAACTCCACAAACCATACCACCAGCTATATCACACACTACACCTCTTCCTCCACCTCCTCAGCCACCAATCATCAGGTTCCAGAGACCACCACTTTCTGAAGATGAAAGGAGTGATACCAGTCAGCCGGAGGAGCCTGATAAGTATGACCCAATGGAACCCACTCTTGATGATTCTGGTTCAGAAGACGATCCTGCTCCAAGACCTATAAATATTGTTCATAATAAGATTACTATTGTCAGCCCTCCTAGAAAGGACCATTCGCTGGTTGCCGAGTATGGCTCGGGTTCTGAGAGTCCTTGTCGAGACACTATAACTTCAGATAATCAAAGTTTTGTTGATGATAAAACTTTTGAAACGCACGAACCTGACATTATGGGTGATGATTGTCCTAATTTTTCAATATATTCATCAACAATTGATATTATAAAGAATAAGCCGTCAGGATCTCAAAGCGAAATTGAGGAATCTACAGTAGAGAAAGAGGAAGATTTAATTCAGGAGGATGATTACCAATGTGAGGATAATTATTCATCCGAAGCAATAAGTAATATCAACTTAATACCTATTCCACCAGATATGACAGACAAATGTGATAATAATGAAGATGAACTCGATGACGATTGGGGAGAGACGACACAACAAGTTGAAGATAATGAGCCATCTGAAATAAGTGCTGAGGAAAATCATACAGTAGAAGTCCACAGTGATAAGCAAGTTGAAGAAGGGTTGAAAGATATTTTCGATGTTAATTCTGAAAGTACTCCGAGCAAAATAGAAAAGGCCAACTCTGAAAATAATGATTTAGAATCAGAGGAAAACAATGATCAAGATACTCCTGTTAAAGATGAACTTGATAAACAGAATGAACATCTGAAAACTCCTGATGCTATTAAAACACCTCAAAAGAGAACCCCTATTACGATCAAGCTTCTTCCTAATAGAGGAATTGGTAAAAATGTTTTGAATTTGTATGACAAAGATGAGAGCGTGAGTCCAGATACGTCTGGTATAGATGGTAATAACACAACTTGTGATAATGATGAATTTAATACCAGTGCAGATGAAGAAGTGAAGAAGATTACTACAACAGATGATTTAGACAAATTAACAGAATGTATCAGTGATGTTGAGGATGAAAGGAGCTATACTCCGTGCTTGGATGAGAAGACCAAGGACACAACATTAGAGAGTGACAAGGATAATTTAGGTATAGAAGGACTTGACACTGAAATGATTTCAGAAGATGAAGGGAATGACATATTTTCAGACCATAACAATCAGAGGACTGATTCAGATGGTGGTGCTTTGGAATTATCTGTTCGCGATTCTGAGCTACAACCTGGCGAATTTGAGGAAGGTGAAATAGTAGAAAAACATAAACAAAAGATTAAGGAGAGAGTTAAGGCTCTTCTTAAGCAGCCAAATAAAGATAATAATTCCGATGATGAAAGGAAAAAGAAAAAACGAGAAAAGAAATCCGAAAAAGATGGAAAGGATAAGTCGAGAAACAGGGTAAAGAAGGGAAATGATGATTCAGCAGGATTTAAAAAATTGAGTAAGAGTAATAAAGAAAGAAACTATAGAGATAGAGATGATAAAGCAAAAAATAAAAATAAGGACAAACGATTAAGTAAATCACCTGAAAATGATAAAGAAAATAAGAAAGAGAGGGATGCCAAAGCGAAAGACAAGAAAAGGGAAAAGAAGAAAGATATTGAACGATATGATGTAAGGACCATTATTTCAGAGAAGGGAAGAAGAGTCAAGGATGCATTCGGCAGAGACACGTCAAGACCAAGGTCTAAAAGTCCGGAGTCACGTGTCGGCTCTCCGCCAAGATTCAGAAGATCAGTGTCTAGAAGACGGAGTCCTTCCATAGCACGTAGATCTTTTTCCAGAGGTAGAAGATCACTTTCAAGAATTCGTAGGTCGCCATCGAGAGGTAGACGTTCTGTATCACGAAGAAGACGTTCTATATCTCGAGGAAGAAGGTCTCTTTCCCGAAGAAGGAAAAGTGGTTCTAGAGCAAGGTCTATAATAAGGCCAGGAAAATCAATATCTCCTCATAGATCGATGTCACCTAAACTCAAGAGAAGTATGTCACCTAGGCCACGTAAAATTCGTTCACCCAGGCGACGGAGCATTTCAAGAGGCAGATCGCCTATTCGAAGAAGGTCTATTTCGCCTCACATCCGTCGTTCAAAATCCCCTAAAATAAGACGTTCAACTTCTAGAGGTAAAATTAAGAGAGGGAAAAGGTCTCCATCTAGAAACAAAAGAATGAGTCCAAGACTGCGTAGAGATTCACCACCAAGACGTAGGTTAAGTCGGAGATCTAGATCGAGACTGAGATCAATTTCAAAAAATAGATCCGTTTCACCTAAAGTAAGAAAACAGCGAAAACTGAAAAGGCACGGAAGCAATGCTAGCAAGAGAAAGAAGTCTAAATCTCCACATAAAATAAAACAAAAGAGAAGGAGATCCCGAAGCTTCAGCCCTGGTGTCGTCCTCTCCAGGTCTCCGTCACCAAATAGAGTTAATGTGCAAGAGCCCTGGGCTGGAGAGAAGTCTCCATTGTACAGAGAATGGAGTTCTGGCTCTCAATCCATGAGCCCAGTAAGAGCTTCTCCTGGCTGGACACCACCTCCTCAGAGGCTCAAGTCACCCCAACCTGATAATCTCAGAGTTATCCTAACAACTAAAGACAAGTCAAAAAAGAAAGAACGTAAAAAGAAGGCCAACAAACGCTTAAAAGCAAATGAAAGGTTGCTACAACATCAAAAAGATACAGGTCCTTGCAAGGAGGTATTCACATCTGGAAATAATATATTAGTGAGTGTAAGTTTTAATAAAAATCAAGAGAATCAAGATGTATCTGAAGTGCCGCCTCCAAATGCTGCACAAAAAAAGAAAAAACACAAGGCAGATCCGACAACAAAGTCAAAGAAAGATAAAAATAAGGATAAAGCAAAGAAACGACGTGGGGACAAAAATAAGAAATCAAAAGATGACGAAAATAAAAAACCTGTGGCAATAATAGATCTAGATAAATCTCCATTCAAAGAACTGACGCCTTCGCCTAAAGCTGTTATTGTTCTAAGTGATAGTGAAAATGGTGAGAAAGAAGAAGAACTTATGGAGAGGCAGGAGATGATCCGAGGTGAATTGCTAGAAATGGGATTCCCGCAGTGTGATGATGTCATATCGCCACGGAGGAGTCCAGTTAGAGAAAGTGTATATGCCCCACCCGCGGGACCTAAAACTCCTCCCGAACCTGCCATCAAATTCACCATTGCCAACAAAGCCAATCCTCAGTTGAGAGCTGTAAATCCTTTACATGAGGATGAAGAAGAAGCGCCACCAGACGCTAGTGATGAGAAACAAGAAGCAGATAAAAGAACAGCAGAGGTCAATCATAAGGGGCCTAATACGCCGCCTGATCCACCCAACTCCCCTCCTAGTTCACCCGATGCTTATGATCCATTTGAACCTACAAGATCTGGATCTGCCACCCCTGAAAGGCCATCATCACCCCCATTACAACCAGAGAAGAGACCTGAAGATTTATTACAAGTTCCATCCATGTCATTAGAAGCTGCACAAAAATCCAACCTGTCTGCGGATGATGTAATACAAGCCAGACCCATAAGTCCTATGGAGAAGGTGTTGGCATTATTAAAATCCACTAGAAATAATCTTTCACCAGCCAATCCAGTACAGCCTCTGTATCCGGAACAAATATTTGATAATACAAGAAATACAGAGACAGAAAGTCAGCCAGTTGCACAGCCAACTCCCGTTGTTACAGTCCAATCACCAGAGAAGTCGACAATGGCTCCAACTGTAACTAAATCTCAAGTTGTTTCAGCTTTAGTTAAACCTAATTCACCTAAACTAATTTATTCTACTGTGGTTCCTACAGTTGTAACATCAACTGCGGGATTCCTGAATCCTGCTCTGCCTAGAATAGTGCCAATTTATAATACAGGCACACCTCCCAATCCTAGAATTATGTTGCCTTCACCTACCAAATCCAGTCCCTTGAAAATATCAACAAACAAACTATTTGTTGGTAAACCATCACCAATTAAATCTACACCAATCAAACCAATGCCTTCTAAAACCATTATATCAAAACTACCCATGCCAGCTATTAAACCTCTTCCTCCAAGATCTAGTCTGAAGGATAAAGGTAAAAATGGGCAGAATGGTAATGATGTGATTGAACTGGATCTAGACATGGACTCCCCATATTCTCCTGGTTCGAGTGATTTTGGAGATTTGTTTGATCCACCGGCTGATAATGGCAAACATAATTCAAACACATATGCGCCGAGTAAATCAAATAATGTCTTTGATAGTCTGTTCTCTCTGAAACCTTCTGCAAAGTCCGCACCCAAGGCATCACACACTAGAGTTACAGTGAAACAGACTAAGAAATCTAAAGGTAAATATATTTATTTTGTAATAATATTGTAGTTCTGTTCTGTACAAGAGCAGTCATTAAATCAATTGCATACTATGTACGAGGGCTATTTTTTTATCAAGTTCCGTTTGTGCTTCTAAGTAAGCACGAAGTGCGAAAGAGTGAGATCTGCACATCATGAGATTGCGGAACTCTCTCACCATAACCTCTGCTATTTTCGGATCGGATGCATCACTCGCAGCCGAGTTACAGGCAATTGAACATGACCGCTACGATCGATGCTCCCGCCAAATGTGAGTTTACGAAGGTTTTCAATCAGAGAACATTCTGATTTGAAGGTCCGTCTTAAGGAACGATTTCCAGAAATTTTAAAGTCCCCTTTGCAAACAATTATCAGCAAAGGAAGGTGTGTGCTCGTTTGCCTCTAACCACCTAATTATGTGGTCAGGTCTACCCCAGGTCCGCGAGGTTGCACGAGGCCTACACTAAGGGGAGACTGGCGCCCTTGACCATATCTTCATCACGTACGTCAGCTTGCTTTTCTTTAAATTTTGTGAACCAGTCCCATACCTATCTACACTATCATCACTCATGAAGTGTTTACCGCAATTTTTTACCATTCTGCAATAGGTTTCAGCAGCACATCGTCCATTTGTTGGCAGAAAACGGATTGCAAGTCGTAACTCACATTTGGCGGGAGCACCGATCGACGCGGCCATGTTCAATTGCCTGTAACTCGGCTGCGAGTGACGCAATCGATCTGAAAATGGCAGAGGTTGTGGTGGAAGAGTTGCGCAATCCCGAGATGTGCAGATCTTGCTCTTTCGTATTTCGCGCTTATTAAGAAGCACAAACGGAACTTGATTAAAAAATAACCCTCGTATGAACTTAAATAAATCTCTATGAAGTGGACTAGTCAGCATAGGGGATCGAACCTGCATTTGCCTGCTTGACAGACGAGTGCATTTCCAACCCAGGTGTTTTAAAACTTAGTACCAAAGTTCTTACATGGATCTCAATTGTAAAAAGTATGTTCGTTTATACTTGACTCATTTTACTGTATACTTGCCATAAGAATTCTAAATCACAGACAACTTACATACTTTGTTGATGACGAGTCGCTGCCTCCTGCTTGAGTGCAATGAAGTAGCTATGTTCGCTTAACATGTTGGGCGTCCTTGATAAAGATGTGCTCACTCGCACACCTGTCGTTGGCCATACCGCAATGTATGAAATGCAGATGGAATGCATGCATGCATTAGATGGAATCATACATAACAAGTTTTTTTCAATGTAAATTAATCTTGTAATTTTTATTGGTTGGTTTGAACATGACTTGCTGGATTTATATTTCATTTATGAAGTTCATTATGAAAAAATTATAAAGTCCTTTTTGTTTTTTCGTTTCAATGATTTAATGACTGCTCTTTCTATTGATATTTTTTTACTCACTGTTTGACTTTTATCATTAATAGGGTACTTGCATTTTTTTTTATCGTTCGAACAATATATTAAATCGATAGTTCTACTTACTAGAAGTACAAATAAAATTATGAAATGTAATTTTAATTTACCGTTAATTTATAATAATTAATTGAAAATGTTAATTTGACCAGTTTTTCTATGGTGCTTTGAAACGAGCGGCCATTGTTTAACGTGATTGTGACGTCACGACGCCATGCTAACGCCATGAAATTCATAGTCAGAATTGGATTGTTTGTGGGTTATGTATGGAGGAATTAGGGAAAGTGACGTCACAATATGGCGGCCAGTCAACAACCTGTTTTTACGCTAGAATTGAACGTGAGACTTTATTTTGTAAATATATCCACAAAGACAGAGAATTAAAATCTCAAATTTTCGGAAAACCTTAATTCATAGTTAATGTACCGAAAACCAAAATAAAAAAAAAAAACATGCAAGGACCCTATTTGCAAGTCTATATAAAAATTGTAGAAATTTCAGTGATGGCAATACGTATTTTGTATCTTTAAGTTGAAGGTATGATAATTCATGTATGATTTCTTTTGTTTTCAGGAAATAAAGTAGGAGTGAGAATGGATGATGATTCTCTAAGAATATTAGATGAATTACCGAGCTCAGCTGTAGAACTCCAAGTCAAAACTAAGGTAAGATATGTTTTGTTTTTCATTTAGCTGAGTTTGCTAGTATTATAGAATTGTTGCATTTTTAATAATTATTTATTTCTCCGTCTGTAGTTTTTGAAAAAACTGAATCGTCAGGAGAGAGTTGTAGAGGAAGTGAAGTTGGTTCTGAAACCACATTATAGTAAAAAACATATTTCAAAGGAAGACTACAAGGAAATATTAAGGAGAGCTGTACCTAAGGTAATTATATATTATTCATACTAATACTGTGTAACCAGACAGGGCTGAAAATTATCAAATCCGGCGTTTATGGGATGATTATCCGATTTTTATCCAATAATGTACCCAAAAGTAAAAATAATTGTCATCCCTCTCCTTTCAAAATTCTTTTATTTATTACTATTCATCCAATGCTTAGAAAAATCTGTCATTTAGAAACTATAACGCATCAATAAAATTCATTTTCCTTTCGAAATATATATTTTTTAAATTTATTAAATTGTCAATTACCGACATTATTGAATAAATAAAATGAAATATGATCATTATCCCTTGCAAACTTATTATCAGAGAGTTTGGAATGAGAGTAGGGAGGGCTTGATGATGTTTTTATCTTCATGCTGCTGGTGTCATTTATCCTCATGACTGAGGGTCGCGACTCTCACTCCCGCAGTTGACAATCCTCCTCCATGAGCCTCTGTCTATGACCATTATCTTCATATTTGGTATTAATTATTTAGTGTCATATGTAAGTATTTACCATGTTCATAACATTTCTTCCAGATCTGTCACAATCGCAGCGGTGAAATAAATCCCGCTAAGATTCATGCTCTCGTAGAAGCTTACGTTAGGAAGTTTAGGAAAAAGGCTCTCATGGTGAAGTGAGGCCCTACAGTAGATAAGGAATGTAATACTAATTACTAATTATACCTGCACTCGCTGTCTTCAGTATTCTGTATTTGTATCATATGATGGACTCCACACACCACACTACTCTACTTATATTTACATTGTATTTATTTATATTATATTACTGATTATGTATATGGGTTCCCATGATCATGGTTCGTATAGTGGTTAGTGTTAATATGATGTATACATTGGGTTACATGTAGGTAAGTCTTAATATAGTATGTGTGAAATTGTTAATATGCAATACATACCACAGTGTTAGATATTATGGAATCAAAACATTTTATTTATTTAATCATTAGTGTTAGTAATCAAATTTTATTCTTATAGTTTACCATTTTGTTCTTTCATTTGTGTGTTTTGGGTTTTGCAATGAATATTTTTATTGCATACCTATTAAAAAGATGAATCCAATAGACGCTAATTGTTAAGATGATACATTATTATTTTATCTAGCGAGAATAACAAATCATGTTTTTATTATTGTTACTAATTAAATACTGAAAATTAAAAAAAAAAAACATACTTACTAGTTGTTAAAATGTTGTATGTACTACGATAGTCTATGTGAATCATGTATGTATTATGGTAAATCAAATAAATGATTATTGCAATTTCATACTCAATATCAATACCTACTTATCTAGCAGTGTTATTCATGGTTAGAAGATGTTTCTAAATTTTGGTCCACATTGCCTTTCCTCATTAGAAAAAAATTAGTATCTCACTTATCCTGTGTAATTGTAACATGACTACTACTTGTATGTATGTACTACTTTACTTATCATGAATTGAGTAGTCATTTTATTGACAATATATTAATTTACATCTTAGATTTTCTAAAGTCTCATTTAGCAAGTTAACGTTAATTTAGCTTATCTCAGAGCAATTTGCAAACTTAATATTCAATGTGTGTATTCTGTTTACTGCCACAAACTTGATTAATACTGTACAGTAAATAGTAGTAACTTTTTTTCGTTTTTTGAAGAAGTTTAGTTAAATGATTTTTCGACTCAGAATAATGATTTAACGTTACTAAGGTAGCTCTGATAAATCAATTTTTGTGTCTATTTCAACATAAGCTCTCTTGTGTTTCGAGGGACTTAATGAATAGGTAGTTGTATATTTGTTTGTATTTAGTCTCATGAATGAAAGGTAATTATGTCTGTAACATACTAATTATGTACATGGTGTACCCTGGCTATTGGCACATGCTTTGTTCTAAATGTAGTGACTTTGAGTAATTCCTACTATCCATTTGAATTGTATTTAGGCAGTGTGCAGGAGCAGGTAATCACTATAACTAACTAACTAACTACGCCCTTTATGTCTCCATTCGGGAGCACAGGGAGGCTACCAGGCGTCTCCATTCAGAGCGATTTTGTGCGAGTGATATTACCTCTCTCCACGTCATTCCTAACGCTCTGATCTCGTTGTCATAGGAACGGTGCACTGTGAAAGAGGGTCTTCCGGGGCGTCGGGACCCCTGTGGGTGGAAAAACAGCGCTCTTTTTGGCCAGCTGTCGTTGGGCATTCGCAAAACATGGCCCAGCCACGACCAACGTCTTTCCAGTATTACTGACAGGATTGATCGTTGCTGGGAACGCCGTCGAACGTATTCGTTGGTTTTACGTTCTTGCCATGTGATACCCAGTATCCTCCTAAGACACCTATTCTCAAAGCTGAGTATCTTACGCTCTTGAGCCTTGGTTAAGTGCCATGACTCGTAGCCGTAGAGGAGGACAGGGATCACACAGGCGTTGAATAGGCGGCGTTTTGTCTGGATACTAAACCCGGATGCCTTCCAGATCTTGTCCATGTTGTTGAATGCCCCACTGGCAGCTGCGATGCGAATGGGCAGTTCTGTCCGGAGGTCACCTGCCGGGGTGATGGTGGCGCCCAGGTATTTAAATTTGTCTACCTGGGAGATTTGATTGCCGTTGACAATCATAGCTGTGACCCTATCCGGACATGCATCGTTACATATGTACTCAGTTTTGCCAGTGTTGACCTTGAGGCCAAGGCGTGTCGCGTTGTTGTAGAGCATTGTAGTGCTGTGCTGTAGTCCACCCACAGACGTGTCGAATAGGGCGAGATCATCCGCATATTCTAGATCGTGTAGAGTTCCCACGTTTGTTTCGCTGGCAGGTCTTTTCAATAACGGCACTCCCCCTGAGTTCCCCGTGGATTTTCTGAGAAGGTAGTCCATGACGGTAACAAAGATGAAAGGCGCCAGTACACATCCCTGTCGAACCCCAGTTGTGATCCTGAAGGTGTCAGTTGGAACACAGGAGGTTCTCACACTGCACTCCGAGTGAAATCCTATACTATAGTGAAATTATTTCAAACTGTCGAACGCAGTCATAAAATTTGACCAAGAAGGGATGACTACCTGCTTTATTCGCACCTTATGGCTCTGACACAAGTAAGTAGTCAACCCTTCTTGGTCACAATTTTATGGCTGCGTTCTACAGTTTGAAATAATTTCACTATAGTTTAGTAATACATTAGGTATTTGTAGAAGAAACTAATTCACACCTCTACTAAACATTTGACAGTAGCAGACTGTTATGTCTCTATGAAATCAATTCCACGTGTTACTAAATAACAGTAATACTATATGAGAAGTCTCTTTACTAATGTATGTATGTATTGTAAGTTAACTTATATTATTATATAGTACCTACCTACATCTCTACATGTTATTATGACATATGTATGTGTGGATATATTTTATTTTAAATATTTGCAATTTTATAGTACTCCCATTTTATTCAGTAATGAATTAAATTAACATAAGGATTTATTGTAGTTTAGTAGATGTTAATAGATGTAATAATAAAATATTTAAAACAATCACAGGCTTTATACTACTATACCATCATAGTATGTTTTAATAATGAGGTGCATACACTAGCGGATCCAGGGGAGTGACAGTACTTTATATACAACAAACCTAGGGGTTTCAGCCCCTTAGCTCCCCCCAAAATGTTGAGTGACAGTACTTTTTACCATGTGATGACATTCAGCCCCCCCCAAAATTGAATCCTGGATCCGCCACTGGGTGCATAGCTAGTGAGTACTGTATCTATCAGGCCCGGATCCAGCCCTCAAAAAAGGTTGTGGGCGCAGGATCCAGGATTGAATTTTGGGGGGGGGGGGCTGAAGGCCGTCACATAAAAATATGACCTTGAGGTATTAAAAATGTGAATAGCGACTTTTTTTTTGAGACTGGGTGAAGAGGGTCATGAAACCAATACGTATCGTTTGATTTATTTTTTTTAATGATAAAAATAATAATAATGACTTTATTGTGTTTTTTTTTATATTAACATGGCAATGTATTATGTGATTTACAATATAAGGTACATGTTCCATGAAATAGCGCCGCAGGCGAATTTTTTTAAAATTATGTATGAAATAATGAACCTGCTTGTCTTTCTATAGCACTATAGCAGGCCAGGGCAAACTTTTTGGATGAAGGGTTATTTGCAATTATAAAGGAGCGACGGGCTGTAAAATACGATTTTAGATTATTTATCAGTGTTGAAATAATGCGCCGCAGGTGAAATTGTTTTAGAAAACTGCATGAAGTGATATGAAACACACAGTAGACCTAATTAGCGCCGCAGGCGAATTTTTTTACCCCCTGTATTCGCTAGTGATCACAGACACCCGAAAATCTGCCAAGTGCGAGTCGGAGTACGAACTCGCTCATGAACAATCACGACTTTTGAATTTGATTATTTCCTTTTGTCCACGCATCAGAACTTTGGTCTTAGGATCTCAATAGACCGTGAATGTGTGACGTTACAAGTCTATTAGGGTTGTGGGCATGCCCACCGTGCCCACAACGGTGGATTCGCGCTTGGTATCTATATAAAAACAGTATTCTTAGAACTGGGGGAGAATCTCATTGCTATAAAAGACAATGTTTTGTGGGAGTTTTATAAATTCCTGATTTACAGGACAACTATATTCTTCCGTAGTCTGATAATAACAGATGATCTAAAAGAATCATGGATTTAATAAGAAGATGCGAACGACTTGAAGGATGAAGACTAGTAAAGCTGACCCCAAGTAAATGGGAGAAAGGCAGAGCAGAGAAGAACATATTTAGCAACACAGGACGACAGCCACCTACTAATATGTCCGCTGATGGGAGAGAGCTGCACCCCTGGGGACTTATTCTAGGAAATGATAAGGCGATGTATGTCGCCGCATATTGGAGTGGCAGAATATGACCCACCCGGACACGAAAAGTAAGTAAGTCAGAAGACATTGTTTTGGATGATGATTTGAAGGAAAATTAATATAAAACATAAATACATAGTGACCAGAATTTATTACCTACTTTAATTATGAATAAACAATTACGAGTAGTAATTCGAATATAGTAATAATATACACACAAACACATAAACAATCATCAATAGCAAGTTACACATATTGGAAAAAATGAATACTGTACACAAAGTTTTAGAAAATTCCATTCTGTATCAGCTATATTCTCACACACCTTGTATTTCCATGACATTCATGCAACTCTCCATACAAATTCTGGGTCGTTGTGTCGAAACACATCTGTCCTTGAGCAACTGGTCGACAGCCAAGTGATTCTTGGAGATCCATGCTTCCTCACATATCTTCTTCCATGCATGTATATTTTCTATGTAATATCATATACAATTTTTTTTTTTTTTTTTTTTTTTTAAAAAATGAATCTGGGTTTATCGAAATAAACCCAAATACATCTTTGTACACTTCACATAAAGCTTAAAAGCTTGTGTTGTGAAGTGGAGTAAGTCGGGGATTGAACAATATTATTTAGAATCAGATAATCAGTCCTATACTAAGTAGGCACTTGAATTATAATTAATTTATTGTTGGTTAGTATCACCCCCAAGATCTGCTATAGTAATATGTTCAGCTTGGAGTGACGAAATGTGGTGTATTCTAAACAGCGGTGGATCAATTTGATAAAGTTTCTCTTCAGTATTAGAAACAATTGTACTAATATTATCTCCAGCCTGACCTCGTAGCGTAGAAATGTTTAAATCATTCTTCTGACTGAGAATACTGACTTCACCATTGGCGGCAGCCACTGCTACAACATTCAACATATTACTCGAATAAGTAGTCAATGTACTCGGAACATTCTCACCCGTTTGTTGTTGTTGGACAGGAACGATTTCATTTTTAATTTGTTGTTTGTCTATATTATTTTCTTCTTTACAAACAGCGATTGATTTGTCTGGTACTTCTTTAAATTTGTCGTCAGCGGGTATATCGAGAATACCCTGCTTGATAATATCTTCAGGTAACTGCCATATACACGTTGTGTTATGAGCTCTCAGCATGTGTTTCTTTAAGTAACTCGCTGTAGCACAGCTCTTGTTACATATTTGACAAGTAAACGGTTTTTCACCTGAAATTACACAAAGAGTAAATAAATAAGTACTTCATTTAACGAGAATGTGTACATACAAGTTTTTACAATTCGCTCTAATAAACTATGCAGTGCCTGTATCAGGAGAGTATTGATAATTCCGGTTAATACAAAACATTGTATTACTGCCTTCAAAGCAAGAACAGTATGTATTTCGAAAAGTTAAAACTGAGGTAATGACTAAAAACATGTAGTATGTGCGTTTTACACTGTAATCTATTATTTCAATTCCCTACATTGTCACTGTCAATGATAACCAAAATAAATTTTAAAAGGACAAGACCTACCGGTATGAATTCTGGTGTGAAGATTCAACTGGCCCGGAGTGGTGAATCTCTTGGAGCAGACGGAACATTCATGGGGCTTCTCGCCTGTATGACGACGCATGTGAATCGACATGTCGTGACGAGCAAATCTGAAATACAAAACTAATATTAATATCCGTGACGATTGTACGTGGAGGACTTCTGTAGGTATCATAAAAATATGATGACATTCACAACTTGTCTCCTGACGCACTTCTGGTAGAAGAACTGATGGTTCACAATCTTAATCTCTGACCCTGGTCTTCCCAATGCCATATAACATACAAGAGACCGACTTAATATACAGGCCGGGGTCTAAGTGACATTAGAGTCACATAAGATGGTAAGAAATCTACGGGGAAAAATATTCCAAGTATTTATCACCAGGACAAGGTGACGTCACGATAGTGGGTGGTTCCCACGGTAATGTTATTTGAGTGTCACAGCCTACAATAGATTCACGACGGCTTCGATATACATAACAATGTGATGGCTAGAATGGTATCATTTACGATTTGTTATAGATATTAAAAATGATGGCCTGGATGATTTAATTTAACTTACTTCTTCTGACAAATATTACATGAGAAAGGTTTTTCACCAGTGTGAATGCGTTTGTGTGTCGTCAGGGCTGAGGAACTGGAGAACTTCTTGGGACATCGGTCACACGGGTAGGGGCGCTCTCCTGGAATAATAACATCAGACATGTGACAAACAAATAAGCACTAAGTTGATGTAGCTTAAGAATCATAAATACCCTTCATTGGACTTACGTGTGTGAGATCTCATGTGTAGAGATAAATTAGAAGATTGTACGAAAGCATTTCCACACACTGTACAAATGTATGGTTTTTCACCAGTATGCGTACGAACATGTGTAGTGAGCGTAGACTCATGTTTGAACCTAAAACATTCTGATGATTAGTTATATACTACGCATAACTCGCAGAGTCATGATTACAACACTCGGTCTAAAAATAATATTAGATCTATATGTCACAGACTAAATTATCAAAAAGTTTTATATGCATAAGCGTGCAGTTATTTAAAGTGCCATCCAAAACTGGCTACGTTCTGAATTCAGGTGGAAAAGTAACTTGAGGCTAAAGAATTTTATACAGCTGACAAAACGCTATCCAGGACTAATAATTCAGTAAAGATTATCTATTATGAAATTCATATACATCTCTTCGTACTCTGACATTGAACTATTGTTGCATGAGACTATTTTATGGTACTTATGAATGAATGAATTAACGAGAGCAAACCTTTTATCACACATTGTGCAGGCAAACGGTTTATTGTCACTGTGTACCTTCATGTGGGAGTTCAACAATCGGGAATCAATGAATCCTTTCCCACATTCGGAACAAATCCACGGTCGTTCACCCGTGTGCTTTCTCATGTGAATGTTGAGGGAATGACGATCATGGTAACTGTAAAATACAAAAGAGATTTCAGAAACCAACAATCTTACCACAAATATATATTACTCTTAATTACTTGTTTTTTATTTCAATATCCATCTTGTAATCTCACTAATTGCTTTGTTCTTATTTGCAAATTCGCACTAAATGAACTTACGCTTTATCGCAATGTTTACAGACATGTTTTTTCTCTCTCGTTTCACCCGTGTGTCGACGAAAGTGGCGAGTAAGAGAACCCATCTCAGGGAAACCTTTATGACAAATGCGACATTTGTACGGCTTGTCCGACAGGTGAGTTCGTACATGTCGCTTCAGTTGAAGTGTTGCTAAAAAAATTACGAATATGTGGTTAATATATGACCATCAAATCATAATGAGGATTGTCATGTTGGCAATACTTACTATCAAATTGCTTCTTACAATGATGACATATTTTCTTTCCATTAAACTCTACATGTATCGCTTGGTGGATAGCAAGATCACTCTCGCTTGCAAATGTTAAGTGGCACTGCGTACACGGAACTCTGATATCAAGAAGGGCCTTATCTTCTTCTATAAGTTGTAATCCATTGTTTATTTCTCCTTTCCGTTTGTGAATTCTTTCGTGACGTCTCAAATCACCAGATTCACTAAAACCCTAAAAACAATATACATACATACATATGTATGGAGTTACTACAATAAACCATGAGTGACGCAAAGTGTTTGTAAGTTACAGACTTGTTTACACAACAATGGTTAATTATGTTAGGATTAAACTTTACTTACTCTTCCACAAATATTGCACTTAAATGGTTTAATAGGAAGATGTGTTTTCTCATGACGAGACAATTTCTTTCGACCTAAAACATAAAAAAATAGAACATTACACAGCCTAAGTTGACATTTTTTTACAGATCAAAACAGTAATGGACTTCACTAGTCTAACAAGTTCATTTGAAACTCTAAAATAACTCTTAAGTTTTCAATCAGGTTCAGAATTGTATTTTAAGTTTTAAGTAATGGAAATGTCGACATTCATGGCAAGTGAAATGATTACTTACTAGAGAATTGCTTTCCACATATTGAACATTGTAATGTTGTTTCTACCGTAAAATCCAATTTAAACTCATCATTACTGAAACAATAACAAAGTTAATATAATATTAGAATGAACATTGTTAGCTGGCAGAGACCGCAACACTACGATAAGCTCGCCCTAGTGAACAAATGTTATGATTTATATTTGTAATGTTAAGATCTCTGTATTTTGTTCACCTACATATCAGAGAACAGATACAAGAAGCCAATTATTATAGGTAATTAAAAATCTGCTTGCAAAGATAAGCTGATCAGCAGATGTTTTAAAATTACCTTCGATCAGAATCATACTCAGATTCTAATTTGATTTCAATTTCTTCTTTCAAATCATCCAAGGCCAGACAATCGGTGGATTCTTGTATATCTACATTTTCAATTTTATTTTTCTTAGATTTATGAACACCTGCAAAAGTGACAAATCATCGAGTTAAGTCATTTGTATACTACAACTAAACTAAACTGAAAGACAGAAGTCCATTTTTCTCTATCACTCACCATTAATTGATTTGGACTTTTTACTTTTCTCTACATTGACATCTAGAGATGGTTCTATAGTTATACTCGGATTAGACGTAATGCTTAGGGAAGACATTTTCATATATTTCGGTGACTGTTTTACACTTGATTTGTCTTTACACGCTTCCTTTTCAATTTCATTATTATCATAAAAAGTCTCTTGATAGTCTGTATCTTCAACGTAACTGGTTTTCTCTTGAACATTCTGCTGCATATGTTCATTTTTATCACCGGTTTTAATTATCACGCTTCTGAAATGGTACGCAAAAATTAATTAATAAAACGTAATCAAATCTTTTCATTGTGGTCCTTCCACGGGTAGAAAAAATATTACCTGTGTTGAGTTCCACTATCAGCTTCAGTATTATTGTCTTTTAAACCTTGTAACTGCGAATGTCCTTGATTCATCAACAATCTGAGCATTGACTCAGATCTTTCACATAACTGTTTAAAGCCGTAACACTTCCCCACTAACTCAACGCAATCTTGACATAAGTTTTCAGGAAGACCGTCCCCAAATGTAAGCTAAAAACAAATACTTCATTGTAGTGTGAAGATAACCAAATAGATATTTATCGTCAGTAATTGTTATATATTCCAACAAACCTGCACAGAGGCAAATGTAGCCAACATTTCGGCAAGTGTTTCAACATCCCAAGTATCAAACAGTGAATGCATGTCAGGCTTCTCACAAAGGCAAGCGCGACACAGTTTAGCTATTTGACTTGTATCAATTGATATTAGTTTTTCAAACTCCACAGGAAGTTCTATTTCAATTTCTTCCGATATTTCTTCACTGTCATCTGGATTAATAGTTTGCACAACAAGAATGCCGTCCAAATGCGATTCAGTTATATGCAGTTCATGTACATTTTCAGGTCCATGTACATCCCCAACAGATATATCGTGGTTTTCAGACATTTCGTTCACTACCTTACAGGAATAAATCATAAAAATAGAAACATTTTCTGCAAAGATTCCCGAACACCAAAATCGCAACTTTTATACAATTTTGACAGTTCTTATTGACATATAATTTAGTGTTACAAGACGTAAAAAAATATTGCCATTACCAAAAATATTTAACACCGTACAGGCGTGTTGTATCAGTTAGCGGCATTTGATCAGAGGTATCCACGGTGTATCAGAGTGTCCATGAGTTTCAGTATTTTCGCCAAGGGTGTCAGAATTACCTACAATAAATTATGGGTGGAGACAATGCGCCCAAAACAAAGAATTGTGGAAAACACAGGAAGAGGCCTGTAACCAGCAGTGGAGGGAAAGAGGCTGATAAGAAGAAGAAGAGAAGAATTTAAAACAACTTGCTCCATGAGGAACCAGATTTTTACTCGTAAACCAAAGATGAGAGGATTTTTTTCTATTACCTACCTACCTACCTAAATACGTATAAGGTATATCATAAAACCTGAGCTTCTGTCTGATAAATAATTATAGAACTTACTTACAGGACAGGGGGACAGGGAGAAATAAATAATTATTAGGGAAGTACAGATTTTAATATGAAGGCAGGTTAATGTGGTTATAAAGAAATGTAGGTATTTCAGCCGGTTACATAATTTTACAAACTTTTCTATAGCATGATCTAATTTATAGTCAGCATGTTTACAATAGCTTGAAATAGAGTTACAAAGCCATAAGCGCCGGCGTCCACATCTGTCAAATAATCATCACTTACATAACTTGCTCGTCCCGCTCTGAAATGTAAGAAATGAGGAATATTAAGAAATGTTTTTGTTTTTATTGTACTGTTTTTGTTTTTATATTATTCATAAAATGTCTATACCTAGCTTTCATGTTTTTAGTTTCATTGCATCCTCTTGTAGCGGCTTGAAGACCTTCTTCTAATATTTCGTTCATCAAAATAATTTCATTATTTGTACATTTCATATGCATTATGTCAATCGCCGGCTTTATGGCATCAATCTGAAATATCACGTAATTAGGTGCATTCAAATGATTGATAATAATTTAATAACAGAAAATTAACTCTAAACACCGTCGCTTCGGCTGATATTAATATTTCTTCCCTCCCATTAACTATTATAACTAGTATTATAAAAATGGGTTATAATTATCTCACAATAGTTCTGTCTCCTGATTGTGCTCGACCGTATTTCATCACAGTGTCAGTTCCCTCTTTAAAAGCCTCAATCCATGCAACAAAAATGGAATTATCTTTCGAGCTGAAATCATCAATTTGATGTAAGTATCTACATTCTATCAACACCCATGAAAAAGGTTTTTTTTCAGTAGGTGGTACATATTTGTATTTCAGTAGTTCATATCTCCTTCATTAAGCTTTGATTTACATAATATTGATTTACGAATACCGCAGAGCCAAAATATTCATTTTATTTGATGTCCTACATTACAATTCTAAAATGGTTAAAGTAAGTACCGCCGTTTGGGGTTATTTCGCCTATCCATGGGTATCTTTGGCCTAACGCTTTTTTTTTTTGTTTAACCGCTTACCAGAAGACATAGGTAATTAATTTGTTATTTTTTTGTTTCTGGAAATGTAAACACATCTTTTCTGGGTGCACTAAGCATGATGATTTGTTGGTAACTTCACAAACCTTTCAATAGAAGCATTTTTCCAGGAAGCTGTCAAAACGTCTAGAAAACTAAGTGCTGAAAACTTTTGATATATATCCGAAAATACTTGGAACATGTTCTCTAATACTCTCCTATATTATACTTTGATGTTTTGAGAACAATATTAGCGAAAAAAAAAAGTATTTTGCTTAATTTTACTAGTATATATACCACTAATAAGTAGGCACCCCCAACATTATTAGAATCTCGGGGTTATTTTGCCTACAATAGGGTTGCCTACTTCGGTGATATTTAATATTATTTAATATTTTTAGCCACTTAGGTATCCGCACATAGGTACATATTACACATTTTGTCAGAACTTTTTTTTTTCAAAGTACCAAAAAGGGTATTTTTTTACTCGGCTCGGCTGCGGATAGACCGAACGCGCGCACAATACGTCAGAATGTGTTTCTCAAAAAGATTTCAGTTAATGATTTTTTTTAAATAACAAAGATGTTTTAGTCTTGAAACTGTTATTCTTGTCAAAAGTTTGTGTTTTTAATAGGCGCAATAAGCATACAGGAATTGTACGTAATTCTTCTACGTTTTTTTTTAGTCTAAACCATTTCGGTTCTTATGTATTTTTTATTTTACGGTATAATTTAGTCTTTTGTCGCCACCACACGCATGCGAGCGTCCCCGGCTTTTTTGTGTAGGTATATAAGTAAAAAGGCGTGTGGATGGAACGTTTGTCTTGGCTCGTGTACGTAACCCACCGTTGACGTCTTTTTACTCGTAGACACAAAAAACTTGTGGACGCTCGCAAGCGTGTGGCGGCGACATTAGGTTTTGTTATTTAACTCTTTGTTTTTCACAACGTTATACAATAAAAACATTTTTTTAATAAAATTAATATTTTCATTTTAGTAGTCTTGTTCAACCCTAAATATAAAAGTAAATTTGTATGGAAATGACCGCGAACCCAGGGGTAAATTGGCCTAATCGTCAATAACTAATTTTAGATTATCTTTTTCTGAAATTTTATTTTGGATTCAATTTGGATCGATGTTTTTCCATATTTTTCCCTTTTTGACTTTTCATTTTAAATAAACTTTTAGTGGTTTTATACGCGTAGGCAGAATAACCCCAAACACGGGGTTATTTTGCCTAACTACTTTGTTTCATGAAAAAGGTATATAATATACATATTTCTTAAAAAATATACTTCAAAGTATCTAACTATTGCACTAGCTCATCGATTAAAATCATATTGTACATATCTTTTCATAGAAATATTAATGGCAAATCAAATTTAAACTTTATTTTTAAGAAAATTTAGGCGAAATAACCCCCGGTGATGGTATAGCTAATGCTCATTGCTCATACTCTGTAAAGTGTTTTGCCATAGCTGTGAAGCATAAGGAATATATTGCTCCAGATGTCCCTCCCATTTTACTCTCAGCTATTTCTGAAAGTGTCTCTAAAACTCGCTCAGGATATTTGAAATTGATAGTCTTCAAAACATCCAAGACACCTGAAAAAAAAAGGGATTACACGTTTTAAATTACAAAACCAATTTCGCAAAATTACAAAACCAATTTCGCAAAAAAGTGCCCGTAGTTTAAAAATCGCAGTGGCAGTATTCGAATAGGAGTTTAGTAACATTTTACCAATTGCTAAATTTTTTAAAGTGGTTCCACAATCACCATCTCCACATCCTTTATCCAGATCGTTTAATTTATCTTCCCTTTCTATTAAACTATTACTGACCGCCTCTAAACATTTCCTCAACAATGTTTGTTGTCCATCGGACAATTTGTAGATAGAAGTTTTCTGCAAAAAATATTTTAAAATTTGTAGTAAATAACTGTTTGCCAACATACTTACTACATATTAGTATTTGCAACAAAAATTAAAAACCTTTGTGGAAAACTTATGTTGAATTTCATCAGTATCTCCGACACGAATTGATACTGGAATAGACCTCAAAGATCCCGCCCATGCAGGTGAATCTGTATAAAGATCTAGATGTTGCAACCATTCGTCCTTACATTCCTTTGGAAGGTGAAGAATGGACACTTGGAATCCAGCCATGTCCAAAGATGTGAAGCATAATCCAGAGTACATTCTTTCTATAACGTATTCTCTTTCTGCTGTAATAATTGATTAAGTCAGAATTTCAGGAAAAAAATGGGTTGTAAGTTTCTTACTTATATTTAATCTCGTTTCTTGATTTGTTACTTACTGAGTTGTTGATAAACTTCATAACAAATTATATTTTGTTCCAATTGCGACGAAGCCCCCAAATTATTAATCAAAACCACAAGAGAACATCCATTAAACAGTTTCAAATTTTCACATAATTTTTCCAAAATTATCTTCACCGTCTCTTTAGCAGTCTTTAGTTTTATTTTAGTGATTCCAGCTTCACCGTGAACTCCAGTACCTAGTTCCATTTCATCGTCGGCGATTGAAAAAAGAGGTCTTTGTCCTACAAAACAATAAAATAAAAGGTAAAAAGTTTATTCTGTTTCCACTTTGTCTAAGAGAGCCAAATTAATAGGTGACCGGTAGCTTGGTTGGTAACGCGCTCGACTGTTAATCCAGTGGGCGCGGGTTCAATCCCCGACTTACTCCACTTCACAACACAAGCTTTTAAGCTTTCTGTGAAGTGTGCAAAGATGTATTTCAGTCAGATGTATTCATTTAAAAAAATCTTTACCTGGTAATGAACATGGATGTATACTAATACCCAAAGTTGACACATTGTCGTGTATTTTATTCAGTGAATGCAATATGTAATTTATATCTTTGCCACTAAACGATAAACCTCCACAGATCTGCAATAAAAACATTAATAATCATAAATATAATACATGTGTGCACACAATATACAATAGTTCATATAAAGCCAATTGGATGTTATTTGGAAACATATTATTTTCCAATAATAGCAAAAACCTTGTAAGCTAGAATGATACCGCACATTCCTCTTTTGCCAGCTATTGAATTGTGTCCAGAAGCACAATCCTCACCAAATTGCATCGACGTAACCTAAAATAGGCAAAAAGTGTATAGATAATAATAAAAAAACGGCAATTTTGTAAAACAATTGGTCCTCTACAGCTTTTTTTAACTTACAGAAATTCCTTCTGATTTAGCATGCTCAATAGCCATTCCAAAATTCAAACAGTCTCCTGTATAGTTGGGTATTATAACTATAATGCCACCTAAAAATATGTTAAAATACAGACTTAATTCACATTATCATTGGGTTATTACTACTACTTCGCTTTTATACCGTTCCTAATGGGAACACTGATTCTCTCGTGTCCGTGAGTATGTGGAAATAATAAAAGTTTGGAACCCATGAAGACAATGGGGAATCCCGCAACAATAGTATGAAAAATGTTTTCCGTAATCTGTAGATGGAATTTGAATAGAATAAAAAAGACATAATTAATACAGTTTTTCCTCGATAGAAATTCTTCTATGGAGAAAAACTTATTGGTTTATTGTTAAACTTATTCAGTAATGAAAAAGTGTAATATGTTTCCAACTGCGCAATGGAGATATATAGAATGTATGTATCCCAAAAAAAGAGAAGTAACGAATAATTATTATGGAACATGATACTATGGGTGATTGACCACATGACATTAAAAGTTTCAGTAAATTACTCGTAAAAGTAAAAGGAAAAAATACGATACACACGCACTAAATGACGGACATCGCTCCATGGTATCCACTATCCAGTACTTTTTTTTACGAATAAACAGCTCAAAGTAACAATGTCAATTTCGAACAAGTTTTTTTTATGGAGAATAAAATTCCACATATAGGGGCACTCTACACGCCTATAGACAGTCATTTTCATATTAATGTAGCTAGGTACTTATAGTAATGACGATGGCCTACGCAGAAGAGAATTACCTTCCACTGATGCAAACAGCGTTGTATACGAGTTTTTTGCTTGCTGCTCAAAAAGTTTCTCATTATATTATTTTGTAGTGAAAAATAAGAACATGTATTACCTTTGTACAAAGTGTTCAGATATCGGATGGCGTAGAGGATATTGGCTTTGGGCGGTGAAGCAAATACACTTCCTGATACGGACCCAGCTAGCATTCCATTGCCTACATAACCTGAAAATTGAAAAGGTGTAAAATACATTAATTCAGAGATTGTGGAAAGTGGTGCACAAAAATAACTATTTACTGACACATATCATATCTTATATTATTGGGGAAAAATACCTGAGCTGAACGGTTCGTGGCCTGATCCTCCTCCAGACAAAATAGCAACATTTAAAGTTTCTTTTTCCTACGAATAATATATAATTGTTATTTAATTGGCACCCAACCGTAAAAATTCATTGAGTGCATATTTTTTTTTTCATTAGATAAACAATCAGTTGTAATTAAGTAGGTAACATCTATTCTATCGAAAATGTGTAAAACCATTTTAATTATTTATTGAATATTTATTTTGTGATACATCATCGCTATCTTTTGTGAATTCTCTAGAAGCACTGCAAAAAATGTTCTCGGCGTATTAAAAAAGGTAAAAAAGATACCTACATGTATAAATGCAAACGTACTGTAAAAATGAAAATAACGTTCTATGCGATTTTTTATTCAATGTACAATGACCGAGGATGTCACACCACTCATATAAAAAAAGAGCCACACCAATAGAGAGTTAAAATTGATATACGGAGAGAGGGTATTGGGCAACAAATCAACAATCAATATGTGAAAAAAAAAAACTCAGTGTTTGCTAATTAAGGTACTACTTACCTGTAGTTTAGATACGAGTCTGTGTTTCGTATGCAACTTTAGTCCTGGATATAGTAAAGTGAACCCTTTCAATGATTCATCAACGCAGTCATCCAGTTTGTTAATCAGTTTTTTACCAATTTGATTCATTTTTAATCCTAGAACTTAGAAGTTATAAACACACAATGGAATATGTTATCCTAACTGTTATGTGTTCACTGAGTCAATTGAATAATATTAATATGTAATGTACATAAACCACAGATTAATAACATAATAGATTGATAAATATAGGTATTATTTAGTCTAAGAGCCGGCCACTCCAAATGTGACCTATCTGTTTTTATATCGAAATGTAGTTATTTGTTTAAATGAAATTTAGACACGTACTACTTAGTTACTTACTAGGGTTGCTTATCAAAGTCTTGCCGCATCCCCACCGAAAAGGTTCCCTTACGTGGTTATTCGCAGTTTTTAGTAAAATTATAAATATGGAAAGTAGGTATGAGGTACTTAAAGGATAGGCGAAAGTGGTCAATGACAATCCTTTTTAAATTCTCTCCAAAAAACGTCGCAAGATTTTGATAGGCAACCCTAGTGCGATGTATGACTCTACTCTATGTCTAAACTTTCATATAAAGCACATTTCGATCAAAAACAGATAGGTCACATTTTGAGCAGCCGGCACTTCTTCTGACCTACATGACACTTCATGTTAATGAGATAATTCCGCTTTGTTTACATACAATATAAATACATACATGTACAATACTTACTTACTTTATATATGTTTCATACAAAACAAGACTAATTAAGTAAATATAGGTATAAATAAAGTATCTACTTATTTATCATCACGGAAGCTTTTGTATACAGTATAAGCTTCGATCAATAAGTTTCATCTATCAGGTTATCATCGATACCAGTTTGATATACTTATACTTATATCTAAAGCTAATTATTTTGGGTAGACAATAGGTAACTAATCAAAATGATCGTATGTGTAGTGTGCGTACGTACACAGTGGGTAATTTGGTAATACACAGTATACAATCAGGGCCGGCTCTATCAACTCTGGCGAGTTAGGCGATCGCCTGGGGCGATAAAATCTGGAGGCGGGAATTTGAGCAATACAAAAAATCTTATAAAAGTTACAGGTTCTGTCAAAACTTTATAAAGTGAGGTTACTTATTACCACAAACTGGAGGCATTACATTCTTCTTCTTTTTCCATGTCCGCTTCCAACCCAACGAGGTTACTCCGGGCGTTTAGTTAGTTTGGGCTTAGGAAAAATTAGCTTGATTCGGTAACAGAGTAGGTAGTACCTACCTGTGATAAACAATTGTATTACATTTGTGGATGGAAGAGTGAATATCGATCTTTGCTACAGAGTACAGAACGATCTGGTTAGTGGGCGAAGATTCCCATCGAGTTACCTTTTTGATTTAGGATAATAAAATAACATTATGTTGTTTAATCTGATATAATGCAATAAAAAATGTTTGCCTCGTCTTCCTTGTTACAGAAATCCAACAGTTACTGCTGGGTATAGTGTAACATGAGCCGTAGGTCATAGACGCAATGTACAGCATAATCGTTCAAATAAGGTAATTATGCCAGATTAA
Organism: Ceraclea dissimilis; assembly: GCA_963576895.1. Classification (NCBI taxonomy): domain Eukaryota; kingdom Metazoa; phylum Arthropoda; class Insecta; order Trichoptera; family Leptoceridae; genus Ceraclea; species Ceraclea dissimilis. Next base: position 10,437,492 of record OY756369.1, read on the forward strand.
AGATCGAGTTAAGTATGCATACCGATTTTGCAAAAAATTCTAAGAACTGGAGACCTTATATCTCGACAACCGTTGGAAATGACTGTAAGTAAAAAGTCTTAGGTGGGTAGGAAAACATTATTTAATAATAAGGTACCCTTTTGATACTAAATTTATAATTAGTTATGTCTCACTTTGGTTTATGTCATGGGTTGGCTGGCGGAAATTTCCATTTGGCAATAAGCCCGCCCTTTGTATGTTTCTGTACAAAAAAGATTATTTTATTTTATATGTATAAACTATGAATCTTCTTTCCATCAGAAATTTGTATATTGGTGCAAACCTTTGATTATTGAAGTACCTAATCAAACACATACTGACATAGATTCGCTCAAATTCTTTTGTTTCAATACAACACTATGAAATGTGTGTGAAGTCATTTCTTCCTTTTCATGTAATTCAATAAGTATTCTTTTGTTGATATTTGACGTTTACGATTTTCACAGTGTCAAAATGTGATTGTAATTAGATATTTTAACGTTAAAATCCAATTGTTTCGCTCATCTAAGGATGCATTTTAATTAAAAAAAACATTTTATTATCCCCTAACGTGGTTTTTCGGACTGTGGTTATATATTTAGCCTCAAATTGTAATGTATCTTTCTATCGGTAAGCTTCCGTATTTTGGTTGATATCATTGTTAATTTATGCACCTTTCGACAAAAATGCGACAAGTAAGGCTTATTTAGTGATTTGACTTATTTTTACGCTTAAAATAACATCGCAAATAATATATTTTTATTAAATTACATCTGCCATAGGCACGTAATATCATCATCGAATCACACATCGAGCCATCGATATTTTAAATTCGCTCCCGGGATTTTACGAATTATAAGCGATTTCCAATATTTTTTACGTATAAATTAATAATGATATTAACGAAGGAGAAAAGATATATTTACATTTTCTAGCGTAATCCGCATTTCCACACGACATTTGGGCATGTAAAGTATATTTTTATTACCTTCAATGTTGTCTTGGGTGGGCGAAATGATTGTTTTTAAGCAGGATAATATATAATTATATGATCGACATTTAGACAGCTTGAATTTCTGGAATATCGTAAATTATGAAATGATAATCGTTTTATGTAAATCATTTAATATACATATATAATGAAATTAATTATAAATAATTTTAGCGGCAGCATATTAAGTTAATGAGTTATATTATACAAATTTATTTATTTATATAATTAATCCTTTTTATTTTTTTACCAATACAACACAACATGTTAAAAAATGGTATCGATGGTATTCAATATCGATGTTAATATTGAGCATTTACATCACATTAAATCATCCAGTAAAGATTAGAAGAAAAGGAAAATGGAAACGACGCTCGAAAATAGTTCGAGGCTATGGTGCAAACACTGCGAACCAACGTACAGTAAAGAACCGACCAAGATGCGTCATTAGGTTTGTGGTTCGTTTGCAACGGAGCTAAAATTAGATGGATACGTACATTAAATATTTTCCTCCTACTAGGTACTAAATATTAAAACAAATAAAAAAAAAAAACTAAATGCCTGTATGCTGTCTTCACATTATTCTAAAATACGTCAGAGTCATTCTAAAATAATTATCCTACATAACTATACAATATATAGTACAATATACTACACACATCATACCCAAAAATGTATAATTTAATTTCCATTGAACTTCGATATTTGTTTTTTTTTTTTTTTTTTTTTTTTTTTTTAAATGAATCTGGGTTTATCGAAATAAACCCAAATACATCTTTGTACACTTCACAGAAAGCTTAAAAGCTTGTGTTGTAAAGTGGAGTAAGTCGGGGATTGAACCCATATACGACATACGTATCTCAAAATTAGTTTTCCAAGTCTCGTTAACTAGCGTAAAAAAATGTTTCAGCACCAAAATGGAACTTTACTATTGTTATAACAATTGGTTGACCTATTTGACTCTTGTCCCCAATGGTGCCGGCAAACTTTTTTCTTTTAAAATCCGCCTCCGTCTTTAAACGTCCATCCTCATCAGAAAAAAGGAATATAGTTTATTTGTTAATAGTGCATTTCGCTTTTCTTTAATTTGACAGCCTTTTCACTAAGTTCCCACAATTTGATTGCTTTATTGAAATCCTGAGCAACTTTACTTGGGTTAGTTTCATTGCAATCGCTGAAGTATTTTCCAGTGACATCAGCAACACTTGGAGATACACACAATTGTATCGTTGTTTGGGCACCCTCCCATACACTCTGTAAAACAATAATATTTTACTTATAAAAAGACAATTATTACACTGTTGATATTATCTTAATTCAAACCTCAAACACATACTTTGAAAAAATAATTAATGACGAAATCATTAAAAGATTTTACAAATCTGTTGTAATTTCTATTAATTTCTGTTCTTATTGCACCTGGATGTAAACAATTAACAGTTACACCTGAAAACAAAATTTAAAGAAAATTGAAATATTTAATTATTGCAGCATCGTGTGATTGTAAGTAGTAAGTATATGATTTGTTGAGGAAAACGTTAATTTGCATAATGCACACAACTGGTTCACACAATTTCAGTTGGAACAATGCAGAAAAATTCAACAGAAGAGCTCCCATCACAGAATTTTGGTAGTTGGGTAGGGCCTACAAACGGCCCCGTGCCCCCTGAGGATCTAAGCGTTAATTAAAAAAAAATGTAAAATGTAATGTTGTAATGTAATACCAGTTCCATTTAGTTTTTCTGCGAGACTTGTGGTGAAGTATATGAGAGCCAGCTTGGTGTTGGAGTAATGTGTTCCCTTATCGATAACATTCTTCTGCTCTAGATCATTTAAATCCAAATTGGCAAAATAATGGAACACTGATGACACATTTACTATTCTACTCGGAGTTGATTGCTTGATTTTTCCTGAAATGTGGTAAACATTAATACAATAGTACCCTAAATTACTTACCAATAACTCTGATGGTAATAATACTTTAATTTCTATGTAATAAAACTTTTTATAATGACTTCGGCTTATCTTGCGCAATGAATCTAAGTACCTATAACACATTAAAAGGTGAAGAGGAAAAAATGTGATGAGGTTAAGAAATCGTAGGTATTTGTAAATAGGTACCTATAACCTACCTAAAAGAATGTTTGTTAACAAAAAGCAACCAAAATAATTAGTTTGCATTAATAAATTCAACCCATCCTCCGTGACTTTGTGGATGTCGACGAATGCTTCTCCGGCATTATTCACTAAAATATCAATCCTAGGCTCCTCTGCTAATAATTCATTTGCACACTTTCTTATTGAAGCAAATGACGTTAAGTTGATGTGTTTTATCTGGAAACATAACAATCGTGAATAGTAAATATTTAGATAAGCTCTCATCGGAGCAGACCTTGATTTGGATTTCATCAATAGTTACTTACACCAATATTCTTGTTTGCTGTACAAGTTATAATACTTTGTCTAACATTTTCACCCTTGACCAAATCTCGACATAGCATGATTACCCTCGCTCCTCTTCGGGCCAAATCTTTGGCTGTTTCGATACCAATTCCTAAAAATAAATAACTAAAAATAACATACAAATTAAAGATTCTTGATTCATTATGAATTTCATCAGCATTACGTTCTGTACTAAATACGATATTCATTATTCAGACAAAGTTGTATAGATTATTTGTATATATATCTCACCTGAACTAGCCCCCGTTATTATAACTGTTTTTCCATCGACTCTCTCCTCTCCACGGTATATTCCTGTGGTTGTTTTTAGATATATTTTTAAACATATTAACACAAATGAAATTTTTAAAAGTAATCTTGATATCATTTTACAAGTAGATATACACGAAATTTTGCGACCATCAGTTAAATTGAGGTGACGGCAATTAACTAACAGTAATTACATAATATCATTGGCTACATTGCTTACGCACGCAGGTACTTCTAATTATGTAATTACATAATACTAATATGTTACCGCTAAAATGTGTAAAACGAATTGATTTTTGACCACAAAGGCCTCAGGCCACAGCTGTAGCTTGAATGAATTGATCGAGTTGCGTGGGTCCAGCGGGATTTGTGACCATAGCGGAGGCTCATACACTGCGCATTTCTACTGGTTAGACCTGGACTGGAACCTAAAACCGGTTCGGGCATTTTTGAGACGTCGCCCCCTACTTTCCATAAAAGCACTACGTGTTAGCCATCGCTGCTCGTCAGGCGGCCTTTTGACCACACCGGCCCCTCGGGCATTTCCCCAATTTGCCCTATGGCCAGTCACTTGTTATGAGTCACGAATGTATTAATCTTACAAGATCTAGTGGTTTGACTGATGTCGTTGAATCGGCACCATCAGAATTGGCGATTTGCAGCTTTGCCATATTCATGGACTCGGGAGTATTTTAAAGGCTTGCCTTTCTTTACTTACACCTGTGGGGGTTGTTCCCAACGTCAACTAAAGAACTTTTTTGAAAATATTCTTCTTACGGAGATCGGATTTCGTAAGTGGTGCAATAGATACAAATGACATTTGTCCTTCGACGTACTTTTTACTGTTAATATTCAGGCATTGTATGGAATGCTTGATTTAAGCTTCAGCCAGTCACCTACTACTATAATAGTTACGTGTAGAACGAAATCATTTACATTTATAATATTTTTTTCCTAATAATCACTAAATTAGTGTCAAAGACGCCGTCGTATGACAAAAAAATGCATTACTACTGAGTTCAATTATCTCACTTTTCCTTTTTAGCCTGACTGTAGCGTATCCCAACCCAAGCTCATGCTCAATCTCCAACTGTACAGGCGGTCGCTGTCAAAATTACCACTGCAGGATATTAATCTTTATGGGTTAATTAATTTTAAGGAACATAAATAAAATAGGTAACGAAATTCGTCAAATTTTTATTTACATAACATATTATTACAATTATTAGTAGATAACAATCACAAATAAATGAGGCAGAGTGGATTACAGAGAGCAGGAAAGTATTGATTAGTAATGCTTTTCATCCTTCTGCAATTTGACAGCCTTTTCACTAAGCTCCCATAACTTGGTGGCTTTATTGAAATCAAGAACAACATCGCCCGGTGTAACTTCACGACAATCCTTGAAGTATTTACCAGTGACATTAGCAACACTTGGAGACACGCACACATATATTGTTGTTTGGGCACCCTCCCATACATTCTGTAAAATATTGATAAGTTGAAATTTTGAACCATCTTTAGTTAAAAAATATACAAGATTCAAAATAGTAGAATCTATCATCATTTCAGAAACTTAAAGGTTGACCTTATTAGCGCTCAAGGTATATATCACTCTTTACACATTTTTGAGTGTTTCATGTTAGTTTGTATCAAATCAAATATACATAAAAGACGAAATAACATCTCCTAAACTTCAACTTTGAACCATAATAATAATAATTAGTATCCATTGTGAGCTATTACTATATGGTTAGTGTACGCCGTAGAAGACGTGGCGGTATGGATGGAAGGATTTTTCCATAGGTACTTACTTTGAAAAAGATATTTATTACGGCTGCATTCACTCGATCAATAAGTTTATTGTAATTTCTTGTAATTTCAGTCGCTATGACACCTGGATGAACATAATTAACTGTCACTCCTAAAATTTGAATAAGGACAGTAAATAATCAGTGCATGATAAAATTCCTTTTTGTTATCTGAAATAATCCAGCGGGTACTGGGTAGAGGATCCAAATGTCTAGAGACTATTGCTAGCTTAGATACAGAAAACCACTTAGTAGATAACATACCAGTTCCCTTAAGTTTTTCGGCAAGAACTGTAGTGAAATATATGTTAGCCAACTTTGTATTCGAGTAATGTGTTCCTTTGCTTCTGACATTGTCCTGCTGCAGATCGTTTAAATCCAAATAGGCAAAACGATACATATACGATGTTAAATTTACAATTCTGCTCGGAGCAGATTCTTTAATTCTTCCTGAAATGTATCAAAACCGTAAGTACAAAAATAACACAATATTTTATAAGAAGTTATGATTGGCAGCTACGTTGGGTCGAACCATCAGTGTAGTTGAGCAATTGTGGTCATATCACGAGTTTAAGATTACAAGCCTTCCTGATTTCTGGTGGCGACTAGCGGATCGATTCTTACACATTAGGGTAAGACGCGAATTGTTTTTTGGATTTAGTGGAATTCTTCAATGAAGAGTTCTAAGACTATTGGAGTCTAGTAGAAGAGAAGGGAGATGGACTTACCTAACAGTATGTTTGTTAACAAAAAACTGCCAAAATGATTAGTTTGCATCAGTAGGTTTAATCCATCCTCTGTAATTTTGTGAATATCAACGAAAGCCGCTCCAGCATTATTCACTAAAATATCAATCCTAGGTTCTTCTGCTAATAATTCATTTGCACACTTTCTTATTGAAGCAAGCGATGCAAAATCTACGTGTTTTAACTGGAAATATAATAAAAATGGGAATATTCAAGTTGCAAACCTCTGAAGCGAGAAGTGAAAACATTATTTTAAGTACTTACACTAATATCCTTATTTCCTGTCGAAGCTATAATACTTTGTCGAACTTTCTCACCCTTGACCAAGTCTCGACATAACATAATAACTTTCCCTCCTCTTCTGGCCAAATCTTTAGCTGTTTCTACTCCGATCCCTAAAAAAATCAAAAATAATTATTCCAGCAGTGCTTGTTCCTTCCATGGTAAGAGCATGACGAAATTTTAATTTTGTGTATCTAGAGAAACTGATTTCATACATTTCCAGCCAAACAATCTGATACCCCCTTACTGATATCTTTCTCGTATATTTTACTTTTTTCCCAAACATTGTAAATCATGTGTTTAAATCATGAAAGCTATATTTCGGTTAAATCAAAAGTTCAGATTTACACTTTCAAAGCCAGTGGAATTTACACGTGAAATAAAATTTAGAAGCACCTCTATTTTAGGTGGTTTGATAAAAATATCTAGTTTTTCCCAGTTTTTTATACTACATATGTATAGAGAAAGAGGTTTTTGCTATTGTTCTTTATATGATTTACAGATGAATTAATTTTAAAAGTGAACATAACATATTTATAGACCTCTAGGTACTTACTGTACCTACTTTTTACCTCATACATTACTACAATAGGTATAATTGGATTTTTATGTGTTTACTTCTAACAATGTTTTCCTTTTATAGCGTTTTTATGTAAATTGGGATAGTTAGATAGTTTTCCTGTAAACAGTAGGTGAGGTATTAAAATATACCTATTACTTTTAAAGTATTTTCACGATGTAAATCTAAATGGCTTGTGTCATAGATAAATAAATTAATATAGAAATAAAATATTTTCCCGCTAAATTCTTCCAAACTGCATCATATACCTACCTGTATCCCAACCCAATAATAATGGCGTAGCCAGTAAATGCTATGTGTGTTTAAAAAATTCCTTTGGCACGCCACAGGCATAGGTAGATTTCAAGTGATTTATTAATTCTATTAATTTTAAGAGTACATCTGTACAATAAAAACAATCACAATATTATCAGCAAATAAACCAGCGAAGTGATGAAGTAGTATGGATGTAGTTTATTCTTTGATTATCGAAGTACCGTATGACGAAAAAATATTTGATTAAGTACTTCAATAATAATACAGGAAGTACCTAATCCAATAATGAAATTATTTTCATTCCACACATAACATGGATTGGTACCGGTACCTAAACACTAGAAATTTGAAAAAAGATGTGAGTTCTACTCGTATCGTGAAGCACTTTTCTAAGACAACAAACACGCTAGTACCTATGCGGTAACTACTTAACTAGATCTTTCGATCGATCAGTGTAGTCCGAGGAATCGAGCTAGACAAAATCTAACTTTTGATCTGTATTCCTTATTTAATGCCCTTTCATGCGATACCAGACACAGACCCTCACAATCATTGGATCCCCTCAGAATGATTGTTTTTTTAATTTAAAGCCTTAAAAAGTGAACCTTCCTCTTAATGGATTTCACCCAATCTCCTATCAGTTCATCTACCCCTTACCAAAAATCTACCACCCAAGTTTCACGTTTCTGCGACGCATAGGTTGGCCGCAAACGTGCGCACAAGAAAAGGGACATATATATGGCTTATATATATAAACTTTTAAACCAAGGTCGGATTCGGGTTCTCCTGGTCCTAATTAGTGATACTGAGTAGAAATTTTTCAATTCTGCGACATCACGGGAGAAACGAATAGGTAGAGTTCCTTATGGAAATCTACCTAAAACACACACAACATTCTCTTTACGCAGACATTTACGAGTATGTTTTATATTAATTTTTAATATTTTTTAATTACATTTTGATATGTTTTTCACAACTTTTTATTGTTTATAGCTCATGTATTGTTTGTCTTTTTTGGTTTGCCAATTTGTTTATGGTTTAACTGGAAATAATAAGTTCGCCCTAGTGAACAGTTTTTTGTGGTTTGTCTGATCTATTTCTCTCTGTCTCATGTTTTTGTAATATTTTGAAAGTATAAATAGAAACCGTTGCAAGGTACCTAATTTATTAAGAAACTTGCCTTATGGGCGGCATTGTGTCTAGGGTCGGCCCTGATGCTAATTTCAACGTAGGTGCGTATCTACCAGCAAAAGAGAGATTTTTAAAATTTTAAAATTTACTGAAAGGTTTTCTGGCCACTTGAATGAACAATGCCAATTTCAACACCTTTTTAGATTTCACTACAGATGAACTCACCTGCACTGGCACCAGTTACAATAACAGTTTTTCCATCAATTCTCTCGTCTCCATTGTACACTCCTATAGTACTCTTCATGTAAATTTTAAAGAAGTATAGTAAACAAATAAATATTAAAATTATCAAAGGAGCCCAAAATGTAAGCAACATTTTTAATACTGCAGAAGTAACAGTTAATAAAGAAATCGTATAATTAGATGAAATTAGAGAGAAGAAATGTTAACTCACGCGCAAACGCTTAGACACAACAAACAAAGTATAAAGTAAATACACAGGTACCTTTTGTTATATTAATAGATTAGTAATTATGTACTTACAATTTATTATTTTATAATTACATTACAATAGTAGGTATTATAATTCTTACAGGTACCTATATTAAAGTAAGTGGTTGTCAACTGATAGTCAGGTGTGCTAGGTACAAAGTATTCAAATGAACAAAATTTAAAAAATATGTACTTAGGTGCTTACTTGTATTATTTAAGTAAAATTTTAATTAAAAACACAATCACTTTGTTTTTCGACCACTTTCATTTTATACAAAAAGTCGTAGATTTTTATTCGACAAGTTTGGCTTGTGAAACCAATAGAATTTTTGTTTAAAAATAAAGTGGTCAGAAAACAAAGTTTTTGTGTTGTTAATTTCGGTGGTATGGACTGATGGACACGTGCAGAGAAGGGACGAAGATTCCGCTTTAAGGAGGGCAACGAACTGGTCAGTGGAAGGACCAAGGAATAGAGGACGTCCGAAAAGGTCCCTTGAGGAGACATGGAACACCTGGAGCTTACTCCAGAAGACTGGCTCGATCGAGGCAAATGGAGAGAGAGGATCTATGCCGCCGACCCCAAATAAATGGGATATGGTGAGGAGCCTTGTCAATAAATAAAGGTAACCAGACAGAAACTCACAATGACAAAATCTCAACTGTCAAAAGGGTAACCTAATATAGATTGATCGCAACTCAACACCGGTAAACCTGTTGCCGACAATTTCAATATTGTTGGGTTAGGTTCGTTAGGTTGTTTTTTTTTTTTTGCACACAAAAACAAATAAAAAAAAAAACAACGGCATCAGATTTCCCGGTGTTGAGTTGCGATTCTGTCAATAGTTGGTTACCCTTTTGACATGTGAGATTTTGTCACTTGAGATTTTGTCATGGAACCATAAATAAATAAATAAAGAAGAGAGTACTGCGCAGCCTTACACAGTTCTCTATATAAGCGGCAATCAGCGATAGTTGTGCTTTGTAGTACCTTTTAGTCCAGGGATGGGGAAATGGCGGCCCGCGATCGATACTAGTAAGTTGTATTAAATTTGGCCCACGTCAGAGTTTTTGCGTGTTGTTGCGACATTTGGACATTGTGGTCGATGGTTTTGTTATGGTATGAGTTATGACACTTAGTACCTATGTAGGTTCTTATACTTAGGTATCCTATTCCTAACACTAATTTTTACCTTATTTATTATCAACTTACATAATTCTATAGTCGAAGCCGGGTGTGAATGTAACGCGGGACCGTGGCAACTTTTCCAAGTTATTTCGATGTATACGGAATTTCAAACATTTCGTGATTGCTGCGCATTCAGCTATAATCGAAAATGGTTCGGCCAATACAATATTTTTTCATTGACATTACGAACCTACAAAAATGCTATGGGTTGAATTCGGAGTTTTATTTTACCAGTAAAGGAAATCAATATTGAGCTCCTTTGTGTTTAATCTGTACACTTTACAAACTACAAATAGGTATTATTAAGTAGAATAGAAAATACTGCGCTAAATAACAATGCAATTTACTGTACGAATGTACGTAGGTACAGCGTGTAAGAAAAAGTAAATTTGGCGATCTGATGGGGCCTGAACCAAACACGAAAAATACTAGAAACGTTAGCATTTTGCGCGTCGTCACTATATGGAAATTACGACTACGTTATCACTATGTGGAAACAACGTTTCCAGTTTTTTTCGTGTTTTGGCTCAGGCCCCTGCTCTTCTGTCTATCCCGCAAACTGCGTCATTTTTGACGGGTTACAGTTAGCCTATCATAACATAACATAATTAATATTATATTTGGTGGGTAGTATTTTTATTATGTTATTTTTATTTATATAGCAATCGTTAGTAAACTTTGTAACTATTTACCAATTATTTAATTATTGTTTTTTTCTTTCTGCAATCTTTTAAATTAGTTGACACGTGTATCGGTGTATCCAATACCTAGCAGATGGTGTAATATACCTACCAGAAGTACCAGATACAGAAAAGCGTTTTGGTGAAGATTTTTTATGCAGATATTATTAATTTCCTTTCTTGGCCAAATTTGCTGCTCCCTCTCCCCTCAAGGCATGGAACCGGGAACGGCCCTGTATGTATAATATACGATTTTCTGTTTTTACTGTTTTTAGTTTTTCTCTCTGGAATTTTACGCAACTTGAGGATGTCAACACAGTTTTGTTGTCTATATATACTCGGTATGTTACCCTAAGGAGCTTGCAGGGGCACAGCAGGGGTATAATCGAAAATCCCTCGAAGAATTCGATTAATATTGTCTATGTTAGCAATAAGTCCACCTTTTGGCACACAAGATTGTCTTATTTTTTTGTAATCATTGTAATCATTTTGGTCAATAAAGATTTATTTATTTATTTATTTATTTATTATGTATGTAGGTATAATTAGCCCTTATTCTTATATGAAGTCTTTAAGCGTATATTTTAAAAGGATCGATACAATGTGCCTACATACATATAATGAAAAAAAAAACAAACCAACAAATTTACTAAAGTATACTTTATTTTAAAAAAATAACGGTATTACATAACAGCTAGAGACAGAAAAAAAAATATTATCATCCACAATCAATAATGCTTTTCGCTCTCCTGTAATTTGACAGCCTTTTCGCTAACTTCCCACAATTTGCTTGCTTTATTGAAGTCCTGGGCAGCTCTAGTTGTTGGAGTCTCATGACAGTCGCTGAAGTATTTTCCAGTGACGTCAGCAACACTTGGAGATACAGACAAATATATCGTTGTCTGGGCACCCTCCCATGCACTCTGTAAAACAAATTACGAATGCTTGTACTTACTCTATTTCAAATCACAAGGTTATCTAAACGAAAGTGTGTCGCATCACATTAATTACAAAAATACGTACTTTGAAAAATGCTTTCACTAACATCGCATTCACTATTTGTATAAATTTGCTGTAAGTCCTGGTAATTTCTGTTAATATAACACCTGGATGTAAGCAGTTGACTGTCACCCCTGAAACAATTAAAATTTACATTTGTTTGTAGGTGCGAGTCAGAAGAAAACGAATAATTGAGACCAGCACGAAAAAGGTTGCATCATTGGAATTTTTGATACTGCCACACTTATTGTACCTATATCGTAAAGATGCCAACAATCCAATCCAACAAGTATGTAGCTTAAAGTAGAATCTATAGGGAATTTCCAAATGATTTCTACGATGGTTCAGGAGTATGTCTAAGGAGAAACTGCATCAAGTGGCATAAATTATTACGTACCAGTTCCTTTTAATTTATCTGCAAGAACCGTTGTGAAGTATATATTTGCTAGCTTTGTGTTGGAGTAATGTACGTCTTTGTTTGTAACATTCTTCTGTTCCAGATCGTTTAAGTCCAGATCGGCAAAGCGATGCATGTAAGACGCCACATTTACTATTCTACTTGGGGTTGATTGTTTTATTCTTCCTGAAAGTTATTCACAAGATAACATCAATAATTATATTGCTGCATTGTGTGGATGTAGATACCTCTCGGTTTTTTTGAGGAAAAACTGTAATGTGAATAAATTTGGAGGCATAAAAAACATTTAAGAGTTGCTCAATGCAGGTACTAATCAAGAAAACTCGGGTCTTCGTGTTTACGTTCGTAGTAGATACTTACTTTTTGCCTAAGTTTCTAAATACTTATACATAATACGAGATCAATAGTTATTTTAGATCAAAATTACCTAATAATATGTTTGTAAATAAGAAACATCCATAATGATTAGTTTGCATTAATAAATTCAATCCGTCTTCTGTAACTTTGTGAATATCAATATGAGCCGCTCCAGCATTATTCACTAAAATATCAATCCTAGGTTCTTCTGCTAATAATTCATTGGCACATTTTCTTATTGAAGCAAGTGATGTAAAATCTACGTATTTTATCTGAAAATATAACAAAATTGAGAATAATAATTACCTAGGTCAAAAATCTCCGCAGAGAGAGTTAAAAAATGTGATTATAAGGCTAAGTATGTACATATAATGATAGTGATACGATACTTACACCCATATCCTTGTTTCCTGTCCAAGCTATAATATTTTGTCTAACTTTTTCACCCTTGTCCATGTCTCTACATAGCATTACTATCCTCGCTCCTCTTCTGGCCAAATCTTTAGCTGTTTCTGCTCCGATCCCTTGAATTTTTGAAACAGAATTTTACATAATAGAAAAAGAGTAAACTAAAATACATTATTGTTATTCCATTTCGCAGCTCAACCTCGACAGTAAACTATCTTATATATTATAATAATCTAGGGGAGTTCCACAGGGATTTCATTGGGGTCCTATCACTTTCATTGGTCCAAAGCATTGAAAAAAGTATCTAGTAATAACTAAGTAAGTATGTAAAATATTCAGTATGATCTAAAAAATTAAAGTTTTGCAAGTCCATTCGGCGATTGTGTTCTGGGGAACCTTCTAGTATGGCCCTGGTTCTGGGCTAGTCTAGAGAATAATAGTATTGATCTGAAACATGAGCTGTAAATAATTTTCATTTGATAAAATGTCAAACAGTAGGTAAAGTGATTTCCTTAGTCCAAAAAGGTTTCGATCTCACGATTGATGTAATTGAACTTTGTACCGTTAAACTGGTTCTGGTGATATTTTTGTGAAATATGACCTTCAGTTTGTGCAACACTTGCAGCAGTGTGCAATTATGATTATTAAGAGAGATTACGGATATTACGAATAGATCCCAACTATCCCCCCCCCCTTGGATACGTGCTTGATGGTTTTAGAAATTGAGTATCTCACCTGAACTTGCCCCCGTTATTATAACTGTTTTTCCATCGAGTCTCTCATTTCCATGGTATATTCCTGTTGTAGTTTTTATATAAATTTTAAAACACAGTAATATGAACAATGTTATTAAAAAACATACTAAAGAAAACCAACAAATAAGTGGCATTTTAAACTATGGATTCAATGTCTTCAATATAATGACAAAAAGTCCAACAACTAACGTGTGAACGTTGGTTAACAAAACACGATATTGGTATTATTAATCTATACCTACATATATAGAGTAAAGTCTGATTTTTGTAAGTGTTCGCATAACCCCGCATTTTTTGTGAAAAGTTATAATTACATTCACGATAATTAATCCAGTGAAATTAAACACAAAGCAGTTCCTCGATGGAAAGTTGTGGGGTAGTCGGGATTTCTTTCATTGTTTTTTGGGACGCTGAATCCGAATCCGAGGTTTGCCAATCAAATTTATTAACGGAACATGGCGAAAAATACAAAAAATGGGGAAAATATTCATTTTCTGGCGATTTATTAGAACTTGAAAACTGTCAACTTTCGTAAGTTATATTTTGAGGCAAAATGAAAGTACGTAAAATTTACTACAAAATTGCTTTATAAATTTTTTCTCGAAAATTAATAGCAACGGAGCTGTCAAGGTCCAAAAAATGGTCAAATTTTCGTATTGTTTTACATTACGAGAATCGAAAATGTATTGGAAAAATTTACTTTCGTACCTAAGCAAATTTTAACAATTATTCTTTAAATTCATGAGTCATATTTTACCTCGTTGGAATCAGAAAATACAAAGTAAGCTATTAACGAAATTTTTATATAAAAACACCCTGAAATATTTAAATAATTTTATTTAAAAATATAGTAAATTGTTTAGGGCGAAAATGTTTAAACCTTTTTAGCTTAAACATTTCACAATATTTTTAAATAAAATTTATCCTGAAAACTTTCTTCATGTTTACTGATTCCAACGAGGTAAAGTATGTCTCCTAAATCTGAAGAAAAATTCTTAAGATTTGGTAACAAGATGAACTTTATCCATACATTTTCTATTCTCACACTTTAAAATAACAAGAAAATTTGGCCAGTTTTTGGAGCTTGACAGCTCCGCTGTTATTTATTTTTGAGAAATAATTTATATCCCAAATTTGTAGGAATTTTTATCTACTTTCATTCTGCTAAAAAATAACCTACATAAAGCTTACAAAAAGTTGATAATTTTCAAGTTTATGTCCAGAATTCGCCAGAAAATGGAAATTTTCGCCATTCTTCCCATTTTTCGCCTTGTTCCGTTACGAAATTTTGTTGGCAAACCTCGGATTCGGATTAAGCACCCCAAAAAACGAATACAATGAAAGAAATCCAGACTACCCCACAATTTTCCATCGAGAAACCTAACGGCACCGTATTAAATATAAGCTGTGTCCTAACTGGTCCTAACTAGAGATGGCGTTTACTGCTTATTTTCTATAACGTCGCACGCGTTGTGTTTATATTTATAAACGTTTATATTAAGGGCATGGCACCAGGAATGACGTCACAGACTTTTCCCACGGCATTAAGGTTCAAAATTGCGTGACAATCGCATGATAAAATGGTAAAAATAGCATTTTTTTCCATTTTTTGGGGTCAATTTGGCGTCTATCAGAAAACTTTTACGGTTATTCCCTAGATTTTAATGCATACTATCAGTACAAGAAAAAAATTTAACTCCGCAACTTTCGGGAAACGAGTTTCCGTCTTTCGGAAAAAAGAACAGAGGTGTTTTCAAAAAAATTTATTGAGAAATCTATACAAGATATAAAAAATCTTTTACGGTTATTCCCTAGATAAAGGTTCAGTGCATCTACCCTATTCTGTTCCAAAGCATATTTAGTAACGGTTGTCGAGATATAAGGTCTCCCGTTTTTAGAAATTTTTGAAATGTCGGTATGCACACTCTTAAAGGCTATATGTTTATTTCCCTATACGTAAAAATATAGGTATAATAAAAAAAAAAAAAGGGGGGGGGGGTTGAGGGGGGGGGGGGTAAGGGGGGGGTGAGGTGGGGGGGGGGTTGGGGGGTGAGTGGTTGGGGAGGTGAGGGGGGGTAAGGGGGGCACCCCCCCACAGAGAATGGGATAAGTACCTAATAAAAAATAGGTAAATATAATTCGTAATTAAAAAAGACTAACATCTGTTTAAACTCCGATATCACGAATCGTTATTAATTCTCCAACACAACGCGACGTCTGCCTCCTCCAAATTAAGAGCCCGCTATTAGCAAACTGAAAATGAAATTTCGATACGCGGCGCTAGTATCGTATTGTAATATTTTGCAAAATTGAAATCAGTTTGAATGAATGTATTTTCACAAGTTAGAGAGTTAAGGTGCAATCTCACTGAGGCAAGTTTTAAACATTAACACATGATACACATAATTTATAGTCTTTCCATTAAACGAAAATACAATGCGCATATAAGTTAATTATTGGATCTGTGCGGTTTTAGCACGACAGGGACCGGAAGAATGAAAAATTAAATACATAAAGTAAATACATACAATTGTATGGTATGGCTGAGGTAAAAAAAGTAAATAAGGAATCTGCGTTATGTATTACATTGAGGGCGAAAAAACACAGTAAATAAGGTATGTGCGGAAGCTTTCACGGCCGGAGTCATCATATCTAAGTTATGTGTACTTTCCGGGCATGGAGGCCGTGGTCTAATGGTCGGGTCCCCAAGCGACCATTAGAACACGGCCTCCAAGCCCGGAAAGTAGGCAAAACTTAAGACAGTAAATAAGATTAGCACATCTACCAGGACATAAGGAAAATGGTTTGCATTTGACTTATAAGTTTTATTAACTTTTAAGTTTGTAAAAACATGACGCGCCAAACTAAAATTTCCTGAATTGCACCGTTTTAGACGCATGGTTTACGCACGCAGCTTAGTGTTGAATCAGTGGAATTGCGCCTTTATAATTATTTAACTTATAGACATTGACTGAAAAAAGTGACAAGAGTAACTGAGCACACGCAAAAACATTCTAGATTCACTTTTAGGTTATCGAATAAGAGTTAAAAAATACAATGCACCTTGTTGTGAAGTTGTCTTATATTGCTATAGATTTTCGAATAAAACAAAATTCAAACGATTTCGTAGTTTAGAAAGAATACAATTGTTCCCACATTAACAATGATTTGGAATACATTGTTTAAACTACATACGAATTTGTGATTAGAATTATCGATCCATTCCCCGAAAATTACAATAAGAAATATTGCTATACTGCGTTTACATGATAAGGATTTACTTTCTGGGTTCCCAACCTGTGGAAAATTATGCTAGTCCGTGTACACTCCTCTACCGCAACTCATTATCCTTCCACTCAGTATGCGAACTTGAGAATCTCATTCATCATCTTCTATCATATCAGTGTTACTCATATTATTTGCGTATTTATTTTGCAATTTACATACTTATCGTTATCATAACGAAGACTCGAAAATCGTCAAGAATTGATAACATTAATTCTAAGATTTTTTCATGTTTTACTACTTTATACTTTTTTACCATTGAAATCTTTTACACACATACAGTTGATGAGAGCTTACATAAATAAATATGAATATTGCGAATATATTGCTTCATGTAATTAATAGTGCCTACTGCGTCGAACTACTGGAACAGATATATTTTTCTCTAGCATGTGACGAAGTATGACTGTGGCATGATAATGACATTAGACATTATTATTGTAACATGATTATGACAGATCCTGAAAACTAAATTTACACGTTATATTTTGTTAATAATCATTTGCCTTATGTACATTTGATAGATTTTACGATTAGGAAGAGATATACATCGGTTAAATTGGTGTTTATCTCTTAAATTCACAAAATATTCATGAAATGTCATCCGAAAAAAATGACAGCAAATTCCACGTCCGCACGCGACGGCTATTAGTCGCCAACTAATCTGATTTTTATCATTATCATTTTGTGTTTATATTATCTTATGATAATTTCAATATTTTGAAAATTTTAAATATCCAGCAAGATTAAAAACATTATGAACTACTCAGAAGTACATTAATTTGTTGGATAAAAATACAACATGAGAATGTTTTACGTCTTTAAAAAAAGCAAAATTTTCTGAAATTTTGATTAACTTATTTTCCAGAAAATCTTTAAAAAAAAATTACCAATCGCACTTTTCTTCTGTACGTTCTCGATAAAACAACCTAAGGTTTCGATATCTCGAAACAAAATGTAAAAAAAACGTGAGGATACATCTTCCTTAGAGCTCTAAACTCACCCCTTTTTTCAATATTGAAAAATACGCTCTTTTTAAAATCAACCCTGTTGCATTATCCGTAATGTTTTTTATTATTTTTTAATTGCATTCACATTCTAGAAGATTGAGCATTCATTTTCTTGGATCACAATGTTTCTAAAGTTCTTCAGTTTTGAATAGAAGGTTCCCAAAAACAACAGCAAAATCAGCGAAATCACCAAAATGCTAATAAAGGGCCCTTAAAAAAGCAGACTGAAAATAATAGGGTAATTAAATAAACAGTACGTTTAAAACAACGCAAAAATACTAATACAACATTGTACGCTTAAATAATCATGCACTTAAAATAACGCACGTACGATGTTGCATCGCTGTTGCTTAAATAATTATTACACAGATGTCGAAGCTTAAACGTTGATGGCTGTATATTGAAACCGTTTAAACAATTTATTTTTTCAAACGAATCATTATAACGTTGTACGTTTAAACGCCATCTCTAGTCCTAACCTAACGTCACGTTTTTTTGGGTTCGCTTACCTTGAGTTGCTGTATTTGCCTCGTATTTTCTTTTGTAAACCGGTAAAAGGATAACTATTTCCATAGATTAGATATATAGTATAATATAGTATGAGTATTTTTACAATTTATTTACTTATGTTCATATCATTACATACCAAAAATATTTGAATATTGGTCGGACCTGAATGGGAACGTCATTTTATTGTCGTTCATTGTTCATTTTCGGCCATTCTCGGCATTCTACCTACTTGCGTTTATGGTAGAACGATGAGTGCGCTGTGAACGCTGACGATGTATAATTTAAAACTCCCGCTGCGTCTCTTAAAGTATACCATTGTGAAAATGGATAGTAGTTTGCTCTCATCTTTTTGGTGTTAGTTTACTGGCAATTATTTAGGTGTCAAATCTGACGCGTGAACAAAATGTCAAACAATATTAGGCGGGCAGCTTAGCTTTGTTTATTTTGTTTTGCTGATTTATGCATTATTTTATTGGAAAATGAGTATTTCTTCTTTGCTGACGCCGCTTAATTTAAGTGTTTTGGATCCTGACTGGGTACAAGACGTCTGGTATCGTGAATTCCTAGAAAACGTAGATCTTCCACCTCAATATGAAAGTTACTTGGAAGAAATAGAAATCAGTGATATTTTACATTCATTCACAAAAGCAACCAAGAAATGGTTAGATTCTGATAATGAAAATCAAGAAGAGAATGAAGATAAAACATGGAGGTCTCTAGTTCACGAAATCAAACACAAAGAGCTCACTGCTCTATTGTTTCATTTAATTCAGAAAGGGCAGAAGAATGTATTGAACGAAGATTGCAGAGTTTGTGCTATCCTTGCTGCGAGGACATATTTCACAATGCTTATGATACCTGGAAGCAGTGTCTATAGAATATTTCACTCACAAATGTACATACAATGCCTGTCTTGTTTTAAGTTTTATACTCAACTTCTGGAGCAAGAATATTTCAATGATAGTGAAGACTTGAATCTGTTAAATAGACAGCTGAAGAGTCTTCTGAATGACTTGCATATCTTAATATACAATGTTAACTTAAAGTCAGGTGATAGCGGTAGTATTGAGGAAACCATTTGCTGTCTTGTAGAGTTTATTGGGAATACCAATGTGGATGCACGACTTAATTTAGGTAAACATGTTACATTATTACATTATTTGATATTATTATACTATTGGAGCCCCGCCTTTTTTCGAAAAACTATTTTGTTTAAAAAAAGTGCTGAAAATGGTATATTTTCACCCGAGAATTCGATGATAAATTATTATTGTGTTTCAGATAAATTTGTGTTGTCTCGCTTGCAAGCGCTCGCATTACAATGCGTTGACTTGTTAATACAGAGTGAAGATGATGAGCAGCCAGACGAAGTTATTATAAAACTAATATTCAAGGCTTTACTTCCTAAATTTACTTCAATAGGGACAACCAAGAAGGCTATGGTAAGTAAATGCATTCACTTTCATTGGTCATATAGCTCGAAGAGGGGAAGAAAGTCTCGAGAAATTAATCGTAGTAGGAAAAACACTGGGACGAAGACCAAGAGGACGCTCACCTATGAGATGGACCGATCAAGTGGTGCAAACGGTGGCCCCTTCCATCTATAGGGCCATGCACCTTGCGGGGGACAGAACCGCGTGGCGACAGATTGTCCAGCAACGGGTGTTTGGGGATCGCGACCCTCAGCAATGAGGAATACGACCCAGGAGAGAGAGAGAGAGCATTCATTTTGATTTCATCCAGCAAACAATTTGAAACTTGTAGTACATTTATTTAATATCTCTCGATGTTTCAGACACTTTGGAGAGCATCTGGCGTCACATATTGTGGAGCACTCTTACTAAAGTATGGAACAACAGCATTACCTGGATTTACTTGCTTACTACAGCATTTGTGTTACAATAGTGAAGGAATGGTTAGTATAGTATTGTATAAAAGATTACCTAGTCTATTCTAATATCGCTGATCGGAGTGGTAAGCTTTGTAATGTACATGTATGCCTTTGAGTAAAGTTAAAGGGCGTAGTTATGTAATTAGTATAACGTTGAAATAAGTTTATTTATATTATAACATTTAACTTATTGGGTAAGCAGTAATTAACAATTATTGCACAAGCAGTAGCTTTAGAAGGAAGGTATGTATATCGTATTAAATTGTGGTTTGACCTGTAATGTTTATATTGAATTGTAATGTTTCTTAAACTGAAATAAAGCAATTTTTATTATTATTATTTATTTTATTGGTATGCATTTCAGGAGCGAGTGGACAACAGAAGTTCCCGGGTACATCTAGTAGTCGGACTGCTCTCTCTACTGCCATTGAAACCTTATAAAGAACTGTTGCAGTGGATTGTGAAACTTTCACGAAACGCCAAACCCCAGCTAAGATTATTTGCTGTTGTGAGTTTTATATTAACTTTAACTTGACAAAACTCATTGATTATTGAAGCATCTCCATAATATAGCGATAGAGAATTCGATTACCAACATCTATTGAGTGCCGATCAAATTTTTAATGACGTTTTCTTGTCATAGTATATTGTTATATTTTTTTCAGGAAGTGTTAGGGTCTCTGGTATCTGGGAAAGATAGGAATTTAGAAGAAGCAATGGGTATAACATCAGATGAACCGCCCGCATTGAATGATACTGTAGTTGACAATCCTCCAAATTCTGAAGACAATGTCGCAGCTGGTACAAGTAAAAAAGGTGAAGGCGAAAATAATACGGGATCTAATGAGACCCCCGTGGTTTCAACCCCAAAGGAGAATACTGCCAGGGAAGACACCGAGGAGGCACCAGTATGTATAGCTACGCTGTTGTTAATCGGTGGCATGCTTACAGTTCCATAAGTCATGAAACCCAAGTGCAATATTTTAAGTTCCACTTGCAATGAAGAATCATATTCTGTTTGCTATAATCGACACAATCATTCATTTGAGTTAAACTGGATTTTGATGGGTTTCGAAATCGTCGATGTTGTGTAGTACAAATTATTGACATCCAGTTTCTCATGCAGATACTCCAGAATTGAATCCCCTAATGCACACTTGTTCGTAGCGTCAACTGAATACTTGCAGTAAGTAGTATGCAGATCTGTTCTCATTAAATAGGTGCGTAAACATTTAGTTTCTTTTTTTCAGACCGAGGAAATCAATGTTCCAAAGAAACATCAAGAGGTTGCTCATAGAGATTTATTAAAAGTTGTCTATGAAAGATGTGAAGATGTATCCAGTACAGTAAGAACTAAAGCTGTGTCCATTTTGGCTGCGTTCACATCACCCAATAATCAGTTGCTCAAATCTGCTATTACTGTAAGTACTTCTTCTTCTTCTCAGTCCGAAACCGTCCACTCCTGAACGTAGGCCTCCTCCAAGCCTCTCCACTCCTGTCTATCCTGCACCTTCCGCATCCATGTTCCACCTGCAAACTTGACAATGTCATCTCTCCAGCGGAGTTGGAGTCGTCCGGTGTAAGTACTATTTTATATCAACATTAAAACTTTTTCACTACTAAAGCACTAAAACATGTCAACATTAAAATGTGTCAACATATTAAAGTGTACCCAACTAGCAAAATAGTCGTAAGTCGAGCCTCTTATTCGACTAATCAGTCGTATAAATGTCGTATAGAAGTAATTCAGTTACCACCATGTCGTATAAAAGTAACTCTTGCGACAATTTAGTCACACACCCTAAAAAGTCGGATAAAAAAGTCGAGTAAATGTTTATTCAACTCATTTATACGACTATCGTATAATGGTGCTAGAAAAACCTCTTATCCGACATAACCTTTTTAGTCGGGTAATCGTTTCAGTCGGATTGACGTCGCCAAGTTTACATAATAGTCGTAAAAACGTGATTTGTGCGACTCTTATCCGAACTATAATCGTGTAAAAGGTTCGAAGTCCACCATATCCCGACCATACCAATTTGGTTGTATAATAGTCATGACACGCCACGTTTATACAACATAATTGAGATTTTCACGACTTTTATCCGACGAATGTCGTATAAAGGTGAATTTGGCAACCTACATATAACCAAAATCGCCATTTTTAAAAGTGCGCACGCAGAATAACAGTGTGAAGTGGATGCGGACAAGTTCAAAACGATTAGGGTTGCCAATATTTTTTATAAAAAATTTCCGAATGCAAAAGTCAGTATCGTCACTGATTATTATGATTATTTTCAGGTGGCGTATCGGAAAAGACAAATTGTATTGAAAATGACAACCCAATAGATATTTATTAAAAAAATATTGTAACGAGTGTTGAAAATGATTCAGAAAGCTTAATTTTATTTTATTTTATTTTATTTAAGCTTAAAGCAAACAACAAACACATATAAATAAACAAATGGACATAGTACAGATTATAAAACGTTGTTCACTAGGGCGAACTTATCGCAGAACTGCGATTTCTTCCAGTTAACCCCAATTGAATCTAATTAAAATTATGAATTTAAATAATCGTGCGGAAAACCTGTATTTTGCAACCCAAGCAATGCGGTGCGCCATGCGAGCTACTAAGTAAAAATTATATGATATTTTATTTTTATTTTATTTTATTTTCTTATTGGAATCATACAGTCACAACAACAAATAATATAAATAAACATATCACTTATAAACAGACCAACAAAGATTCCATATTTTACCTGCTATATAATAAACACAAAAAAAGAAAAACAAAGAACAAAACATGCAAGTATCCAAGAAATAAAAAAATACGATTTAAAGATAAAGTATTTTGTAGAATGGAAATTTAATTCGTTAACGTAAATTTAATTCATTCAATAATTACTATCGTAAGCGTATCAAATCTGGTAGATTAATATGTGTTTTTCGGTACTGCTATGTTTATTCTCTGCGAAACAAAATCTTAATATAACTATAAAGTATCTTGTAAAAAAATTGACAACCCTGTATTGAACCACTAAAATGGCGTAATAAGCAAGTGGAACAGACCACTTTTATACGATCTGAAATTAGATTTTGTTTGGGTAAAAGTCGCCTGCACCACATGGAAAAGATGGCGGAATTCTCTTCATAAACCCTCATAATTTTTAATTTCTTTCTTAAATTCTAACAAATTGAAAAGGGGCATCAAAGTTTTGTTAAAAATATGCACATACTTGACGATAAAATTAAATTCCCAAGAGAAATCAGGGGCAGTTATGATAATGTAGACACAACACATGAGCTGATGAAAATTGAAGCCAATAAATTAGTATAATATACTGTCTTGTAACGAATTAATTATATTAAAATCTCCATTGTTTTGATAACCTCACTAAGTCACTAACACTGCTTGCGAGGACAGAGTTGGTTGAATAAAAGTGTGTATGAACACCATATTCCAACTAAACTGAACCGTAAAGCACGTTTATACGACGCTTACTCAATCAATTTAAGCGGTCTCGTGTCACTATTACCCAACAGCTATCCGACTGAAAAGTTCCAAGCATCACGTTAATACGACGGTTATCCGACTGAATAGTCGTATAATCTGGGCCCTTTTCGCGTCGTATAGAAGGTATTCACGACGCTTATACGACTTCACTGGCGACGTTCTCGCGACCGAATTTTGCTAGTTGGGTATGCATTTGCTTAAATTAATTGTTGTTAATAATTTCAACAGGATGTCTTTCACGACGATGAGGCAATATTGGACTTGGCCACTAAGAAACTCAAAGATGAAAGAGTAACAGTTAGAAGGACAGCGATGACTCTTCTGGATAATGTATTTGGTAATAATCCGTCTCTTCTAACCAAGGAAAACCTGGAGGTAAATAAACTCTTAAACTCAATGATGGGGTAGATAGTATATGTAACAAGATATTGATACGGTTTTGCTATATTTTTCTAGCCTCTGGTCCGTTTGTGTCGTGACACAAGCATTATGGTACGCTGTGCCGCTATTTCAACACTCACAGGTTTAGCCACAAAATTCTCAACTCCTGTGGTCCTCGAGGCTTGGCTATCTGGTCCTCTCAATCAGTTATCCGATCCTGAAGTGAAGGTGATCCTCAATCACTACATACATAATTCTATTTTTCGCATATCACAGTGGTTGGAAATTGAAAAAGATATTAAGTTTTGTTTCATTTTAGGTTCAAGACATTGTCGTAGAACATGATCTTCGCAATCTTTTAATAACACCGTTGAAAGTTTATTCGACCAATATGGATATGGCGGAGCGCAGACCTTGGATGCTGTTGGCTGCCATCACACGTAAAAATATGAGAAGACATTTGTCCAGAGCCATGGGAAAATTGGCACGCACATCTAAAGTTCTTAGGTATATTATTTCATATTTAATTTACTTCATTCGATGATGATTACTTTTTGGTAAACCTGTTATTTTAAAATGTTTTTTTAATGATATTGCAGTTTTAAGTTGGTAGACATATTGTATACGCATATCGGAACAGAGAATAACTTATCATGTTGGGTTCTTCTTTCTTGTATAGCACGCTACATTGAAGTGGCAGATATTCACTTTGTTTTGGATTATTACAACGACATGAATCCAGAACAGCTGGTAACTATAATGTGTGCTAATTTGTGTACTACAAATTTACACCCTTCTATAGCTGGAAAGAATTAATACTGACTGAATATTTCTTTTCTAGTTTGGTGACATTCGTCTCGTTTCTCTCGTGTTGGAAGTTTTACGAGAATGGTCCAAGTGCGTACCCGAGTTGGACGCATCAATATTACGAGCTCGTCTCATAAGAGAATTATGTGAAGGCACATTGCCCGCCGCAGGGGCGCGTGGGGCCGTGGCTTTGTGTATTTCTTTATCTAAGAGAATGAGGGACAACACTGACTGGGCGGCTAATTTAGTCAGAGAAGGGGAAACTAAGATGATCAACTCTTGGAGGAATAGAGATGCTGGATTACAGGTTAGTTGCCGTCATATTTCAGAGGTTATTAAAGTCCACCAGATTTATTATTTACACCTTTGAACAAACTTTTACTGCGTGTTTTAGATTCAAGGCACTGCAATATTAACAGTTGCTGATTTAGCATTAGCGTCGGCCAGGAGGCCTTCTCCAGAATTCTTAGAACTCTTAATAGAACTTTCCGGAGCTACCGACGATGACAATGCCGGTAAACTATTTCTTTTATCTTTTGATATTTCAAAATCATACCCCACTTTATATGTATTATTAACTAATTATGTGTTTTGCTTTCAGCTGATTTGAGTATTAATGTCCGTGCTTGTGCAGTGGCGGCACTAGGTAAACTTAGTATTCGGGAGAGAAACACGGCAAGTGTGGTGGCTCCGTTGTGTGCAAAATTATTAGCATCGTCAGACTGTCAGTTACCACTGAGAGTTAATTCCATGTGTGTATTGGCTGATCTATGTACAAGGTATTTATGTAATTATTATTAATATTCTAAGATTTGCTAAAGGCTGGGAAAATATTGACAAAGGTTTATGATTGCTTTATTTTAGATTTACATCAATTGTAGAACCAATGCTCCCTTCAGTTTGTGCTTGCTTGGGAAGTCCCGATGTATCTGTGAGACGTTGTGCCACACAATTGGTTACACAGCTTCTAGTTGGAGATTTCTTACGCCTTCGTGGATCTCTGTACTTCCACTACTTCCCTTTGGTTTGTGACGAGGATGAGACTGTAAAGGATGTTGCTAATTATTATATTCTCAACTGTTTGGTGCAGAGGAATAAGAACATCCTTTATCACAACTTTGTAGAGTGTATATTTTATTATAATAAGTTTGAAGGCCATGCGATGTATGGGAAGTTTCATGTGACGGATGAGGAGAAACGATTGTTTACTTTACAAGGTACTTAACTGTTTATTTCAATTTCTGTACTTTCATATTATGATTCAGATATCCTTTATGATTACTCATAGATAGAGACTGGAAAATTTCGCGATCGCGTCAAAACTAATTTACTTGCGAATTTCGCGCTTTTTACGCGAATAATGCGAATTTCGTGTTTTTTACACATATAACGCGAATTTTAGCATTTTTTTATAGGAATAATGCGAATTTTTGCATATTTGACCCGAATTTCTACCTTTATTTTGGAAAGCATCGTAATTGAAACATTATCAAAAGGATTGTGGCTTTGAAAATAAGAAGAACCACACTGAAAAAATCTTCCAATGAGGTGTTTTTTGTTTTTCTCAAAAATTTTTGTTTTATTTTATTGTTTTTGGGATTTCCGTATCAAATATTGTTCACGATCAATTTTTTTTTAATATTATTGTATTAAAATACGCAAAATTGACCACTTTAATTATATAAATGTATGAAAAATAACACCACATTTTGCCAAAATTGTGAAAAATAACACCCCTTTTTCCAAAAAATAACACCACATTTCCCGAAAAATAACACTAATTTTTTCCAGTCCCTACTCATAGATGTTCCTTGATTCCTTTTAATTTATTTATCAGTACCATCTCAGAGTAATTAGTCCTTTTTGAACTGTCAGTAACAACTTGTGTTTTGAAACAAAGAGTAGAGGCATTGAAGTATTCCCACAACAGTATAGAAGAATTAAGGATGAACATTGTCGGGCTTACGACCGACCTCGGCTGGCTTAAGTGATCACTTTACACTCGAGAAACATTCGCCATTTCAGTTCACCCCGCCGGGGTTAACTGAAATTGGGAAATGTTTCTCGCTTTACAAGAATAAAAATTTGTAAATCAAAAATAATTCAAGTCAAAGAGTAGAGGATTGACTAATTCAAAATATTGCATCGTGCATGATACCAAGTGGTCCAATTCGTAATTATTTGAGATTAAATACTATGTACTTATATGTCGGTAGAGAAAAGGTGTAGTATGGTATGCAGTATGTACAATGGTGGACAGAAGAATGATAGTTATGCATGATATTCTTTTTATTATTTTCAGGTGAAGAAAAACGTCCCATCCGATTGACACTATATGAATTGATGTTGTCACATATGAGTGATTTGCAACGATTGAATACACAGGTAAACATACAATACTATACTCATTCTGCGTCCCTTGTGTGGTACCCAAAGAGAACAGAAGGCCATACTGCCCCAACCTTACACACACTACTTGCATCCATCCATTACTTTTACTCAGAACACGTCCGTCCCTGATATACTATATCTAGTTTAGTCTTGGACAGCTAACTCTAAGATATCGTCATATTAATTTAACCAGATCTTCCATCATACATATACATACATTAGTAGTCTAATTACTTCAATAAAGAGATTGTCTTCCGTATGCGAACATAAAAACATTGTGTAACTTTTAGATGAAGTTATGTAAAGAAGCGGCAACTGTCGGGGAGTTGGGTGATGCTGGTATGGATGTCTTGAGAGACTCGGTGGCATGTTTAAGGCGAGCTGTACGGAATCAACAAACTAAACAACAAGGTGATGATATGGCGGCTAGAGTGGCGCATAATATTATTTCACAGGTAAGAAACTAGTCTTATTTTAAAGTAAAATTATCTTAACTTCAATAAATGTACAAATGTTTATGTGTATTAATTTGAATATTAATACTGCTTTGTTACAGAAAACCAAATTGAATGTCGTGGAGTTGGTTGTTCCGACGGTTATAAAATTGCACAGAAAGTTGCGATCCATGTCATCAACACAACCTGCCACTACTGTAAATGAATTGTTGGGAGATCTTGTGGCATATGCCTGTGACTTGCTTAGGGATTACAAACAAGAGGTATACCATACAATATGCATTCATTCATATTAGTGCTAATAACTGGGCTAATACAACGTTGGCTGATACTAGAGATGAGTGACTGTAAGACGGGTGTAGTGACTAGAATGAAAGTGAATATGCCTACATAGATGGTTTGCTCACCTTGAGAGAATTAATGATGACAGGATGACAAAAAAGATGAGTCCAAGACTGACTTGGATCTGTCATGTCAATCAGATCTTCAAAGACGGATGCGTTATGAGTAAAAGAAATTGTATGATAAATTGCATGAATGTGACAGAAACAAGGTAAGGATAGGGCGGTCTGGCGTTCTGTCCTTTTTGCCTACCACGAAAGACCACGGCCTGAGTATATGTAGATCGAAATATAGATGTTTGCAGTTAGTTCAGTCACTTTAGGAAATCAATGTATGGGGAAGTTGGCAAAATTAATAACAGATGGGACTCTATGCAGTATGATACCTTAGGGTGAGGTGTTTCAGAATATCAGGCGTCCCCCCCGCCACACCTGACGCGTCACCCCCCTGGCCCCCCGAATAGGTCCCCCTACGTGGTTTTCCTCTATTTATCAAAAAACTGTAACAGATAGAAGGAAAATGTTAAGGACAAAAATAGTCCTTAATAAATTCTCTACAAAATAGGTAAAGCACATTTTTTGATAGGACTAGTAATTTACCCGCAATAGCCGGTGAAAGTATCGTAATTTTTTAATAAGAACCAAATTTTTTTTATTTTACTCAAATTGCTGAAAATTCATAAGAGCTACAAGAAAATGGTCAAAGAATGAATTAATTGCTATAGTTTTAGCTATAAAATGAGCTATTATTTATTTTTGCACGGCTCATAGTTTTTGAGTTATAACATAAAATTCCAATGACAGAAGTCTTAAAAATGGAACTTTTCATACAATTTGTATTGAAATGCTGTGATATTAAAATTTAGGTTAAGCCTGTTTTTCACAAGCATGTGAAAGATAAAAAATGTATTGGAGTATGATTGGGTCTTTTTAGTATTTCAAGATATAATCCTTTCGAAGTTGAATGCACTTTTGCCAGTCATGTTTCAAAGCCATTATCCCAGTTTTCCAGAAGGATTCCTCAAGGTTAGGATATGGGTCAAAAGCATTGGCACCCGGCGATTCGAGGGTTTGTACAAGTCCTGTTCTGAAGTTAAGATGAACACTACTGATTAAAATCAGATCACTGGAATCTCTGCTATCACCTAACTAATAATTCCGCGATCTTTGAAAAATTAATCCATGTCTTTATCGACGTTCTCCAGAACTACTGCATTTTATTGCTTTCCGCTTCAAGGGTTGTGTTTGACACCTTGCTGTGCCCATTCAAAATCTGGCACTTACTTTCTAATCATGGCATATGATGGAACAGACTCCATTAATGAACCCGATATTTCTTTTATGGTTCGTGTCGGTCTATGACCTTAGATAAAATAATATTTTATCACGGATCGCAGCTGACAATTTCACATTTTCACAAAAATGTCAAACACGTTGAAATAAAAATGGTGCCAAGAGTGCCAGCGTCGTCCTATCGATCTCAAATTTTGTAAATAGCCCTAATGAAGTTTAAATTATCTATATCAATAATGAACTTAAACTGGTCTGTACATTTTTTTCTCAGGGCTACGAAGTGTTCAGCCGAACCTCGTATCTTACACAGACATACACTAAATTTTCTTCTTTAATGATCTTGACGAATCCTTCTGCAAAACTGGGATACGGCTTTGAAATATGGCTGGCAAAAGTGTATTGAACTTCTAAAGAATTATACCTTAAAATACTTACAAAATCCAGTCATACTCCAATACATTTTTTATCTTTCACATACTTGTGAAAAACAGGCGTAACCTAAATTTTAATATCACAGCATTTCAATACAAATTGTATGAAAAGTTCCATTTTTAAGACTTCTGTCATTGGAATTTTATGTTATAACTCAAAAACTATGAGCCGTGCAAAAATAAATAATAGCTCATTTTATAGCTAAAACTATAGCAATTAATTCATTCTTTGACCATTTTCTTGTAGCTCTTATGAATTTTCAGCAATTTGAGTAAAATAAAAAATTTTTGGTTCTTATTAAAAAATTACGATATTTTCACCGGCTATTGCGGGTAAATTACTAGTCCTATCAAAAAATGTGCTTTACCTATTTTGTAGAGAATTTATTAAGGACTATTTTTGTCCTTAACATTTTCCTTCTATCTGTTACAATTTTTTGATAAATAGATGAAAACCACGTAGGGGGACCTATTCGGGGGGCCAGGGGGGTGACGCGTCAGGTGTGGCGGGGGGGACGCCTGATATTCTGAAACATCCCACCCTAAGGTATCATACTGCATAGAGTCCCATCTGTTATTAATTTTGCCGACTTCGTGCTGCAAAAGGACTGAGCTAAGTGTCAAAACAGCTTTGTATCAGATATCAACTTAAATGAACCTAAATATATTTTTATTATAATTATGTCCGGTTTTTTAGATTGAAGAATTATTTGAAGCTGATACTGATTTAATGCAAGAAATCAAAGTTTTACAAAGCAGTTCAGCGACTCCACTGCCTGGTGGGCAAAGGAACAACAGAATATACAATACTCCTGCAGGGTTTGAAGATGACGATACAATATTAGAAGATATGGAGGAAAATATTCGCATAATGTCCACTCCTCTTACAACTAAAACTGTATCGGCTAAATCCGCTCAGGCTAATAGGAGGCAACATAAGAAACCAAAAAGTATGAAGGCTAAACGTAGTTTACCATTGACGGCTACTGTTTGAAATATTACGCAGTCGTAGCATTATTATTTTCCTATTTGTGACTAAAGGTAGTAGAGATTTAACATTCTCTGCGTAATCATGTTATTCTGGTTGTCAGGTGTGCAGAATTACGATTCAACTTGTAAATAAAACTGTTTTTTTTCATTGGATTAGGTTTTTCAGTTGTTGTGAAATGTATTAGTTTGTACAGAGTGTATTTTTATAAATTGTGTTTTGTTTATTCAGTTTACTTGGATAGTTTTTATAAGGCAAAATATGTGTTTTATTCATGTTTTGTGAAACAGATTAGTATATTTTTGTTAACATTTGAAACTTGGTTTTATTTTTGGCTAAGTAAAAGTTTGACTATATTTAATTATTGTAAATATATTTTATTTTATTTTAAAGAATACACGGCACAAGGCTCAAGGCCATTAATACATATGTAAAGTTAACAGATGAAAATGAAAATAGAAAAGTTGCAAAGTTATGAAATCTGTGGAATATGCAAATTTAGGAAAGTGTTCAATATCACATTTATCGAGTGCCATCTATGGGTGAAGTTTAGAAGCACTTTGAATAGCGACATCTAGCGACGAACGTGAAAAACATTTTAATAAAGACATCTAGCGAAAAACGTTAAAAGTTTTTGCGATGACATCTGGCGTGAAATGTTAGAACTATTTCACAGTTTTGTAAACTTTGTTAAGAAGATTCTAAAAATGTTATTAAGATAATATGATAGATGGCAATAGTAGTCAAAATGCATTTTTTAAAGTAAAAACGACATCTAGCGTGAGACATGAAAAGTTATTGCAGTGACATCTCGCGTGGAATGTTGGAACTATTTCGTAGTTTTCTAAGCTTTGTTAAGAAGACTGTAAAAATGTTATTAAGATAATATGGTAGACGGCGATAGTAGTCATAATTCAAACTTTTTTAAGTAGAAAAAACTTTGAGATTGAATCTGTAGATGTCGTTTCGTTTTTTTTTATTTTGGTACCAGCTGTCGCTACTCTGATAAAAATTGTGGACACTGCGATCAAAACTGCAAGCGTAATGGAGATAAAACTGAATAGTTATTTTACAAGAATTTACAAAATACTTCATGCCAGTGGATAAAATTTACTATTATTTATCTACTGAAACGCAGACGCCCCGCTTGCCAACGATCATACCACGTTGAATGCACCGGTTCTCGTCCGATCACCGAAGTTAAGCAACATTGGGCGCGGTCAGTACTTGGATGGGTGACCGCTTGGGAACACCGCGTATCGTTGGCTCCTTTTTTCAATTTTTTTATTTTTATTATTTACCTACTGTATATTATCTTTTTAATAATTTTTGTTCCCTTTTAATATAAATCTGACGAAAGCGATGCATTTGTCATCAATCACATTTTTTTCATTACGCCAAATCTGGGTTTATACTTCTTCGTACACTTCACATGAAGCTTGTGTTGTGAAGTGGAGTAAGCTGGCATCGGGGATCGAGCCCGTGCCCACCGGATTTACGGTTGAGCGCGTTACCCACCACCTTCACTAATATCTTTGGAACAAGATAAATAATATACTTTTTCTGTAATGTTGTTAAGTGCGAAATAATGTTTCTGAAGAAGCTGTAATAAAAATAACGAGTGAAGGTGATGATGACTTACTTAGTACTTACAATATATTGTATAGAAATTATTATTATAGGGAGGTGCCTGATGCAAGCAATGCCGGGGCCGGGAGTTAAATAAATAGTTCCATTTTTCTATACATATATACTATAGAAGAAAAGTAGGTACCTATCTATCTATTTTACTTTGATTTACGATACCTAATACATTCGCAAGGGGACGAAATGTATGTATGTTGCAATTGTTGCATAGAAATATGAATAACATTCTAAACTAAAGAAAATTCCCGACGCCTTACATTTCGTTTCATCCGTCTTGTCACACTTTTTGTATAGAATTACTATGTAGCCAGTGGCCAAGTTATATGAAACGCAATGTAGTTTAGACCTGCTGTTGTCCATAGAGAGGAGGTTATTATTTAGTATGAAAAAATATGAGCACTTGCCTACAATGTCTGTTGAGATATAACTACTTGTTATGAGCACTTGATTAGTTCAGTCTACAAGCATGTGCCATTTACATACCTATGTTAAAATACTAACGTATACTAATGATTTATAAAATAATCCGGTTTGCAAACTCTATGCATCTCTCTTCATCAATCGTGGGAATTTCAGATATTGGTACCTACTTATTATACTTACCTATTGTTTAAAAAAAAGTGTCTACCTATCTAATGTACATAAATAAAAAAAGCAAAGACAGTCCAATCAAATCTAATGCACATTGCATGTCTAAATTTTGTATTTCGTTTATGAGAATACAGTAACAAAACCTCACCCATAAAAACTATGATTTATGTAAAAGTGGAAGATGCCTACTGCCTACCATATAACTTTTTTCATGCAGAAAATGTAACCAAAAGTGCGACTAATATCTGTGTGTGTATCATCGCAATGTAATATTTTATTCGAATGGGGGTAGATATGTTTGGCTTTGTAGAGGGTTGGCGACTGAATTATAAGAGTTATAAGACCCGACTGTTTTTTCTTAATGTTACGGGGGTAAGTTTGTGGGTACCCTTATTATTATATTGATAGGTGCAGATACAATATCCTTACTATATTATTATTAATCTAATATCCGCGAGTGCAGTCTTATGTTCAGGGTTGATTTGTGGGCTACTTTTTTAACTGCATGAAAACATAACAGATATATGGGATTAGGTAATATTGTGGCGGTGTAAGATCTTCGGAAAAGTGTACTTAACAATTATTGAAAAACTTGTCATGTAGGCTAAACTATTTTATATTAGCGTAGGATAATTTTGGATATGGGGCGTGAAATAGGCAATCGGCTTTAGAATCTCAGACAGTGGTTTGAATTATCAACCAGTTATGGCAACTCTTCAATATTCATAGACTGTCACTTATGGTCCCTAATCTACGAAAGAGTGCAGACTATAAGGACTACAGTTACAGATTTAATTTAACCCTGCAGTGAAGCTGGAGCAACAAAAGAGGCATAGGGAGAACACAAAAAAGGCGGACAGATGACATCGTCCAGAGTACGGGCCGTAGATGGCAGCAGATAGCCCTAGACAGATTAAGACCTTGGGAAAGTTTAAAAGAGGCCTATGTCCAGTAGTAGAACGAAAGTGATAGAAATACAATTAAGAAATTGTAGATGAAGCCCTTTAAAGTTGATCGTAACATAATTTCTAAATCATTTTATTTTCAACAGGACGAAAATCATTCTGTACTCGCCCTTGAATGTACTGTCACGCCACAGTATTTGACTCACAACAATAATAACAAAAAATACTATACACTGTAAAAAACACTTTTTATATGAGTTCAACCCCCTTATAATGCAGTGTGTATTAAAATATTGCAACGTGCCGATGCATTTTTTTTTCATAACAATGTTGCAATGGTTGGAAGACCTACCATAACATTGAAGTAAGTAGTGGAACCTATAGGTACTATCACAGTCAGTGGCAGATCTACATTAAGGGGAAATAGAGCAGAAGTGGTGGAACATGAAATTGAACAAACCAGTTTATTAATTTTAAACATTAAAAAGCTTGTACGAGCCGCAGGATTTCCAAACGCAATAATTCATACATAAGTACTGACTTTATTTCTCAAAAAAAAAACACATATTTTCCAAAAAAAAAATAGTATGACGAACGTTTTTGCTAGGTTATATTAGCATTATCGTTATCAAGGTCGGTTCTGCTTCGGCTCTTCAATAACTGGAGGGGTTAAGTGGAAGAAAAATATTGCAACATTGTGATAAGTTCGCCTTAGTGAAGGGTTTTTATTAATTGCTTATTATTGTACCTATCTTTTTGAAACATTCACTTCAGGTGTAAACAACAACAACAATAATAAACGTACGGAATAATAAATTACAATGTATTTTTGTAACCTTTGTCATTTGAAAATTGATGAAAATGCTGACACAAAATTAAAATATTAAGTCCTAAATACCTATTTGTTTTTGAGCCACCACTGTAGACCATCTTTAAACTCAATGGGGAGGTGTTATGGTTTTAATCTCCCGAGGCTGACTGGCAAATGCTTACATTTGTAGGACATCAATATGTTACTAAAGTTCATCATTATTAGTCTCAGTAATGCAACTATAAATTGTAATTTATATGATTTCAGTTCCCAGGAGATATCATTACATTAGATGTTTGACATTGACAATACATTACTCTACTATGATTTTGTAAATTATTAAAAAGGTATTTTATTTATACAATGTAAGTAGTAAATTATGAAAGTGATAAGTGTCACTATTGTACTGTGTGGCGCTTTTCCACAAGGGATTTCATGTAATGATACAATAATGTGAGATGTACTGACGCCAATTCTTTCAGGACAAACAAAAAGAAACGAATGCCACACATTCGAGTACTTCTTACAGTTCTTACACAGTGCTTTCATCATAGTTTTTGATTTTTTTTACTATTGGCTGTAAGGGCTTCAGGTTCTTAGCCAAAATTTAATAGGACGTTATACATATTTTTTCACGATTTTTTACAAAAAAATGGGTCGATTGGCAGAAATTGCCACTAGGCAGTAAGCAAGTTGATCCGTCATATTTCATGTTCTATAAGGAACAATATTTTATTTTATTTATAGTTTTCAGCAATTATTTATTTACTTAAACTTTAAGTGAAAAAATAGATAAATTTAAACATTAACTACAAATAAAATAGACACCATTTATCATTTTTTCACTAGGGCGAGCTTATCGCAATGCTGCGATTTCAACTAATCCCGGTTTAGTATTTTTAGAATATCATGTAGGTATACAGAGAGAATGTTGTATTTTTTAATAGAATTACATAGAATTGGCTGATTACACCATCCTTGCGGTGTGTGGTACTGTGAAAACCTATTCAAAGCAAGGTAAATAATATTCTCTTATAATAGGTATACATTATACGGTTACATATTACTCCTTGACGTAATATTTGGATTATCAGAATATTATTGCCTTTGTCTCATAACAGTCTCCGGAAAAAAAAACCATAAGAATATTGCTCAACATGAATAACTCCCAAAAAAGACAAAAGTTCTTTAGAATTAACCTCAACGGATAAAAGTCCAAACATTGTAGTTGGATTCCAGTAGATGAATTATTTATAAGATGTTGACTGTTTTGCAAGATTATTTTGAAACTCAAAATTATATATTTTTGTGAGATTATGAATGTTACTTAAGTGTAAAGTGTTCACATTAAGCCAGCCCATGATCAGCCATAAGCCTGATGGAAGGTCCATCCTTTGCTGTGTATCTGTTGAGATATAACTACTTGTTGACTATTTTATTGTCCGTCCCATTTAAGATCCGCTTATTCATTTGCTTATTTTCTAATCTGGGTGCTAGTTTCTAACACACTGAAAGAAATCGTATGTTAATAGATACAATTAATTTAATTTTCAAATTCCAATTATACTTGGTCCCTTGAAGATATTACGAGTATGTATTTCTAAAGGGCTTTTGTCTTTTTTTGGGATTTATTCATGTTGAGCAATATTCTTATGGATTTTTGTCCGGTCACGGTCTCAAAACATGGGGTGAGATGGTACCGACCTCCATATATTCGCTATATATATGAACAGTTCATATTGTGAATCATTATTAGTTTGACTTGTACGTATTGTATAGAGTATGTAATATTGTGTACGAGTATAATAACCTTCATTGAAGTAGGCTCTGTATTATGAAACAATATTACCTATCTGTAATACTTCAATGGGTTGGTATATTATAAGAGATACTTGTGTGTATGTACAATTTCTAAGTAATTAAATATGATATTAATTATAAATATAGATTTGCTGGAAAAGACTGAGTAATAGTAATAAAGAAACTTATATCATTATATCTATGTACAATGAATATCCATTGAGAATCATAGGTCCTGATATCAAATACAGTATCTACATACAATAATTCATTATTGCCCGATCCCACCAACTACCACCTAGGAAGCAGAACCCTAAGGAATTGCCATACAAAAACACAGATAATTTGAGTGATTTTATAATGATTGTGAACAGAGGGAGCAATAAATCCATACAAAATACAACATGCAGCTGTCCTACGTTAGGTGCCCAAATATCTCCGCCCAGAATCTCCCTCACTTAAGTAGCTGCATGTTGTATTTTGTATGGATTTATTGCTCCCTCTGTTCACAATAATTATTTATTCACTCAAATTATCTGTGTTTTTGTATGGAAATTCCTTAGGGGTCTGCTTCCTAGGTGGTAGTTGGTGGGATCGGGAATATTGCCCGATCCCACCAACTACCACCTAGGAAGCAGACCCCTAAGGAATTTCCATACAAAACCACAGATAATTTGAGTGATTATTATAACTGTCATAACCTTTAAGATATAAATCCATACAAAATACAGCATGCAGCTACTTAAGTGAGGGAGATTCTGGGCCGAGATATTTGGCCACCTAACTAAGTAGAGCTGCATGCTGTATTTTGTATGGATTTATATCTTAAAGGTTATGACAGTTATAATAATCACTCAAATTATCTGTGGTTTTGTATGGAAATTCCTTAGGGGTCTGCTTCCTAGGTGGTAGTTGGTGGGATCGGGAATATGTCTCTTTGCTGAGACATGTTTATTTCAATGGTAAATATAATAAGCATACCTACCTAATCATAAATTTCGACGAATTCAGAGGTTAGAAATATTCAGTTGCCTCTTTAGTTTCGGTAGTATGAAAAGGCCTTCTTTCATATTAGCAACACTCGAGTTTCGTCCCTGAAATAATTCAAGCTTTTGAAAGCCATGGAAATAGTTTTAAGCTATCCTATAATGTACCGAGGACGAACACCAATATAAAAAAATAAAGTTGGTTGCTCTAGACTAGACCCAAATAACATTTCATGACCACGAATATTGTAAACCATTTGGAGTACTCTCTATGGTTCTACTTGGATCAGTGAAGGGTGCAGTATGTATATTAGTAGTATCCAAATTTACTTTTATTTTTCTTGATACTCTGTATATCTATATAAAACGATAAAAAGTTCTAGTTTTCTATGAAAAATTGCCCCCCTACGCGACATCATATAACGTATATGCTATCAATGCCGCATACAAGTGTGTATGTATAAACTTATATAGGTAGGTAAGTAATATTATGTAGGGGTCTATCTTATCAACTATTTATTTTATTGTTTTTATTTTTCCTCCTCTTTTATCTAAGTAGGAACTAACTGAGAGTTGTTTACAACTACAGTTATGTGACGCTTTAAGATAAATACAAACTTAATAACACTTGTTATTAAATCAGAACAATCGGGGTAGTATGGATGAATGAAATTGTGAGATAAAATTCTCTATCTTGCGAAGAAAACACAAATATGTAGGCAGGTAATAAGAGGAAAGGCCAAGTCAGAATCCGATGGCCAATGTTTATTCAATTAAATTTGAATTAAACTGTATATAGGTCTGCTACCGACCATAAGGCAAAAATGTAGAGTATGTATTGTATACTTATTTACTCAAAATTTACTTATAAAATAACATCATAAATTTAATCTGCTTCTGTACTTAATGGGCATAATAAACGTACCTAATATAATGTACGAATATTAAATTTGCCATATTTTCACATTAGAATACATTACATACATTATTCGACTCATACATTTTGATTTAGTTAGACTTTAGTATCATATTGTGTTTATTATTATAATCGTATATTTTGCGAACCGAAAAAGCAAGATTTTTCTATATGAATCAGTTATGTTTACACAGAACGACATTTTTCTTAGGTTTTTCCATATACATTTATGCCAAGCACCTAGACATCGTACATGCCACTGGAAGTTAGGATAAACCAAGTCTAAAACGTTAAGTTGTATTGAGAGTTTGACGTTTCGAGGTCATACGTTTGTGACATTTTGTTGACATAGTTAAAAAATTGTATTTAATAGCTTTATTTCCAGATTTAAGAGAAAGTTTTTTTTAGTGTTTAATATATTTTTAATAATGTAAGATTTGCGACTCTAAAATATTAAAAGTTCCGAGCACGAAATTGCCTTACACTTCCAATAAAAATACATGAAGTTGGATGTCTTGGTACTTTCTCAGTACTTAGTATAAACATCTATGGGTTTTCAAATATAGTAATATCTTTCATCTATGAATTTGAAGTGTGTGTGCGTTTTGTCTATGTTTTCTTAATATTGCATCACATGGTGTCACATAGTACGCGAAGTAATATTTGCGATGCGTCACAATATAAGAGTATTGGCAGACTAGTTTACTTTAGTGTTTAATAAAAAGAAGATAAACGTTTATATTATGTATTGTTTGATGCCGTAGGTTTGTGTATTTGATATCTCGTGTCGATATTTCTGATCAAATGGATACAATAAATATAATAATATTATTTAGCTTTAGGGGTGGAATACAATAAAAACAAATTGCACTCTCATCCGTGGAGACTTGATGCAAAGTTTTTCCATACAATAAGTACTTTGCTAAAATATTGAAGTGAAGTGTATTAGTTCTGCTACCCATCGTTTATTTATTTGGTACTATATTAGTTGCACTGTTATTAAAGAGAAATATTTTTTATTGTTACAAAGGGTAGAGGATGTGGAATGTATTCGCGAGACGACGCGACGCTAATAAAAGTGTCGGGTGTGTTAAGTTTTAACGGAAGTGTATAATCTTGTGATAATTTCGTTTTGAAGTGAGTTTTTTTAGGTAGGTGCTATATTGTTTTTTTTTTCTGAAAAAGTGTAGTGCAGGGTTTTATTTTGTGTTGATTTGGTTTAAGTTAGTGGTAGAATATTATATTATTAGGTATTATAGTGCAGTAAGGAGAGGAAATTTAATGGCATTTCTAGGAAAAAACTATAGACATTTTTTTCTCCATCATACTTTACGTATTTGGGTGCGCTGAATCCGAATTTCAACTTTGCCACCTCGTAAATTAGTGCAGTAACGAGAGCAAATTTAATGGCATTTTCAGGAAAAAAATACAGTAAACTACTTCCCTTTCATACTTTACGTATTTGGGGGCGCTGAATTCGAATTTCAACTTTGCCACCTCGTAAATGTGATGCGTTCTGAGATATTCGAGAAAAACTCAGAAGAAAACGTTCTTTTTAGAGACTTTCGCTCATAACTCGAAAAGTATACATTTTAGAGAAAAGAATCTCGAGACAAGAATAAACTAGAGTAAATTTCCTACAAATAGCGATGATATTCATTTTTCTGAAATAAACCGCTTACGCGCTACTATGCGCTAAAAAAGGGCATAAATTCCACTCTTTTTTAAAAAATATTTTCTCTTTTAATTTATTGACTATAACTCAAAATATATAGAGTTTTTTGGAAAAAAATGTTGTACATAAATAAAGTACACTATATTTTCTACAATTAGTGCTAAGAAGGTTTCTGAGACAGACTAACCTCTATTACGTTAGAGCGCATTGAAGTTCACTATAGTACATTAGAAGCAAATTCTTCATTATTTAAAATGAATATATAACATTAAAAAAAATAAAAAAATCTACTAAACTTTCTTGATGCTATAAACACAAGGCTGAAATTTTTATATTTAAATGTTTGCTACCCCTCAATAGCGATGGGTTGGTAGAAATTTGAGAATTCCTTAGAAACAAAAGCTCATTCTCCAGTTTTTTGTCCATAATGTGAAAATTAAAAACAATAGGGACAATTATACTAAGACAAAAATAAAGTACATTTTATTATCTATGAACTAGCTTAATAACTTTTTTTAGTCAAATAGACGATTCAGCAGCCAGAGTCCGTTAAAAATTTTCCATATCTCGAAAATATTCTAAAATTTCTACTTATTTTGGTTTACCGCCTGCAAATAAGAATCTAAACATTTTTAAGAAACAAAATGTGAAAATTCATCAAATTTCCTACAAATTATGTCTCTTGCGTTTTCGCCCTCGCGAACTGGTTCGATGTTCAGAAGCATCGAAATTTGGTATAGCGTGTCATATTAATTAAGCGTTGATAATACGAACTACGACTATGGTATGTAACACACGTAGCACTAATTGTAGAAAATATAGTGTACTTTATTTATGTACAACATTTTTTTCCAAAAAACTCTATATATTTTGAGTTATAGTCAATAAATTAAAAGAGAAAATATTTTTTAAAAAAGAGTGGAATTTATGCCCTTTTTTAGCGCATAGTAGCGCGTAAGCGGTTTATTTCAGAAAAATGAATATCATCGCTATTTGTAGGAAATTTACTCTAGTTTATTCTTGTCTCGAGATTCTTTTCTCTAAAATGTATACTTTTCGAGTTATGAGCGAAAGTCTCTAAAAAGAACGTTTTCTTCTGAGTTTTTCTCGAATATCTCAGAACGCATCACATTTACGAGGTGACAAAGTTGAAATTCGAATTCAGCGCCCCCAAATACGTAAAGTATGAAAGGGAAGTAGACTACTGTATTTATTTCTCCGCGAAAACACCATATGACTAGACTAAATGTGATGCGTTCTGAGATATCTCAGAAAGAAAGAGAAAAAAATGCCTTTTTTACATACTTTGACTGATAATTCAAAAAGTATTCATTTTAGAGAAAAGAAGCTTAGGACAAGAATAAACTTCACCAAATTTCCTATAAAATGACATATAAATCTTTTTTGTGGCATAAACCGTTAAGGCATCAGAGCGAGCTAAAATAGAGCGTAATTTTCACCCTACAGCCCAAAATTATATATGTTTGTAATTTTTCGCTCATAACTCAGAACCTTCAAACTTTTGAGCAAAAATATCTAAGAGAAAAATAAAGTGCATATTTTTTTCTTTAATTTATGCTACCAGTGTTTCGTCGACGGACAAACAGTCTAGGCGCTAGAGCGCATTGAACTTTAGTATAGTACATTAGAAGCAGTTTTGACTATTATTTAAACTGATATATAACGATCAAAAAATACTTAATTGTAGGTAGTGCACTTGAATATATAAGAACAAAGGCTGTTATATTTATATTTTAAGGTTTGCCACCACTTAATAGTGCTGCGTTTATAGAAATGTCAGAATAACTCAGAAACAATAGCTATTTTTTTGTTTTTTTGTCCATATTTTAAAAATTTAAAACTTAAAAGGAATTATTTTATTGAAAAAGTAA
Organism: Ceraclea dissimilis; assembly: GCA_963576895.1. Lineage (NCBI taxonomy): Eukaryota > Metazoa > Arthropoda > Insecta > Trichoptera > Leptoceridae > Ceraclea > Ceraclea dissimilis. Next base: position 10,479,839 of record OY756369.1, read on the forward strand.
ACTACATTTAATTATCTATGAATCATTTCTACATTTTTTTTTAATCAGATGAACCATTCAAGAGCCAGAGCGCTTTAAAATTAAATCAAAATGGAAAAATCGTCCAATTACTGTACTTTCTTTGGTTTCTCGCCTACGGATGAGAAGGTACGTACTTTGAATGAAAAAAATATAAAAGAAAATTAAATTTTCTACAATTTATGTCTCTTGAGTTTTTTCACTCAGACGTACAGGTTCGGAGTTATAGCGCATCAAGATTTACAATTCAAAATCAAATAGAGATATTAGTACGACGTACATAAATATCGTTCTCTCTGATATACTACAACAAATTTTGATGCTTTATAACTCCGAACCCGTTCGTCTGAGTGAAAAATATTAAGAGAGATAATTTGTAGAAAATTTAATTTTCTTTTATATTTTTTTCATTAAAAGTACGTACCTTCTCATCCGTAGGCGAGAAACCAAAGAAAGTACAGTAATTGGAGGATTTTTCCATTTTGATTTAATTTTAAAGCGCTCTGGCTCTTGAATGGTTCATCTGATTAAAAAAAAATGTAGAAGTGATTAATAGATATTTAAATGTAGTTTACTTTTTCAATAAAATAATTCCATTAAAGTTTTAAATTTTTAAAATATGGACAAAAAAACAAAGAAATAGCTATTGTTTCTGAGTTATTCTGACATTTCTATAAATGCAGCACTATTAAGTGGTGGCAAACCTTAAAATATAAATATAACAGCCTTTGTTCTTATATATTCAAGTGCACTGCCTACAATTAAGTATTTTTTGATCGTTATATATCAGTTTAAATAATAGTCAAAACTGCTTCTAATGTACTATACTAAACTTCAATGCGCTCTAGCGCCTAGACTGTTTGTCCGTCGACGAAACACTGGTAGCATAAATTAAATAAAAAATATGCACTTTATTTTTCTCTTAGATATTTTTGCTCAAAAGTTTGTAGGTTCTGAGTTATGAGCGAAAAATTACAAACATATATAATTTTTGGCTGTAGGGTGAAAATAACGCTCTATTTTAGCTCGCTCTAATGCCTTAACGGTTTACGCCACAAAAAAGATTTATATGCCATTTTGTAGGAAATTTGGTGAAGTTTATTCATGTCCTGAGCTTCTTTTCTCTAAAATGAATACTTTTTGAATTATGAGTCAAAGTATGTAAAAAAAGCATTTTTTTCTCTTTCTTTCTGAGATATCTCAGAACGCATCACATTTACGAGGTGGCAAAGTTGAAATTCGGATTCAGCGCACCCAAATACGTAAAGTATGATGGAGAAAAAAATGTCTATAGTTTTTTCTCCGCGAAAATACGATATTATTGTACTATTAGTGGTTTGTAGTGTTTTCCATATCTTTCCTTGATTCTTGTCGAAGTAGCTACAGGTTTAACATAAACATTGAGTTGAACAAAATCTGAGCCCCGTTTTTTTTAAAGGAAAGTGAATGTGTTTTTTTAATGTGTTTTGTGCCAATTTGGTGTTCTTCCGAAGGATGTCGGTAAGTACTCCCTACCTACAAATAAAACTTCTTATTTAATTTTGTAATACGAAAAAAAAACTATGTTGCAGCATCACCCGTAAATCGGGTGCAGAGCCGAAATAAGTAAAGAAGAAGAAAAAAACTATGTCTTTCTATTTCACAATATTACGTTAATCTATAAACCTGTCACAGGTTTTCATGCTGTCGTGAGGATTTTTTGACTTTCATGGTGAGAAATCGCATATGGGTGTTGAAAAATACGTACTAATTAGTGTCTGTGGAAAAACCATTTTCGAAACTTTTGAAACATTTTGTTCCTCCTTATTATCAGTTTACGGAATATACACAGGTTTTGGGCATAAAGAGTACACATACTTGTATTGTTTGAGAATCTGTTGCGAAATACGTTTCTTTTAGCGAAATAATTCTAGTAACAAATTTATCGTTTTTATTACTAAAAATATTTTAACATAGTGTTAAATGTTAGATATTTTACTTTACTGAATACGCCTGAGAAATCAAAGGTGTAACAAATTGATAAAAAAAAAAATGAAATATTTGTAGCTTTTCATTGTGTAGTATTTTTTATGTTATTTTAATACAATAGAATTTAGTGGGTATTGTGGGTTTTTACAATATATAGCTACCTGGATTAGCTACTAGTGTAGGGTTTGTAATTCAAGTTGGCACTTATTTTTTTGTATTAATTCAGTTCATGGTACGCACACGTAATAAGGGTTGTAAAAATTGTTGTAGGCTTGTTTAGAAGGGGTAGTATTTATTTTGGTAGGGTATCAATAGAGATCGATTGTTCAATGAAGAATTAAATATTACAAATGTAAACACGTATTATTTTCGATTCAATGGCTGCTTTTTTTTCTAAAGAGGCGTCTGATTTATTTCATGTGAAGGTATATTTTGTAATAAAATGTTTGTAAGTCTAAGTAGTCTACCTACTGTAAATATAATAACTAATAAGATATGCATGTTATATAAAGTAGATGTATTGTGTAATTGATCATGGTTATTGTTATTGCAAGTCAAGTATTTTGAGCTTTTGAGGGCTTTTAATTTATTATTACATATTCTATTTTAACTTTGTGTACCACATAGAAAATGGATATGTTCGATTCCAATCACCATAATGTTTTAGTAAAGTTGCATTTGTACTAAATCGTTTATGTCCAGAAATCAGTTTTACACGAGAGAATTCCTAGACTACATATTTTGACCGAGCATAGAACAGGATTCTTACCAGGATGTGGGCTATTAAAAAATTAAACATCTGGTACGATTAAAGAGAAAAACAATTTTGGTGGAATAGGGCATTTACTCTTTTTTTCTAATGTTGTTTTCGAGTATCCCGTTTCAAAAGAGGTTTATAATATTTGTAATAGAAGTCAATGAAACAGTATTTTTTTTTTGTACCTATCTATTGTGGGAGCAAGTAGGCAACTTGTATTTCATTTCAAAACTTGTCGATGACACTCGCAGTACTCGCACAAATATGCTGTGAATTTGATTTTCCATTTCGTTTTTTCTTTGTCACTTTTTTAATTAAGTTATTACTATACTTTCTGCTTGACGAAGGTTGACACATTTTTTTTTCATTTGCACGGGACATTTGGATATATTTTTTAAAATTCATTTCGTGATATTTTTCTGCATATAGAACAAGTCAATCAAATTATAATATGCTGGAAATTTTTTTTAAAAGTAAATGAGTACCTAAGTAGGTAATCCCGAAAAAATATTTTCGAAATTTGGGGACAAGAAAATAAGCTTGTCAAAAACACTTTTAATAATTGACTTAAATAAATTAAACCCAAGTAAATTTAGTTTTAAATTAATGAAGATTATTACTGATTTATTACTGATACCTCGACGGACTTTTAAATACAAAAACCACTTCACCCTGAAGATGGCAGTAGTATCCATAGCTGCCGAAAGCTCGGTTACTCAAATACTCTACACGCAGTAAGGAAACCCGAAGAACCAACAATGAAGAAATGAAGTTTGTATTTCCCAAACATTTCTTACTATTTTTAAACACGTTTTTTATTATAAATAAATTTTCCACAGTTGTGGGCATTTTAGGCCGTTTAGGGCATTAATTGATCAAAAAAGATACGAGATTATTGTCCCTCTATTGAGTAATTCGAGTAGTTGCTTGATGAGATTCGAGAGCGCTATGTTTCAAATAATATAGTTACGCCTATTTGCTCAAGTTTATAATTTGTAAAGTTCGGTTGTGTTGAATGTTGGTACACTGTGGAGAGATATTACTAGATATAAACTTTGTACTAATATCGCGAATATTATAATTATTAGTTATGGTGTGTTTGAGGAATGACAAATAAACAAACTAACTCGTAGTGAATAGGTAGTTATATACTATACTATACTATATTGCTTGCAAAGTATCTAATATTATTATTTTGATTCCTTGTGACGGCTCATCGAAGTGGGAATCCCAGTATCCCTGGTGTTGGCGAGTGACAACTTCACAACGATCATCATCATCAGAGTACAGACCCCCTCCTGCTTGTAGGTAGGCACTCCTTGTAGCCACCCAACTTCACTGGTCGCCGAATGGTCTGAATATTAGAGTGAATAACATATCGCCAACCATTTATTGAATAAAGAGTACGCAAACAGACATTTCAAAAAAATCGAAAAACGGGAGAACTGAAATCTTGACAACCGTTACTAAATATGCTTAAAAAAAATAGAGTAGATACGTTAAACCTTTATCTAAGGAAAAGATTTTTTATGTCTTCTATCGATTTCTCAAAAAAAGTGAAAGACAGAAACTCGTTTCCCGAAAGTCGCGGAGATTTTTTTTTGTATTGATAATATGCTTTAAAATGTAGGGAATAACTGTAAAAGTTTTTTGATCGAAGCGAAATTAACCTCAAAAAATGAAAAAAAAACCTTTTTTTACCATTTTTTCATGCGATTATCCGCATGATTTTGAACCTTATTGACGTGGGAAATGAACGTGGCGTCATAGTTGGGTCGCGAGCCTTAAAGTTACTTATGTCAAGAATGTTTCAGTGAAAGAAAAGTTAAGATAGAGAAAATGTTTTATTGGCATGTATCCGAATATTGGACAGGTGATACAATGATTGCATGAAAACACAGATATAAGGTGATATTGTTTTATAATTTCATTGACTAACATTAACAAAGTAGGTACATTCTGGTAGGTATATGTAAGTACTTAAAGTTTATTGCCTGAGGCAACCTTCTACGGCCAATCCCGTTTCTATAACCAAGGCTCAGAAGGGCTAGAAGTTTACTTATAGCTCTATAACTACTTTTAAATTTTACCTTTTAAACAATACATATTATGTTTCTATGAACAAAATGATCATTTTAGGGTTGTCGAGGTAGAGAGTAGTACTAGAAAAGTTCTTTTGTGTAAGTTAAAGACTACGTGTGCTTTAGATGCATATTTTTTTTCATAACTTTAGAAATTGAACGTTCTATCATTAAAATGTTGTCAACCAATGGGCTGTCACGTTGCGTATCAAGCCAATCACGTATTGAAGGGAAAATCAAATTTCGAATACAAATTAGTTTGAAAGAGTGTCGTATCTCCAAATATTATTAGTTATTTAGGTACCTACCGACATAGTACTACGTGGTAATATTGGTCCTATGTCCAAACTTATAATAATATCGTGTATTGTGTGTGACATGACATCTATCCCCGGAAAACTTGGAATTAGGCAGTAACCTACTTACCGACATAATATCAACTTACATAATTTTCGTTGAAACCGGGTGTGAACTTAACGCAGTTAGGATCGTGCCAACTTCTGCAATATGATCGAATTTCGAATATATATTTCGCGATCGCAGTGCCTTCCGCTGTCATAAAAAAGTTATTCGGCTAATACCACATTTTTAAAAAATGTTTTGAGTATTCATCGATTCATACCAGTTAAACATTGAGCTCCTTAACGTTAAATTTGTACATTTTGTTTTATAAAGTGAATAAACAGATGTTGCAGTACAAACATTATTAAGTAGAATAGAAAATGCAATGCTAAATAAAAAAAAAGTTTACTACAAGAGTTTAGGTACAATAACGTGTAAGGGTAGGGAAGTCTGCGGTTAAAAAAATAAAATAAAATAAACCGCGTCATTGTAGACAGGTTTCAGCTAGTTTCATCGTAATCTCCAACGCCGTCTATCCGACAATCACGAAAACAAATTTAATCATACTTTTTATGATGTAAAATTATTGAATAAAATGCCTATGTATTTTCAAATGTGGAGTCCGATTAGTTTCGCGTGACACTTCTACAATATAAAAAAATACAATAACAAAATACAATCTTGATTTTCTAATTTAAATCTCGTAATACCCGAATGATTCTTAGAGAGGATTTGCTTCTTATAATAATTAATATTGTCTGTGACATCGTGTGAATGTATGATGTCATATTATATGGAGATTTGTAGGTTATGTTAGCTATATCTAATATTTGGAGTACAGAGTGTTTTTTGTTTTCCATATAGCACATATTATAAAATTCTGGCGCTGGTGTCGTTTATCCTCATGACTGAGGGTCGCGACTCTCACTCCCTCAGTTGACGATCCTCCTCCGTGAGCCTCTGTCCAAGGCCAGATGTGCGGCCTCGTGTAGAGTGTTTGTGGCTGGTCTCACTTGGTTGCTCTACCTCTCGGTCTCCTGCCTTGATGTACACTGCCTTATAAAATAAACGATTTTAAAACAGGAAAAAAGATTAGTAAATGTATGTAAACCAGTTTTGAAGGATGAGCAAAAAGATATATCGGTGAAAAAAGGTGGAAAGAAGCGTGGCCATCCAAAACCGACTCGAATCCATTACGTGGGCTAATTATTAATAAATGAATAAATAGTAATAGGAATCGGAGAGCGTGCATGATATGAAAAATTGCACGAATGTGACGGAAGCAAGGAGCGTGCTTAAGAAGAGATAGATAAAAGTTCATTTTTTATTGAAATAGGTATCTCATTATGAAGGGGAAGATAGAAGGCCTTAGAGGGGTCGGAAGGAAGCAGCTATCCTGGCTTCGAAACATTCGGCAGTGGACCGGAATCAGGACTGTGGAGGAGCTGTTTTGCACTGCCCAGGACAGAGAGTCGTTCTTCCAAGTGGTAGTCAACGTCGGGGGGACCCGACAGGACACATAGAGAAGAAGAAGAAGGTACCTCAAGAATTTCTATAATAAATTATTAATGCAGCCTGGCTAAAAAAATAATTATTGACATCTTGATTGAAAACCTGGCTTATATTGAATCACTTTCCTATTGCTTTGTACTGTATTGACACTGTACACATTTTGATATAACACTAAAAAACACAAAATATAAATTAGAAAAAAAACTCTCATTTTCAAAAGATCTTAAATGCAAAATGGATGAATGTTTACTAAATATTTTTTCAAGTTTTACCTACTGTCTAAATAGATATTTGCTATATGGAAGACAACACCTTGTATAACGCCTATCGTTTCTCATTCAATGCATTATTATATCGAGATCTAGTTATGTTCGACTTAGTACAGATCCAATTGTGATATTAATTAATCTACGCTTAATCCACCTTTACTGTACTAAGGTATGAATTGAAACTGTGAATATAGGAGCAGTAGGCTGTATCTTATACCTAATTATAATTATAGAGGTAATAAGCTCGCCTTGAATTGAACTTAATTTATATTCATTGATATCACTACTACATATTACAGAGGAACATATACAGGGTGTCCCGTAAATCAACGTCATCCCGTGAAGGGGTGATAGACCAGCTCATAACCTACCAGAAAATCGAAATATGACCTTAGTAAAAATCGCTCATTCTCGAGATATCGGCACTTTTTTGTTTTTCGTGAAATTCGACACCTTCGATCAGTTTTTCGATCGTCACGGTCACAAAATTCAATATTATGGGATTAAAATTTTTGATTCGTAATCCTGAATAATTCAGATATTTGATTACAGTCCAAAATTAAACCTATAAATTCACAATTTTGAAAAAAAGAACATCGTTTCCGCCTCTCGAGTTTTTTGTTTTTTATTAGCAAATTTTGGCTCCTTTACACTGTAAAAACTTAGTATGACATTAAGCTGGCAAATTATATTAAAAACTTCCTCATTTAGTGTAGTTTTTAAAAAGGTACAATAATGGATATAGTCCCTTTACAAAAAAAGATATTCCTGTTTTACTTTAAAAGGACCTCATTATAAAAAAAAATCAAATGCAGGGTTATAGCTTCCTTATGTCCAATATTTGGACAAGTGATAGAGGATGAAAAAATATGAAAAAAAGTTTAATAAATTTATATCTAAAAATCAACCGTTTTGGAGTTATGGCCTTTTGAAAATTGAGGAGTATGAAAATTTCTCATTTGGGTTTTTTGACTATAACTCATAAACCACCAACTCGATTTTGACAAAATAAACTAAAAATTATAGTCAATAAAGTAGGCTTTCGATAAAAGATCTTAATTTGTGGCCTTTTCCTTAGAATCTAGTGAAAATTCTGTAAAATAATATCATTATTTCACAAAAATACATGTTTTTTAACAGAATTTTCACGAAATTTTGGAGAAAAGGCCGCAAATTAGGAACTTTATCGTAAGCCTACATTATTTACAATGATTTTAAATTTATTTTGACAAAATCGAGTTGGTGGTTTATGAGTTATAGTCAAAAAACCCAAATGAGAAATTTTCATACTCCTCAATTTTCAAAAGACCATAACTCCAAAACGGTTTATTTTTCGACATATATTTTTTAAACTTTTTTTCATATTTTTTCATCCTCTATCATGTGTCCAAATATTGGACATAAGGAAGCTATAACCCTGCATTTGATTTTTTTTATAATGAGGTCCTTTTGAAGTAAAACAGGAATATCTTTTTTTGTAAAGGGAACTATATCCATTTTTGTACCTTTTTAAAAACTACACTAAATGAGGAAGTTTTTAATATAATTTGCCAGCTTAATATCATACTAAATTTTTACAGTGTAAAGGAGCCGAAATTTGCTAATAAAAAACAAAAAAACTCGAGAGGCGGAAACGATGTTCTTTTTTTCAAAATTGTGAATTAATAGGTTTTATTTTGGACTGCAATCAAATAGCTGAATTATTCAGGATTACGAATCAAAAATTTTAATCCCATAATATTGAATTTTGTGACCGTGGCGATCGAAAAACTGATCGAAGGTGTCGAATTTCACTAAAAACAAAAAAGTGCCGATATCTCGAGAATGAGCGATTTTTACTAAGGTCATATTTCGATTTTCTGGTAGGTTATGAGCTGGTCTATCACCCCTCCACGGGATGACGTTGATTTACGGGACACCCTGTATAGGCATTGTGTCATTTTGGAGTATTGTGAACGTATACCTAATTACCTACACCTATCTACTAGCTGAGAGAAAATTGCCATTTACGAGTATGCATATTGACATTTCAAAATTTCTAAAAATGGGAGATCTTCGGTCTAGACCAGTGGTCCCCAACCTTTTTGTCGCCGCGGACCGGTCAGCGTTTGATAATTTCACCGCGGCCCACTGAGGGTAGGGGGGTTACATTGGGGGGGGGGGGGGGGTATACACAGAAAAATATAAAAATTAAAAACAAACAGTAAAGAAAAATGTATTAAAATTAACAATAAACATAAAACAATAAATTGTGGTTCCTCATCATAAAGAACAAGGTCCCTCAGGAATATCTAAAACCTCAACCCTGTATTTATTATATTTATAGAGATCAGTGGCGTATATAGGTTTTCATTTCGGGGGGGGGGGCGAAAAAACTCCTCGGGGAGGCAATGAAAATTTTGACATAGACGTAGTAAAAAATCAGTAAAAGCGCCGCAGGCGAAATTTTTTCGTGAAGGTGCACTCAGAAAGGTTGCATTTTAGTTTGGCATTATAATTGATGGGTTAAAAATGCAACAAAAAAGAAGCGCCGAAGGGGAAATTTTTTTGAAAAACGGGTGAAGTGATGAACCTGGGATCATTCTATAGCAGATGGCACATCATTGTTTGGCATTTTATTTATACGGCACTGATAGAGATATTACAGTTTAATTGGAGCAATGTGCATCGGCTACATATCACAGGGAAGGAAAGGTTTTAAACGCGAGAAAGTAGGTACCGGTAAACTGATAGAAAAACGACATACACCTTCTCTCCACCGAAGATACATACATAGCTACTGATCAGGTACAGTGTAGATGGTAACTTAGCGTGAAGGCATTTTTTACGGAATAATTATTTTAAGCTATATAATTGACGATTTTTTCAAAAAAATATTTTGATTTTATGGCAGGCGGCGCGGCCCAGTACCATTTGGTCTACGGCCCAGTACTGGGCCGCGGACCATAGGTTGGGGACCACTGGTCTAGACAACCTGACAAAATATGCATTGGGAAAAAATAGAGTAGATACATTGAACCTTTATCTAGAAATTACGGTGGTGTCATAGTTGGGTCGGGAGCTTTAAAACGCAGGTCAGCGTACAAGGTTTTAATTTTGTTGTATACAACCATCTACATACTTATTTTATTATAAAGATCCATCCACTAAATCACCTATGCTCAGCATCAGTTTTATCAGGAACTACCTACGTCCTACATGATTTAATTAATGACAAAGCAGAATTCTGACTAGGACATCACTGGCTATTAAAAAATCAAATATCTCTCACAGTTAAAGAGAAAAATTACTTTAGTGATTGCACAAAATCTTAAACACAAGCGCAAGCCCGCCAGGCACGAAAGCTGGTTTAAATATAAGTGACAGTAACTTTAACTAAAACCAATGGTTAAAACTTTACCGAAAAATTTAAACTAATTACTAGTATCGTAATATTTCCTTTATTCACAATGTTGTACCTAATATACATAAAAATGTAGAACATCCCATAAGTAAAATCTCATGGGACACCATTGTTACTTCAGTTGTTAAACCATAATTGAATTGGCTTTTAATGTCTCGATGTCTATCACTTCAGTAACATCGTGTGGACATAGGTAGATACCAATAGTAGGCATGTATGCACCAACCAGTGGCGGAGGGTGGATTGGCGTAGAAGAGAAGCCGAAGCATCAAAAGTCCTTCCAGTCAATGCCGTCTTTACGCCTTCCAGTCAGGGCCCCGCCGCCACAGGGGCTCCATAATGCTGACTTCATATAATATCTAACAAAACGTAAGAATGTGCATAATAATTAACATGTTTTCAACAAAACCACAAATGTACAAAATAATTTCTGATCCTGCATTATTCTAACTATTATTTATCATCCTAAATCAAAAGGTAACTCGATGGGAATCGTGTTCTTATGTAGCTTCGCGCCTGGCACCTACCTATGTATACCAATTGAAACCATAGGTTCTAAAACTATACGATTTAGATAAAAAATATTGTAACGTGACGATTGCTATTATAATATTAAGTGTTGTGCCCGGGAGGTTTTAAGTTCGATGCAACCACTATTGCATACATGTTGTTTTGTAACTAAAGCCATTTTCTTCTCTAAATATTAGACGTATTCGATTATTTAATAGCATATGTCTTAGCCAGGATTCTGGTCCATCCTCATCCAAAATGTAGTCTGAGCGTTCTCCCGTGTAAAACTGATTCTTGGACGAAGGCGATTTGGTACCTACTTTAATATATTTCTGTTATTTTTGTTTATATACTTGACGAACCCTGTGCTGACGAGCATGGGGGGAAAATCATTCGTATAATTGATGTTTTGTGGACCTAGTATTTATTTTATAAATTCATGACGAAATGCCAATAGAAAACTTTACATTCTAATGGCATGGATTCTGTTTCATTATTTCATACTGCCCTAATATTATAGCTGTGTAATATCTATTGAAACCCTGACGTGTCCAAGTGCCGAATTAGAGCTTAGGGATGAAGAACAACAAGAAAACAATAAATAAAACAATAAAATATGGTAATTTTAATGACTAATTCCTGATAAGGATGAGAATACTCATTATCAAACACTACGAATCTAGTAAACCTTTAATGATTAGGAAGAGAATCGTCGAAGAATATATACCTAGTCGTGAATAATAAGCCAACACCATTGAATTTCAAATTGAGTACATAGATATTGATTTCACTTCTAAAAATGATTTTTTTATATGTCTACTACAGGTAAAAATTCTCAACATTATGTTTATTGACTTTGTTTTTCATTGAAGCTGGGGTGTTCGGTTTGTAGTGCGAATATAGTATTGAATGTAGCAGAAAATAGTTTGTATTATTTGGAGTATTATAGTATAGACAAATGATAGAAACGAATGTTAGGAGACCATTAGCTAATGGCTACTTCACGGGGTTAGCATTAGACGGAGCACAGGGAGATAATGTTTAACCAATACATGAAGCTACATATAACATAACATGAAAGTGGCTATCATACTAGTGTAAACATGCTACATACAACTCGTAATCAAACACAAATACACCTCATATTATTGGCTACTTATAAGTAAAAAAATGGTTTCTTTAAAGTTTTGTTTTGTGTGATTTTTTGGCGAGTCAATTGTTAATTTTACAGTTTTTCCTTAGCAGCGGGAAGAGGTATTTACATTCACACAACGTAGCAGAGTGGAAGCAGAATGGGTATTCCGATGCTTATGAGTCGGTTTTGGTTTTCGGCACTTAATGACCAGGACGACGATCACCTATTCCACCACATCCTGTTGTCATACGTACATTTTCTAGAAATATGCTACAGTTGGAAATCTTTTCACAATTAACCAGTTGAACGTTGCCTGGGCATAAAGTGATCACTTAAGCCAGCCAAAGCCGACTCGTAAGCGTCGGAACACCCATCCTGCTTCCTCCCTAAGGGAGTTCACATAACGCTGCATTATGTGAATTCAGATGCCTCTCGTCTCTGTTGAGGGAAAAAACATAATTTTCTTCAAAAGTTTGAGCAAAGGTGATGCTCCAATCAACTGAGCCGACTAAACTAAAATTATATTACTTTCCGTAGTACGATTTTGTAATACAGCAAAGTCGAGAATTAAGATACCTACGTACTTTTTGTTAAGATGTTATTTTCTGCAACACGATTTCAAAGTTCTTTACATTTTGTAGGTAGGTAGGTACTTGCATTGTACATATTTTGCAATAAATTTTAACAAATTGGTGCCTGTAAGTTGATATAATATAGTCTTTCGTGTATAAAGTTATTCTTATACAAATTTCCATAGTGCCTGTGAAGTTTATGAGTAAAATCTTAAAATAATTGCACACGGTGAAAGATTTAAAGCTGTGAAAGTTTGGGTAAACTTTATATTTACAAAGTGATCTGAATTATTAACGTTTATCGCTATTTTTATAGCTTTTTAAAAGAATTTTATACGCGAAAGTTAAAACTTCTTATGCGGAAATTATAGTGCAATATGGCGATGAAATGAAAACATGTAAAATATAAAGAGAATATACCTATTGGATCCCTAATGCATGCTATAGTAATACAACTAACTTGCGGAACCACGCGGATAGCTTTCGATGCTTGTGACGGTCCTGTATATTATAACAAAATGGGGCGATGTTTGTCGCTAAACGGCGCCAAAAAATGGTCCTCTTCTTCCTCTTATTTTAGGTCGTATGACCTGTTTATAACGCCGGACTGTCCTGGGATGAGGAGGTCCAGCTCTCCTTCCACCTATTCAGTGGCCTTCCGGGCAACCTTCTTCCGGTGGGTTTTTTGTTTAGACAAATTTGGAATCGCCCATTCGGTCAATTTGGTCTTACGTCTTGTTTTTTTCCCACCATAGACAGATATTTAAAGAATAAATAAACAAAAAAAATAATAATTGTTTCTTTTATCAACTGTTTCTTCTGAGGGTATCTAGGGCAGATAGGAGAGTCGCGAACTTTTTGCTCAAGTAGTATGGAATTGTGTTAAAATTAGTCGTACAGGTGGCTTGAAAAAATAGTTAGTTTACTGTGCCAGGTGTATCTATTATTATATTTAGATACCTTCTCGTTATCAAAACAGGAAACAATGATAATTTTTCATATATACTGCTATAATAGTAAAACTATTCGGTAATGTAATCGTGTCCATAGTATAAACTTGCAGTTAGTTCGTATGAAGGGACATGTGACAAATAAATTGTCTTGTTTCCGTTTTCCTTCACCCCTGTCCAGATATGTCGCCCTGATAACAATTATCCATTATTATATTTATTATGTAACACACTCGTCATCCTACATAAGTATGACAGTTAATATACATGTTAGGATAAATTTATTGTTTGTTTTAGTTTTTAAAACAGACATGTGATAATAAATGAATAAATCTAACATGAACATGTATGTAATAAGATTGTTATCATTTTGTACAACATTTTTTTAACGGGACGATAATATACGAATAACTCAATTGTGCTAACTTATGCACATGTCTATTAAATTATTGAGCTGTTTATGTAAACGACAAGCAACTTGATAATTGTGAAATGTATACTGACTATGATGAGAGAACTAAAATCCTACGGGATTTGCTGTAGGTATTTTTTACAAGTACCTGGTGGCATTGAAAATATATAATATAGTAGGTAGTATCGATTTTTTAGTTTTCATAATTTATGGATATTATTTTTCCTATTGTTTCTCGATTGCCTGGTTTTGGGAATATATATGAAAATAATATTAATAATAAATAGTAGGTATGAGGAGGTTATTCTCTACCCTTGAAGTAGACATGTGCGCCGGCTGCAAAAAAGCCGGCGGCGGCGCCCATGTCTAAAATAGCCGGCGGCGGCGCCACGCCGGCGGCGTGGATCCAAAGTGGGGGGAAGCATTGGATTTTTTTGCAATATTGTTTTAAATGATTAAATACGTATATGTGAAAAGGATAATGATAAAATCGATTTATTTATTTTGAAAAACTATGATTATTTCAATAATAAAGTGAAATAAAAGCTCATATTTGAAAAATAATGGAAAAATTCATTATTGCCTTTTTATGGTGCTGGAGGGCAGGTCAAAAAAAACAAATCCATAAAGTCAAACGCGTCAGAATGAGCCTAACTATGGGCAGTAGTGCAGTCGAACAGGTTTCTCATTTGGCAATATTTGGGCTGTTAGCTAAACGGTGAGTGGAATTCAAACTCTGAAATAAAGTCCAGAATTGCGATGACGAGGTCGACCTTCCACAAAATGCAAAATTCCTATGTAACCAAGAACTACGGTTCAGCATAAGCTGTAAAAACATATGTGTTATATGTGCTGTTGCTTGGAATGGAAGGGTAATTTAATAAAATTATCTAATTTAAGTTTTGAGGTGGTCTGTAGCCTGGTTAGTAACGCGCTCGACTGTTAATCCAGTGGGCGCGGGTTCAATCCCCGACCTACTCCACTTCACAATACAAGATTTTAAGCTTTCTCTGAAGTGTACAAAGATGTATCTGGGTTTATTTCGATAAACCCAGATTCATTTTATTAAAAAAAAACTTATTTTGGATGTTATTGTAGGTGTAAAAATAAGGAAAATAAATAAATAAAGATATATTGTGGTGTTTTTAGTCGAAAGGTGCATAAATTAATAATGACATCAACCAAAATACGTAATGATTACCGGTGGAAAGATAAATTACAATTTGAGAGTAGTCTGTAATCACAGTCTGAGAAACCACGTTAGGGGATAGTAAATTATTATTTTTTATTAAAATGCGGCCTTGGGTGAGCGAAATAATTGGATTTTAACGTTAAAATATCTAATATCAAAATATAATCACATTTTGACACTTTGAAGATCGTAAACGTAAAAATTACCAAATGAATATCGTTTTTTGTCAAGAGAAGAGGAGTCTTAACTATTTCTAAAGTACTTATTGTATTAAAATAAATTAAATATAGCATCTCTCTCTCTCCTGTCGATTTCCTCACTGCTGAGGGTCGCGATCTCCAAACCCAAACACCCGTTGCTTGACCAATCCCCGCCACGCAGCTCTGTCCTCGGCAAGATGCACTGGAGGGGGCAACAGACTGCGTAACTTGGTCCGTCCATCGCAAAGGTGATCGTCCTCTGGGTCTCCATCCCGGCGTGTTTCCCGTGATTATTAGCTTCTCGAGACTATCTCCCCCTCTGCGAGCGATGTGTCCAAAAAATTGGAGAATTCTTTCTAAGCATGGAGATGACAATCTAGATGTGATTCCAAGTTCCTGAAGGATAGAGGCATTTGTCCTTCTTGAAGTCCATGGGATCCGCAGCATGCACCTCTAACACCACATCTCGAAAGCGTCAACTCTAGCTTTGTCCCTCGCCCGCAAGGTCCAAGATTTCACCCCATAGAGGAAAATAGAGAACACAAGCGACAGCACCAATTTAATTTTTAGTCCTCTGGATATTCTTCGGTCTTTCCATATTTTATCAAGGCGTGTCATAGCGTTCTTTGACATCCCAATCCGTCTTCTGATCTCCGCCTCGCATCCTCGTGCGTTATTTAGCACGGATCCGAGGTATGTGAAACTCTCGACAACCTCCAGGTCAGTGAGTGCACCTGTTATCTGGAGAATAGCGAATCTAGTCAAGTGGAATGAAAATAATTTCGATTAGGTACTTCGATAAAATCAAAGGTTAAACTAATGAAAAGATAGAACGGTTGACCGAAAAGACGAAAGGCCGAATATTTTGGTCAGATGTTCCTGGAAGAAAAATATAGCCTTCTGCTAAAATTTACGTGGTTTAAAAATTTCAGCGTGGTATGATAAAATCGACCGGTGTCCTAAAAATCGATCAACTATAAATTTTGAGTTTTCCTTGTGATTCCCAGTTAACATAGAATAACGTTTGTTCATTTAATTTCCACCATGAAGAACCAAATTATTAATGCCTCCATCCCATCCTATTTCTTGTTTTAGAATCAAATAAATAAGGTACAGAAAATTCCCCGATTTTTTTTTATTCCAAACCAAATGAACGAAATATGTGAGACGTAGGAGTGGGTTAACAATGCATTAGTTATTATTCGACATCTTATATAATTACTGAATCCTAGCGTCGCCACAGCTGAATGCTTCATTTTTTTACCTGGAAAAGTACTTATTTCGATTTCTGTCTCAAAAAACACAGGATAAATATTTTTGGTCACGCAGTTCCCACGCCGCCGGCGTGAGCGTTTTGCCGGCGGCGGCGCGCCGACCATGATTAGCGGCGGCGCGCCGGCGCGGCGCTCATGTCTACCTTGAAGTAATTTTGTACCTACATAATCACCATGGATTTATTATTTTTTCTATGTAATAAAATGTTGTCATTCAGAGTGCGTTCAATTAGAAAATGTTATAATTATTGAAATCTATGATAGAAGTATGTAATGAAACGAATAAAGCAATCTCCATGAATATTAATTGCTTACCTGTAATTATTATAATAGGTCAAAGGCAACAACGTTTACAATGACTAATCATACAGTGTACGTGTGTGCGATGATGATATAATTATGTCATATAATAATATGTATGTAGGGATGTACATAGGTGTAGTGGGTTGGTTAGTTGGTAGTAATGCTAATCAAGAATTTGATAGAGATCAAGGCGGGCCAGGTCATGCATGTAATTGCGTCCCTGTGGGTGAGTGTCTGGCGTTTGGTAAACTTATTTGTCGTTTGTCACAAATCACAAAGCGAAGGGTAAGAGGGTAGCCGATGTGGTAATTTACCACATTTTATATGCAAATCTACACTGTTACTACTAACACATTCATTATGCTCTCTAACTGGCAATATTGTCCAGTCAAATGGTAAGAAAAATATGGAAACCACATTTACAGTTGGGATTTTCACTTGTACCTAATAAGTTAAGACAATCGAGTATACTTCTCTTTCAAGTGAGTCAACTAATTATAAAAAAATGACAATATGTGTGTGTGTTTTTTTGCAACTCATTTCTCAATGCGTATTTTTAACTTTCGAATACACAAAATTTAGAAATATTACGTAGAGAGATTTTTCTCTTTCGTTATTAATATTTTTCAGGGTGCTGAATCCGAATTTCAATTCGGGCACCTTCTTCATCTTTTCTTAGATATGGAGTGATCTGTTTGGTTAAGGAAGCCCTTATTCTTGGAAAGCCGAAGTTCATCTGTCACCCTCAACGTTTTGGTGGTCTTCCAGGGAGATTTCATTGGCCACGACATATGTGATTCTGGAGTGATCGTTCTATGTTTTTTAGAAAGATTCTTCCGAGTTAACTAATAAAACTCGGAAAATTTTGCTTTTACTCCTACTTCAGTTTTTCGTTCATAGTTTGAGTTTGAACTACGTAAACAATATTAATTAAGTACTTACATAAAATTGTAGGCATAAATATTCTACAGAGTACATTTTTTTTCAAGCTGTCATTGAAATAAAGATTCACAACCCAAAACACGATGGACTAAAGAGAAAAACACTAGTAATTTTTTTTTTTTTGAATATGGCACTTTATTTCCCGTAGTGACTGGTGTGATAATAGTGTTTGTATGTTATTAAACTATTCTGGAGATTGATAATTACTTGTTTACGTTTACGTTACAAGGGACAAGTTGTAGAAATTAGTATTATGAGTACAAGGAGCATTGCACATCATCTCTATTTCATAGGATTTTACGTCTTTTTTAGTAATTTTCGCCTATCATTCTGAAAGTCATACATCGTGAGGAAAGAATATAGATACGTGTGTTTTCTGTGTAGGTATACTAGGAGTTTTTGCTGATGGTTGCCCCATTATTGGTACAGTAGTAAATAATATATATATTTTCATGCGCAGGTCGTTTAAATCTGAAATTATAGTAGAACCTCGCTAATCCGGCACTTCAGTACATCGACACGTCCAGTAA
The DNA here is from genome assembly GCA_963576895.1 of Ceraclea dissimilis. NCBI lineage: Eukaryota > Metazoa > Arthropoda > Insecta > Trichoptera > Leptoceridae > Ceraclea > Ceraclea dissimilis. The sequence goes on from OY756369.1 coordinate 10,498,209, forward strand.
TCCGGCACCCTACGCTACCGTTCCCTCCATCCCCGCCACTTCCCCTGCTCCTTACTCTCAATTAATGACTACATTTTTTATTTTGTGATGAATTTAACAGTAATCCGAACTTTCTAATAATCCAGTACCCTTTTGTTTTTAATAGGGCCGGATTAGTGAGACTCTACTGTAATTGTTTTGGCTGGTGACGAGAAATATTCTAGTAGAATAAATCTTATTACTTCAAAATACACTAACTTGTTAGATTAGCAAGACTAGTCGCTATATGTCGACTTGAAAGCCTTTTGTGATAATAATATTTATACGTGTAACTAGAGACAGTTGGGTGGGCACTTCCGTGAAGATGCTGTAACATATTATACCTTATACGAATACTTGAATAAGAGCCTCTGTATCAAGGGGATACTGTAATATTAGGGAAGGTTCGCCATACCAGTCACTGATGATATCATATTCAGCAATTTTTGAAATCACTACCAGCGATTTGTTATAAGATAGATAGATATAAGATAGATATTTTTTATTTAATTTGTTAGTTTCGAATTTCTTTTTTTTCTTAATAAAACACTTCTGTGAAATTGTCTAAAGTTTTTGAAATATTTTCGACACAGGAGATTTGTTGTTAATTGAAGCTGGATAGAATAAATAGGTGAGATACAGAAATTGTCGTAAAAATTTGAATAAAGAAGAATCGTGCGCTTACGACGGTGCGACCGACATTATTTGTCAAAATAGTCTGGAAAAATAGTTCAAAATTCTACCACTGCTTCATCCTCTAACGCTCTTTGAGGGAACAGAGGGAGGTATCACTGCCACGCAGATAGGTTTTTTGCTGTACGTATTTACTCTTCCAATGACAAAATTCATACTTTGTTTCCTTGAGGTTACATTATACATCGCATTAAGTTACACAACTGTTACTAAGTAGGGATTGTTCACATATGTTCCACCCATATAGTTTTGTTTATCCCGTTTCATCTATCTGTATACGAGTATGTTATGTCCTCTGATAATAATAGTCCATCCATACATCCACTTGCCACTTAGTACTGCTGCCTTTGAGTTTAGGAGTAGCGCCCGATCGAGTGTCGAGGGAAGGGTTCGTACGATAGAATTTCTAACCAAAGTGGTCAAGATTTTAACTCTTCCTCCAGTTGGTACAAATATAGCACCTATATCACTGTACTGAAAATAGACAGTATCTATCAATTTAACAAGTAGGTACTATGCTTTCGAGTACAGGAAATGTACCTACGTACTTACCTTATAAATATCGCCTCAGAAACAATTATTAGTAGGTATTATATTCGAATTAAAAAAATCTCTTCGTTAAGAAATTTGTTTTAAACATGCGTGTACCTACTTACGAGTATATACCTACATATTTTAGATTTGTAATTTTTGATACCCGAATTACAAATAGGGCTACAGTTATTTCCGTAGTCCAGGAGAGACAGTGGTTGTGGATTGGCCATGATTTGCGAATATCGTATGATAGAATATTTAAGCACATACCGTTTCCACGATGATGATATCAGAGTGCGTGGAATGACGTGGGAAACAGTAATACGCATTACACAAAATTTCTCTAAATGGCAAAGTCTTGTGATCTCTCAGTTTCCACGAGGAAAGTTAAAGGGTTTAGTAGTAGAATATATATTTTCAATATTTTAATTTCGCTTATCTTCTTGAATGTTTTTGATTCCATCCCTAAGGAACTAAGGCTTCCGGCTATTCATCAATCTCTGTAGAGTATTTCCAGCACGAAAACAGGAAGGAAAATTTCATTGTTAAAGATTTTAATGGTCTTTAATGTTTTATAATGTTGCGAAACAAAATTTAAGAAAAAAAACTTATCGATCCGATGGATCAAAATACCTACTTACCTTACAGACCACTTGGTAATTATGGAACACAATGCAGGAAAAAGACAATGACACGAACCGACTTCGGTACGTTGAAGCCTCTTGATCGATGTATTTTCCTACTAGGAATGCTAAATGATTGAGAAGTAATTCTGATTAAATTTCTGTTAATAATTTTGTTTATTTTAAAAACTGATTGTAAGGATTTATTTGAAAAAAAAAATGTGGGTACATTGGGTATACGAATTTGTTAACTAAATACCCTTACTTTAAACTTCCATCTAGTATATCTTAAAACTTATAATATTCGCGAAACCGTGTTTCCAGCAACCGTCGCAAATACTGATGAATTGCGAATGTCTGGAACTGAACGTGTTACCGAAGGTGGGTGCAAACTTGAGAAGAATTAGAAATAACTGTAAGTAATTTTTAAATTAAAGTAAAATGTCTTTTCACATGCAAAATATTCCATAAGACCTGTGCAGTCTTCTTCTTTCGTATGCGAATACGACCATTGTACAAATGATCTTGTAGTCTGGGTCAGAGCTCCGCGTCAATATTTCTCAGATATTCAATTGCCCTTGGCGTCACCTCATGGATTTCCCAAATATCCCCCTCGAACTTCTTGATGGGACAGTGCCCCACAATGTGTTCCACTGTCTCTATCTGCCCGCACTGGCATTGGGGATGTTCCCTCTTGCCCCATTTATGGAGGAGGTGTCCACATCTCCCGTGGCCGGTTATTTAGGGATGCCCATAGTTTGCGAGGCAGGTCGAAACCAGGCTGTTTCATTGTGGGGTCCTGGACGAGGTTTCTGTGATCGGGATTCTGGGAATTCCACTCATCTTGCCATGCTTGCGCGGCACTAAAGCCCTAGTCTGAAGAAGAAGAAGAACATGCAAAGTATTCCATAAGACCTGTGCACTGTGCAGTATCAGGTTGGCATAATTATGTTAATTTCGCGAAACTTAGAATTCGCATATATTGTTACGCGAATGTGAGAATTGTCTATATACTACTATACTAGTATTGCTTGTACCTATTCGTCTAGTTTTTATGTTGTTTATCGTTGACTAGTTTTCCCGTAGCGCCCTTTACCAACAAACAACGACGTAGAATACGTTTGACTACACAGAGGAGAGGCAGTAACAGTAATAATATATCATGTCTTGTTGAATGGATATAAAAAGTGTCGCCATTCCTGTACCTACTTTATGTATGTGAATGAGAGTGAGAGATGAGAGAGCTCTGCGGAGTCAGTGGCGATGAATTTTAAATTGGCGATGAAATTGAAAATGGCACTTCCGTTTTGACGTTTGCTTGAATGAAAAAAGAGACATATTATGCCAGTGTTCATATAGGTATATTTATTTTCTGTATACATAGTGTGAACCCAAAGGAGAAGAGAAACGTCTCTTATTAGTTCGTAACAGTGTATGTAGGGGTAATCCATATATGTAGGTATAGACACGTATTATTAAAACGACAACACATTATTTATTTATTTATCGTATGGTCAATAATGGTACATCACATCAATTTACAATAATAGAGCTCATGTTTGATTGTCAGAAATTAAAAATTAAAAGTATTGTTTCTCAAATATTCGGTCGCCGATTCGTTGAGTGTCAAGAAATCCTCCGGGTTTCCTCCATACGCTGTGAATGTGGACTGCACTGAACAGAATCCGGACGGGCCACGGCAGGTGTGCCGACTTCTTCTTTAAGTGCGGGTGGTCGGATTCTCCAAGATGTGATTGCGGTGCGGAGAGGCAGACCGTGAGCCATGTTGTGTCGGAATGCTGTCTCACAGCGTATGGAGGAAACCCGGAGGATTTCTTGACACTCAACACATTATTAAGTAGTAGATATAATATCTTCCATAGACATTGAATTTGTTAGATAGGCGACAAGTTTAGGACACTTATGCTGAATTTCACCAACTTCTTCATCTAGCACAAATTTTGTATGAAAAATAATGATAAGTGGCTCCTATCTACTAAAAAGTTGGTGAAATCCAGTATTACGGTTTTAAACTAGTCGCCTGCCTACTAAATACCTACTGTGTTTTCATTATAATAATACCTGTAACAATTAACTTCCACCAAGAACTTTCGGTCACAATATAGATAGATGATACATGAATAGGTAATTTGTTGATCAAACTAGTCGGTAAAAAGGTAAGAAGTTACACTGCAACTCATGTATGTACAGCACATTTTTTTTACATACTTAATACTTTTTGTAATTCAGGAAAACATCACATGTCTACTGTACTGTAACGGATAACCTAGTCTACTGGGAAGATATAATTTAATTTTAAAATTATGTATAATAAGCAATATGTATGACTACTTACAACCTGTAGTTTTTACGAGAATAAGACTTTGTCCTGGAGTCTAACCGCAGAATAAAAGTAGGTACGTATCTAAAATATATTACTGTGAATAGTAGGGAGGAAGTTCGTGGCATTTGTAAAGTCAGTGAGGGATGCCAGGAAGGGGAAAACAACATACTACATATTATTCCTAACAATACTAGATACCTATATGATGATACTTATTCTTAGAGGGACTTTATAGTATGTATGACTTTTCGACTTCGTTGTTTCAATGTGTTATGAAAATGTTTTGAATGTCACGGTGGAGTTTTCAAAAGAAACACACAAAATGCATCATTAAGCATTGATGCAAATGAATATTTGTTTGTGGAGTTTGAATTATCTGCCCAAAATGTCAGTTGTTTGTAATTATTATTACCATAATACCTTATATCCTTCAACTATTACTGTATCCTTCAGTGTTCCTTTAGGGAACATAGCTTATGTCAAAGACAAAAAAAATAATCACTTATCATTATTTTTCATACGAAATTTGTGATAAGTGGCTCCTATCTCCGCTATTCCTCACCTAAGAAGTTGGTGAAATCCAGCATAAGTTTATTCTTGGGATTTGCAGTCGAGGCAGTAGAGAATAGAAAAATGATAGACAAAACAAGTACAATATCTTTTGATATTGATGATGCCAGGAAGCGCGGCCGTTTAAGAATCACGTGGCTTGAATATATTCTCAAGAACGGACGTGTTTTAAGTAAAAGGAATCCTAGAGTGCTTATGACGAATTGCATGAATGTGACGGAAGCAAGAAGTGTGTGTAAGGATCGGCAAGGCTGGCGATTGTTGTCTCCATCTATCCCGCAAGGGATGCGAGGTGAGGGGATAGAATAGGATAGTACTTTTGATATTGTGCAAAATATGTTGGGATGCATATCAGGTATTCATAAAAATCTCAAGCGTGTCATCAATTTTCATCATAATGTTGTTGAAAGGAGAAGATTTTTAATACATTTATAATATGTAGTCGAGTAGTAGAATATGCGTTGGTAAACATGTCCAAAGGATGTTTCAGTGCATAAGATAAGAAGTGGAGAATGATGGACGAGCGTTGTGTCTCCTGAATTATTCATCTTCACATTTGTCACTCTTCACCCTTCGTATATGAGATAACACACTCCCTGAAATACCAATGAGATTTGGTTTATTCACTACATTGGAAATCAAACATATTATTGTAGTTAACTTTGTACAAAAATAACTACACAATATTGAATGCTACATTGAGCGTGATAGTAACAAGACATACCTAACACTTTCAAGGGACAACAGATCATACAGTACGAAGTTCAAAGACGGCAAGGGTAGATTGTTCACAATATTTAGTAAAAGTACCTATCTAAAATGTGCGATCTTCTTATTGAAAATTGTCACGAGCATTATGTCTGTACACCTACAAAGGTACTTACAATCCACGTGCCATGTCATGTCATTAACTTCCTTTGTATGACATTGTCATATTTTTACAACGAGAAAATGACGTGTCATATAAATGGGTAGACACTGTAGCGGACGAGCAGCTGCCTATATTAAAAATCATGTATTTTCTGAATTATTTTGTAGCTACGAAGTTATCTGGCTGACCTTGGAATAATTGAGATGCTCACGCTGCGGCTGAGTATCTTTTCGGAGTCGTTATTTATAGGTATCGGGGTGATTATACATACATACCTATCTAGGTATGTATAGATGATTAGGAAAATGATTACAGCCAGATAGCTCCGTAGCGCATTATGTTATTTTGATGAATCTTTAGGAATATTGCTCATTATTGTATTAGCTATAAATTGGAAATCACAGGATCTGAGAATGTCCGTTGGTTTGGGATTTCTCTGAAGGCGTACCTGAGTGGTTGGAAGAAATCAGTCTGGTTGACCTACCATTCGATAGCCTTGAGGATTCCACGCTTTAACGTGAAATTCCCAGGTCTCTGTGATAATTAGGTCCAGAGATATAGGATTTATAAGGAAATTATATAAATTAGGTTTTTTGTAAATATCTCTGTAATTAAGTGTTTTATAGGGATAAGATTAACTGTATTAGATTTAGATTAGCTATTGCATATTCAATTTAGGTATTTTAATTACAATAGGATTAAGTTTTATATATGTACAAACTATAATAGCATAATCCCGCCATTTCTACAATGTTCACGTTCCGAGCAGTGCAAAAAGCATGCTTGAGTTTTTAATATAAAATAAAGAGCCATTTCTATGGCGGACAGTCTCGCATTGAGTCTCATAGAGTCTCTAGGATTCGTCTGAACACGACCAACAAAACGCTGTTTCACTTTCATCCACTCCACCGCATCACCATCGCAACTTCAACCTCTGCCCTTCTCAGGGCAAGTCAAGGCCGACCATCGTCGAGGATTGCAGTCCAGAAAATTACTTAAAACGGTGTAGGTTTGCTACATCGCGCTGGTCCTTCGATTCGCCGGATTGCCAACCAGGATATCGAGATGCCAGGCCCCCTGAGGAGTGGAAGACAACGAGAGTTGGATGACAGTGAACAGTGCGAGGAAGTCGTAAGTCCCGCTATGTCGGAAGCGGGTGCGCGTTCAAGTTCGTTGTCGCGAATTGAGTTCGAAGAAGTGTGTCGTAAACTTGAAGATGATCGTCGTGCGGATTAGAGCGCGATCATCTCTCGAATGGACGCGGTCGTGGAAAAGTTGGTGCATAGCCAGACGCAACTCCTGACCGCGATGATGGAGAGATTCGGCAATCTCCTCGCGGGTGAAAATACACGTCGCGTGGAGACTGTGTCCGCCCCTACGGTCTCCGTGGTGCATGAAGTCGAGGATCCAGTGCTGCAAGGGGAGCATCTGGGATCTGAAGACATTTCAAGAAGATGCCTTGGCCCACTAAAGGGGGGCATCCAAGTAATGGCACCAGAGGCAGATTCCGTCGTGGATCCCGTGTCGCCAAAGGGACAGAGATCCGGGAGTCTCCCAAATATCAATATTTCTAAGGAGCCAGGGAAAGGAGCGGAAAAATCCGAAACATCACTGATTTCTACATTGATGGCGAGACAAACCACGTCCAGAGGACTACCACCCTTCGATGGCGACCCCCTGGAGTGGCCAGCCTTTAAGGCACAATACGATGTATCATCTGAAGTGTGCGGACTCACGGATGCGGAGAACCTGCTGAGGTTGAATGCCGCATTGAGAGGAAAAGCCAAAGAGGCTGTTAGCGGGCTGCTAATACACCCGTCCAACCTCCAACTAGCCCTGAAAACCTTGGAAAGGTTCTACGGGCGAAAAGACGTAATAATATCAAAAATGTTGGAAAAGGTCAAAAGATTGCCCAGACTTCAAGATAGTCCAACAACCGAAGAGTTGAACAGTTTCTTCATTACAATTAGAAACTTTGGAAGTGTGGCCGGCCAACTAGACGGAAACTATCTGACAATTCCAGGCCTGCTAAGTGAACTAGTTAGAAAGTTGCCGCCACAGCTAGAAAATGCCTGGATTAACTCCCAATGGGCATCGGTAAGCACCGCACCAAAAAATATTATAGACTTTTCGGAATTTCTAGAAAAAGTGGTTGACCTAAGGGTCTCGTGTGCCGCATCGGGAACTGGGCAACGCGCGGAAAGGCCCAAACCCAGACATTTCGTGCACGCACAGACTGAATCAAATAGAAACGGGTGCGATCTGTGCGATCAGACGCACCCTTTAAGAATGTGTGAAAAGTTTCTACAAATGAACGTTAATGAACGGTGGGAGCAGACAAAAAAATCCAAAATGTGTTTCAAATGTCTCAACCCTTTTAGTGCAAATCATAAGTGTACATTCAGGTGTGTAAAGTGTAAAAAACCACACAACAAACTCTTGTGTAAGGTGACGGAAGCGGTGGTTACAAACATTCACGCGAACACATCGGTGTTGTTAAAAATAATCCCCGTCCAGATCCACGGGCCGAGAAATAACGTCACTATATATGCGCTCCTGGATGAAGGGAGCACCGTAACTTTGATAGACAAGGACATTGTACAGAAGGCTGGAATAAATGGAAAGGAATGCCCACTAATGATCCAAGGAGCTAAGGGCATGCGAGCTTACGAGAACAAGTCCCAGCTGGTAAAGCTGAACCTGAACAACAGATTTGAAGCACCAGCAAGAACGATTGCCAAAATAGATCTCCCAGAACAGGACTACATGGAAGATGGGAAACTTATAAGGGTGATTCCCAAACTATTAATCGGGCAAGATAATGCCAGTCTTATAGTAACCCGAGAGATCAGGGAGGACAATGGTATGAAGGTGCAGTCAAGGACACTACTGGGGTGGTGCACCCATGGTCGTGTAGGAACGGAGCCTAACACACTGGCAATAGGTGCAGTAATGCACATGATTTCGGACCAATCCCTGAACGACCTGATAAAGAAACATTATTCAATAGATTCATTAGGCGTGACAGGCCCGGCTCGCACCAACAAGGTGGAAAAAAGGGCTGACGAACTAATGACGAAGACAACGTCACAGCTCGATTCAGGACATTGGGAAACAGGATTACTGTGGAAGGATGACAACATTGAACTACCGAATAACAGGGACAGCGCCGAAAGAAGGTTGTTAACCCTGGAAAGGAAGACAGCAAAGGATGACAACTTGGCAAGGGAATATAAGGAGAAAATCAACGATTATTTAACCAAAGGGTATGCCAGAGAGGCTACAAAGGACGAAATAGATCTCCCACACCCTCGCAAGTGGTATCTGCCGCATTTTCCAGTAATTAATCCAAATAAACCTGGAAAAATCAGAATTGTATTTGACGCAGCAAGCAGATTCAAGGGAATATCCCTTAATGACAATTTGACCCCTGGTCCAGATCTATTGGCTTCGCTAATGGGCTGTCTACTCAGATTCCGGGAAGGGATGGTAGCAGTAGCAGCGGACGTGAAGGAAATGTTCCTTAGGGTGAAGATCATACCTGAAGATCAAAAGGCGCAGATGTTCTTGTGGAGAGAAACGCCTGAAGAAAAGATAAAAACTTATGTAATGACCTCGATGGTTTTCGGTGCCACCTGCTCTCCAAGCAGTGCACAATTCGTTAGAAACAAGATAGCTGAGCTGGGAGAACAGGATCACCCGGAAGCAGCTCACAGCATCCAAAAGAATTTTTACATGGATGACTATTTAGAAGCATTTAACAACACAGAAGATGCCGAAGGAAAAATAGCAACAGTAGCAAAATTATTACCAAATGGAAAATTCCAGTTAACCAACTGGGCTTCAAACGTGCCACAAGTTTTAAGGACGTTGCCTGAACAATTACAAGATGATAAAATAATAGATATTATGGGAAAGGACACTAAAGTGCTTGGAATCACTTGGAGGAGTGACAAAGATATATTAGTTATAAAGTTTAATAAATTATCTGATACCGCCAGTGAAAATACAATGACAAAAAGAAAATTATTGGGAGAAGTGATGGAACTCTTCGATCCCTTAGGCCTCGTCACATGCTTGACAGTGCGAGCCAAAATACTCCTGCAGGATATTTGGAGATCAGGTATAGATTGGGATGACCCTGTGAGCGAGGCGCAGTACTCAAGATGGAAGGACTACGTCACGTTAACTGAGAACACTATCTGCGAAATCCCAAGGTGCACAATATCCAACAAGTCAGTGCCAGTGACCCTCCATGTATTCAGCGATGCATCAGAATCAGCGTGCTGCGCAGTGGCGTACACAGTTGAAGAAGGAAGAGTGCCAGCGTTCGTCGCCAGCAAAGGAAAGGTCGCCCCTCTAAAGCCATTATCAATTCCGAGGTTAGAGCTACAGGCGGCACTGATGGCGGCCAGATTGGCCAAAACTATAAGAAAGGAGACATCTGCCAACATCACCAGGACCATCCTTTGGACAGATGCTACAACAGTGCTATGTTGGATACGAAGTGATCCAAGAACATATACCAGTTACGTCGCCAACAGATTAGGCGAAATAGACGAGCTTTCAGAAGCCTCGCAATGGAAATGGGTGCCGTCTAAACAGAATCCTGCAGACTTGGGCACCAGAGACGGAGAACTTCCAGACACGTCCAAGGACGGGATGTGGTTCACCGGTCCAGAGTTCCTGAGACAACCAGAATACAAGTGGCCCCAAGAGCCGAAAAATAGGACGGTACGAGCAGAAGAGGAAGCTGAGAAGAAGAAATGTGTCTTCGTTACAACCGAAGAGATTGACTACGGAGGGCTTCCAGACATTGCCCGATTTTCAAGAAAAATAAGATTACTACGCACCACAGCTTGGGTAATTAGATTCGTAAACAGGTGCAGAAAAGCAGGGCCAAATGGACCTGCATTAACTGCGCCAGAAATACAAGACGCCGAGAGGCGATGGATTGAACGATCTCAAGGTCAATCCTTTAGAAAAGAAATCGTCGAACTGAAAGAAAGCCGAGAAGTACCTAAGAAGAGTCGCCTACTTAAAAGCTGCCCGATTTACAGAAATGGTATTGTATACATGGCAAGTAGGCTAATGACAACTGGAAACTTGACAAGAGAATTTCGAGCTCCAATAATATTGGACGGAGACCATCCATACACAAGGTTACTCATAGAAGAGGAGCACATCAAGTGCCATCATGGAGGCACGACCAGAACAATGTGCGAAGTGAGACAGAAATATTGGGTGCTGAAGCTACGGACAGTAACCAAGAGCATCATCCACAGGTGTTTAAGCTGCAGAACGAGGAAAGCTACAGCAGAACCACCACTGATGGGCCAGATTCCAGACGCCAGGACAGCAATCAACAAGAGACCGTTCAGCCAATGCGGATTGGACTACTTTGGTCCACTGTTTACAACAGTAAATAGAAAGAGAGAGAAGAGATATGGGCTGATATTTACATGCATGACCACCAGAGCCGTGCACTTAGAACTGACTGAGTCCTTGACAACAGACGGCACCATCCTCGCAATCAGAAGAATGGCGGCCAGAAGAGGCTGGCCAGAAGCCCTTCACAGTGATAATGGAGGAAATTTCCACAAGGCAAATGCAGAGCTGCGAAAGGCAGTACAGAAAATAGAAAATGATAGCCGCTTCCAGGATACCCTTGCAAACAGAGGGGTCGAATGGAAGTTTATACCTCCCGTCTCACCTCACATGGGGGGAGCGTGGGAACGGTTGATAAGATCAGTAAAAACGGCGCTAAGCATAACCCTGAAGGCAGCAGCGCCCCGAGAAGAAGTTTTAACTACAGCCTTGACTGAGATTGAATGGGCTATAAATAGTCGGCCACTAACTCACCTGTCCGCCGACTCAGCTGAAGATGACCCATTAACGCCAAACCACCTGCTACTTGGCGCCAGGGTCCACTTGCCACTGTTGACAGACACGATCCCAAATCGTGTGAAATCCCAGTGGAAGCTTGCTCAAAAAATGGCAGACAACTTCTGGAAAAGATGGTTAATAGAGTATCTTCCAGACTTGAGAGCTAGACAAAAATGGAACCTGATGACAGAACCATTGAAGAAGGGAGACTTGGTGATCATGGTAGATCCAAAGAATCCAAGAAACCATTGGCCGAAAGGTATAATCACCGAAGCTACTCTAGCAGCAGACGGACAAGTCCGAGTAGTGAGAGTCAAGACAGCAGCAGGAGAATATACAAGACCGGCGGTCAAGATCATCCGCATCCAGGCAGCAGCTGCAGAAACTGGTGAAGCCTGAGGCTTCACGGGGGGAGTGTAGCGGACGAGCAGCTGCCTATATTAAAAATCATGTATTTTCTGAATTATTTTGTAGCTACGAAGTTATCTGGCTGACCTTGGAATAATTGAGATGCTCACGCTGCGGCTGAGTATCTTTTCGGAGTCGTTATTTATAGGTATCGGGGTGATTATACATACATACCTATCTAGGTATGTATAGATGATTAGGAAAATGATTACAGCCAGATAGCTCCGTAGCGCATTATGTTATTTTGATGAATCTTTAGGAATATTGCTCATTATTGTATTAGCTATAAATTGGAAATCACAGGATCTGAGAATGTCCGTTGGTTTGGGATTTCTCTGAAGGCGTACCTGAGTGGTTGGAAGAAATCAGTCTGGTTGACCTACCATTCGATAGCCTTGAGGATTCCACGCTTTAACGTGAAATTCCCAGGTCTCTGTGATAATTAGGTCCAGAGATATAGGATTTATAAGGAAATTATATAAATTAGGTTTTTTGTAAATATCTCTGTAATTAAGTGTTTTATAGGGATAAGATTAACTGTATTAGATTTAGATTAGCTATTGCATATTCAATTTAGGTATTTTAATTACAATGGGATTAAGTTTTATATATGTACAAACTATAATAGCATAATCCCGCCATTTCTACAATGTTCACGTTCCGAGCAGTGCAAAAAGCATGCTTGAGTTTTTAATATAAAATAAAGAGCCATTTCTATGGCGGACAGTCTCGCATTGAGTCTCATAGAGTCTCTAGGATTCGTCTGAACACGACCAACAAAACGCTGTTTCACTTTCATCCACTCCACCGCATCACCATCGCAACTTCAACCTCTGCCCTTCTCAGGGCAAGTCAAGGCCGACCATCGTCGAGGATTGCAGTCCAGAAAATTACTTAAAACGGTGTAGGTTTGCTACAGACACTAACTTATCTGAAAATATTTGATAGCATTATGTCATCTACCTCTAGATTACTATATTTTCGATAAGTTATGTCAATGTAGTCGCATTTTGACAAAGATATTTCGCACATATCTTACGTTTTATATAGATGATTCTTAGTTTCTTACACCCCGTATTGTCGGGTTTTCCCCACTGAAAACAGATCAAAATACATTGGCGCCTACAATGCTCTTTACCCCACTAGTATATCGAAATGGCTGAGCGCATTTCCTCGCATATTGAAAAATTTATTATAATATATTGTTGACACGTATGTCTGCATAAAGCATGCATTTCTACAAATACATTTGTTATGAAACTCTGTACTAAGACGGCAGGGTGTGTCTTACAAAAATTTAACATATTAATTGTGTGCATAACATTCTAAAGTTTTACCGGTAGAAAATAATACTAAATCGCTAGAAAAATTGATTTATTATTTGGTGCATTTGATTTGAGTGGACTGTTTGTTAAATAATAGTCAATGGTTGTAATTATATTCTTCTCTTTGTAGTGAAAAATATTATACCTACTTGCTATTTGACAAAACGTATCCCACCATAGGATATTTGTAATTTTATTACGTTTATATTTTCGGAGGATGCACTATGGCGAGCCAGGGCTGTTCGGCTGGCTGAATATTATGGGTTACAAATTTGAAGGATACGGAAAGGAAGTAAGTAAATATTTAAGAATTAGGTAGCCATATACATAGGTACGATTTGTAAGACACTATCGCAAGAAAATAATATTTATTTTGCGCGATATTCGCTAATTGTTCCTTTGTTATTTTTTACTTTCTGCGTTGACAATATAGTCATTATTTTCAGAATGAGCAAAAAAAAGTAGTTAATTTTGTACGAAATACTGAACACACTTTTCTCAACCCTTAAAATATTCGTAATAGGAATATGTAAAAGTATATAAATCATGTATTATAATATGTAGATGGTATGTGTATAGGTATCTAGATATGGTGTGTTATATAATACGTATTGGATAGAGGAATATCTTAAATTTCACATTCCTCTATCAAAATTCTGAAAGAAGGGGATCCCGTCAGTGTGATTAATATGAAAAAACGTTTCGGCTGATCCTTCATCACTTCTTTCACAAAGTGCATATTGATCCGGAAAAAGACCTTACTTCATCGATGACTACAAAGAGAGAAGAATTTGGGAGATATTCTGTGAAAAATGACAGAATGTACTTTATAAAATATATCACGTTAACATTGGGGAGTTTGGGGGAATAATTTTTACTCATGTCTGAAATGATCTAATAAGGAGTTGGCTACCTAATTAGATAATCTAAAATAGAGTCTCAATGCTATGTGCGTTAAGATATCGTTGCTAGTTCACAACTAAAAATAACAAGCTGGCTGGAAACTGAAAAATCTATAACGATCCTAATTAAATCACCGATTAACCGAAAAAGCTGTAAAAATTACAGGCATATCAGAAAACGGATATTTCAATTGGTTGGCTCCTAGTTATTCGACTATTTTTGTGAGCGTTGATAGTTTTTTTACGGTATACTGGCAATTTTTTTTTAAATAATACAAATTTTAACAAATACCTATTTAAAACCGTTTATAATTTCATAGTTGTTATTTAGTAGATAAGTATTTTACTAATATATTGGATCAGAGTATTGTTTTTCAAACTTTGTTTAATTTGTGCTTATTGAACTTATCTACTAAATTAATTTTTAAAATAACTTAATTTAATTAAAACTTTCTTGAGTTCTCAGATAAAATACAAATGAAAAGCTCTTCATTACAGCAAAATATAAGTTTTACATTTAAAAGAGGTTGTTGAAAGTTTTTTCTAACGGACTACGGTAAATTTTCTGCCCCAATGGAGAAGAATAGTTTTCGTTGTATGGTTCAATATGTAACCATCCACAGTATATGAATACCTTCAATTACACGATTTTTGCATTCTCAAAGGAAAACACAATACCTCAAATTAATGGACAGCATCATGTAACACCAGGAGAAAATGAATTATTGGCAAACAAACAAACCTAGACTTTTCGCACTATAATGAAACAGACAATTACCGAAAATTAAGACACATCGTTTCCCGCTCACTTTTTTCCTCATATGAGTAGTTTTTGAAGGCTGCATGTCTTAATTTCAATTTTACACATTTGGGCCACAAATAACATAGCAAGGTCTTCGTGAAAGAACTCCGAACATTCTTTGGTATTAAAATGATTTTCAGATTGAGTAGGTACTTATTGTCGATGGACAATTTTTGAGTTGGCAACACCGATCTCCTTTTGGCTATTTATGGGATAACTACCATATCTTCTTTCCCTTGCCTGACTTAAGCTATCATGTAGTTCGTAAATAATCTCATAATGCAACATCCTGTTTTAGTGATGAAAAGAAGAATCCCGACACTTTGTGCCAGCAATACTTATTAATACTAAAATATTATCCTGACGTGTCCCGATAAAAACTGCGAAAAATCCGTATGAGTCGAAACCGTATTGACAAAGTCTCTCTGTACATAATATTAATACTTTTTTTCTTCAGTATTACTTTCTTTGTGCGTAGTCTGGTTCATCTCTCGAATAGGGGATTTGGTCTTTGGCAGATGATAAATGACTCTGTTTTCGGCGTAGATCACGTAACGTTTGATGTCCATACAAAGCTGTTTTCGTATTTTTTTTCTTCCTAGTTCTCCTGTTCTTCTTCTTCTGCCTTATCGAACAAGAAATATATTAGTTTATTATCATATTATACCTAATACACGTAGACCATTAGATATCTCGGGTAGACGTAATCAAATAATCTATTACGCACGAGCAACCACATAACTTTATTTATAAAATATTTCAGAATTATTTGGGTTTTTATATATAATAAAAACTCTAAAAATTTTCGAAGTGAACTATGAAACAATTTGTCTAGCACAGGTTTTGGCTGTCTCTCTTTTAACAGAATCAAAAGTATCGTATTTCTACGTTTTTCGCTTAATTTTCTAAATATCTACGTTTTATTGGACAAGAAAAAAAATCATTTTGAAAATTAAAGAAAAGCGTTAGGAAAACGTTCATTGTACATTTGAATAAAGATTTTTCCAGAGTATTGGTTTAATTCTATTCTTTTTTCTAAGTAGTTTTTATATTACATAAAATAATAATATGAGCTTTGAATTTCACCATACAAGCAAATGAACGACTAAAACTTGATATCAAAGAAAACTTATAGCGGCTATTTAGTTCGTGATATGATTTCAGATCTCACCCAAACTACTGCTAGATTACTGAGAAGATCGATTTAGAAATGGGCTGTTATATTCATTCCTACGAGGAAGGTTAACACGCAGGCTCATTTTCCTTTATTGGAGGCTTATTGGAAATAAAATAATATCGTAGATGTCCGCTGAATATTTTAACTAAATTGGATTTTCATATCGGGTAAGTAGAATATGTGTGGCAATGAATAAAAAGTCTACTTTTTAATATAAAACTTTACGTTCAACCTTCGGCAGATCTATAAAATGCCATATTATATCATGTAATATTAGATTCGTGAATTTAATATTATATGTACTTTTAGATAATATAACATAGGGCAATACGAAGTGTAAACAAAACATTCATACAATATACAAAGTGGTATAATAATATCACTAATGAAAATTTGGATACTTACATCTATTTTGTTGGCAGATTGCTGTGATAACAATAACCATAATACCTTATTTTATTATTGTTTGAGGGGACTTGTAATTTTTTCAATTTGTTTGAATAGAATTCTTATCTATTGAATGACTTTTTAACGATTTTTAATAACAACAATGTTCATAATGTTAAAAATTTCTCGGAAATAAGGTTGTAATATTTTCTTTATTACATACTGTTTTCCCTCCCGCCATACTGTTATTACGTAGAGTGTCTTATTATATTTTACGATTTCCTCAAATTACCCGTCAAGTGGCGAAACATTTTAACGAAAACCTAAATGGCGATTCCTTATCGGTTCCAACCTGTTGTGGAGTCGCTGTTCAAATAGCCATAAAATGTAAGAAAAATCTTATATTACCCAACCACATCGCACAACAACTATAATAATTTAGACTTACTAAAAAAATATCACCGTTCGCCGTGCAATACTAAAATCTCTTAAAAGTAATGTGTTTTTGAAATTACTTGAAGTAACACTCGATAATTACGTATACCGATAACAAACACAGTCTTGATATTGCAAGGAAATTATTCACAAGTAATAGATAATTGTGATTTGTACAAGAAACACCAAATTAAATATTTTTGAGAGGAGTTTTTATTACATTTTAAGAATTTAAAATCAATAATGTATTTATATTTCACTCGTTATTGTAGAGGCTTCTGAAGATTATTCACTTTACGTGTTTATAAAACTCTTATTTATAAAAAAATGTAAAATGTTACATTATCTTTATGATCCATTGTAATACTACAGCAATGAACTTAAACCAATAACCTTCGGACAAAATCTCCTCAACATCGCCTTATGTACTATGCAGCTAGGATGGTAAATTCTTCATATTACGACAGTGGCATCACTAAGTTATGAAGTTTTTTTTTAACTGCCTTCTTTTAGGGAAGCTGTAGGGGCGAGGTAGGAATAATTTTTCCCATAGTTGTAGGTATTCTACGAATATGTGTCTATATCGCAACATGAATGTTTTGGTGTAGTCCCAGTATGTTATTAACATGTTAACCATCTGTTGTATGTATAGAATGGTTTGGTATATGTAATTTTCAGATGTAATATTACAATATAGAACTACGTGGGTGCATATTATTGTAATGGTGTTGGTGTAACAACGAAACCTCCAACACGTGAAATGGTTTCACACGTGTAGGTATCTACTTCCAATCCACAACTTGTATGGCAATCTGAAATTTCCATTATACAACATCAGGAATACGTAATGCAGGAGAAATTGTAATTAATAATTATCACAGTTATTTTAGATCACAATTCCTGGGAAGATTGACCTTTTTCTTCATTCTGTTCCATGCCAAACGATATTGGGCTTCTTGCATCCATGCTTTTCCGACACGTTTCACAATATTAACCTTTCATCGGATCTGATGGGGTTCTTTGGAATTGAAATCTAATTATAAATTATGTAATATTTTATTCACTATTCCACCTTCTTTATTCGCTGACGTGTTCTGTAACTACCAGGTGCTTCAAAAATATTACGACAAGATTCTTCAGAGTCTTCCATTGGAGAATTATAAGGGAAGTGCTGCAAATATTTCAAAGACGGGTGAATAGGAAAAATGCTAGATGTCTCAGAACATGATTATTTTAAGGTTAGTAGGTCTAGATGGAAACATGACATGGGAAAACGAAGGAACTAGCACTCCAATGTGATACGTCTGATCGAACTAAAACGTTACTGTTATTTTTGTATATCTCTTCCTTACATTTTATATACGATAAGCAAATTGTATACTGGTTGCTTTTAATTATTGTGTGAATTCGACACAACTGTCGCTCTCGGCGACTTTATTGGAACATTCATATAAACTATCCAACACATGTACTTACATACATTACCCCACAACACATAGAAGTATCTATGCCTGATAAAGTGTTGCACTAAATGTAACACTAGTCCATTCCAAATAATTTGTTAATTTCTGGAATGAGGATGTTTCGAATAAATTTGTAGTAGGTGGTTTAATAAACGCTCTAGTGTAATGTACAACGCAACAACATGGTGAAATTATATTACGAACATTTTTCAAAGGCTTTATTTAATTAATTTTGCATTTTTAATTCATAAATTCTGATAAAAAAAAACAGTTTACGTATGTCCCATAATTTTTAATTGAGAATAATAAGTGATACCAATAAAATTAAAAATGATACAAAAATACTGAATAAAGAAATTAGCGATTGTTTTTTAGACTAGCCTCCAAACCTAAATACGAGTATGTACACTGTTACCAAATTTAATACGATAATTTTCGTAGTTTTTTCATTCATGTTTACTTGGTCCAAATACCAATTCGATAGTTTTTTAGAGGACATTATTATGACGAAGTAAGGTGACTTCAAAGGAATAAATCTGATAGGGTACAGAAGGAAGTAAAATATAGTAACAAACTCAAACTTGTAGACAGATTTTCTGAAAATAATTAGTGGCGTTTAATTTACCTGCTTTTAGAAAAGTATGTATAAAATATTGAAACATTTAGTTTTTTTATGTAGTATGGCAGTTGACTGGAACTAATACTTGTACTTCGCGCCTTTAAATTAGGATTGGATAATTTTGCTTATTTATTTTCTATGTATTGCTACTTGCATTAGTAACTATGAAAATATTAGTTACCACGCAACTATGGTATTTTCAGCTAAGTAGGTATATGTTAGTTTTATTTAGCCCTTGGAGTGGGTTTATATTTTCATAGGAGACGTGTTAAGTATTCCAGTGTCACATGCACATTGCACATGGTATAGGGAGTATGAAATAATGTCTCCTGTACGCCACTGCTATTGCGCCGTGGAGGAGACGCCGACGCCTATAAAAGATATAAAAAAGCGTCGGTAATTGCGCCACGGTGTGAAGTTGTATTGTCAGATGCACTTTTTATGGCGCCATCTGTGAAAGCTAAGCGATACTGTGACCACACGTCGTTGATTATCAAACTATAATAATGTGTGCAGCAAAAGAAAAATAGGCGAACCCTTCTAGTCCCTATAGCGTGTTGAAATTTTGGAATGCTTCATCATAATTAAAAAAAATGGTGGGTTTTAATTTGTCATTATGTAGCTAATATGGAACCTATCCATTTTTACGGAGTTTTTTTTTTTATTATTGATTGTGACATTATTTGTACTGTTTACCTGACCTATATACATTTTTATCTCTTCATGCCCTGCGGTGTAGGTAGAGAGCACATAACACAAGATTATCCTATTCTACATACATTTCATGCTTCCGTTAGGTTAATATGATTCGTAATATGTGCTCATCGGTTCCTTTTACTCAGTATGCGACCTTGAGAATCTGATCGAAATGATAGCCGACCAAAGTTTTGTTTCCTAACACCTCTTTCACCATATCCAATGTTTTCTTTATCCCGCATTATGGTTTATTCTCTACATAATGCAAACCCCCAAAGGAAGGTGGTTGAGGCGGTCGGTAGCCTGGTTGGTAGCGCGCTCGACTGTTAATTCAGCGGGCGTGGGTTCAAACCCCGATGCTGATTTACTTCACTTCACAACACAAGCTTTTCAAGCTTTCTGTGAAGTGTACAAATATGTATTTGGGTTTATTTCGATAAACCCAGATTCATTAAAAAAAGGCCTAATAAATAATTTTTGGAATAAGATTATGTGGTTACCCTAACACGAAAAGTAGTATCTATTAAAAAACATTATTAAATACAGCTGAGAGAGATAACTTAGTACATTATGAACCCCCCCACATATTACTATGTTAGTAGAGGATGGGGGGCAGCAAGGGAGGGGTATATTACGTACATTGTCGGGCAATTATATTTTTTAACAATCTGTTATTATTGTAACTTGTTAGGGCGCGCGTTATCTGTTCAATACATTATTGTATCGAAACAGAACTAGCCAATAAATGTATGAGATACAGGGGAAAACTAAGATAATTCTGATTTGCAAGTTTTGCTAAAGAGGTCCTCTTTTTATTATTAAATTGCATCAAAAATCGTATGTAATTTGTATCGAATGCAATATTGTCATACGATATATTTAATAACAGGACAACATTTGGTATGGCACTATTATGTCATGTATATGTAATTCTTTATTGTATTTTTAATGAAAAATATATCATTTCTACTAGTTATGTTACCCGAACTTCTGTTACTTCAAGCGAAATAAATACAGAAATATGTTAAAAATTAAGCAATACAAGACCATGATGTTTTTTTCACTAGGGTGAGCTAAAAATAAAAATATGATGGGCCGATGATATCATCGAGTCGGTGGGACACGGTTGGAGACAGAGCCCAAATCAGAGAATTATGGAAGAGGCAGGAAGAGGCCTATATCCAGCAGTGGAGGGAAAGGGGCTGAAAAGAAGAAGAAGGGCGAGCTTATCATAATGCTGAGATATCATTTCTAAAATGACATACATTTATACGAGTAATAATAAAATTAAAGGAAAAACATACATATCACGATGGTCCTGGATGGGGAATGTATTGAGGTTGCCAGAAGAAGGTTGGCCAAAAATAGACTTTTTTATATCGAGGATCTTCGATGGCTATTAAAACTCTCTTTCACTGTACGTCGTTCCTATGACAGTATGACACAAGAACAATGATGTTGTATGAGAAGGCATTTCAAGTTCATTAGCATTAATAGCAACTTTTTCCAAATCTTTCTAGAGCAGAGGAAAATTAGGTAGTCCCTCCTTTATCCAACCGATACTACATATTTATGCATCCAATTTCACACATGATATGCAAAATTCTGATAAATAAAAAGATCCATTTTTCGTCACCGTTGAATGTCTATAATTTTGTATAAATTATCTTATGTCAATGTCAGAGTTTAGTTCTTACTGTACAGTGTACAGTGTTCATAGAGTTAATGCAATTGCATCAAACTGATTCTCGGATACAACACGCCTCATATAATATATACTATAATTATTACAAAAGATTTTTTTTTTCTATTCATATTGGTGATACTCTCGTGTGTGTGGTACAATAATTTATTCTTCCGTAATATTTTTTAGCATATTATGATAATGGCACGTTTTTTTTCCGATGTTTTGGTCAATGTGTGTCCAATTTTATATCATTGTAAGCACATGTTGTACCCATTATTGATACAATATTACCTACAGTTAACACTGTTATGACAACATCGGATATTGCAAATAATAAATTACTTAAGTGTGATCAAAACATTTGTTTATTTTTTATTTACTTATTTATTTATAGAGCTCCATATATAAAAATTGTGACTACAGAAAATTTAGGTTAGAGGGATGTTGGATAATTGGCAATACTTAATTTTCGTTTCATTTTCATATCTTCATTGTTTGATCGTCAATCTTTTGAATCAAGTGAAGTCCACAGATTTTAATACTTAACAATGCATCGCTACTGATGGAAAGTTACGAATTTCAGTGTTCTTCCTTGGTGTTCTAGGCTGAAATATTTAAAAGGAAAACAAAAATCTCTTCACTGAGAGATGTGTGAGCCCAAGGGATTTGACAAAAAGAAAATGGAGAATATTTTTTCACTTAAATATCATTTTTATGTAAGTCAAACACATGCAGTGTACGTATGACTCTTTTAATAAAAGGTACTGAATAGTGCAATTTTGAAATACGTAAATTGTGTCCCGAGGTATATTTTCATTTCATGAAAACGTTCAACGCTCTTGCTATATTTTCCTCGGTACAGGCTGCTAGAATTACGCTTTGATTTGTTTTTTCAGAAACTTTTTTAAAAACAAGAATGTATTTTGCCTATTCTGATCACGATTTTTGGCGTCATCTGTTACGTATATATCTTATCCGCCAGCCTCTTATCCGAAATGGAAAAAAATCACAAAAAGTAATAAGCATTAGGTATCCCTCGTAAAAAAGCATATTGGATATTCGATGTCATTTAAGTTGAATACGTGCTTTTGAAAAAAACGTTTTAGCAAAGTGTCTTATTGTTTGTACATTGTTTAAGTAAGTTTTTCTTGGAGACAATGCCTACTCCATATAGTGAGACGGTTATTTTCAGTAGACAAAGTATCATAGAATAACAATTTTGTTTTAAACAGTTGTACTTTTTACATAAATATTATTTCAAAAGTTTTCGTCATTTTTCAATCTCTCACTTAGCAGTGTTGATACCTAGATTCCATTATCTATCTATCTATACTATATACCCTCACGCCACGTCCCTTGCAGGATAGGTAGTGAGGACAGAGTGGCAGACAGCCCTATCCTCACACACACTCCTAGCTTCCGTCACATTCATGCAATCTGTCATACACGCTCTCCGATTCTTTTTACTAAAAAACGCGGCCATACTTGAGAATCTGTTGACATTATTCTATTCATTTTCTTTATTATAAAAACGTTCAAACATTCACCTATAAATTATCAAACAATACATACATCTAATAGTTTGTCTAATTGTTCATCTTCTAATAGTTCCAATGCTACATAACGATTAAGACACCCCAAACATAATTTCGTACTGCAAATATTTTATAGGTACTGATGGTTCCTCAAATCAAATTTATTTGAGAGGTGAGTGAGTACAGGTAGTAATGGATATTAGTTTAAGCAAGCAGTAGTTTGATAATGAACGAGATAATGTGTTCATATCGTATTCTGTAATGAAATAACAATTTCCTGTTACTGAGTAGTTTCCTGTTCAGTGTTCCTTACATACATAAGTGATATTACACACACACACACATATATTATAACATTACACACCAATCTACATATTAGTATTAAGAGTATATCGAAGACCGCCGCTGTAGGTTGGCGCTATTGCCGTAAGTATGAATATGTATAAGAAGACCCTAGACGATTTCTCGTAACCAATTTTATAAATTTACATACGAATTCTAATACATTGTCGTAATTTTTACGATACCCATTTAATTCTATACAATTTTCTATAAGTATGTAATGTCAATTTCCTCAAACAATTTGTATATTTTATTCCCATTTTTATCTTACAAAATCGTCTGAAATAAACAAGCCATCTTTAAAAAGAAATACGATATTTTAAAAACTTACGAGTATATAAAACAGTATACAGCAAGCCCTGAAAAGTGGAGTGGGTATTTATAAATACTATGTCCTTCCCTTAAGGAAGTGGGTGAAGCTAAATACTCAAATAGGAAGGTGCAAGAAAATTTCCTGGTCAGTAATACTCGTACCGCCTTAAGTACTATGAGGATGTTTTGAAATAACTGAATAAATGAACCAGTGTCCTTAGATACGTAGAAGTCGCAGCAAATGTAACATTACGATATTTAGCCAACTTTGCCTACCCCAGCAGGATATGTGTAGTGTAGGTACCTATACTAGCACTAATACAAAGGAAGCATGTTTTGCGCATTTCATTATTAAAATAATACCTATCTAGATTTTTAGTGGTAGTAGAGTTAATTGGTTTTGTATGTGGTTTACTAAAATTAGTATTTACTTTGAGTTCAACAAGGTAGGGCATATTAATCATTTCAATTAGGGTTGTAACAGATGTGACCTCTGCGGAAGCGGAGTAGCGGATTTTGATTCTTACTTTCTGAGCAATCGTAAGTAGAAGTGTCAAAAAACAAAAAAAAATGTTTAAAAGAACAATAGTAATAGGTTACAACTATTTTAAATAGGAAGCATCTTAAATTTCCCCAGCCTGAGATGACTCTCGTGTGCCGGGTTGCAATAAAAAAATTTCAAATATAAAAAAAATTGAATAGTACAGAAACTATAAGATGCACATAATCAGGATTATTAGTAGGTATACTACAAGACGGGTCACAACCGAAATTTAATTTTCTATTGCTACTGAACAGTATTGAACAACCGTATTGAATACCTTCGTTCTCTCCCCTCTCAAACTCTCTGAATGCTATCGTACATAATATATCCACGCATATCGCTGCGTAAGATATGCGAGTAAAACACGTAGTTTTGCACTCTTACGTCTCAGTCTCACGCGAATGAGAAAACACCCGTTGAACTTCTGTTATGAAAGATGAGGAAGCATAAGTAAAATTTGCGCGGACATTCTGCAGAAGTGGAACTCTGTTGCAACCCTAATTTCAATGTGCAAATTTTTCGGCTATAGTCTTTTATACGGCGGCGTATAGTTAAAAATAATACGTAATGACGTATTCAACAATAGAATTTTAAGTGTTGTTGATTTTTATGGCCACTAAAATAATTATTATGACTACCTAACAATCTCTCAAAGACTTATTGGGTACGCCGCTCTTTAAAAAGAAGTCGAACGATTTAATGTTTCAAGATTCTGTGAACTAATTAATTTACATGCGGCTTGTTATAAATTTTAGATCGCTAATAATTATTTTTTATTTCAGTGAGAATAAGTATTTTAGCTTCGTGCGGAACCAAGTAGGTATCAAGTTGCCGATTTTTAATGTTCTTCCTCCATAAAATCAAAATAAAAACAAGCGATATCCTATCCGGAATACTGGAAGCAACTCACGAATCTTTGCTACTCATCATAATGTCTATCTAAATGTCCGATTTCTTTGTCAAAACTTCTGGGTACTATTACCGAAATATTTTCCTAGATAATTTTTTTTCTTCCTATACTAGGGCCTGTTTGTGCAGAGTTTGTCGCCTCTTGTGATGTGGACTCCCAGCTGTCTTTCCATCTTTTGGAAGGTTTTCCAGGCAACATTGACTTGTATTGACTAATTGACGAAATGCTGGTCGGAACCTTTTACACGCCGATCAGCATTGATCTTGGATGATATTTTCTGTTCCATTGATGTATAATTCTATATATTTATATACTATTGTACAATTGTTTATATATAATTATTTTTCGCGTGATATGTTCAAATGACGATTCCAGGTGTCCAGATCGGCCTACGGATGATAAACAATAATAAACAATCACACTTCCCTCTGGTTTCCCAAGTAGGGCAGGGTATGGTAGTCCTTGAAAGTCCGTTCTTTCCACGTGTTCCCTCCAGTACCTTTTCCTTTGTATCTCCGTATGCAAACATTCTGGATATCAGACATCTCTTTGATGATGGTGTTCCTTATTCTGTCGCGTAGAGTCCCGCCAGTTATTTTTCTGAGGGTTTTCATCTCCGTGGTTTTTTGAAGTGATTTGGAGGAAACTGCTTCAGTTCTTATTTCCATACCGTAGGTTAATGTTTTTTTGACTTTCAGTGTTTGTGAAAGCTAAATTGCACAACTCACCCTTTCTGGAGCGTCAAATCGGTAATAGATACCTAAATATTGACTTTTATTGATTTATGCACAAGCAAAGGCTACTAAACCATAAAAAATGTTTAATACGTTTTCTTATAACAAATCAAACGGAATTGTAGGCAGCAGGTAATGAGTTATGTAACATAATAAATTAGTATCTTCCTACACTAGTTGTTCACTGAGGAAATTTTAATTATGTTATTTCGACAACGACATACTATTTCCATAATATTATGTCAATAATAATTATATTTTGAAATATTTACTTTTACCTACTAAATAACAACGTACTCGTACTATCCGTATATGGAACACATAACGTCATCACGTATATTTTATGTATGAAAAAAAAAAATTAACGTACTACGTAGTATAGAATAACTATAATAACGTACTACGTGGATAGAATGAAGTTCAAAGAGACTTTATAGCGAAAGGTATTTTTTGGATCTAAGGGCTCGCATTCACAAACTATTCACATCTAAGCAATAGGGCAGGAAGGCCAGGAATCGGAGAGCATGTACGACGAATTGCATGAGTGTGACGGAAGTGTATGTAGATAAAGAGAAATCAGGCATTCAGTCCTGTCTACTTACTTCGCAAGGGATGCAGCATGAGGAGATAGTAGTAGTAGAAAATAGAGAATACCTGAAGCATAGAAAAGGGAACTTTGGATAACCACAAAGTGTTTTCGTATATAGAAATAACTAACCTGTTTTAAGTTTTCGTACATCATATTTCTTCGTATTGAAAATTTTTATTTTTAACGTAAATGTACCTTCAGATAAATGAATTAATACCTTAGTGCCATCTGGTGGAAGATGTACGAATACATGATTATCTCTACTACGGATTTAATAATGCATTATGATGACCTGTAGTAGTACGATGGGTACCTACCTACTTAATAAATAATTGTTATTATTGGCTATTCGGTTTATAATATAATTTACTTGCTAATCGAACTAGATTCATTGGTAAATAACAAAATCAATACAAATAAACTATGGTCATTAATATTTACGATTTGAATCGTTTTAAGGCAAGTGGATTATCCATTACTAGACACGATGTTACTCTAGTCGACGGAAGCAATTTTAACAAATCAATCACATTCGTCTGATAGCTACGAATAGGTACACACTACACAGTACACAGTAACCAAATATCATTTTTTACATGGCATGGTCGGTAGCCTGGTTGGTAACGCGCTCGACTGTTAAGAGTGTGCATACCGACATTTCAAAAATTTCTAAAAACGGGAGACCTTCTATCTCGGCAACCGTTACTAAATATGCTTTGGAACAAAAGAGGGTAGATGCATTGAACCTTTATCTAGGGCATAAACGTAAAAGATTTTTTATATCTTGTATAGATTTCACAAAAAATATTTTTAGAAACACCTCTGATATTTTTTCCGAAAGACGGAAACTCGTTTCCCGAAAGTCGCGGAGTATAATTTTATTTCTGTACTGATAATATGCATTGTAAATCTAGGGAATAACCGTAAAAGTTTTTTGATAGACGCAAAATTAACCCCAAAAAATGAAAAAAACGCTATTTTTACCATTTTATCATGCGATTGTCACGCAATTTTGAACCTTAATGCCGTGGGAAAAGACTGTGACGTCATTCCTGGTGCCATGCCCTTAATCCAGTGGGCGCGGGTTCAATCCCCAACTTACTCCACTTCACAACACAAGCTTTTAAGCTTTCTGTGAAGTGTACATTTGTACAAAGATGTACCTATTTGGGTTTATTTCGATAAACCCAGATTCATTTATATATAAAAAAAATGACGAAAATCGTTCCCAGCATTTGTAATCATCATTGGTAATACATATACTATACTATATTAGCATCTCCTATAAATTAAATGTTTGTCTTATTGGCCCTGCTTTGTGTAGAAGCACAAAATTTCACACAAGTTTAAATTTTAATATAGAACAAAATCATGTTCTTCGTACAAAAAATATTTCAAATTAACGGGTCTAGATGATTTACAACAGATGGCAGTAACTTTTTGCATAATTTGTAAAAAGAGTCCAAAAAGCATCTAATAAAAACTTTAAAAATGTAGAACTCCTTAGTTTAAATAAAAGCACACGACTGTTTTGTAGTTTTGACACACTTATATAAAAAGTATTATTATTTATTTATTTATTTATTGTGGCAATCCACCCGTAAAGAGTGACTTGTGCCAATACAAAAATAAATGAAATTAAATCAATGCAATATTAGAATAATTTTGATAATTAGATGAAGGATGATGATTACAAATAGACTTATAAAGAAAAACAATAAAATAACATGAAATAAACATATTATTACATAAAAGTAAGTGTTAAAAGTTTCAATTATTTTGATGAATGCATTTCATGATTGATAGATGAATGTCTTGTGAATTTTGGGCACATTAAAAAGTATTATATTGGAGATTTTTGTTAGACTTCACTTGTTTTAAACGGGTTTATTTTGTAAAAAAAACGTCAATTTTCTGAAAAATCTAGGTTTGTCGGAACATGTATAATATAATCAAAAGAGTAATGATTTGAGTCACTATTTTGAAATTGGTCAGCACCATTCAAAGAACTCGTTTTTGTAGATATTTCGTTGTATAGTTAACTGTTATAAATAACGTCTCATTTGTCGTTAGAAATAATAATATGCATAATATTTAACGGACATCATATTTTATTCATCGGAAGGCGGGTACGCCTCTGGCTATTGCTGTCTTTAAGAAACGGGTGTATTATTTTATATTAGGTATTTGTTATATTATATTAGGTATTATTATGGGGACGCGCTGATGAAAATTCAATTTTGACTTAAAGCATTAATTCCCAACCTTTGGTTTCAGTTCTCAATCTAGCAAAATCAGTTTCATTGTACACAGTCCTAACCTAAGTAGGCATTTATATTTCTATCCTAAGTTGAGTCAATTTCTTCTATTGATTCTACTCGCATCTACTGAGATTACTACTCGTTATCTCTAGTTTTTCTTCATAGGAAAAATACGGTAGGTTCAGTAATGGCAGATACATCTCTCTCTCTCTCCTGTCGATTTCCTCACTGCTGAGGGTCGCGATTCTCAAACCCAAACACCCGTTGCTTGACCAATCCCCGTCACGCAGCTCTGTCCTCGGCAGATACATCTACATAATATATCTAATAATATCGTTTACAGAAAAAATATTAATTGATTAGGTGCCTATCTATACGATTGTCTCAATTGGTAGTCTAGGTCTAGGTACAAATGGTCAAAAGTATAACTAAATATGTTCGTTTATAAATGTTTTAGCTTCTGATATTTTTATAAGGTAATTGTTTGCTACCCCTCTTCTAAGCTATTAGGCAAAGCTGGTACTCTCCAGAGACCACCATGTTTTAATATGGTACAAATTACATAGTCGCGGGGCAATTCTTTTGTATACTTCCACCACAGGTATGTGTACATACAATGTTATAATATAATACACACTAACTAAGTATAACAAGATGATAATTCGTAGTTTGTTTTACCAGATTGTCCATCAAACATCAAGCGGCGCGGCGTGGAAGACCATCCCTCGGGCCCAGTACGTGACTTCATTGCAGGTACGAATTGGGTAAGTCTTGTATATTTTTACAACCAAATATATCTACCTATATTTCAATAGTATAATTTGGTTTTGAAATTGTTCGGTAAATATAAGACGCTATGTTAAAATGGCGTACTCAAGAATAAGGCCATAATTTCCTGAAGAAATTTTTCCTAAAGTTATTTTCAAAAGACATCTGCATATTTTCAACATTACAATATTTATATTTCCAAAGAATTTGATTTTCACATCTTTCTACGTAATGTTTTTTATTTGTATTTTCTTGGGTTGCTAATTTACTCGTGCTTATTAGACTTAGATATTTCTACAATTTTATTTCGTCTATCGTTTGTCATAAAATTTATTTGCTTCCCAAAAAATCTACGTTTATTTAACTATAAAAATAGTGTCACGTCTCGACGTTTTTATTCAGTTTTGTTATTATTTGTTGATATTCCCATGCAAAACTCCACAAAATCCGTTGAGGTCTCTTTAGAATTCCATTCTTAATTTACTTCAGGGCTAAATATAGGAATAGGTAAGTGTTTTTTTGTTGTTTTTCTTATAATTTCACGTGATGCTGTTTTTTTATACATTACTTAAGCACATTGAAGTCTGCTTCTAGACTTTCTGCGAGGGACATAATATATTAATATCTATCCTGTCTGTCTCTCGTTTACCTGGCCTTCCCAATTTTTCCCTATAACTGGCGACTATGTTTTTGTATTTAGTGTATGTTCAAACCATTTTTATGCTTCCCTGAAGTCTTTCGAGAATATCGACACTTAAGTGTAAAGTGATCACATTCTTTGTATTATTCCTACATAGGAGATACTGCTATTGAACGAACAATCAACAATGTATAGAAAACAACAACAATGTATAGAAAACAAAATGCTATTTATGTATATCAGCATAATTTGCTAAAATTGGGCCGCGTTCTGTATCCGTTAATTTTCACTCAGCGTGTCAACGAGTGATTATCGCGCGAAGCAGAACGCATTTGGGTAATTGTTCCAATTGGAATTGTCAAACAGAGATAGAGATATGAGAGTACTAATAAGAGTGAGTTGATAGATATACATCGAGATAGCGATATCACTGCACTCTTCATTGGTAGAGAGGGATAGACATATTGCGTGTTAATAAGAGTGAGTGAACTGCACGTGCGGACCCTTCTATTATCTATGGCGAGCGAATGTCACCCAACAAATTTGTTGGGTGTTATTCGCAACAACCGAGCGTGTCAACCGTGCACATAGAACACGTTGACTCGCACAACCGAGTGAAACGCACCGATGATAGAACGGCGAACAATAGAACCATAAACAATCGAGCGAATCGCTGAGTGAATTTTAACGGATACAGAACGCACTCTTGGATAAACTTTGAAGGTTTGTTATTGAACTGTTAATTAATATGCGCGATTTCATTGTTGATTAAATTATGCAAATATCTTCTGTGAACAAATGGGGAAAATATTCTAATTTAAAATGATGATAATTAAAAATATCTACACTCGATTATTATCTATCTGAAATAATAGAGTAAAATCAAAAGGTCTATTTACAAAATTATTAATCTCTCTTAGATCGCTTTCAATATAGAATGGATATAAGTCGGCCAATCATATAAAATCAGATAACACCTTGACATTTCTTTCATTTCATCAGTTTCTTGATGTGTATTTATTGATGTTTCAAACAAATAAAATTCGTACATAAAAACATGTTTTACATTTTTAATTACATGTGATATTTTCGAATAATATAGAAATACAAAAATGTCGCACCCATTATTTTCACATTAGATGTAATTAATTGTTGAAATCAAATTGCCGTGGATTATTATTATTTTGGAAATACCTATTGAATAATTAACTTTTTCTTATAATTACATAGCAAGAATATAAATTCAAACAGATTCAATTTTATATTATTTTAGATCTCATAGACAAAACAACAAGATAAAACTGGATTTTTATTAATATTATTTGAGAAATTTACGCATACTTAGGTACAATTCAAAATACCTTTATTCATCAAGACGATGCTTAGGTTGTTGGTCATGGTTGCCACATTTTTTTTGCTGTTCAGATAGTTTGCATTTGGTGAAAAAAAATCGAACATCTATTATATCTCGTTGACTTCAGGTCTATAAAATACGCGTACGCCTTGGTAGGTATTGCAGTGCAGGTTGACAATGACTTAATTTAACGAAATTCAAGGGCTATCTTTTACAGTTATTCCCTAGATAAATGTTCAATACATCTACCCTATTTTTTTCCAAAGCATATTTATTATTTAGTAACGGTTGTGATAGTGAGTCCTAAGGAGATATGTGTAGGTAAATATCGTTATTCCAGTCCAGTGTAAAAAATATATTTTTTTACTAGTAAATAATCTGGCAATTATTGCAAGTAACAAAATCACTATCCAGATTTTTACATATTACTTGCAAGATTTGAGACACCCTTGTTTCAGTAGGTAGGTAACCTATCAAGTACAGACCAAATTGTTGATTTTTATTTATGTAATTTTTTATTGTTGGTTTATTAGAGAGTCTATATAATATAATAACATTACAATATTAAGTATGTAACTATACAGATACTTGTGTTGTTCTTTACAGCGCCGACTAACGAGAGGTTATCGGATAGTGTGACCACGCCCCCCTCGTAATGGTTTCCGATTTGTGGAAAAGAGATGAGAACATGTCTAGAGGGAAATAGAATTATTACCTATACTTTCAACTCTTGCCATTGTAAAAACGTAATGTCGTTGGCAAAGGTATTAACAAAAATACGAAGTATATTTACACAATTAACTATCTATCTAAATTGTCCGATAGGGTCAGAATTGTTTTACAAAACCAAATAAAATCACTAATAACTAAGAATTTAAAACGGTTCCATTATCCTAGGATTTTTCGTCAGTTGGACTTTCTCCCAATTTTGAAAATTTGTATTAATTTCTTGTTCTTGCGATTCCATATCTTCTTTGTTTTCAAGTTTTCAAAATTGAATACAAAATATAAAATATTTTTTTTTCCGCAATTTCAACTCCATGTTGTCTTAACAACGTTTTCTTTTTTTTCTTTTGCATACCTACATTCATATTCGTAGATCTGAGTAAAGGGATAATTATTGATGGTATATCTGCGTAAAGAAAATACCTAATACTAAAATCCTTTCCTTTACCTCACTGCTTGTTATGACGAAAATTTACCAAACTTCTATTATAAATTAATTTTATAATTGACCATACCTTATTATCATAAAATCGCTTTCCACCACAGCAGGCACTTTATATTCAACCATTGCCGTGAAATTTGCTAAGTTAGCTAGGCAATTCGGAAGGAGACAGGTTTCTGTTAGTTGTTTGTAACGATTCAAGTAATTTTGGGCAGGTCTATTAAAATATTTTAATTTTTGTTCATCAGACCGTCACGAGTTGGTTGTTTGCGTTGAAAAGTTTATCTTCTTCCCATGTATGTGGACTTGTATGTTGTTTATTGTCCAACCCATTGTTTATTATACCTATATACAACATACCAATATTTACCTACCATAAATATACCTACTATACGTAGTACTTCAACATTTATACTTACCGACCTTCTATTTCTTCAGCCTTGATCTCTTCACTGTAGTCCACCAGTGAACTGGTGGATTTAGGCCTATTCCAAAAAGAGATGCCTTAAAATGCAAATTCATTTGGCACGTAACTCCAATAATACGTTTACGGGTTGGGTGGGGGGACGACGACGAAATAATATTTTTTGATGTGTTTCTTAGTGTATTTCTAGTAATTTTGGACTTGCCTGATTTACATAGGCGAGGTGGTCGGTAGCCTGGTTGGTAACGCGCTCGACTGTTAATCCAGTGGGCGCGGGTTCGATCCCCGATGCCGACCTCGGCAGTAGGTACACCACTTCACAACACAAGCTTTTCAAGCTTTTTGTGAAGTGTACAAAGATGTATTTGGGTTTATTTCGATAAAGCCAGATTCATTTTATAAAAAAAAAATGTTTTGGAATTCACACAACAAAAAAGTCATCATTAACTCATTTTATCAAAAAATGGGGTTAGCAAATTTACATCCTAAGGCATCGAAATGTTGATGAGTCCTCTATGAGTCGAGTAGCCCAATACATATATGTATTATACTTATAGACAAAGCAGTGTCTCAAAAAGTTCAGCAACAGGGTTCGCCATCCATTATTAGTCTTTGTTTTTTTTTTTTTTAAAATTAATAAACATTAAATTTTGGCGGGTAAGTACCTACTAGTTTGATGATTAATTTAAACGGGTTTCTCTGTCCTATTTTAGATAAAATTAAATTATTTAATTACGTAGGTATTGCCAGAGGAAAGAGAAAATATAAGGAGAATTTGTTTTTAAACTATGAAAACCATGAAAACTTTAAATTTTGATACTTTTACTTCTCAAGACAAACTGTATGGTTAGGTTATGTTGGGTTGCCTTTTGTGGGGAAAATATGTGACAAAAGTAATTTTTCTCTTGAAATAGGTTTCATTCTTATAAGACCTCATAAGTACAAGTTGCTTCCAAATACAGGTACTTACTTACTTTATATTATGAATATACCTAGTAGTGATTTATTGGGACATGTGGAGAGAACGAACGATGAAAGGATAGCAAGAAAAATTTACCTGGGTGAAAGAAGAGTTGTAAGGA
This sequence comes from Ceraclea dissimilis, assembly GCA_963576895.1. Classification (NCBI taxonomy): domain Eukaryota; kingdom Metazoa; phylum Arthropoda; class Insecta; order Trichoptera; family Leptoceridae; genus Ceraclea; species Ceraclea dissimilis. Next base: position 10,532,312 of record OY756369.1, read on the forward strand.
AACGTGACCGTCATAATCACATGGCTGGACCACGTTGACCAGATCCTCAAGGACGGACGTGTTTTGAGCAAATGTAATCGTAGAATGTGTATGAGGAATTGCATGAATGTGACGGAAGCCCCAAGTGTGTGTAAGGATAGGAAAGTCTGGCGATCCGTTCTCTCTGCCTAACTCGCAAGGGAGGTGGCGTTTAGTATTAAAAAAAATAAAACAATAAGTAACAACTAATAATGTAATAGTCCGAGAGCCCGCTGCTTATATTATGACGTATCTGTTTTTTGATCGGTATAGGTATTACATCGCACTAGGGTTGCCTATCAAAATCTTGCCGCAACCCCCCCTGCACCCCCGAAAAAGTCCCTCTTCGCGGTTTTTCGCATTTTATAGGAATATGGTAAGAGATAGGAGAAAGTAGTCAATGACAAAAATAATCCTTGCTAAATTCTGTACAAAAAATGTGGAGTCAATTTTTTCGTACGACTAGTAGTTTACCCGTAATGGCAGCGGGCTCTTGGACTATAAAAAGTGTGAGTAGATGGTGAGGTACCTATTTATTTCTAGCTGGGTTTAATATTATTAGTCAGGTAGTCGAGACCATCTTAGTGATGTTAAACGAGAGAAGTTATCTTCTCATGATAAATCTTTTCAATGAAAACTTAATTAGTTTAGCGTTTAATTTGTAACAGAGTTGAAGTCACTTCTTGAAGGGTTTCTCTTACCCCTCGCTGCGCTCCTGTGTGGATGAGGAAGATACCTAGTAATATCAAGGCGGCGTCTGGCCTGTCTGAGATGATTAACAACACCGTTAACAAAGTAAATATACACCTGACCAGAGCCGGTTTTAGAGGTTAATTTATTGTATTAAAAAATATTGGGCGTAGTTGTTACATTCGTCAGAATGAGGCTGTTTCATAATGTGACTATTTGGATCTATAAAAATATGTGAAATATGTCGATGTGGAAATGCTTTGGAACTATTGATTCGTTTATTCATTCGATATGTTTTTGATAGAAATAAATGGATGCGTTGAAATGTGTCTATCTTTTTTGATTCGTTCAAATAGTCCGACTGGGGGACTAAAGTATAATCGAAATAACTTCCGTAATCTAAACTTACATTGAATGATTCAATTATATTAAAGCAAGTTACTCGATTAATAAAATATACTTTTCCATACTTGAAATCATCAAAATGACATTTCATGATTGTACGAGTTAAGAAATTTTTTGTAATGTGAGAATGGAATGTTTAATTTTTTCAGACATGCATAAAAAATCGATTAAATTAATGTGATAATACCCATTTGGCTACAAAGTAAAACACATTTTTTCTCTTTCACACAATGCCTTACGGGGATACTCTATCTCTGTCTCTCATAAAAATAGGTTCTTGATTGTCTTACTCTCTGATTTCATATGCCAAGATTCGCTAGGGATTCAAAATCGATTGAAACGAATTGATCGATTTTATTTTGGGACGATTATGAATGAATACTCATAAAATGAAAATTACATACAAAGTGTTGTAACTTTTAATTAGCGTGTCGATATTTTTGTTGTTTTTAATAGACACATTAATTTTCAAAGTATTATTTTTGAAAATATCCGTAGTAGGTGTTTAAAATAATAAAACATGGTTTATTTTTAACTCGCATCGCGAGCGACTTTAATGAGGGTTATCCAGATACTGAATTTACATCAATAATAATAAATGATTTTATACAATTATTCTATACAATATTAAGGCAATTGCAATGCAACATTTTATGTCTTCAACAGTAGGTACAATCATCTTCTTTATAATTATGTATGTCCCAAACAATGTCGAAACATGTCAATGATGTCAAATACATGTCAATGATGTCAAATACATGTCAACGATTGTTAACATAGAGAGGCATAGATCCAAATCTTACTTCTTCTTCTTATTCATTCTTTCGGCAAGTCTCCCAACATGCGGTGGCTTATGCCCGATCCCACCAACTACCACCTAGGAAGCAGACCCCTAAGGAATTTCCATACAAAACTACAGATAATTTGAGTGATTATTGTAACTGTCATAACCTTTAAGATATAAATCCATACAAAATACAGCATGCAGCTCTACTTAGTTAGGTGCCCAAATATCTCCGCCCAGAATCTCCCTCACTTAAGTAGCTGCATGCTGTATTTTGTATGGATTTATATCTTAAAGGTTTTGACAGTTATAATAATCACTCAAATTATCTGTGGTTTTGTATGAAAATTCCTTAGGGGTCTGCTTCCTAGGTGAAAGTTGGTGGGAATGGGCATTATTGTCTTATTTTTTAAACCCTGATGGAAAATTTGTTTTGGATAATCCACCGCATAAGGCACGATTTACAACATCGGCAAATTGGAACGGATTGTTTATGAATGTAAATAGATAGCTGGCAGAGATCGCAGCATTGCGATAAGTTCGCCCTGGTGAACAAGTTATCTAAATTCTATTTGTAATTTTAACATAGCTTTGAATTTGTCTCTGTTCCAAAAATCTAAGTTTTGTATTATTGCGTCATGGTCCGCAAAATCAAATAATCAAAGACCGGAATCATTTTGCATATTCACATTTCGATGATTCGATGTATGGATAACGTCTCATCTTAATAGTTAGTAGTGAATTTATAATAATATTAACAAGCAAACGATTTACAGCGTGTGGGATGTTTTAATTTAAATAAAACAGTTTTAACAAATCGACACAATACAAAATAATAATTTATATTTACTTACTTAATTACGGTCACTGTATTTCAATGTAACTGGTAATTGGTGGGCAAAAATACTTAACAGGGAAGAACTAAATATTGCAGTACGAGTATTTAGACCTACTAGCTGTAATCCGTCAAATATGGCGCGGTTTGCGGGGTAGGCAGAGAGAACAGACCACCAGACTTTCTTATCCTTATACTCTAGGTTTTGTACGTACATTTCTATGGCAAATATTTTTTTTTATTTAGTGTAGATTTTAAGATTTTTCTTTTAAAATCACAATTTATGTTTTGTGAAAACATCGGATTTTCTACATGTCGTAGTTGAATATAACAAATGCTTATCTCAAAAGATATACAAAATGTCCATCCATTGTTTTAGCTGTTGAGATAACTACTTGTAAGTATTTTCTATTCTACTTAAAAATATTTGTACCTACTACAATACCTATTAACCAATTCATTTTAAAAATCACAAAGTACGAACTAAAAATAAAGTCTACCTAATCGGGAATTCTGATAACGTCGATATCTTTTGATAACCTCTCAAAACATTTCGTAGGTTCGTAATGTAAATTAAAAATATGGAATAGTTTTCGCTGATATCTGAAGGCGCCGCGATCGTTGAATGTATATATTCCGTGTATATTCGAACAGCTTGCAGTAGTTGCCACGGTCCTGCTTTACATTAAGGGCTTGGCACCACGAATGACGTCATTTCCCACGGCATTAAGGTTCAAAATCGCGTAAACAATCGCATGATTAAATGGTAAAAATAGCGTTTATTTCATTTTTTGGGGTCAATTTTGCGTCTATCAAAAAACTTTCACGGTTATTCCCTAGATTTTAATGCATATTATCAGTACAGAAAAAAAAATATTCCGCGACATTCGGGAAACGAGTTTCCGTCTTTCGGAAAAAAGATCAGAGGTATTTTCCATTTTTTTTTGAGAAATCTATACAAGATATAAAAAATCTTTTACGGTTATTCCCTAGATAAAGGTTCAATGCATCTACCCTATTTTGTTACAAAGCATATTTAGTATCGGTTGTCGAGATATAAGGTCTCCCGTTTTTAGAAATTTTTGAAATGTCGGTATGCACACTCTTAATACCCAGTTTTGTTGAAAATAGTGTAAGCTGATACTGTAATGTATGGGAAGGTATTTTCCCAAGTAGTTGATTATGATTGGCGGCCCTTTGTATCGATGTTGAATGGCTAAATTAACATGCTGATATTCTTCATACTAGAAGCCCTGAGAACATTGGGAGAGAGAGTTGAGAGACTCTGTAAAAAAGGGTATGAGTTCTATGTAGGGTAGGCAGAGAGAACAGAACGCAAGACTATTCTCATAGTGAAAAGTGGAGCTGAAAATCCATAAATGGTACCTACCTAATAATTATACATTTGTTAAACGAATGTTCTCCTCATACTCAGTACTACATAATATAGCGTACTTTTTAAAAGTAGGTCCGTTTGATGTAATTTCTCAGGAGTCCTCAGCATGGGCGTCGCCTACCTCGGAGTTAGGGGGGGGGGGGGGTGGCAACAAAATATAAAAAAATATGTAGCATCAAGAACGCGTAAATACCACCGCAGGCGAATTTTTTTTATGGGACATACTGAAGAAGGTCGTGATGTGGTTTGTTTATTTGAAAATGTATACATAACAATACTTTGCACAATAAAATGTATGAAAAATGTTTGTTTATAAAAAAGTCATTTTTTTTATGAAACTGATGGAATATCATACTAATTTTTGAAAATTTATGGCATAATGAGAAAATGTGTGGTAGTTATGTGATTTTATATGAAGTTTTATCATTTGATGTAAGTACCTTAACTTACTTGTTTTTGTTGTTGCTTATATTGTACTCGTTATTATTATTATTCATGTTAAAGGCTTGCGCCGTGAATAAATAAATAAATAAATAAATAAATTTAGTATGAAAAATTATATACCTATTCCAATCTCTAGGGAGCGGGGGGGCAGCTGCCCCCCTGACGACGCCTATGGTCATCAGTATACACTTCGCACCACCGAGCTTTCGAATGCCATTCACCCGCCTTCGAGTATATCCGGCAGAAATTGTAGTTATCGAACAAAACAGGATATAAGGTATCAAAAGTGTTAAAAAATAAAAATGAAAAATAGCATTATAAACTCATTTCGATACGAATATAGTACTTCTAATAAAATAATACTATAAAGTCATTATAAGATTGCATGTCAGCTAAATTGTCTAATTCAGAGAGAGTCAAAGACTTCTGAAATGAAGAAATACAGTATGGAAAAAACAGCAACTACGAGATTGATGACTTTATTTGAAAAGTCGCTTCGGTTGCATTTACATGTCAGCAGTTTTCATTTTCAAAATTATAAAGCATTCGTGTATTTTAGCTTTGCTTGAAAAAAACTATAGATTTGGTGAGCGACACCCGGGTAAGCAAATATTTATGTATTTTGACTGGTCGTTGCGGGTAAACTGCTAGTACTATGAAAAAAAGAATGTATGGATAATTTTTGTAGAGAATTTAGTAAGGATTATTTTTGTCATTGACCACTTTCTCCTATCTCTTGCAATATTCCCAAAAAAATCGAAAAACCGTGTAGAGGGACCTATTTGGAGAGGGGCAGGAGGACGTGGTAGGATTTTGGTATGCAACTCTGTATGAACCTTTGTGTTAACTTTCATTCAAATCGCATTTTTATTAAAAATTAAAAAACATATGGGTCATATTTTAAGCGGTCGGATCTTAGACTTTGATGATGAACTGAATTCCCTCTATCCTTATATTATTGTTGTATAAAATCTATATATTTTGTTTTAAAGTAATAATTGCTAACGAATTAGACTTGTCTTCACCCACACATAAGTGTTCCTCTTCTATATAAATAATTACAGCTTGGGGCAGTCAATATTTTATTTAAAAGTACCGATGAATAATCATATTTCATTATCATCGCTCTTCTTGCGACATTGTCAAATCTGCAGCATTAAATATCTCTACTTTAAAAGATTAAGTGTCATCGTACCACCCCGGGGATATAATCAGTCAATTAAACAAAAAAAAAAACGAAAAGAAAACTCGTTTAGCGATATCTTCTCTCAGTCAAGTCCCGAATTCAATCTTAATGAATCTGAAAATTCTTTGTGAAGTAAGTACTTAGATAGAGATACTTATTATCTCCAAATCTCTCAGACACTTCATGTTGAGGAATTGTTTCTTTTGATATCGACACCATCTTGAGTTAGTGGAACTAAAATTATTTTGCGTAAAGCAGGTAATTTTATATTAGACAAAAATAACCAAATAAGGGTGTCCTATTCGTATCAATCTAACTACTAAGTAACAAAAACCCTTTAAACAAAAGTGGCTATGACTCTCCCGTTTAATTTATTTTTGCGGCATGTTTTGACTGTTTTTTTTTTATCAAAAAATCCCAATACAATGAGCGTGTGGCGTATTTATTGCCAGTGCCAATTTTAATAAGCAGCCACGGTCACACTATACAATACCTACAGGTTTCAACATTACACAAAATTCCTACAATTTTTCTACAAAAAAATAAAAGTCAAATGAATACTTGTATGAAAAATGTAAATTCGCTAGTTTGTAGTCTCTATTTATTCAGAAGAGGACTAATTCGATTCTGGCATCACACTGTAGGGTTTTGAGGAAGAAAGTACGTCCTATACACAATCTACTGATTAAAATTATCGTTAATAACGGCTGATGTAGAAAAGTCAAATTATATTACAGCCTGTTGTATGCCAGTACGATAAACTTACATCGGTAATATATACCAAAATGTGATTTGCCATGTAAACAGAACATTACCTACGTAATGATATTTCTTCTCAAAACATACATTTCCATATTTATATCTAACGTAAATTATTTAGTTTGTTTTCGTAGAATATAAAAAAAATGCTGATTTAACTGAATAGACAACGAGAATATATTCCGGAAATTGTCGTGCAGATGAAAGAATGAGAGAGGAAATGTTATTGCTATTCAACGACAAATACATCATACGAATAATAATATGAAAAAAGAGTAAATAAAAAGCTAAAGTACTGACATAATATTTGGTATGTACAGTGTACACATACTGGTATACCTACATATCAGTAAACACAATAAAATGCTGCCATACTCAGTACTAGACTAGTAAAATATTATTATTGTTCAACTCAACAACCGCCAGCTTTGCGTTTCTTCGTTCAGTTTTTTCCCGAAAGCGTCGCTTTTCACATTTGCGTGAAAATTATTTCATTTCCCCCTTAGCGTATCGCTTACTTTTCTCTGCTTATCTGTTGCATGTCGGGGTTAGATGAGGAGGTGCGCGGGCGGAGGACGGAGGAAGGGCGGCGCGACGCTCCACCGTCAGTCGGCCGCGAACTGCCTGTACGCTTGCTTGTCTGAAGAGCTTTATATCAGATTCATCCGCTCACGATCGTTTACTTACGATGTCAAAACAAACGACGGAGTTTTTAGATAAATAAAAAAGTATATCGTCGTGTGTGATGTAGCGTGCCACGCGACAACATGGGCATCACATGTCCATACTCCCGAGGGGGTTATTGATTATGAGAACCTTATTAATAATATTGTTATCACCATGAAATTATATTTTAAAGTGTGGACTATGAGAGTGATCAGGGTATTGGTGTATTTTCTTGTGATGGGTGCCACTGTGGGTCAAGAGCTACCCAGAGGCTGCGAGAGACGTGGGACAACACTATCTTGCAGTCTCAGAACAATAGGAAGTGCGAGAAGTTTAATCAAATCCTTACCACCGACAGTCGCCGCTCATTTACCAGAACTTCATTTAATTTGTAGTGATGTACTATTCTTTGAGAGTTCTCTGGATCATCCTAATCATTCCAACGAATCATCGGTATTTTTATCTCAGTTGAGAAGACTCAATCATTTACAAATTGACTATTGCAAGATTCGACACATTCCACAGCGAATCTTTTCACATTTCAAAGAGTTAAAATATTTCTCTTTAAGAACTCATAATAATGATTGGTCAGCAATGATGATGGAATTAAATTCTGAGAGCTTTTTTGGACTGTCAGAGTTAAGATACTTGGATTTGTCTGACAACAATATCTGGAATATACCGACAAATGTATTTTGTCCACTGTACAGTTTGAAAACTTTAAATTTAACGAGAAACCGCATTCAGGATGTCAGTCAGCTGGGAATGTCGGATTGGGGAAAAACACCACTTAGCGAGTCATGTAACACAGCGTTAGAAGTTCTGGACATATCAGATAATGATATAATCACTGTTCCCGACAACTTCTTATCCAACTTGAGATCGCTTTCATCATTGCACCTTCAAGAGAATGCGATATCATCTATTGGAGATCGAGCTCTGTTTGGATTAACATCACTTCAAATGTTAAATGCCTCGAGCAACTTTATAGTTAGTCTTCCGCCGGAGTTATTCCAATCATCGCGAGACATAAAACAAATATATTTAACTAACAATACGATAAGTGTTCTAGCCCCTGGACTATTCGATGGACTGGACCAATTACAGGTTTTAGATTTATCATATAATGAACTAACGAGCAGGTGGGTGAATAGAGATACTTTTTCTGGTTTAGTTAGAATGATTGTACTAAATATGGCTCATAATTTAATAACAAAGATAGACTCAGTGGTGTTTCGTGATCTGTATAGTTTACAGATATTGAGTTTAGAACATAACAAAATCGAAATTATTTCTGAAGATGCTTTTGTAGAATTGAAAAATTTGCACGCTTTAACATTATCCCATAATAATTTAAAGACAATACAAGCTTATCAATTTTCAGGATTGTATGTTTTAAATCAACTTTTCTTGGATCATAATTCAATTAATTTAATTCACAAAAGAGCATTTGAAAATGTTACAAATTTGCAAGATTTAGGATTAAGCGGAAATGAACTAAATGTAGTTCCTTCGGCGATTAAAAACTTAAGATTCCTCAAGTCTCTAGATTTGGGTAAAAATAATATTAGCGTTATATTGAATTCATCCTTCGAAGGACTTGACCAGTTATATGGATTAAGATTAGTAGACAATAAGATATCTAAAGTATTCACAGAAAGTTTTAATAATTTGCCATTGTTGCAAGTGTTGAATTTAGCATCAAATGTAATTGAATTTGTTGAAAGGGGTTCATTCAATAGGAACCCTACGCTGAAAGCAATTCGCTTGGATGGCAATAAATTGAAAGACATTACAGCGATATTCGATGAATTGAAATCTTTAGTTTGGTTAAATGTATCCGACAATGAAATAACAAGATTTGATTATAACGATTTGCCATCAAATCTTGAGTGGTTTAATATAAACTGTAATAGATTGGTTAATTTACCAAGAAGCTCAGGCGTAGATAAAATCAACATTAAAATACTAGACGCTAGTCATAATAAAATACAACATATAAACGGCAACGTCATCCCGAACTCGGTTGAAACATTATATTTAAATAATAATAATATACACACAGTGGAACCGGCTACATTTGTTGATAAGAAACATTTGGCTAAAGTTATGATGTTTGATAATCATATCCAAACAATGGACATTGGGGCATTAGCACTTAGCCCTATTGAGGAGGGGAAAGATATTCCGCAGTTTTATATCAGCGGTAATCCCTATAAATGTGATTGTACTATGGAATGGTTACAAAGAATAAATCAACTCATTCACACACGGCAGCACCCCCGCGTTGTCGATCTAGAGACAGTCATGTGTTCGTTAACACATTCTCGTGGTATTACTACAAAAGCTGTATTAGAATTAAAGTCGTCTCAATTCCTATGCCCCTATGATAGTCATTGTTTTGCATTATGTCATTGCTGTGACTTTGACGCGTGTGACTGCGAAATGACCTGTCCAACGAATTGTTCATGTTACCATGACCTCACCTGGACGGCTAATGTAGTCGATTGTTCTAATGCCGGATATACTGAAGTACCCGCAAAAATCCCAATGGACGCGACCGAAATATATTTAGATGGTAATAACTTAAAAGAGTTGGGCAGTCACGTATTCATCGGTAAGAAAAAATTGCAGGTTTTATATTTGAACAATAGCAATTTGAATAATGTACATAATCGAACGTTTAAAGGGGTGGAATCGCTCAAAGTTTTACACTTGGAAAATAATAAACTGCAAGAACTTCGTGGAGATGAATTCGATCAGCTTCATAATCTTAACGAATTGTACCTCGATCATAATAGCATTTCGCAAGTTGGCAACGATACTTTTAAAGCTATGAAAAATTTGGAAGTTTTACGACTGGACGAAAATAAAATTGTAAATTTTTCCCCTTGGCAACTTCTCGCTTCTTCATCTGGTAGTTTAGCACACGTGTCGCTGGAGGGAAACAAATGGTCTTGTGACTGTAGGAATATTGTCAAATTAGAATCTTGGTTGCGGAGAAATCCAGGTGATCCAGAAAAAATGTTTTGCTACACTTCTGGTAAGAGTCGCGAGAGAGAGACGATAGCTTCGGTGCTTAGTCGTTGTAGCAGTTATATGGATAATTCCTTAGCGACTTCAGTTACTCAAAGGGATATCTTTACGGCACCTACATTTATTGGTCAGAATTACATATCGATATTTGCCGGTATATTGATATCCATCATACTTCTATTCATGATAGGAGCCTTGATATTTGCATTTAGACAAGATGTACGCTTGTGGGTTCATTCTAAATATGGTGTTAGATTATTCAAAGATAATACAACAACCAATATTGCGGAGTTAGATGCAGACAGATTGTACGACGCGTATTTGATATATAGTATTAAAGATGAAGATTTTGTCACCAGAGTAATTTCCTCCGAGTTGGAACAGGCCGGTTACTCAGTATGTTTACATTATAGAGATATTCACATTATGACTGGTAATTCGTATCTCGCTGACAGCATTTCAAGTACTACTGAAGCGTCGAAGCGAATTGTCATTATCTTGACACTGAATTTTCTCACACTCGAATGGATGAATCATGATTTACGAACATCGCTACTTTCGACTCTAAAGAGCTTGAGACTGGCATCAAAAAATAATAAAATGATATTTGTGTTGACGACTGATGTCAGCACTCTCAATATAGATCCCGATCTTCAAGTTTATCTCCGGTCACATGGAGTGTTTTATTGGGGTGAGAAAAGATTTTGGGAAAAGTTTAGATTTGCTATGCCAGATGTGGTGATTGAAAAGTCTAAACATACAAATTCTACTCAGTCACTCAAGAGTTTACCTATTGAGGTGCGAATGAGTCCTAATCTTCGATATACGGCTACACCTACTATCCTAGAAAATTCTAACAGATTTCATAAGACTTTACCTCCAAACATTGCTCACCATAATCTCATAGAGAATGGTTCGTGCGGCGGTTACGAACAAGAGTCTTCATGTTCATATAATTGTAAAGATTCCAGGCATGGATTCGCTTCTACGGGAAGGGGCAAAGCCAACGGAGACCTCAGAGGTAGGACGTATTTCGTCTAACAATCTTCGTGTCAGGTTATTTTTAAAGGCTGTGAAAATAGGTTACACTGTATAAATAAGGACCAATGCCTTTCACATTAGAAATACAAGGTGAGTGAAATCGTTAATACACTTGAAAATTTCTTTCAAACATTTTTGATACAGACATTTCATTAATTAATGTAACATTAACGGCGAAACACTTTTATGAACGAAAAACAAATGTAGGAATTCAATAAATTATTTTCTGAGAAAAAATACACAAAATTCATTTGAAATAGAATGTTACAAATCTTCAGAGGAAATATTATGTCAATTCTAATCCCTAAGAATATTAAAACATCACTCAGGATACTGAAATACGTAATAATTAATCATAAATATTGTTAATCCGAATTATACCAAATAATTCTTAAAATCGCCTAGCTTTTACTGTTTCCTATAATTGTTTAGTACATAGCTAAGTATTTCTTATATTTATCGCAAATTTAATAACAAATAGTGTGATTAATATTAATTACTTTTTATTTGTGTATGATTCAAGAAAATTAAATGGATGTGCTTTTCATTTTCGCGCAAGTACGGGTTTAATTGGAAATAAAATGTATACAAGATTTTCATACAAACAGTTGTATCACTGCAGCACCGCTTGTTATAAAAAGTATTCTTTGACTAATTATATTGATGTTATTGTAGGTAAATTGTCATGATAATCAATAAGTGTTGTGGTTTTTTCGGTACATATTTCTGAAGCCATGGTCACTGTTTTGAGACCAACGACCATAGGCAAATAAAGGTTTTACCGATGCGTCGGTCACGGATATTTTATACCCAATATTACATATAGTCAACCCCGAAAAAATTACAACTATTCTTTGATTAATATATTACAATTTAACAATATTTATTATAAGCGTATAAATGAATAAAATGAAATTAAAATTCTGTCTTGATACTGATTGTAAATTCATGATACTATATTTTATAATGGACTCTATACTTAATAATTATTATTTATTAATTTATTTATTATACCCTACTGTAAGGAAATGTCGACTGATTATTGTAAATATTATTATGACTATACGTGAATTTTATTATTTATTTATTTATTTCCAAGTTTCACTTTTTTCAATCGTTTTATAAGTATTAAAATCTAAATGATTTAAAAAACTTTTCATACTTTACGAGTTTAGTTTTCTTGCACAACATTATAAACACACACTTTGAAATAGACTTGTTTTACTATTTCATTGTCCAAATTTTTTATAAATTTTTATATAAGAATATTATGCTACCAAGATATCTCAAATTTTTATGCTAACACCATTTACTTATGTGGGAATTATGTATTCTGGATGAGCTTTCAGTATTTTTTTTTCTAATTGGTCTAAAATACGCACTATTTGATGAATAATTCGGGTAAAGTCGTAGGTGTATTGCCTCTCATGTGAGAGGTTTCATTGTTAATTTATAGTATACATTTGCAGAATATTTGGAGAGCCTTTTTACTTACCCTTAATAACGGATACTTTCACATGTTTTGTGATATAAATATTGAAGTGAATGGCGGGTTATCAATCCAAAATGGGAAATAATTGGATACAAATTCGTTTGTAGTCATCCGAATCTTAATTTATTATAAATATTAAATGAATCGTTTTGATTCGCATGCAAAATTATTTTCAAACCTATTTGGTATCAAATTGAATAGAAATTGGAAACCTGTATGTTTTTTACAATCGTTTTTCTTAAGTTATGATTAAAGTCATCTGGCTTTTATACAATAACTTATGTTAGATTGATTTGTAAGCCAAGTATGTAAACTAAAGATGTATATATTGTATGTAATTGTAATGTAAATAATGCATAATATATACTATACTGTATTATAATTATTATTATGTACTAAGTGTTGTACTTATAATACTATTATTCAATGTAAGAATTTCAGTAAAAAGTGATATAAACATTAAGCATTTGTAACTGAAAATATATAATTATCTATTAATATACTGTACCTATTATTACTATTATAATTATTATATATTACTATTATTTCAAATGCTAATGGTTAATAAATATTGTTTTTATAATATTTTTCGCATTTTTAATTTTTGCAATCAACTTGTTCAAAGACTAAATGATTTCATATCCACCAGGCCTTATTGTAAAGAGAAAACCAAAATTGGAAATAGATTATCTTCTACAACTATTTCACTCTTCAAAGTTCCACAAGGGACCACATACTTACACGTTAAGTAATCTGTTGGATACAATGAGAGGAGTAATTTTACTCCTTTCCTTCTAATATCTCACCAATCTATATTCTCTGTAGGACATTGACTTGATGTTTTATTTTTTGTATAAATATTCCCACAGTTGAAAAGTTTCAGCCAAACTGAAGTTCTGTATAATATGGCAACTGAATTATAAATATGAAATTTATTTAAACCATTACGTAATTTAGGTACTCCTTTGGGAAAAGTAGATAAAAACCTCTCAATCTACAATGGCACGTGCATGGAGATCTATGGATTGAAACAACTGGATATCAAAGCAATTCATTTCTTCACTGGATTCAGCTGGAAACTATGAGTCGTCACATCAAAGGGAATGCAGGAGCCATTGGACTGAGGAGCTGTAGGTCGAAGCAATTCAGGACGGAGTTTGGATCCCTTTGACTCAGGATCACACCCAGGTTGATGGTGATGGTGATTATTCATAGGTACTAATTAACATAACTGAAGCAATAATTATATACGCATGGTACTAATAACACACGAGATGTATTGGTAAGTACGATTATTCATCCCCTGTTTGGAAAACTACTATAAAAACTAATTTCTTATCGAGACGTAGGTATGCCTAGTTTTCTTTAGAAATAAGACAATAGCTTTAGGTATATTTCTAATTTACAAATATAAATCAAGGTTTTCAAACAAAAAGTTAAAATGGAGAAATGTCGATAACGAGAACTTATATTTACTCTAGCAGTACCAATTCATCTAATAAATATTAAGTTGGAAATATTTATTGGTATTGAAGTTGAGCCAATTGATTATTTGTCGATGATGTACAGACGAGATATCGCTTTTTTCTAATAGGTATTCAATAGTTCGTTACACATGAATGAATCTCTTATTTAAAATTGACAATAAATTTGGGTACAAAATCATAACGATTTGACTTGTAATTGAAAATAATAATATTGTTATTTGTAATAAATTCAATATAAAGATGTTCTCACAAAGGAACCGATCCACGCAAGTATTCATAAAATAAGTTAAATATACGATTATTTTAAATTAAATTGAATTTATTGATTAAAAATATTATCCCGATTTTTATATAATGATACCCACGAAAAAGATTAAAAAAGTATCGGTTTTTCTTGTTTCGGTTGTTTTACATAAATTTTATAGATTTGTGAGGTCCTCTTTATTTTTTGTACTCTCAATAGTGTTCGTGAAACTACATATTTTTCACGATGAGGCGAGAAACTTCACATAATTTTATTGTTTGCACAGACAATAGTGTATGTGATTTCACAGATTTTATTAACACCGTACTTACTATATAGGTCCTTATCCTATTATTGCGTAGTAGTATTGTAGTAGTTAGTATGAAATAAATAGATTAAAAAAAATATATAAAAAACATTCATTCAAATGAAAGGTTGATTGCCTACTAATATATAATACTAATATGTACTGGCATGATTATAATGTTACTTTGATATTGAAAATAATATACTATACATTTTGGGACATCTATTTGTGAAGTACCTTAAGTATTTAGGTAATGTGAATTTTCATTCCGTACACAAACCCTTGATTTACCATTTAGGTTTGTATATAAATTACACGGTAAAAACACAGAAAGTATGTCGGTGTCCGTATAAATATTTTAATAAAAATTCTACGCAAGCAATATCAGTCATGCGAAAATGAAACCGAGAGGAAAAATTAATGATAATAATGTAGCGCTTATTAAAATTATTATATTCAAAATGGTGGATATTTGTATCGGTGAACATCAAAAGGGGTAATCAGAATACAGAAAAAAGAGAATTTATGATAGGGTCAAAGAATTAGTGGATACATCTTCTATTAAATTTATTGTAAGACCAATATCTTATTAATAGAATGGATATGCGAGACACTTTGGGTCTACGAGTATGTGTCGTTTCTTTTATTACAACTGTTAAAAACAAATGGTTTCCGATACAAAAAGGCACGAAGCAATATAATTTGATGGGTGATCAGATTCCTTATATTGACTTTCTTATATTCGTGTGTATATTTCCATATTATCATAATATACTCAGTTCTATCTATAGGTTCCATTAATTTCTGCTTTTCACCTACGAAATCGCGAGGTGAAGAAATATGTTGAGATTTAGTTTGAATATTGTTGAAAATCATTTGATCCTTCTTTTTTGAAAGCATAAAAGATGAAGATACACTCTTCAGAGGTCCCTCGCTCTCACAATTTCCGAGACCTTTAAATTAGAACCGATTCTGCGTCCTATAACAAGTTCAGAAACATGTACGAATTTAAAATTGCTGGGACATTTTTCATTTATAGAAGTATAGCTTGCCTGTATGGATTCATATGGATTTCTTTTGAATATAACACATGATACAACAAATCCAAGACAAATAATAAATGTTTTGGTATACGGGATTCACCCACCAATAATTCCTTACATCTGGCATTATCAAGAGCGCTGAGAAATCCCAACAGGCAATCGTGTCACCTATCTCCATTAGTTATTCGAGTTTATGAAACAGTTTCAGAGAATTGGTCTACACTACAGTACGAGTGTCGAGTATGGTAAATGTTGAATGTATAATGTATTGTACACGTTGTATAGTGATTGGTGTTAGAGGAACAATCTCACACACTCGTGAACACAAATTACTGATTATATTGCTCGCTGCATTTTCATTTAATATTATATGAGACGATTATACCGACGCAACTGTTAGCGTATTATGGAATTTCATGGAAATCCCTACATTTTAATATCGATGTAAATTTTATTTGGTATTGGAAGTTTTACTATCAAATTGTAAAGTGATTGAAATGAAAGTTTATTATCTAACAGATAAATAACGAAAATCAATATATAATCTTTTGGAATATTAGTAAAATGCAGATAAATATTTTGACGTGCCTACCTACTCAAATATTTAATTATTAATTTGAGATGATGATTCCAGGACACATTTTGTATTACTGTCACTATTACAAAGTCATTTCATTTCCCGGCTTCGATATTTTTCATTTCCACATTTTTTCCTTCTTTTTCCCAGTACCTAAAATGTAAAATTGGCCATTTTGTAAATATTGGATGTTGATAATGTAAAGTGAAATGTAGAGAGTTTCCTACACTGTGTGGAATTGAACCGAAGGTCGGGCGAGATAATGAAAAATCTACAAATGGGAGTCCCAAGTCCATTTCCTATATATCTGATGTGATAATAAAATTGTACGACTTCTTAAAAATGATTGTGAATATATACTAGTTTCAGTGCCACTTTGTAGAACAGAACAACCAGCTTTACGGAAATGAAGAACGGAGAACTTATTCACAGACTTCTTCTTTTCACAATAAGAATATAGGTAAACTATACCCATACAAAAAAGGTTTTGGGATACACCTACTTGTATAAATTGTTCAGGTAGTGCAACTGGATTTTGATCTGCGTTGCACTGCTGGAATCATAGTAGAGACTTTTTCTATATGTATACATTCGTAAGCATCGGAACACCCATCCTGCGTCCTTCCCAAGGGAGTTCAAGTAATTCTGAATTGTGTGAATACCTCTTATTTCTGTTAGAAAAAACTGTATCGTTAACAGATTTTTTAATAAACAGCTAACTAGCTCACATATTTTTTGGTCTATATTAAATATTTTATATCGGTAGGCACGTTTATTCGCCTACTAATTCATAAACTTGAAACACGTTGGAAAAAGTTGGTGTTCATTGCAATGCTTCGATTCTGTAATACGAGTATGTATTCTGGTTTTCAAAGAACAACGGGTTTTCTATATATCTATAACTGCGTATGGTAGCTTTATGTATTCATATGTTCCTGTAAGGAAGTTGTAGGGTGGATTGGGAGCTTATTCTAATGGGTACAAATGACAGTACCCATCTAGGTATCAACATAATAATAATATAAAGCGTTATGGGAATTGTACACTGTACAGTTCATAGAGTCAAACAATAATGTCTTTGGTACAAAGACTCACCTAAAGAGTTTTATTTTATTTGTCCAAAGGGATTGAGAGAAACGTTGAAAGTTGTATGTAGATCAGCAGTGGTACCTATCTACTTATAATACTTGTATTATTATCATCCCTTGAGTCAAACATTGTGTATTTTTCGTGTAAGAACAAAGTTGATGTTTTTTTAAAAAAAAAAACGTAGAATGATCAGAGTAATGGCACGTGTATCTGTATAGACTCTAGACGTACTTTTTGTAGATAAGTTACATTAATTTAATAATCGGATATTTTCTGAATGTCAGTAAACTTAGCGCGTCAATACCCACTGAGATAAACAGTGTTACATAAGTGGTCCACTATAATACAAATCTGATCTCATTGGCTTCTGAATGTTATACAATTGAAGTAATATTCAGAACAGTAGGTAAATCGAGTATTTTTTCTATCATATACTTCAATAGTTTCGAATTTACGTGTCTTCTTTTCAACGAAAATCTTACTAAAATTTTTACACAATCCTCAACAAATAATATTGTCCATAGTAACAAGGCTCGTGAAAAGGTTTCCATGAACTGTTAGCTTTGACAATTCTGTCATTGTGTTTGTACCATCTACGAGGTACACGTGAAAAGCTTATTATCTGACGTCTTTTGCTACGGGACAAAGCTTTTTGACTATTGTACTGCCACTGATACTTCTCGGAAGGCAGGTATCTTTTAACGTTCCTTGAAAATATTATTCATGAAAAAATCTAAACATTAGCTGATAAGATACTGTCGTAATTTTCTCTTTTCACTTGGGAAATCACTAACGATTCCCTTTCACGTGTGATGAACTGCTGACCTGCTCCATGTTTATCACCACTGTATTTTGCGAGTTGCTCCGTAACACATCTTAAAACCTTCACCGTTTCTCTTCATTTCATTTCTGCAAACACATCAAACTTCTTCGTCTGTAGAGAGATCTACGCAATATTATTTTTTGTATTTTTATGTACAGAATAGCGAAAAAAAATACTTGTGATGAAAATTATTAGTTTTTAACAACATTTATTTATATTTATCGTATGGTCAATAATGGTACATCACATCAATTTACATTAATAGAGCTCATGTCTGATTGTCAGAAATTAAAAATTAAAAGTATTGTTTCTCAAATATTCGGTCGCCGATTCGTTGAGTGTCAAGAAATCCTCCGGGTTTCCTCCATACGCTGTGAGACAACACTCCGACACAACATGGCTCACGGTCTGCCTAACATAATATAACAAATAATAATAAGTACTACATGGGCGTCCTCAGCTTTTGAGGTAGGAGGGCAACCAAAATTCAAAACCTTGATATAGCACGAAAACGCAGTAATAGCGCCCCAGGCGAAATGTGTTTGTGAGGCAAAATGCAGACGGTCGTTATGTTAGTTGTTTGGCTTATTTTCTAATAAAAAATGCATTAAAAAATAGCGCCGCGGGCAATTTGTTTGTAAAATTATTGTTGTTTTTGTTATTGTGGTTTTAAAATTTAGTATGAAAAAGTATATAACTATTCTAATTTATACGGTGGGGCAGCTGCCCCCGTGACGACGCCTATGAATAGGTATAACTTATAAGAGTTATAACTGTTATAAGTAATACGCCATAATACCTCTACCTAATATACTCATAACAGTTTTACCATATGGCTATAAGTTTATTTTTCTCATAATGAGCTAATATAATACTTTCACAAAAGTTTTCTTTTTTTTCCATTCGATACAATTACATACTTACTTGTATGTACGCAATTAGAATGGATTCAGTCGAGTAGATGTGCTCCTATAGTTAAAACAGGAGATCGTAGTTTCGAATCTTGTTGTTGATAATGTTCTGCACTTAAACATACAACCAGTAATTTGCATGCCTTCAACAAAATGTGCTAGGAAAGTATTTGTAAAAAATAAAAGAAATACTTGTTCCTGGAAGTTTTTGGCTAGATGGAGAAATGGCTGAAATGTTTAATTGATAACCGGGAGGTGTTGAAGTCATCATGGAAGGCCTATGCGACGTCCTGAGGTGGTTGATTTTGGTGGAGGTTTTATGGATAGCACCTTGCGTACAGATTTGAAGATAAATTTTGGTGTCAACGAATTCTCAGGATTGAAATGTAAGGAGGGAAAACTTGAGTTAATTAACTTTTTGTAGAGGATCTACTACGAAATATAAAAAAAATGTTGCTTGCTTACAAACAATTTCAGTGTTTTTAAAGTAGGTACTAAGTAGTTAATTTAATTACATACGCGTGTTTTATGCGAAACGTAATACTTAAAAAATAAAATTAAAAATTTACAAAAAAGGTTAATAAGGTAATTTCGTCGACCTTCGTCAAGTTAATTCCTTCATCTCTGTGTAATTACGAAGTCGTTACTAAATAAGTGTTGACATAAAAATTATGCTAATTCGTTGGCGCATTCTAAGGAAATAAAATAAATATGTATAACAAATATCGATATTCTTATTAGTGTATCTACAGCAAATCGTTACAAAAATACTGTATGAATTAAATTACTTTAAAACTAGAAGTATAATAATACTCCTACGATATGTTATAATAATAAAGGTTTGAATTTTAAAAATGTTTATTATTGAACATTAAAATGAATATTAATGTCTGGACAAAAATAAAATTTACGAATACGTTTAACATACCTATCAAAATAATACATAATTAATTACGTTATAAAATATTTTCAGTAAGGATGTTGTGAAAACCGATAAAATTCGTTCGTGTTTTTCTTAAAAAATGTGGGTTTGTTGTTTTAGGTTATAGTTATTTTTATCGATAAATAAGAACGCCATCTTTTATAACAATGTGGAATCACGTGCAACGAATGTAATTGAGAACATTTAAAATTATTGGGAATAGGCCGTTTTATTTGTCCTTGTTCGTCATGTCGGGGGATCTCCATTCCCATGGACCGTCCTCTTCCATGGATCACTATCTGCATCCATATGTATTGCTTCGTGGAGAGATTTTTTGTTCACCAATCTTACTTTGGATCCTGATAAATGTGGAGACTACACAGCAGTAAAAGAAACTCAATAGATTGTGTGCGTTTCTAACAGATGACTGTTGTTTACGATTAGGTAGGTGCTGTACATCATTAAAAAAAAACACAATTGTTTACGATTTTGAGACACTTTTCATTACCTACTACAAAATTTTTGTTCTCACGCAAGATGACCTTGCCATTAACAAAGAAAATTCACAATGAAACAATAAATTATTTTCGTCCACAGCAAACTGAATGTTTTTTTATGCGGAACACATTGTATATTAAAGGAAAAATATGTAAAAATCAGCTGCACAACACAAGACACAAGTTTTTTGTCTAGGAAATAAATTGATATTGCTCTACAACTAGTATGATTCAATATTATTATTTTCCTTCGTGGCACTACTACTGGCTAAGTGCCAGCATATAGGTATGAACATAATATTATTTTTTCTTATTTATTATTCTTTTACACATAAAAATCACATCGGTAAATCTGGATCGTTAGTACGAAATGCGAACGTCAAATTTAAAAGCGCCGGAAACTGAAAAAAAATGTATAGCATATGGTTAGGAGGGAAATACACATTATAATAATATACGAGTCTAACTAACAAACGTTAAATTTATTATGTATAGGAAGAAAGAAAAACTTATTTCATTTAATTCCGACGTCGTGGAAATTATCTATTAGTTCTACAAGAAAGTATTAGGGCAAATGAATTAGTAAACAGTTATGTTAATTTAAGAATGATTCTTAATGAATTATTGATTTCTTTGAATGTAGATAAATACTTATATACTAGTTATCTTAACATTATTCACTAATAGATTATTAGTACAAGAAACATAGTTATTATACCGGGAAGTAACTTTTCATATGTGACCTAAAGAATTTAAAGTATTAACTTTGAATTATTACTAGTACATAGTATTTAAATGTGTATTTTTCTTTTTCCGGGTGATCAGATATCTTGTTGTTCATCTAGCTTTCGACTAAATGCTTCCCATCTTCAGGACTAAATCATCTAGTATTAATAAATAAGTGTGAAATAAATAAAGGGTAAAATAACTGCGTCAGTTTTCCTAACTACTTTTTTTTAACGAGCTTGTAATTTATTATTTACGCGTGCATGCCACATCTATTTAAGAAGAAATTTTATTATTGCATTGCTAAAATAATTAATCTACTCATATACAGGTATAGTACTAACAGCAAACTAAGATGTTTTATTGGTAGTTGTCTTTCCGCAGCAGGAGAAAATTTAATCCACAATCAATTAATTATTCGAAATAACTTTGTTTGCACTCAACAGGTGGCAGTAATAAAATCTCTATCTGTATCTGACTGAGTATCTTGTTCATGAAATTAGTGAAAGACTCCGATTTATTAGGCATCATTAGGAAGCTATTTAGGAAGTGGCATGAACGGGGTAACTTGGGAAGCTTTAAAAGCGAAATGAGTGAAAATTTGTAGAAAGGGGGCTTCCTAAAAACGAAACGCAACAAGAACTTCGGCAATCTCAATAAAATATTTCGCCGAGTGTGGCTTCTCTACGTATGTGGTACAAAACAACAAACAACCAACCCAACATTAATTATTCCAGACTTACTACGGCCTAGACATCAGAAATCAACCGTATTATTTATTGTTGGGCTCCATAGTATTATACTCTCGTATTTCAAAGGAGATGTTCTGATGTCTTCCAGTTGTTTACGACACACAAGTGTTGTACTGAATTATTTAAAATGTTTGCTTCATGCGAAGATATAATTATATAATACAATATAATACATTACCATACTTATTCCACATCTTATTGGAATATTTCATTTCAATTCAGTAAATACCTTAGAAACTCTATATTATTTATAATCCTTCCTTCCCTACGTGGATTGACTGATTAATGACATGATCAATAGAGAATTGAATCTACACTCTACAGTTGCGAGTAGGTAGGAAATCTACAATAAAATCAGTCGCCAGACAGGACTTCTGAGACGCAGGATTTCCAGGATGTTTAATTCCAACAGTTCCTCAATTTCGGTGATTATCTTTGGGCACATGGAGTCTAGCAGGGATCATAATATATGGCACGATGTCCTTGCCAAAAAATGAAGATTCTGGCGAGGCCATTTCAATATACAAGTAAAATAGACAAATTACATAAATATATAGGTATCCTTGTATTGTATGTTTTCAGCCAAATAAGTATTTTCATTGCAAACACATTAATAATGGTAATGTGAATAACATGAGTCATACTATAATAAAGAGTCCTATACTGTACATAGGTTATTATATGTTCCTCTATCTGCGACTTCATCGGGATTATAATTTGTCTCTTTTACACTGAATAATATTAACTTCATAATTTCCCACAAACAACTAAGCTTTTTGTGGTAGTGCAATATAAACTTACTCTTGTAAATCTGAAATATGGCTGAATGCGAATAAAAATCACTGCTATTTTTCTTTGATTGCCACTTTGGTGTATCTATTTTAATCCTTAGGGTAAAAAATCTCGCTTCATGAAGTTCTGTACTTATGACCACTAAATTAATAGATAATATTAATACTTTATTCATGCTCAGTTACATACTATTAATAAACAGTTGTCCACCTAACTTGCAAAGCCCGTACTAAGATTGGATCTTTTTTTTTAATGAATCTGGGTTTATCGAAATAAATCCAAATACATCTTTGTACGCTTCACAGAAGTTTTGTTGTGAAGTGGAGTAGGTCCGGGATTGAACCTGCGCCCACTGGATTATAACAGTTGAGCGCGTTACCAACCAGGCTACCGACCGCCTTTTAAGGGGTAGGAAATCGTCTCTTCTTACAAGGTCAAATTTAATAATATCCTTGCTTTATATCTGTTGAGATAACTACTTGTAGGTAATACTAATAATATCTTCATTTTCAAACAAAATCTATGAATTTCTTCGATGTGTTCCGTACGAAATTCTCGTTAATTCATTTCATTCGTCTTTTTTTACTAATTGTGTAATCAACAGTAAGCAATGTTGCTAAATATTGTAAAATCACAGATACTGGTATGCTAGTTTTTTTTTCATTATTTCTGTTCCAACCCATATTATTGTGTAAGGGTTATATTGCATTTGCAAAGTTATTGTTGCCAGCGACAATAGTAGGTACTTATAATATATGTAGGAACCTCTACCTACCAGAGCAACACTAGTTTTTGAGTTTACAAAAGTTCCCCTTTCTCTCCACAGGATAACTCTACAAAACAACAACCGCAATTTGCACACCACTTGCACCTTATAATATGTGTGTATATACTTACTTTATCAACCATCTAAATCCAGAGGCTTTAGATCTAATTCCTCAATACCCAGTGAATACTTCACTTGACGACCCTATTACCGTGGAAGAGGTTAAAAATGCAATAAGAAAACTTAAAAACAATAAAAGCCCTGGCTGCGATGATATTCCGGCGGAAATAATAAAGGCTCTGTCGGACGATATAGGTGCACATATGACTGCATGCTTTAACAAGATCTGGAACACTCACACAGTACCCCAAGACTTTCAAAAGGCTATTATTATAAATCTATTCAAAAACAAAGGCGACAGCGCAGATTGCAACAATTACAGAGGCATATCGCTTCTTTCAGTTGCAGGAAAAGTACTCTCCAAAATTATGGTGACTCGATTGATTCCGGTTCTGGAGAGATTATTACCTGACTCGCAGTGTGGTTTTAGGCCGGGAAGGGGTACAGTGGACTTGATCTTCACTCTGAGACAGCTGCAAGAAAAAGCAATAGAACATAATACAGAACTTCATGTGGCCTTCATTGATTTGACAAAGGCGTTTGACACTATCAACCGCAATGCGCTGTGGACGATCATGGAAAGACTGGGAATACCGCCTACATTCATCGCAGTTAGTAAGGCTATTCATACTGATAATAATGCACAGATACTTCACAATGGAAAGCTCACGGACTCCTTCCCTACCAATACAGGAGTCCGACAGGGCTGTGTGATGGCTCCAGTGCTTTTCAATACTTTCATTATCGCTCTCTCAATAATAGTGGATAGAAAACTGCACACAAGAGGTATTGAGTTTAGATATAGGCACGATGGCGGACTCTTTAACTTAAGTCGTCTGCGAGCTAAAACTAGTACAAGATTTATAACTGACATTCAGTATGCAGACGACTGCGCCCTCGTGTCTCATTCAATCGAAGATCTGCAAGATATCTTGAACGTGTATACTTGGACGTACTCATCCCTGGGACTGAAATTAAACACATCCAAAACTAAAATTCTCTCTGCTCCCCACAGCCAAGCACAATGTAGCCTTTCTGCAAATAGGCAACCTATAGAACAGGTAAATAAGTTCAATTATTTGGGTAGCGTTGTAAACGATGCATGCAACATAGATGATGAAATTCAAAATAGAATAAGAGCAGCCTCACATTCCTTCTGGAAGTTACGAAAAAGAGTCTTTGATAATAACAATCTCTCAACGAAGACCAAAACATCGGTATATAGAGCTGTTATAATGCCAACACTGATGTACGGCTGTGAAACTTGGGTACCCTACAGAAGACACATTAAGTCCTTAGAGAAACTGCAACAACGCCAACTAAGACAAATCCTGAAAATACGGTGGTTCCACAAGGTGTCGAACACAGAAGTTCTCAGAAGAGCAAATTGCTGTAGTGTTGGAATATTGCTATCGCAAAACACTATGCGCTGGTCAGGCCACGTCATCCGTATGCACGATAATAGGCTCCCAAAAAACATCCTATTCGGGGAGCTCGTGCACGGAAGAAGAAACCAGGGTGGCCAGCGTAAGCGATACAAAGATGTCCTTCACAACATCTTGAAAGACAGCAACATCCAGCACACCTGGGAACAAGATGCTGTGGACCGAGCCAAGTGGAGACGAGCTATCCGCGAATACCAGCCAAAGGACAGAGGACACCCTGGCCCACCCGGAGGAGAACATCCATGCTCCAAGTGTGGCAGGATATGCCTGTCTAGGATTGGCTTATTTAGCCACATGAGGTGGCATGACAGAACAGAGGCTGCACGGCGGGATCCACCGTGAAACTCCTGGGCTCACAATACTCGTTCTATCGAGTTGTTGGCATATATATATATCAACCATCTGAATGAGACACTTAGCTACTTTTGTTTTAGTGCACATTAGTCTATAAGATGGAGTTATAATGCTTTGATTGTAGGTACTGTCATTTATGTCTGTATGGTATGTATACCTGTGCTTATTTTTCTCTATTTGTTTTTTTAAATTATCCATGTATTATATACGTTATACCTATACAAGATAACTGGGGTATGTTGACATAGATCGCAGCATTGCGGTAAGCTCGCCCTAGTGAACAAATGTTATAGTGTCTTATGCTGGTAATTTTAACATATGTACTCGTAGGTATCTCAGTGTTTTGTTCGCTTGAGGTGTGGAGGAGCTGTTTCGGACTGCCCAAGACAGAGGAACCCAAGTGGTCGTCAACGTCGGGGGGACCCTACCCGACACATATAGAAGAAGAAGAAGGTGTAAATAAATAAATAAACATTAAAACGTATAATGCTTTTCGCACATAGACAATAACAAACAAAATGTACATGGGTGAAAGAAGAGGTGTAAAAAAACGCAGCCGTCCGAGAACGAAAGAAAGTCGTGTAAAATTTATCGTAGGGTGTATAATGTATATAACGAATTGAATTAATGTGACAGAAGCAACAAGTGTGTGTAAGTATTGGAAAGTCTTGCGTTCTAATCTCTCTGTCTACTTTGCAAAAGGTGCGGCGTGAGGGGATTTAATAGAATAAAATTATAAATAATATTATGAGGATTTCTGTATAAAATAAAACTCGATATAAATAAACTTGAAGAATGGTTCGCCATAGTGAACATTTGTAGTTTTCTTTTAATTTCCTGTAACCAATCATTTAGAGATATCATACGTTACCAAGCAATGCCAATGACCGAGAATTATAAATCATTGGTATTTTTAGTTATTATATTTAATCATTCAAAGTTCCTCACGAGAACTTCAGGAGGCCACATTAATGTAACAAACTCTTAATTAATTATTGTGTGTACCCTTTCATGACAAAATATCCTTTATACCCCCAACGAGCGTGAATAATTGAAAATTTGGGAAATTAGTATTGTGGGGACAATTCCTTTATTAAAAATAAAATTTTCATTACACGGTGTCCTATAGTTCTCATGTTTATGTGACACCACACGGTGACTATATTTTCTTTCCTCTTATTATTTACGATTACAAAAATGATTTTAAAACATTTTTTTAATCAAAAAAGTTTAGATGGGTACAACCTACTTACATAAAGTGTGAGATTTCTGTCCATTTTGCGACTTGTTCACAGTATGGGACGTGTATTTTTATGGTCGAATAACAGCGGGTGACCAAACGGTAAGGTCTTTTGGTATAATAAAGGATAAGAAGCGCTAATAATGGTCCTGGGACGTATTTCACCATTCATTCCTATGATATATACGATTGGAAGACATTTACATTTTTAACTCTTTGAGGTTCACATCTGACAATATTTTTATGGTAGAATAATTAAAAAAAAGAGTTTTATATTTTTTCTTTTGTTTCGTTTGTTACAAGACTGGTGCGCAATCCCACCAACGTACACCTAGGCAGGGGACCCCTAAATAATTTCCATACAAAAACAGAGATATTATTATAATATTATTACAAGTAGCACAAAAGTAGAGCTGTAAATCCATATGAAATTAAACATAAAACTCACCTAGTAGGGGAGACTCTGGCCGGAGATATTTCGACCCCTAACCTAGGAGAGTTTTTTATGTTGAATTTCATATGAATTTACAGCTCTGCTTTTGTGCGCCTTATAAATATTATAATAATATCTCTGTTTTTGTATGGAAATTATTTAGGGGTCCTAGGTATGTAAGGGGTTACCTAGTTATGTAAGTTGGTGGGACTGGGCATGGATCATTTAAAATCGCAGCTCACAGAAACATTCCTAAAAAATCTTATTCCCAAGTAAGTAGGTAATGTAAACATCAAAACTTTTCAAATTTCTCCCATAGTTCTTTTCTCATCAATCCAGGCTATTTTAATCAAACTTGGCAATGTTGAATTATTTTAGGAGCAAATTATGTTCAGTTTGTTTTGATAAGACTGGATTTCTTTTTTCTAATTAGTAGTGTTAGTTTTAAGTATACCGTAACAATAATTCAAGAAAAAAGCAAAATGTTAATACATTCAGTATCTGTAAATTACGATTGCAATAAATATCAGGTACAAGGGTCCTAAAGCGTTATATTTATTGAATATTTTTTTATAGTTGTCAAACGGTGAGATTACCAAATAAATGGTTGTAATAACGCGATAAATTTCTTTAGATATGTCTGATTTTTAATACAATGTGTTATGATGTATTGTTGACTAATAATTTATTGGCCCAATAATTTTTACCGTGCGGTCATTATTTTTATTATGTCATTATTATTGTTATGCAAAATTATTTAAAATATTTAATAATACATCATCTCTCAGACCCACTTTCACTGTACACCGTTACTAAGATTAAATCGGCTCTTCGCAAATTAAATTGTTACCCAGCACAGATCGCCCATTATTGGATGCAATACTGTAAAAAGAGCTTACAGAAGCGAAGCTTTATGACCTCCGTGTATTCTATTTGTTTGTTACGTTTGATATGTCCTACCCTTTCCACAGTCTATTTTTATACTTTGATCTCATTGTTATAGGATGTTAAAGATAGGTCTCTTAAAAATTACCTAAATAAAACACAATATTGTTTCTGTGATTTTTCATTAACTACTGCGATCCTTATTGTGCCATTGTTTTATGAACCTTTCCATTTCCAATAAGCTGGTCATTTAAAAGTTAGCATGGGTGGTCCTCTTGGTAGAAGTTTCCCCGCTGTGATATTGTCAAATTATTGATAATTCTGATGCTAATCGAAACTAACAAATACACACTGATGCAATATATCATATTCTTTGCAGTTATCAGCCGCCAATATCTGCGAAAATTGAACATTTTATTATACCTAATGGATACTGATCGAATGCTGGGTGTCAATTTACTTTAATTTTTGAAAATATATTATTGACCACTGGGAAAACCAACGTAGCAGCGATTTTTGGAAGATGTCATACGAGAAACGGAAGTGCTTAATTACATTTTGAGGTGATTGGAAACTTAATTAGATTTTGGAGATCCAATGTCTAGAGAGTCTAGACTCTGCGGGAGTTGTATCTATGGCAAGTTTTATTTTTAAATAAATGTTGATATATTTTCTGAATTAAATAAAAAACACCTTGTGTAGAAACTACGCATAATATATATCGTATGGGCGAACACAAATGGCAGTTCAAATAATGTCCAAATTTAAATAGACTTTTTCATAGGTGGCAAGCGTAAAAATTGGGGCGTATTTTGATCTTATTTCACGCCATTTTGACTACCATTATTATCTACATTATTGACTGCCAATAATATAATACATCACCTCTATAGATTCAATATAATATTCAAACAATGTGTTGTGTTTGTACTTCAGAACCAATTCATGTTTAATAGTAATTTATACCAGGTGTAAAATTATTCCGTGAATAGGAGTAGGTAACTAAATATAAACTATGGAGGAAACTTTAAAAAAGGCTTTCATATAACAACAATATTGTGACTTATTATTATTATGTTTACTTACTTCTTTTGGTTGGTGTTTCAATTCCAAGTAAAACTTTGCACTTAGCAGACTCGCTCAACGCGAGGGTCGTAAAAATATTCTACTATTATTCTACGAGTATATTCATTCATATATTGAACGTCAATTGGAACTTTTGTTACTAAAGATAATTCTCTGACATTGCAGGTGGGAATAATAAATCGTATGACGTAGTTATAGCTCAACAGATACACAGCAAAGGATGGACTTTCCATCAAGTTTATGACTGATAGACTATCAGCCGACTATCAGTGATAGTCGGCTGGCTTAACGTGATCACTTTACTTCCGATGGTCTCACAAAAATATAAAATCGTGATTTTCAAAATAAAATCGTACGAAATTGAAAGTAAAAATCATGTAGCTCAAATACGTTTTTCGCTATTCGTCACCTAAAAGATGATGAATTTCATGATTTGTGGATATCTATGTATATCTGTATTGTATAGGTAGGTGCATAATAGCAGTATTAATGAAATCAATTATGATAATTGTTGTTAAATATTTAATTTGCCCCCTTTTAGTAGCAATTAGAATTTCGTTAAAAATTAAGTTATTGTAATGTCTTCCTAATTGCAGTTATTAGTACGACGCGACGTTGTAATATTTCTGTAACTCAATTATTGTCAACAGATTTATTATGAACGAGTAAATGATACCCTAATTCTACATTTTCTTTTGCTTTTACGTAGGTACGTTCGTAGGCATATCAAATTATGTCATAATATGACTTAACGACTCAATAGTTTTTGGAGCAGCCGTCTTTAAGAACGAGCAGGAAATTTGAACTAATATTCAACAAATGCTTCCAGTTCAGATTTCTCTCATTCCTCGTACCCCAACATTCCAAACTTCTAAGTCCGGTTTTTGCTATTTAGTACAGTATACCTACCTACTTACAACAGCGAAAAAATAAAAAAGGAGCCCCGCACAAATAAATATGGAAGCATCTGATAAGGACACATCAAACTATTTGAAAGATAGAATTGAATATAAAAGTTAAACCAACCCAAAAACCTACATGATGGATTGGGATAGCTGTTGGTTTGGACACCCAGTAGTACAATTATTCTTATTAGCTTTTATCTTTTATACATACGTAACTATATGAATATACATAGAAAATATTTTATCATACTGAGAAGACAGAAAAAAAATGTACATTCGGTTATTCGTATTTTGAAAATATTAATAGAAATAGATGAATGTCGCTGCATCTTCTATTGTTTGCAAACAATTGAATGTGAGTCAAGGTAACAACATATAACAAAAGAAGTCAAAATATTGTCATATAAATGTATTGTGTATTGTCCTGGTGGTGGTCTTACAATACGTTGTTTGCCTGCGGTTGGTCAAGGTGATATTGATTCAATGAATTTTATATTATTTAGCTACAATACATATTATACGATATCTCATTATTAAATTGTATTATAGGACAGGACAATTTACCATACCATAAATTTATTACGACTCTGTTTACCCAGAATACATTTTTTATTACATTACTCGCTACCCATTGCCTCCCAGCTTGCTTCCCATTATTTCAAATTCTATCATAAAATATAGAGTACTTATGTTGGAGCCAAGTACAATATTTTTCCACGATTATGCCACGTGTGTCAGTCGAAGAAATGCTCTATAAAAATAATTAGGCATTCCCTGATTAAAAGTTGCTAAGCAAAGGATTCAGTTTTCATAGGAAAATTATGGGTGTCGACTGAGATGTGACCTAATCTAAAAGACGTCAGAAGGCCACAGAAGATAGAGGACGAACCCTAATAAGAAGTAGATAGTTGTGGGAAAGTAGGAGATCTTAGTCAGAAAGACTTGAAAGAGCCAAAAAAGGTTTAAAGAGATCAAGGCTGATGAAGATAAGGAGTCTTATATCTTTTTAATATTTTATTGATCCTCTGCTTTTTTATAACTAGGGTTTAATATTACCCAATTAAACTGGACTTCCACTATGAACTGTCGCCTCAGTCTCAAAACCAAGCAAGTAATATGTAAGCTAGCGAGCTATTAATTTGTAATTACTGGCAGAATAATTACTATTTATTTCGGTCAATAACTTCAATATAATTGACTCATACTCCTGGTTTTATTAAACGCATGTTTAACAATTAGCGATTAAGGTTAGTGAGGTAGAAAGGGAATTTATATTATGGTGTCTTATATTTTAGGTTTGTATAATTACTACAGGTTCTTAATTTAGACTTAGGCAATATCAAAGCGGCCATCGATATTTTAATTGGTTTCATAGAATACCTAACGATATTTCAGAATTATATTATATCATATCAACTCGTCGATAAATCATTAATTTTTATTAGTTTCCTACTTGAAAATAGGTACAGGACTGAAATAAATAGGTGGGGGACTAGTGTTGTACATTACATATATTGGGCAAAGTTAAAATATAATCAGCTGAGCTTAACTTGGGTGGCGTGCTAAAGTCGCGTGTTTCTATACGAGGACCGATTGTTTTTTTTTTTATCAACAACTGCTTGGCGTCTACTTAATAACTAGGTTATGATTACGTTTCTAAAGAGTAATTTTATACTATAATACCAACTATTACCTCCTATCGAGTACTAAATTTCTGTATTAAATATTATAAGTAAGTAATATTAGTTTTTCTATTTCGCCTATTCTTTATATATAAGTAGGTACTAGGTAGTTAATAATATAATGTATCGGATCCATTTCCAAGATATGGATATTGAAAGAAAAATACTAAACAATCGTTTCGTCGAAGCTTTTTACCCTTTAGATACCGTACAAGTAAATACAAATGGTAGTTAGTATTTTTAAGAATCACATGTACAATAGCGCATGAAAAATAAAATAATCTTTATTGTAATTTACATACATACAAAGGGCGGGATTATTGCCAAATGGCAATTTCTTCCAGCCAACCCATGCCAGAATGATCCAATTACATAAACAAGAGATATGTAGACGCTCGCTGCCTTTTCTGTAAATGATCTAGATCCTAGATTAACCATTTTATCTAGATTACTTAATTATCAGATAATTATAAGAATACAAGCATTACATGGTAGGTGCTTTTTAACACTACCATCAAGCTTTTAAGGTTCATCGTAAGGATATTACTACTCCCCCGCCAAGAAGTGCGTTAAAAGACTGCCTTCCAGGGCGTTGGAGACTCTGAAAGATGGAAATAGCAATAATTTATCTGGCAGCCTCAAAACTTGTAGGCAGGCTAATAAACAAAATCTATATAACAAACTTTGGAAATTTTCAAAAAAATATTCGTGGTGAGAGCTCGAAGCTCATTGCAACAATATTAAAATTTATTATCTTCCACCACAACTAATATTATTACGTGTCAATGTATTTTTGTAAGTTCTTTGTGAATTATATTTCCACAATACTAACTACAAAATTATCATAACAAAACATGAAAATGTCTGGAAGTTTCCAGGAAATCCCTACTATACTATCAGGTGCTTGTGTATGCTTTGCACGTTACGTTAGCTTTACTGAAAGATTACGTAAATAATTAATTAGTGTTATTCGTTAATTAACTAGATTGAAATTAATTTTAAATAATATTTTATTAGGTAAATACTTCATGTTACCAGTTTTTATGATTCTATTGGAACAAATGGTTTCAGAGCGATTTTATGTGATGTTGGGATCAAATTACAAACAATGACACTGTGCGTCACTCGGGACCGAAAGAGACTATGGCCCTCGCCTCTCGCCTGGATGGACTATGTTTTGAGAATGCCCGTTGGTGAAGAAATAATTTCCCACCGTATATTTCTAAATACTGCGAAATCACTCTCATGTACAGAACCCGTTAAACTACAGGTTTCCATACTGGCTGAAAAAAATGTTTTGAATAACGTTGTTTGGTGACTTTTTTGAGTAATGATGACCTTTATGTCATTTTGTTTTGTATAGGCACAAATTACTCTTTACGGGTGGATTGCCATAATGTCTCTCTCTCCTGTCGATTTCCTCACTGCTGAGGGTCGTGATCTCCAAACCCAAACACCCGTTGCTTGACTAATCCCCGCAACGCAGCTCTGTCCTCGGCAAGATGCACTACCGTGTAGATGGAGGGGAAACAGTCTGCCATAATGTAAATAAATAATAAATAGTTCTAATATGTATGACATTTTACTCGTAGCACTTTCGAGAAAAAGCTTCTATACAGCATCGATAGTGTTAACTTGGAGCAGATTAGGAATAAGTTAGCTATGCTAATTCAATAACAACCTGATGGGGTAAGGGTAGGTATTAGGGCGAGTAGGGGAGTAAGAAAGGATTGTGATAAGGTGAGAAAGTAGAAATAGAAAATAAAAGCATTAAACAGTCGTGAGTAATTCCTTTGAATCTGAGGCTGAACAAAAAAATAAGTAAATAAAAATAAGGCATTAGTAAAAATCAGGAAAAAACTTATATTCATGCAGTTTATAGGTTTCTTAAAGTTCATACTATGTATGATGTACTACTTGTTTATACAGTTTTAGTTCAATCCATTGAGGTATAAATAATTCATTCCAGAGAGCCTAAAATAAACTTAGTCGAAATATCTGAAGTTTTTCTAGTAAAAGAAAGTTATTAAAAAGCATGAAGGATTTCAATACTTTTACTATTTTTTTAATCAACTTTTACAACATTTCCATTAGGCAGATTTTTTTTATTGGATCTTAAAGTTTTGCGAGCATTGCTCTCGATTTTTGTTTTTACTACATAAAGTGAACGGAAAACATAAGTAGTCTTTATAAAAACTTTTTTAGCTTTTTTTCTTAACCCAACCTTTTTGAAGGGATTAGTCAACCAATTCATGTTCATGTTGAATTTGAATAATTTAGTCATTTTTACAACCGGTGACCAAACTCTCCAGGAATTCTTTGTCCACCTAGAATCTGTAGTTCTGGCCAGATGACTAGCCTACTCCATTTCTGACGGGAAAGTCTGTGAACGACCTTTGCTTCTCTCTGATACATACATTAGTTTTACTATCTCTCAATGAAATACCCAGCATTTTCCTCTCCACGGCTCTTTGTGTAACCGACACTTTGTTTAAAGTTCTTTTCGTGAACACAATTATATTTTTTGCACAATCGAGTTCAAATCCTGAAAATATTCTTAACCTGTTCATCTTCTAGATTGTGTTTCAGAAGATCAAGGTAAGGTGATGTTAGTATAACATAGAAGTTATTTATAATTAATATGAAGCGCTAGAGTAATTATACACTGCGTTATTTAGTCGTAGATATTACGTTATATATTATATCTAATATCAATAAGTTTATTAATTCGACTCCATGTATTAAGCTCAGTATTTGAAACACGCAAACTATAATTGTGTTTACATAAGGTGGGAATTCCTAGAAGTACAAGTAGGTGTAATCCCACATAAATATTTTAGTTCGTTTGTTTATATCACCACTTCCCATTTAATATCATTTCTCTCATGGGTTTCCATGGATACAATTTTTTTCCATAGAAATACTACTAATCCAGCGTACAACATATTTGAAACAGAGAGTACTTTGTGTCCAATTTCCACAATTTCCAGTTAATTCATTCCGGGGTAATCTTTTATATGAAATGGTTTTGTGCATTCATTTATTGAGTGCATTTAGTAAACATTCTCAAAATACACATAGGATATAAAAAGTTTAATAATTTGTAGTCTTGAATGAGATATTTCTTTAGACAAAACATCAAAATTCAAGGTTTTTCAAGAAAATCTCCACCATTAGTTGTGTTAGTCCAAATGTCACTTTTTAAAATGATAAGTTGTTTTTAAACTAATGAGAGGTGGTATTATCATTATTTGCAATGTAAAAGGTAAAATAGGCTTTTATTTACGTTTTGTAAATGAAATTTTGCCATTTGCCAAATTAAAATTTACGACAAGAGCAAATTATTCATATTGTCTTTTTGTCATACCAATATTTCATATATTTTCTCTGTTGCACAGATGTCATATTCTCTAGATGGGTGCAGTATTTTTTCTCTATCTGACATAGATTATATTGCTTCCGAATATTTGTTAATCGATGTTCTACAATTATTAAAATCTTATGCAAAGTTGCTACACCACAAAAAATTGCCATACCACAAAAAATAAATATATTGTAAGTAGGTAGGTACCTGCTGTAAATATTTTAGTTCGTCCCAATGTTTCTAACATTTTCACCATATCCTTTATAGACTCTAAACCGTTCATCCGATTGAGATGAAACTTTGGGAAATTGTTGTGCTTGCCCCAAGGAGTGTTCTAATGGGGGTAGGGGATACAATGAGGGGGGCACAAAGGGGGGGGGGGCAAGAAAAAAAACTTTTTTTTTTCAAATATATATAACTTTTAGTGTCGAAAAGATGAATGGTAACTCTACCGAAATCCGGAGGAATAAGGAGGGGGGGGATTGGGGGGCTGGGAGGGTCGGGATGAAAAAAGTGATATTAGTGTCGAATCCATAGTTTTCCACCTCAGTAAGATGAATAGTCACCCTCCCGACATCCGCAGGAATAAGGGGAGGGAGTTAGGGGGGGCTAGGGGGGGTCTGAATGAAAAAAGTGATATTAGTGTCGAATCCTTAGTTTTCCAACTCAATAAGATGAAT
Source organism: Ceraclea dissimilis (assembly GCA_963576895.1). NCBI lineage: Eukaryota > Metazoa > Arthropoda > Insecta > Trichoptera > Leptoceridae > Ceraclea > Ceraclea dissimilis. The sequence goes on from OY756369.1 coordinate 10,568,194, forward strand.
AGTCACCCTCCCGACATCCGCAGGAATAAGGGGAGGGAGTTAGGGGGGGCTAGGGGGGGTCGGAATGAAAAAAGTGATATTAGTGTCGAATCCATAGTTTTCCGCCTCAATAAGATGAATAGTCACCCTCCCGACATCCGCAGGAATAAGGGGAGGGAGTTAGGGGGCTGGGGGGGGGGGTCAAATTGAAAAAAAAAATTATGCAGACCCCCCAAAACTGTTGTGAGTTTTAGTGCGGCTCTGCAGTACTTTAACTAAACATGATGGTACCACTGATTTTGGGTTCCACTGCCGACCTACTTCACCATCCATACACAAATTTTGCCGTTGCGAAGCACGGGTAATACAGCTAGTATATAATATTGATGTATAGGTGGAATTCAATCTATTTGAAGTTATGTTGATAGTAAATAATAAATACATTATGTTTCATTCACCTATATAGAACCGAAAATCTCGATGCTTTATTTTACAGTCTTTCGAGAAATTCGACAAAGTTGTATTTAGAGGTGATTCCACCTCTGTTAATGTATTTGACCTGGACAAACCTGGAGTGTCAATTGTGGAAGACATACTTCATTGTCATGGGTCGATACTTCACGTGTTTTTAGATATCCTAATAAATAAATAAAATCAATAAAAATAAAATAAACTTTATTGTACAGAAAAACATACAAGGGGCGGGCTTATTGCCAAATGGCAATGTCTGCCAGCCAACCCAAGATAGAAACAAAAAATGAGATATACCTAATTATAGATTCAGTACCAAGAGGGTACCTTAACTGAATACTCAAATACATACATAACAATAATTGAATTCATCTTCTTAAATCTTAAAACAATCACCAATTTTGATCGTCTGTTTTTAAAACGGGACGAGGAAAGAGTGTACAATGTGCTTGTGCATCTTTTAAATGCAAATTACACTGTCGAAAGTGATGGTTTGTTTAGATGGGTTTATTTTGTTATAATAAACATAAATTTATACTTATCAGAATAATCCCAAATATATCTACTATTTTGTACACGTTACGTTTAGGTAAATCTAATCGTAGAGTGTGTATAAAAAATTGCACGAAATGTGTGTAAGAAGGATAGGAAAGTCCGACGATCTGTTCTCTCTGCCTATCCCGCAAGGGAATCGGCTTGAGGGGATAGAATAAAATAGAACACAGTAAGGTAGTGAAATTTGCACTGTCATCTTATCAATTTATCGAGATATCAAATGAATAAATTATTGAGAAGTTCTGTATTTATAGGCAGAGTCGAGAATTAGGTACATATTCAGTCTATACTTAGCCCCCATTTCAAAGTAAATCTGAATCCCCGTAGTGTTTACACTCAATAGGTATATAATAACATAGACGTAACGATATCGAATTATCGTAAAACATCTTAATATTATATTATAATTAATTAATACTGGTGTTGTTTCATAACACCTACAACATAATAACAATATTAATAATAATTATTGCGTAATATTCATTAGGAATAACATACCTTGATGATAATTTGGTATCGATATCTCTTCATATTATTTAACTTCAAAATGTAACAAAGTTTGATCGTACTATTGTCATACTAATCGTAAAAATCGTACTATGATCGTGTTTATAATGCTTTGTTCATTTCTCAAAAGTGGATTAAATAACAAACGATTTAAAAAAGCGTCCGAGAGTAAAAGGCCAAAGAACCTGGGAACCCCCTAGAGCTGTAAAAAAACTAGATTTTCTATCTATATTTATCTCTTTCGTATCATAAAGCTAATTGCATCTAAAAAAATTAACGTCTTGCTCCCTTAAAAAGTAAACTGTCATTATGGTGGTGATATGCTAGTATCTAAGTATTGGTTTAAATTAAAACTTTATAGTGTTGTGTACTCTTCCGGGAAGTGTGTTTTGCAAAATTAGAATAGACCGTTAGACCCGGGAATGTATTGCATGTCAACTGAAACACCTGAAAAAGATCGTAAAAACTTTAAGTTTTATGAAATAAACTTTCATCACATCCTTATATAGGAAGAATATTATGTATACTTAATATTAGTTACCCCAATGCATTCTATGCATTCAAAGTTTCGGTATTTCAGTATTTTGCTTGGCTTCTGAAATGCTAAGAGCTTACAAATATTATATACCACTTTACAACCAACTTTTACAACAACTAGACTTGGGTCCTCGTACATAATCCATACTCTAGTAAAATAACGCATTACCTACTCCTACTATGACTGTGAAAGTTTTTATATTTTCGCTCACTTTTTTACTATTAAAAACTTGTGTTTTGTACTTTCCTGTACGAAGAGTAAATTAGAATATTCTATGAGCTTTATTTCATAAACTGATGGAATCAATACGTACCATATCTTTATGATCGGTTTGGTCGGAAGAATACTTCCATCCATATCGTCAAATTACCACAAAAATTAAGGCTGTAAACACGAAAGCAACTTAAATTAATTTTATTGAAGAATATTGTTTTACGTATTTCCATTGATGTTCAGTTTCGCTTTTCTACAATAACCATTCCTGTGAGAAAGACAAAAATGATGTGAGATTTCCAGTACAAATTTGTTTCCGTTGAGAACATTAAAAAGCGAATTATGCCCGATCCCACCAACTACCACCTAGGAAGCAGACCCCTAAGGAATTTCCATACAAAACCACAGATAATTTGAGTGATTATTATAACTGTCATAACCTTTAAGATATAAATCCATACAAAATACAGCATGCAGCTCTACTTAGTTAGGTGGCCAAATATCTCGGCCCAGAATCTCCCTTACTTAAGTAGCTGCATGCTGTATTTTGTATGGATTTATATCTTAAAGGTTATGACAGTTATAATAATCACTCAAATTATCTGTGGTTTTGTATGGAAATTCCTTAGGGGTCTGCTTCCTAGGTGGTAGTTGGTGGGATCGGGCATTAGTGTTGTAAGTTGTAATAGTAATTTCACCTACATAGATATAGCAATGCTATATCTAATAGCAATAGATATGCACTTATTTTAAAAGGGAATCAAAATTGCATATGTACTGCTCCTGTGTTGTAACATGTCATATGTTGTATTATAATTTAGAAGAACATTTTGTATGAGAATATTGCATTGTGTTGAAGATTTTGGCATTACCTACATTATTCTATACAATAATATCTTCTTTCTTTGCTCGTCTTTTGTAGTCAACCAATAACAGTATTACGAGATGTATGTCGAGGTACTATATTACATGATACAATAGCAATATGTAGCTTTTTAAATAAAATATAAAATGCACACAGATCTTAAGGGAAGGGAGACTTCTTTTTTACTTACCTTCCTGCATTGTTATTCCCTTTACGTTCTTTACAACACAATATTTTTATGCATTATGGGATGTGGAAACATGCATGTGTTGTTATGCATTAGGTATTCTCTATCGTATGAAATAATAAAGGAAGTCAACATGTTGACAGGACTGAGAGAATTTGTGTGCACAAAGTGCTGGAACTTTACATTGGTTTGGTAGTCATGGATGATAGACCGTACGAATGTACAGTACATGCGTGTAGAAATGAGAGCTGACAAACAGAACAAAGAATCCGTTTTTTTAAGGGAAATTGTATGGAAAACTCTTAGTGATCGAATCCGCAACGAAGAAATAAGACGGGCGTGCGGCATCGAAAATATCGTGCGATGGAGAATAACATTCGGGAGGGATCATGAAAGCACAGTGGCCAACTTCAGAATCCCCTACATTGCAGCAGTCGAAATCCCAACTGGTCATCGTCTGCACGTAAGACCACCCAAAAAGGTGGAGAGACAGTTGGTCCTCGACGTCTCAAGAGTATGGAATGAGATGCTGCTACGGACTACTACTAACGGACGGCGAAGATTCGCTAATGCTTTAGATTTAAAGACACGAAGATGACATTATAGTGGTGTGGTATTCTATTTAAATTGTGAAAATTATTATCACCGTCTGAATCTATGTACATAGATAGATGAATCTTAATAAATTATTATTTCAAGGTTATATTATATGGGACATGTCAAACGAACTGATAAAATGTTAATTAACTTCCTGTTTACCTCAGCTCCGGTGATGTGTTGTTTTTTATAGGACTTATTCTCGGTAGTAAAATGTTATGTATGTCGGATAACATGATAGTTACCTAGTATATTTTTATACTTTTTTATCCAGGTGAATCTAGTCAGGACGTATACAAATTGTAATTTATTCTTTAATCCCAGATTCAGGAGTCGACAACTGAGCCGCCAGTGTTAAATTTTGTGTCATCCAATATACTCACCATCTATACAGTCAAATTGTTACGTAGATAAAGATTAAAATGGTGGAGATCTGGGGTTTTAAGACCATAACTGACATATTTTGGTTATCCAGGATTATGCAGACCTCTCCAACCCACTTAAGTGACATATCCAAAATGACTGTAAAATGAATTTAAAACTCACCTACTTTAGTTATAAAAGTTACAGAATTGGTATGTAGTATTCCCACAACAGTGTAGAACATTGTCGGGCTAATGACCGACCTTGGCTGGCTTAAGTGATCACTTTATACTCGAGAAACATTCGCCATTTCAGTTCACCCCGACTGGGATTCGAACCCAGACCTTCGTCTCACATAGTAGGATCATATACACTACACCACGAGGCGCGACGGCTGTGTTGTCTAATTTCATGTATATTATGTAAGTACCCATGTATTGTTGCATTTCTTACTGTTGAAGGGATAGGGTGGTATTTTTAATGTAGAACTACGGAATGCAGAAAAAATCCAATGCTTTACAAGAATAAAATTTGTAAATCAAAAATGATTAAAGTTACAGAATTGGACTTATATTATTTGGTAAAATAAAATATTGCATCAGATACAAATTGTTTAGCCACAATGTCACTTGAAATGCAATCCATTGACATAAAAGAGATTCAAAGACGCTGTGTGGTTAGGCGGACTCCGTCAGGAAGAGCTAGTTTATCTAATGTTGTGCAAATTCACTGACTTGGAAGATGAATAGAGATGAACAAGTATTCGAGGTGACATGCGAATAGTTTCATCAACGTTACTTAAGAATAGGTTAGTTAGAATTGGTACTAAAATAGGCCCTTCCACTCGATGTTAGGTGTGCCAAAGGCCTGGAGGAGTTCAGGAGGTTGCTGAAGATGCACTCAGCCAATGACGGGAGTTAGTCAAAACTGATTAGATTTATTTTTATTATTTTGTTTGTGACGATACCTACTATGTGGTGATTTGATATATCATTTTGGCGATCCTATATATACCCCGGGAAACCTAGACATACAATGTATGGCCACCGTGCAAATCGTATAGTAGTTCTGGTTTTTGGATATGTTATATAGGTCGGCCCTGTGGTTAAGAATCCAAGTTTGTGACCTCCTAGCCCTTGTGCGTTTACTAGGGCGAGCCAAAAACTGACGAGATTTCGGTCATTTTTTAAATTATTGATCATAACTTTTTAACAATGCATTTTAGAGAGTAAAGCTGTATGTAGAAGTTAGAGAATATTAAATTCTCTGCAACTTGAGCCTACAAAGTTTTTTTTGTAAAACTATTATTTAAAGAGTTATGAGATATCCAAATTTTCATTTTTTTCTGAAAAATGCTATTTTTTTACAAAATTTCTCATTTTTTAAATATATTTCCTGAAATGTACGTTGTAGAGAAAAACGTTATAAGTAAATGTTGTAGATCGTTTAATTTAAAAAGAGTTTGAGGTCAACATTTTTTGTCTCAGACCAATAACAACAGAGTTGTGACCTTCTGAAAAAATATCAGATGAATATTTGAGCAACATTCAGTATAGTAGGTATGATAATAGTTATAAAAAAAATGCAATCAAAGAAATTTTTTTTTTGTAGGTTATTAAGGTTAGTCTCGTGGTTCAGAATCCAAGTTTGTGACCTCCCCGCCCGCGTTTATTCACTAGGGTGGGCCAAAAACTACTGAAATTTCGTTCATTTTTCAGTTTATTGTTTCTATTTTTTTAATTATCCATTTTAGAGTACACAATTGTAAGTAAATATTGTAGAGTATTAAATTTCCTGCAACTTAGGTTAGCCACGTTTGTTTAAAAAGCTATTATGTAATGAATTATATAACAAATAACATAATTTTTAAACGTTAAAAAAATATATTTTCAATTTTTGTATTATTTTTCAGAATAGTACATAGTAAGAAAAAATATTATTAGCGAATATTATAGGATATTAAATTTGCAGCAAAAAATGGTACAAGACTTTTTTGCTTTGGACTAATAATAAATGAGATATGGCGATCTGAATATTGACTATTGATGACCTTAAATTAATTTTCAGGACAGCATATCTCATTTGTTATTAGTCCAAGGCAAAAAAGTCTAGTACCATTTTTTGTTGCAAATTTAATATCCTATAATATTCGCTAATAATATTTTTTCTTACTATGTACCATTCTGAAAAATAATACAAAAATTGAAAATTATAAAATTTTAACGATTAAAAATTATGTTATTTGTTATATAATTCATTACATAATAGCTTTTTAAACAAACGTGACTAACCTAAGTTGTATGAAATTTAATACTCTACAATATTTACTTACAATTGTGTACTCTAAAATGGATAATTAAAAAATAGAAACAATAAACTGAAAAATGAACGAAATATCAGTAGTTTTTGGCCCACCCTAGTGAATAAACGCGGGCGGGGAGGTCACAAACTTGGATTCTGAACCACGAGACTAACCTTAATAACCTACAAAAAAAATAATTTCTTTGATTGCATTTTTTTATAACTATTATCATACCTACTATACTGAATGTTGCTCAAATATTCGTCTTATATTTTTTCAGAAGGTCACAACTCTGTTGTTATTGGTCCGAGAGAAAAAATGTTGACCTCAAACTTGTTTTAAATTAAACGATCTACAACATTTACTTATAACGTTTTTCTCTACAACGTACATTTCAGGAAATATATTTGAAAAATGAGAAAAATTGTAAAAAAACAGCATTTTTCAGAAAAAATTGCAAATTTGGATATCTCATAACTCTTTAAATAATAGTTTTACAAAAAAACTTTGTAGGCTCAAGTTGCAGAGAATTTAATATTCTCTAACTTCTACATACAGCTTTACTCTCTAAAATGCATTGTTAAAAAGTTATGATCAATAATTTAAAAAATTACCGAAATCTCGTCAGTTTTTGGCTCGCCCTAGTGAACGCACAAGGGCTAGGAGGTCACAAACTTGGATTCTTAACCACAGGGCCGACCTATATAACATATCCAAAAATCAGAACTACTATACGTTTTGCACGGTAAAATTCTCTATTTCCTGGAGTAATAGTGTGGTGATAAAGAAAAATATAAGGTGCCCTTGGGGCGATTTTATCGCTAAACGGCACTCAAAATAGTAATTACCATTATTATTAAAATGAATACTTTCAATAAGTTAACACTCCCATATGCGAGTAAAATGCTGTTTCATATTTTAAGTGGATTTTCACATTTACATATAGATTCATTATCAGTTGCTCAGAATTCCTTATCTCAGTAGAATAGAGAGAAGTTTGGATGATCAGCAGAATTTATTACATTAAAGTCTCCTAGCTAAATTGACATCTGCGTTGAAGAGGGCAATAGTTTTGCATCCCCAATGTAAATATATGTGCAGTTGTAATAAATGATGTAATTAGATATTCTTCCTTTAAGGTTATTCGGGTGTTGGCCGCGTGTCTTTTTATCTTCTCTAGCTTTCGGCGAAATCGCTGCCGAAAGCTAGAGAAGATAAAAAGACACGCGGCCAACACCCGAATAACCTTAAAGGAAGAATATATATACCATGCTGCGAAAACCTACAACATCATTTGATGTAATTAGATCATTAGAAAAATCTACGTTCTTTAAACTCCACTTTCATCTTTGTGAATTCGTTGAAAGTTTTGTTCAAGTGACACATTTGATTAATTTGACTAAGTAGCATTCTGAGTAAGTAATAAATAAGTGACGTTTATGAAATTGGCCTGTAGTTGAAAAGGTGCAAAAAAATGCAAACAGGATGTTTCATAAATTGTGTGTCATTTGAGATGTTTCTGAAATGGAAGTACTAGCTGAATCTTTTCCCTTCTTTATGCACGTGCCTGTGTTGTGACTGACTCCATTGTATCTTTGTTTAGTCTGTGAGGTTTGTATGGTGTTTCATGCAGAAAATAGAAACATTGTCTAGAAAATAATACGAACAATATTACTCCTACCTAGTGAATGAGAATCGAATTATTTAGGATTATTTACCTTACTTTTTTGTTGTAAAATGCAACCAATAATGGATTTATATTATTTGTTTTGTATTACTTCCGGAAATGATTGTTACTAATCGTTCGGAACAAACAATACAGTATCTGTTTGCAAACATTTTACAAGTAGACTATAAATGTTAGTATGGTACTACTATGGTTGAATGTGTAAAGGATCAAATAATATAAATGCATTTCCTTTGAATCGTTTATTTCCTTTTTTTCTATTCATTTATAAGAGTAGGTGGTAAGCAGTAACAGGGTTGCGGTTGAAAAATAATATTACTCAGGTGGTATTTTAAGGACCTTTCTGTATGCAGGCAATTAATATAAATATTCTAAGTGTGTATGTACGCTCGTGTAATATGTGTCCCTATACTCTCATCGATTAATAGTGTTTTAGAGTTACTCATAAAAGACTGGTAATACATTTCTCTCTATCTCATAAAGTTGTCTGTCTTCTATAGGAGAAAGTCTTTTGTCAGGGTTTTTGAAAAGCAGGCCCATAATCAACCCAATTAGTTTTCGTTTTATAAGCGAAATGTGTAACAGTTACTAGTTACTCCATATGTAGATATGTCGACGAGCCCTGCAACTTACATTTCTAGATATAGCCCTCCCTCGTGTCTCTCATTTCGACCCTATTTTTTCTACAGATGTTCATTAGGGGTTATTTAATTCATGGTTCATTTATTCAACATAAAAAATCACGTGTACGTTGTACCTTCTATACGTAAATGTTTGTTAGTAAGTATATACATACTTTTACAATTCAATCCTTTCCAAACGATTATCACGATTGAAAAAATATTACAAGCGTTTATGTAAGCAATAGAAATCTATATTACGGTAGTAGATACAGCATAAAGGATAAAAATACTTCTGTAAAGTAATGATTTTTTCTCTTTGTATGTTTCCTCGTTCAATTTACTGATTATTCCTGCATGGTCAAATGGACTCAATGTACTAGAGGAACAGAATACGGAAATTAAATAAACATAAATAAAGAGTTTTTTTATTCATACAGTGTACGTAATAGTATGCGAGCAAATGTACTAAGCAAATTATACATAGAAATATACATACAAAATCTATAGGAATTTGTATTACATTTTGCTTTTAAAAATGTATCAGAATTCACTTTTACGTGTGGTAGGAATTATTATAGCTTGACTGAAGATTATGGTTATGTTCAAATAAATTAATTTGATTAAAACTTATTATTATAAAATTTATGCATAGAAAAATTTATGTTTTAAATATATGAAATTTCTTGTAACAGAATTATAGTGAAAATTTTGCGTTTGCATGTTTTGAGCTGCTTTTCAATTGTGACGTACCAAAAAGGATATAGATTACATAGGTATGAGTAGGAAGTTTATTGTAAAGAATTGGTGTAATACTGGAAAGAAATATTCCTGGTGGCGAAATTGTATAATCTCATGTTTTACAATGTATACAACATTTAAATGATTTATTGACTACATGTTCCCGTGAGAATATTACTGAAAAAACAGTAGGTAGGTATAAGGGACTGCAAAGTCAAATCATCCCCCACCATTTATCTACAGGCACCTGTAACAGAATTCACTAATGACTAATTATATTAACAAGGTGATTTATTAAGAGCAAATTTTAGTCGTCGCTTCCGTAACGTAATTTTTAGTAGTAATTTATCAAAATGTGAAAATTGATTAACTTGTTTCAGCGTTCAGGCGACCAGGTGTTATGAGTGATGGTTTATGATATTTATAAATGGGTACAAGGGGAACAAATCGTGCCAAGTTGAGTTGATTTAGGAGAAAGTCAACTACGTACGGTTATTTCCTGTCTATAAAAATACTATAGAAATTAAAATTTCTAACTGAAAATCTTTGCATATTTGATTCATTCCCTGGAAAGTAATACAAGAGCTTGTAGCAAAGCAAGCAGTTGGAAAAAACAACTGTGGAGCTGGTAAGAGAGATTGCCAAAGAAGAAATGATGCTGAGAATATATTTTTTCATCATTTCAATAACCGACGTGAGAATAAAAAATATTTTTCTTTCAAAACGAGATCACGATGATGTGATTTAGTCATGATCGACAAGATCAATAGCAATCATTGACTTTAAACGAGTGTATTGATCTACATAATATAATTATACTTGAATAGTCGTTGTATCTGTATAGATCGGATATACGTCCGCTATATACTTAATATTCTAACCATAAATCTTCTTACACAAGCTTGTAATGAATCTGTGAATAACAGCGATAAAAATAACAGCGCGATTTTCAAGATGGATAAGAAAACATTAAACTGAAGCTGAATTGGTATGAAAAAGTCCTGTTTATTTATTTCAGCTCTACAAAGAAGTATAAGTGCGGACGAAGTTGTAAAAACTTATGGGTAATTTATTTTATCACTAGGTGTATTAAATATTAACTAAGTGTGAATGTGTGCTAATAAAACACAGGGTGGTAGGTACATACGAGTATTCATTAGCACACCAAGATATTCTATGTTGTCCTCTACTATAAATATGCCTAGGCAAATACTTCAGTAATTTTTGTAGGAATATTATAAACGCTGTTATCATATCGTACTTTAGGATGTTATTCTTAAGGCGTAAATAAAATAACTGTTACTAACATCTTATTCTTTCTCAGCCATCTTGCCTTTGCTGGATCTAGACCTCTTCCAATTTTTCCAATCCTCTCTTCTTTGGGCTTTCTGGATGCACCCACTACCGGCGACTGGGGCAATATCATCGGCCTATCTTTTCTGAGGCCTGTCAATTCCTCTTTTCATATCCCACGGTCTCCATCTCAGGATTCTGGGTGTCCATATTTCCACTCCCTGACTAGAAAAATGAACTGCTCATTGCCATTTTAATTTGGAAATGCGATCCATACTGGTCTGCAAATGCGATTGTAGCAGACAGCAGTGAAATATGAAACATAGTTCGTTCTTTAATATAGAATCGGGTCCTTTAGGAAAAACAGTTAAGCTCAGATAATATTGTTAGTAAAATAATATGTAAAATTCCTCGATAATAATAATATCGATGAGATTGAATCGGAGACTCGTGACTGCAAAAATAATGATGAAAGACAATAGGTATGATTACATAGTTATTGTACCTACTGATGGATATTGTGGCTTTATATTTAAAGACGTTAGATAGATAGTGGTTTTGAAAAAAAAAACGTTCAGAGCAAAAACGTTTAAAACTCGCGACCCAACATAACGTCTCGGTCATTTCAATATCGCATTAACAATCGCATGAGAAAATGTTGTAAATAGCTTTTTTCCATTTTTTGGGGTTAATTTCGCTTCAATCTAAAAACTTTTACGGTCATTCCCTAGATTTTAATGCATATTATCAATGCAAAAAAATGCCGACTTTCAGGAAACGAGTTGCTATCTTTCGGAGAAAAGATCAGAGGTGTTTTACATAAAAAAAGATAAATCTGTACAAGATATAAAAAATTGTTGTTTTTGTTTTCATTGTTTTCCAAAGCATATTTATTACGGTTGTCGAGATTTAAGGTCTCCCGTTTTCAAAAATTTTTTAAATGTTAATATGCCTACTCTAATAGGATGGAGCTACGAGTATTTCAATCAATGTCATTGATATAACTTGTGCTGCATTTTTTGGAAATATTGTGGCGAATAGATTTCAGGACCCTCGAAACTAATATCGGAGAAGATGCTGATTACCCTACTACTACATTGTTCATTCTGGCAAATAATTGTTTATTGTTTACAGGCAAATTGGAAATGCAATAATTAATGCATTACACATACATGGACAGATAATAAAATAATTGTGCTAACGAGGTAATGAAATGAAAATTGTAATACTGATGAACTATTATGTAATATTATATTGTACATCTAATAAATAAAACTATGAATTATTACGTAACCATAGATAATATTGTGTAACTATCCTGGGGTATTGTGTAATATTATATTATATAATATTAACACTGATGAAGGTTGACAATGTGTTAATTAGTATTTGATACTCGGTTCATTAATTCATTATTAATTATTATGATATAATGAGAAGGGTAGTGAATTTATACAAATATTAGTATTACAATACAGTCCCTATGTTTTGCTTCGGGGTATAGTAAAATAATATTATATTATAATCATAACAGTAAATCAAATTTCATGTTTTAAATTACCTATCATAATGTTAAAATTTGAAATAATGATTGTCAATATTTGATTACTCTACGAGTATTATAGTTTCGGAAATTAGGATTAGCGTTACTCGTATATTATAAAAACATGGTTCATGTAATCAGGGAAACTTTAATAATATTGTAAAATAATGATAATCCTGATTAGCTCAGTCTTAAAAACTGGAATTTAGTTCCAAAAGAGTTCTTTTAAAACCAGTCACCTCGGACCGAAAAGGAGATCAGTGACACAGTATATGTATTTGTAAATACAAAGTCCTAACCGAAAATTAACAATTATATCTTGCTTACTTAATTTTTATTACCAAAAGGCTTTCGCTGATTTCTAATTCAATCTCCCAAAGAATGAATTTCCAGGCATTTCTCTCTCTAGCAGTACTCAACCCCAATGACCACACTTTTTGGATTCCGGATGACTTTGTCCACCTAACGCTGCATTAGACTTCTGCTAACAGGAAAATTTTGCCCAAGGTTTTGTGGCTTAACCATTAATCCATTAAAACCTAGAAGTCCATTAAAACTTAAAAGTTTCTTTAAAAAATCTAACCCACATACTTTTCACTGTTTTCCGCACTCTGGGATTAACCACATTCTGGGATAGCGTGTTTTGACATGATCTTCCCATGCACCTTTTGTATAGGTTTCATTACTTTTTATTTATCACGGGTAAATCATGTGAGGACTTTTGCTTAGATCAACTCAAAGACTCCCAAAGAAGAGTTATAAATATGATTCACGTTATAAATATGATGTCTCGCCTAAGGGTTTTTTAAGCTAGACGATATCACTACGAGTCACCTGAGAAAGATTGGATTACGTATTTTGTTTATTAGGCAGTCAAAGTATAAATATTCTGGGACTAGTTGGTTAAGTCTTGTTTGGCAATATTTATTCTAGTGAATAACTTGGGAAATATTCTTCTCCTTATTATTATTATTACTCGAGCCGATGAAACAATTTGAGGTTTTAACAAGATCTTGTTTATCTTGCTGCAGGTACCCCATCATCATGTTTGTAACAATATCCACCAAACGAAATACCAATCGCTGCTATTTTTTTACTAAATCACATTCGCATTAACGGAACAGGCTGTAAATGAAATTAAGCAACAAGACATTGTGATTTATGGTGGCTTGAATGCATTTTTCTAAAATTGATATTTGTTTCTAATATATACCTATATTCAACCTCTTTTTCAACCGTATGACATCGTTAGTATTTTTGGTTCCTTCACTAATTTAGTAAATTTGTAGATATTTATTATCATTTCTATGTTTCTTAAAATGAGCATTGGAGGTAACATAAGAAGAAAATCGCACTGTAAGAAACCGCTCTAAGTGGCGGAGGCTTCTGATCTCATTCTGACGTTTTCTTGAGGTGTATCATTATCACATAACACAACTTTACTTAGGTATTTTAAAATCCCTTATAAAATACCTAAGTGAAGCTATAAATTATTATACCTACTGCGTTTTCCTTATGGAAATCACAAAATTTTGGTCGATCTGATATGAATCTTAACAAATTTTCCGTTACTCCTTTAAACGCTATTGTTATTTTGTGACTGTTCTTTTTAATCACAGTTCCTAGAAGGTATGTTAGGTATGTTAATATTGTATAAGCAGCAGAATTTATGTGTAGTATATTATAAAGTACGTATGTATCGGAGGTTCTAATGATAGGTTTGTCAGACGAAAATTGTTCAATAAAGCCTTGGGCTGTGTTTCTTGTTGGCGTATCGTTATACGGGATCTTACATGTTGTAAATGTGGTATGTAAATATACAGAGATGGATCAAGGGAAGGAATGCATTATTGCTTACTATTAAATTAGGCACTCATCATTTTTTTATGAATTTGAGAGCTCAGGAAATTGGGAGGTACTGGAATTGGAGCTTCCCGTTATTGGTCGTATTTAACTGTGTTTTTCTCCATGTGTTTATTTGAAGCCTTTTATACGGTACGCTACAGCTAAAGGTGTCTGAAGTTCACAATACACAGCTTTAACACTGGGGTTAGAATCCAGCACCACTTTCTCGGAAGAACCTGGATGAAACTAATCAAGCCAACCGCATGAGATTTTAATAAACATTTAAAGTATTATGTTCTATAGATATTGTGCTTTGTAGATTCAATTATTTGCGAACGAGCAGCATTTCCCACATTGTGGGGTAACCAAAAACATGTGTGCAATAAAAAGTGTAAAAACCCTCATTTTTTTAATTTAATGATTTTTAAGGTTTGTTGTGTTTCATCTGGCCCTGGTTGTACCCGTATTCATCGACGGAATTTTTTTAATTGAGGTCCAGGCAATATTATTATAATACATGATTGTTTTAGGGAGGGTAACAAACGGTGGTCGCGTCGCCATTTTTATCCAAAAAAACCTTGTCTAGTTCTCAAAAAATGTTAATAGTAGTGTTGTCCGTTTGGTAATGCCCATCTTTGTTGGAAGATTGATAAGGGTCAAGACACTTGGGCAAAAAAAGAATGATTTTTTTCTAAATATAAAAATTCAAATTAACCAATAACCAGTACTATAGGTAATGTATACACTCGAATCACTATTAAGACCAGCATAATATTATATTATATTCAAGTGATGTAATTAGGTATATGGGTATTTTTCTACATATGCTTAGGTTTTCAAGGACGGGCACGTACTGAACATAAGGAACGATCGATGAATATATGACACTATGAACTCTGTATGAACGCTGTGTACAAAATGTATGAAAATATGGAAGCTAGTGTAATGCGAAGAGGATTTGTGCATTTTTTTAGTATGTACTAAACTTTAAGGTGGGTATTTGTATAGGTAACAAATCAAGGTACATATTAATTTCGTACACGGCTCTGATGCCCAAGATCTTCATCTTGGAAACACACGGAGGTCACACGGCGTTACCACTAAGAGCAGATGTGTGAAGTATGTATTACTTCTACCATATATTCCTATCACTCTGATTTCATTGTTATACAGTTATACAATTAAAGTGGGTCTTTCAGACCGATCAGGCAATATAGGTGAAGGTACGAATAAACACGTCTAATGGAACTTAAATGGAAACTATGGACACACAGAAGAGAAATTCCACAGAAGAGATGGGGTCATTGACGTAATATCTATAGAACTTAGTCGATAGGTACTCGTAAGAAAGGTGAGTGATATAAAGGAGTGAAAATGTTTGGAAAAGGCCTATAAACAGTAATGAAGAGATCAAGGTTGAAGAAGAAGATTGGTACACATAGAATAACAAATGTTTTCTATAATGGTAAGGGAATTCCACCACAATCGTATCTCTTTTATTTGATTAATTAATACAGTTATATAAATATTGACGAAATTTCTAATTCATAGCGACTTCGTGTTCGGGTTAAATGGCTTTTTATTTTATGGTAATTTCCTACTTGTACTGTAACGAACTGATAATAAGTTTGGATTAGAGTAAGTAGGCAACTGATTCAACAGGTGAAGTTAGAGTTATGTGGATCTAGGTCTAAATCTGCGGACGGAGACCTGGCGATGACTGAATATCTATTCGAGGTCATATTCTTGGATTGGTTGACAAATATTGCAAAAAAAACCAGGAAGCTTCACTTAAAAAACGTAATGTAGATGTCAGTGGCTAGCTTGGTTTCCTTGGTTGTGGATTATGATTCCTTGTTCAAAAGTTTTCAAAATCGATATATCGAAATTAACCATTTATAGTCCGAGAGCCCGCTGCTTAATTTATGACGTATCTGTTTTTTGATCGAATGTGGTATAAATGATAGCTCACCAATAGGGTATTACATCGTACTAGGGTTGCCTATCAAAATCTTGCCGCAACCCCCCCTGCCCCCCCCCGAAAAGGTCCCTCTTCGCGGTTTTTCGCATTTTATAGGAATATGGTAAGAGATAGGAGAAAGTAGTCAATGACAAAAATAATCCTTGCTAAAATCTCTACAAAAAATGTTAATTCATTTTTTTCGTAGGACTAGCAGTCTATCATTTATACCACATTTCGATCAAAAAACAGATACGTCATAAATTAAACAGCGGGCTCTTGGACTATTATGAATTTGTACGTCTCGATCGTATGTATCTTCTTATTAAAAATAATGTAGTTTTTGTACGTCGAAGTAATGAATATTTGATTATTATTTTCTTTAAGAATGAATAGTAAGGACATGATAATAATACAAAAATACAAAGGACTCTTAGAGTTGAATAACAAAATCAATTTCGCTAAGTAAATGATGTTGTAGAGAGAAGAAAATATTAAGTATTTTTTGTACATCCATGGAATAAACTGGATATAACCTGTCACAGTTCACAACCATTACTTTCATCCACGGAAAGAATTGTCTCACAACAAAATTTTCGTTTTGTAATAAGTAAGTGTATAAAAGAATGCTTCAGTATTTCCGAAGTTTAATCTTTTGTAGGGTAATTATTAGGATCATGGCTTTCCCTAAAGAACCCATTCTCATAATAACTCTTGAATGCAAAACATCAATCGTCGCATCAAATTTTGATATTTATATCACTTCACAACGAAACGTTAATCGTGTAGCTCATCCAAGTTGTGTTAATCGGGTGTATATACATATTACTTTTAACCTTATTAGCATCTGTGGATATAATCTGGGGGTGAATTATGCACAAAACCACCCTTATAATTGGAATCTATCGGTGCTAAATCAGATAGAAGTTCAAAATATCGTACCACATTATGCTGTACAACCGTTGAAATAATAATTGTTAATTGTAATCATGAATGTAGTTAACCCAACATTTTTGAGAAAAGTATAACTTGTGATTAGCAAAAAAACATAATTTTAAGTGGTTAACTTTTGATGATACAGCGTTACCTCTCTAGATTGTTGGCAAGAGAGTTATGTATATTAAATGAATATTAGATAGACTATTATATTACCTATCGCAAGCTTGATGTTAAACTACTAAAAATAACCAATGAAAAATGTTTGTTCTGGGAGCCTAAAATTGTATTTCAATAATGGCGTTATCAGTAAATTCTGTATCTACGAAAATCAACAGAATAGTTGTTCTGGATGGCAAACATGTCGTAGGGACCCAATAATACACAAAAACCATAAAAAAGGAAAACTTTTAGTAAAGGTATAATTTATTCAGGGCATCGCCGGGTATTTTAACATATTGGTATAACCTATTATACAATCATATTTATATCTCAGATGGATCCGAGGAAACTGGAAAGTCATATTCATAAATGTGTTTTTATTATATTTTTTCTATTGTGTCTGAAAACAAAATGTGTGTATTATTGTAGGTACCTAATAGAATCAACCTTTATGAAATATTGACACAAGTTTTAGAGAATTATTAGTTTCTAACAAAAAAAATACTACATAATTGCTGGTCGTTTATTAGAAAATATTAAATTTTAGAATCAAAATTCAGATTCAGATTCAGACTCTTCTTATGAAGGTTGGTTTTGAAGTTTGTCTTAAAATATAGTATACGGTTGACAAGATCTTGTTCCGGATGGCTCAGAAATCAGGAAAGTGATGCATTTGACGAAGAGATCACTAATAATGTGAGAACATCTCCTTTCGCTGATTCACTCCTTTCAGTCACTGACGGTCCTTCCAAGGATACTGCAAGTTAAGTGCAAAGGAGAATGTACCGAATATTTTTTTTTTCTTTAATGTTGTGATCTTTTAATTATTTGACTTAGTTTATCTATAATTTGTAATTAATAGGTTAATGGGTAGATTTTTGAAAAAGTAGTTAAGTGAATTTAATTTAGATTAGGGAGTTTTTTTTTATATTGTCAACAAGTATTTGTCCCCATAATATGACTTCTTTGTGTACACTGTAATAGGGCTTTGAATGAACTATATTTAATGTAATGTTTTTCTTTAGGCTAATTTGTGTTCAATGTCTGTAAGTGTGCCTTGCTGATAAATAAATAAATAAATAAATAAATAAATCTATTTTCGTTATTCTACATTCTACTCGAATTCATGAGATGAGACAAATAACATACATAATCATGTAGAGTAGATATTTTCTTTGTTTCACCCTGGTCGTAATGATAATGGGATTTTGACTCATCTAGTGGTTTTATATAATGTTCTATGAACGTGGCTTTATAACAGGGTCAGGCATATTTCATGGACCAGTGCTAAGTCACTATACAGAAAATATTACGAAATTATGTCGCTAAAGTTTAAAGTCTCCAGAAGCTGAAATCGATATATATGATTTTGAAGATATGTGCGATTATCAAGAGTTATTATTGTGGAATTATTATTCTGTAAACCATAAAATGTTAAATATTGAATAATAAGCCTGAACCTAATGCTACAATGGGAGTGGCATGGAATTCAAGCAGTTTGATATTCTGTTAGGCTTATTCTGAGTCTGTTAGGCTGAAAAGTGTTTAAAAATTAGTAAAAATTTCTCCATTCATACCTGCTGCCAAAAATGTTCGACATATTGTCCCATGATTCCAATTTATTTGCTCACGTAGTGCTATTAAGACTTTTAGAGGACTGCCTGACGCTGAGAACTACCCCGAAGAGTGAAATAATAGATATTCAACCAGTGCGGATTCTGAGATCTTGTTTGGAGTACTTCAGGGCTACGTTTTGGGTCCCATCCTATTTATTTTGTTTACTTTGTAGTAAACTATTTTTGTAGTTAGTAAATATTGAATATTTTTTAAGTTACGTTATAGTTCACAAGTCAAAACATCCATACATCAAACCCACAATATAATAATAGTATCTATAATATAGTCTGTATCGTATCCAGAATATATTTTGGTATATCGAGGTAGCAGTTTTTTTATGAATCCAATATAACCGGATACTGGTAATCACTATTGATTAAACAACATATTTTTTTCTTAAATACATTGTTATTAAAATTCTTTACTTTAGTAATAATATTATCTGCTAGTAATATAATATATTTTCAATAAGGAGGTGTGGATATGGTTTGATTTAGTGCCTGTGAAATTGGGTTCGTTGTTTTTAACTTCTTCATTCATAATATATTTGGAGCTCCTGTTGTTTCGATATTATATTTCGTGTGGAAGGATTTAGAAAGCCTTAGGGAATTTGATAGGAAATTTATATATCTATTTAATAACACATTGGTAATATTTTACTTAATATTGTATTAGATCCATTATTTATTAGAGTCATAATTATTTTTTAAATGCATGCATGATGCTTATAGAAGAAATGAGATAGTACTTGAGGAGATCGAATAAGAGAAGAGAAAGGACGTGAACAAGTGATAACAAGATTATTTGTGACTTGAATGAAAGTGGGTAAGTTAAGATGGTTTGGAGATATTGAGAGAGTATTTGAGGATGAGAAACAAGAAGAAGTCTAACTTCATAAACCACTTAAATCCATTACGTGGACTAGATTCTTGTACATAGATGTGCTCATTTGAGTAGACTTATGTTAGTGTTTGACAAATCGCAGTGATGGATGAAAAAGTGAGTGATTGATTGGTTAGTTAGGGTGACGTTTTGTTGGTTCTCTCTGCTTACCCCGCATAAGGACGCGGCGTGAAATGAGATGCACATTCTAAAATTAGTGTTCCATCTCGTAATTATTAACGCAAAGTTTGTAAAGCACATTCACTATTTTTCAAATCCAAACAAATGTGCATCGCGTTTTACATTAAAAAAAATCTAGCTTGTTTTTCGAAAATGCGAGTATGGTAATACTATGAATATAAAAACATGAAGATCCATTCACTCTAAAGCTTTTGTAGAGGCACGAAATGAAAAAAATAACAACAGGTATAAAAACGTTGAAATGTTAAAAAAACAGACACATAAATGTCAGGTACAAACAATATTTTAAAATTAGGCCAGTTAAAGCTTTAACTAGGCGTATAATATAGTAGGTATAATGTTAGTTTGTTATGTCTACACAATATACCTAGTGATATAAAGGTTGGTATCTATGTTAATAAGTGAAAACCAGTGAACCTACAACTCTAGAAGTTTTGTGTATTTTACGAAGAATATGACCACCTGTATAGAATGCACTAAGAAATGTAAATAATGTTACCTTTGCCTCTGTTGTATTATATAAAATAATTGAAATACTATCTATCAATTATTTCACGCATTAATTTCCACTATAATTTAGAATTATTGAGAACAATAAAGGCCCTTTTAGGTTGAGTAAAGTTTATGATAGATTCGCTTATCGAACTATGCTACTTGAAAGAATGCACTTTGATTCCATCAACGATGGATTGATCAGAACCCAAATTTCTACTTGAAAACTTGTAATTCTGACTTATCGAATGCTTTCAGTCAGTCCTCTGTTGCATCTTGCAAATTGTGTAGAAAATAATTTGTGAAAATATTGATTAAGCCCGAAACACAGATTGAGAGAATTTGTCAGTCAGATATTTTGGTATCCCGTAGTCATTTTTGCCCTAATTTGTAACAAGATAATAACTTGAAAATTACTATCCCCGGTATATTTATTTACTAATATTACTCTACCCCGCGTGGGTCCGGTGAATTGGATCATTAAAATTGAATTTGTGTTTGTTTTTTTGAATACGTGAAGGCAGACGTGTGTATTATTGCCACAGGGGTAGGTGTATTAAAATATCTCGACTAATATTGTTAGTTTTTCTTCTTACTTAACACAACGCAAGGTAAACTAATGCAATATAATGATGATGATGCCTGTGAGGATTCAGTCACCTTGGAATCGATAATTTGATCAGCTGCTCCCTGTTTTACATCGACAAACTAACAACCGCTTTTTCATATTAAAGCATTGCCTCATTTCAAACTTTTTTAGAAGTTGGTAGTAACAGGAATGAATGTAACTTTAAAACTATAATCTCTAGAATTATTCTTTCGTCATCAATCACTTGAAAGGATTATGAATATGAGTCTTCTTTTTCAGAGCGTAGGTCTCTTCTATCTTTGTACCCTCTTCTCTTTGTGATTGTATGTAGACAGACAGAAAATCCTTACAAAATCTAATCAAATAGAACAGACAATAATGTTTAGCTATATAGATATAATTGTTTCGCATAGAGATTCTTGGCAAGATTCTGAATCGCTTCATTATTGTAATAGTTTATTCTCCACATTCCGTTCACAGCAAATTTTCATTATCTAATACCGAGTAGTGTACAGTAGTTGTTGGTTTTCAAATATCTAGGTATGCAATAAGACGCTTTCTCCTGCAGTTTATGGATGTAAATAGTTGTGGTCAGTTTGACTAAAACTACCATCTTTCAGACCCCCCTGTGTCCTGTAACGTGGCTAGTCTGTTGGTCAGGAGTTCAGGATGAGGTATAAGGAAGAGATGTAGAGAGCTCAGTTAGTATATTAGTAGGTAGTTGTGGTCATTGCAGGGAGAAGACTTAACCTTTAAAACGGTGACCGCTCCGACTTGAAATTCATTGGTGTAGGTTTACAATAATAATATTACACAGAATAGAAGACCACTCTCAACTTACACAACTTGTTTCATACTATTTTACTGAAATACCATAGTTTACAATTGGATAACGTGTAAGTATCCTTAACTGTTTTACGGCCCTATCTATTTCGAAATATACATTAAGAGATCTTTGAATCTTCGCTTACGTGAAGTATAATTTTCTCCTTATATTTCTTAGGAAGAAAGACCTAAAATATTTAGACGTAAACAGAACTCATGTAGAGCTCTGATCCACGCATATTTATCAATCAAATGAAAGAGAAAGAAAAAACAGAAGGCAAACTATTGATACAGGAGAAAATTATATAAATAAAACTACGCTCACAAGATTCTGACCAAGTGATCATATCAGATCATAACCTGAAATATAGCTCCTATTGATATTGTGATTAGCGATGTTTTTAGTAAGTACTCACTAATAGAATAGAGTTGTACTAAATTTAATTTAATGTTTAATGCACCAAGAATGACGTCACAGACATTTCCCACGGCATTAAGGTTCAAAATCGCGTGAACAATCGTTTGATAAAATGGTAAAAATAGCGTTTTTTCCATTTTTCGAAGTTAATTTTGGGTCTATCAAAAAAGTATATGTTTTTTTTTTAATTTTTACTCAGCGACTTTCGGGAAACGAGTTGCCGTCTTTCGGAAAAAAGATCAGAGGTGTTTATAATTTTTTTTTGAGAAATCTATACAAGATATAAAAATTTTTTTACGGTTATTCCCTAGATAAAAGTTCAATGCATCTACCCTATTTTGTTCCAGAGCATATGTAGTAACGGTTGTCGAGATATAAGGTCTCCCGTTTTTAGAATTTTTTTAAATGTCGGTATGCATACTCTTAAGTAGTTTTTATTTTCAATTGCTCTTAAACAAATAGTGATATTTAGTGGATGTTATAAAAAACACATATTTTTCTTTCCAGACGCACTTTGTCGTAGGAAGACATCGGTTCTAAATTTACGTATTTTTTTACACATGAAACAATTCTCGATCTACCTACTTATTTCATAACATGCGGGAGCCATCATCATTATTTTCAAATATGGAATATTTTTTTAAATATTTCATCGAATGCACCTACTGGTATTATAAATTTTAAACACTCTAATTGGCTACCGTTTCTACCGCGTGATTCATTGCTTTTCTATCATTGGCTGGTCGTTGACTCTCTATTGTGCTTTTGTTTCACGCTTTGTAATTTTCGGCGGTTAATTGTTTCTCATGATGCTTGTTCGAATATTTTAAATTTCGAATCACAAAGAAGAATTACCTTCAGGTAGGTTTTTGATAATTTAAAACCTACGCACTTGATGTGGGTAAAGTCTATGCTAGGTTTGTACTATAAATTCCTTGAATAATGATGAATAATGAAATATCAGCCTAAGTATTTTCCAGCCCTACTAGCTGTTAGTAAATATAATTTTCTGGTAATTCTTATTAAAAAAACTATGTTAAACTATGTTATTGTATTGTAATATATACATATATATATATATATATATATATATATATATATATATATACATCCTACTTACTTTACGGCGTCCGTACATTGCGAAATATACGCCTTTAGAGCGTCCAGTACAATACGGCGTCCGTATACGGACGCTCTAAGGTAATCAATGTTATTTCTTGCCAGGCAGCTGACGTCATCACAGGGAATCAATATCAGCAAAAAAAATTTTGACGCCACAAAGTAACCTGCACGTACTTTTTCGTATATCATTGTATATTTTATGTTTTGAGCGTTGTGGGATAGGGGCGCTCTGTCTATATACTGTTCGTATATTTCACTTACATTCCGCCGATGATCGGGCGTCCGCTGTGAATATTTTTTTACGTGCAGCCGATGATACGGCGTCCTCGAGTTGGCAACCTCGCAATTCGAAATTAATAATAAAATCAACATTAGGATTTTGAAATGTTATTTGCGTTGTCCAGTTATGGACTACAGATATCTGTAGAATAATAATGCACAATAGGTGTAGGTACCTACCTACTCACAAACATCTGGAGATAATAGGCGACTCGGCAATATACTCGTAACATTATTGTGTAATATTGGAAAGAATTTTAAGTAATACAATAGTCGCATTTATTAAAAAAATAGTTCATGATTATAAAGATGTACTGTTATTTTAGGGTGAAATGCCGTAATTTTTAATAAATAAATATTGTTTAAGTACTTATTACGAAACAGGTAAACCTGTTATTGTATAATTGCAAATTATTTTCACATCGCGACATTTAAAACGCGTTACTTGAAAGTTGAAATAGACGTTTTTAACCATCCCTTCCCATACATAAGTACCTACTTTTTTGGGAAGGTAGTGCGTTAAAAAACTTGTTGATTTGATGTATGTATGAAATGTAATATGTGCTACTTTTTTGAATAAAATTTATTATTATTATTAAGTAAGTAATAAGGTAGGTACTTAAAAGTATATTGTTTTACGTTTTTAGTGCAAATTCTCCATTCAATGAGCAATTAAATAAAGGATCTCACGGGATCAGCAGAACTTATAGGTATGTACTTACCTATATGTGATAAATAAATAAGTGACGGAAGTAAGGAATCTCTGTAAGAATAGGCTAGTTTGGCGTTATGTACTCCATGCGGACATCACTACAGATACCATAAATAAATAAACTTTTGTTTTCATCACAAACCAATATGGTGCGATGTTTTAATCATAATATTCATTAATCTACAAGAGTGCGTGCCATTTTAAATTGTTTAGTATAATATTATTTAGATTAAAAGTGCATTCCATTATGTAACTACTTCCTGTTCAATGTCTTGGATTATGAAAAGAATCGCGTTACTGCCCAAAGCTCGCCCTAGTGGATGAAGGCAATGATTCACACTGTTGTGTTAGAAGGTTAATGTATACTATAATAAAATTAATATTAACATATTGCGTTATTACGCTTTCAATTACACTCTTCCATATTGTTTTTAAGTGTTCTGTATAAGGCGTGGTAAGTCAAAAGCACAACACCCAAAAACATTTAGAACAGTAAGGTTCAACACCCATTCCGAATGTCTTTCTTTACAGTGTATTACAAGTATCCCGTAAGTATGTGTCGTGTAAGGCAATGCACATTACACTTCTACAACACAATGGCTTGACCATGTGGATCAGATTTTCAAGGACGAACAGGGACACGCGTTCTGAGTAAAATGAATCGTCCTCTCTGCCCACCCCACAAAGGATGTGGCGGGAGGGGATAGAATAGAATATAATCTCTATAATAGAAATTTATTTCGATTAGGCTAGATTATACAAACTACTTTACAGTTTTTTTTGTTTCGTAAAATTCTCCATTGAAAAAAAGTCTAAATAATTATTAATTATAGTACATATTAATACAATAAGTCATTCATCTGAAACTGAAGGCATTCACATTATATTGTAACAACAAGTTCTAAAATAGGTAATTTATGTTATGACATCTTTTATTTTTAAAATATCAAGGGTTAAATTCTTGAACTGCATTGTACTATAGGGTGTTTCTTTTGAATAGGCACACTTTTAAAATGAAATTAAACGTATTAAAATCATGGTAATGTCCATAAAAATAGCTTCAATGGAAAGATAGGAGTTTACCATTTATGTTTCTATATGATTTTGGGCATATATGCACGGGTATTCCGTTCTAGGAGCCATTTCTGAGACGCCATCAAATCCACAAAAACTCACTGTTTAGTGTGGAATCATTGTTCCATATTTCTTCAAAGATGCTGGCGGTCGGAAAGTTACAGTCAATGGAGAGCGCTTAGGTCCATGATTAAAGACTTTTTTTGTTCCCTAATTAAATGGCATTAATGTGCAACAACTTTGGTTTCAATACGATGGCCAACAGCGACACAATCAGGTTATTACGGGAAACATTCGATCGGCGCATAATTTCAGTGTGAGTAATCCACAGGGGTGAGATCACACGATCGTGGATTGGATTATTTTCTGTGGGGACATGTGAAGTCTACTAGGGGGTCTACACAGATAAACCTGAGACATTGGATCACTTGGAAGCCAACATTCGCAGAGTTATTAGCGATATACGGCCTCAGCTGCTCGAGAAAGTCGTCGAAAATTGGACTTCCAGATTATGCTTCCTTCGAGCCAACCGCGGCGCACATATGCCCGAAATCATATTTAAGCATTAATGGTATAAAATAATCTTTTAAATGAAGCTATTTTTATGGACATTACCATGATTTTAATACGTTTAATTTCATTTTAAAAGTGTGCCTATTCAAAAGAAACACCCTATACATGGAACAGATGATTTTTAAATTTCATGAAATAACCACTGCAGTGCACTGTCATAAAAAACAAATAACTTTCGAATTGTAAACAATGAAAATGTTTATCCTTTGTTACATAATGAGACAATACCTAATATTCTAAAATAGGTAATTTATGACATCTTTTATTTTAAAATATCAAGGGTTAAATTTTTCAACTGCATTGTACTACATGGAACAGATGATTTTTAAATTTAATAAAAAAAACCTAGTATTTTGCAAAGCAGTGCACTGTCATAAAAAATAAGTTAAAATATCGAGTTTTGTTAAGACAGTAAATAACTTTCGAATTGTAAACAATGAACATGTTTTTTCTTTGTTACATAATGAGACAATACCTAATATTAATGAATAATGTAATGAATAGAACTGAATCTTTTTTCTCTATTAGTATTATCTACACTAGAACAACAGAACTATAGGTACCTACTTAGTACTTGGTACCAGTGGCGAAGGGTGGATTTCTGCAGAAGGGAATCCGGGGCTAACATTTCTTATGGGATCACGTCAGATTAGACACTATTGTACCTATTATTTTTTCCAAAAGGTAACTCGATGGGAATCGTGTTCTTAGGCAGCTTCGCGCCTGCTTGGTACATACTATACGACTATAGGGTATTTTTTTTAATAGGCACACTTTTAAAATTAAATTAAACGTATTAAAATCATGGTAATATCCATAAAATGGCTTTATTGGAATGATGGAAGTTTACCATTTATGTTTCAACACGATTTCGGGCATATTGCGCGGGTGTTCCTTTCTAGGAGCCATTACATAGACGCCGTCAAATCCACAAAAACTCTATCTAGGTCTACAGGTCTACACAGATAAACCTGAGACATTGGATCACTTGGAAGCCAACATTCGCAGAGTTATTAGCGATATACGGCCTCAGCTGCTCGAGAAAGTCATCGAGAATTGGACTTCCAGATTATGCTTCCTTCGAGCCAACCGCAGCGCACATATGCCCGAAATTATATTTAAGCATTAATGGTATAAAATAATCTTTTAAATAAAGCTATTTTTATGAATATTAAGTACCATGATTTTAATAAGTTTAATTTCATTTTAAAAGTGTACCTAATTACCTATTTAAAAAAAACACCCTGTAGTAATGGGGTAACCAGTGAATGCTGCCCGACAAAACTGTGTAAATATTTGCATGACATTCTAAATGGGTGGCAAATCTCATTGTTGAAAAATATCGTATGACGTAGATACCTACATTACCTACTCGTAGGTACAATACTAGGATTTGAGAAAAGTTATTATAGGTATAAGATTTTATTTGGGTAACTTAATTAGTCCGTTGTTTTTTTTATATTATTTTGTTTGGGCGCAAATCTTACAATCACCTTCCCAACCACTGTCTGACAACTTTAAACGTGAAACTGTGCAAACGTACGTCATCTCAGTGACAGTAGATACGTTTCTGTATCACATTGGATCAGCCTTCTCTAGAGACAAAAAATATGTAAAGAGTTTCATGGGGATCCAAGAGTCGAGTGGGGTCATGTGTGGTATCGTATGAAAGAACGTTGGAAAATAAATCCAGATCGTAAGTCAGATTTTGTCCAGCTTAAGGCTCGGAAGTCATCGAGCGATCAAAAGGATCCAGTCACCACATACCACCGTGTTTGGTATCTCACAAATGTGCTTCACAAGCAGAACTCATATCTTTTTGCAAATTCTGAATCTGTCAAGTCTTAGTCGAAGATTCCATCGGATATGATCGGAATGAGGGAATCCAAGCAGGGCCTGTTTGGGCCCAAGGGCTTGTTTGGTATCGTTTGGACCAAAAATAGTATGAGGATGCGAAATCATAAAACATTGGTTTTGAAAAGTCTTTTTATGATTACTTTTTGATCTAGCTATCCTGGCTTATCATGAATATCAAAGGATTAGGCATGGAACCTAAAATAAAAGCTTCTTCTTCGATGGCTCTGCAACTCATATCGAGCCTTGGCCTCCAACTCTGTATGTCCTCCGCAGCTGATTTCCAGTCCCTTACAGCAGATTGGCAGCGTCCTTCTTCACCTCATAGTCCTCATCCTCGCATCAGAGTCTCGGCCTGATGACCCTTCTTAAGCCATCTGGGTGTCCCTCCAATATCCTCTTTCGTACCCGTAATGGAGGCTTTCTCTGCACATTCCCGGCCCACCTCCGCCTGTGCAGTTTAGCATGTACACTATACAGGGAGCCTGAGGGGTTTATAGACGTCGTATAGCTCCTGGTTGTGTCGTATTCCTCCCAAATGTCCTTTTTAGTTTTAGGCATTCATTACAGTCACATTAGTCCTGAATATGGCTTAAGCAAGAGAGCCGAAAGCTCGACAACATTGTCAAAATACACACGGAACACTCGTGAAAAACGAAAAAAAGATATAATATGTATATTTTTCAATGAACTCGTTGGTACTTTTAATTCGCCAATTCCCTCGTACAGTATAGTTTGCAATTTAACTTTAATTGCTTAGATGATATTGTATTTCCATTTTCCCTAGTTGTTACCCGATGGCTTGAGCTGAACGAAATATGACTTGAGATCTGAGTTTCTTTTCCAACATCCTTTCATACAATACCAAACACACGCAATGCGGTGACTGGATCCTTTCGACCCCTCGGTGTCTCCCGATGGATTGAACTGGACAACATATGACTTGAGATCTGAATTTATTTTCCAACGCCCTTTCATACGATACCAATCACGGCACTATGCGGTGACTGGATCCTCTCGACTTCTCGCTGTCGGATTGATCGAGCTGGACAAAATATGACTTACGATCTGGATTTCTTTTCAAACGCCCTTTCATACGATATCACACCTAACCTCTCAGGACCCTCGAATTCCCTGAAACGCCTTACAACTTTTTTGTCTCTGGAGAAGGATGATCCATTTTTTTATAAAATGTATTGTCTCCCAGTTTACGTACGGTTGCAAAGTGTCAGATCTCTTAGTAGTCAAAATGTTATAAAATTTGCATCGATACATATAGACGTGTTAAATCCCGTGCCAAATATAGATAATAAAAGCGTGTATAATAATAATATTGTTTTAAGTGTAGTACCTGCATATTTTTTTCTCATTTTTGTCTTATTTGATAAAAAAATTAATAAACCTTTTCTAACCAAACATAATGAAGAGTTACAAAACAAAATAATAATAGTGTGCTAAAAGGCGGACGTATTGCAAAATCTTTTATATCAAATAACCTATAATCAAAATAGTATTTAAAATTTAATAAAAAATCTGCTACACCTACTAACAATATTTCGCGTACTTATAGAAAAATGTGCACACTTTTATTTTAAAATTAATCTTGTCAAATTGTTTTCTTCTGTTTTACGACTACATTCAATAATTTAAACTGATCTGCATGTAAAGTTTAATTGCTTTCGTTACTATTTAATTATAGAAATGCAGCAGTCACGTCATACAATATGATTCTTCTTCTATATAGCACTACAACCCTTGGTGTGTCTTGGTTGCCTCCAAAATCCGTCGCCATCCTCTCCTATCTAGAGCA
This sequence comes from Ceraclea dissimilis, assembly GCA_963576895.1. Classification (NCBI taxonomy): domain Eukaryota; kingdom Metazoa; phylum Arthropoda; class Insecta; order Trichoptera; family Leptoceridae; genus Ceraclea; species Ceraclea dissimilis. The sequence goes on from OY756369.1 coordinate 10,598,006, forward strand.
GCGATCCTTCTGTCCCCATCACGTTAACTAAATCCTCAAGGATAGACATGTTTTGAGTAAAGGGAATCGTAGAGTGTGTATGACAAATTACATAAATATGACGAAAGCTAGAAGTGTGTGTAAGGATAGGAAAGTCTGACGATCTGTTCTCTCTGCCTACCACGCAAAGGGATGCGGCGTGAGGGGATAGAATACTAGAAGATTATTATTTTCTAAAAATGGAGTACCAATAACATACTCGTAATATTGTCTGGTCGAAATAAAATTCACTAAGTATATTTTTAAATCGTATTTAATAATTTATTATTTAAAAATACATAGCAAAGTTAAACCGATTTGCTTTTAAAGTTAATTATTGTATTCATTATTTCTTTAGGAATGCGAAACAATCATGAACTGTAAGTATTATGGTATAAACAAAAGATCAGAATGTCATCTGGCCCTAAATATGTAGATAAAAAAAAATGTGTACACGCTGAAGAATAATTGAGTAGGCAACTATTATTATTGACCAGCGAGGGCGCGCTTTTGTTCTTCACGTGACCATCTTGACAAAATGGTAAATTCCATTTGTTTAGGTAGCCATCTGAACCAAATTCAATGGAATGCGTTGGCAACGTCGCCGGACGCTCTATCATAGAATGAATGTATTTTCGCGTATATAGATGGACGCCTCAAAGTATATCCTTTAAAAGGACGCCGTAAGGGTGGATTGTGGAAAAAATACCCACCGGACGCCCTATTGCGGTTTCTAAGTACGGACGCCACATTGATAGTAAGATGTAAATATATATATATATATATATATATATATATATATATATATATATATATATATATTATATATTTATGTGTCAAAGGGTTGTATCTACCTACCACAATTCAATTGGCATATACCTAAACCTAATACATAATTAAAGTCCCATACCTGTAAATTAGAACACTTGTCAGTAATTATATATCAGAGGTATGGCTTTAGTATAATGTTGGACAGACGGGTATGTGGGATTGTGGGTGTTGTTTCGACTTTAAAATGTTCGAGGCAACAGATATTGATTTTTCGCTCTGAAAAGTACCTAGGCAGTACCTATCTTAATTTTAAGTTACGATTTTTTTAGATCAAGGCTCATAAACAATTTATTCCATTCACATTTTTGAGGTAGAATCGAAAGCTTTCTTTTATCCCTTGTCCCTTGCCGGATAGGCAGAGAGTATAGAACTACAGACATTCTTATCCTTTAACACACTTCTTGCTTCTATTTTTCCATGCTAGTTCTACACAAAAAAAAAGATAAAGCATGACAGCCACACTACCAATAAGAAACTAAACTATATATAATTTACAAGAATTTTAGCAACTATTTTAATGTACCATGTAGCATAAATATATCATTTCAGGGAGAATTCCACAAAACCAAGAATTAATCTGTCGGAGCTTGCAATCAAAAACTTAATAATGATGATTTGAATAATAATATGTTTTATCATAAAGCGATAGTGATCTTATATAAACACAAGGAGCGTCCAATTAAATTAATTTACATAACAAACTGCCCTGAACAAAATCTTACAATAAATTGCTATAATTTTATTGAAATAAAAATAAAAACTTCGGAAAGTGAAGCTTGCAATAAGAAGACGGGTGCCGTGGGGCACTGGCTTTATAAAATAATGCCTACATTTTTTTTTATAATTTATGTGTCCTGAATAAGTTGGGTAATTGTAAAAACAAGAGTATCAACAGTCCATTATGAAAGTCTCCATCAATGCTGCGCCCAGGCTGTTCTCTGGATACGTAGTGGACTCTTGTGAATCCTTTCCTAATGATGTGATAAGTAGTAGCTAGATTTTTCTCGCTGATTACTTCAAATTGGAATATTTTTTATGACACAAATTTCTTTAATTGGATCTGGGCGTGTACCTATACTCAAACCTAAAAGCCTGCAATCTTGCCGTGAGCTAAAAAAATCATGAAGTTAGTACATTATACTTCCGTCACAAATTGATTTGGCGTCTACTGTCTCAGAACAGACTCCGGTCTACTGAGGTAGTAAAATATTTCCAGATAGTTGAGCGACTGGTGCCACACGGCATATTTTGATTTATTTATGTTTATATATGTGTATATCAAAATGAATTGTTTTTGTATGTTGTATATCTGGAAAAATAAATTTTATTCATTCATTCATTCAATTCGGCAACACTAGAATCAGAACGCGATTGGAAAATGCACGTTGCAACCAAATTATGCAACCGTCTTCTCGGTTAAAACATCGTTTGGAAAGAGAACTTTTATAAATAGGTTTAATTTTAAGCGCCCTATTAATGAAAGCTCTACTACATAAGGTACTAAACTTCTCTTATCATTAATTTAATCAATAATAATTTAATATAACATGAAAAATGTTCGCAGAAAAGTTTTGTTTTTATGTCCGTCGTCTCGTCTAGCCTTGGAGTGATCAATCACTTAGATCAGACAAAGATTTTTGAATATATCAGTGTAGACAACTAATTTAAATGTACACTTTTGCGAGCACCTGATAGTGTATGGTACCTACATGATAGAAGGCAGTTACGTACACAAGATATAGTTACATGTGCAGCTACAGATATACTCGTAGGTGGTTCCCGGGAAACAACCCATAAGAATATTGCTCAACATGAATAAATCCCAAAAAAGACCAAAACCCTTTACAAATGTCCACCACAACGGATAAAAGCCCAAGCTTTCTGGTTGGATTCCAGGAGATGAATTATTTATAAATGTTGACTATTTTATTGTCTATTCCATTTTAGATCCACTTATTTATTTGTTTATTTTCTAATCTATGGTAGTTTCTAACACACTGAAAGAAATCGTATTCTAAAAGATACAATTAGGTAATTTTATTTTCAAAATCCAGTTAAATTTGAACTTTTGTCTCTTGAGCAAATTTCTAAAAAGCTTTTGTCTTCTTTGGGATTTATTCATGTTGAGCAATGTTCTTATGGGTTTTTCTACGGTCACGCTCGTAGGTATCCCTAACATAAGTTGTCGTGATAGAAGCTTTTCTTTAAACAAAGGCATATTAATTGTATATTACGGCGATAACATCTTTTCACAGGGCTGTCACAAGGAACTACCGCCTACATTATTAATACCACACGAAGGGCATCATGTTTTAATATAATCACAATTTGTTCCCTGTAGTAACGATGTAAAAAGATAGGTAGGTACACCAATTCTCAATTTTATTTTAGAAATCAAAATAATTACCAATTAAATTAGTATGCCTTTCTTCTGTTTCAGGCTACGAATCAACCCATCAATTTGTCGTACGCCGCGTCCCACGTGGGGTGGACACAGTGGATATAGCGCCAGAGTGTTCTATTTCATTATTCAAACCTGGATTACGTCTTTCTCTTTGGGCGCACTCCAGAAGTAGACATTATGGGTGGCGGACCTCTTCACTTATATAATTATTAAGGGTCCTGTCAGTTGCCAATCAAAACGTTAGGAAATCAGGTGAATGTGTTCCGCATAGTTCCCCTATCCCACTCGAATTTCGACCTTTGATGTCCCACAATTTTTTTTCAAACAGCGGAGAGACACTCCTCTGTAAAAAGTTTGTTGATGTATATTTATTATTTTTCCTCAATCAGTCAAGCAACTAACATTTTTCCAGTGAAAACACACATACAGTCACCGGCCGGGTATGTTGCACATTGGCCATGCGTTCATATGTTATATTGTATTATATGTAAGGTAGTTTAGTAGCCAAGTAGTTATGCAGATAGATAATAATTAGGTATTATATGAAGCTACCCACCTAATATTTACTTAACGTTGTGAAGCCTCGCTGTAGGTATAACACATTATAGAGCACACTGTGTGTTCACAGTAGCTGATAGCAACACTACTAACAATGTTTAAAGATACTGTATGTGTGAAAAATATCATGAAAAACAATTGGGTAGCCATGTCCATATCTAAGTAAAAAGATTAGTTAATTATTTGGTAATTTTGAAGATTTTCACGTGAAAAGTGCCATGGGGAGTTATTTTTCAAACCCTGGTGTGTGCTTTCTTTTTTTACCCTAATCAACTCCATTGAAAAATAGGAACCGACTCATTTAAGAGGTCATGTTGTATTTTGTAGGGTGATATTCTACGAGTACTTTGTCTATTCTAGCACAAGTTTAGAGTAATAGTGTTCTCAAAATGTATAGGAATTCTATAGTTATTCTGAACGTAGAAAATTTTCACATTCCACAGACGTGTCAAATTGTATGAATGTTCTAACTATAAGCTAGAGTCACGACAATAATCATAGCTGCTGCTTCTATTTGGATACGAATTTAACTTTACAAATATCTGCAAAAATCGCAGTATGTGACTTTTGATTCGAGACATGCTTATTATAAACTTTTGAGAGAGTATCAAGTCAATGTGTGTACTGTGTATGTAATAGGTAGGTTGTTATACAAACTTTGGCCGGAAGGAGCTACTCAACAAGAACAACTGGTTATTATTTATTTATTTATTATATTATGCGGTTTCACAAGTTTTATTTATTTTGTAACAACTAATTGGGTGTATTGGTATTGTTTCAAACTTAATTGCCGTGGTTAAAATCCATGTTATTATTATATGCCCAAAGCATATATAGGAGTATGTACATCGATGTATAAAATACTTTGTTTCTCTTAGTAGAATAGATACCTAATTATTTTTAACTCTCAGTAATCTATTAGTAACATGAGTGAACTAATTCAAGGTCAATTCTGTTTCTAAATATTTTGATCATAAAAAAAAACTCATAAACTAAGAACCCATACAACGTTACAGAGATTGCAAATCGAACTATTTTATCCACTGTCCATACATTGGAATTCTTATGTATATGGATGCTATACGTACGTAGAATTAGTATGGAACGTAGTTAAGTCACCATGTTTTTTAACAAAAAGTGATCCTCTCTCAATATGTGTCCACAGCTGTCCATCGTTGTCTTCTCAACGAAACGATGGCGATCGGACTCCTCTATTATTTTGTTCTATCTACTCCTAATTCTACTGAAAAATCCTTTTTGCCTACGAAGCTCACGAGACTCATTCAGTTCGAAATAATAAAAAATAAATAAATTCATAAGAAAATCATTTCTCTAACTCCTTGAATGAGTCTAAATGATTTCACGACTGCATATAGCGAATGCCACTTCCACTCTCAGCGATGGACACTGACGATGTTCTCGTTGGTGTCGGTACCGTACCATAACCAGATGTTACCTGTTTCAGTGTATCAGTTAATAACTAATTCATTTTGCCGAAATTATGAACCGTAATCACCCACTGGCTTCACGATCAGCTTTTATTTATTTAATATTTATTTTATTTAATAAAGTATAAAAGACCTGGACCAGCTTAACAGCGACTATTGTTGCCTTAGCGCCAGTCCAGGTACAGGTTATGTTTACAAAGTGGTACTTACATGCTAATACATGATGTGATAACTGATAACAGACGTACATTACACATGATAAACACATTTACGACAATCAGGCTTTTACGATCCAATAATTTGTCAATTGTCGAGTTGTTGACATTTCTTTGCCAATGTAAAATTTCCACGACCCTAGATTGTATGATTTAATTTTTTTCGTTAGTTCTTCTACATTTGAGAATCTGGGTCTCTACTACTACGAGTATCTATAGGTTCTGTAGTAAGTGGTAACTTATAATGTAATACAGATTTATTCCAATCCATTGCGATGTTTGTACAGCAAGTAGGTAGTGATAGTTAATTGTTTGTATCCTGACCGATCAGTCTGCAACAACAACTTGACTTTCCACATATTATGATTACGTGGGGTGGGGCCTGTTTGCAATGTAGGTGGAGCCATAACATGTTGTGGGTAGGTAGAAGTTGAAATCTTGTCTTTAGAATATGTTCATCATCATCACCCATATAAAGCATCCTCCGTGAATATTGAGGGATTATTTAATAAGGGTACCTACTTAACAATGTTTAATGCTAAATTTGGTTTTGATTGCTTTAATATTATGTTCAATACATTCAGCATTGATCTGCGATCTCCGTGATTTCTCAAAGAAAAATATCCTGCTTAGCTTTGGATATTGAAACCGCTCAATATTTTTTCTCGTCTTTGATATCGACTAAGTCAAATTAATTCCTCTTTCTGAGATCCGAGTTGGTGTTTTAATAGGGGCAATTAAAATTTGTTAAAACTTCTCTGGATAAAAGATGAAGTTTTGCGATTTCTAGTTTACATAAATTAATATTTGGTCAAATACCTCTAATAAGTTCTATAGCGCTGTTTTATTAATTAATCGGGTATTTTTTTTTAAAGATTCACGTTAATTTTGAAAATAAAACTATTACCAAATTCTGCTGATGTCAAGTACTTATTGAAATCACAACCGTTTGGAAAAAAATGATACGACAACGTAGATCAAAAATTTTGTATTTTTAGTCAGAACTTTAGCGTGGCATGATGAAATTTCTTATTCCTTTCGTAGATGATGCATGATTAATAAAGTTGGTAGGAAATTTATCCGAGGATTCCCAGATTTAGCTTTCGCTGCGTGTAAGAATGTCCTTTGGCTATTTGGGTAGGCAGTTAATTCAAATATCTACGTAGAGATAAAGGTACCTCACACGTGTTTGGAAATTGGCTCCAAGGTCACAAAATTAGCATGTGTAACATTTAAGAATCATTGTATGAAATTATACATCTATACGCCGAAATTTACTAGAATTCATAGATACGTGAATCATGTAACTATTTTTGAGAATGCTCTCGTAAAATAATATCAGACTCACTATAAAGTATCTGTCTAGTTAGTATAAAATGTTATAAACGTTGTGATTATATTTTTTTCCTAATCACTCAACACTAATAATATGTTTGTTTAGTCATCTCATTTGTCATTTCCTAATGGTATCTAATGATACCTTACAACGCAAACAAATTATAATTATATATAATTAGTCGGAGAGGTTCTGCGAAACAGGCATCAGTAGGATGGACGCGGATCGTTGAATTGTAACATAATTTTTTAACGAATGAGGAGATAAAATTATATAAGGGAGGCTAATATAATGATAACTACGTATAATACCTACTTTGCTCTGAAGTAATCCGCTGAATATTATGTGTTTACGATTAAGCAATGATTTTTACGATAATTGATTAGTTAACCTTGAGCAATTTACATTTTTATAGCAAGTAATTTGATCGATTGATTTGTATGACTTATGGTCATAGACTACATACATGGTGGCTTTAAATATTTATGATACAATACAGACTAAAGAGGGCGTTCAATTAGCCGAAAGCTAAACATTACTGAGATACTTGCAAAAATATTTGAAAAATGTACCTAGCCTGCTTATGGGACTATTTCATATTGCCCATGGCTGAGAATATTCCTCCTAGGTGGTCGTCGATGTTATGTGTACCTGACCCAACACACAGTGAAAAAGATGGAAACCGTTTTCTAGTTTAGTACGATGAAATTTCAGGTTTTTAATTTGAATTTAGATCGAAATCCTAAGGGATATTTACGTAAAAAAATTGGGAAATTTTTTAATAACTCTTCGATTAGATTTACCAACTGTGTTTTGTAAAGAATCAAAAATCCTGGTTTAACTGTTCTGCTAGGTCCACATTCGTATTCAACTTCTGTTTCCTAATTTAGTCAAAACATCAAAAGAACCCGAAGAAGAAGGAGAACTGAAAAAAAATCGAATAAAGAATTGGGAGGCTTATTCCTCGAAGTTCTCCACGTCGAATAAAGAGACATAAAAACAATATCCATTAAGTCCCTTTCATTGTTCAATTTGTAATCAAATCGATGAAAATTAAATATGTCAATATATTCTTTTGTGGTTCTTTTAATCTTCTTTATGGTTCCAAGCTCATGAGATTAAAAATAACTTGTAGATTTCTGTTATTGAGATTCACAACCGTATCCAATTAACTTCTTGACAAGATGAATAATATTAGAAAAATAAATTGCTTCAATTGTTTGAACTCAAATATTTATGTTTTTAAATATAATTTAGCCATACATAGCGCATTGGTAAATTATAGGTATATCCAATTCCATTTTAAAGAGTCAACATGAGATTCGTTTATCGATCGTTTTATTCTTTAAGATACAGTCCCCCAGTATTAATAGATCATGAGAAAATTGAACCTAAGCCTGAGCCTCCACATTGAATTAAAAGTCCTGCCCAATGTCAATTTACCAGTTCATTTTCATTCCGAGGACTTAGCCTAAAATAAAGCTTTGAGTACAAGTGCCTGGCAATACAATTTCTTGATATCTAAAAACAACTAACCTCTCTTATATAGGTAGAGGTTTTGCTTTACAAGGAAATTTTCTTAAACGTTTAAAATTACAAAACCGTGAGGTCGCATACCTACTACTAGAAATTTTCAAATGGAAATTTTGACTCTACAATTTAGTAATATAGCGCTGCATCATATCATAATATGTAGTATGAAGGCAAATAGTATCTTGTTTACTTTATTTTGCAATACTTTTAAGAATTTCACATTATCTACCTAATTGCATACAGTCATATTGGTACAAGTATAGGTTGGTTCTAGGTATAACAAAACAGTTAATTTTATTAATGTGTTAACAAGAAAGTAAGAATAATAATGTGAACCCCACGCTATGGGGATTTCGAGTAGTAAGCACTAAGCGGGTACTATCCAACCCACAATCATAATAAGGTAGACATCATTATTAACAAGCATTGACGATGGAGAAACATTACTTGCCAAGTATGGAGGTTGTATGTCTCATAAGAACATCGATTATGTTATCAAATCATAGCTTACATATTGCTTTACCTATGTGTTTTTATATTTTCGGCTTTATAGTTACTGGCTTTTTTTTAGCTTCATAATATTCAGAATTCGTCCACCTTACACAAGACTATGAAACACCAAAATTAAGTTTGTTTCCGATTTTGCCAGTTTTTTATGTCATCGTTCGAAGAAGATAATTTAATGAAATTTAAATAATTTAATTTATCTACACGTTACCATCACGACTTGGTGTGGGACTGTGTATTTTGGAGTAAACCTCATTGTAGAATTTTGGGAACTTGATATTTCTATTCCCTGTTTTTTTCCGAAGGCTAAAACGCACTAAAAGAGTGAAAGACTATTATGCCAATTGCTGGTGGATCCTCTTAAAAATATAAAAATATGCATGGCATATTTTAGTAAATAGTCAATGTGACCGTAACCCAAGGGTTGTAAAATATGATTTGACACACGAGAAACTTATAGAATTGGACCATTCGATTATTCGATGATATCTTTGTACCCGCGCTTGTATTGTGGTACCTAATTTCATGTAGATTATAAGACATGTAAATATACCATCACATTGAACATGTATTGTGCATGTAGGTGTGTATCTATAGGAAGGCATGCTTACACGTTGAAACAAATTGCTTTCTGTGAAAAATCGTTATTATTGATTGTCTGCATAAGTTTCACAGGAGTCAATGATCGTTTTTTTAGTGTAGCCTCAAATTTATCACTGTTTGTGGTAAGAATTTTTTTACACAAGTCAATGTTTAGAATGTAATGTAATATTTCGCCGAAATTGTTAGAGGAAGTACCTACCAACGTTGGTATTTATTTTTATTATTTTGTGCATCTTATTTACCTATTTTTTTCCCATTCCGTGTAAGCAGAGAAGATGGTCTATGGTGATATTTTATCCCTGTAGAGTTGATTGTCAGTATATGATTTTTTTCTTATTTATTACATTTTTCTAGCATGTTTATAAAGAGAAAAAACTACGTGCAAACTTCGCATTATATTTCACGCAAAAATATTTACTTAGTTAAGTTATTTTTATAACAATACAAGTTAATTCGTACCAGTGGCGACACCAAGTGTATAAAAACTGAACTCGTTCTCGTTATCTTATAAATAATTATTGCGTGATTTAATATAATCTTTCTCATGATGAAGTGTGACCTTTCACTAATCTCTTTTTTTCCCTTCAACCCTATCGATCAACCTTAAATAGCATGTTTAGTATTTAGCACCAAATAAAATTACTAACCAAACCTATTGGTGTAAAAAGTAATACATTTTATTCTCATTAAATGCGGTGTAATACGAACTCTAAGATTTAGTTAAAGTAGCCCGTTTAGTCCCAGACGTATTACGAAGTCAAGCACTCGGGTGGGGTCGAGGGTGGAAAATGATTTCACTTCTAACTGGTGCCTGCTCAAAAATCTCACCCTCATGTATCTTGCAACATCACAAACTTTTTATGAGGTGATGAGGCGTTTCCTCCTCCTCTTATTAAGATTATTAGTCAACGGGATAAGCACCTACCCTTAAAAGTGAGAATTTATCGAAACGATGCGATGGTCCAAGTCTTGAAAGATGGACGTGGAAAACCCTTTCTACGAACTATATTTTTTTTTATTAATAACAGATTGTGAAATAAAGAGATTTCGGCACGCGTGCCAACGATTTAATATTTCGTGTTAAACAAACATATTGACAGGGTAGGATGAGGAATTATAATTTGTGATGTGTCAATTAAAACATGTTTAAATCGTGATATCGATATTATAATGGGATGTATGAGTGAATTTGAAGATGTTAATTTTATGTGTTGAGTTTTATATACCTACCATACGTCAGAGCAAACATATTCGTTCGTTATAAGATGGACTCTCCTAATAACAATTAGATAGTTAATTTTTGGACACTCAAAATAGTATCCAAATTTGATACGTACTGTATGTAAAAATGTCTTCTTCTTCTTCGTCAGCCTTGGTCCCTCCACTGCTGGATGTAGGCCTCTTCCATTCGTTTCCAGTTCTTTCGATCTCTCGCCTTTCTGACCCACTGTCTACCCGCTACCGAGGTCATGTCGTCCGCCCATTGATTATGAGCAATGTCGCAGGACTATATGCATCACATAAAACTTCTCGGAGAGACGAAGCCCTACTGCCTCCGCCCATTCTCTCGGAGAATGTTGTAGGGAAAAATAATAAGTATTACGCCGATATTCTGTGGGTTGTGCAATTCTGATCAAGGAAGCTGCTTAGTGATGAATAAATGTTTACTAATCAGTTCATTAAAAACCCTTTGTTCACAAATTCAGTATTTGTATATACTTTTATTTATGGGTGTTTTCATTTAAGTGGGTTTTTATACAAAAGCTTCTAAAATCAAAAACCTTTAATTTTTAAGTACTTTTGAATGATTTATAAATTTGAAAAATATTGGGTATCCTAAAATAAAATGTAATATTTTCGTATCAGAGAGAATACTCGTATAATAATGAGCTTATGTTGTTAATAAGTCAGATTAATTTGTTTCATAATTCCAGCTGATATTTTGTGTTCATGAAATTATTTTCGTGTTGATTAATGATTGAAAATATTATAATATGCCTAAGTAAGTATTTTGTTGTTTGGGTACAAAATAATAAAACACAGTACGATCTCGTATAAGTCAAGTTTCAAACAATTTTCCTCAAAACTACGTTAAGCGAATCAGACGTATTATAAACGTCTTTCTATGCTTCATTTTAAGGCGACATTTAAGTTAAGAAAAGGGGAATACTACAAATATAGTCCAAGAGCCCGCTGCTTAATTTATGACGTATCTGTTTTTTGATCGAAATGTGGTATAAATAATAGCTTACCAATAGGGTATTACATCGCACTAGGGTTGCCTATCAAAATCCTGCCGCAACCCCCCCTGCCCCCCCCTAAAAGGTCCCTCTTCGCGGTTTTTCGCATTTTGTAGGAATATGGTAAGAGATAGGAGAAAGTAGTCAATGACAGAAATAATTCCTGTTCAATTCTCTACAAAAAATGTTAAGTCAATTTTTTCGTAGAACTAGCAGTTTACCCGCGATGGCTGGTCCAAAACCGAAATTAATTTAAAGAATTAATTTAAAGTCAGAAAACGAATTAATAACCATAGTCTTAGCTACAAAACGAGCTATAACTTATTTTCATACATCTAATAATTTCGGAGTTATTGCAATAAAACTCAGTGACGAAAATTCTTAAAATTTAGTTTTTCATAAAATAACCAGCGATATAGTGCCGCAGGCCAAACTTTTTTTCCATAAAATGTTAGTGTTAATGGGTGGAAGAATGTGAAAGAAAAAAAAATTTTTTTTTTCAAAAAATATCCTGTTTTTTGACCGGCCATTACGGGCAAACTACTAGACCTATGAAAAAAATGACTTTATATTTTTTGTAGAGAATTCAGCAAGGATTATTTTTGTCATTTACTACATTCTCCTATCTCTTACCATATTCCTATAAAATGCGAAAAACCGCGAAGAGGGACCTTTTCGGGGGGGGGGGGCAGGGGGGGTTGCGGCAGGATTTTGATAGGCAACCCTAGTGCGATGTAATACCCTATTACCACATTTCGATCAAAAAAGAGATACGTCATAAATTAAGCAGCGGGCTCTCGAACTAATATACGAGTATATTGGTTGAATTTATTGCCCTGAAGGGTTTTTATAAGTAGGTATTATAATTTAAGAGACTGTGAACAATATTTCTTTAGTCAACATTTAAAAAAAAACACACATTTTTGGTTTTCGTTGTCTCATGGACTACATTGCATTCACAGTGTCTAAAAAAATACGATAATTTATTTACTACTCGTTGACTAAGATGGTAAAATGGAATAATAAAAGTAATTGAATCGGAAATGTGTAAGACCACCTATCCTATAGGTATAGTGTACGATGTAGGTCAAGGGTGGCCAACCTTATTCAGCAGCCGGGCCAGATTCTAAAAATGAGATGGCTTACCGGGCCGCACAACCAATTTTTTGAAACAAAAAAATAAGACATAGGTTCGGGGGGGGGGGTTGGCAACAGAAATTAAAATATTGTTATGACCTAAAACAGTGAAGTAGCGCCGCAGGCGATATTTTTTTAAAAAAACTGAGTGGAGAAGGCTCGCAACAAAATGTGTGAAAAACATTTTCTAACTAAAAAGATTACCCAAAATAGCGCCGCAGGCGAAATTTTTAAGGGGAAACGGGTGAAGTGACGAATCTGATTGTCTTTCTATAACAGGCAATGCATACGGTTATATTATAAGACGGCTTCGCGGGCCGCATTTAGACCCTCGGCGGGCCGCATGCGGCCCGCGGGCCGCGGGTTGGCCACCCTAGATGTAGGTATTCGTTCTCCTACACTGAATGGTGAGATAATATTCCTAAGAGGAATACAGGAAGATGAAATTGAAAAAAATGAAAAACTCCATTATTAAAAAAAAAAAAGCTTTAAACGGAATAGCGCTAAGCGAGGTTCAACGTTATAATATAATTAAAAGTTAATGATTTATTAAATGTCAGCTTAAATTAGCAAGGAGTTTGATTAAAAGTTTTCATCGTTATATTATTACGTCGTATACTTTGTTGTTCCGTTGTTCTTGTTAAGGATTTATAATATTATTTCATTCGTTTGTTTATAAATTCTATCTATCTATACCCTCACGCCACATCCCTTGCAGGGTAGGCAGAGAGGACAGAGCGCCAGACAGCCCTATCCTTACACACACTCCTAGCTTCCGTCACATTCGTGCAATTAGTCATACACGCTCTCCGATTCCTTTTACTCAAAACGCGTCCATCCTTGAGGATCTGGTCGACATGATCGGACCAGGTCAGTCTCGGACGGCCGCGCTTTCTCACCCCTCTTCGCTCATTCAGATATATCTTTTTTGTCATCCTGTCAACATTCATTCTCTCAACATGCCCAAACCATCTTAGTTTGTTTACTTTCATTCTTGTCATTTTCAAATTTCAAAAAATAAATTCACATTTATTTTAAAACCAGCTAGGTGCTGTGTAAAGCACGGATTTAAAATAAATACTCGCAAGGGAATTGACAATAATGTTTTATTTACAGATAATTTGTTTTTACGTTTTATTCCATAAACACCCGATTTCTCTAAAATTTCTTGTATTAACAAAAATTTAGGGATGTATATTTTACGAGAAAATTTCATTTAGGTACAATAATTAATCATCATTCGTTTTATACTGTAAAATTGTTGATTCAAAGAGTACGACAAAAAAAATAATATAGATAGATTTGAAACAATATTTCAATAAACACTATAAATTTGTTTTTTTTTGGAGGTTTAATCAAGACAGGTTTTGAACATAAATGTAATTATCGTATTGTCAACATTTTTTATTTTATTTATTTTTTATTATTTATTTATTACAGATTATTATAACAGAGTATAAATGATAGATGTGGTGCCTAATCCAAATGGATTTTTGGCTATACACTTATTCTGACTTAAAACTGATGATCATTCGTATTCAAGAGCAATTAGAGTTCGATTATTATTATCATTTTTTATTATTTACTTACCTGTTTTAATTTTTTTGTGTTTGTGGTATACATACTTATATTTTGGATTTTTGTATTAAGTTTATCTATATCTTTTGGATTACAAGTAATTATATCTAGATGTTTTTTTTTCATTTCGACATACTAAACCATCTTATAAAGGTAAAACTTTTTTAAAAAAAGGTACATAATCAAACAATAGCTTAGTCCGTGAAATTTGTTAAGGCGTTACTCTGTAATAAATTCCGTTTAATACGAGTATTTTACTAATGCCATAGAGATAATTAAGATCTTCGTAACGGTAGCAGAGTGAATTTCAATGTTAAGGGCTTGGCACCGAGAATGACGTCACAGTCTTTTCCCACGGCATTTAGGTTCAAAATCGCGTGACAATCGCATGATAAAATAGTAAAAATAGCGTTTTTTTCCATTTTTGGGGTTGATTTTGCGTCTATCAAAAAACTTTTACGGTTATTCCCTAGATCAGTACAAAAAAAAATTATGCTCCGCGACTTTCGGGAAACGAGTTTCCGTCTTTCGGAAAAAAGATCAGAGGTGTTTTTTTTTGAGAAGTCTGTACAAGATATAAAAAATCTTTTACGGTTATTCCCTAGATAAAGGCATCTACCCTATTTTGTTCCAAAGCATATTTAGTAACGGTTCTCGAGATATAAGGTCTCCCGTTTTTAGCAATTTTTGAAATGTCATGCGTACTCTTAAGGACAAAACTATTTTAATAATAATATAAAGGGTTATCAAAACAATTCCAAAAATGTTTAACATAGTTTTGTAATAACGACTGGACTTCGTGAGTCTGAGTTCCAAAGAAACCATCTAGCAAGCAATTGATTATACGTACCTAATATTATGAGAAAGTTTGCAGGAATTGTTAGGCACTCTATAATATGAAATGTTAATGTTGTCCTATGTGACTAGTATAGTTAGAAAGTTATATAATTATGAGACAAAATAATCGTTTCTGAGTTACCTGAGATAATATTAAATACATGAATATTACACACTACTGCTGTAATGCTGTATACATCGCCCTTTCAGGTTTGTTACGGAACATTGTATGATTATAAAGCTTCATAAGTCAGAGATTTTTTTGCAAAGAGCGTAATTTTTTAGGCCTTGTTTCATTGTAATTAATAGAAGTCGTGTTTTCTTGAGAAACTCCAAAAATATCTGGTTCAACAAAATCTTTTTAATACGGAAACGGATGGATAATTTTTCCAAAATCTTTTATGCTGGCGCCAGACGCTCGCCGACCCTCGACGACCTCGCCGTGAATGAGTAAAAAGGCGTGTGGTTGAAAATGTTTGTCTGTCCGTGTACGTTACCGACCGTTGACGCCTTTCTACACCTTTCAACACCGATCCTTCACGACCCTACTCGAGCATGTGGATGAAGCATAACAAAGTGATCCCTTTTTTTACTTACGTAAGTATTCAAATGTCTCTTAATCTGCTGGATGTCTATTTAAAAATTTAATCAAAGTAATAGGAACTTTCAAATTAGAAACATAAGAAATTCTGGTTATTCTGGTATTTGAGTATAATGTACTACTACTTATTAGTCCCAAAATACACAGAAGTTTACATATTATTATGAGGATTACTTGTAAAATTACTCCACAGTGTAGTATTAGTTTTAGTCTACGTTGTACGTCTGTTATTACTTCGCAATCTACATACAACTATTTAATTATTCAAGACAATCAGACACAATATTTGAAGAGCGCTGATTGATCTACGATATAATTTATATTGATACTAATTTACAATGTTAACATTCTATCGTTCTCAAACTGATTTGATTTTTGTAATACCTATGCCGTCTCGTAAGCTGGTTTCTAAGATTGTTATAGAATTGTGAATAATGTGAGAAACTTTCCCCTTTAAACCATCTTCCAACTGGACATCACTGTGTAGAACAAAGAGTAGAAAGATAATATTTTACAGGATAAACTTCATGACGTACGAGTATGAATGCTGTAATTTTTTTAACATTTCCGAACACGTTAGCAATAAAATGAATGCATGCAGCTACTTTTACGTTTACCTGTTCTAAAGAAATATTTAATTATTCAATCGGAAATATCTGTATTAGATAATTATCAGATTGGTATGATCACTCGCTCACGAGTGAATTGCTGGGGTAAATATAGAATAGAATAAACATGCTATCTGTATTTTTTTTTTCATATTTTTATCGCCATTTATTCCTTACGTATTGGTAGGTACTTACTGCAACCAGGTAAATCGAAAATATTTCCGACGATGAGGTTAGCTAATGAAAGTGAACAATTTCCCGCGCCCTTGAAATGGATAATTCATGAAATGGCGCTCCTAAAATCATCCGACATAATAATTTCTAAGATTCGCCTATAGGAGACAGTTTTCCATATATTATTCCTTATTTCTCTCCCTTTTGATTGATGTGTGATTCGATGTAGTATCTTTGGGTAAATGTATAATTTTGTTTTTATCATTCCTCGTCGTTTCTATGCAATATGTAGTTCTCCTATGCAACTCAGTTTCTAGTATGTCTAGAAATCATACGAGTGCAAGGTTACTTTTAATATTTTAAATTAAAATTAAACATCTATATCTTAAGCGATAAATCATCTTCCATTAGGAGAAAAACTTAAACAACCATTAGTAATAATAATATGTATGAGCTTTGCGTGAACTACTTCCACAGTGTAAGTTAAATGGGTGCCCCAAGAACATTGTAATAAATTATTGTACTGCTGAAGGAATACCTCAGTAGAAATTTATTAATAAATTAAATATGTAGGCAGGTCAGCGCTGATACTGCTTACAACTTACAATACGATCGAAACTTGAAACTTCTTCTTCTGCTTCATCTAGGACTGCATCCTGTCATTGCTCGGAGCCTGCTCCTGGGACACCGATCTCCACGTGATCTCTCCAGTAGCGTCTTCTAGATCTTCCCCATCGGACAATGTCCTCGACGTCTTAAGTCCTTCGTATTTCTTGAATACTTGAAACTAATATTTAGAAATGCTAATTTATTGCATTGTTCGATAGTAAAGTCTATCAGTCAAACCCCTTTTGCGGGGTACGGTACAAAACGCGAGACCCTCCAATTCATATACACACACTCTTTGGTTCTGTCATATTCATCTAATTCGTCATACGTCCTTAAAGATTCCAGTTGCTCATGATAACGTTTCCATCCTTGAGGATCAGTGCAGGTCAATCTAACTTTTAATTAATTCCCGCGAAGTGGAGAACACGTTATCAAAACTTAAGTGTTTTTTGAGGTGAGCTAGTGAGACTGATCAAACTAGCTTTTACGGAAATACTCGCTTTTATTTGTCGTTTCCGAGGGTGATTATGTTACTCTCTAGTCTAGCTGATTTGTGTCGAAAAATCTTCTTTTCAATACGCCTTTTAGGAAAGCTTTTAGGGTGTCTGCTGACACCTTCTACGCATTAGCTTACGAGTATCTACATACTTAATATTTATTGACAATTAAAAATGGGAAGTAATATTAAGAGTATTCATACCGACATTTAAAAAAATTCTAAAAACGGGAGACCTTCTATCTCGACAACCGTTACTAAATATGCTTTGGAACAAAATAGGGTAGATGGGAATAACCGTAAAAGATTTTTTATATCTTGTAAAGATTTCTCAAAAAAAAATATTAAAAACACCTCTTACCTTTTTCCGAAAGACGGAAACTCGATTCCGAAAGTCGCGGAGTAAATTTTTTTTTGTACTGATAATAAGCATTAAAATCTAGGGAATAATCGTGAAAGTTTTTTGATGGACGCAACATTAAGCCCAAAAAATGGAAAAAAAACGCTATTTTTACCATTTTCTTGCGATTGTTCACGCGATTTTAAACCTTAATGCCGTGGGAAATGACTATGACGTCATTCTTGGTGCCAAACCTTTAATTATTTAACTTATTCATCTAAGTACTTAGTCATTTGATCACATGGTACGCAATTGTGTGAGACCACTTTGTCCTACAATCGATAAGTATATAATATATGATCAGATATAATAAGAATACAGGCAATAATGAATTCAAACATTTTAACTTGTCGATCAGATTGGAGTTATGTTGTACGACTTGGTTCCCCTACGATTGAAGACCATTGGGAACTTTTTAAAAATAAAATTGCTTTTATAACTGAAGTCAGGATGCAATTTAAAGCGTTGGTGATGATTTTAAATCCACGACTTTAGCTTGAGGAAAATAATTTATAAGACAAAAACAAAATGTTTTTTTTTTAAACACAATTATGTAAGTATATTCTTCGTATTGCTTCATTTGATTTTATAATGTTTGTTCAATATGTAAACTTGACGATTCGAAGTGCCTTGAATAAGGCCTACGGATGTTTAAAAAAAATAAACTAATATATTTATAAAAAAAACAGCTCGTATATCATGCCAACTAAAGATTAATAACTTTCTTCTATTTCTTAAAAAAATATTTTTATTCGTTCATATTGTATGTACACCAGTCGTTCAATTTTAATTTTCATGATTTACATTGAAAGAAAAACATTTACTCAGGAGTTTTTTTCCTTAAAATATATTAGAACTTATCAGTCGGGCTGGGTAACTATTGTCACAGATTCTATTTAACCGAATGCATGTAACCAATAAGCACTTTTTTTTTTTCATAACAGCTTTTAAATTATTCGTTACAAGTTGTAGAAATATTTTTGGTAGCCCTCTCTCTACGCTAATGGCTTGAACAAGAATAATATTTATTATTTTAAATTGATTGTATAACTGTTCGTGTAAATGTATTTTTCTCCGACAATTTTCAGTACTGGAAGTAAACTGAATTTCAGAGTGAGCCTCAAAAGCTCGACGCAAAGGGTACTATCATGGATCATCCAAAGTTCTTCTGTAAACTATAGTATATTTTCATCGATTTTCGGTATGGTTTTGTCATGTCGACATCTTCGACACTTGGTTTTTAATTTAATTGAGTAATATTCTTGTTTGGTTTAAAATACACAAATTATTTCATCTTGAGTTTTTTCCTCAACAGAGACGAGAGGCATCTTTCACATAATGTAGCGTTATGTGAACTCCCTTGGGGGAGAAAGCAGGATGGGTATTACGACGCTTAGTAGTCGGCTTTGGCTGGCTTAAGTGATCACTTAATGCCCAGGGCAACGTTCACCCATTCCACCACATCTTTCTACGCAACCAATGTGTACTAATCGTTGTGGGCATGGTTGGTTGTAAGAAATTGTCGGTACAAATTTTCCACAGATCGAATAACAGATGGCTTTATTAAACGATGGAATATTCGACCCCAAAGTTCAATGGTGACTTTGCAGTAGTCACAGCACACATAGCAGTAAAATTACAAAGGACCTAATATAGATATTTAAATTCTTTTCTATTTTTAGTTTAACCAAATATTTTCTACAATTAATTTACCTACAAATCCCAGGCAATTCAAAGTCTAATACAAAAAACTAATAATTATAATGAAGGTAGTAATATAAGGATGTCATAGATTTTTTGTTATTAGAGTCAATTGCGTTATGTTGTGTTGTGTTGATGGTAGAATAACTATATCGCTTGTTACATTATTATTGGTTCGTGTTTGGATGTGGACAGCAGCCTCCAGCTCTAATACTCCATCATTGTATCTGATTATTTATGAATCAACATCTAATGAATCATGTTAAACTTTGTATATTTTTAATTAACCTTTTGATTTGAAAATAAAATGGGAATCAATACACGGAAGGCAGCTGTTGTTATTTATATTATGGAATACGTAACTATGAAATTAATATTGTAATCTATTTCATATACTCGTGGGTTGGTTCATAAAATATATAGAACAGTGTGAAAGTGGACCCTTAAATTATAAATATTTTTTATTTCAAAAGTCACCATACAACTTTCAAACCTATGGATGTCCTACAAGCTAATCCAGCTGATAATGATGGTCGCACCCATTCTCCTGGTGAAAGTTTACCCTACACTCCATACATTCTATTATTTTTTACCTTTTTAATCTAATTGCAAATTTCTCATTCATATTGTACGAGTATAGTGGTATCTTGACATTTTGTCTTTACCCGAGTAGAGTGAAATCTTCCAGTAATAAATTCTGGTTAAGACAAACTTAAATAAAAAAATAAATCTTTATTAGACACAGTAGTATCCCAAAGGGCGGACTTATTGCAAAAGCATTAAGCTTACAGTCAATCCGAGAAAAGAAAACTTTCACAAATTGAATATCCCTACCTTCATGTTACGGATATTGTAGTTGTGCGATTGTCCCACAGGCCACACACGTTGACAAGGTCCTCCCCAATTTTGAAAATGCTGTAGTTTGGTAAGTTGAAGAACAGTACAACATATTGATATATACTGGGGAGGTGGTCGGTTGTTTTACGTATGCGGGATTACGTTCTTCATAATATAGATTCATTCAAAGCATTCTTCACTGAAACTAACTGTTAAAGTACACATTATTAGAAGGAAGTAGGTACCCTGAGACAACACGAGGGAAACATCCCGAAGTAAGCATTGGACTCGGAGCCCTCAGGAAGGCGCCGACGGGGTCGCCCAAATACTACTTGACGACACTCCATGCTTGCAGGGTTGAGGGGAGCCGATCTACAATGGCCGGATGTCAAGATCATGGCCCAGACAGAGACGAATGGAGAGAAGTTGTAGCCGCCCTATGCTCCCCCAGGAGTTAGGGGAAGAAAAGAAGAAGAAGAAGAACGTATATAATCTAGGTTTATAGGTACACGATGATTAAGATAATTAATAAACGAATTTACAATGATTCATCGGTGTTATGTTTCAACGGTAATTAATAATTCCGAATTCGCTATTAATTAGCGAGTCCGTTAGTGATGATTATATTTGATTATAACATAATATGATTAATATTTGAACAATTATTTATAATGTGAAAAGGCTGCCGTGTTATAAACGGATTACTCGAGTTAAATCAATTAGTTAAAATAATTATGTTTATCTACAACTTAGTTAAATATTAAAATTTGCTTCCATGTGAAATTAACTGGTATACGCCTTTTTGTAGGGTACGTAATACCTACAAAAACATTAACAAATAATGATTATGCGCTAACGACTGAAAACACGCGTAAAGGTGGCTTCCCGCGTTTCGTGATATTGATGATAACGCTTTGTGGCTAATTTTCTGTCACTCCTTCTCAAAACAAAGCACCCGATCAAGAGTGATACAGTGATACGTGCTGTGGTTCAATTTCATTCATTATCCTTCTCAATGCATCGTTTCTATGACGATGAGATCAAAGCTTTGTAATGATGTGGAGAAATACAATTTTTGATATCGCGCGTACACAATCGTTTTAGCTGATGTCGTATTCGTCTAATAGACTCAGCGTTTTCAATTTTCGCGCGCATCTCGCATTGTTTTCCCACCCGTCCCCGCCCGTCTCAGTACCTTCCTAGTTCATCTCGATCTACTAATCAGATGTCACTGCGTTCGCCCCATAGAGATAGGAATAGTTAGAGTGTTTGACAACCTGCGCAGTAGACAGTTTCGTAGGCCAACATCTTGTATGGGGCGGCCACGTGGAGTGTGGCAAAACGTATTTTTGTGTACTAATATTTGTACGAAATTTGAACTCCCCTCAGTGATAATCCGTGATTTTACTATTAAAAATCAATTATTTGCCTCTTTATCAATAGTACTGGACTGTCCATACAAACCCACGCCTCAAACGTGTTTGTTTTGCCACACTCC
Source organism: Ceraclea dissimilis (assembly GCA_963576895.1). Classification (NCBI taxonomy): domain Eukaryota; kingdom Metazoa; phylum Arthropoda; class Insecta; order Trichoptera; family Leptoceridae; genus Ceraclea; species Ceraclea dissimilis. Next base: position 10,620,175 of record OY756369.1, read on the forward strand.
ACGTGGTAGATGTTGGCTTATGCGCAGAACACCAAAATAGAAACGTGTGACACTCTGATTTATGGTATCTCTATGGTTCGCCCACATCTTACCGTGTTCTCGTGCTGCGCTATCGTAGTCTCACAGACGCCAGGTCAGTGTTTATGTGATTTTATTAATACGTCTAATAGACGCCACCTCATAGTTTATGAATGATAATATAGCAGATATTCTATAGTGTCTTATAGACGCCTCAACGGTGTAAAAGGTATGTTTTTTATTATGATTATTTTAGTTTGCAGAATGTCTTCTATAAAGAGAGTAGAAGCAAGAGGAAATTATCCGAAGGTGAAGAAATACCGGATCATATACAAAGAAGCCGAAAATATCCGTTGAGTGATGAAGATTTAGTTATGTTGTTTACAAATTTTAATTATTTGGTCCTTAAATAAGAGATCTCAATATTTTTTTCCACAGTTGTAAGACTGGTTTTAGCTAGAGGGCATCTAATGTGTACTGTATTAATTTTGCTTGTCATTTTACAGTCCTTGTAATAAATATTAATTATATAATTATGTGCACATTTTATTTACACTTTCACCAATTATTTACTTTTAGGGGAGACCAACATTTATTAATGTTTAAATAAAATATTAATATCTATGTATTTAGTACCTTTTATACATAATTAAAAATATGCGTCTCTCAGACTCCACCACAGCGCTTAAATTATAGATAAGGCAGGACATCAGCTAAAGGTTAAGTATGCTTAAAGACGAGTTAAGGGAACATACTTAATTGTTAATTAGTATTTCATCTCGTATGCTGAAGATAAATATTAATCAGTAAAAGCTGAAATATATCCATCTGATACGAGGTGGTTGGAAATATCTTACCAAAGTCTTTACATGTTGGTGATTTTAGAGCCATCATTTTAGTTAAATTACATGCTCATTGGTGCTTATTTTTGCAAATAAATTTCGCCATTTTTTTGCCCAGATTGCAAATACGACATGTCTATTTCTCAATTCCAATTAAGTGAACTAGGTAAGTACCGATTTTTGAAGTAAAATTACGACCGAAAAGGTCCTGCATTGAACCTTTAGAAGTCAATTAAATGATAGGTTATATTTTTAGCTTATTTTCAGTACCAGAAAATATGTATAAATACGTGTAGGTATATAAAACTATGTGATATCCTGTTCAGAGTTCAGCGTTGTGTATAAAAACGGAATTCCTGGTGATAAAATACAATGAAAACTCATTTCCCAAGTGCGACAAGTAAAATGAGTTTCGTATTAAAATCCTATACACTTTTTGTATTAAATAATAGTTTCGTCAGTGGAAAATCTCGTCTGGTGGAAGCATCATTGTTCCAGGTTTGCTGATGGTTTGTATGTGGCATGCAGTATGAATGCACATGAAAAACTATTTAGTTTAGTAAAATATAAACTGTATTTTGAAACGAATTCCTCGCATGCTGCACGTAGAACCATTGATATTATGCATTATACTTACGTATAATAATATGCATATTGCATACTCCTGCTAAAACAGTTGCCTTTAAATAGTGCTAACTGAGCATGACTTTTTAATAATGAAGTTTTCTCTGTGCCATAATAAGTAAGATTAATAATACTTGGTTATATAATTTTTCCTTTTCTTAATTGCGCAAGGTTTTTGCATTGTTGTTTTTGCAAATATATTTACTTAACTTTAGAGTGAGTATTCTCCAGGCTATATAAGACCGTGGACTATCCCTTCCTGTAGGAAAGCAACACTTCCAACAGCCCGCCGCCTCATAACCCGGAGAATGCTCACTTATATTTTTATATAAGTTAATATATTTAGTTATATAAATTTATACAGTCTACAAACCTATAGTATACCTATATTTTTTGCGACGAGGGCATAAACCTATCGTTTATTACCCCCTATCAATAGTTATAATATGGATTATTATATAAATTGGAGTTTGGTAATTAGAAGAAATCGGAGCATTGCAATAAGTTCGCCCTAGTGAAAGATTATACACGATTTATTGTAGGTACATATATCCAACAGATCTACAGATAGATAATAAGATTTGTCACAAGAATCATAATTTAATTTTAATATTTCTCTTTAATATTGTTTGTTCAATACACAAATATTAAAAAATGCTAATTTGCTTTTCTTGTTTTTATAATATTATAGTTCTGTTTATGAAATATGATATTATAATTATCTTCAAAGAAAATTCATATTTAAAAGTCCTTAATTAAAATCTGTCCATCCCTCCCACATGAATAATATCAGTCATTATGGAGTGCTTTATAGGACTATACGAGTATGCTACGGTATCCAGGAAATCCGACTAATACTCGACTAATAGCTAATTCGACTAATAGCTGATTCGACTAATAACTAATTAGACTAATTTCATATATTGTACATAGAATACACGCACTTTATTTTACCACTAGATCATTATACTAATAATGAGGTAACCAGTGAATGTTGAGTACGTACAAAAGACACGACATTCTCCTTGCGCAATCATGTATGTGATATTCAGAATGGGTGGTGAACCTCTATATCTCCGATCGTAATTTGACATAAAGTAAAAAAAAACGTTAGATACTTATTTTATGCAAAACATTAGGTCCAAAACATTAGCGAGTTTTCATAAAAATCAATGTCATACATTTTTCTATGTAAATTAGTAAATCCCTACTCACTTCACATCATAATACCTTATCACAATTGTTCTGAATTTTAATATACCTAATGTAAAACGTATGAAATAAGTCTAATTGATCGTTAGTCGAATGAGCATTAGTAGAATTAGTTATTAGTCGAATTAGTTATTGGTCGAATTAGTTATTAGTCGAATTAGTACTAGTCGAATTTACTGCACATCGTGTGCTACACGGGTATTAGGTATTAAAGTACCTAACATTTAATTTGGTTAATTACATGGTGTTTTCGTAAAAGGTCCTTCCCATATCCGCTAGAAGGATGATTAATTAACATTCTTTCAAAACGGGATCACTCACCACTACGCACAATCTAAATTCCTATAATGACCACTTTAAAGCATAAACCTTCCTAGAGATTATTAGCTAGGCTAGGTTTCATTGAATTCTCATTCTGGAATGTACTATCTACAAGTTTGGGATGATAACCAAATACAGGAATTTCTACAAGTTTTATTTTTGTACAAATTCATCGCGTTTTTCTTACCAATCGGCAATACACGTACCAACACTGCAACTATACCATCACGGTGCTATTTATTTTTTGATTTATTCATACATGGTACAAACATATCATTATTACTGCCCTATTTAAAGTGAATACAATTAAAAAAAAGTATAATTGATTGTAGTACCTATATATTATAAAAACATTTATACGCTTACTCGTTTTTAACAAATTAACTAGTACTTTCATAGGTTTTTACTATTTTACCTACACATTTTTTTTTACAAATAGACCATATAGGTTCATTTTTTACAAAATACCCACGCACGTACGTTATTTACTCAATGTCTACAACAGCCATAATAATTCTATATAAAATCTCCGTGAATCTTCTAGGAAATGAGGTTGTCTGTAATGATGAGGAAGATGCTTGCGAAGAACACTCCAGTGTAGTAATCCTGATTCTCGAGGCTTTGTTCTGATGCTACCATGTTCATAATGGGAAAGGCTCCTCTCACAATCATAATAACCTATGATTACCCTCAAGGAACTACCTACGTACATACACTATGATATTTCCCTGCGTGTAGTTACGTAGGTTTATATAAGTTGTTCAAAAACATTTTATACATATGAAAATTTGAGAGTGAGGATTAAATAAAGGATTATGTTTCTACTATTAGAAACGAGAATTTTCCAAGTAATTTGATAGAGCCCGGATTTAGATAAAACACACTCGTAAGTACCACATCTCTATATACAAAGCAGAAGCTATAAGTAATACTATTCGGTGTACCTATACAGTACTTTGAATTCATTAGATGTACTTCAGAAGGGTGCTTATGGGAGTATTTAAGCTGTTACGTATTCATGTTTAATCTCTTTGATAATTTCAAAGAAATCGTTGGATTATATGAAATAATATGATGTTCACCTGAATGGGTATAATACAATATTAATTAATAATCATATATAGTATAATAATTATTATTATCTGTGGGACTAATACCCTATCAAATTTCTTCGTCCAGATTTGCTAATAATTATTAACGAATCATTTAATTAAATCATGTCGAAAGATTTAGAGTTATCTGTGTTTTCTCAAGAGGAACATTTGAAGCAATGAAGTAAATGAATTATAGTAAATTATTTTCTGCATAATTTGTAAGCTTCTTATATCATTTTATTGCTTGGTTTTAAAGCAATGAGCAAGCAGATATGTGAAAATAGTATACGCCTTTGCAAAACCTTTCTGAGTGGCAGAGCCTCGTAACATTCATGTGTTCCCTTGAGGAACGTTGAAGGGCGATGTGATAGCTACTAGTATCAGCATCACGTAATAAGTAATTTTTGGATTAAGTAAACTTTGGGAAAACGTTGGATTTATTTATTTATTTATGGTTTTGACGGCCACAAGGCCTTTGGAAAGTTATACTTATAAGTTATAATACATAAAGTTAAAAATATCAATACAATAAAGGTACACAGCAACAACAGACAAAAGAATCACAATAAAGACAGTATGAAAAGAATAAAGACAGAATCATAATACACAATATGGACAAAAACAGTAAAATAAAAATCGTAAAACCATACAACTTTATTTAACATTTGAACTGCTTTAAGCGAAAAAGTACGGTTTCAATCCTAATGTTGACTTTGTCCAGAATCATAAAATCCTACAATCAAACCCATATATTTTTATACATAGATACATAAAATATTTGTCAATAGAGTTTCAACAACCGTTGAAAGAATTCTAGGCGTACTAGAAATGTAGTGCGATATCTACATCTACTCGAGTGAGAAAATTATATATGATATCAAAATAATAAAACAGTCGTAGCATTTTCAGTTTACTAACATCGCTACACGAATATATCATAAATGTCAAACATAATATCATATTTACTGTCACCTATGTTGACACGATAAAACAGTTGGGCTTTCTTTTTACTATAATGATGATTATATGGAATACACACCGCGCTTTGCATCACACTCCTGTCAAAATGTCCAATGATGCTGTTGATGATAATTATGACCATGATGATTAGTTCCAGACGAATAGATCGAGTAAATATGGATTTTATGGATGTAGTCGGCAATAAAATACAACGTTATACGTGTGTTATAATATAAAAATGTGAACGCACAATATCCACGCAAATGCAGGCCTATTTAACTCTTTTTATTAAACAAACATTTTTCATTTCAATTTACTAATTAAACCGAAATTTGTATGACTCGTATTTGTATTATTGTTATTATTTATCTCATTAATAATTTTTACAGCTGTTTTTTTTTGTTTATAAATGTGAATTACAATGAATTGATTCAAGATTTTCCTGGACCTCTCGTAGATGAGCCATAAAGCAAGATATAAAACAATACATTGTACTATTAATGCGAAGCCTGTGATAAGGTCATTGTTTCTTAAAAAAAAAGGATATGTATTCTGTGTGTTCTCATATAACTACACCGGACCCATGTGTATGAAGTTTCTATCAATAAAATATCTCTAAAATATCAGTAAAATGTCTATCTATCTATACCCTCACGCCACGTCCCTTGCAGGGTAGCCAGAGAAGACAGAGCGCCAGACATCCCTATCCTTACACACACTCTTAGCTTCCGTCACACTCATACAGTTCGTCATACACGCTCTCCGATTCCTTTTGCTCAAAACGCGCCCATCCATCCTTGAGGATCTGGTCGACATGATCGGACCAGGCCAGTCTCGGGCGGCCGCGCTTCCTCACATCTCTTCGTTCACTCAGATATATCTTTTTTGTCATCCTGTCATCCTTCATTCTCTCAACATGCCACATACTCTCACCACATGCCAACACATGCCACTCAACATACAGTAAAATGTCTCTAACTAAATTCAAACGATTAAAATTCTAGCGACTAAATGGTTATGGATTGAACAGCCATGGATTCCAGCCTACATAGTACTCCTAGACACATAGTTTAATAGTTTCGAAATAAAACAACTCATAAATATTTCTCGTGAAAATAATAAATCTACTCGTCCTGTCGCTCTGTTTTCTATCTAGAAATGAAATATATTTTTTAATTCATTTTAGTATGCATTTTCAATATCTACACATTATATTTGAAACATCAATGATGAAGCCGATTTATTACTATATTTTTGTTGATTTAGAGGAGCGATAGTTCTGTTCTAGTTGAGTCTGGTTGTGTAAGGAGAGCAAAGTAAATCATCACAGTTTTATAAAATACCTAATTAGTACTACGGCTCAGTTTGAGAATAACATGATGAATGAGAGGAAGATACCTAAATCATTTAGGTATTACTGGCTTTTCATGTCTGCATCTCGCAGATGGCATATGTTGAGAATTTTCTCAACGAAAGGCGGCAGATATCAACATTCACATAATAACTTATGCGAACTCCCTTGGGGAGGGGAGCAGGATGGATGTTCCGACGCTTACGAGTCGGCTTTGGCTGGCTTAAGTGATCACTTTATGCCCAGGGCAACGTTCACCCATTCCACCACATCCTGCTACCAGGAGTACAATTATACTAGGTATCAAAGGCAATACAGCCACACAACACAGAGATACCAACACAGATTGATAAGAAATCGAATAAATTATGAATGCACCTATTGCTTGACGGCAATTTTTGCCCATTAAACTAACATTTAGCTTTGATCTTTTCCAAAACTAAATATATAATGAATTATAGAAAAAAATACATTCCCCAGTGAGAGTTTCGTTCAATACAAATGTTTGAAATGTTTTATACAAATATTTGCCTGTGATGTAAAATAAATGAAGATATTTCTCCGGAAATGATGTTGGTTTAACTTTGCATATTTTTATTTCAGTTCAACACATCCGTTGTTGCACTTTTCAGAAAGGAAACTCGACTTGTTCTCCTTTGACTTGTTGTTACAATAAAGCAATAAGAATCTTTTCAACACGTGTGATTATTCATTAAATAACATAACACATTCACTCAACGAACTTTAGTAATATTGTTGATGGTGAATGTATGTGTGTTTGGGTTGTGTGTAACAGTCGACATAAATATTTTGTATGAAAATATGAGCGCAGTCTAGGAACAAATGTTCCCAAAAAAATATTTACTGAAACAATAATTTGTAGCAATATTATCGTTACAAGTACAACTCATTGTCCATCTTTCAAACATACGTAGGACACTTGATTTTTGGATATACTACCTACAAATACAGCTCGCGTGCTAAGACACAAACCATTCACACAGACGTACCAGTATTCATTTCTATTGCAAAGTTACAATGAAAAAATAATTAGATACCTATATTTTGCAAAAAAAAAAAATGTTTTTAATATGCACCTAGTGGTCGACGTAGAAAATTAATACCTTATATAAACTACAAAAGAGTCCATAAAAAAAAACAATCTGAACTTAATGAAAAGTGGATTGAAGATCAATGTACGTACATACGTTTTTTTAGTGTTTTCATCAAAATGGAGTTCTAAAAAATAAATATCGAATGATGAATATTGAATAACAATATGACTTTTAAACTGATTCCGCACTTATCCTTATTAATTATGTTAATCTTTAAAGAAGAACATAGGTTCCCATTGAAAATGCTTGATCTTTCAGACACACTGAAATGATCTGATGTGACTATTCAGTATTCAGCGTGGTATGTAGTGTGGTACTCTTCATGTTATGACGATGATGAAGAAATACACATAGTGATATTACAAGGCGCGGTTTACCATCACTCCGCGTGTTAACACACTCAGTCTGTATCTGTATCTGTGCCAAGTTGTTATCTTTATACCTAATATCATTATGTTGGATTCACCTACTTGCACTGAGAAAACAGGCATTGTGAATTTATGCGGAATTCCTCACATTTTATTCGGAATTCAAGATAAAAAAGGGATTGCAGTTCTTACTTATAAGTTATCAGGAAGCGGCGGACTGTTATAATATTAGGCCGCCGCTTCCTGATAACTTCACAGTACGTACTGATATACTATACATTCTCATACGAATAAGTTGACATTTCTTCTTGTTAATTTCACAGTACGTACTGCTATACTATACATTCTCATACGAATAAGTTGACATTTATTCTTGTTAATTTCACAGTACGTACTGATATACTATACATTCTCATACGAATAAGTTGACATTTCTTCTTGTTAATTTCACAGTACGTACTGATATACTATACATTCTCATACGAATAAGTTGACATTTCTTCCTGTTAATTTCACAGTACTTACTGATATACTATACGTTCTCATACGAATAAGTTGACATTTCTTCCTGATAACTTTACAGTAAGTGCTTATAGGTTATTCGCTCTCATACGAATAAGATAGCAAGTCTTCCTGATAATTTGACGGTAGGTGTCAATAGATTATTCGCTCTCATACGAATGCTTTATTAAGTTTTCTTGATAGTTTGTTAGTATTGCGCTAATAATTTATGCGTGCTGTCATGTTAATTATGTTCTACTTACTGATAACCTCTAAGAAGCCCTAATATTCTATCATACTTACTGATAGGATATTGGGGTTTCAAGGTGTGGTTTATCAGCAAATAGAAGGTAACTAACACAACAGCATCGCATAAAGGATTTTAGAAAAATATAACAGAATAATAAGAATATAGGTAAGTACATAATAAGTGCTTGTTTTTTTAATTGGTGAAGGTATGTGTTTCGATTTTGAGGTGACATGAAATATAAAAGCAAATATTAAAGTTACAATTATTTGAATTTATTTTCATTAAAAACAAAGAAAAATAAATACACTTATATAATATATAAAACTATGTACACGATTATATACGATACTACTGCACCCCATAAGCAACTGAACGCTTGACCGGGGTGAATATACCTACACACATAATGGTCCTTGGTGTATAAATATTTTCATATCAACCTTATATACCAAGCATATAATACACCTATATACAAGGTATATAATACCTAAAATACATTTAATATAGTCGTTGGTAAATAAATACTAGCAAATTGAGCTTATATACCTAACATATAATACACCTATACACAAGGTATATAACACCTAAAATATGTATTGTTATGTAGTCCTTGGTATATAAATATGTACTAGTAAATCGACCTTATATACCTATCATATTACACTCATACATAGAAGGTAGATGCATACCTAACATTAAATGAATAAAATAAATTAAGTATGTAAAATAAATAAACAAAATATTTCACAACGCAATCTCTGCCAACCAGCTTTAAGTATGGTGATTGCGTCCTTCTCAAAATCCAACAATAGTGGGTTATGTATCCTCTGGAAGTAAGAGATAGCAATATGAATTAGTTGGTTATATACTTAGGTAAGGTTAAGTAAATTCTCATAGAGGTTCTTAAACACACATACAAAATAACATGCACACAATACTGACCTTCTGGAGCTGGATAAAGCGATGCTGCTAAAGCATTCATTCCATCATATAAGTATCGTAGACGACCATACTCTCTGCCCAGAGACTCTCGTACGAGTCTGCACTTTTCAATTTAAAATCATTTCGTGGTTTTTCCTCTGCAAGAAACATATAACAGGAATTAGATACGTTTAATTAGATAGGCGCGTTTTGAGTAAAAGGAATCGGAGTGCGTGTATGACAAACTGTATGAGTGTGACGGAAGCTAAGAGTGTGTGTAAGGATAGGGATGTCTGGCGCTCTGTCCTCTCTGCCTACCCTGCAAGGGACGTGGCGTGAGGGTATAGTAGTAGTAGACACGTTATATAGGGTTACACTATGTATTTATACATATAAGTAATTTTTTATAAAGGTCCTTTAACACACACACAAATTAAAAAAAGAAACACACAAAACTCACCTTCTGACAAGCTGAATAATGAGATGCTACAGCCTTCAAGGGATAAAACCAAGCACTAAACTTCTTTAAAAATCCCAATATATAGTATAAAGTATATAAATTATGTACATTCACTGCACAGTGCACACGAAGACGACCGATAGATCGAGAAAAAACGATAGAATGAATACTGCGGGGAACAAACACAAGAATAATATTTGGTTATGCGTATATCATGATAATGTTGCCTGATAAACTATGATGAAAATGGCATAATATAGTATTAGGAAATACGTCACTAAAACATAACATTTCCTGTACGAATAATTTTACTAGAAATCCTGATAATTCATCGTTACGGAACGACATAATATGAGTCTTGTCATGATAAAAAGTAGGTAAGAACAATTTGTAATACAGTTATCATCACGTCCTGATAAAATAACACGACATACTAATAATGATGAAGTATTCGGAAATCATTATTGTATTTTTATTAGTAATCGCCCGAATACAACATTCGTCTTCAACATTTTGGACGCATACATTATTATTATAATGTTATTTTATGCGGAACGTAATGATATAATATGATGCTGAATGGATAGATTATAGTGATAGTGATATTTTATTAATCAGACTTGATAATTCATCATGAGGACAAGAATACAATTTTCTCCGTGTGCTGATGAGACGCTACGTTAAAGTGACGAATGGTTTATTTCAAACAGAACTATTCTGTATATCCAAATAATTGTTGCAATTGGAATTATTTTTAACAAATAGTGTTTCTTTGGTTTCAATTCTGTGGATTGTTCTGTAGAGAAGTTCTGCATCTCGCTCTCCACTCCGCCCGTTCGTTCAGCTCCAGGTATGAGGTGCAGCTCATATCCTCAAAAAAATGTTCTATAGGTATTTTCATTGAAACGGCTTATGGAGTTTGTTACACCATTTAATAATGTTTAGTAGCTACTTTTAATTGTGCTGTGAAACATTTGCACTCAATTTTTTATTTCTTTTTCTTCTTTCGTATGTGAACGTCCATTCTACTATGTACAATGTACAAGCCATCACTGTGAATCAAAGCTCCTCGACAATATTTCTCAAGTATTCAATAACTGACCTTGGTGTCACCTCATCGATTTCCCAAAAATCCCTTCAAACTTTTCGATATAACAATCAAATAAAAAAATAAGTATGTTCTTTTTTGTTCTATGTCAGCCAATTTCTGTCTACTCTTAGCCTTTTCCATTTGCCTCCGTGTCGTCTTGTTGTGCAGCCTGCATCCATCAGGCCACACCATCATGTCGGACCAGGTCGTCTGTCCACCTTGATTGTGGCCTTCCTGCATTTCTTCTTAGAGTTATGGGTTTTCAAGGTAACAGATTTTATGTCAATTTTTCTTTTGCGTTTTTGGATAGATGTCCTTTATATACGTGAATGTTGTCAGTGACTTCAGTTATTTGTGTTGTCGTAAAGAATATTTTATAAATTTACCGCAAAGTAATATTTAATGTTGTCATGATGAATGAATACAAATATCTGGTGTAATTATTCTGAATAGGCCGACGGATCCACATTGGTTTGAAAGGAAATCGACCGAGTGATTACTCGAGAAGCTTCAGAAGTAGAGATCGTTCTCTGAATCTCATTGAAGACTATTTTTATCTTCTTGTCTAATTAAAATATTTCAATATAAATGTAGAATAAAGTATGACAGTTTTATTCTGCTTTATATGCCATTTAGATTATTATAATTTCTACCTAGGTACGCAGTGGACATAGTTATTAAAAAAAACGAGCTTTTCATAGAAATCTACTTTTGTTTCTTCATTATGTATTTATAATATTTATGTTTATTAGTCTTCTTTTTTTAATCTACAAAAAGCGCTTAAAGCGTAGGTATGTACATAATTTATTTAATGAGATGTTGTTGAATCAAATAGTAAGCACGGAGGTAAAATTAATAGAAATTATTTATCTTTTTCCCTTTTATATTGTTTTTTCACTTCTATTTAAATTAATCCTTACAAAACTAAACTGGCTTTATAATTTTCTCTTGGTACATACGAATTCGACCTTTTTTATTATTTGAACATAGCAAATGCATTTACCTACAATTTTTCTAATCAGAGTTAAGTTAAGAGGTGTGCACATTCACAAAACGCATCATGATTTAATACATTTAAGCAGGTTGCATTGGGGAGAAAGGGATCACTGATGTCAGTCAATGTTCATCTAGGCATCAGAGCTCTTAACCCGGGTCCAACGACCTAAGTCCTGTATTTATTTAAGTATTATTTATGCAAACATTACATACGTACGATACGATTTGACAAGATGAGCACTGGGGCGACCTTATCCGCTATACAGCGACTAGCAATAGTATTAGTTTTTGATTCTCAATTCCCAATATTATGTTTTAGTATATTTTATTGACCTATTTCATTGAGCGGATATATTTGAATGATCATTACCTACTGGATACTAGATTACTTACCATTGTCTGATTCCCACGGTTGAGATACTGAGTTATAAAATAACTGGTAAGTAGTTATAAAATAACTGGTAAGTACTGGAAGCGTATAAATAGTTGTAGTAGTTGCGGGTAACAAAAAAAAGGGTCTCGAACTATCATCAGTCGGAATGAAGACCTTACGGGACCGTGTCCAAATTACGTAAAATTACAAAAATAGAAATTCCACATTGAACTGAAACCTTTCATAGTTTGAAATCCGTAAAATCACGTTCATTTCTAACCTCCATTGGAGTAATCCAAGTTTAGTATTATTTTATAGTAGGTATATCTGTATGTTCATCTGTATCTATAAAGTATCCGGGTACAATAATAGTTTCACATATATTTTCTTGAGTGATCATCATCAGTGGCTTGACAGCCCTTTATGGGCCTTGGCTTCATCTAACATTCGGGCTATCTCCCTCTATCCTGGCCACGCACTTCTCCAATCCCTGATGTCAGCAGCCTCTACAATCTACATACATCATGTTGGTGATCGTAAGATTTTCATTTTATATTTTACTTACATATTTTCAGCAAAGACGATCGCCACCAATTCTGAAGAAAGAATGTGACGTATTTTTTTTAATGCAGACCATTTACTATTGATCCAAATGTTGGGAATGTGATGGTATACGTACTTTATTCCTCACTTAGGTGGTTATTTCCAATTTAGTTGATGTGTGACAAGAAAAAAATAACGCTATAGGTACCATAGGTAGGCTCCGATTATAAATAAGAAATACCTATATTTTCAGAAAGCGATTTATTTTTTCATCCCGAGCTAATCCGGGTAAAAAAGTTAAACAAAATAGTTGAAATAATATAGGTAGGTACTACAGGTAACTAAATATCGTAAAAAATGTATTTTTAAAGGAATTTGAAACCAATATAAAAATCAATCAATTCAGAAGGAATATTTTAAAACCTTCATCACTTTCGTACTTCTATGAAACTTCAGAGCTAAGATAACATCGCTCATGTTTGCATATAAGTATAAAAATCATCCAATTTATGTAGTACCTACTTTATAGGTATATCGTACTTATGTAAGTACTCGAAGATACACTAATTTAGTAGTTTAAATAAAATAAAAGTTTCTTTCAAATTATTATTTGATGTTAAATATGTATTTCCACTGCACCTTGCTATGCTTCGATTATTTTTAAGGATCGGTTCAATATGTGGGATTTTTTAACGGAATCGGTCTAAAAATCCAAGCCATTGGATTCTCGTAAGTACCCACTATTGGTAGTGGATATGTTGCAGTACTATGTATTTGTATCAATAGGGGTGGTCTGGTAGTTATATTATATAGATACAACATAGTATGGTGTACAGTGCCGATGCTGGGTAGAGAAATGCACCTTGTTATTTACAGGTCGTGTCTGGGTCGTAATTGCCCTGTACAACGGTCGTGACTATGCAAATACTTCAATTAGGGTTATAAAGTTTGGACAAGTCTCAGTGTTCAATGTTCAGGACTGTACCACGCTTTATTCCAATATATACATAGCCATACTATTCCCTACATACTAGGGTTAAACAGAATTAATAATATAATCAATACAGTGCAGTTTAAAAGTAATTTCAACTAGGCTAAGTTGTTTTAATTATACACAAACCCTCCCTGTAGTATAAAACGCAATGGTCTCGAATAATCTGCTAATTCTAAAGTCTACATAACTTTATAATATGTATACTTAAAATGTTAGAAAACAAAGTTGCCTAGTATTATGCATTGCAAATAGTTAATCGAGCGAACATGTATTTAAAGGTAATAGGTACACATAATCTTATTCTAATACCTGTGTGTACCGCTGTGAACGCATTCTATATCAATATACATTAACATTAGTTACACCCTAAATCCGCTACTAGATTAGTACCATTATGCCTCATCCACATGCTGTCCGACCTTCCACGAGTCCCGCGCGAATGAGTAAAAAGGCGTTAACCGTCGGTTACGTATACAGTTCAAGACAATCACCTCGTCCGTACGTCCTTTTACTCATTCACACAAAACTCGTGGAGGGATGCCGAGCGTGAAGTGGCCGCAGTACTTATCACTTTTCCTCTATATATCTACATAAATTAATTAAATGAAGTTTAGGTAACTGTAGGTACGTACGTACAATGTACATATTAGCAAAATAAGCTACGGGTGAAGATGTGGGTTGGTAAATCATAAAGAGATAAAGACTCGGAAACATCTTCAAAAATGCTGAATTAACATTCCAAAATAATGTTACATAGGTAGCTGGTATTGGTAGGTATACTTACCCAGGAAGGAATAACTTTACAAATGATAATAATTTCTTGTTTAAAATTTGTATCTTATTATGAAAACATGTAATAAGTGGGCTATCTGCTAAGGCGTACTTTGATAATGTAAAGCGAAAGTAAAAGAAAAAAATACAAATACAAGTTTTATGCGGGGCAATAGCGTGGGATACTTTTAACAAAAACAAAATAATATACGAGTATCTATGAGAATATCCCGAAACTTAATTAGAAAGAACGAGATTGTAGCGAATCGCGAAGGTTGCATAAGGGCGGGTAAGTTCTTGTGTGTTCTAATAAGGGATGGAACAGATTTATGATGAAATAATAATTAAATGGAACCTCCGGAGTAGATTGCACGCCCTTTCGTGTCCTTTGAAAGGTTTATTAAGGGCTTATAAAAGAAAATGAGCCTATATTTTGAATTTGGTTCCAGTACTTTAAATTGTCGTGTCATTATTTCATTGAAGAGCTGAATTGCCTGTAAATTGTTTTATTTGAAGCCATTCCCAGTTTATAGTACATTTCGCCTTTTGCAATAGAATTGGTATGATAATTCTAAACAATTTATTTCTTTTATGGTAGTGTTGCTACTATTGCAATTCATTCCCAGGTTTATTAAAGTTTATTGTCCATAATCCGTAGAGTAATTTATCATGCAAATTTTGAATGACGTAAATAGAATCTAGGTTATGTATGTTCGAAGTTTACCAAGCATTTGCTGTCATAGTGCTTTTGTATTTCTTCTTACTAGCTTACTACCTTTAATTTGAATAAAAAGTAAATCTACACCTATCTTATAAAAGCGCATAAGAAAATAAATTGTTCATTCACAGCAGATATAGATGTTAGCCAGAACGCTATTGGAACTTCAGCATTAGAGTCAAAATCGAAAAGATGATTGTTTTATGTAAGCGAATGTTCATTAACATTCATACTTGCAAGTATCGTACTGTGTTCTATCGCTGACGATATTTGTTGGAATTGCAATAAATTATTTATTGGTTGCCAAACACTAATTAATGCAATTTACTGTTCTGTTATGCAATTACAGAATTCTGCATGAAGGATCACGTGTTCACGTTTTCTCTATAATTCTAAATAGTACTGCGAAATTAAGGCTAATAAAGGTCAAAAAGCATTTACTTAAATATGTTACTGATTGTGCCACACAGATGTCGGTAGTAGTTGAAAAAACTGTAATACGCAACTGGTCGTGTCAATGTATATTACGGTGCAGTGATCAGCGATAGCTAATCACGTCGGTGGTCACCATATAAGATAATTTTTACAAGCCTCTCGTCGTTTCTAAGACGAGGGGCATCCGATCATTAAAATTTATCAAATGAGGCTAGTAACAGTAGTAACTCTAGTGCAGTGGTGTCCAACCGGTAGCTCGCGAGCTATGTTTTGTCGCCCGCGAGCAAAAATTGAGAAAAGAACGCTAAGTATCGAATAGCAGCTCTCTTCGTCGTGCGTGCGGAATTTCTTAATATTAATTGCTCAATAAAACGCTTCCGGAGAGTTATTACGAAAATCCATTATTTTACAATTCTTTCACAAAAAATTGCCTGCGGCGTCAATTGCACTTCTTCTTCTTTTACATATTATGCGTTCATATCATCAGTACCCACTTATTTTTTATTTCGATAAAACTAAACAAGATTTACATCACTCCTTTTTTATGTAGACAGGTATGTCTCATGAGAAAAATTTGAAGAAAAGGAAACAATTTTCATGCCTATTGAACTAAACTATGAATATTGATTGTTTTTTAGAGGTTTTTTGGGTGGTAGAAGGTGTCCCGGTCGGCAGTCCGACAATTATGGCAACCATACTTTCACAAATACATATTTTTATACAGTACAGAATGTAAGAAGAGCAGAACGAGGTTTGAGTGGTTAAGATTGAAATTGAACTGGCCCAGTTTCTCAGTTCAACTGGGGGTCGCTCGCGAAGCATGGCGATGGTTTCAAAGTTGCTCGCGGTGCCATTTCGGTTGGACACCACTGCTCTAGTGAGTAGTGACTCGATAATTCTAAACAATATATTTCTTTTATGGTAGGTATATGATACTTTGAATCACTAATCTCATGCTAATCTCTTCTATGGATTCAACATAACCCCCAGTCGCAGATATGACTTACATAAATACTTAAATCGAAGGTAACTAAATACTATAATACGCAAATACGTAATGCAAATCAAGAAACATATTATCCAACCTTTAACCCTTAGGTGACTATGTACACTACACGTACTTTGGGAGAATAGCTTACAACTTACAAATAGTTCTAAGATAATACTCGTAGAATAGTTTCATCCTGTGATTTTATTACACGTGACACAATTTCTAGCTTTGAAGTAAGTAGGTAAACTTCTTAAACTAAAATTCAAGTCTACATTGCTCTAAAATTACGGTGCAAAGGAAATCCATGTGTATCGTTAGGATAATGACATGAAATTAGGTAATAAGATCTATGCACAAAAACTTCTTTGTGATATCTTGTTTCCTAATACTTGGTGTGACCAGTGATGGATGTACATAGATAACATTTTCTATAAGAATATGCACAAACTAAAATACTTGCATACTGTATGGTGTATACCCATTACCCATACCGAATGAATTATTTCAGTAAGTAGTTATCGCCTTATAGGCACGTTCTATTATATTACATAGTTGGGTTTCTGAGATATTGTTCAAAATTCATAATATTTGACTAAGAACAAATTAATTTATCATGACTACCTCGTCAGTTGCGTTGATTAATAATTAAAATTTTGATTTTACCCTTCAACTTGGGTATCTACTCACTTAGAATTGATTAATTATAGAAACTATAAGGTTTCTTATACAGAGTTCATAATAGGTATTAATTCATTTTGATTTTAGTCTTCTAATATACTTTGCCAATTTTATTCTAAGTACAACGTCAGGGGAGCCTGATAATCTTATTTTTGGAGACATCAGAAAGTTTTGGAGAAATTGTATCAGTAGCAACCATCTCTTTTGATTTCCTGAAGAAGAGCTAAGGAACTACGAGAAGCTTTCTCCTCAGACTATCATCATCTCTGGACCTACAAGTAAGACAAGAAAAATAAAATAGGTGTCTTTTATTTGGTTTTTCGATTGTCTAATTACCTACGTCTCTACTAGGTATCAAAGTCGGAAAATTACATTAACCTGTTGTGCCCTAATAATAAATATGACGTGTCGAAGAAAACGATAATCGTGATAATAAAAACATAGATAAAATACTTGTACTGATTATCAACAGTATTGATCAAGTGAATATATTACTGTAGTTGCATACATAATAAGGGCGTTATCTTCATAACTGTTGAATAACACGTGTGATGAGGTTTTGTATGAAGCAATTTCATTTGATGAAGTCTTTGAGAAGTTAAATAAAAGTTGGCGAATTTCTCGTCAGCTCATGATACGTCAATGTAATGTTTTGACCGAAAAATCCTAAAAACGAAAATACAATATGAGTTTTTTTTTTGTAAAATAAAAATACTGTTTATATTATTTATTTTGAGTACACAAACCAGAAATCTTTCAAAGCTTCGAAAGATCTCTGGTGTGTGTACTCAAAATAAGTAATGGAAGTAAAAATAGTGGTTTTATTTTACAAAAAAAAAATACAATTTATTTATTTATTTATTTACACATCAACGGCTAAAGCCTTTAACAATTTAATGTACTTCCATAATGTTAATCTTCAAACAATTACCAGAATATGAGGCTATTACTATGTGCTGGTCTGTGTCCTCTTGACAAAGATGTAGGTATAAGAAATACTTACATCTGAATGGCCACATAACTTTCGGTTTTAAAAACAGGTAATTAGAGAAACGAGTGTCTGATGCAAGACAAGTTATTGGGTCAAAAGTGTGTGAGTTGTCAGGAGGATGAATGATGCTATAATTGCTAAAATTATATTCTACATATAGCTTAAAAAAAGAGGTATAAAATCACCTGAATCGATCTGTATACCAAATTTTTAAGGCCGCATATTGTGTGTACATATATAAGTTAGCTAAGCATAATAAATAACGTAATTCGTGTTTCCAACAATGGGGTTGACGAAAAATATCTAGGCGCATATCGAAGAATCAACGATTTTCTCTACAGAATCTTTAGGATATTAAAGGCTCATTTATATACAGAATTGTCTATAAAACAAAGATTTCGTTTCCGTAGTGTGGGCGTTGTTAATATGTCTGTTTCCCGATTATTTGATAACCAGCGCGATAAAAATGTTTACAATTGTGTTTTGTACACATTTTGTGTCAATAGATTGATACGAGTTGACTATTGTAATCATCGCAATAATCATATATTTGTATGGACCGTGTAACGTGTCAAAAAAGTCGTTTAAAGGTTGTAAGTTGTATCTCCCGAGTAGTTTTAATGACACCACGAAGTCGATGTAGGAAAGATTTTCTATCACGAGAAATTAATTTACAAATACATTACGATAATATTTTATATGTTTGAGTCTTCGAATTCTCCAAATGCAAGTTATTCAAGTGCTCAAGTACATTTAATTGTATTTTTTTTTCCTCCAATATTTCAAGTCTTTTTCTTTCCTTTCATGTTATAGACTAACTATTTATACCTTCAAAAATCACTTTTTCCTATCGTGTCGGTTAGCACTCATTGTATCCCCCTTCGCTCCCAGAAAGCCACAACCTCCTCTGCGTCATCATCGAAGGGAGAGTGATCTGCTATTAGCCGATATCTTTTCCTATCTCCGCAACCCTTTTGTAGTCCTCGGACCATCTAGCATTGGGTCTGCCTAAAATATGTTTTTTAATTGATACACACTAATCATTTTGCGTAATCTGGACTATTTATAATTTACCTGGAAGAAATCGCTCGATAAGTTTGCCCAATGCCCATGTATGAATTATTCAACTTTTTTCTTGTATCATTTATACCTACCAACTTCCTGAATGGTTTCTCGGTTTCACGGTTTCTTTCAGCGGACCTATATAAGGCTAACGACAAAGCAGTTGCTGCTGCAGTGTATTGAAGTGGGTTGGCCTAGTGTAAACGGATTCGTTATAATTTCAAGTAACGGTAATGTACAAGTATGTAAACAAATACCTCTTCTTCTTCTCCTGGGCATTATTAATCCCACATGGTGGTGGGGTCTGCCTTTCGGGTCTTTCGCCGCCACTTCGCTCGATCTTGCGCATCTTCCGGTGTCACGTCGTTCTCGCTCATATCCTGCCTCACCACCTCATGCCACCTACGCTTGGGTCTTCCTCGGGACCTCCTACCAGGGACACGTAGTGTTTGTGCCCTGTTGCCAATATACTCTGGCGGTCTTCTGCTGACATGTCCGTACCAACGCAGCCTGTTTTCCTGGATCTTGTCAGAGATGTCGCGTACACCTAGACTCCCACGAATGTAGGAGTTTCGGTTTCTGTCAAGCCTTGTGACACCGCACATCCATCTCAACATTTTCATCTCTGCTGTCTGTACGGCACGGACATGCCTTAGCGAGGTATTCCATGTTTCTGAGCCATATGTAAGCACGGGTCTGATGACACTCTTGTATATTAGCCCTTTGAGTTTAACTGGCATCCTGTTATCACATGTCACGCCGGTGACCTCCCGCCATTTCAACCAAGCCGAGGATATTCGGTGCTGAATATTTGTGTCTAGGTCTCCAGAAGAGTGGATCATGGTCCCCAAGTACTTATATTCCTGACACTTTTCTATCTGTTGGCCAGTGATGTTAATTGGCGTTGTGTCTGTGCCAGGGTCGTTTAGGATCATGTACATGGTTTTTGATACACTTAATTTCAGTCCACCGCACCTCAGCTGGTCTCTCCAGGCCTGCAGTGCACTCTCCAGCTGCGCTCTATTATCGGCGCATATTGCCACATCGTCTGCGTAAATAAATGTCCATTGTGCCTGTTTCTGTGCCTCCTCCGTCAGTGCATCCATAACAATACCAAAAAGATATGGACTCAATGCTGAGCCCTGATGGACTCCTTCGGTGACGTAAATGGAATTTGTCGTACCCACTGTGGTTCTGATGGTGGATTTTGCATCTTGGTACATATCAATTATGGCACGTATATAAGTTTCTGGGATGTGTTTCCTGCGCAGGCTCCACCAGATGGTATTACGTGGAACCCTGTCGAAGGCTTTTTCCATGTCAAGGAATGCAATGTACAAAGGATGGTTTTTGGCACGATATTCCTCAGCGATAGTATTAAGGGCAAATACAGGATCAGTGGTAGAGTAGCCAGCTACAAAACCATATTGGTTTGTGGAGAGGGGGCATTCTTGCCTCAGTCTGTTTTCTATTAATCTCTCATACAGCTTCATAGTATGGCTCATCAGTTTTATGGCTCGGTAGTTGTTGCACTCGTATCTGCTACCCTTTCCTTTATACAATGGTACTATTGTACTGAGCCTCCAGGCGTCTGGCATCGTCATTGTTTCCAATATTCTGTTGCAGAAGGTGGTTAGAATTTTGGCACCGTGTTCGCCAAGGCACTTCCATGCTTCAATGGGTATTTCGTCTGGGCCCACTGCTTTTTTGTTTGACATTTTATGGAGTGCTTTTGCAACTTCTTTTTCCTCGAAAGGTGCTACAAGGCCAGCGTTATTGGGCATGGATGGAAGTTCTTTAGGTGTGTCTGCCTTGGTGTTTAGCAGTTTATCATAGTATTTGCACCATGTGGTCCTGACTTCGCTATCTTTATATTGCAGGTGTCCATTCTCATCCTTTACAACTCTGGCCTTGATATTGTCATTTGTAGCCTTGTTTCGGGCTTTGGCTAATTTGTAAATAGTTTTATGCCCTTCTTTGGTGTTCAGGTCATCGTACATTGGTTGCAAGGCCTTTGCTCTTTCAATGGCGATCGTTTTCTTTGCAGCTTTCTTTGCAACTTTATAGCTGCTTTTGTCTTCCTCTGTTTTTGTGGTTTGCCATTTTTTGTATGCACGTTTTTTGTTTGAAAGAGCTACCTTTGTGTTTTCGTTCCACCACCACGTTTCCTTTTCCATTCTGGTTCCACCTTTCGTACATCCAAGTGTCTCCTTAGCAGCATCTATAATACAGGTATGTAAATTGGCCCAGATATCGTTGGGACTATCATGAGGATTGATTTTAATACTAGATAGTTTATCTTTAAATGCCGTTTCTTTCTCGCCTTTTAGGAGCCACCATTTAACAGTTGCATGTGCTTTCTCTTTTCGTTTCTTTGGCGGTGGTGGTTTAAAACCCATATCCATTAGTACTATTCTATGTTGCGTTGTAACAGATTCACCAGGCACGACCTTACAGTTCTTAATACGGCTAATGTTACTCCTGTTTGTAAGCATGTAGTCGATCTGGGAATGGTTATTGCCACTTTTATATGTGATTAAGTGTTCTGGTTTCTTGCAGAAGAATGAATTTGTGATGGCCAGGTCATATGCCGCAGCAGTGGCAAGTATTGTTTCGCCTGCTTCATTCAAATTTCCATAACCGTTTCCTCCGTGAACTCTGTTATACGCATCACTTTTTTCACCTATATGTCCATTCAAGTCTCCCCCCAGCACAATAGTCTCCCCTGCAGGCACCTGCTGTAGTACACCATCAAGATCGCTCCAGAAATTTACTTTTTCGGTATCGGAACACCCTACTTGTGGTGCGTAGGCCGATATGATAGTCACCATCTCCCCTTCAATTAGTACTCTCACATGCATGAGTCTGTCATTTAGCCGTTGTACATCAACAACATTGTCGAGATGTTTGCTATGGATGACTATCGCAACTCCATTTTTACCGCTACTCGATCCAGTGTACATTAACTTATAGCCTTCGCCTATATATGTAAACAAATACCTATGTGCTGAAAACTTTTGTGCACATTTTTATTAAAATATACTGACTACTAGAAAGTTTAAAAAATACAATGTTCATGTACCTATTATTTAAAATTGCAAACAATATCAATAAAGTTGACCTAGATTCATGGTTAACAATATTTTAATAGTATGTTGTATAAAATAATTAGCATTTTGCAAAAACTGGAATCAAATAAACAATATATTATTCAGTCAAGTTAAACAATTCTCTTCCGGGGCTGGAGTTTACAGCCAAAGTACACGCGAAGCTTTGGAGTGCTTTTCCTGAAAGGTTTAATTGAAAAGCACATGTAGCTTTTCAATTCTTAAGTATACAGATTCCATTGGAGTGAGTACATTATTATTACTGTAGGCGAATTTTCAACTTAGAAAATGTAAATCATACGTCGGTACAACTTTTGACTTTTAGTTTACGTATTAGTACCTACATACATTCACCCATCCTAATCATTACGACATTTTCTACAGCCAGGGTATCCAGTGATTGGTGCGTAGACTATCTGTTTTAAAAAAATGCACGTCATAATAATATGCCATGGCCATCTCGTCGCACTTTGAATATAATTATCCAGAATATACCTACTTTATTTATTGATTTGCAAAAAATTGGGAAACTAGTGATTTTTATTTCTTGACACAGTGTTGTTGCTGAAATGTGAAAAAAACTATGAAATAATATTATTATGTTTCTAAAAACATATTTGCTTCATCTAGGGAGAAAAGTTCAAACTATATTTTGTCCAATTAACCTTAAGGCGTACGTTTTGTTTACTGTGTACTGATTTAATTATTGCATGGAGTTGGCTGAAAGTATTTTGTTTACTTAACAGTACTTAGTAATATTAAGCGATAACTTATACCTCGCACGAAGAGCAAAACCAAGTCTATTAAAATATTACAAAAATATTTCGCTGTAGATTTTAGAGTAAATTGTGGAAATATTATACAAAATGTGTACGTAGAGTGGATTATATTTCACATAAATGGTATTTAAAAATTACTGCTATAGACAAATCAGAATATCTCATAGAAACCACTTAAGTTTCAAAGATATCTTGGTTACATTAGAGATTTATGGATGGTGTAAAATAGAGGAAATCAACATAACTACTATGAAGCGATATTCTATAAGAATTATTACAACTACATAATGTAAAAAACTCATAGTAGGATTCCTTACTAAAGATGTCTGGCCAAAATTCTAATGAACATCTTGGTTAAAATACGTACCAACATATTTTAAAATGAGTCTGCATGTTATATGGCTGTTGAATACAAATTCGAAAGGCCTCCCGCATATACAATGAAGATGAGTAGATGAAACAGTACAACACAAAATGAATAGCCATCCATAGTATAATAATAATACGTTAAGTTCCTCTACTTCGGGAAATGATGTTAAGTTAGTCCGGTCAGCCAAAGGATAAGTTCTCCATGTGGAGGCGATGCACGTTCAAGAACATAGTGAATATTTGATGAGATTAATTGAAAGCTTTGCCCCCTACAAGGCTCTCTTGGAGTATCTACTCGGAGTAGTACCATCATACCAGATACATTGAAACAACCAATACACTGACTAGACTACTAACCGCGTATTATCTGAAATTACTATTGGGAAAGTAGGTACTTTTCTTTTCCTTAATATACACTAGTTTCCCTTTATCTATACGTACGAGCATGTATCAATAAGGTAAAGCTGATTTGTAGCATGAACATGCTTTATTTATTTCCCTGAACGTGAGCTAAAAAATTAAATTACGATTGCTTACCCGCATCTCTATCGTAAGTTTTTTTTTCTATACATTACGAGTATATCAATACACCAATAGACTTCACTAAGATCAATATTGTATTAGGATAGTTTTGAAACGGATACGAGCTATATTACTAGTATTATGTTATTTGGCTACTACGTTGAAGAAATTTACTTTTAATTAATTTAATCAATTGATATAATACTGATAAAATCAATGCAACCAAGACATTTTAGGCGTGGTAATCAGTGTTGCCGTTTCAAAATTTGCAAAACTACCAGATTTTTTTCCAGAAAATACTAGAATTTACTAGGTGACGTCGAAAAAGTACTAAAAAAATACTAGATAATTGGTGTTAAGGTGAATCGTAATGTAGGCAAGTTTGCCACTCAAACCAGCATCAACGAATTCTATACGAGTCAACAATGAAGAGTGGTTCTATTTTCTATATTTCATCGACATAAGTATGATTTTGTTTTTAGCTATTCAGAAGAAGAATAATGAAATAATAATTGGTATAAAATTCTGAGAAATCCCTTATACCTTGGCTTATGGAATCAAAAACTTTATTTTTATATTTCAAGAATCATTGAAAACACAGAGCTTTTCTTATTTGTGAAAGTACAAAAGTTAGTTAATCAAAAGTCGAGTAGCTACTTAATAAAAGCTTTTTGAAAGTTTGATACCCACTCGATGTTTGCTCTCTCGGAAGATAATAATAATGACATGAATCATTACATAATTCCATGAACATAAAATATCACATGAAGGTTTCAAATATTTTGGAAACAGTGTAAGTTCCGCAGATTCCATAGGTACTCTGGTTATCTAAATGATACAAGGTGAAGGTTTTCATATAGGATTCATTAGCATACAATTTACCAGACAATTCTGGCAATCCAACGTTCGCGCTTCCTTAAAAACATTTGATGAACAAGCTTTAAAAACATTAAAACAATTAATATAAGATAATATGGGATGCCAATTTGAAGAGTTTGTATAATAATATGAATTTTCTTTTAAAAATTAGTAAAAAGTGACATTGTATGCTGATATAAATATCTAAACATTTCTAAGGAGGACCTTAATCCTAAATTATTTTACGAGTATTGGCTAGGTGACATTATTTTCTTCTTCTTGTGATTGAGATTCAGTACAAAATTTCTTTTACGAGCAGTCGGGTCGGTAATATGTGAAATAATTAAAAATACATCGTTTAAACGCCACCTTATAAAAGTGGTAGAGTTATCAATTCTACGTGTGTTACTTTACCTTCATAAATTATTTTGCCCGTACACACTTGACGCATGATGGGCGTCCATTCTGACCGGTGGTGTTAAATTATTTAACGAGGGATGTTAACGATATCCATTCGTCTGTCTTTCAGATGGATTACATTTCCTTAGTAATTCAGTATATGGAGTAAAGTAATCGTTATTGTACGAGAAGGCTATATAAATGGCCAGTGATAAGGGGGGTGTATTTTTTCCATTTACGATATATTAATGTCATTCCATTATATTGAAAGTATAAAATATAAAAGTGACAGTTAGTGATATACAACCAAATTATTCAACACAAGGTTTGTAAATATAAATCATTTCAGTTTTCATTTTGCGAACACAGAGATGTAACCAAGCCTAGATGTTTGGTGCAATGCGTTTTAAATACCTCATTAAGACGACTAGTGTAATTGAATTAATTTAATATAGAATGTGTTTATGATTTATAATAAGTTAGTAAGAAAAAATCTGATTCTCATTTTCATAGGGACTGCGTCATCACACATTTTTATAAAAAATCATGTAATGGTAGATACACAACCTTCTTCTTCTTACATAATATATTTGGGTTGTAGAATTGCCCCCCACCCATTTCAGATGTTTTTTCAAGTCCCTGTAAGAGTCAGGTGTCCGTGAAACTCAAATAAACCATTTCTCATCTTTATCAGCAATGAGGTTCGCCACCTATTTTGATTGGCATATACCTACCTTCATGGTAGCTCCAAGATATTTTTTATGTGCTTTTTACACGGAGCACTCACTGCTTACCCCATTTCCTTAACCGGAATAAACTCTGGAACTCGAATATATGTGACTGTTGACACTTTCAGACATCAGTTAGTAGAAATCTTGGAACTTATTTGTGTTATCACAAGGAACGTGAAAAGCGAATAAAGTGTGTAAAGGATTTACCCGTAGCTTTACATCATCGTTTATATTGTACAATAAAGTTGTTGAGAATTACCACAATTATTAACACAATGAGTTGATTTAAAACAGTTCGCTTTAATAAATTATTCTCTGTTTACCTCAGCATGGGGTGGATTACTCCACATAAGATACTCCACCGCCTCGGGGAAGGAAGGAGGGTCTTATAGGTTATGTTATAGAACTGCACCTTCGTATAGAATCAAGTCTCAACATACTTCATGATAATGTTGAAGATAATAATAACACAATGATGAATAGAACAAACTAATTCTTACTAGTACTACGAGTATACCTTAGACTCCTTAGTCTTAGAGTATTGTTAGTAGGTAAACATTCTGTTTTCAATCAGGGTTAGCTATTATGGTTAGTTGTTGTCAATTATCACACTTATCATGAAATGCACCTTGATTATAATTAAGTGACATTTAATTTATATGTCAAGATCGTAAATCTTCTTTAAATTATGCGGATAATTTTCCACATTTAACAACTATCCAGATAAATTCATATTTAGGATATTTTTCCGTCGTTGATAATTATCAACAAACTTCTTCATTTTTGTAATTATTAGACAGATAACTTTCGATTTCTGTTAATTATCCGGAAAATTTTACATTTGTGATAGTTTTCATTCTTTGTTATTAACGCGGAAAATGTACATTTTTAAGATTATCTATACCTACTTATAGGGCATAGGATAATTTGTCATTTTTGTCAATTTTGTGTCTTTGTTAAATTCGGATAATTTTCCGTTTTTTTAATATCAAGATAGTTTTCCTAACTTATCTGGATTGTTTTTCATTTTTAATAGTAGGTAAAATATTTAATATCGGAATTTTTCAAACCCTGCTTGTTGGTATAATTACAATATACATACTGATACTGTAGTACACAGTTTTCAATACAATCTAACATTCTACATAGAAATCAAGCAAAGAGAATCCTTTATTAACTCATTCACAGTGGGTAAGTGTAGGTAAGGTACTAT
This sequence comes from Ceraclea dissimilis, assembly GCA_963576895.1. Taxonomy (NCBI): domain Eukaryota; kingdom Metazoa; phylum Arthropoda; class Insecta; order Trichoptera; family Leptoceridae; genus Ceraclea; species Ceraclea dissimilis. Next base: position 10,647,832 of record OY756369.1, read on the forward strand.
ACGAGTATAGCATAGGTAGACACAGGTAACAAATTGATAAGTCGTTACTACTGTAATTGTTTCATGGATCAAAATGAATATTTGATACGGCCGCTCCTTACTACGGGGAGAATACAAAATGTTTTGTATGTAGGTATATTATATTCTACATCCACAATTGAATTCGATTTGTGCGGTATTGCAAGTTGCCGATAAAAAAACATTGTTTTTTTAAAGCGGCTGTTGTGTCGTGAAATTATTCACTAAATTGAACGGTCTAAAAATTGACAGGTATTTTAAAGTTTGCAAGCACGTAAAATTTTTTTGAAATTTTACATTGGGCAATGGGCATATTTCTTTGTGACACGCGCACCGAAATAAAGGAGTCGAGATACCCTCACGCCATGTCCCTTGCGGTGTAGACAGAGAGGACAGAGCTCCAGACTACCCTAATTTTAAATTGTGTTTTTTACAATATTTTGAATTGAAGGCTTAGCTCAAGTAATGCGTTGGTACTTCCTGTATTCTGTTGCTATTAAGAGTTAAATCTTGTTTAAAATTTTCAAAATTGTTTTATGTAAAATTTTTGACCAATTCAACTTCAAATACAATGATCTGCTTATATTTTCAAGGCTGTTTTATTCCCGCTGTTGTTATTCTAAAAGTTTTATTCGTTTGGGCAATAGATCACCTATTTAGGATTAGAATATATAAGTAACACCTCGCAAATATTGCAGTTACCTTGCTAATAACGAATGGCTATTTTAGTCATTAGATACTTACTTTCTTAACAAATCTGTTCACACAAGGCCAATCCACTCCAATACACTTCAGCAACAATAGCTTTGTCATTGGTCCTATATAGATCCGCTTTTAGGTCATTGAGTTGGGATTTTGTAATGTGTGATGAAATCGTTCATATCGAGGTACCATCAGCTTTGTATTATAATGGATAAGAGTAATGCGCCTTAGTATTGTAATAAGACGGAGAGGATTTGTTCAAATAAACTACTGGATTGTTGATAATAAAATAAAAATAACCAAAATGATTGTACGTAGTAATAGGTTTGAAAGTATGGAGGAATCGAAAGGACGAACAGATAATTCCATTATTGCACGAAAGCTCACGTACATCTGCCACGAGATGGCACTGGTATCTAGGCATTTTACATAGTTTATAAGAATTAAAAAATTGTGACATAGTATTATTGTATCTTAAATATTTTTGCACAATTAAAAATCGTTTGGGTTTTTATGTTTTAAGATGGCGGAGTTTTTAATGATTTTTGGACCTATTTAAAATCTGACCTGGAAAGGACCATCATAACTTGTAACCAAGAATTACCGCTAAAAAAACCACAATTACTTCTATTCCCATATTTAAAGTACGTTTACAGTGAAACATGGCGATTTCAGGCACCAGATATTTTCTTGGAAAACATAAGATTTTCGAATTTGAAACTGGGAAAAAAATCGTAAATTAAAGCCCATGTACAGAATAATAAAAAAATGTGATATTTGCGGTTCCTTTCCCTTTTATAAATAGGGCCGTCCAAGAATCACGTGGCTTGACCGGATTCCAGAGCAGATTCTCAAGGCTAGACGTGTTTTGAGTAAAACGAATCGTGGAGTGTGTATGACGAATTGCACGAATGTGACGGAGGCAAGAGGTGTATGCAAGGATAGGATAGTCTGGCGATATGGTCTCTCTGCCTACACCGCAAGGGACGTCAGGTAGAACTAATACGGGTGCCTGGATTCACTCTGACTGTATAGATAGAGGAGATCAGAGGTCGAACAAAAGTTGCCTACATCGCAGAAAGAACAGCAAGCCTAAAATGGCAGGTGGGCGGGACATGTGGCAATACAGGACAGTGTCAGATGGGTACATAAAATCCTGAAGTGGAGGCCCTGGGAGAACAAAAGAGGCGTAGGAAGACCACAGAAAAGATGGACAGATGACATTGTCCAGCTTACGGGTCGTAGATGGCAGCAGAGAGCCCAATATAGAAGACAGTGGAAGAGATTATAAGAGGCATATGTCCAGCAGTGGAACGCAGTAAGCAAGTAAGTAAGTATAGATACGAGTATATGGATATTATGAATAAGATGTATTATTTATTATAAATGATTCGCCTCTCCTTTCTTCCACGTACACAGGAGCGACTAGACACGACAAATTATTACAAACGATAATAATCCTTATGTTGTATGTAGCTGTTTGTTGGTAGGAATGATTCTATGTATTGCGGGTGGCCCTATCTCTTGTACTTCTCCTCATTAATCCTACTGCCACTGTACACTAGTAGAATACCTATACAGATTCTATTACCTATATAGGAACAGAGTGAGTAAATCTTGGAAATTAATACATTATGGTGTGATTCATGGTGAGAATCAAATGACAAACTACTGCTTTGTAAAATCAATAAATTTTGTAGTCTTTTTTATATTATTTTTTTATTGGATTGGATCTCTGATTTTATATTAGGTATTGGTGCCGATGAAGTCAATTCTTAATGGCAAATACTGAGATTTTGCAAAATCAATCCATATTCAAATAGGAGTTAATCATATTTATATGACACAGTATGATAGGTATACCTATACATTTATTTGTTTTTTTAGTTTAGGCATGCATACATAGAACAGATACATACATAGATTTTAGACAAACTAACACAAACACAGAGGAAATCCATTCCTCACTTACATGTACACACATAGATAACTGAAGAAAAACTTATATACCTCAACTTAAATTAAACATACATAATAAAATGAGGAGGGAAGGAAAGGTTTTTGGGAGTGAGTGGGAAGTCAGGAAAGGTTTACACGGACTGCAAGCATTGCAGCACCTGCTTCTTGAGCCGCTGATATGTAATAGTGAACACATGTACATGATTAGAGAAGATACTGTTGTATGTGTCGGTCATCCTATATATGGGATTTCTTAGGTCTTTCTTGTAGCTCAAATTATGTAGGTGTGCTAAAATATATTTGTCTTATCTCATGTATTGTTGTCTTAACAAGTTCGAGGTGTTTTCTCTATGCACGACCATCTAAAACTACATATAACTCCTCAACATTCACTCTCGAATGTTACGAAACCATTTGCATATTATTTTCTAAAAATAAAATCTTCTGTAATGTCTTCTCGGGTGGCCATTTAATTTTCTACACACCCATGAACATCATCATCAAACCAAGGTTCACTGGAAGATATAATCATTTCATCAAGTACATAAAATTAAATTGAATAAGATAAGATAATGTAATAACATTAAGTGCAGTACTTTTACTATGGGTACAATATGTTTCAAATTATGACTTTCTGATTTATGAGTTTGATACTGTATGGTTTATACCTTTCTCCTTATGAGGAATTCTTTGCTTTATTATTACTTGATGTGATAAATCTATCTTCACGATTCTCCACTGAGTCGTTGTGTAGATTTATTTTCATCTCAACTGGATGATTCATTTGATAAAAGTGATCCGTACTTTACTTTCAAGTGTTACAACAAAGCTTTGCTTAAATGATGATAAGCTCCTTCCTATAAATTTCTGTTTTTGCTGCGACTTAATTTGATAGCCCGACGTTTGAAAATATGAATAGATAAATAAATTAGGATCCTTTACTAACTGATAAAATAATTTCTTAAGATCGTGCTATACCTACATATTATTTTTAAGCAAATGTTATACAAAAAAGGTTATACAAAAAGATGGAAAAATATAGAGGTTAAAAGGTGATTTTTCTGTACATGTAGATATATTATAATTTATTCCGGTCAACCCAAAGTATATACCATTCTATGTAAACGTCAGTTTTTGATCAAAAGTATAGAGAAGTCAACAAGGCGAACTTACATATGAAACTGAGGATATCGTGCGGTAGAGCCGGAAGAAGAGGCGGTTCTAGCGGGACCATGCGTAAGCAGGGTGGAAGAAAAGACGCTCGCCGTGGTGTGTATGAAATCCCCGAAGGAAGACTACCAAAAGATGGAGAGATAGCTCGTCTTCCACGTCCTAGGAGTGCGTACCAGCCGGTAATCCAAGAGGGATAAGAATGCAGATATTGCTGTTCTGTTTTCTCAGTCTACACTACAGATTCAAATACTGAAAGAATAGACGGATGAAGAAAAAACTGTCAGAAATAAGTATAAGATTTGGCTAGAGCATTAATCATTTTATATAAATCATTCATTAAATTAGCGGTAGTAAATCATCAAATACTTAGGTTTCTATTTATTAATAGACATATTCTACACCTGTTTGTTTCATTGTTCATTTTCAGTAAATTTATCTACGAGTATCTCTAGTTGTCTATGATACAATAATAATATTTCATCCAGTAGATTGTAAGGTCAGGGGGTATCTACCCGACATAATAACAATTATCCGCAAACTATCATAAGGTGAGAATTTATTTTAGTTTTGTGAAGATTTATATGGAATCATGTAACAATGATAAATGATTTATGAAGTGAATGAAACGTGTTTCACGACTTGATACTGTGTTGCTAGATTTGTACAATTATTTGCACAAATTGTTATGGACCTACATTGTGAATCTGTGATCGGAGAATAACAAGGTCCTAACTAGCATTTTTTAGATTTTGACTCATACAAACTCTCACCAGATAATAACATGATTCTATCTATAGATATTTTGATTTTTTGTTTTTCTTTTAAGTGTGAAAATATTTCCAGTCAGGACACTCGGAATCATCGATTACTAACATACCTAATCATAAACAATGTAAACATTGCTGTTAAATTCACCACCTTTGCATATGGGGCAACCGGCGACAGGTGCAACTCGGCAGAGTCACGATGTCTGTTTCAAAAATTATTATATTTTTCTAATCTACTGTAGATTTACGAATACATTATGCTGGGATTATTCTAGTGTTCTTTTTTATATCTTCCTCTGTTTCTAACTGGTCTGTTTTTCAAGAGATCTACTTTTCTTTTGAGGTGGATTCCCATCAGTTGTCCTTTCATCTCTTGGAAGGCCCTTATTAAGGACGAGTTCTCTGCGGCTGTTGGTGCAGCGCGATATAAGAAGGGAGCCTGATCGTGTCCATTCTTTGGACATATCTATCGATACCACTTCCTCCTTCATTGTCTACTCCATCGAACAATGTCTTAAGCCTTGCACATCTCTCTTGTTTTATATTTGGTTTATTATTTATATTCGCACCTACGAGTATGACTATATTATGACTAAGAAAATAAATAAGCACCTAACAAAGCAGCAAGGCATGCAGATTTATATGATTTTGGACGTACGTAGGTTCTGAGAATAATTGTGAACAATTCTGTTTGTGAACAAATCGTTATTTAAAATTAAATCTAACCAAGAAACCCAAGATGGCTATCTTTGCATCACACACACCAACACTTAAGGCATTGATAAACTATCCACCTACTAGTTAAGTTGGAAATATTAAGTGAATTATATGAAGAATCATGATAAAACTTTGGATTTTAATATAAATACTAGTTTGTGTACCCGCTGTAATCGATATAAAGGACACCCACTAACAACATTTGACAGAACCTTCCCATTCACTGTTCCCTATTGCTGAAGAACGCAACTCACATGAAGAATATCTACCAACATTCTTCTTCGTGTCCTGTTAGCCCTCCTTTCTCCACTGCTGGAAGTAAACCTCCTACATCTCCTTCCATTTGTCTTTGTTTTTCTCCTTCCAATCCAGTTGCTGCAGACAATTTCGTCAGACCAACTTTTGCAAGGTTCTGTTTTCTGTTCTTTATCCTACTGGAGAATTCTGGGTGGTCTTCTGATCCATAATTATTAAATTGAACAAATGTACTACAAATTACACAAGTAGTAATTTACAAGTAGTACAAGTAGTTACAAGTAGTAATCTACAAATAGACAAAATGAATGCAAAAAAAAGTTTATTTCTATAGACACATGTCAGAAACAGCCATGATTAAACGAAAAGTGAATTAAATAGAAAACTACTTAGGTATTATACGAAAAAGCCATAGGTATCTTTAGAAAACTATTTTATGTAGTTATTATTTCATTCACGGCTGAAATATTGTACATAATGATTAGGAAATAACAGCATATAACAATACAGATATGAGATAACGATGGAAATGAAACTTGCAGCAAAGCAAAAGTAAAGAAAATATGATGGGAATATTATATGGAATAAGCAAAGCAATATGCGTAAATGAAGACTACAAACATCACATGGAAAAGTAAATATGATTATTTATAAGGGAAGCTTCCACGTTATTATTATGATAACTTATTACAAAGGTGTGCATAAATTTGTTTGCCTTACAATTCTTATAGTAACAGTATGTAATAATCTTATTTATGAATCTTCGCTCCCGAGATATTGTTGGTTGCTGTGGGTGCAACAGACAATGTATTGTGTGAGATTTTATCTGAAATATTATCTTAGGAAATGTGGTAGCGAGTTATTATTTTTCATACGTACATATCTTCTTCTTCTTCTTCTTCTTCAGCCCTCTGTCCTCCACTGCTGGATATAGGCCTCTTCCATATTCCTCCATTCCTTTCTGCTGTTTGCTGCTTGCAGCCAGTTCTTTCCCCCCACAGCGGCTATGTCGTCGGACCACCTTTTTTGGGGTCTTCCGACGCCTCTTTTATTCTCCCAAGGTCTCCATTTTAGTATTTTTATATTAGTTTAGTATTTAGTATTAGTATAGTACATATAGCTGTTATTATTTAGTACTGCAACGTTGTGTAATTTACCAGACCATCAATTTGAATTGAAAATATTTGTATGAAAATCAGTAGGTGTTTTTGTTATTACTAATTTTAACGACATATCAAAACCTTTTCAATATTTTGTTTTGTGTTTTATGACTTGATTAATTCTAAGCGGTTATTTTGAGGTGATGATTACCTAGTACTTAGAACAGTATTAAAATGTTACGAAATATAGGGTACAAACTAAAACACTAGTTGAATATATCAGTTGGCCCCATTATTGTGGTGATATAATTCAAATTGTCCAAAGAATTAATAAATTGTAATGTTTATGTCATTCGTAATTATTTTGATCGCAACCAGGGGGAGTGTTGGCTGAGTTATGTTCCCGAATGAAAACGAATTACGAATGTGTGACGCACTTTAACAATTATTTACATATTGTTACGTATATTTACCAAATTATTCTGATAAAGATCCGTGGGCATTAATGGTATGATATCTTTATTTCCTTCATTACGAATAATTTTGATATCACCTTTGGGAATAAATTTACATATTTATTCGTACGGATGTTTGTTTTGTACTGGAATTGTACGGGTAAAAATATAAATCTACATATTCTATTTGATTATAATATAATAATTTCATTAGTTCAATGTTCTGTAGTGAATATGTGCTATTACTCCTGCAATTAATCCGCTCCTAGGCTAATCTCAATAGTTCGTTATTAAGTTGTATGTATTTTATAATCAAATTTACAAGAGGTACCTACACATCAGGTAAGAGTGAGGTACGCATCGTACATACCTATTGATATAATGGATTGGTTGGTGGCAATCACGAAAAACTGTGTTTAAATTGTCTGTTTTTATACTGTACAAAAAATACTATAAGGTATAAATAATCGCCTTTGCTTGATAATCTTTGAATGACTTCCTACAATTTTATAAGGTTTATTTTAAAACTTTGACGAAATTTAATAATACGTACTAATCCCTGATTATTTATCGTTATTTTGTGATCATTATGCCCTCATAAGAAATATTTCAAATTATGATATTTCTAAATTTATTATCCGTAGTGCCTCATTAACCTATTTTTAGAAATAAGATGGATCAAAATGTTGGGCAGAAGGTTGGTACTTGTAATGTCAAGTCTGGTAGTTTGTATTATGGTTAAACTCAACTTCTGAGATGTTTCTGAAGTGGCTCAAAGGAGAGCTCGTTAGAAAGAGAGCCGTTACGTAGTTTTCTCTATAAGCAAATCTCGTCCACTTCGTGAGTAACCCAACGAGATTATAACGAGATAAAAAATTAATAAAATTTTAAAGGCATATTTTTACACATATTTTCTTCTTCACTTCACATATCTTTTGGTCCATTTTAGGAATAAAGCCGTTCATTAAATTTCGTCGAATGTGTTCGTTTCGTATATTGCAAAGTAGCATGAACATATTCTTCCTTTCAGGTTATTCGGGTGTTGGCCGCGTTTCTGTTGATCTTCTCTAGCTTTCGGCAGCGATACTTCTGCCATCTTCATCCTGATCAACTGAATCCTGAAGATCAACAGAAACGCGGCCAACACCCGAATAACCTGAAAGGAAGAATATATATACCATGCTGCGAAAACCTACAACATCATTTAGCATGAACATAATTAGAAATAGATTAGGAATATTGTTAAACCACTACCATTTAAATTCTGGATTTCACCAACTTCTTAGGTGAGGAATAGCGGAGATAGGAGCCACTTATATATTTTTTTCATAAAACAATTATGCTAGATGGCTCCTATCTCCGCTATTCAAAGTTGGTGGAATCCAGCAATTAGACTTGTTAAATAGGCCTCAATATTGACAAAATTTTATTTAATTATTTAGTATTTAATTGATTGAAATAATAGTATGAAATGAAATACTAAATTCTAATAAATGAAGCCCCATCTTCGGTTTCCGAATTTTTATTACTTAGTTTTAAAACTTAACTACTATAAATGTATACAATAATAGATCTATTAAAAAATGTGCACGAAATCTTTTGGAAGACGTACATACCTGCGTCTAGTAAATCTTACATATAATAAAAATGGCTGTATGTATGTTTGTTCCACCATAACTCTGGAACGCCTGGACAGATTTCGACCAAACTTGGTATACACATACCTTGCTATCTGGAAACGAATACTGTGTGGTAGAAACTTCTGGAAATCCAGAACCTTCTGAGAAATTTTGCTGATGAGGGGATCCAAGGGTTGTATGGGGTCGTATGGTATGAAAGGGCATTAGAAAAAAAATTCAGATCGCAAGTTATATTTTGTCCAGTTCAAGCCATCGGGAGACACCCAGTGATTGAGAGGATCCAGTCACCGCATACCACCATGTTTGGTGTCTCATGAAAGATCTTCACGAGCAGAACAGAGATCTTTTGTCAAATTTTTAATCGGGCAAGTGATAGTGGGAGGCTTTATCAGAACGAAGGAATCCAAGCGCTCAGAGAATTACGAAGAATCTTCTAGAAGGCTGTGGAAACAAGGCTAACTTTGTAGAACCATCTAGAAAATTGTAGAGATTAGTCGAACATTGTAGCAGTGGCGTAGCGTAAGTTCTAAGATTGGGGGTGCGACTTTCAAGAACAGAGGGGAGTTATACCTATATACCTAATACATAATACATATCTCCTTAATGTTCGATTGTACCGACTAAACTTTTTAAGAATAACTATACAAATAATCAAATAAAATAACTTACCGCTTTGTGGGCCACAAAAACATAGGTATATAATAATGGATAATTATTACGACTAGCATAAAAATAAGAATCCTTCCTTACTATTTGTAAAGAAGATCGATTCTCCTGTTTTTTTCATGTTATGACAGCTATATCATAAAATAACAATTTATCCACTCGTTAATGAAAAGTAAGCAATAATATAATATGCCAGTTCTAACACACATAAATTTTATGAAATTATCACACAAATCTGCAATGTACAAATATTATGCTAATCATCTATACTTAACACGACTTTTTTTAGTTCCAGTAACAAAATAAAAATTAATCGACACTTCAGAGAAAACATGAATTGCCTATGCAAATTATCATCAAGTATTAACAAAATTAAGTGTAATTAGCTGTAAATGTAACTAATAATTTAGTATTACCACAATGACTATAAAACAGCAAATAATAATTTCACCCCGCGCGGCGACAAAATATAATAATCATTATTATCAAGTCAAAACAATGCCGTATTCAAAGCGAAACTAAAAATGTTATTAATTTGCAAGGTCAGCTCGTCGACTCATCTTAGAGTAACAAGGAGGTAAGTAAAAATTATGTCATACGGCCCATACGGGATGCATTGATGCGTAGAGTTTGTTAAGTAAGGACTTACAATCTTTGTCACAAGCCCTTCACCCGCCCGCACACCGCACCCTAGCCCGCCTAAAACAATACCCTCTGTCCCTCACGCATCACACACAACGCATAGAATGTACCTGTGGTGCAGCGCACAAGGCACTGCTAACATTTTGTATGAGATGAAACGAATCCACGGTATACGAATGTTTGTTAGAAATGTATGACAATCATTGCGTTTTGGTGGAGCGCAAATAGTGAGCGCACCGAATACGAAATAGTGTGCTAGCGTTTGCCTATTTAAAGGAGTCGAACGTTTTCGTTAAGGAATTACTAACATTTCTTGACATTATTGTTGGATTATTTAAATTTTTATTTTATCACGTCGAGCTGAATTATTTGGGGGTGCGCCGTATCCTGCGCACTGTTGGAGTCTACGCCCCTGCATTGTAGTCCTTTCTAGAAAGTTGTGAGAATGAATAGAATTCGGACCTTCTGGAAGATTGTGGAAATGAAACGAACTTTGTAGAGCCATCTGGAAATTTACGGAAATTTATCGAACATTGTAGAACTTTCTGGAAGGTTGTGGAAATAAATGGAGCTTTCTGCGAACCATCTGGAAATTTCCGGAAATTTATCGAACATTGTAGAACCTTCTAGAAAGCCGTGGAAATTACTCGAACATTACGGAACCTTCTAGAAAGTTGTTACAATGAATAGAATTCGAACCTGGAAGGTTGTAGAAATGAAATGAACTTTGTAGAACCATCTGGAAATTTCCGGAAATTTATCGAACATTGTAGAACCTTCTAGAAACTTCTGAGAATAAATAGAATTCGAACCTTCTGGAAGGTGAAACGAACTTTTTAGGACCTTGAAGAAAGTTGTGGATTAATCGAACATTGCTGGATGTATGTGTGTGTCATACTGTCGATTTACTTCACAAATCAAATTTGCCGTTACGAAGTACGGGTAACTCAGCTAGTTATGTAATAAATTTGGAGATCTCGTGGATTTCACCAACATCTATGAAAAATAACGAAGACATACGAACTACCCACTTTATATAATTTTTACAAAGAAAATACAACAAGTATGTATAATTGTACCCGTAATGTAAAATGTTTTTATGAAAGTTCTGACTGTCAGCTCTTCCCTACTTCTTATATAAGAACTGATCAAATCTACGGCTAGTCACCTTTTGTAACATTCCCCTTTGGTGAAACTTACAACATTTTACATTCTACGAACAACAACAAAGTCTCTTTTTAGAAAGTTGATTTAATTTACACAAGTGAAATATGTTTTCATAGCGTGGAACATGATGAGAGATATTTTGGGAATAGACACGACACATACTCCATCTTCTACAGCCAACCCTAGATTGTCGTCCTGTCATCTAATGAGTGGTGTTTAGGATTAGTACCAACTTAGGTACTCTAGTACAAATAGCCTAATCAACCGTGGAACGTGACAAAATTCGGAACTACTTTCTACCACACTAAAAGCTACAATACATTCTTTTGTTGGTTTGTGACTGTCATTTTTTATTGGATTTAAATAATAGTATGTGCAACACTAATTTGTCGTACCTATACTTACCAGTGGTGAAGAGTAGATTTCTGCAGGAGGGAAGACGGGGCTAATTTTTTATACTACCTAAATTACGACGTACATATTATTTTATAATCTTAAGTCTAAAGACAATTTGATGGGAATCGTATTCTTAGGTATCTTTGACACAGCACGTTCAACTTAATATATTTTGTATTTATAGGAATATGAATTACATAGAAAACTTGCATGTCGTAAATCTTATACTTAAGTAATTGCTTTTAAATCACTTGAAGATGAGTGAATGTCAGAAAAACTTACCGAAAGAATTAGGCAGCGCTTGTTGGATAGCATCATGCTAGATACATTTGCCTTAGTATAATGTTTAGTGTTGAGAGAACAATGTTGTCTTTGAGGGGGATATGTGAGTTACATTATTACTGTAAGTTGTTGAAAACTTACCGTGGAAAAGAAATAACACTAAAAACAGTAATTAATAAAACAGTCAATGTTATTCTGTGGAATATTGATTAGGGGACTGTGAACAGAAATCTGTTATTTACATATTACTTGAAGAAATAATGAAAATCTATCTAACAGCCAAAGGTAGTCCTGTTTTTTTTCTGGAAAGTTAATTTAATGTAAGAATTCAAACATTACCCTCTTTCTCACGATCATCTTTTTACTTAATTGTACTTTTCAATACAGTTATTGTGAGATGATTTCTTATTCGTCAATTCCAAGTTACGCAAACGTTATAAAATGTAGTTTAAAATGGGCTAAAGAGCGTCTTAACTAGCAGTGGTTGTACTGGACATAAAATCGAGAGAAGTTTCATAGGATGGTCGCCAACTTAGTCGGCGATCAGCGATCGGTGAACAACGTATCTTCAAGATTTCGTGTTTCATTCATCCATATTAGGTATGGTATAGAAACAATATTACACTCGTATTATTTTAAAACAAATACGTTTTTAAAATACAAACATTTTTAAAGTATTATAAAAATAATATGCAAAACGTGTACGAACGTAATGAACAAAAAACTGTTTAAATGAAATATTATAACAATGTAATGAATGTACGTTGCTTTACGGAATGAGCGTTTGTGAGCTCGCAAAAGTAATATAGACACGCTATATTGTTTCATTTGAAAAATATTTTGTTGAAAAAAGAGTTTATATTATATGAAAAATGTTCGACACAAGCACACACTGAAAAATGCGAGTAGTAGAAAGTAGAATAGATGATGATAGTAGTAGATCCAACAATAAAATATTTATTGTCCATCCAGACTTACCATTTTCACAGCATACAGGAAACCAGCGACAGGTGTGCCTGTGCGTCACCTTATCAAAGGAATTGAAATGTTATGCAAATTGTGTGTGCATGCCAATACTACCAATGGGCCATATAGTTGAGTGTCCGCAATTTTTGGTTTCGAGCGTGGTCTAACTGAAATCCACGGGGTCACTGCTGACGCTGCCAATTGGCTAAGAGATTTACCTCTAAATTTGTAACTGCCGGGTCTTTTGCCATATGCATTAAAAAAAACTACCTCATCACACTCTAAATTAGTCTAAACTAAATAGACACGTTCAGCCTAGTGGTGAACCTTATTGCTGAACTGTAAGAGATGTTATTTTTTCTTGTATTTAATCATTCACCAAAGTCCCATTTCAGTCCTGCCATTTATTTAAGATTACAAAAAAATCTTCATTAAGTATTTCTCTTTACCACTTTATACATATATGTATTCTGAGAGAGAGAGAAGAAATATTTCACTGAATAACAGCTTGATTCACTCATAATGATAAAGAAATTACAACTGTGTCGCTGTATAGTTTTCTCTCTAACGTGAAAAAATAATCTGTATAGGAATGGGACATGCTGGCACAAACTAGAAAACCTAATTACATTTTTGCATTTTACGCATGAAGTAACTCGAAGAGGAACTATAGCGAGAAGGTACCTTGGTACTACCCATTTCAAAGAGTGAAAGAAAATTGCATAGTTGAGTAATATAATGTAAGGCAGAATCGGTGAGGTTAAGTTATGCGACGCGACGCGATGCTGCTGAGCTCATAAGATTCTCCGCGTAAATGTGACTCATCATTAGAGTTCAAACTTGTTCTGTACTTTTATTACTCGATGAGATATTTCTTTAAAAAATGCTCATTCTCACTGCTTTTTCCTTGTATTTCTGTTTTCTGTATCCATCACCACCCACGTGAAAGCACCCAAGTGGGAGCACGTGAAATTGAATTTTGGATGACATACGAGCCACGAACGGTACCCAGAGTTTACAGTAAATCTGATCTGATTTCATTAGCGTTTTTCGTTTCTGTCGTATCTCATCGCGTAGCATCGCTTCGCTATGAGCAACAGCCTTTTATAGAGTATCACTGGAACATAAAGATATTTTAATGTACTACTCCGTTTGATGTCCCTGGGGTAATTAGGGAAGAGAAAGAAGTACACGGGTTGGGTTGGGTACATAGTGTGCCACTTGTTCGCAATATTAAGAAGTAGGTTTAGAGTAGAAAAAGAAGATAATAATAATTATTATCAGTAGAAATATCAGTTTCTCTGGATTTCATTTTATATTCTCAGCGGGACAATTCAATTATTAAACATGATGTTCCTTTAAACCCAACTTTACATACTATACTCTACTCCTGTATGGAAATTTTATTAGAACAGGTACGAGGATTGCGGTAAAGACGACGCGACTCTATATAGACGAGGATTTCCTCTATAACGTTCTTGTAAGACGATCTTGTGAATCTTTAATTTGAATAATTCAATAGAAAATTCGCAAATTTCCTTCTTGACGCGATAATCTAGTAAATAGATATTATTTGTACCTAATCGTAAAGGGATCCTTATTCCTTATATGTTCTAAAATTATTAAATCGCATAAAAAAGCAAGCACTACAAACCGAGTACATGGTTGGCGCACTTGGTTGAGGCGGCAGTCTCTCGAGTGGGAGGTGCCAGGTTCAAACCTCGGCGCTGGCGATGTATTCCACACTTTGCAATACAGGCTTTTAGCCTAGTGCAAAGTGTGCAGGAAAAGTATTTGGGTTTGTGTATGCAAGCCCAGATCCTTTAAAAAAAATGGTTTCTCTACTCGGTAGTGGTTTTGTGTAGTTCATGGTATCTAAAATGTATTTTCATATCCTTCTTAACGCCTTGATTTCAATATCATATTGGCTTTGTGTATTGAAGGTGAAACCCTGTAATACCAATTGTTAGTGGATTTTATAAGTTATACTTTTGGTCTAGTTTTCACTTTTTTTCGGTGCTTTAAAACAAGGGGTAATTTATTTTTCAGCAACGCTCGCTACAAAAATTAACTCTCTGTCTCATACAATTTCCCTACTTTTAACTGTTAAATAAAACTTGACGATTCTTCTAAAGCACCCACTGATTAAAATCAGGTTTCAAAAATAATAACAGTACGAAATGTTAAAAATCTTTATCAGTAATTATAGAAAAGGGTTATTGTTTTGGTAGCACGTCATAATAAATGCTAAATTTCTGGTGTTTTAAACATACACAAGCAGAGCAACCTTGCATGTTCTTATTGTTATTTTCACCAAATTATACGGGCACAAAACATTTCCAGTTAACGTTGTTCCGTTCAACACTTTTTTGAAATGAGGTCTTGAGTTTTTGGATGGCAGCGAGGTAGTCAAATTTCTTCTCCTTTGATTGTTAAATGTGGTATTCTTCCAATGTTCTAAGAAGCAACTGCTTTCCTACTTTCTATTTCAATCCGTGTAAGTCCGGAAAGCGAATTTCTTCCAACTCATCTACTGGCCAAATCGTCTTCTTAACTACCAGCTGAAGAATCGCATTTTTATTTTACTTTTCAGAACACGAAAGAACTTGCAATAAATGTACTTGATGTTGTCGTGACGTCATTGTGACGTGAAATTGCCGGGACGGGAGCAATCTAGTTGCTCGTTTAAGCGAACCTTTAAAAAGATAGTAAGCCTATTTACAAACATAATAAGTCAGAAAGATTATCCGTTTTTCAACTTTCTGTAAAACGTTAAACTGCAAGTATTCGTATGTTACATATTGTACTGTATCGTCTATAGTTAGAGCTGGTCGTTTAATCTTTAGTTTTGATCTTTGTAATATTGTATGGTAAAGTGGACTGTGAAACTCTAGTAGGTAGGTACTTATAGTATACTATAGAAATAATAATATTCATGAAAATAAACGCGCGCTAGCGAAAATCATACTGCAAGACAAAAAAATACTTTTGTTTGAATTACTAATGTGCTGATGAAAAAACTGAACTTGAAAGCAGTCCTAATATACTAAAATAAGTTGTTAGATGCATTGTGTAGCAACATCGGTCTGCTAATTTTAATGAAGATGGAATATATGCTTGATATAAAGCAACTAAAAAAGGCAATTTTGTTCAGTGAACTATATTATAAAAAATATTTGTTTTTTGTAATAACGAATTTTGTAATACCTATATTAGTACAGACCTTTTGACACAATGGACGACAAAGAGTGGATTTCATCAGGGTTATAACATTCTACTAAAATCTAAAATCAAAAGGTAACTCGATGAGAATCATATTCTTCGGTATCTTCGTCGCTGATAGGTGATATCGATTAAGTACGTAACAAAAATAGGAAAACGTTGCAAACAATCGCAGACATTAAAACGTCTGTAGGTAAATGTGTAGGTACAATGTACATAGATATTTCAAAAGTCTGGAAAAGTGGAACAATCTATAGATATTACTTACTCAAGACTTTGAAAGGGAATCGCAAAATATGCAGAAGAAATTAAGCAAAAAATCCAGATGTTTTATGAAGAATAATCTAAGTAGTGAAATATTCTGAAAGGTGAAATAAAACAAATTATTCACGCACGAAGTGATTTTAACCCTCGATTGTTTGAGTTCACGAACCCCTACGGAAGAGTTTTGTTTTAATTTCCGCACTAGGAGATGTTTGATACTAACATAATAATGAAATTTTCCACTCCGTTAAGTATTCGTCGAATATGAAGAAGGGTTCCCAAACCAAACCGATATCTTCGGATAGAAATTTTGTTATTTTATTGCGTAGTATAAATACCGATCATGATTATATTATTCAAATTTATTTCATAATATTGTTATTTCAGAAATCAGAATAAAAACAATTCTACCAAAATATTCATCCGAAATTCTAATAATGCAAGAATCTAGTACAATTATTTATCTTCCAGTTCAGAAATATAAAATGTAATATTTTATTAGAAAGTAGAAACTACGATAATATTTATCAATAGTTTTGCTATCGATAAAATAACAAAATAAATATCGGATTTTTTCTCAATACACGACTCGTTTATGCAGGGCGAAATTGAATTAATGAAAATTTATCGAATAAAATTATAAAAACCTTTTTTATTTTTTTAAATATATTATAATAATGTATAAATTGTAGTTGGAACAATTGAATCGTGATCTACAAAAACCATACATGTCGAATTTTTTCAGAATTTCGTTTTATTGCATAAAATGTTCTTAATTTATTGCAGATTCTAGCTATTACTGCTAGAACATCACTGTATTATATGCACTAATAAATTGTGAAACCTGTAAATTGCTGTACTACCTGTTCAAACTAAACATACACAACATTCTTTTTCAAAAATGTTTATATGACATTCAGTTTGGCTGGCGAATTTCTTGCTGGCAAATATTGGAATGTCTTATGGAAAAACACGTCATTATAGCGAAAAAAAGAGTTGGAGCCTGTTATACGATAAAGTCTACCCCTACAATAGGTTAATATAATAATATATTGTAATAATAATTTTACTAAACGTTAGTTATTACTGTACAATATGGCAGTTTGTTTATTTATTATTAGTTGTTATAAAACAATGGGTAGAGATATCTAATTACAGTAGGCACGTTATTCGACTCATCGATATGTTTAAATAAAGTTATTACTTTCGACAATGCTCAATTTATTATCGTTAAACGAACGAACCACTCAACCCTAACAACGTGGATTAGCAACCATCGGTTGAGTTAAAACCATTTATTGCGATGGGTTAGTGCACAGATATTGCGTGTCAACTTGCGGGTGACACTGAGCTTATGATACAAAATATGTTCAACTAAATCATATCTGTATGCTTTAAGTACATTGTTTGTGAAATTAGTACGTAGAGATACAACTTTATTCACAGTACATCATTTGCACATTTTTTTTGCCTAAAAGTTTTGTGTCGAATACAATAATTTAACATTAATGTCCGGACATGCGCGAACCAACACGAGCTTTTGGTGTTCATGGATGGAAGGTTTGTCTTGACGTGTACGTAACCGACCGTTTACTCATGAAGACCAAATGTTCCTGTTGACTCGTGCACGTCTGGCGGAGGCGTTAGGTTTCCCAACAATTCAAAACTTTTTTTTAATTACATTAAAATTAGAGGTAGAATTGTAGAAGGCTTACCTGCCGCTGGTTACTTATACAATTCGACCAAACTTTATTCCTCAAAGATATTTTAGGATTGCAAACCCACACAGTATAGAAGACCAAAGAAGTCTAATTTATTATTTTACATTATTTAAAATATTGTTCTTCATCACTGGCTCCATCATAAATCGTTTAACTTCCAATGAATTCGTAATATTAATGTTTTTAACCATTATCTAGGTATTTATTTGTATTATAGTTTTTATTTTTAATATATGGGGTAGTTATATTAACTTCATTACTTTTTCCTGTACACACGAGGTAATAAAATAATATTAAACAATTTTATTAATTAATTCGTAATTAAACCAAGCCATTGAAGTAATAAAGAATTATTGTGTTAGTAAGTATGTAATTCGGTTAATTCGTGATATTTTCTGCCTATTTGGATGGAGGCTCCAGATAGAATTACACATACATATTGCTCGTACTCGTATTCATTAATCTCCGATCCCAAAATTAAAAATACAATGTACTTGTTTTCCAGTTCTTCCTGTATCCTCTCCCTGGGTCCAATTCTATTTTCTGCTCTCCTATGATCCCGGCTCGAGACTGCTCCAAAGTACGCAGTTTTTGTAAAGCTCGTTATTGAAGGCATATTCTGACGTCTTTGGCTTCAGGGTTATATCACAGATAGCTTTTTCAATGTTATGAAAAAATTACAATAATACGTAAAACTTAATCTTTATCCTCATTACTTAAACAGCTTGGTGTGTATGCCTACGAGAATACGAATGTTACGATCACAATTTAGCTTTTAATATTACTAACCTTACTTTTAATACTTTGACGCCGTCGGTGACGATCTCATTTATATAATGAGTTTGAAACTAAGTAGAATTTAAAGGTAAGAATAAGATATAATGTTCTCGTTACGAAATTGCTTATAATGATTTTTTTAAGCTGGGCTACAAACGTTTGAGATGTTGACTTTGCAAAATGTTCACAGGAAATTAATGTGTAAAATCGAACATCTCACATCCTTCCACTTTCCGTTGTTTTCTATCTATTGCACGATCAGTTACTTATACTCTACTTTTCATCCCTCACGTGCATGCATTTCGTCATACACGCTCAACGGTATCTAATACTGAATATACTTACATGTATTGCACATACCTGAAGCGGTGAGATAAAATATAAGCAAACTTTTGACAGAGAGAATCATAATATATGTCCACCAGTAGGTACTCAATACAAATCATAGTCATTTCTTTTGGGTAGTCAATCCATCGTGTGTATAACATCGTGCATACCGACACATATTTCATACTGAGTTTTCTTTTATTCTAATCGACTCTATGAATGAATAAAAGTCCAAAGAATTTATAGGCTCAGCATTTTGAGTGCAGAGATGAAGGTATAACTTGTTTGTCTGTTGATACTAATCTTTTTATTTTTTTTATTTTTATTTATTTATTCAATAAACGGATTTAAAGCCTTTTGAAGATATACAAATCAATATACTTATTGTGCTATACAATACTACTTATCTTAGCAGGTTATATATCTTATAAGCAGAGAAGAGAACAGTCGTGTCATAGTGGAATAATCGCCCTTCTCTAAAACGAAAATTCAACAATTTGCATTGTAGTTTGAAAATTGTTGGTACTGAATTTACAATATAGAAATCAGGGTTTTAATAAGAGCACAGTATAATAGGGTTGCGTGTATAAAATTATTATATAAAAAACAACTAAACACACCGTAGTGACATTTCACTGTCGTCAACTCGTTACATTCCACAACTTATTGTAACTGAATTATTATGAATGTTACTGTGACACGCGATTCACAGCCCTTATAATAACTTAACAGGTAACTAACCAACTACTAGTACTTTTCACTACCATAGTGTAAAGTGAGCTTCTAGTACCTCATAAACCTAGGCCATATTGTTCATAGAGGCCATGCCCAACTGAAATTTGACAATGATTATACCATGAAAAATGTATGGGAAAAAATATTCCGTAGTTAAAGTGTTTGTCACCGAGACAAGGTGTTTTGTCACCGATACAAGGTGACGTCACCAATCATGGTGGTGATGGAATTCGAGGATGTAGGCTTGTACTATACTATCGCTGGCTTCGTATACACTTATATTACATGTAGCGCACAACGCAGCCTAAACTATTAAAATTGATTTATTTAATTAAACTGTAGCTCGTATATGTAAAAGTAAAAAAAAAAATCAAATAATATCTACAGAAAGATAACTAAAGGTATAAAAAAGGGCAGTCAATATAATGAATGAAATAGTTGAAGCATTTGTAATTTAAGGACGAGAGAATGGACTTCCAATCTGAAAATACCGAGTTCGAAACTCAGTGCTGACGATGTATTCGGCACTTCAGGATACAAGTTTATTAACTTAATGCGACGAAAGTATTCCGCAGGCCAAGAAACTTCGTTTCAAATAAAAATTAACGACTGTTTGGAATTCATTCCAGCATCAGTTCTAAAATTCCTTTATTTTACTTGTAAAATGATTATCTATATCGTGAGTAAAATAGGTATACTTATGTTTAATAGCAAAATTCTAGGTATATGCGGGTATACAGCCATATTATGTATTAGAGGTGAAGGGTGGATTTCTGTGAAGGGTGGATTTCTGCAAAATGAAAGCGGGGCTAACATTTCTTATATGATTACGTCAGACTAGACACTATTATACCTATCATTTTTTCCAAAAGGTAACTCAATGGGAATCGTGTTATTAGGTAGCTTCGGGCCTGGTAGGTATCACTTTTACCTTTTGGAAAAAAATGATAAGTTTAATAGTGTCTTATCTGAAGTAATCCCATAAGAAATGTTAGCCCCGGCTTCCCTTTCGTAGAAATCCACCCTTCGTCACTGGTAGGTATATAGGTAGATATCTATTACGTAACCCTCATTGCAGTTAAACAAACAATGCGGTTTTTCAAAGGGAAATTACTTATTATACCTAATATCTTTTGTAGAAATGTTATTTTTTTATGAAAAACGTGCAGTTAATTTTTATTATTATTATTGGCAGTTAAGAGTAAGTTATGAAATGTAAAGTGGTACAATGTTGGCGTAAATAGCTATTTGAATTAATATGGTCTCCAAAATATATATTGCATGAATGACTTTTCATACAGATTTAACTTTTCATACAATTCGCGTGACAATGGACATACCTACAATTCTTGACAATACAGATGTCTCAATAATATGTGCCTTTTTGTCTATTTATCCCCCGACACTGAGTGCCCTGTTTGATAGCCAGAGAGGACAGAACACCAGACCGCCCTATCCTTATTTCTTGCTTCCATAACATTCATGCAATTTGACATACGCGCTCTCCGATTTCTTTTACTCAAAACTCGTCCATCCTTGAAGATCGACGTGGTCGGATGACCAGATTTCCTCACACGTCTTCATTCACCCGTGCTTTTTGTATCGCCGAGAAAAAATAATACTTACATATTGTATACTACACTGAATATTTTACAACGAAATATTTTCCCTTCTATTATCTGACGCTCGAATTTCAGTATAATAACGACTTTTTTGGTGTATCATGTTATGTTTGATTTAGTTCTCATTAAATCATGCTAATCTTATATTATACTCGCACAAGCAAATCGCGTAGTTAAACCTTTATATACATACAGTATTAAAATTAACGAAAAAATATGGATGTGTATTAAAACATTTCTATTTTTATCTCAAACGAGAAATACGTGCTTTTAACACATTTTCATCTTTATTGAGTTCATTAAATTATGCAGTAAAACAAGAAAGGATTAAATTTAATTAGAGCATATGAGGCGTGCGTGTTTCACCCAGTGTTTTGTCTGTACCACCTAAAAAATACCACTAGAGCTGGGTGTATTTCGTATAGCAGTCCCTGCTACAGCGATATGCGATGTAAGATAATAAATATTTATGTAGTGTTGTAAATTTCAAAGTATGTAATAAGAATATGTTTTCTAAGCTATTTATATGTCTTTTTAAGGATTATGTTTCTGATAATTAAATGAAGACACCCTTAAGCAACTACTTATAGGTATTATTTGTAGATTAAATTCGTTTCTGGTTCAATGGTAGACTGCTACTTTGTTGTAGGTATATAAAATATCTCACAAGATTGGCAGCAAGATCAATATCAAGACAAAGAAAGCTCTATCATCTCGTGGTTTTCCCACGAAGAGTTTCAGAAGAGACGGCAGAATTTCAGTCCTGTAGTATTTATAAATTAAGTTTCACTTACATGTGGGTCGTTGGCAAGATTTTACCTTTACAATAAGTCCACTCTTTGACACTGTTATTATGATGTCACATCGCTGTTTTTTGTGGTATTTTTTATCTTTACATCGAATTGTGACTGTTCCTGGTGGCGAGTGAACACCTGTGATTGTTACATTTCATTTGAATGAGGTATATAAAATGGAGAGTAAAATAATATTTTAATGTGTGTACATTGTGATATTGTGTATGTGAAATGGTAATATTATAATCATATGATAGTAGTTATTATATAATACATTACATTATGTCACCCAATCCCTTCTGTTTAAATATAATATCTATGGCATACATCCCTTAGTTGTTGCTGTTAATCCAATGACCTCTGATGAAGGCACGAACATAAGACACGCTATTTTGCATAAATCAAAACACATTATATTGTATGTACGAATAGGTTGGTATAATAATATTACTAACATTCTGTAACAGCGAATAAACAATATGACACGCTTCAGATTAGCAATTATTATTTCTAATGAAATCCGATACGCTATAAAATTGATTTAAAATATTTTGTAGCCTTCACACTAGTAAACCAGTCCTTATATTATTATTTGAACCCTAAAAACATGCTTACTAAGAAAAACCAAAATGTGGATTTTATAAAAAGAGGAACATTGGTAGATATAATTTTGTTTTATTGTAGTTCTATTATACATTGCGGCTATCCACTCGTCTGCGAGTGATATGTTCAACTGCCTGGCATGTGAAATGCTTGTATATCAAATTTACTAGATCTCACTACAAAATTTCCAACAAATAAATGAATATTGCATTAGAAAAATTAGTAAGTAATTAATAAAATACGTATTTTTTCCATGAATCTGGTTTCAGATTCTTTTATCCCTACAAAGTTTCTTACTTCCATCGTATTCATTCAATTATCGTCATGCTTTTTCATAACTTCTGCTTATTCAAATTGCGACAAGGCCCTTGAAAATCTGATCTTAGACAATCTTATTAATTATACACATTGTTCTCTTTTTTAAATATCTTCTTACACTCATAATATAACATATATTTTTCTTATTATCCTATCAAGGAATTCTCAAGAATGAGAACATAGGGCAGTCGTAGTAAGAACGAGTACCTACATTACTTTTTTCTGAGCAATAAGAAGTAAAATAAAAACTATGTGCCTAGTATTCAGATCTTTCAAGTTCTCGTCTATTTGTGTGCTTATTATTAATCCCACGGGAGTCTATTCTACGGTCCCTGAAGTGCAGTTTATTCTTACGATTGCACCGGATGTTTTTAACACTTCTAAGGGTTTAAATTAAAACGTGATTTTAAGACAATTTCCAGAAGCACTTATCAATTATCTTTATGGCATGTCTTGATGCACAGTGACGCCTGGTATAACATTTGTTTAGATAAGGTTTTATTATATTTTAATTCTTGCCAGTTTCTTGTCACCAACCTTGAAACTTCTGTTTGATTATTCTTGGTTTGGTCTTACAAAACAATGATGTCTTTACTCTTTAGTTATTTTTTCCATTTTGATTAGCACAACTATTTGATGAATTAATACTCATAATGAAATCAATGTCCACCCTAAAGTGTGAAAGTAAAATAACTGTGGATTCCTTTTCGGTCATTCATAATCAAATGAAAGGTCGGCATGTCATTAAAAATTGCACGTTTTTTGGTGAACCTAACAAATCAAGGAATACTAGAGTTATGCGTATTATTTAGAACTTTCCTACTAAATATCAGAGAAATGCCTCAAGGCGCCTGTACTATCTGTTGTCCGGTGGGTGTTCGATAAAAGTAAATTACTCTGCATCGATTGATTTCTAGCACAATATTTCATGTTATTTAATTTCATTTTGTTATTCGATTAACGCTCTTTCAGTTTTACGTTTTTTCCAATAAACAAGGAAAGATTATGTTGGAACATAATAAGTATTTACATATTGACTCTAAATTTGTGTACCATTGTTAGAGATGTGAACATTTTTTTTGCCGCACTTTATTGAAAAGTGTGAATTAGTTTAGTACAAATTTAATGACTGAAACTAATGTGACATATCGTGTTTCTGTTTAAGTTCATTAATCGCAACAGGATTAAGGGTGTCTCCTTAAAAATAATATTTATGACATGAATACCAGCTGCTATGATTAAGTGTATAGTGATAAAATTTGCACATTTTCACTGCACAACCACGGAAGATGAGGAAACAGTATTTTTTGCATCGTAATAGTGGTATAATTGCCGTGATTACAAAATAGACCAACTTTTTTTTATGTTCTAAGTTAGTGCTGATATAAAGACATCTCGTTATCACACTTGAATAAAACAATATCCATCTCACTACTAATAGAAAGTATCTGTAGGTTGTTTTATCGAACTATTTTGCAACGGCAGATGACTGATGTCAAGTATTTCTGCATGTGTCGAATTATCTTGCGAAAAAAGCAGGCCCTGTGGTGATTGTGTAGTGTATAAATTTAATAAATTCTTGCAAAATCAATCAATAGAAATTTGAGCGAGGATTATAGTAAGGTAGGGCTTGAGGGTAGGGCACACTTGAGGTGATTTGCAAGGTCCAATAATATGGATACTTGTATTCTATTTCAATAGATTCAATCATCTCATTATCTTCATGCGTGGATTGGACAAAAGGAAATCTACGATTATCATCTGCCTTGTTTACATTTCCAATAACGAAATAACAGGATTTTGTGACATCAAAAGATGTATTATTTTCTTTACATCTCGCACGATATTTTTCTATAGTCCCCGCTATATACGAATGAAGTCGTTATCATCAAAAGGTTCCATGTATCCTAAGTAAACACTTTGTCACAATGGATACATTTTTAACCAAAGAACGGCGGTTTTTGTATAATATTATATTATTGACTATTGTGGAGTACACCTTTACACCCTCAAGGCATCTTATACCTTTTTTATAAAGTGGTTACATCGAAAAATCTCAACAATACTTACATTTTTTTATTATATTATTACCAAGAGGTAAGTAGGTACTTTACTACATCTCCTTGTTGACAGTAATAATATGCCTAGAAAGGTTTTTATTTACCTCGGTTATTTTCAAGAAACCATTACCTATAAGAAATATGGTAACATGTTCAGTACTTAACTTATACATTATTTTCTACCTTCTTTGCTATATGCTCATTTCAATGTTTAACATCTATCTACATTTAGTATTATATTTCTATGAATCTGCAAGCCTTGTTTTTCCTAAAATTTCTTTCAATACCGAAAATCGGGAGATCAGCAATAAGCAAAAAAATGACTAAGAGTCTGAACGATACAAGAAATTTTACAAGATGACTTTCGTAAAGCAATCAGACACAAATTTCTATAAAATCAACATATTCTACTTTTCCTGCATATTTGGTGCAATCAATGTCCAGTCACTGTATACAGTACCTACCTATCTTCGTGGTTTGTCAAACAATATTGTATGTAGGTAATAGAAAATCGCAACAGTAAGGTAGAGGTACCTGGGACAAAAAAACATTTCTCCTTTGATGTACTCCCAGTTATGGCAACGTTTGATATATTTTTAATAAAGATTATCCCTGGGCTTATTAAAATAAAATAAAAAGTATAATCACTAACCCCTAGGGCGATCCGCGTCCGTGCAGTTGGAAACAATGACGTTTTTTTTTTCAAAATGCTGAGATAATATCGGATTGTGGATTGGTGCCCGCGGCTGTTTATTTTAGACATATTGTTCTCAATATTGTTCTTTTATTGAAAATTTCATTTTATACTTGTGGTCGTTAGAAATATTTTAATACTAGTTGAGTTACCCGTGCTTCGCAACAGCACGGTGTCTCTCGATGGTTTGAGCTAGACAAATTGCTATGTTTTAGAATTAAAAAAAACCTTTATAGTAAAAACAAGCTTATGTAGGTAGAAAGTTTTTTTAACACTACGCTTGGTACCAATTACAATCTACGCGTCTGTGCCATTGGACATCGCCTATCTTCTTCTTCTTCCGTAGACTCTCAGGTCCATTGTTGGACATTGGCCTCCTCTTTGGTCCTCCACACTGCATCCATCCACCACCGGCACATTTCCTAATATCATCAGACGATCTTGCCTGGGGTCTCCCGATGCTTGTTCGGCTTGTTCTTGGCCGCCATTCTACTAATAATAATCTATGGTTCAGAAATGATGTTCAATATGGATTCCAATATGGCAGCTGGTTTAAGTGTTCTTCATATTTAGATTTTACAGAAAAATATCTCTTAAAAAAAGCTTTTTTTCAAAAATGGCGACGTTAAAACCTTAAGCAGATCGGTAGGGAAATTTTTGTGAATTTTGACAGCAATCCACCGTAAAATGCGCGAGTTTTACGAACACTTACAAAAAACGGACTTTTTTTTATTATACATATAGATTAAAATACGTTCATTCTATACAAAAGATACAATTTTGGGCTGAAATCCGCAACTTGGTAGATAGAAGGATTTTACTCCTAAGTTTTGTTTCTAAAAATAATATTTTCCAAAATAATAATCACTTCACTCCTATCTCACTAGCAGGCGAAGGTAATCAACATAACCACGAATATAATATGTCGTCTGCGGTCATTGAATAAGATATACTTTTAGTGTTCTCCTGTTATGTAGACTGAAATGATATCACAGTTTCTATACAGGCGTGGGAAGACGGAAACGCATTCTATAAAACCATTCTTATTGACGAAGCTTTCAATATAATTTGTATTCCCATGACGAACGTATGAGGCAATCGAACCTACTGATAATTGACGCAAAATATTTTGATGAAAATCGTTACGCAAACTTTTCAAGTTTTTCGTAATTAATTACTAGTGCTTACAAGCTGATTAAAATTGTCGCTGATTTTTCATAATTTCAGCATGTCTTGCAGTGGCATACAAACAATGAGTTAGTCTACATGATATGTTATTAATTTTAAAATAATACTACTGTGAATCAAACCATATCATTACTACTGAAAACCAACTTTTAAAACCGTATTAACAAATTGAAAGCTTTTCTAGTAAAAGTTTAATTCTGTATGTTGGCTATGTAAGTTTTCATTTGTAATTTCAGTCATAATAACGTACTCGTAATATTTACCGTAGTAGTTTTAATAAGTAAGTATTATTCATACAGACTGTACAGTGTACAGTGGTGTTACGGTTTATCAAAATAACATGTTGCTTTGTCCTCGTATGCTTAACTTTGAATCAAACAGTTGTATCTACATTTTACATACACACATATGTTCTTAGTTATAAAATCGCTGATAATTTAATAGCAGTGACGATGCCTCATTGTTGGACAGTAATCTATTTTATTTTTATTTAATGTATGGTTAAAACAAGTATATCACACCCCTCAAAGGAAAAATAGAAAGGTTGAGCAATGGACAATCAACCAAGCTTGGTCGTCCGAAATTAAGTTTCCCTATGAGTACATAGGAGTAAATAGGCTAAATAAATAGAGGAAATCTTTCATATTTCGTTTAAAAATTTTGGTGTGACTAGAAAAGGACTCTCGTTATATTTTTAGGTAAAAATTCTGATTAAGTACTTCAACTTTAATCCCAATAAAAATGAGATAAGGAGGTTTTGGGTTTTCACCTATCGCAGTCTACATAATTTACCAATAGCTATTACTGATGATAGGTGAAAACACGAAAACGTTCAAATCTATATTTTATAGTGATTCGGGAGATGAATGGACAAACCAAGAACAGGGACTTATGTAGGACCAAAATGGAGGCCTATATCCAACAGTGGAACTGAGAGGCTGCAGAAAAAGAAGGAGAAAGTAGAAGTAAACAACGTTGTGTTTTAGTTTTTTCTTTCTTCATCGTCAGCCTATTCCCGTCCACTCCTGGACGAAGGCCTCCTCCATTTGCTTCCACGCCGCTCTGTCCTGGGCTCTTTGGATCCAGTTGGTACCCACGTACTTTACCA
Source organism: Ceraclea dissimilis (assembly GCA_963576895.1). Taxonomy (NCBI): domain Eukaryota; kingdom Metazoa; phylum Arthropoda; class Insecta; order Trichoptera; family Leptoceridae; genus Ceraclea; species Ceraclea dissimilis. The sequence continues at coordinate 10,676,170 of OY756369.1, forward strand.
GGTCGTCTCTCCATCGTAGTCGTGGTCTTCCTACACCCCTGGTAGTCATTATGGGTTTCCAAGACTCTCTTCGACCACTTAGTTTTTTCTACCTAAAAATAAAACTGAGCTTCTTACAAAGTTACACTCGAAAAATTCGGAAGACTTTAATTATTTCTATTATTTAAACATTATTTTTTGAGAAATGAATCGGAAGACAATCAAACATTACTCCTATTAAAGTTCATCTTTTGTTAAAATACTCAACCACTCTAAAAATAATAGTATTCAAGATATTTCGCTCTTTTGATCACAGCTGTGATATTTTCCTAGTTCCTGTTCTCTGCGTGGATCTTTTCTGTACGGAATATGAGATTATTACTTTCAAAACTAATTAAATTTTTCACACACACATGCATATAGTTTAGTTAAATGAAAATAGTAATACGAAACCAAAGGAAAATACTGTATGTTTGCGGACTATGTAGTCTTACAATAAGAAGGTAGATATGTTGAACCATTACCATTACTAAGTACATGTATATTCAAATGTTCGTACAATTCGTCATCAATTTTTACATACATGGATAGATAGAGGATTTTTAGATCGATCGATCACAAAAATTACAAGTGTTAGAAATATGTCCCTCATAAAACTTAAATAATGGTAAGTGTTATGATATTATTCTTCATGTAGTAATTTTGAAAATTACATATTTTTCATTCTTAACTTTGAGTTGGTAATATACCTAATATATCCACCTCCCTGTGTTCACTAGAGGAACGTGATCGGAAGAATGGTAGTAGTGGTGCTTTTTAAAAAATCGGTGCAATTAAAGTTCGTAGATGTTCACTAAAATTATTGCGTATCAATCTCAAGGTGCAATTTAATAACTTCACCCTAGGTATTTTGTGGGGATGTAAAAAAGCCACATGGCCTATGAGTGAAAGGGGTGAATAACAATAGGGTTAGACTTTGAAAGCCTTAGTTTTGGATGCAGTTCTACGAAGAACTTTCAAAAAGCAAAACTAGGATAGGAATTTGTGGAACTTTTGGAATTTATTAAAAGTCTTTGTAAAATGAATTGTTCAAAAATATTTCATAGGATGAAGACAGACTGACTATATTTGTAATGAAATTCAGCACAACATACTCTTTCTTTCTTTTTTTCAGTCCTGCGTTTCGACATAAAGTTCTGCAAGTATTCTTTCACTCACACTTCAGAGGTCCTCCTCAATATGTCATTTTTAAAATCATGTGTCATTTACTTATAGATACTAAAGAATTAAAATTTAGGTGTGCAAAAAATGGTTTGACAAAACTTATATTGATTAGCTAGACCACTCGCAGACGTAAGAGTATTGTGTATGGGGAATAATATAATATTATATTTTATTATGGTAATATTATGAGGCTGTATTAATATTTTGGAATCGAATTTTAGAGTGGTTTATATGTATTAATTTTGTGCAATAAACGGGGTGCCTACTTCTATTCGACCCTATATAAATTTCTATCCCCAACTATCATACACATACTGTACACTTACAATAATAACATACCTACATTGAGAATTCGTTGTTATATAAGTTATTCATGTCTCTTATTTGTATTAATACAGATATAGAGAATAATTTATAAACGCAATGCTTTTTTGTAATGAGCAAAAGGCTCTTTTTCTTTTTTGAAAAACATCGATTCTTTTAAAACCTTATTGTAAAATCACAAAATTTATTTATTACCTAAACCTTTGTACGGCCTAATAGCCTTTTGACGATAAAAATACAGGATCTGAAACGTACAAGAGCAAAGTTAAAAAATCATATGATAAATAATGTTACAAAAAATGACTTAAAAATATGGTTGCATAAAATTAAGAAAATCATTTTTTTTAATCTTTCTTACAACCAAGCAAGTGTAAAAGGAAAAAAAAATCAAAACCTATTTCTTAATCTGTACCTAAATATTTAAGACTCATTAAGGATGAACTCAGCCCTACCTTTGGATATTTCAGAAGCTTCAACTCTGTTTTGTAATATTTTCATATTATCAGTTGTCATTCATCGTTCGATGATTATTTTCATTCATCGAATATTTTTCATCGACGTTATATTTTCATCCCTAAATTAACAAAGTACCTACTCACAATGATAATATTTTGTGTCTTATCTTTCCACTAAACAGGGATGAAATATTAAAGTGTCATCTTATTTTAGGGGATGACTCACTTGCATCCCTCTACAGATGTATTGTGATCGTTTGTCCTCCGTGGAGGGACACGTCAACAGATGACGCCGAATATCTACTTAATTATGCGAAAATTATTAATTAAATTTTTAATTGAAGTTTACAAAATTCTGCTGCAAAAATAAACCAGACAACAAAGATGAAAGGGGCAGGATTTTTTTATAACGAAATATGCCTAAAATTTTCTACTTGTTCGACAATTTTAAAGACATGATCTTACCTTACATGACTAATGTTCTAAATTTTCACGGTTATCCATATCATCCAACATAGGGTCTAATTCCACCTTACGACTATTATACCAACTGATGATTTCATCGGGAAATCTCAGTTTTTCGCATGATACATTGAAAGTCTTTAATGCCATAGACCGTTCGTTTTTCTTTAAATTCCCGAATAATTGATTTTGTTGTGTCCGAAAATCGACCCCGCTTAATATAACTTTGCGAATGGAATTCGACTTTATTGCAAGTACAATTAAACCTTTTGAGAATCTGCCCTATGTATAATGTATATGCGATCTGTATAAAAATAAATGTACTGTACTAAACTGATGGGGGCGTATAACTATAGAGACTAGACAATAGATATAAAAACGAGCGAGACTAGTTTTGTCTCTTTTTCCTCATTAGCATGAAATTAAACCGTTAAAAAAACGAGCGGATAATAATGTTCCTAAAATAACAAGCCGTGGATATCTCTTACTCCCTCTTGCTATTGTTTTTAGAGATGTTATGTAAATTTCATGTAAATTGATTCAAAATTAAACCAAGCATCTAAATAATTTGTTTACACTAAAATGAACCTAATGTTATTACTAAGTACGAAGTTCTAAATTATCTTTATATTAAAATAACTCCTTAAATTATTTTAACAATAGATATGGGTAGCTGTGCAGCATCGTACAGTTGAGAAACCAGTCGCACTTTCTGAAATACGAGTAGGTTTATGACAGTAAGAACAATATTAATATCTACAAAAGTAAAACAAAGACTCAATTATTATTAGTTGAGGCACGTGATTCAGAAGACAACTGAAACCAGTAAATAGAACTTTCAAGTTATTGAAGTCCGAATTGAGGAATACATTGTCGGTAAAGCAACGTGACTATGGATATATGATATATCACCCTGGTGACCTGGTCTAAAATAGTCTATCTATCTATACCATCACGCTACGTCCAGTAGGCAGAGAGGACGGAGCGCTAGACGGCCCTATCCTTACACACACTCCTAGCTTCCGTCACATTCATACAATTTGTCATACACACTCTCCGATTCCTTTTACTCAAGACGCGTCCATCCTTGAGGATGAAATAGTACGTCTCTGTATGATGTTAACGAAAAAAATCTTTACGTAAATTTTCTTAAGTTTTACATATACTTACCTATTTGAAGAATTATTTATTTCTGACACTTTATTACTATGACCACGGTTTGGTTTGGATACAAACGTGTAGAATTTTTTGTCAACACTTTTACATTAGAAGAATTATAAATTATTATTGGCGGGACTATAGTATTTTTTTCTCTTAGTTTCAACAGTTGAAGAAAAGTGGCCTGAGGCTATGCAGGAACCCAATAGAGGGAAATTTTTCCTATCACATTCCAAAGTGATAGGCCATTACAACCCCACAGTCTTAGAATACAGTCACATTGATGCACTTTATTCTAGGAATATTGGGCAATTTCATAAATTGGTCGTGTAAATACTTATTATTATTTATCAACCCCTTTATTATAAGGGTGGTGCACTTTATCTTAGTTGCAGTATTGTCACGTACTAGCACGCTTACCCTAAAGGGTCATCTTTAAGTCGTAAAATTGTGTAATGAAATTTTCTTTGATGATTCTTTGTTATGAAACTCGTTGTGAATTTCAAAGAATTTTGAATATTTAGAAATAGACAGATTAATTATTAAATAGATGAAAAAGTTAAGGTATTTGCTAGACACACACAGAGAGAAAGAGATAAGATATTTTTTACACATTTAATTGTATATGTACAAGGCCGTACTAGAAAGAATGTATATGTATTATGTACGTCATTTATTTTTATAACGAGTTAATGTGATAAAAAATGTATTTGACCCTCGGTGAATTCTTACGGGCTAATAGAAGCGTCTATAAAAAGGGAAAATTCTAAATAGCAATTAACAGGGTAAGTATATTGGAATTGCAGCGAAGATGTTATTCTTGGCACCGTATCAACCATGTACTTATAAAATTAGGGGTGGGATATGGCATAGCGCATTATTATAGAATAGCGCCTACTACAATCATCGCACGTCTCAGCCTCTTGATCATTATTACAAAGTGCCTGGTACTAATGAAACAGACAGAATATCGCAAGAAGGCTGCTTGCTGCAACACTACATGAATACAGAGTACAATATAATATTATTATGTTCAAGTCTAGATAGCAATATTCTTATTAAGACTATTAGATTCTCCCAGACTTGCATACTGAAATCCTTTGTATAAAATTAGAATCCTATGATACCTATTGCATTTTTACGTTGTTGATATTTTTGAAAGAATATTTTTTATGTAGGTACCAGCGACATAATATATTAAGTACTACCTAGACACTCTAGACAGAGTACTCAATGCTAGAAGTGTAACAAAACTGGTGCCCACAAACTGTCAAATCGTATGGAAAATTTTGACAGTTTGTGGGCAACGGTTTCGAAATTTTGCTCTCATAGTTAAAAACTGCATTCGTTTTAACGTTATTAGGACTAAAACGATAGTTTTAAAGATGTTTTAGTTTTTATTATTGATATCTTGATAATATATTCTTCCTTTCAGGTTATTCGGGTGTTGGCCGCGTGTCTTTTGTTCTTCTCTAGCTTTCGGCAGCGATACTTCTGCCATCTTCAGGATGAAGTAGATTTTTCTATGTAAACGTCCGTCGAGTCATCAGTAATTTACTGCCGCAGCGTGAGCAGTGGTGTGTTGAAGGGTAAAGTTATTGTGATGTGTGAGTGTTACTGCCGCAGCGTGAGCAGTTGTGTGTTGAGTTGTGATGTTATGATGACGTGTTAGTATTATGATGATCGTTCTGCGATGTGTCTTGTGGTGTAGTAAGTGTTGTTCGTGTATTGCGTTGTAGTATTGGTTTCCACGATGTTTTGATTTGTAAGCCGTCTCCTCTGTTGATGTTATGTGGATGTTTATATATCTCAATTGATTCTCTAACGAGTCGTGTGTAGTAATTTCTTGGTTTGGCTAGTATTTGTGGTGTGTATGAAAACTTGTGTCCTGTGTCTATGTGATGTTCTGCTGTAGCTGACTGATCTGGATGTCCTAGTCGTGAAGCCCTCTCATGTTCTTTGATTCTGTCTACGATGTGTCGTGATGTTTGTCCGATGTAGGTGGCGTCGCAATCGTTGCAGTCCAGTTTGTATATTCCGTCGCTCTCTTTTTCGTATCTGTCCTTTGTTCTGCATAGCATGCTACGTATTTTATTCGGCGCTCCGTATATTGTTTTTATGTCGTATTTTGTTAATAAACGTCCGATCTTGTCAGTTGTCCCTTTAACATAGGGAAGTACTGCTGTATGTCTGGTTGATGTGTTGTTTTCCTTGTTGTCCGTCTTGTTTTTACATCTGTGGAATGATTTTGAGATGTCCTTCTTATTGTAGCCATTTTTTATCAGAGCTTCTTGTAACTCCTCCAACTCGTTGTTTAGATGTTCGTCTTCGCATATCCTTATAGCCCTGGTTGCTAGAGTTCTTATTATGCCCTGTTTCTGTGTAGGATGGTGATGTGAATCAGCGTGCAAGTATCAATTAGTATGGGTTGGTTTTCTATAAACCTTGTGGCCAAGTATTCCATCCTGTCTCCGACTCACTTCCACGTCTAAGAATGGAAGCACTCCGTCGTTCTCAATTTCCATGGTGAATCTGATGGCCGGATGAATCGAGTTGATGTGATCCAAGAAGCTGGGTAATGTATCTTGTCCGTGTTGCCAAATGACGAAGACATCGTCTACGTAACGTTTCCATACCCGCGGTCTGTGCGTTGCTGTCTCTAGTGCCTTCTTTTCGAAATGTTCCATAAATAAGTTCGCAATCACGGGTGAAATCGGTGATCCCATCGCAACTCCTTCTATTTGTTCATATATGATGTTGTTGAAAGAGAAATAACTTGATGTTAAGCAGTGTTTGAACAAGGCCAGTGTGTTCTCCGGGAAGATCTCTTCCAGTATCTTGAGCGTGTCGTCCAGTGGCACATTCGTGAACAATGATTCGACGTCGAAACTCACAAGAATGTCTTCCTTCGTTAGTTGTTGCTCTTTCAGTATGTTAATGAAGTGTGTGGAGTCTTTGACGTATGATTCAGTCTTTCCGGTGTGTGACAGGAGTTTTCTTGATAAAGCTTTGGCTAAGAGATAAGTGGGTGAGTTAATGGCACTCACTATCGGCCGCAGTGGTGTGTGTTGCTTGTGTACCTTTGGTAATCCGTATAACGCGGGCGTCTTCGGTGCTCTAACTATTAATTTGACTTGTTCTTCTTTTGGGATGGTGGACGATTTTATCAATTCTCTGGTCTTCCGGTTAATCTTATTAGTTGGATTGCGCGACAGTTTCTTGTATGTAGGACAGTTGACGAGATCTTCCAGTTTTTGTTTGTAATCAGTGGTGTCCATTACAACTGTAGAGTTCCCCTTGTCCGCGGGAAGAATGACGATGTCCTTGTTTTTCCTAAGTTCCGATAATGCGATCCTTTCTTGTCGAGTGAGGTTCGGTTTAGGTGGTGCAGATCTGCGTAATATGTGACAGGTTTCTTGGCGGACTTCCTCTGCAGTACGGATTACCAAAGGTACACAAGCAACACACACCACTGCGGCCGATAGTGAGTGCCATTAACTCACCCACTTATCTCTTAGCCAAAGCTTTATCAAGAAAACTCCTGTCACACACCGGAAAGACTGAATCATACGTCAAAGACTCCACACACTTCATTAACATACTGAAAGAGCAACAACTAACGAAGGAAGACATTCTTGTGAGTTTCGACGTCGAATCATTGTTCACGAATGTGCCACTGGACGACACGCTCAAGATACTGGAAGAGATCTTCCCGGAGAACACACTGGCCTTGTTCAAACACTGCTTAACATCAAGTTATTTCTCTTTCAACAACATCATATATGAACAAATAGAAGGAGTTGCGATGGGATCACCGATTTCACCCGTGATTGCGAACTTATTTATGGAACATTTCGAAAAGAAGGCACTAGAGACAGCAACGCACAGACCGCGGGTATGGAAACGTTACGTAGACGATGTCTTCGTCATTTGGCAACACGGACAAGATACATTACCCAGCTTCTTGGATCACATCAACTCGATTCATCCGGCCATCAGATTCACCATGGAAATTGAGAACGACGGAGTGCTTCCATTCTTAGACGTGGAAGTGAGTCGGAGACAGGATGGAATACTTGGCCACAAGGTTTATAGAAAACCAACCCATACTAATTGATACTTGCACGCTGATTCACATCACCATCCTACACAGAAACAGGGCATAATAAGAACTCTAGCAACCAGGGCTATAAGGATATGCGAAGACGAACATCTAAACAACGAGTTGGAGGAGTTACAAGAAGCTCTGATAAAAAATGGCTACAATAAGAAGGACATCTCAAAATCATTCCACAGATGTAAAAACAAGACGGACAACAAGGAAAACAACACATCAACCAGACATACAGCAGTACTTCCCTATGTTAAAGGGACAACTGACAAGATCGGACGTTTATTAACAAAATACGACATAAAAACAATATACGGAGCGCCGAATAAAATACGTAGCATGCTATGCAGAACAAAGGACAGATACGAAAAAGAGAGCGACGGAATATACAAACTGGACTGCAACGATTGCGACGCCACCTACATCGGACAAACATCACGACACATCGTAGACAGAATCAAAGAACATGAGAGGGCTTCACGACTAGGACATCCAGATCAGTCAGCTACAGCAGAACATCACATAGACACAGGACACAAGTTTTCATACACACCACAAATACTAGCCAAACCAAGAAATTACTACACACGACTCGTTAGAGAATCAATTGAGATATATAAACATCCACATAACATCAACAGAGGAGACGGCTTACAAATCAAAACATCGTGGAAACCAATACTACAACGCAATACACGAACAACACTTACTACACCACAAGACACATCGCAGAACGATCATCATAATACTAACACGTCATCATAACATCACAACTCAACACACAACTGCTCACGCTGCGGCAGTAACACTCACACATCACAATAACTTTACCCTTCAACACACCACTGCTCACGCTGCGGCAGTAAATTACTGATGACTCGACGGACGTTTACATAGAAAAATCTACTTCATCCTGAAGATGGCAGAAGTATCGCTGCCGAAAGCTAGAGAAGAACAAAAGACACGCGGCCAACACCCGAATAACCTGAAAGGAAGAATATATATACCATGCTGCGAAAACCTACAACATCATCTTGATAATAGTGTGAGTTTTGCGACTCTAAAATACCAAAAAGTGCCGAGCGTGTAATTGCGTCACTGCCGTTCTATTGAAAATACATAGAATCAGATCTCTAGTACTTAATATGTAATCTCTTTGGTAGGTACCTACCTATAATTTTTACAAAAGGTATTCAAATTCTTGAATGTAATTTGGTTACTACACAATTTTGTCTTGCCGATGCCTGTTTGGTTGGTGGGATAAATCCATCCACAACGGTATTTCTTTAAGACGGGTTAACCAGCGTCAGGTGTGACTGTAAATTAATTTTAGTAGGAGCGTAGACACCTGTTTTCATGTCCCCAAAAAGGAGTAATGTACACTACTGGCAAATGCAAGGGCCATATGAGTGTATGAACACTGGAGATTGCAAATTTGATCGGACATGGAAAGTAGGTTTGTACCTAATAGGTAAGTATTGAATATGTCTTTACTCTGACAATGACACTGCTTTCGGAATGACAAGGGAGGAAGTAAAACGCACTGCACAAGACCACTATTGTCGCCAGAGCCTTGTACTCTCATGTTTCCTAGAAGAATGTGACGACAAACAAGGGTCCGAGTTGTAGGTAGTGCTAGTAGTTTTGCTTCCATGTATTGCCTATTATTAAAATAGTTCTTATGTCTTTAGTACCTACTTAGATGAACTGGACATGTGTGGTAGAATGTCAGAAGTCACCAGTGGATTTTTTCCTGAAGAATCTAGGATAAGCACCGTACATATTACTGAAGATGAGATGGATATACGAGTATTATTATTTTGGTGACGTATGAAAAGGGTAACCTTTTTAACTGGATAAGGGATTCCATGCATCTACATAGCTAGATATTTTCTTCCTCCAGAGAAAATTCCTTATATTTCTTATTATTTTACTCTACAATTTGACGTATATTAATGTATTATTTTCATGTCATATGTTTTTCTGTCCAGTTTGTGGATTTCCCAGTAATTGAATAAGATTTTCTCACTTTCACTATTTGTGTAGTAAGTATTAAAATTTGGTATTATCAAAGTGACATACGAGTATCCATCGTTACTGACATTTTATTCCATATAAAAATACTATAATTTTATTTTTTTATTATTACATCTTGTCTTCAAGATTCACTTATTCAGAACTGGGGATCGAGTTTTAATTAAGAGATGTCACATTTTTTCTGACTGTAGTTTGTAGTAGTTTGGTATCGGCAACAGAGATATGGACCCAATTTCGAAGATATACATATAAGGTAAAGACAGTAGTTCCTATAATAAAAAAAAATGGTTGGCGAACTCTCTCTCTCTCTCTTGGGTTGTATTCCTCACTGCTGAGGGTCGCGATCTCCAAACACCCGTTGCTGGACAATCTGTCGCCACGCGGTTCTGTCCCCCGCAAGGTGCATGGCCCTGTAGATGGAAGGGGCCACCGTTTGCACCACTTGATCGGTCCATCTCATAGGTGAGCGTCCTCTTGGTCTTCGTCCCGGTGTTTTTCCTACTACGATTAATTTCTCGAGACTTTCTTCCCCTCTTCGAGCTATATGACCAAAAAACTGGAGAATTCGTTCTAGGCAGATCGACGACAATCTTGATGTGATACCCAGTTCTTGCAGGATGGAGACATTAGTTCTTCTTGCCGTCCACGGAATTCGTAGCATCCGTCTCCAGCACCACATCTCGAAAGCGTCTATTCTGCTCCTCTCCCTCGCTCTTAAGGTCCAAGATTCTACCCGATATAGGAAGATGGAGAACACTAGAGCTTTTACCAATTTAATTTTCAGTCTCCTGGATACATTTCGGTCCTTCCATACTTTATCTAGTCGTGCCATTGCACTCTTCGCCATTCCAATCCTTCTTCTGATTTCCGCTTCACATCCACCCCCATTATTCAACATTGATCCGAGGTATGTGAAGCTCTCGACTACCTCCAGGTCAGCAAGTGCATCTGTCAGCTGGAGTTGGTTAGCTCTATCTACAATCATAAGCTTGGTTTTATTTCTGTTTATTTCCAACCCCAACTTCCGACTTTCAGTTTCGACTCTTTGAAGTAGTTCTGCAATTTCAGATTCGCTGGCTGCAAACAAGTTCGTGTCATCTGCGTATCTCAGATTCGAGATTTTCCTTCCACCGATTGATATTCCACCTTGCCAGCCGTCCAGCGCTCTTCGCATTATGAACTCTCCGTAGATGTTAAATAAGTCTGGTGACAGTATGCAACCTTGACGGACTCCTTTGCCAACACCAAACTCTGGAGATGTTCTGTCATCTACTCTTACAGTCGCGGTGCTTGAAACATCGAATTGGCGAACTCATATTAGCCAAAATTCACACGATTTTGATGTCTTCAAATGTACTTACCTTAAGTAAGTACTTACTATTAACAGATAAATTAAGTTAATTATGGGTTTACAATAATCGATATCATAAAATGGTAATTACATGGAAGCGTACCTTTAAAAAACGTTTTGAATTAAAAGTTACCCATCCCAATTTTCTCTTTAAGCCAGTTAAATTGGACATCATCAGCCCTTGTCTGGGGAGCTTGCCCTCCGGAGTCTATATTGTAATGGGGTCGCGTGTCTACCCTACCCTACCTACTTACCTATTATTAGGAATACTACTACATGGCTTGAGGAGTGAGTACATCCCTTGTAATAATATTAGGGGTGGGTTCTGTTGATGTTAACAATGTGACTAGTGGGTGCTTAATTACTTTCATCTGCGGAACAAAATATGAACATAATATTACAAAGCATTATGTAACACAGAATACCTACATCTACCGACGTCAATTCCATTACATAATACTCGTATTATCCAAGTCATGTAGGTATGTAACGATTGCCCATTGGAAAATTTTGCAACTTCGATGAATATGTATGTAAATTTAAAGCAGCGAGACCTTTGTTGGTGTCTAGAATCTCACTTTTTCAAACTTTTATGAATGAAAATTTTGAAATATCGAATGGTACCGTACCTACTAATGAAATTATGAATGAAAATAGTTTTGAAATATTTCTTTCGTGGAAGTAATCAAGTATGTACCATTTTACACAACGTAACAGAAAATGAAAATAGAATTCTCATACATACTATATGGTACGTACCTATACACGTAAAGATTGTAAATCGAACTATTTAAAGATAGACCGGTGTTTTAACGTTAAAAAAGGGGGTATAGCGTAGATAATTGTCGGAAAGCTGGAAACTATTTTAATCCCTTCATTAACATGCAAAGAAGGTTTCTTGGAGTTTGCACCAATTTTACGCTTGTGCTAAGTACAGGGTGTCCCAAAAACAAAAAAAAAGTTGAACTTTTTTCAGTTTTTCATTAATAACTCCTAAAGGAAGCATTCTAGATAAATTGTGTTCTTCTGTGAATTAAAGTAGATAAAATTCTTCGTCTACTGAGCATAAATACTACTCTCTACTTTGAAAAATCACTGAGAAACAGCGATTTAAAATTGTAATGTTTTTCTCAACATATGACAATTTTCTTATTTTTCTTGAATCGTTGTTGAATATCTTCTAATCCAAGCTACTTACAGCAAATTTTAGTACATATGATTCAATGGCCGGTTAATTCTCTATAAACTGGCATTAAAATTTTACCTCTATATTAAATTGTTTAGGATGTAGAGGTATTTAAAGAGAGACGAGTGAAATAGAGAAATTTTTTAAATGATAGATTTCGGTATGTGAAAGGTAAGATAGACTTAATTTTGCGGCTCTCTCTTAATAACGTACAATTTTTTTTAGTTAAAAACCCAAATTTCGCTATTGATACGCCACTGTGTAACAACTTATATCGAAAAGACTATTTTTTTTACCTTCATCAGTTTTACTAATATAACTCCTGAACGGTTGATGTTAGGGAAAAGATATTTTACTCAAAATATAACTAAAATTAATTTACTATAACTTTATTTCAAAATTAACTCTGTGACTTAAATAATAACTGAGTTACAGTGTTTGAAAAAAAGCATTACTAAAAAAATTAAATTGCCTCGGCTATTTTTGTTGAATAACTCCTGAACCGTGATATAGAGAAAAGGTTCAAGAGATTTAAATATAAGGTGAATAAATTTTCTATAACACAAGCGTAATAAAATAACTTTAAAAGTTATAGTAAGAAAGTTATGGATGATCAAAGTCAATATTTTGTGTAGCTATTCGACGCTTGTTTAGATATATTTCATACTATATGGCGAGCAGGTACTTTATTTTCATACTACACCGGCTCGGAGGTGCTTACCATGTGCTTACTAGGCAAATACAATTCATAAACAAACGTCGAATTGTTACACAAAATATTGACTTTGATCATCCATAACTTTCTTACTATAACTTTTAAAGTTATTTTATTACGCTTGTGTTATAGAAAATTTATTTACATTATTCTACTTATTCATTTACTTTTTCTCTATATCACGGTTCAGGAGTTATTCAACAAAAATAGCCGAGGCAATTTAATTTTTTTAGTAATGCTGTTTTTCAAACACTGTAACTCAGTTATTATTTGAGTTACAGAGTCAATTTTGAAATCAAGTCATAGCAAATTGGTTTTAGATAAATTATGAGTAAAATATTTTTTCCCTAACATCAACCGTTCAGGAGATATATTAATAAAACTGATGAAGGTAAAAAAAATAGTCTTCACGATATAAGTTGTTACGCAGTGGCGTATCAATAGCGAAATTTGGGTTTTTAACTAAAAATATTGTACGTTATTAAGAGAGAGCCGCAAAATTAAGTCTATCTTACCTTTCACATACCGAAATCTATCATTTAAAAAATTTCTCTATTTCACTCGTCTGTCTTTAAATACCTCTACATTCTAAACAATTTAATATAGAGGTAAAATTTTAATACCAGTTTATAGAGAATTAACCGGCCATTGAATCATATGTACTAAAATTTGCTGTAAGTAGCTTGGATTAGAAGATATTCAACAACGATTCAAGAAAAATAAGAAAATTGTCATATGTTGAGAAAAACATTACAATTTTAAATCGCTGTTTCTCAGTGATTTGTCAAAGTAGAGAGTAGTATTTGTGCTCAGTAGACGAAGAATTTTATCTACTTTAATTCACAGGAGAACATAATTTGTCTAGAATGCTTCCTTTAGGAGTTATTAATCTAAAACTGAAAAAAGTTCAATTTTTTTTTTGTTTTTGGGACACCCTGTACTTAGCACAAGCGTAAAATTGGTGCAAACTTCAGGAAACCTTCTTTGCTTGTTAATGAAGAGATTAAAATAGTTTCCAGCTTTCCGACAATTATCTACGCTACAAAGCTAAATTTCCTGGGCTAAGAACCCACCATCTATATGTGTGTAAAGTACCTATGTATGTAGAGAGACATGTAAGAGGAGTTTTGTGGCTTTCAGGGGTAGGCGCCAACTAAAAAAGTCGACAATATGAATCTGATCTTCGACTTTCATGACGATATTGGAGAGACGGGGAATAGACGGAGCCTCGTGATTTTCACGGGTAGGTACCCTCTAGTTTTATAAATAATTACCATTACCGCTTTGCTCTTTAATGTTCCTCGAGAAAACATACAGAGGTCATAAGGTTCTACCTCTTTTGTGTAGCGCGTATTAACTTAACCTGTACCATTCTACACTGGAGGTCCTGGACAAAAAGCAAGGAAGACCGTCCAAAAGGTGATCCGACGATATATCCCAATAACCCGGCAGATGCAAAGGGGAAATAACAGATACGAATCGAATAGGATGGAAGAGGCCTACATCCACCATTGGAGGGAGGAGGGCTGAAGACGAGAAGTATTGAGTTTCTTCAATTTTTTTTACAGAACTTTTCATTTTTTAACCTGTAGATAGCTATTAGATATTTTGATTCGCGATGAATTAGTAATTCTCATTACTTTTTGTATTCTTTTAAAAAATACTGGCCTTTGCCTGAACTGTGAAAATATCGATTTCAAGATATGCTCGTATCAGGGATGTTTCAAAATAAGAAGTGTAAATTTTAATAATAGAGTATGCTTATGAGTAATTTCGAGATATGTACAGTCATGCGCGCATAACAAACGCGTAAACAAACAAATATTTTTTCATATCAACACTAACCTATTGCTCAGTCCTTTTGCAGCACGAAGTCGGCAAAATTAATAACAGATGGGACTCTATGCAGTATGATACCTTAGGGTGGGATGTTTCAGAATATCAGGCGTCCCCCCCGCCACACCTGACGCGTCACCCCCCTGGCCCCCCGAATAGGTCCCCCTACGTGGTTTTCATCTATTTATCAAAAAATTGTAACAGATAGAAGGAAAATGTTAAGGACAAAAATAGTCCTTAATAAATTCTCTACAAAATAGGTAAAGCACATTTTTTGATAGGACTAGTAATTTACCCGCAATAGCCGGTGAAAATATCGTAATTTTTTAATAAGAACCAAAAATTTTTTATTTTACTCAAATTGCTGAAAATTCATAAGAGCTACAAGAAAATGGTCAAAGAATGAATTAATTGCTATAGTTTTAGCTATAAAATGAGCTATTATTTATTTTTGCACGGCTCATAGTTTTTGAGTTATAACATAAAATTCCAATGACAGAAGTCTTAAAAATGGAACTTTTCATACAATTTGTATTGAAATGCTGTGATATTAAAATTTAGGTTACGCCTGTTTTTCACAAGTATGTGAAAGATAAAAAATGTATTGGAGTATGACTGGATTTTGTAAGTATTTTAAGGTATAATTCTTTAGAAGTTCAATACACTTTTGCCAGCCATATTTCAAAGCCGTATCCCAGTTTTGCAGAAGGATTCGTCAAGATCATTAAAGAAGAAAATTTAGTGTATGTCTGTGTAAGATACGAGGTTCGGCTGAACACTTCGTAGCCCTGAGAAAAAAATGTACAGACCAGTTTAAGTTCATTATTGATATAGATAATTTAAACTTCATTAGGGCTATTTACAAAATTTGAGATCGATAGGACGACGCTGGCACTCTTGGCACCATTTTTATTTCAACGTGTTTGACATTTTTGTGAAAATGTGAAATTGTCAGCTGCGATCCGTGATAAAATATTATTTTATCTAAGGTCATAGACCGACACGAACCATAAAAGAAATATCGGGTTCATTAATGGAGTCTGTTCCATCATATGCCATGATTAGAAAGTAAGTGCCAGATTTTGAATGGGCACAGCAAGGTGTCAAACACAACCCTTGAAGCGGAAAGCAATAAAATGCAGTAGTTCTGGAGAACGTCGATAAAGACATGGATTAATTTTTCAAAGATCGCGGAATTATTAGTTAGGTGATAGCAGAGATTTCAGTGATCTGATTTTAATCAGTAGTGTTCATCTTAACTTCAGAACAGGACTTGTACAAACCCTCGAATCGCCGGGTGCCAATGCTTTTGACCCATATCCTAACCTTGAGGAATCCTTCTGGAAAACTGGGATAATGGCTTTGAAACATGACTGGCAAAAGTGCATTCAACTTCGAAAGGATTATATCTTGAAATACTAAAAAGACCCAATCATACTCCAATACATTTTTTATCTTTCACATGCTTGTGAAAAACAGGCTTAACCTAAATTTTAATATCACAGCATTTCAATACAAATTGTATGAAAAGTTCCATTTTTAAGACTTCTGTCATTGGAATTTTATGTTATAACTCAAAAACTATGAGCCGTGCAAAAATAAATAATAGCTCATTTTATAGCTAAAACTATAGCAATTAATTCATTCTTTGACCATTTTCTTGTAGCTTTTATGAATTTTCAGCAATTTGAGTAAAATAAAAAAAATTTGGTTCTTATTAAAAAATTACGATACTTTCACCGGCTATTGCGGGTAAATTACTAGTCCTATCAAAAAATGTGCTTTACCTATTTTGTAGAGAATTTATTAAGGACTATTTTTGTCCTTAACATTTTCCTTCTATCTGTTACAGTTTTTTGATAAATAGAGGAAAACCACGAAGGGGGACCTATTCGGGGGGCCAGGGGGGTGACGCGTCAGGTGTGGCGGGGGGGACGCCTGATATTCTGAAACACCTCACCCTAAGGTATCATACTGCATAGAGTCCCATCTGTTATTAATTTTGCCAACTTCCCCATACATTGATTTCCTAAAGTGACTGAACATATGTTGTTTAGTAAAAAGCAAAGGTCAAAAGTTGTCAAAAACCATTTTACAATTAGGTACGAGTTTTCATTCGTTCAACAGAGCGTGTCTTGGAATTTTTCCAATAGGTATATAATTATATAGGTATATAATCTTCCGCCCCGTGAAATCATCCTGGTTGGTCACTGAGATATATATTCTTGATTTCTTGCAAAAAATATTGTATACATTGTAAGTAAAAGCAGTTTACAATCCTTAATTAATAATTCATTATATTAATTTTATGGCCTTCCATAGTAACACATTATCGAGAATAACTAAAAATCTCGACGTGACCAGAAAAAACTAAATATGCAGATATTAAAGATACACATACTGCTTTCATAATCACCCATCAGAATGAAAAGCGGCGAACCTTCGCTGACCGGTGTAATTAATGTTACGCCACTGGAATAGCGTAATATTTTCCAGGTGTTTAATTATTCACAGCTATGTCTTCGTTAATAAAAACGTCCCCGCTGATTATGTGCCTACACAATGACATTAAATTGAGAATACACCCCCTTGAGATTTAATACACGTCTTAAACCCCGAATTGAATAGACGCCGGCGCAGAGTAGAGAGGGATTTTTTATTACCTTGTAGTTAAATTAACTCACGTATATTGTCGAACAATATTTATTATCAAAAAAATCTTTGAAAGTTTGGAATTTTTCATTATCATCATCATCTATAAATGTATATTGCTTTTTTTCTATACAAATAGAGAACTAGATAGAGGAACTTGGTAGATTCTGTATTTTTAGCTTTTTACAAAGCTGTAGAGACATTTATTTCCTTCTAGTGTATCTTTTTACGAACTGCATGCCTTTATTATCATTTTTTTTAACTTTCAGTGTCTTTCTGTACTACCTTTAGCATGAAGTATCAAATTCCGATAAGTAGATCAGTAGAGAAAGAAAGTATTATCATAACCCAGTACCTGCAATTTTTCGATAGAAAGCTATTCCTCAACGACAAGTATTTTTTGTTTTTTTTTTTTTATTTATTACAAAAAAAATACAAAAAACTTATAACAACATTTACCAAACTGCAAGACAGTTTGTTGGCAGAACTCTCTTACATTTTATAAACCCAATATCTAGAACTTATTAACTAAATAACAATAGTATAGTTTCAATTTCTCATTTAACCACAATCATAATTCTGCAATCCATCTTTGTAATTCTTTTTTCAGTATGGCAATGTGGTCGCAAGTATGTTGATATTAAAAAAAATTCCTTTGGCACGCCACAGGCATAGGTAGATTTCAAGTGATTTATTAATTTTATTAATTTTAAGAGTACATCTGTACAATAAAAACAATCACAATATTATCAGCAAATAAACCAGCGAAGTGATGAAGTAGTATGGATGTAGTTTATTATTTGATTATCGAAGTACCGTATGACGAAAAAATATTTGATTAAGTACTTCAATAATCAAAGGAAGTACCTAATCCAATAATCAAATTATTTTCATTCCACACATAATATGGATTGGTACCGGTACCTAAGCACTAGAAATTTGAAAAAAGATGTGAGTTCTACTCGTATCGTGAAGCACTTTTCTAAGACAACAAACACGCTAGTACCTATGCGGTAACTACTTAACTAGATCTTTCGATCGATCAGTGTAGTCCGAGGAATTGAGCTAGACAAAATCTAATTCAATTTTGACAAAATCTAATTAATTTGATCTGTATTCCTTATTTAATGCCCTTTCATGCGATACCAGACACAGACCCTCACAATCATTGGACCCCCTCAGAATGATTGTTTTTTAATTTAAAGCCTTAAAAAGTGAACCTTCCTCTTAATGGATTTCACCCAATCTCCTATCAGTTCATCTACCACTTACCAAAAATCTACCACCCAAGTTTCACGTTTCTGCGACGCATAGGTTGGCCGCAAACGTGCGCACAAGAAAAGGGACATATATATGGCTTATATATATAAACTTTTAAACCAAGGTCGAATTCGGGTTCTCCTGGTCCTAATTAGTGATACTGAGTAGAAATTTTTCAATTCTGCGTCATCACGGGAGAAACGAATAGGTAGAGTTCCTTTTGGAAATCTACCTAAAAAAAATAGGTAATTGTAATACGTGTATGGTTCACGTATGTATCTATACAACTCTTTAACAAAATATATTAAAATAATTTATTATGTTTTGGAACCATTAATGTCGAATTCCTATCTGTTTGCTTTTTAACAATATTCCCCCATGGGTGTTTCCCAATAATAATATTTATAAGGTTAGTACATAATAATTCATGGCGATAATTTGCCATAATTTTAGACAATATTGGCCACCTGTTTAGTTAGGATAATGATTGGTACTCGTACCTACAGTTCCTATAATGGGGCGTTAAAATAACTAATGGTGATTAAACAATCATTCTGTTAAACCAGCAGTTTGTTTGTCCGTGTATAACGTCAAATAATGACTTCCAAATATCACGTAATATTTGTATAACTTATAGTAGGTATTCTTCATAGTATTACTTTATGATCTCAAATTCAAATCAATCAGTCCTATATGAAAAGTTATGGAATAATTTTATCCCAGTTATCCCAGTCTATGATAATATTTTGTTTTCCCACAATTTTAAAAGAGTCATCGCTATTACACATTTTTATTCGGTTCTATGAATTTTTTTATGCTTTATGAAAAATGATCTGAGCTTGTATATCTACACAAATCGAAACAGTCTCCCGCACAGTTTCACAGTAAGCTAAAAGCTTGTGTTACCTACGTCACAGCGAGAATATCGAAATATCATAAGAAAGACAATCCTACTCTTCCCTTATAAAGGCGTCGAATGTTATACTACAACTTTGATTAACACTTGGCCTGAGTTTTTTTTATATTCTCACTTTGTTTGATCTTTGCATTAAATTCATTACCTTATTTCGATTAATTTCACTTGAGCTTTTAGATGAGCCTTGTGTCCCATCGCCTACACTGTACACATGAATGGTCATGTGACATGATAGGTTCACAAAGAATGTACCTAATTTTGGTACAGAATTCGTTAGAAGCGTTAAAAATAATCATCTCAAAACCCGTAATTATGACTAGGGCAAAACTTCAGGCGCCATACTCGTATACTATAATAGGTTATATAATTTTTATCAGCCTAACATTCACCAGTCCCTCCTCGCAGTTTCATTATTATTATATAAATATAACGAAATATTACTAATTAAATGAAAATAATGCGGCCATAAAATAATAAACTGAAATATCCTCTATTAAGGGCTTGGCACCAGGAATGACGTCACAGTATTTTCCCACGGCATTAAGGTTCAAAATCGCGTGACAATCGCATGATAAAATGGTAAATATAGCGTTTTTTTCATTTTTTGGGGTTAATTTTGCGTCTATCAAAAAACTTTTGTGGTTATTCCGTAGATTTTAATGCATATTATCAGTACTGGAAAAAAAAATACTCCGCTACTTTCGGGAAAAGAAATTCCGTCTTTCGGAAAAAAGATCAGAGGTGTTTTTAATATTTTTTTTTTTTGAGAAATCTATACAAGATATAAAAAATCTTTTACGGTTATTCCCTAGATTAATGTTCAATGCGTATACCCTATTTTGTTCCAAATCATATTTAGTAACGGTTGTCGAGACAGAAGGTCTCCCGTTTTTAGAAATTTTTGAAATGTCGGTATGCATACTCTTAATGTTGTATAGCGCTTGTTGTTTCCTAACCAAACTGCAAATACTTACGTAATAGAATTATTAATTACATTACGTAATATTGATAAGAGGGATGGTAAAGTAGCTTCTTGCCGTCGCAAACAGATTACAGCGGCATTAGTCTGCCTTTGTCCAACCATGACAATAATTTATATTATTTATTTCAAACTGTAAATACAAACATTAGTCTCCATCCTTTATTCAGTACCTACATACTCTCATTGAAATAAAATGATTATGAATATGGTATACTAATTAGTGGTGCGCTATCTCTAATTTATTTGTATGCAAGGCATGCAACTGAGTGATGAGACGAAATATTAAACCGTTTTAGTTTAGATTTATTCGAATTAAATGCAAGACTATCCACATAGAACATTCACATGATATTGAAGAAATATTCGTGAAGTTACGGAAGATAAAAAAATATATAGAACAAAATTTTACTTAATTCAAGCATCTGGGCTTGTACTCTAACATTGCTTGCAGTAAAGTTGTACCAATCACATTATGAGTGGTATTGTGAGAATCTTTATCTGGTGTTACTAATGGCATAGATTATTCGCTCACGATCGGCTTGCTGAAGCAATATTAGATTAAAACAGAACCCCTTCATTAGGTATTCCAAGAATTCCATGACAAACTTTTGATCTTATTCAGCAAGGAGTTTCGCCACCCATATCACATTAATTATGCCCAGAGAGAATGTTGTCTGTTTTGCAATTACTGCATTTACTGGTTACCTTAGTATTGAGATATATCAGGACGGTAGTAGCATAGAAATTGTAGCTCAGTCCGATTACGTAAAGAAATCTCCAGGGATAACAATCTCGACAATGTTTAAAATCTCCGTGTATATTTCACGTCAAATTACTCGTGTGTTAATAATAATGTCTGTAAAGGCTACTCGTCCGTGAGAAAATCATAAATATTTAACTAAGCCTAAAACAAAAGGTTCATACAATGATTTACGTGTATACTAAGCCTGAAAATAAAAATCACAGCTGTTTTTACGGATATTCACATCTTCAGTTCGTCTGAGCAATAACTATGAATTAGACCTTTCTTTTTTCACTTACAATCTTAGATAAATACCTATACTCTCGACTAGACTAAAGACCTGTCTCTCGAAATCTAAGTCCGATTAAAACTGTCAAACTTACTTCTCAACTTCTCGGTGTATGACAGTGCAGTCTGATTTGACCATCTTATCTTTAAACAAGTTGTTCCTCTTTGCTGAGGATTTTTCTAAGATATGCGTCCATCATACTGTTAGAGATCTTTAGGTAGGTATAGAACAATTATTTTTCTCCTTCTGTTAGTTGTGACTTGATCATAAGTCTTCTTCTCTTACAAATATTTCATCCAAAAATTTACTAACTTTTGTCTCAAAATTTACTGACTTAACTTACTTATAAAGAATTTTTCTATCCTCTCTGCATTTAAACTCTGGAGTCCATAGTGTGTCCATCCTCTTCGAATCCAGAGATGAAGTTTTCTAGTTCACGGTGATTGTTTTTTTTTGCAGTATGATGAGCCAAAGAAGTTTTGGTGTCACTTCAGACCTGTAACATTATAGAATGTGATTCAAAAGCGCTTCATACATTTTTAGTATCACCACCCATTAAAAACCTTCAATGTTTACATTGGAAATCGCTTGAGATAGTACCTAATAATATTTTAATGGTTGGTTTACTTTTTGGGTAACAATCTAAATATTATTATAATGTATTATTTATATCCCTAATTAAACACTTAATGTTTCCAGATATTGTTTGTCAAAACAAGCCTAGCTTAATCAAACGAAATATTTTGGGAGTATCCTTCATGTTTATTGTTTATAAATTAATTACCTCTGTTAAGTGAGTATTTATTTGACATTATTACATTGTTTACTTGGAAATGTGTTGCTTTCCACCTTTAGATACAACAAAAAATCAACATTTGTTTGAATCACTTATCCCGAATGATTTCTGTGTTCCCAAGAGTAATATCATGGAGTTTTAAGCATGTTTTGTTTTCTAAAATTAAGGGCATGGCACCAGGAATGACGTCACAGACATTTCTCACGGCATTAAGGTTCAAAATCGCGTGACAATCGCACGATAAAATGGTAAAAATAGCGTTTTTTCCATTTTTTAGGGTTAATTTTGCGTCTATCAAAAAACTTTTAAGATTATTCCCTAGATTTTGATGCATAGTATCAGTACAAAAAAAAATTACTCCGCGACTTTCGGGAAACAAGTTTCCGTCTTTCGGAAAAAAGTACAGAGGTGTGTTTAATATATTTTTGAGAAATCTATACAAGATATAAAAAATCTTTTACGGTTATTCCCTAGATAAAGGTTCAATACATCTATCCTATTTTGTTCTAAAGCATATTCAGTAACGGTTGTCGAGATAAAAGGTCTCCCGTTTTTAGAAATTTTTGACAAACATTCATAAGGTCGGTGGTATGGCAGTGCGGCTATGTGACGGAACGTCATGTTCACAGGAGGCCGAAAATTGAAAATAATTTTATTGTATGCAACATTTTATAAAATCGCCGACGATGAGTCTGGTAAGTTCATGCATCGCTGTATATCCATTGAGTTTTTTACTTGTAACCCAACTATTCTTTCTTTCAAAAGTAAACTAAGGCATCATAATCTTTCCATAAATAGTCCTTCTAACTGACAATCCCGTATTTCCTTCCTTCCTTGTCCTTCATCCCATCCACCTATTTATTTATATGTATGTTTTTATGTAGGTACTCGTATATATTGTAAATATTGTTTATATTTATTAATTTGTTTCTTTCCTTCGTTTTCATATCACTTAAATATGTATGTATTTTTTATCTCAAATGAATGTCACAAGTGGTTTGTTGGCAGAAATTGCCGATGGCAATAAACCCACTGTTTGAAAATTATTATTTTTTCAATAAAGTTTTATCTATTTATTATATACTTTGATACGGGGATTTTGGTTCATGGTGCCGAAAAATAATATTTCTATAATTAAGTCAGTTATGATGGGACTATGCAATGTCTCCGTAGGTAATAAAATCTGTAGACAGATTGTTTTTATTTTTTTTTGTTGCATTTCGCTAATCTAGGGAGAGTTGTAAAAGTGCGCTGGATTTGCAAAGATTTGAAAGGAGACGACAAGCATTGTAATTGGGTTATTCCGTTTAGAAAGTACAGACGCACTTGAATAATAAAATAATATGCCGGGCCCTGTATTCAAAAAATATGTCGCGTCTTGGAGACAAGAGAATTGATGTTTAAATCTCTGTTTAGTCGGGACGTTATATTGGGGCTATTGTTTAATGTTCTGAAAGGGTAGTCGAAGTAAACAAATTGTAACAGACTAATTTGTTTTAAAAGCAGCCGACACCTATTGTCTTCACGGGTAAGCACTAAAGGGTAGTCCGTGTATAGATACCTATGTATTATGTTGTTGCTAATCTTATAATTCTATGTTGTTAATACAAGTAGGTAAATATTGTTAAAAATGTGTAACAAACGATTGTCTTGGAAAGCCATGGGCGTGTCCTCGCTTACCAATCAGCAGTGGAAGGATGGACATACCCTATTGAAAGCGTAAGGGTGGAGATGCAGTGATTTTTAGAACTCCACCTCTCGTAGCGGAGTAGGAGACATTGGCTACAAAAGGAGGCTGCAAGGCAGCGAAGAGAAGATTCACACTTGGTACGTCAGGAGATTCACCTCGAGAGAAGACGGTCTTAATAGACGTCGGTAGAGACGCCGTCGCGGCGCCTTCGGGCTGCCGTCGACATCGTTGTCCGTGCCCCAGAGATATTGTGTGCTGCCGTCACGATGACGGATGGAGGAGCGTTATTCTGAAGTGGGTGCAGATATGGATGGCCATCGGATGCAGCGAATACTGGGTGACATGGGATGCAGCGAATACTGAGTGACATAGGAAGCAGCGAATTCTGGATGACATGGGTAAGCATCCCCCCCCCCTCCCCCCCCCAACAGTGCAGCGAAGACCTCAGGCGCTCTGTGACGACGCCGAGGTGTCATGCGGAAGACTGGTCGACGTGGAAGAGCCCCGTGGACGTAGGTCCCTTGAGTCATGCCTGGACTAGGAGGCTGACTCCAACTCACCATGGAACGCGGTTCGAGTTCGAGAAGGGGTATGAAAGATGTTATTGATTTTTAAATGTTGAATTTTTAATTGGACAATGAATACAAGTGAACTGTTGTCGACGGATAAGTGAAGATACAAAGACATTTAATTAAAAGATGAGAGATGTGTATGAAGAATAATGTATAGTAATAGTTAGTTGTAGTTTTTATTTGCCTGTCTTGTTTTATAATTGACTATTGTATATGTCGGGGTAGGTATGATAGATACCTACGTGTGTAAGGAATGTTTGTTTTGTTGTAATAATTGTAGTGTGCCCTACTACTTGTATTATTGTTTATTAATGTAAATAAATTATGTAAATATTTTTTTTTTTAATTTGCTTTACACATTCGCCTATTAACATCATTTTCAGGGATAATTTGTCAGACACGAAGTGAAGTACCTCTGTTGTGGAATTTTCAGTTGGTTGTTTTTGCAATTCTGGATATTGTTCTGATTTTGTTTTTTTTTGTGTGCCCTCTCGGTCGCTCTACGGACGGTGGAGTGATTCGAGAGGAGGGTAGACCTCCCTGGATGGAATCGTTTACGTCAACTTATTTCCCATATTTAGGTAGTATTAGTAGATAGCAAGAATAGGTACTTACCTACAAATATCTTGATGAAAACAATAGTCCTTAAGATTATTAACCAAAAACAATAAGACCACACACAAGGTTATCAAGCATGTGAAGATGTTAGAGAAGTATATTGCCTAGATGTGTTTCTGTTTTGTAAATACTTTGATTTATAATGATAATGTAGGTTACAAATCCTAGCTCAAGGGATTATAATAATATGGCTGTGTATGGGCGGGCAAAATTCCTGTGAGAACATAAAAATATCGATAAGTACCTCCTAAACCAGATGAGCGAGATATTTAGATAAAACTTTAGAAACATATTGCGAGTTGGTACCTTATGTTACACGTGTGTGATCGACTTATTCTTGTCAGTCTATTTAATCCATATATATTGGAAAAAATCCAAAGTCTGTAGGTATGAAAATCTATTATCGAAAACCAGTATTGTGTAAAAACTATAATGTTAATTACTAAGTTATCTCAACAGATGTAAGTATAATCTGAAGCTTGATGATATTCACAGTAAAAAATGTAGGAAATGATATATTTTCAATGTATTTAATGCTCTGAAACTGGCTTGGAAAGTAATATCTAATTCTTACTCTATTTTGTCTTGATTCTTCCACGTTACTTTGTTTCCGAATCTATAAGATTTTACTACTTTGTCTTCTGGTAGCAATGGCGGTGGTAACTGACTGTTTATCCTCATTTAATGTCTGTTTTATTATCAATAAATTGTCCTTGTTTTCACGCAGTTTATGACGCGTATATAAGTAGTCATATAAAATTACGTATCTAGAAACTCATTACTGCGAAATCAAACAGGTTTCATTGTTTCACATAAAAACGTATTAGAAACATCCTTTCGGTGGTGAGAAACTTGGCAGTGTTTTTCGTCTGAGACAGAATGAAAATCATGGAAAAGTAATTAAGTCTTCTATGTTTTTCATTTGATTATCTTACGAATTTAAAGTGACACAATTCTAACAAGAACTCTACGAAGTTTTAAAGGGATCGTAAAATAAATTGACCAAACGCTAATAAATACCAAACGGGCACAATCCTAAATACTTCTCATGCACACTTCACACAAATCTTAAAGCTATGTATCGTGAATTCGAGTCCTCCTGCTTGGGATACCGGTCCAATCAACTATACACCAACCATGTAGGTCCTGTTGTTCTAATTATCAGATTTTCCTGATTTTTCTATGTCACGTAAATAAAAACAAATACGAGTACAATAAATAGAAAGAAACCGAAGCGTTCGTAATGTAGTCAGATGAGCTTACAAACAGGTAAGTCATATTACATAAAATTCTAGTATCATATTAGTTGTGTGTCTGCAGGGTTAGATATATTATGTACCACCTATCAACAATGCGATATTGTATTAGTATGTATAGTTCTGTACGTACTACTTGACACCACACACCACAAGGTGAAATCCTTCAGACTTCCTTCCGCCTTAGCTGTATATGAAGAGCCGACAAGATCCAATTTTCAGGAAAATACATTTTACGGTGGAAGGATAAGAGTTGATAATATTGTAACATACATTGCCAACCTCTCCCCATCGCAATATTATGTATGTGAGGAGTTCACCTTTGTAGAATATGTCGTTCTTACAACACCTCATTTCTAATAAATGCGGTACAAATAACGTGAGATTTTCTCCTGACATATTGCCAGTAGATATACTAGGCTATAGCTATTATGATACGAAGTACCTACCGGGTTTTGTACTTGACATAGTTCAAGCAAATTATTTGATAAATGAACAAATATTATCAAGCATTGTCTAGTTTCATAAAACTCGTGCAATTTTTTTTACGGCATGGCATCATTGAAATGGAATTGGGCTGATCACATCATAAGAACTACGGATGATAGATCAAGTGAACCCTAGAAGGTCCTGAAGAAGAGAAGTAGAAACCCCTAGAAGAACCCTGATGACATCATGAAGGTAGCAGGATAGCAGTTGCACAGACTAGCGATGGCTAGAGAAATGTGGAAGTCGGAAAGAGAGGCCTATGTTCAGCACTGGACCAGTGAAGGCTGATGATGATGATGACGAAGTATTTTATGTATATATCTCTTAATTTTAACCATTTCCAGTAGTTTAAGACACAATATGTACTATAGATTAAAATGTATCAATTATTCGTATCTTAATTGAAATTTAATGGTGATTTTGGTTCATCAAAATGTCGATCATATGTCGCCACTTACTAATTGTAGGGTATAATGTTTTTATCAGGATAATTAAATATAATATACCTACCTACCAGTGACGAAGGGTGGATTGCTGCAGAAGTGAAGCCGGGGCTAACATTTCATATGGGATTACGTGTGATTATTTATTTCATTTTTATTTTATTTTCTTAACAGAATCAAACAGTTATAGTAGTAAATTTTACAAAATAACAAACACATCACCAACAAACAAACCAGTAAAGATTCTACATTTCACTCAATTATGAACGGAAAACACATAAAAAATATGTACAAAAAAATAAAAAAAGCACAGACTGTGATCAGTGAACAAAAAGCAGATAGGCAATTTATTAAGTAAAAAATAAACCAACAACTGAACAACGAAATGAATAACTAAACGAATACAATCAAAATACGGATGAGATTAGACACTATTAGGTATACCTATATTTTTTTCCAAAACGTAACTCGATGGAAATCGTGTTCTTAGGTAGCTTCGCGCCTGCAACCTACCAACAGGTATTAAAATTATTTACAAGGAGTATTACGGAAACGCACTTTCTTCAATATGTAAGATAGTTTTTACTACGCAAATTCTGAGAAATTTCAATGTTGTATTAGTGCAAAATGTTGACATTATTATACAACGAACAGATATTCTGTTCTGTCTCTAAATAATAGATATCATACGAGTACATACAATATACGTACTTTAAAACAATATTGTACTACGCATTCAGTCTTGACAATAAAGTCTAAATTTAATACTAAGTACAAGGAGGTATATTATCTAATATAAATAATAGCGTATCTTAATCCGCAAACATGACATTATGAAAATGAACAAAGCCCTCTTCTCCCATTAGATATACGACAAAATAATATCACCACTACTCCTACATAATTATTATTTCATTGTTGCCTGAGAAAATACTGCCGATCCACGTGAGTCATTACTTCGGTCTTAGACTTGGTCCTTAGGCAGATCTCCTCAACCCTGCGTAACGAATCCTGCCGAGATATTACATAATTATACTTTGCCCAAAGCAGCATAATGATTAGCAATGTAAACAAAAATTTTAGAACTGTATTTTATGCAGACAATGAATGGCTTGAATTCCCTGAAAATTATTACATTTTTGTTATTCTTGATACAAATTATCATTATTACTGTGTTAAGTTCGCCCTAGTGAACAACGATTTATAATCTGTAACTATGTCCATTCTTTATATTTATACTATGTGTATGTTGTTTACTTTAAGCTTAAATAAATAAATATATTTGCTATTTGAAAGCTCAGTCATGGCAAGGTTTTGTTTAAAATTAGCGGTTGAGATTGTCAATTTTTGTTGATGCAGCTTGTCTAAACTATGATAACATTTTACAATAAACAGTAGAGTAAAATTGGTTCTTATTACAGTTTTCTCCTCAACGGAGGCGAGAGGCATCTTCATTCACATAATGTAGCCTTATGTAAACTTTCTTGGGGAGGAAGCAGGATGGGTGTTCCGACACATATGAGTCGGCTTTGTCTGGCTTAAGTGATCGCTTTATGCCCAGGGCAGCGTTCACATATTCCACCACATTCTGCTCTCAATTGTGTAATTTTTTAAAGTTGTATATATTTATTTATTTTATTTATTTATTATACAATACAATACATACATATTATACAAGTTGTTATTCATAAGCAATAATACTACTGCTGGAAATTATTTCACATTGACCCAATGTTTCAGATGCTAACGCCATCTGCTGAGGAGTTGATGCAACATTTGCAACCTACTTTTTATTGTGAAATGGAGTAGGAACAACTGTGGTTCCATCTACTCCATTTCGCTTCGTATTATGTTCTTGGGCTTGCATATTTACACTCGTCCAATCCCAGCTATACCTACTCTTCTGCACGTAAGCTAAAAACTTGTGACACATAATTTAATATACAGACCTCATATTTTTGTATCTCGAATTATCTAAATATATCTAATATAAAGAGACGCCCAACCACTGGTCTAGTAGATATCTTCATATAACAAGTAACATTTCCCGGAGTACTCGATATTCTTACACTCATTGTATGCAAATGATTAATTGATATAAAGATGATAGGCCCGTCATGTCATATTTTGAAAAAGACGTCTAGTTTGTTAGACGATGATGATAATAATAATATACATCTCGTAGCAAGTAAGATCCCTCCCCTATCTGAATTAAGGGTGTAGGATGGTAGGAGGGATACTTCCAGAAAGATGAAGAAAGTATTGTAAGGGATGGATGATGTCCTAAATAAAGCTTGGGTATTAAAGAATGGAGATGAATTTCTAAGAATTTGGGACTTGTGAGATAAGATGTGTTATAGAATTTAGTTACATTTTTTTATTGAATTGAATTGAATTGAATTGAATTGAATTTTTTTATAGAATTTAGTTACATTTTTATATTTATACAGATGAGTCTCGGTCCTACCAGTCCATACCCATTACGCTTCACCATACTGAATGTATGGTGAAGCGTAATGGGTATGGACTGGTAGGACCGAGACTCATCTGGATTCGTTTCAAGGTAGGCATGACCAGGCTGTTCCTTATTATAGGTTACGGTCCAGGGAATGATGCCTTGGATGATGAGAAGGATGAGTTTTGGAACTTAGTGCGGGAGACAGCGGATAAAAGAAGAGCGAATGAAAAAGTAATATTGGCAGGTGATCTGAATGGTTGGGTCGGTGTCAGAAGGAAGAATTTTGAGAGAGTGTTGGGATTGCATGGCGATGATAGGGTGAATGATAACGGGAAAAGAGTGTTAGAAGTATGTTTGGAGTTGGATCTCTTTGTGGCGAACACATTCTTCGCACACAAGGAGATCCACCAGTACACTTGGCAAAGAGAGAGAGTTGATCGTATTGAAAGGTCGATGATTGACTTTGTATGTGTGGACTCTGAGCTCCGGAAGGCGACAAAGGACACCCGGGCATTTCGGGGCGCCGGACTGTGGACGGATCACTTCCTTGTGATAACAAGGATTGATCTTTTCTCCGGTTGGCGCTCGAGGGCTCGGAAGTTGGAGCCTGTCCGGAGAATCAGGGTCGAAAAACTGAAAGAGACGAATGTTAGGGATGAATATGAAAGACTGACTAACGAAAGGCTAGAAGTACATGATGATGAGGAACGCTCAACGAGTGAACTATGGAATGTTATGAAGGAGGTGCTAGTAAAGAGTGCAAGAGAAGTATGTGGAGAAGCGTTGGTAGGAAGGAAAAAAGGTGATGCGTGGTGGGATGATGAGGTGAAGGATGCTGTAGTGAGGAAAAAGAAAGCGTGGAATGATGTGCTTGGTGCGAAACTAGATGATGGAGGTGAGAAAGAAAGAAAGAAGAATATATATAAAGCGTGTAGGAAAGAAGTGAAAGAAATGGTTTGCCAGAAAAAGAGAAAACTTGAGGAAGAGGAATGTATGAAATTATCGAGGAACGCCGAGGAGAATTTGAAAATATTCTGGAAGGAAGTAAAAAGAAAGAGATCTGGAAGTGAGAAAAACAGTATGAATTGCATCAAAGATAAGAATGGTGATTTAGTGATGAATGGAGAAGAAGTTGTTGAAAGATGGAAAGAATACTTCGAAGAATTGTATGAAAGTGGTACTAGTACAAACCAGACGAATGTAGCAGATAGTATGAATGTAAATATTGCTGAGGACGAGGAAATACGTATGAATGAAGTTGTGCTTGCATTGAAAAAAGCAAAGAATGGTAAAGCTGCGGGACATGACTGTGTGGCCATAGAGTTCATCAAGCAAGGTGGCCCGAAGATTCTCGAGTGGTGCCTGAGGCTCTTCAACTTGTGCTGGGAGAGTGGCTGCACTCCTGAGGATTGGAGGAGGGCAGTCATCTGCCCTTTGTACAAGGGGAAAGGCTCAAGGTTGGAATGCGGCAGTTATCGGGCTATCAGTTTGCTGAGCTCTGTGGGCAAACTGTATGGAAAGGTATTGATTGAAAGAGTAAGAAAAGTGACTGAAAGTAAAGTATGGGATGTGCAGGGTGCTTTCATGAGTGGCAGGGGGTGCACCGATCAGATCTTCTCCCTACGGATGGTCGTGGAGAAGCTTATGGCTAAACACCAGAGGCTCTTCTGCGCGTTCGTGGATCTGGAGAAGGCATACGATCGTGTGGACCGAGAAAGACTGTGGCGTGTACTGTCGGAATATGGGGTGAGCGACCGACTGATTGGCGCAATCGCGTCTCTATATACGGAGAGCTCTGCTTGTGTCAGGGTGAATGCTGCGTTGTCGCAGTGGTTCACTCTCACAAAAGGGGTTAAACAGGGTTGCGTCATGTCGCCTTGGTTGTTCAACCTGTTCTTCGACTACTGCATGCGTCCTCTGAATGAGCTGAATGTTGGTGTGGACCTAAATGGAGTGAAAGTATGTGCGTTAATGTTTGCAGATGATTTAGTGTTGATGGCTGATGATGAATGTGAGTTACAACGGATAGTATCCTGTGTGTACGAAAGCTGCGATATGAATGGTATGAAAATGAATGTAAATAAAACGAAAGTATTAGTGTTCGAAAGAGAGGAAATAAGGACAAATTGTGTGATAAAGGTTGGTAATGACTGTCTGGAGCAAGTGGATGAGTATGTATATCTGGGAAGTTTGTTTACTAGAGATGGACGATGTGATGGAGACATTGAAAGAAGGAAGCTGGCCGGTACTAGGACGAATGGTGCGCTCGGTCCGATTGTTAGTAGTAGCAATGTGTCTATGAAAGCAAAAGTGCTAGTGCACAATGCTGTCTTGGTGCCGACCCTGATGTATGCTAGTGAGACGTGGACGTGGATGAAGAAGGATGAATCAGGGTTGAATGCAGTAGAAATGAGGTCATTAAGAAGAATGTGCGGGAAAACGCTGAGAGATAAGATAAGGAATGAGGTTATTAGGGAAATGAGTGACTGCAAGACTGGTGTAGTGACAAGAATGAAAGTAAACAAACTAAGATGGTTTGGGCATGTTGAGAGAATGAATGATGACAGGATGACAAAAAAGATATATCTGAATGAGCGAAGAGGGGTGAGAAAGCGCGGCCGTCCGAGACTGACCTGGTCCGATCATGTCGACCAGATCCTCAAGGATGGACGCGTTTTGAGTAAAAGGAATCGGAGAGCGTGTATGACTAATTGCATGAATGTGACGGAAGCTAGGAGTGTGTGTAAGGATAGGGCTGTCTGGCGCTCTGTCCTCTCTGCCTACCCTGCAAGGGATGTGGCGTGAGGGTATAGATAGATAGATAGATAGATTTTATTATCATGTAGTAGTTGTAATCTCATCATATTTCGGTTGTCGACAAGTCTATATTATACAATATTATAACCAACTAGTGGGTACCTACCTGTGAAAATTCACGGAGGCTTGGTTAAATATTATGTTTTTGTGTAACCACTATTACTACTACTCCATCCTTCAAAGTTCCTTTAGTAAACACAGGAAGATCACAAGGCTCCGTTTCTTCCCCGTCCATCCAATATCGTCATGAAAGTCGTAAAACCAGATTCATATTGTCGACTTTTTTAGTTGATACCCGCCCCTGAAAGCCACAAAACTCCTCTTATATATCTATCTACATACATAGGTACTTTACACACATTTAAGGTGGGTACTTTAAAGAGTTTGATTTGCAATCTCTACGTGTATTGTATAGGTACGTACCATATAGTATGTATGAGAATTCTGTTTTCATTTTCCGTCTCGTTATATAAAATGATAGGTACTTGATCATTTCCACGAAAGAAATATTTCAAAACTATTTTCATCAGTAGGTACAATTCGATATTTCAAACTTTCATCCATAAAATAGGCGACACCAAAAGTGAGACATCGACGAAAATTGTTAGCCACCCATGCAGGCGTCGCTGCTTTAAATTTACATACATATTCGCAGATCTTGCCAAAGGTTCATCGTTACAAATATACAGGACTTGGACTCTACCAGTATTATGTAATGGAATATTACGTATTACATACAGGTATCTCTATTATTTACCGTTATTGACAAGGTAACATTGATTATCAGAATTCTTGACGTTTTCACTATATTCAATCCACCATGCTATAATACCCAAAGGATGGCAGGCCTGTTATAATTATAAAGAGCGTGCCGCAAGATTGTCGCCTAAAAAGTCTCGTGTGGTCCAAGTGAATTTTGAAAACCTAAAAGACGTTTTTCGCTCATATCGTCTCTCATCTAAATTGAACCAAAAATAATACACCTATGTTATTTTTTTTTACAATAAAGAACAAAATATTATAGAAATCCTATTTGCCTGGGTAAACTTATCGAACAGTTGTTGACGCAATTTAATCACATTTATGTCTAATGTGTATAGCTAAGTATAGGGTGTTTCTTTTGAATAGGCACACTTTTAAAATGAAATTAAACCTATTAAAATCATAGTTATGTTCATAAAAATAGGTTTATTTTAAAGATTATTTTATACCATTAATGCTTAAATATGATTTCGGGCATATGTGCGCCGCGATTGGCTCGAAGGAAGCATAATCTGGAAGTCCAATTTTCGACGACTTTCTCGAGCACCTGAGGCCGTACATCGCTAATAACACTGCGAATGTTGGCTTCCAAGTGATCCAATGACTCAGGTTTATCTGTGTAGACCCCCTAGTAGAATTCACATATCCCCACAGAAAATAATCTGTAGGGGTGAGATCACAGGATCATGGAGGCCAATTAACCGAACAATTACGTGAAATTATTCGTCGATCGAATGTTTCCCGCAATAACCTGGTTGTGTCGCTCGATGTGTGGCATGTTGGCCGTTTTCTTGAAACCAAAGCTGTTGCACATTAATGCCATTTAATTAGGGAACAAAAAAGTCTTTAATCATGGACCTAAGCGTTCTCCATTGACTGTAACTTTCCGACCGCCAGCATCTTTGAAGAAATATGGGACAATGATTCCACACGAAACAGTGAGTTTTTGTGGATTTGACGGCGTCTCAGTAATGGCTCCTAGAAAGGAATACCCGTTCATATATGCCCTAACTCATATTGAAACATGAATGGTAAACTTTCATCTTTCCAATGAAGCTATTTTTATGGACATTACCATGGTTTTAATACGTTTAATTTCATTTTAAAAGTGTGCCTATTCAAAAGAAACACCCTATATATCTACTCTGGGTTTATTTAATATAAATTTATGTGTATAGAATATTTAGTTAGATAACGATACCAGAAATTTCTATAGAGGCTGAATCCAATATAAAAAAATATCAGTACCTACTTTTGTGAATTTGACGGAAAACCACATTTACTCTTATAAAACTCTCTCATGAATTGTGTCGGGGGAGACTTATCTCGACGGAGATGTTTAATAATAGATAATACTAAATGTATCAAAACTTTCGGATAAATAATATCAATGTAGAAGGATCCTTCACATTCTCCGCTTACATGATGATAGAACTTAGTGAAAACATCGGAAAGTACATATTTTTTTATGTCATGTTATTTAGAAAATCGTTGAAATGAAAATGTTTTTATATTTGCCATATGGGACATACTTAGGTACTGAATAGATACTATATTTTATTGAGAGGAACCACTCCTGGCTGGACGGACGCCATTTAACACTTATTCTTCTCAGATTTCTCGCGCCCAGTGTTGGGCATAGGCCTTCCCCTTATACTTCCACTGCTCCCTATCTTGTGCCGACCGCATCCATCCGCCCCCGGCAACCTTCCTTATGTCGTCCGACCATCTTGCCTGGGGCCTTCCAACGCTTCTTCGGCCTGTTCTTGGTCGCTATTCGATATCTTTTTTAGTCCATCTAGCCTCTGCTGTTCGTGCTATGTGGTCAGCCCAACTCCACTTTTGTTTGCAGATTTAACACTATTAATATCAAATATGTGATCTACAATCAACGTCAGTAATTATGTATATTATTACTTAGTTTAATATTACAGTCGACAAATTATCGTCAGAAAATTCAACTTACATTTTAGGTAAGTACATATATGTACCTACTACCTACATACTTAGTTAAAACGGAACGAATATGTTAACCTGTGTTTGTTCAAAGGAACATCCCACTTTATCGTAATACTTATGTAGGTATTATTATAATTTTGTACGAGTATTACTTTGAAAATGATTATCTTATTTTACAATACTGTTTTGTTATACGATTTCTCATCTCATTGTTTTAATGATTATTACTATACGATACCTACCTATAACCTATACTATGTTCAAAGTACTTACTAAGCTTGCGTACTAGTTGTTAGATAAAGGTTATATAATCACTTTGACCAATTTAAGCCAGCCAGGCTTAACACAAAATGAAATATTTTTTAAAAACAAGTATATGAAATGAGACAAGCTATTGTAATCTTTGCTACACAATCTGAGGTCTACTCTTGAAGCACTTTCATGGCGCATCAAACACGGCAGTATGGAGCACTATGAGGTGACTGGAATTCGTCAAGTGATTCGCAATGGCTTGTGCTGAAAAAAATCTGACTTTTGAAATTAATTTATTTTCCAACGCTCTTTCTTGTGTTACTGCACTTGATTCTACACAGCCCTTGAATCTCCTCATACGATAAACTTATTTTTTGTTTCTGAAGAAGGCCGATCTAATATGGTACAGATTCGTAATGTCAATTAGTTTACTTACATAATTGATGATAGTTTCAGAGCTTTAGTAAAAATTTCAATTCAAGATTTG
This sequence comes from Ceraclea dissimilis, assembly GCA_963576895.1. Taxonomy (NCBI): domain Eukaryota; kingdom Metazoa; phylum Arthropoda; class Insecta; order Trichoptera; family Leptoceridae; genus Ceraclea; species Ceraclea dissimilis. The sequence continues at coordinate 10,712,448 of OY756369.1, forward strand.
GAGAAACAATGCCATATGAAGGTAAATAAGATCGTTTGAATGAGATTTAACTTATAATGACGGATCCCCACGCTTGCCAGACGTTTATAATTTCCGTTCACAAACATGTGACGAACGTGTGTATGCTTTGCAGTCGCTTTTCGCATAATTCCGTTGATTTGAGTGTCCACAAACTCACATGAGTCAAGACAAACGCTCCATCTACACTTGTGAACACTTTTCGGGGCTTGGCAAGTGTGTGTGGAGCCGGAATTGGATGGCGAAGATTGCTCGGCGCAAATCACTCAAAGTACATTAGTTATTTTCTTCTGTCTTGTGAAGCCCTTATATCAACCGCATTGTTATACAATTACTAGACATGTGTTGTGGGAGTTTTGACAATGGGAATAATAATTATTATCATCCTTAAAACAAATTTGTATTGTTTAGTGAGACGTTGTATTTAATACCCAAATAATTCTAACTGATTATCTCATATCTTGAGCATATTGTTAGACTATTTATAAGCAAGTAGAAGTTTTATAAGGAAGGTTCATTAATACTCAGCTCAGCTTATAATACGTACGTATTATTAGCTGGTAATGTTTGAAAATAATTAACGTAGATTTATTCGTTGTTATAAGGAGACTGAGCAAAAGTAGCTTATGGATCAATAGAAAAACATTAAGGTATATACGTAACTACCAGTAGAAGGCACATTACGTACCTGCATTTCCCACCCAAAAGTGAAAGTACTTAGTATCCAACATCGTTGGCACTTTTTATGATTATTCCATAGTTCCAGCATATTTTGAGAATGGCTCTGTGCTGATTGTAAAATATTGCCTATTAACTTAGTACTCGTATGTCACTCAATAAGAATTAGTTAAAAAATATAAAATGCTGCTAAAATACATATAGAAGTCACAATGAACGATATCCGTCTTCATTTTGATAAGTATCGTACATTATTCATCAGTTAATTATTTCAGTATGTAACCCTGTTTGTTCAGTTTATTAACGAATTGAAGGCGAAAACAATATACATTACGAAGCTATGTTTATATGAAAACTTTGCCATCAAGTAAAGGTCATATAATATGACGGTGTTTTAATGATGGTTGTTGGGAGTTACTTTAGTAATGCGAAGAATACTAATTCAATCTTACATTATTATATTAATACAATATGTTGGGAGCTACATAATACATTATTAGGACTTAGTCAAACTTTCAAATCAACGCCAAAGTAATTATAAGTACTAGTGCCTCTAACAGAAAAGTGTTAGAAATTAGAAAAGAATCTGGGGCTGACATGAGGCTAAAAAATAGTTGCAAAGGCTTACAAGGTAAATCCACCGAACATGGAGAAGTCACTAAACTTCGCCATTTAGAGTGGTTTTGTACAAAGCGACATTCTTTCCATGTCATTTCTGAACGCTGTGATATCATTAGGAATAGTAAAAGTACAATAAAAAAGGTCGTCTAAGCTAGCGACGTAATAGTTTTGTGATTTAAGTTGTTCCATCATTAAAAGATTCCTCCTGAGATCTTGTTGAAGTGGTTTCATTTGGAAATGTCTATGAAACTCCAGGTTCAAACTTCTTAGAGGATTCTTACGGGGTACGTGTCGATCTTATAGTTGTTTCTCCTCCTGCATCAATTTTATATATCACTCTATGCTTTGAATTATTTGACTTACTAGATTTTTTATTAGGCGCTTAAGTTTTTAGGTAGCTCCGGTATAGTGGGTGGAAAGCTTTTAGATATGAGAAACAGGAAGTACGTAAAACAAAACAATGCTTTTTTCTGAGAATTTAAACGTAGGGAATAGTGATGTTGATAATAATGTAGACGAAATATATTTCATGAAGTTAATACACAGTACCAGCCATTTCCGACGTTAGCGGTTTTCACGCTCGGTTTCATGGATACTCATCGGAAAAAAACAATATTGTTATTGTGACTCATTGTTGGAGGAAATAGTAGGGGAAAGATCAACGGCGTTTGCCCTTATAATAAATAATATGATTCAGTTTAATGTCTCCTATACCAGAATTAATAATGTCGTTACGTATGAAATTTATATATCTGGGTGAAACAAAATTATTTCGTAGTAGGTGTAATGAACTTTTTCTGAGAATTTTAAATATCACTTGCCTTGTCACCTAGAATGGATGGGGTGAATGTCACAATATTCACAATATAATGGAGTGTAGTAGATACCTAACTATTTGTTCAAAATTGTAACAATCAATTCAAGAAGTAATTTGACAGGAATTTCAATGCTGATGAAATTAGGGTTTTGGCAGGCTCGTCGATGCTGTCGAAAGTAGAAAAAGCAGGTTTCTGTCAAAGGAAAATATGTAAATGATTTGGATTAAAACTTCGTTAAAAATGTGTTTTATTCGATTTTTTAGTCAAAAAAGTTTTTTTTATTTAGCATCCGGCCCTGGGACCCAAAAGTCCGGCTTTCTAATTTTTAGAGATGGCAACGCTATGCAAAGTATTTATTTTAAAGAAACCTACATATCTCTGCCACTTTCAGGATTTCTTTACCTACAATTCATATATCTACGTAATTTTAATATTCTACACTAGCATTTTGCATGAAAAGTAGGTTTAAGTATACGAAAGAAATGACGTTGAGCGTATAGGAATATGTCTACATTTTTCGATTCCTTTAGGCACGATCTAACTCGATTATTTATTCAAACGTATTATGAAACAATACACATTGATATATGATCGTTGTAATGGACCATAAAGTAAGGGCCGGCCATTAGTACAACGTGTTGTTGGCTATTGCCTCGAGTACACAGGCACAATATGGGATCATAAACGCTGAAATTAATCTTTCCCTCTCGTTAATTCACTAGTACTGCTACTACCTCCTGTTACTATGCTATAATAATATGCAGACATGAATACTAAACACATAGGGTGTTATTAACAATTAGAGACCGGATTATATGCATTTGCATATGCATATTTTGGCTATTTTTTCATGATTTTGCATATTTCGACCAAAATGTATTGATCATGCATATTTGGGTATATTATATTAAATTTTAACTGCAGTTGTAAAATATAAACGTCTTAAAAAATGTTGGTGTCTAGTTGAAAATACAGTAGGTAAGGCATGCAAATAAAGTAGATTAATAAAAAAAATAATTGCCTAATTGTAATTTTTTTTTGAAAAAAAACTAGATTTTTTTACTTCACCTTCACATCGTAGAACTGTTTTTCATGGTCTTCCAAACGATACCAAATACGAAAAGATAAAATAAAATCTTGTAGTAACGTTAATTTGTTGCATATTTTGGAGTTTTTGAATGATTTTGATGCATATTTCGAGCATTTATGAGGCATATTTGCATGCATATTTTGACCATTCGCACATAATCCGGTCTCTATTAATAATTGTATCACGTTTGTACCTACAGAGGCCTCTCAAGCAATTAATTATATTGTTCTTGTAAATTCTGTTTCAATATACATAATTTTTCAGAGAACAAAGTCTATCTCCAACGATAAACACAGAATACTTTATTAAAACTTCTTCTTCTCTATTGCTCTACAACCCTTGGTGGGTCTTGGCTGCCTCCAAAATCTGTCACCATCCTCTCCTATCTAGAGCAGCGGTCCTCCAGTTCACACCCAGCGCTCTGGAATCAGCCGTTACCCCGTCGAGCCAGCGAAGCTTTGGCCCTTCTACTCGTCTTCTTCCCACTGGATTGACAATCATCGATCTCTTTGCTGGTTCCCTATCCTCCATCCGCTTTATTAAAACTCTATATGTTAAAAACAATTATTGCTTCTCAAAATTTAGTAACCTCTTGCTATGGGTAGACGTCAAATCTCGAGTTGTTGGAATGGTGAATGTTTTGACCGAAGGTTTTTGGTGGAAGTTTATTATTATATTATTAGAATGAAAAGACAGTATTAAGTGCATTCCACAGAGTTTAAATTTATTAAATATGGCGACTAGTGTACGGACACTTCCGTTTTAAAACTTTGTATCGGCCTGACGAAGAACACGGAATTGTCCGTCGCTTTATTCAGTAAATTCAAAGTCAAATGAAGATATTAAATACTGTCTTTTCATTATAATTGTATTGAGGTGTTAAACAATACATGAGATGTTTTTACTGTTTTCTACTATTAAATAGTTATAATTATTATTTATTTATTATACTATTTAATTTTAGACATTTCAGGTACATTTTTGTACGCACATTATGTTTTTCATTATTTTGTCAAGTGGTTGGTTGGCAGATATTGCCCATGGCAATAAACCCGCCATTTGTTTAATGCACGTCATTACTTCAATAATGTTTTTATTTATTTATTATTTTTCATCAAAATAAATCGATGAATTTCAAACTTGGAAAATCCCTCAGCCTAGCTCTAACTGTGAATTGGAAATAATTTTTTGTTATACTAAATTTGTCTTTCAGTGATACCTACGAATATTTATGGAGATGATAAAGTAGGGCGTATTTTGACAGGTTATTGCTAGTAATATTATAATATGATCCCACAGGATATTGAATCGCAAACGGAGTGGAAAGAAAATAATGATTTGAATTAGATCCAGTAACTTGATATTTACTGGATATATGAAACATAATGATTTCAAAGAATGGGTAAAATATTTGGGTCAATTCTGTAACTAATTAAATGCGTACTTACTAAAATAAGACATCCTTTTTTCCATTACTCTACAGTAAAATGAATTAAAAACACTCTTATTTTAGTTCAAAAAAGTTATAGAAGTCGACCTATTCTTCGTTTTTTTAGCTTAAGAGTATGCATATTGATGTTTCAAAAATTTCTAAAAACGGTAGGTATGTAGACCTTAGATCTCGACAACCTTACTAAATATGCTTTGGAAAAAAATAGAGTAGATATATTATATCTAGGGAATCTTGTACAGATTTCTCAAAAATAATGTGAAAAACATCTGTTTTTTTTTCGAAAGATAGCAACTCGTTTCCCGAAAGTCACGGAGATTTTTTTTGTTTGTTTTTATAATATGCATTGAAATCTAAGGAAAGACTGCAAAAGTTTTCTAATTGAATCGAAATTAATCCCACTAAATGGAAAAAAACGCTATTTTTACCATTTTATCATGCGATTGTCCATGCGATTTTGAACCTTATTGCCGCGGGAAATGACCGTGGCGTCATAGTTGGGTCGCGAGGCTCGAGGTTACTAATCAGAGTTTTCATTATTTCTGATCAAAAGTTGACAACATACACATGAAGGTTTATTGTTATTTTTTATGGTAACTATAGAACTTAGTCAACTTTGAACTCATGATAAAAGGTTGCAAAATATGTGATATTTTCATATTTTTGACGCTTCTATCAAAGGTTCAATACACAATTAAAACCCTTCCCTGCCCGCGTCTGAGAAGTCGGAAGATCATGACAGAAATGAAAATATAGCTGAGGCTCAACTTCTTCTCCCTATCCAGTAGCGAAGTAGATCAGCAAATCTTGAAAGAGAGAAGAGAATCAACATTTTAAAGTACTAGTTTGTTGTTGTTTTGGGATAAGAGTGTTTAATTATAATATTTTGAAGATTGAAGACAACATCTGTTGTGTATCTGTTAGGTACTGTTCAACTATCAGTTCAATATAGAAGCTCTGAGTATGTAAATACGTGTTATAATAAAAGAGATATTTGTTCACACCCATGTTCAAATTAAACGGTATAAAAATGTTGGTAGTTATAAATTTGTTCTCATATACACATTCCTGTCTAATAAAAATTCATCATCATCTTAGTCATATTTCCACTATAAATGTGAATTATTTCTATAAATAGTAGGTAACTATTTCGATGATTTTATAATTTAGTAGATTGAATTCTTCATATAAAATATCCATGCATGCGTTTCGATATCTTCTTCGTCAGCCCTGGTCCCTCCACTGCTGGATATAGGTCTCTTCCATTCGTTTCCAGTCCTTTCGATCCCTCGCCTCTCTGACCCACTGTCTACCCGTTACCGAGGTCACGTCGTCCGCCCATCTTTTCTGGGGCCTTCCGACACCTCTTCTATTTCCCCACAGCCTCCACCATATAGCAGACATTATTTTATTGTGATTGGCTAAGTTAATCGTAATTTTTCAGCTTACAAGTTTTTCTATGCCTTAGAAATCCATTACCGTACCTAATCCAGTTTCAACTGCGACAATGAGTATACGTCGAATTATATTTCAATGGAGAAGCCTGGTGATTTCCTTGTTCGCGTAAGGAAATATTAGAGTTAAAAGTGTTAGATTTTTTGTATAGAGACTTTCAATCACCTTGCTAATTATACTAAGTAATATTTTACAAATGACTTGGAATTTTTAACGATCATATTCTAAATGCTTCTAATATTTATATACAAATCAATGTTAATTAAACTACATAGTCATATAATGTGTGATGGAATACTTCTTGGTATTGTGATAAATTCCAAACATTTTATTGGTACAAATGCATTGAATTATTGAACATACTAAACTATCACAAATATCATCATCGTATTTCCCATTGTTGAGGTAACCAGTAAATGCGACATGCGTATAAAAACACACAACATTCTCTTTGAGCAAACATTAATGTGACGTTCACAATATGTGGCGAACTTCACTGCTGAAATATAATCTTATGGATGTTTAATGCGCACATGACTATTACGGGAATCGAAAAATATCAAAAAGGGGCCTCAACTCCACAACCCGAGAATACGGCATATTGTATGTCTTATTTGAGTAACGTTTCAAATAGAGGTTTATTGAAACAATCTTTTACATAAAAGGCTAGCGAAGATTGGCATCGTACTACTACCCTTGCGATAGAAAGTCTTATTTTACATATTTTCTTAAGAGGACTCAAAATATATTTTTAAATATGAGGCGAATTAAAATTACATTTGGTACAATCCAGCAAATAAAAAATTCACAACCAACCAATAAATGCAGTTATCCACGTATATCAGATTTGATATGTACTGTACCTACTACAATATGTTTATATCGTTTGCTTGTTCCGCACAACTTTGTATCTAATAGTATTTCCGTGTGAATCGTTTCGTATAGCGATGAATTTATTAGGACAAATTCACATACTCAACTAAAACTATCAAATAATTCATGTTATTATATCGTGTTTAATAGTGTGTCGGTGTCACACAATGTGTATGGTAAGTGTCAAATCTTGTATCCCGTCAATTCCCATGTTGATACGAACATCAGCCTGCTACCATAGAGTCGCGTGTTGCAAATTATAATACAATTTTGTAGGTAGATACTTGTGGAGAAATGACATCTGCAAACATGTCTATAAGTTCGTAAATTCTTGTTACAAATATTGAGAAAAAATGTTTCCTGTGAATATGAAAATGAGGAAAAAATCGTTTAGAATATTGAACAGATTGATGGAATCGCTATTTATGTAGGCAATGGCAACTAAACTTGAGAGCTAAAATGAGTTCTATTGTAGTTATTCATAGATAAATATAGAATGATACTTTTGATATTTTGAGGCTTAACTAATATTGTTTTAAGGGAATATCTTGCAAGATATGGAATACATCATCTACAGTGATGTCAATTATTTTAAGGAAACGAAATTAGATACTTTTCGAGTAGCAATGTCTTCAAAGTTCTAAGACGTTTAGTCAGTTCCGTGTTTTCACACAGCTACAGTTAGTAGGAATTGCTTGTGATTTGATTATTTGATAATACGAGTACAGTACAAAACAAGTGACTCTAAAATCCACATGTGAAAATACATAATCATGTATAATTATAGCTATCAACTATTATTAGCTATTCAAAAATCTGTTAATCATTGATAGTCAGAAAATAATCATAGCTGGAAAACTAAAATTCCTGCAGAAAATGCCTTTATTTGTTTTTATAGCAATGCCATTTAATTAATGTCATTAGTGAGGTGAGTTAATTACCTTTTAATTAGAAAAAAAGGTATAAATGCTGATAATTACTAAAGAGTTTAAATATACCCTGTAGTAGACATGAGCGCCACGCCGGCGCGCCGCCGCTGATCACGGTCGGCGCGCCGCCGCCGGCAAAACGCTCACGCCGGCGGCGTGGGATCCGTGTAACTAAAAGTATTTATCCTTTGTTTCTTAAGACAAAAATCGAAATAAGTACTTTACCAGGTAAAACAAATTAAGTATTCAGCTGTGGAGACTCTAGTATTCAGTAATTATATAAGATATCGAATAATAACTAATGCAGTTCCGTTCTATACCCATTCCGTCGTCTGAAGTCTGAATTACGTTCATTAGGTTTTGCATAAAAAAAAATCGGGGAATTTTCTGTGTCTTATTTATTCGATACTAAAACAAGAAATAGGATGGGATGGGGGTATTAATAGTTTGGTTCTTCGTGGTGGAAATTAAATGAAAAACAAACGTTTTTTTATGTACATAAGTAACTTTATGTTTTTCTGATCGATTTTTAGAACACTAGTCGATTTTACCACGCTGAAATTTTTAAACCACGTGAATTTTGGCAGAATATCTGACCAAAATATGCGGGCTTTCGTCTTTTCGGTCAACCGTTCTCTCTTGTCAATAGTTTAACCTTTGATTATCAAAGTACCGAATCAAAATTATTTTTATTCCACTTGACTAGATTCGCTATACTTCATTTGTTTCAATACAACACTGTGAAAAGGATAATGACTCCTTTTCTCTTGACAAAAAACGATATTCATTTGGTAATTTTTGACGTTTACGATGTTCAAAATGTCAAAATGTGAATATAATTAGATATTTTAACGTTAAAATCCAATTATTTCGCTCACCCAAGGCTGCATTTTAATATTAAAAAAAATACTATCCCCTAACGTGGTTTCTCAGACTGTGATTACAGACTACTCTCAAATTGTAATTTATCTTTCCACCGGTAAGCATTACGTATTTTGGTTGATATCATTATGAATTTATGCACCTTTCGACGAAAAACGCCATAATTTATGTTTATTCATTAATTATCCTAATTTTTACACCTAAAATAACATCACAAATAAGGTAGTTTTATTAAATTACATTATTTTATTAAATTACCCTTCCACTACAAACAACAGCACATATAACACAAATGTTTTTACAGCTTATTCTCAACCGTAGTTCTTGGTTACATTGGAGTTTTGGATTTCGTGGAAGGTCGACCTCGTCATCGCAATTCAAGACTTTATTTCAGAGTTTCAATTTCACTCACCGCACCGTTTAGCTAACAGCCCAAATATTGCCAAATGATAAACCTGTTCGACTGCACCACTGCCCATAGTGAGGCTCATTCTGACGCGTTTGACTTTATGGCTTAGTTTATTTTGACCTGCTCTCCAGTACCATGAAAAAGCAATAATGAAATTTTCTCAAATGTTTCGTTCATTTGGTTTTCAAATATTTCGTTCATTTGGTTTTGCATAAAAAAATCGGGGAATTTTCTGTGTCTTACTTATTCGATTCGAAAACAAGAAATAGGATGGGATGGGGGCATTTATAATTTGGTTCTTCGTGGTGGAAATTAAATGAAAAACAAACGTTTCTTTATGTAAGTAACATTATGTTTTTTTTTATCGATTTTTAGGACACTGGTCGATTTTACCACGCTGAAATTTTTAAACCACGTGAATTTTGATAGAATATCTGACCAAAATATGCGGGCTTTCGTCTTTTCGGTCAAAAGTTCTCTCTTTTCATTAGTTTAACCTTTGATTATCGAAGTACCTAATCAAAATTATTTTTATTCCACTTGACTAGATTCGCTATACTTCATTTGTTTCAATACAACACTGTGAAAAGGATAATGACTCCTTTTCTCTTGACAAAAAACGATATTCATTTGGTTATTTTTGACGTTTACGATCTTCAAAGTGTCAAAATGTGAATATAATTAGATATTTTGACGTTAAAATCCAATTATTTCGCTCACCAAAGGCTGCATTTTAATAATAAAAAAGATACTATCCCCTAACGTGGTTTCTCAGACTGTGATTACAGACTACTCTCAAATTGTAATTTATCTTTCCACCGGTAAGCATTACGTATTTTGGTTGATATCATTATGAATTTATGCACCTTTCGACGAAAAACGCCATAATTTATGTTTATTCATTAATTATCCTTATTTTTACTCCTAAAATACCATCGCAAATAAGATAGTTTAATTAAATTACATAATTTTATTAAATTACCCTTCAACTACAAACAACAGTACATACAACACATATGTTTTCACAGCTTATGCTCAAGGAGTTTTGGATTTTGTGGAAGGTCGACCTCGTCATCTCAATTCTATACTTTATTTCAGAGTTTCAATTTTACTCACCGTTTAGCTAACAGCCCAAATATTGCCAAATGAGAAACCTGTTCGACTGCACCACTGCCCATAGTGAGGCTCATTCTGATGCGTTTGACTTTATGGCTTAGTTTATTTTAACATGCCCTCCAGTACCATGAAAAAGCAATAATGAAATTTTCCATTATTTTTCAAATATGAGCTTTTATTTTACTTTGTCATTGAAATAATTATAGTTTTCAAAATAAATAAATCTATTTTATCATTATCCTTTTCACATATACGTATTTAATCATTTAAAACAATAGTGCAAAAAAATCTAATGGTCCCCCCACTTTGTATCCACGCCGCCGGCGTGGCGCCGCCGCCGGCAATTTTAGACATGGGCGCCGCCGCCGGCTTTTTTGCAGCCGGCGCACACGTCTACCCTGTAGTCACATTAGATTTACTATATAACTATCCTGGCAATTTGATACATTTGTTTGAAGCTCATCATTAATGTTGAATCCGAAGACGCATGAATCATTGGATTTAAAGGTTAAAACACTTTGAAACAAAATACTTCACATTTATAAAAAAGGTAGATCTAAGAGTACACGTCACAAATTACTAATCCATACTACTTATTCTAATTTTGCCAACACAATGGGTGACGTCTAATCTTACCAACTTATCAATTTGACAGATGACCCGTCGGCATGCGTTCGGCATTAGATATATCTACCATAAAGGGTTGAACTTAAAAGGGTGCGATTATCCCTCTCTTAAAATGTCTCTCTAAATGCACCTACGTACTAACTGAACATCGAAATTAAAGCCCAATTTGAAAATAATAACGCATTCTCGTTTGACAAAGGTAATCTCTTTACATCATCACATTTATATAACGTCATTCTATATGCTATTGTAATTTTAAGTACCTACTCTCTCTAATGTGTATCGTCACCCTCAGGTTCATGTAGGTACCGATTTTTGTCTTCCCTCTTTAGATATTTGATTCGTCGTATAAATAATTGAACATTCAATATTATGATCGCTATTTTAATATAAATACTCCCTAAAACATAAAACGCCTGCTGTCTACAAAGCCTGCTGTGACAATTTTGAGTAATCAATATCAGCAAGAAAATTAATCTCAATTTTGTACATTACATCGACTTGCTTTAAGTAGAAAAGCTTCTTGACATACCAATGTTCTTCTCTCTGGAATCTTAAAACGCGAAGTAGATAGTAATAGAACCTAACTGCTTCTAATTTTCGGTTACACCGAATTTCGAAACGTCGCGTCCGGTCCGTCCTAATGCCGAGTTTTCACCGTAAAAATCTTTATTTATTTAATCTTAAAGTAAACAACAAACACATATAAATATACAAAATGGACATAGTACAGATTACAAAACGTTGTTCACTAGGGAGAACTTATCGCAGAATTGCGATTTCTTCCAGTTAACCCCATTTCCTAGCTGTGATATATACTTACTTAATCGAATCAATAAAAGTGCACTAGTTGCGAGAATAAAATTGTAGTTTTGACTATTATTGTTTTACTACTACAATTGACTTTATGTATAGATATTTCGTTTTTATTAAATTTTTAATGTAAACAAAACACCTATATGTACACAAATTAAAAAAAAAGTTAATTGGGGAGAACCAATCGCAATGTTGCGAGTTCTTTCTGCCAACCGCTGAATGAATTGTCAATAGAGTAGGTATGGTAATATTGAACCTGAGATAAAAAGTTTCCAACTCTCATTAATAAAGCATCATGCTTTGTATGGAATAGGGGTATGTTATTCTTTCAACCCTAAACCCATTTTAAATGCAAAGGTACACATAGTTATTTTAAAGCTAATCAATATCACACCAACATCGGTTTTTGTATAAAAAGATTCGCATATAAAAAGGCATCAATACTAAAACATCCCTCTAAACTATGGTAATTTAAATATTTATCATGCAGTTTTGATGGTAAATGCCGCCCTCTAGGCGTAGCAGTACAAAGGTACAATGTTGGGGGATGAATAACATGTTCAGTATGTATAACTAGCGTATAGAATCAATGTCCAAATTTGCATTTTACATACAACATACATTATGGGATTTAATGAGAAAATAAGGAGATGTCGGTATCGTCTTTTTATACTTTTTTATACTCATACGTCTAACTACCTAACATGAGTACACTTGGATAGTAAATTATTTTTTCAACCCTTCACTGTTTCTCTTAAAAATACAAGTCTACCAGGCGTTGCCATTTGGTGTCCAACGTTTTAATCGTCATCATTTCCCAATGTCGAAAAAAATGAGCAATAACAATACATTTTTTAAATATATTGAATGAGAATTAGTAGCTTCACCGAATGATTTGTTGGTTTATATTTCAAAAAGGAGGCAGAGAATTTATTTTCTCACTGTAAAATGATTAGTCCATTCACTCTTACAATTCGTTGAAATTTCACTAATAAATGAAACACTACATTGTAGATGTGATCTTAGGATAATGTGATTAAAAAGCGTTCTCAAGAACACAACAAATTCCATTTGACTTTGATTTAGATGGAGTTGTTCTGTAAAACGTGGGTGATTTTCTTTGATGTGTGAATCTAGACGTATCATCGTATTATATTGGATTTGAAAGCTTAAGTTAAAAGCATTGTTTATAAAAATAAACACAACATAAAATTTGACGCAAAGTGTTCTATATTTATCAAACATTAAGGCGGTGCAGAGATGTTTGAATGTAGTAACATGAAAATACTATGAAAGCACTTGAGAATTTAGAGATAAATACCCTTGAATCCAGTCATCCCCTCATATAGCAAGAGGCAAGAGCCTTCTTTAAACAAAGGGGTTAGTAAACAATATGCAATAAAACTAATTAGGTTTAATTTTTGACGGTAATTGGCGGAGTTGGTGCGTGTGCCATGTTAGTGTGTTTGCTGTGTAATCGAAAGCTCGTGTCTAGTAAAGCTCACAGGGAATAATATCGTGCAATTAAACTTACATATTATTATTACGTATGTGCGTAAGTTCCGTACTACAATGTAACAGTTCCTGACATTTCCAAGTGACCAGGTATTAAACAAATCGAATAACCGAGAAATCATATCGGTTAGTATGTCGATAAAATATTATCTTACTACAGAAAAGGTATATGCGGACTATACACTTCAAAAATTTTAAGATTACTGTGAATGTGCAGGAAAGTATTTGGCCAATTTTTTTTTTACCTTTTCAACTATATTTGGATCAGATTTTTTTGATTACATTCTTTCGTCTTGTCACATTTTCATGTCTCTTTCTGTCATTTTTAACTTTTAAATTATTCAATCAATACCACTGTTAAAATAACAGTGACTGTTATTTAGAATCTTTGTTAAACTTTGTATGTGAACAGAGGACCCCTGATAAGGACAATGTACACAAACGTAATATTGTTCATCGCAATGATTTGTTATTAACAAATATTTTGAGTAGATTTCATTGCCTTCATCACATTTTGCAGTAAATCTAATTTTATTTTAACGTAACGACCGATGCGTATGTATTCATGCTAATGTGGTTTACTTTGATGTAGACAAATTTTAGAAGTATTCGATAATCGCTAATATTCTATAACCATAGGTTATATCAAACATATGACCGCAAATTATATTTCTGCTATCTCGATTGCAGAATCTGAAAGTGAATTATCTGCAAAGAGTTGTAATATTTAGTGGTGATTTTGACGTAGGTACTACTAATACCTCGCCCATTACCGTTCCTTGGAGAACATAGGGCGGGTCACAAGGCCCACCCCTCAGATGGTTTTAGACTATGTATGTATATATCCCTCCTTACCATGTCGTTCCTAATGATCTGATATAACTATCATTGGGAATGCTGTACAGTGAAATGGGGTCTTTTTCATGGCGAAGACCCTGTGGGATGGAAAATTTTCGGTTTACTAACATTTAACTACTAACATATAAATAACTAACTAACATTTAATTAACAGTCTATTTCGATTCCTCCGATTTAAAGCAAGCTTTTCTATCTTGTCAAATTCTCTAAACATCTGCTCAAAAATGAATATTCATACATTTCCACTTTTACCCTCTTTATTGAATGCATGAAATTTACCACAACATATTGCAAAAAGCAGCATTGCAAACAGAAGGAAAATGTATAAATTATTATTATAAATACTTTATAAGCTACATACATCTTCACTTCGCAACATTTCTTCCAGGGAGATTTCATCGTAGCTGCGTATATTTAGACTTGCATGTTGATGGATATTATTTTGTTACTTACATATCTCATAATTCTGCAAACTTCTACAACATATCTTACTTACAAGTTTCGCAAAAGTTTCCGTACAATTTCAAAGAGAACAAACGATTGTTCAAAATATTTTGAAATAAGTGGATAACAAGGTATTTTCATTTCATAAGTAAGTTGTCACGTACTTAAGTATTATATTATAATAGGTAACAGGCGAAACATTGTTAACAATCTTCAGCAAATACAACTGAGGGTTAATGCTTATAATTGAAAGGTGGGAAACTCTCTTTATACAATACATATAACCTACCAATGTCTTACCTGTTCAGATTAATTTCTCAAAAACTTTTCGTCATGATCTTCAAATTAACTGATGGATTTAAAATTTCAATATACTCGTATCTACTAATAAATTGTGATACAGTATAGTCGTTTTTGGCGAATAAATACATACTTCTCTATTTTATAGATGGTACCTGCATGATACTCGCACACGGAATTAATTAAAATTGACGACAGTATAGTTAGATTAATCCTCAGAATATTGATACTACTGAACCTATTTTTTTTTATATAAAAGGGATCTGGGCTTGCATACACAAACCCAAATGCTTTCCTGCACACCTTGCACTAGGCTAAAAGCCTGTATCGCAATGTGTGGAATACATCGCCAGCGCCGGGGTTTGAACCTGGCACCTCCCGCTTAAGAGACTGCCGCCTCAACCAACTGCGCCAACCATGTACTCCTTATATATTCATACTTTATGTGAACCTTTATGAAATCCCAAGTAACAATTTAGCTCTTAGCTAGGAGCTAAATTGTTATTAGAGATGTTTTACAATTATAATAAGCACAGCATACAATCAAAAAATCAGACATGACTGTTGTTCTCTAGGGAAAACTTTTACATTGTTTTAAATATATAATGAGGCAACTAGTTTACCAGATTCCAATTCTTATAAAATCAAGTTTCAACAGAAAGTAAAGAAATTTTACATTTTTTTAGAATAAGTGAATTGTTATTTTCAATTTAGTAAGAGGTATTTTATGACAAGGTCATTCTCAATGTCATCATTACGCGTAAAGAACTTTATTAATGTATGTATGAAAGCGTATGTACATATACCTATTAAATAATATAGTTAAGCAGATCACTGATTCACTCACTCACTGTTCTGTAGACTTTTCATTATTTCGACAAATCAATTTTATTATTAACTCAAAAGTATACAAAAAAATCTCTATAAAATAAAATAAATACAATTTTCATTATTATTTAGATATGTGACTTTCGTACGAGATGCAAATATTTTTTTTTCAGTTCAAAAAAAATATAGAAGAGTTAAATGGCGGGTTAATTGCCGTCTACAATGTCTACCAACCAACCATAATTCTACAGAGTAATACGCTGTTAACAGTGCTGGGGCAGCTCGTTGGAGAGATATTATGAGGGTAGTTAGTATGTGTTCATCCCTTGTTTATTGGTTATTTGATGTATTTGAGTGTTGATATTTTTTTGTACATGTCTGCACATTCTCTGGCGCAAAGGCCTAAAGGCTATCATGCTGGAAGGAGGAGTTTTTTTAGTTAAGTTAATGATAATAATAACTGTAAAAGAGTGAATGCTTAATAACGACTTCCTGTATATTTAATCAAAGTATTTTGTTATATTCGTCAATTATAACGGGCACCTCAGGCGTCTTAAAACCAGCTAGCGCTTAGTAAAAGGTGAAAATATGAAGCAAAAAGTGAGGTGAGGTAAGAGTGTAACACTCACTCACAAGTCTCTGTATAATATGTGAATACCTTGAGCTTAGATTATAAATTCCCCTTGCCTACGCGTTCGTTGCTTAAGTATTCAAGATGACTCCGCGGCTCTGAATAATATAATGACAACGCGAAATTAGTTTGCCTTTCTTAATTATAATTTGATAATCATAATTCATAAAGATAATATTATATTATAAGGGAGTACCTAATATCATTCTAACTCTAACCTAACCCTACAATGGTGACATAATATTGCCTTAGTTATTTATTTTATAATTATAGGGTCGTGGTTAATTATTATTTGGTTGGTGTCAAATCAATTATAATTGTTCCTGCTTTATTGCCGCCTCTCTGCATATAAAATGATACTTTATTATATTACATAGTTGTTTGGGGAGGCAGAAGAAACTAAACAGATTCTACTAAGGTCTTGAGTTTTGTTAATAAATTTTGAGTCTTTCTCCCGTTGTTTTAATAGGGTTAAAATATAACAAAATATAACATAGTATGATACTTTCAAAGGCAAAAAATTGAGATTGTAGAAGTGTTAGCAAGAAACAAATCTCTTGACACTAAATAACCTACTCTTTCGAGATGCCTAGTATACTCCCTTTAGAGCAGTGGTCCCCAACCTATGGTCCGCGGCCCAATACTGGGCCGTGGACCAAATGGTACTGGGCCGCGCCGCCTGCTTAAAACAAAATATTTTTTTGAAAAAATCGTCAATTATATAGCTTAAAATAATTATTCCTTAAAAAATGCCTTCACGCTAAGTTGCCATCTAGCTACACTGTACCTGATCAGTAGCTATGTATCTTCGGTGGAGAGAAGGTGTTCGTTCTTCTATCTGTTTACCGGTACCTACTTTCTCGCGCTTAAAACCTTTCCTTCCCTGTGAAATGTAGCCGATGCACATTGCTCCAATTAAACTGTAATATCTTTATCAGTGGCGTATATGTCAAACAATTATGTGCCATGCATCTGCTATAGAATGATCCCAGGTTCATAACTTCACCTGTTTTTCAAAAAAAATTCGCCTGCGGCGCTTTTAACCCATCAATTATAATGCCAACCTAAAACTCAACCTTTCTGAGTGCACCTTCACGAAAAAATTTCGCCTGCGGCGCTTTAACTGATTTTTTACTACGTCTATGTTAAAATTTTAATTGCCTCCCCGAGGAGTTTTTTCGCCCCCCCCCCCGAAATCAAAATCTATATACGCCACTGATCTCTATAAATATAATAAATACGGGGTTGAGGTTTTAGGTATTCCTGAGGGACCTTGTTCTTTATGATGAGGAACCACAATTTATTATTTTATGTTTATTGTTAATTTTAATACATTTTTTCTTTACTGTTTGTTTTTAATTTTTATATTTCTCTGTGTATGCCCCCCCCCCTTAATGTAACCCCCCTACCCTCAGTGGGCCGCGGTGAAATTATCAAACGCTGACCGGTCCGCGGCGACAAAAAGGTTGGGGACCACTGCTTTAGAGCACCTGACACGATTCTAGAAAAGGAAGAGAACTTGATACTTGTAATCTTTCCTTGTTTACCAAATTCTTCTTCTTTGTCAGCCCATTTGGACAAAGGCACCATCTTGACTTGTTCTGTGCAGATTGCGTTCCCTTCACACCGATGTCTCGGACTGGATTGTCTATCCATTTTAATAGTTTCTGTAATATAGAATTAAAATAAATTAATATGAAGTAGGTATGCAAAAATAATAAAAATTTTATGAAAAAGTTCAGACCTATAGCGTTATAAATGACGAGGAAAGAAGTAGCTCTTTTCCAGTATCATTGTGAGTTGAGAATTCGTAAAATCCCCGTGTTCCCACGAGGAATATCGACGGGCAAAGATATGGGTAAGTATAATAGTACACAATATAATATTATGAACATACCCGTACTATGTATGGAGACTGATGTTTACCATCAGTATAAATGTATTATTAGTATGAATATGTATAACTGAACGTCTGCAAGTAATTTCCTCTAGTTTTTTTTTATTGGGGATTATATTCTTCAAAAGAAAATATAATTACTCCCTCGGGATCTTCTAAATGCTATCAGGGGTGCAGTAGCAAGTTATAATGAAACCAAAAATGTCTGGGATGGGTCTATGAACAAACATTGTTCAGAACTCTAGTGTTGTTAAGAAATTCAGACTGTAAATAGAATAAATCAAGTCCTTTTTAAATAATAAATATTTATGTTGCTAGGACACTTTTTTTCTACCATAAGTGACTATCTCTTAAATTTGTCACACCTGGTGTCTTCGAAATGTATTACGAGCAAAGATATGTATTATACTTAAAGAGAGCAGAGTATCCGAGAAAAAAACTTTGGAACACTAGTCAATTAGACTCATGTTGCAATATTATTTGTTCAATGTTATCTATTAGAGCCTATAAACGTCATTAAAAAAAGTTCGGAAACCTTGCTTGTATGTTTTTTGATATTCTGTACTGCATAACATACAAATACTAATATTTACTAAAAGAGCAGACCATTTTATAAAACGAAATTTTCATCATCATCACTCATTGGGGTATTGTGAACGATTCGCAAAACCAAGATTCACAGAAATCTGAAAGTTACGAGTAGTTGTATCAATCTAAACCAAAAAGTCTACTACTGATGAGTACTTCTTTGTAATGAAATGATTTGGGGCTTTGAAAGAAAACGTAATCTATTGCACATCAGAAACCCATATCGTTATAAAAAAAAGCTATAGGTACTTTGCATCCAATATTATATTAATAATGTTTAGATGATGATATCTAATTTAAAACTGCCGATGCAGAAAAGAAAACACGCCGCGCAGAATGTAATTCGGTAGTGAAGGAATTTCAAATATGATAATAAGTAAAATTAAATAAGATTGGATTGGTAATGAAATTTAATAACAGTAACAATTCATCGATAAAATATACTCGTAACGTCATTAAAAATACCAGTTACTGATATTCCGTTTGAAAGTTTCAGTAGGGCACATACTGTAAAATTATTATATGAGGTACTTAGCATTGAATTCTGCGTGTTTAAGAAACACATCACTGATATGATGCCGGCGGAAAATTAAGCAAAAAGATTATTAATATTATTATTACGTACGAGTATGTGGAAATGTTGTATTGTAGTTGAAACCTAGATCACTTCCTCAAAAG
This sequence comes from Ceraclea dissimilis, assembly GCA_963576895.1. Taxonomy (NCBI): domain Eukaryota; kingdom Metazoa; phylum Arthropoda; class Insecta; order Trichoptera; family Leptoceridae; genus Ceraclea; species Ceraclea dissimilis. Next base: position 10,731,969 of record OY756369.1, read on the forward strand.
AATACGTCAATAGTAATTTTTAGGCGTTTCGTCATGAAGCGGTAGTGCACGTTGTGATTATTTCATGCGACAAAGACTACCTATTTATTAATTTATAAGTGAGGATGGAATGTTTTTTGGAATACTAAACTATTTCCCCGACGAATTTTCTACCAATTTTAGACAGCGCCAGCGGTTTGAAATAGTAGATGTATCAGAGATAGATGCACATGAGATGTCGTCATCAAACCTCGATTGAAGCGTAATCACAAAAAAATCAGAAGAGCAGTGATTTTTAATGGATAATCATTTTTATAAATACCTGCTACTAGTTTAGCAGTGATTTTCTGTTCTTCACTTGATTCGATATTGAAGTTTGACGGCAGCTCGGTGTATGATGATGGCTTAAACATCCCTTCTTAATAATAATAATATTGTTTGAAGTCACAAGATAGGGGATGATTGGGTATTAGAGGGAGTGAGACAAACTTTAAACTCGAGTATTTATTTTCAATTTACACTTGTTTCATAAATACGATCTTCAAACAATGCGTTAGCTATCGTGGGTACCTACCTGCTTACAAGTATTGAGTAAATTTCATTTAGTTTGATCGTGTTTGATAACTTTATAAATTCTGATAACAACCAATTTTTGACTTTTTAAGTTCTTTGACTTGTTAATGTTTCAATTTTATCATAATAATTTCCACTATTCAAAAGGCACCGGCAGTGAATGACAATATTACTTTCGTGTGTTCCGTTTGAGTTTGATAAAAACACCAAGGACATAACATCGTGTGTTATAAAGTTTAATAGTATGACTTACTTTCTTCTGAATGTATCCATTTTTATGTCGTATGTAGGGAGTAAATATTTGTGTATGTAAGCAATGGGTATATGAATTGGTCATAAATCGTTTGAAAAGGATGTCTGCAAGCACATCTGTCGCTGGCTACCCTATCATGAAATCAATAAAATAAAGAGTAGGTACGTGGGAGACGCGGTTAGTTCGACACCACGGTGCCACATTCGAATCCGAATGCCGCAAATGATGTATTTTGCACTTCACAATTCGAACTTTTAGCCTAATGTAAAAAGTCTTCTGTACCATATACCTACCTATGTCTTCTGGTTTATGTTTTTTGAAAAATATCAATAAAATTTCAATTAAAACTCTGGTACCTAAAAGATGTGGTGTGAGCAAATTAAATGAGAAACTAAAAGAAAGCAGCCTATGAGAAACTTTATTTAGGTATTTGGTGTAGAACTGTGGGATCTATATATAAGAATTGCTGAGTGTGAAGTCCAGTCTTCTCTACCTATTGCACGACAAACAAGGAGGGAATATACACGTAAATATTTAAGTAGAAATAAGTCTAAACAAATATAAGTAACGTGAATTCGGAGGTATAAAATTGTATCTGTTATGAATTATACTTTGCCCCCGGCATCCTTTTACGACATTACGAAAAGACAAATTGACATTTCCGTTGCTTATATAAATGTGGAGGAGACACCTAGCCAAGTATCGGATGTCACCGAGTCAGTAGAGTGATGATCTAATATCATTTTTTGTTCGACAAATTATTAAAATCACCGTGAATCCCTTTACCTACTAGAAAATGTGTCTAGTAGCACTAATGTTGTTTGTAAACATATTTGTTTTGGATTAGTGAGTGTGTCATAATTCAGAAGATACTCTGAACATGAACACCGGTGATGTATCGTCTTACAAATGCATCTATGTTTTTTTATGGATTTGAAATTATTATTTGCTTCCGTTGACATTTCAATTTGCCTTAAGTACTCGTAGAATAGAACCAGATGCAGGAGAAACGAGTACACCAAGATGTATAAAATAGTAACACATTAAGATTTTTATATATTTTAAGTTAAATTTGAAAATAATTATTCATTTGGCAGATTCGTATTTCAGAAGACAAACTATTTACAAGTTTTTCGTCAGAGCAAAAACGTATACATACAACTAAACAGTGATTATCATTAGGTATTATAATATTTTTTTATCGCAGCATAAGTTTATCTTCACAGTAAAATTAACTCAGTGAGTATTATATTTTTTCTGCAAATGAAAAGAAACTCTAAGGACCTAAGAAAACGTAGTTGGTATATAATTTTAGTCCTCTTGGTTCGGGGATTGATCGTACCATGTGAATGTTTTTTGAAAAAACCTGGATCACGGTGTCTCAAAAGAGTACTGGTTTTCATCCCAGTGTTTTCGGCTACTGGTACCTACGTCCCTCTTTCATTGTGCACCGTTTCTGTGACAAGGATATCAGTTAGGAATGACTAGGAATAGGAAATACTCATTGTACAGTACACAGACGATGCACAGTACGAGAAACAGTATAGCCTAATGGCTAATAGTAAACAATTTTTAGACATTATATGAGATTAACATCTTTAATCCATGTGACTCTTTAGTTTGATCCACAATACTACCGATGGAAGGTTTAAGGAGAAATTTAAATCGTTTTTTCACAATGTTTTATATTTTGCATTGCAAAACTCAATACTTTACATTTTATTAGGCGTTATTTATATTTATTTACGTACCTATTTTTGTGGTTATCAGCTGCTCTCAGTGATGTTTCGATTGTAACAAACACGGACACATATACAAATCCTTTTTAACAACACAAAATGCAATATGTGATTTCTATGAAAGGGGTACAAATGCGAATATATCACGCAATGTTTTTTTGTGTGTTGTCACACTTTATCTGCTATTTAGTTAAGTACTGGTGTAATCCGTGATCTTCTTTTTTAATAATAATTGTTACATAAAAAAATGTGTCACATAAACATTGAATGAACGCACACAGATTACACAACGAGATAAAGGGTAGTTAGTAGAAGCGATTTTAATCTTTGTGATTTTTAATCCAACCCATCCCTGAACACAGAACATGCATTTATGCAACGAAAATATTGTATCGCAGAAGAAATATTTGCGACGACACGATTAGGGGTGACTTCGAAAGATCGTAATAATATGAATTCAAATACTCAGGAGATATATGTAGGTACGTATGTAGACAAGGAACTCGTTACATTTGGCATTTAATTGCTCTTTTTACCATAATTTATTTCATGACGAGGTCTATTTTGTATTGTGTGCCGATGATATGTGTTTATGACTATAGTAAATAATTATGTTTAGGCTCTTGGGAACTCTAACCAATAAGAAATTGCAATTAGTATCTACTTAATTGAAAAAAAGTGTCAAGATTTTTTCTAGAAATTACCTAAATTGCATTTAGTAATCAATGTGAAAATTCGATTTTTATTACAAATTCAAGAGAATATATTATTTTCTGAGTACATGGAACCACATACGAGTAGGTATGTATAGGAATTTTTTTAGGGGGACAAGGGGTGATGGCAAATAACACCTAGCCGACCCAAACGTCAACCTCACCTGCACGCGGTTTCCCCTGCTGGATAACTAACGAGGCTCTGGCGACCGAGTATCGGCGGTATAACCGTAACATCTGTTCAGGAGGAAATGCCTGTGCCAGCACCCCCAGGAAGGTAACCTTGAAATCCACGAGTTGCCTGGTTTCTTCAACTGATCCTGTCGTCTCAGCCCGCCTGTGCCACAGAAAAGTCACTGGAGAAATGCAACTCAAGTTAGACCGGAAGCGTGACTGGTCTAACTCACCTAACGCAGCCAAGCAGAAAAATGAATCGTTTTGATAGGATAAAATTGTCATCCGGAAGTAAAATACCCCTCCAATCGGATTTCCGGGGAGGGGTGCCTGTCCGAACGAGCCATCAAGGAAGAAAATCAGAAACCAAAACTATGACTTTAGGAACCTGGAACATTAGAACACTTTCAGATTCGGTGACATCTGCACACCCGGAAAGAAGAACAGCTCTGATAGCTAAAGAACTAAAGCGTATACAAGCTGATATCGTCGCCCTGTCGGAGACCCGCTTTCAGGACGAGGGTTGTATTGAGGAGGAGGAGTACACCTTCTACTGGAGAGGATACCCGTCAGACACTAAGAAAAAATTACACGGTGTAGGCTTCGCCATAAAGAACAGCTTGGTCAAGAAAATGAAGCAAGTACCTATTGGAATCTCTGAAAGACTCATGCTACTGCGATATCAAATATCAGATGGACATCAGATAAATATAATCTCAGCCTATGCCCCTACACTGGACGCTTCCCCTGAAGTTAAAGAAACTTTCTATAATGAACTGGAGAACACCTTACAAAAAATCCCCAAACACGAACGTATTATTCTTTTGGGTGACTTTAACGCCAGAGTGGGAAAAGATTATGACTTATGGACAGGGGTCTTAGGTAGAAATGGGATAGGAAAAATGAACTCAAATGGAGAAATGCTCCTCACCAAATGCGCAGAGCACAACCTAGCGATAACCAACACATACTTCCCACTAAACGATAAATTTAAGGGAACTTGGCGACACCCCAGATCAGGACACTGGCATATGATCGATTATGTAATTGTTAGAAGAAGAGATTTAAAGGATATACGTATAACCAAGGCTCGAATTGATATAGACTGCTGGACCGACCATCGGCTAGTTGTGACCAAAGCATCTATTGTCCTGAAACCGAAACATAACATAGGTTTCCCCACAGCAAACCGCAAGCGTCTCCAGCTGGATAAGTTGTCTGACGAACCCACTCGTCAAGAACTCGTCGCAAAGGTCCGATCAAGCTTGTCAAACCTCAACCCAGCTGACAACTCGGAGGATACATGGACCAACCTCAAAAATACTATTAATGAAGCGAGCTCCGCAGTCCTCGGTAAGACTCGCCATAAACAGCAACCCGACTGGTTCAACGAGAACAAACAGACATTGGAACCTCTATTAAGTCAGAAGCATCAGCTGTTTCAGAAAACCATCGAACAACCATCAGACTCAATCGCCCAATCTGAATATAAATCATACAACACGGAATTGCGTAATACGATACGGACATTGAAAAACCAATGGTGGACAAATAAGGCAAACGAAATCCAACACCATGCTGATCGACACGATCAAAGAAACTTCTACCAAGCAATCAAGTCAGTTTATGGTCCCAGTAAGAAAAAGAACAGCCCTATCTTAGACAGCGAAGGAAATCTTCTGAAGGACGAAAGTGGCGTGAGGGAAAGATGGAAACAACACTATTCAAATATACTGAATTGTCACACCCATGTCGACTCGGAGACTGTGCAAATAATTCCCCAGTACCCAATCATGACACACCTAGACAAGCCCATCGAAAGAACCGAAGTTATAACTGCCATAAAGAACCTTAAGAACGGTAAAGCCGCTGGTGGTGACGAAATCCCCGCCGAGATCCTAAAAGCGCTAGCAGAAGACATCGTGGACAGTCTCCTTCATTGCTTCAACGTCATTTGGGAAACCCGCACAGTTCCTCAGGACTTCCGAGATGCTATAATTGTCAACCTGTATAAAAATAAGGGTAGTTCTTCAGACTGTAATAACTACAGAGGCATATCTCTCTTGTCGGTCGCGGGAAAGGTCTTGGCGAGGATCATGGCGAACAGACTTGTACCGGCTATCGAACCCCTCTTACCAGAATCACAATGCGGGTTCCGACCTGGCCGTGGCACGGTGGACCAAATCTTTTCTCTAAGACAGCTACAAGAAAAGACGGTTGAACAACAGACATCCATGTTCGTGGCATTCATCGACCTCGCCAAGGCCTTCGACACTGTCAACAGGGACCTACTTTGGATCGTGATGAGCCGACTGGGAGTGCCCCCTGTCTTTCTGGAAGTATGCAAGAGTCTTCACACTAACAACACAGCAAAAGTATTATACAGTGGGTCGCTGACGGACTCCTTCACCACAAATACCGGCGTCCGCCAGGGGTGCGTGCTGGCTCCCGTACTCTTTAATTTGTTCACTACGGCACTCGCGATCGTTGTTGATATGAGACTGACATCAAGGGGAATTCCAGTGAGGTGCAGATTTGATGGTGGACTGTTCAATCTGAGCCGATTCCGTGCTAAGGCCAAAACAGAAACAAAATATGTCACGGACTTACAATATGCCGATGATTGCGCGCTGATCTCCCACACTGCTGAGGACCTACAGACCATGCTGGACACTTACTCATGGGCTTATAATGTCCTTGGTCTGAAACTGAATACGTCCAAGACGAAAATATTAACTACTCCAGATATACAAAATATACAAATATTATCTGATGGCCAAACACTGGAAAAAGTGGATCATTTCAATTATCTGGGAAGCATTGTGAACAGCCGATCAAATATTGATGACGAAATCCAGAACAGACTAAACGCAGCCTCTCGCGCATTCTGGAAGTTACGGGATCGAGTGTTCGGAAACCACGACCTGTCACTAAAAACCAAAACAGCAGTGTACCGCGAAGTCGTGATGCCTACCCTTTTATATGGATGTGAAGCCTGGGTACCTTATAGACGCCACATCAGGTCTCTGGCAAAGTTACAGCAACGCCACCTGAGGCAAATCATGAAAGTAAGGTGGTACCACAAAATAAGTAACAAAGAAATCCTAGATAGAGCGAGCTGCCAGAGCATCGAGGTGTTGTTGGCCCGTGCTCACCTTCGCTGGTCGGGTCATGTCGTCCGTATGTCGGACAATAGACTTCCAAAGAAGCTCATGTACTCCGAGTTGGCTGAAGGTAGAAGAAAACATGGCGGGCAACGGAAAAGATACAAGGACGTTCTGCACAGCACGCTGAAGGACACAAACTGCCAAAATGACTGGGAAAGCTTGGCGGGTGATCGGAAAAATTGGCGGAAGACCATAAATAACTACAGCGGCCCGCAGAATAGAACCACCCGCAGACCCATCACAAATGTAGAGCAGCCCTGTCCAAAGTGCGACAAAGTGTGCTTGTCCAGAATCGGCCTCCACAGTCACCTTCGATGGCATCACCGGCAGGAACAACTACGTAGCAACGATTCTTCGGATGCTTCATTAATATGCTCGGCAACGGGCTCTGGGCATTATTATTATAGGAATTTTTATTATAATATGATTTGATTTTTTATTTAATCCAAAGTGTTAGAAGTGGACGAAAAAATCGTGAACAATGATTTTTGGTAGAGAACCAATCTTGATTACACAATATACTTTTATAGGGCGCAAATAGAGGTGGCGGAAGTCAATAGACAAAGAGTGGAAATAGCGACAGCAACGTGCAAAACGGATTAAGTTATTAGTTAGTTTTGTGAACAGCAAACATTCTCCGTATAGTATCACGATTTAGTTTGAAAATACATAAATATTATTTATCTGTTTTGTATGGTAGTGGTACTGTCAGAGTACGTTTTGATAGCACTGAAAATGCGCATCATACTATCACCTTCTATACTTAATGATATGAACCAAACAACTCTCCCTAGTGGAATATTGAGCTCCAAATACAAGTTACTCGAAGAATCGATTGAAAATAACCAACCTATAATAATTCATTATGTAATGAGATTAGCTGTCAGAGATCGCAGCGTTGCTTTAAGTTCGCCCTAGTGAACGAATGTTATGATGTCAATTTGTAGTGTTAAAATGATTCTGTAGGTATTTTGTTCACTAAATAAAAACAAATTACCTGTGGTGAGATATATATATTTTTTAATTCAATGAGGTGAAAAGAATTTTCTAACGATTTGGCAGGACGCGAGAATACGTGCATGACTAAAGAATAGGTTCATTTCTAACAGAAAGTACACAAATACTTACTATGGATGCCCTCTGGTGAGGGATGTACGTAAACTGGAATATATTTTTTCTGGAAAGGCATGTACTTATTGGTATCAACATCAACCAATACAGAGTAATAATGTTTGGTAAACACATGTTGTAGTTTCTAGGTAACTAACAGATGTTGCACGATGCTCCGGTTCATTTGCGAATGGGGACAAAGTTTTATATTACGCGTGGATCCCATTTTTACTTTTTTTATTTTATATAGCGTTATCTCCTCTATTCCTCCCTCTCTCCCTCAAACTTATTACCGTATTTTTTGTCCCTCTTGTCTGTTGTAGGTATGATGTTGTTAGTTTTTTCCTTCTCAACAGAAACAAATTATCGATTCGTTCATTTCGTATAGTAATGAGGATTTGTTTAATTGTTAACATATTTATTTAGAGTAACACTGCAGACTAAATTAATTAAAAGTCTGGAGCTTTGCTTATGTATATCTACATTTTCTGTGTATTTTTTAATAATAAAATGATTCTTATATCGGACGATTTTTTTGTCTAGATAGCAAGGGTAGAACAAATATTTTGGAAGAAAAAAACACACCGAAAATTGTTGCGTAGAAATTTCTTTGCGTAACACATAGGTATTAAGAAAAAAAATGATGACGTATTCTGTAATCGAAATAAAGTAGTTTTACATAGAAACCTAGGTAAGTATATTGAATATGGAGGAATAGTTTGCAGGTATTTTGGAGATCATAACTATTATAAGTACTTGATTATTGAATTACCTGCACATAGAATACCTAATATATTATATTATTGAAAGTAGATTGCAAATTATTAGTTTTAAATATTTTTTTATAAATACGTTTGGTATACTATATTATATTATATTATATTATAAGAACACATATTATATTATTTTTTTATAAGAATGTAACCCTTCCTCTCTCCTATCCTCATCCCCTTCCCAATGCTCACTATTGATTATTAATCGATAATTACATTTATATGAATCACTTTACTTAACTAATTATATATATATTAATAAGGTAACACTATAATAGGCTTTAAGTATTTTATTATCTCTGTATATATTATAAATGTTATAAGCTGTTGTGTTATAAAATAAAATAAAAATAAAAAAATAAAAATAAAAAAAATTATAAAACTACATATAAGGATTCAAGGTAGTAGATAAGTGTAAGTAGTAATATGTTCTGTAGGTCATGGGGTCTATTTATAGTCTTCGTTATGAGTTGTCAATACAAGAAGCTCTTATGCAAATCGCTTCAATTCCTTCGTATGGGAAAAGTATCTCACTAAACGTAAGTATGTCGTCTGTATATGATTCTTTCTACTTTCCTGAAACTGCGAAATTCTGTATTTTTATAGCAAGTATTGATTAAGTATTGAATAGATTTATTAAAGTGAAAAGATAACCAACTATATTAGGTAATAACGCAATAAATTTTACAGAGAGAAAAGACAGAAGTTTCACACTAAATATAAATTTAATATCATCGTCTTTATTATTGTACAATGGTGAAATAATAATTCATACTTGTACCAAGTAGGTACTCGCTAATAATATTATTACTCTAATCATTGGATTACAATGCTGAAGACGATATAAATTTCAACTTGATAAAATCTAAAGAAAATAATATTATTACGTATTTCTTTGTGAGAGCTTTTGTGTGACGGGAATAAAATAACAAGGACAAACATAAGCACAGAATAATCATTCTCATTATTTTTTTTACTAAAAGGAAATCGGATAATATCTCCTTACAACATGTTTAGTCTCGCTACAGTTGGGAAAATAGAGATGATAGGAAATTATTCCTATACTAGTTGAGTTACCCGTGCTTCGCAACGACAAATTTGACAAACCAACCCGGCATACCTTATAGGCATAAGCTGGACAAAATGTGACTTAAGATATGAATTTCTTTTCCAACGCCGACACCACACACAACGCCATACAACCCTTGGATCCCCTCATCATCATGGCTTTTCTCTTAGAAAAACTTTTTCTCCAAAAACCGGCGACGTAAGAACACAATAAATATTATCGCAAATGTTATTCTAAATTTTACTAATTGTTGTGTGACCGAGTTATTACTTTTGAAGAAGTTATAGATTTTTTCATTATAACTTTACAGGACCCCGCATTGAGTTTTGGTTACATCTGCCGGGATCTAAAATGGTCATAGTAGATTCGGATACTTGCTCCATAAATGGGGTAGGAAGGATCTTCCTCTTTGTGAGTGACGCCATATCGAGACTATTGAACACAATGTCCTTAGAAGAAGTTTGTTGGGATCCTTGAGAAAATCCACGCCAAGGGCACCGCTTTAAATTACTACATTACAACTTTAACTGTTAGACTGTAAGATAACTTTGGCCTTTTCCTTCCTGAGTGTAGTGTAATTGGTACTGCATCATTGTTCTTCTTCTTTCGTATGCAAATTCGCATAGTATTATTAGTATTAACACAGAGGATAATTACCATGTATAAATTTTAACAGTATGCAAGATTGTTAAAAAACATTCATTGGTATACTTAGCTCGTAACTATTTTGAACATTTAAGATTTTTTGTAATACTGTCTGTTTGTGTAACAAAAAAAAACTTGTAAATACAATGATTGTAGGCAATATTTTTTACCAGTTTTTGTCTTCAGAGGCTTATTGTACCTTTTTCTTTACAAAATTTATACTTTACAGGCAGCAAGTTTTATCAAATATTGCCTTTGCATGAATTCCTTTGAAATGTAAGAACTATTCAGTCTGAAATCAAAAAAACGAAAATTCTCGGCAGAAAACAATTTGTCACAATATACATAGGTATAAGTATTGGGTTTTAAAAAATTTTTTACACAGAATCAAAAAAAAATGAAAGCCCGGGTGAACCGCCTAGATTCTTATCGCGTTTCCTGGCTGGCAACAAAAAAATGAAAAACGCGAAACTGCAAGTATTCCAGATAGAAAATTGTGATATTTTGAGAATGAGGTGACTGGTGGATGAGAAAGATATAAAGAATGTTTGCTATTGATTGGGTGATTAAGAAAAGAATGTGGTACCTATTGTAAGGCAACAATTCCACGACACACGTGCTTGAAAAATATAATTTTATTTTAAAATGTGAAAAATAGCCCGATTTTAGATTCGAAAACCGTAATTAAGGTTGCGTTTAAACTGGGTCACCAAAAATGTGCCTGTGTTCGGGGTCACCAAAAAATGTAGTGGATGTGGTAAGGATTGTAGGGAGATTAATCAGATATAAGAGTATGTATGGGCTAAGCTATGTAGAATCTGCTACCTACTTACCCACTACATATAGCAACGTGTGTATGTGAAATTAATTATCCTTAAATACCTTGTGAAGACTGTAGTGGAATATTAGAGTTAGTCCCAATCAAAAACCAGTATGGTATGATTCCTCAACGTATCGGTCCGATACGGAGTTTAAGGGTCCAGTCAACCAGAAGAGATCTTTGAGATATAGAATGTTAAATATCGGAAATATATCTGGAAGGTACTTACAGCTTATAAATGATAAAGTCTTGCGAATATTTAAGTAGCGTTTAATGTTATATAAAAAAGACACAATGATACAAGAAAAGTTAGAAGTTAAGAACGCGTGCTGAACCAACCAGAGACTCGATAAGAATGATCGATTTGTGCTGGTTGAGGTTGATCCGCGTGCGTAATGATATGCAATAATTAAGTTGACAATACTATAAAGGCGTCGCTAGACGGTCTGTTCTAAAGGCGACCGCCACAGGCCTACAACAGAAGTCAAAGAATCTATAATATGTACAGTTATTATAAGGAAAGGTACAACCATAACTTTCTAGTTAACAAGTAATCGCGTTTTACAACAAATTTCATTAAATTAAACGCTATCCTCCACAATTTCTTTGTTCTCTACTATATGGACGGATGCATCTATAAATATGTTTAATTTAATCTTTGTTCACAAAAAACAAACAATTACTACCTACTATCCCCAACGATAAAAAGAAATGATGCAGAAAAACGAACGGCTCCTAACGTCGAATAGCCTAACTTTACCCCCGGGATATTTGAATGAGGAACAAAAAACTTTATTTTTTTGGAAAATGTCTCATCGCTTGCGTGAAAAAGTCTCAGGACTTCTTATTGTTTAGTCCCCTACAATAAACACCAATCAGTCACACAGTAGATTGAATCTCTTTATATTTTCCCTTATCCCTCACCAAGTCAGAATGAAAATTGTTATGAATCAGTTTTATATTCTTGGAAAACTTTACTTTTTTAACTTTGTTTTTACTTCGAGTATATTTTTGCAAGAGATACAAATTGCTACTTGCATTTTATTTTGAAAAGAGGGATGTAAATAATAAATGTTGGATTGAAAATAATCTCTTAATACACGCAAATTTTTTACTACTTTTTGCAATATAAAGTAAACAAATTACCTTAAACAAATCATTTCAAGAAATAAAAACTTAATATATTTATTCATGGCCAATCGGCTATATTCTAAAAAAAGGGCATTTTCAAAGGATACCTACATGACTCATAAGACCCTAAAAAGAGACGTCAGAATTGTATTGTATAACATGAAAACTTATAGGAATATCTTTGTTGCTGTTTCATCAATTTCACGTTCTTTTATGCTTTATATATTGATTTATTACTAGTTTCTTATATTGATTCCTACATAATATATTTCATTAAGGTAATGTAGTATAGTGTTGGGTGTAACCACGTCCATCTCAGTTCGTGTTAATGGTCATTATGTAGTCAATATAATTATTTTATTTTATTGACGCTGAGAGGTAGGTACCAACAAACACATTTTATTGTTAGGTAGATATATCAACCGTAGCGACGATTGGTTAGATTTATTTTATTAATCCAAAATATCATAAAATAGATCGTAAAAGTTGTATTGATTGGGTTAATTATTTTTATGGGAAGATATACTCCTAAAGGATTTCTTGTTTTGTGAAAAGATAGATGCCGTTAATCAATAAATTTTGAATTCGATTTATTGTAATTTGTTTAAATCACTTCGATTATTTTTTAGTACGCGGGAAGTGCCCATTTTTACAACCGTATAAAACATCGTGTTTTATATTTTATATTGGCGTGAATTATTGCAAATATTTCTAATAAACACTTTTGGTTATTACATTTGAATACAAATTAGTCAGCTTAATAAAGTACAAAACAAGAATCCGTCAGAAATCAGAAATTCTCAATTTGATTCGGTTTGCTAGAAACTGTTAAATTGTAGGCAACTGCACTCTCATTGGAATCAATTGAATAATTTATTTAAATTATTTAAAAAAAATAAATTAAAATTAATTTCTTATTATAAAGATAGGGCTAGCGATGGGAGAAATATGTAAATCCAGAAAATGTGGTCATCAAAGTATAGTTACTTGATCGATGCTACTTTTATGGAAGCTTTCACGGCCAGGGTCATCATATGATTAATTCGATGATTTTACCGAGCTTGGAGACTGTGGGCTATTCGTCGCTTTTTAATTTTGTTGATCAAAATCTAGAAAATGTACGTAGGTTCACATTTTCTCGTTTAGAATAGAGAATTATCTGGTTAGCTCATGGATACACATTTATGAATTAAAACATTAGTTTAATTAAAGTGGCATAAAGATATAGGTACAATTTCCTCATTTTACTGAACAAAAGTCATAATACAAAGTCGTCAAATAAAAGATTACCTTAATATAATTTTATTGCTTTGTTGGGATGAATATATCTCCATACGTAATTATATAAACCAATATGTATATAATCTTTGGGGGTAGGTAATAACTGATGAAGTTAGATGGTTAGGTGCGTATTAAATAAAAATAATGTGTGTGAATTTGGTAAGTATTTTATTTTTATATGTGCAATGTGTCACTGTCGAATTAATTTAACTAACGAGAACAGTCACATGATAGTGGAACATGAAAAAAGCTTCCGAGAGTTTCCGAAAAAATTGTAGAAATTGATCCTGAATTTAAAAAAGAAGAGTCAAAATTGAGATTGGAACATAGGTACTACGATAAATTGTCAGAGACTTTAAGACACAAATAAATTAATAATTCTCCAACCAACTATCGATTTTTTCCTTCTTTCTTGAAGACGAGTTGTTGTAATTAACCATTATTCAGAAATTATTATTTTGTAACTGTAGGTGTACTGAAAGTAACTTTCGCTGTTACTTTTCGCTGTAACAGTATCAGAATATTACTCTGTATCTGTTCCACAATACTTTTCTCTTGTTTAAATCTGTATAATAAGTATACTCGTGTATAGTACCTCTAGGTATGATATGTATAAAGAGGAATCGGTATGTGTATAGTAGGTTGGTAATAATAACCATCCAGTAAATTTATTGTGGTTCATTCAAGGCATCTTTGAAAATTACACAAACTTTTTATTACTATCTTCTACATAAATAATACTCAGAATGGTACATTTTATAAACGGTAGTACATTGATGTGCGATCAGCATTGGCGTTACATTTTCTTGTATTTTATTATATTTTTATAACTAGATCCCCTTCCTATGCTTCCTCCTTCTCTACCATAAATATTTTATAGATACAAGGTAATCGTATATTAACTATGTAATGTAATTTATTTGTTTTAAGGGTGTGCTAATGTATTTAATTGTGAACGGGTGTTATTGGTTTTGTGTATTGTATATTTTTGTATTAATGTACCTGTCAAAATTTGTATTTATGACTGTGTCTGTTCCATGTGAATAAATAAATAAATATTACAACATCACGTTTCACGTAACTTTCTGGGGTTGGACAATGGACATGGTCTCCACTAGGAGTCGTCGTCATTCTGCCTAAAAGCCTGGACTTTGACGGCCTTCATCTTCCCTCTGATCTATTTTTAAAACTCCAACAAAAATATGACAAATTCTCTTTGCTGTACCTCATTCCTACCGCGCAAAATTAATCAAAAAGACATTCAGAATGGCAGTCACGTCATCGATGGAAAACTTGAAAAATATATTATGGAAATTAAAATATAAAAGAAAATTCGATTAAATATAAAACAATGTGGGCGAAACCCGAGAGTCGCCAGAGAGCAGTTTCCATATGACATGAAAAAATAAACGCAAATACAAAAAATGTTAAGCTTGATAAAATCACTTTCTTGTGTAGAGCCACTGAATTTAACACGCGTATAAGTTTATTCGTTGTGAAATATAGAGCAATATCTGTAATACCCCGTCATAAAATACAATAAAATAAGAAAACATTGTTTATCGTTTATACATAAGAGTAGAAAATAAGATAAATATAATAAAAATCAGAGCAGTTCCTATGAAAAAAAAATATATATACGACTCTTTGTAATATTTTATTCACAGTTTTTGACTTTTGTCATCTCAAATTATTAAAGAATGTATAAAAAGGTAGAAAATCGAATCATAAAATCAATGTTAAAATTATAGAAAAACATGGTACCTTTTTACAATTTGGTACTCCATTTAAAAAAAAATATTGTGAGCGGTTATTGTAATCTTAGGTTGCATTTGATTTTTTATGAATTCTTTCAAAATAATAAAAAAAATAATATATGTAGTTTCTTTTATTAAACTATCAAAACATTTTGTGTCCTTTATTACTACAAAATGATACACGATTCCATTACAAAAGGAGTCAACGCCGTTTGACATATTTTATTGACAAATTAAATATTAAATTAAAGTATCATAGTCTGGCAGTCAAAACGTAAAACCCTAAAATTGACTTAATCGATTTTTTCATCAAGGTGCCGCACAAAAAATTACTCATGTGATGCAAAAGAAGTAATGAGATTGGCCTGCTATTCTGTAAAATATGTCTATTTTGTACGCAATGATAATTTTTTGTGCGACTCTGAACAAACATTTGCAAACTTTTGGTGTGCAACACAATAATACTGCTGCTTGTAAGCCTAAGTTGTGTGCAATAGGTAATGATGTCTATCAATTAAATTGAACATAGACGTCCCATAAAACTAGATATCTCTAATATACTGAGGTCCAGAGACTCTGTTGGTCAGTGGGTGGAAAATTGGTTGAAACATAAAGCTGAAAAAGCTGCGTGTAAAGCTTGGCGACTCCAAGTGCCCGACTAGGGATAATGGAGCAATAATCACCGAGTGAAATAAAACAATTTTTATAATTTGTTGTTCGTTTTTCATTTTTGCACAGCTGTAATGTCACAATGTTTCACAGTTGGTATGTAATACTTTTGTATCCGCGGGTGGTAAGAATTTTCGTCACATTAGAGGCCACCTCGCGAACTGCACAAAGAATGTTAATTCACCTCAAACGATCCTTCGACTCATCAATTAACTTAACGTGAAAGTATAAATAATATGGGTTAAAAAAAAGGAATTTTGAAATTCCTACTTGTGTACCACCAGCGAGCTACCTGGAAAGATGTTATTAATGGCTATTAATTTTTTGTATTCAACAAGTTTGGTACAGAGCCTCTTATTTTCAGTTCATTCTTGAGACATTTTTCGCCGAACAATTGAGGCTAAAAATATTTCTGTTTATTAAAAAAAAAACACAACATTCTCATGTTTCCTTATACAGCCAACAAGATGAAATGTTAAGTATCATTTTTCCTAAATTGCGAATATTTATGGGCTCGTTTCCATGTTCTGATTTATTTTTGTAAATATGTAGTTCAAAGTTCAAATATTTTCAAGGAATCTCTAGAATTCAATTTATTTTTTGAGCAGTATATAATATTTCAATAATATAACACAATCAGACAAATCATACAAAGCTGCTCACTAGGGCGAACTTAAGCAATGATGCGATTTCTTCCAGTTAACATATTCATGGAATTTATACGACTTACTTGTACCCATTTGTATGTAATCGCAAATATATGATATGCCTGGTTCTTGTAAGTGTCGACTTTTGATATAGGTAGGTACTTATTAAGTTTTGAAAAAGAAAAATGATACACTTTATTTACACCTGACATACTTACGGTTATTTAAATTACTTTTTTTTAACGATTTTAATTTTAAATTACACCGATGGCTTCTGGTTTTCTAAGGGTTGATTTTATTACAAGATGGTATTCGAACAATTTGACGGCGAGCTTTTTCACGGGCAGGAATAATAGCTTCGGTCACAGGATCTTTTGAGTTTTATGTGAAATAATTATTTTACTCCTTTTATTTTTCTTCGTAAGTTTGGAGTTAATTAATTGAATATTTAATTAAAAAGGAAGCCGCTACTGGTGGTAACATCAGCAATGTCATCCATGAAATGTTTTTATTGTTGTTTTTATGTCTCATATAAAGGTGGTCCCAAGGACCTAATATTTTAATTACCTACACAAAGCCCAGTAAAAGTCATGATTCTTCGGTATTTGTGCAAATGTATGTGTAATCACGATACCTCATACATCTTCTTCACCTCGTCATAAGGCCTCAAAGCGCCTGTATATCGTCCTCAGAGGGCCTCGTCTTTTGTAGTCTCTCAGACTCCTGAAAATTTATACCAGTAGGGTGGATAGCATTGCATGCCTTTATTGAAACTACATAGGTACCTATATACTAATGATTACAATTTGTACAAAATCCACTAGGTAGGTATTTTAGTAAAATTAATAAAAAGTGTCTGTAATGCTTATTCATTAATTAGGATTGTTTTATTGTTTTTATACAACCTTCTTATCCAAAAATATATTGTTCCGATATTTACGTGTTCCGATGTATGTAATAAATAAATAAATATTATAGAAAATATATGACTATCGTTGTGATCGTTAAAAAATATAGGAAAGGAGAGATAAGATGATAAAATCTGGACGGCATTTAATAGAACAGATAAAGCAAATAAATGAATAGTTATTTTTCCTACACCTACATACCTATTGTATTGTTTTATAAATAACCAACTTCTGTTTATTAAATAAAGAAAATGATGGCTTCTGTTTGGTGCAGAGGAGGTATTAAAATATCTTAGATCAAGATAAACCCGAAAGGGAAAAAGAATTCCAAATTTGTGACACCTGACATAAGTGGAATTTCTTTGCATAACCGAGGCGGTATTAATAAAATTCAACTAAAAAGGCAAGAAATGAAATCGACCGAGTCAAATAAACAAAAAAAAAAAATAGTCGAAACACCTTTGAGCGGTGCGTTTGAATAATATTTGTTTTATATTATTACCCAAGTATATTTTATATTATAAATTTGATTATGCGTCTACATTTATTTCGGATTTAGGCAACTCTACCCAAAACCACCTGGGGTTATCTGATTTATTAAACGCGATACCAATCTCCAGATAAGGATAATGTAATAATTAAAAATTAAAATTCAAATAATTGATATCAAACTGTACTGTAATAAAATTATACGAAAGTAGGTATTTAATATAAATTTAGTTTGGTAGGCAGATTATACGAAGCTCATGCATTCATGCTATGTTCACACCTGTCAACTGTTGGAAAATATGGTTTCAAATTTAAATAAAATATTAAGAACATTGTACCCACTTACGATATGCCGTTATTTTTGACGGAAAAAATTATTAAACCAAATATTTGATTCATTTTTATTATTTTACTTTTTTTATATTCACCTATTATAGACCCAGAGGACGATCACCTTTGCGATGGACGGACCAAGTTACGAAAACTGTTGCCCCCTCCATCTACAGGGCAGTGCATCTTGCCGAGGACAGTAGAGCTGCGTGGCGGGGATTAGTCAAGCAACGGGTGTTTGGAGATCGCGACCCTCAGCAGTGAGGAAATCGACAAGAGAGAGAGAGAGATATTCACCTATTTATTTACTTTTGGTGGTGGCTGGTTGCCTGGTTGGTAACGCGCTCGATTGTTAATCCAGTGGGCGCGGTTTCAATCCCCGACTTACTCCACTTCACAACACAAGCTT
Organism: Ceraclea dissimilis; assembly: GCA_963576895.1. NCBI lineage: Eukaryota > Metazoa > Arthropoda > Insecta > Trichoptera > Leptoceridae > Ceraclea > Ceraclea dissimilis. The sequence continues at coordinate 10,750,605 of OY756369.1, forward strand.
TCAAGCTTTCTGTGAAGTGTGAAAAGATGTATTTGGGTTTATTTCGATAAACCCAGATTCATTTATTAAATAAAAAATAAAAAAATAAAATAAAAAAATATATATTTACACTTTTGGCGAACTAGATACAGAGAAATGTTAACATTTCAAATTTAAATCATAACATTTGTTCACTAGGGGGAGTTATTACGGTGTACTTTTTCTTTGAAACCTGTATTTTATTTGCCAGTTTATCTTGGATAGTTAAGGAAAATTGTATTTTTATTAGAAAAGTTGTAGAGTATTGGGGATGCGTTTTTTGGAATGCTGAATCCAAATCGAAATCAGGCATGCCTTAAGACTTACGTATTTTCTGGCTGTCTTTGTGTGTGTGTTTGCTGTCTGTGTGTTTCTTTGTTCGTTTGACGTAAGTATTTGGACACTCGCGATATATTCATTGACAATAGTTTGTCCCTACAATAAAAAACAACAACAAAAAATTGCCTCGGCATAGAATGAAACCCATACTGGTATTTTAAATTTATATTAGATCTAATTTTAGTACACAATTCTAGACTCACAGTTTTTCGAATTCGTGCGTCTGACGGCTGGTTTGATGATGAGTGCCGTAACAAGAAAAGAACCATGAGGCGACTGGAGAGACGGTACCGAAGCAGTGGAGATGCAACGGATAGAAATAACTGGATTGCTGCGCAGAAGGATTACAACCATGAAGTAAACGGGAAGAAGTCTTCTTTCTGGAAAGATAAGATTGACAGTGAAAAGAAAAATCCCAAACAACTATGGCAATCTCTTAATGTAATATGCGAACAGAAGAAGGGACAATCATTGTCAACTAAATCTGCTGAAGATCTTGCAGAGTTTTTCAAGACCAAGATAGATGTTATTCAAAGTAAAGTGGAAAATGCATGTAGTGTACAACCAAGTGAGAGGGCAACAAGCTCCTTGGATAGTCTCACACCGACAACACTGACTGAAATGGATGCAATTATTATGAGCACGAAAAACAAACAGTGTGAGCTTGATCCTATACCAGTTTGGTTGCTGAAAAAGTGTAAGGATGCAATCATGGGATTTCTTGTACATTTCGTAAATAGTTCGCTCTTGGCATCTCGTGTGCCACAGTTCCTGAAGTGTGCACATGTGACACCAATTCTTAAGAAGCCTACACATGATCCAGATGTTGAAACAAACTATAGACCAGTATCTAATCTTCCATATCTCTCGAAACTGCTGGAGAAAGTTGTAACCAGAAGATTGGGCAGTTACCTGGATGAGAGTGCCCTGTGGCCTGCGAGGCAGTCTGCTTACCGAAGGAATCACTCAACGGAGACAAGCATCACAAGGATGCTGTCTGATATAACTGTGTCAAACGAACAGGGTAAAGCTACCCTGCTATGTCTGCTGGATATGAGCGCAGCATTTGACACAGTGGACCACCATATATTACTAAATAAGCTGGAGAGGAGGTTTGGACTTGGTGAGAAGGTCATCGAATGGTTCAAGTCATATCTAACGTGCCGTTCCCAGATTGTAAACTTCGGAGGCGCAAAGGCGGAGCCAAGATCTCTTAACGCAGGCGTACCGCAGGGCTCCGTGCTGGGACCCCTGCTCTTCGTGCTTTATGTGGATGAAGTGGAGAACATAGTTGAGGGTTTTGGTTTGAATGTATGTGCTTATGCAGACGATATACAGATATATGCTTCTGTTGCACCGGGTGAACAGGATGAGCTTGAACGTACCTTTCTGCGTTGCATCGATGCAGTGGCCAGATGGATGGCCTCAAATAGACTATGCCTCAATGCTGATAAGACAGAATTTATGTGGATAGCGTCGAATAGACGACAGCATCTTATCAGAAATAGTGAGATTGTAGTTGGAGAGACTCAAGTAAAGCCTGTGTCTTCACTTAGAGTTCTTGGTGTGATTGTTGACAGTAGCCTGTCAATGGCTGACCAGATCGGTGCCACGGTTAGGAATGGTTTCTTTCACTTAAGACAAATCAAATATGTTAAACGTTGTCTCACAAAAGATAGTCTTAAGACATTGGTCAATGCTTTTGTAATATCAAGATTAGATTATTGTAACATTATATATACTGGATTGCCGGGTGTACAGGTGAGTCGGTTGCAATGCCTCTTGAACGCCTCCGCTAGACTCATTATGGATGGTAATAAATATTGTAGAATAACTCCCCTACTCAGGGAACTACACTGGCTTCCAGTGTGTGCCAGAACTGAATACAAAGTATGCGTGTTGGTATATAAGGCTATCCATGGTGAGTCGCCCCACTATATTAAAGAAATGTGTGTGAAAAAGAATATGGGCTGGAGGCATCGGACACTGAGGTCGGCTATGAGTCTAGCACATGAACTAGAAGAGCCGAGGAGGGCAGTTTCTACGGGTTATGGTGACCGTGCATTCTGTGCAGCGGGCCCAAGCCTGTGGAATGCCCTTCCACTCGATGTTAGGTGTGCCAAAAGCCTGGAGGAGTTCAGGAGGTTGCTAAAGACTCACCTTTTTGTGCGTACCTACGGGTCAGTCACTGGTTAGCCAATGATAGGTCAAGTTAGCCGAAACTGATTAGATTAATTCATTTTTATTATTTTGTTTTGTGACGATCCTATGTGGTGATTTAATTATCATTTTTACTGTTTCTGACGATCCTATATGGTGAAAAGAAAAATGTACGGTGCCCTTGGGGCGATTTTATCGCTAAACGGCGCCTAAAGTTGTCCGATTATTATTACAGTTTTTGTTCACTGGAAAAATGTTAACAGACAGACTGAACCATAACGAAATGAATTCATTTGTTACTCATATACCTACTTTCTTATCTGTTAAATAATGCGACTAGAGAGGATAGTTGGTAGGTGTTAATAGTATTACAAATTCTAATTTAAATTTAAACAACATATTGTTAGTTTATATCAAAATTATTAGGAAATTATGCAGTTGCCTTTTTTTAATCCGATTAATTCTAGTATTAATTTCATTAAATAGTCATGCGATAAAATATATTATAACAGTTATAAGGATGGTAACAAATTATAAGTTTTCAATACTATTTAATAAATTTAATTAAATTACTTAAGTATTGGGACATAAATTGCAAATTATGCATAGGAATCTAATGTGATAAATAGTAAATTCTACGTTTTAAGAAGACGAAAGATTTTAAAAATATCCTCATAATATTAAAATTAGTGTTTTCTTCATTATGTTTCTGTATTGCAATTTACAAAGAAGAACACAAAAAAAAAATAAAAAAATCGAGCAAATTACTTATTTATTAGATTGGAGGATTTTTTTCCAACTTACAATGATCCATGAAATTAGACCATTAGGAATGGCATGGGAAAATCTGTTACGAACGTTCTTCTATCAGTCTTTCTAGCCTTTATGTGTTTTCGTATGGAATCTTAAAAGTAAATTGTAAATAAGATTTCCTTCTTTTCAATTAGTAGTTACTTAATTATATTAAGAGGTGCCCATAAGGATACTCGATGTCTCCCGCAGGCCACAGATGTTAAAGAGTGGTGGTACTACTTTTCTGGTTACAAAATTGTCTTTGTTTTCTTTCTTCCCTCCCTAATAATTGTGCCGGTAACGAACCAAAATCTAGTAGGTAAATTACTAACATACCTTTATTTACGTTTTATTTTTTTATTGCTGAATTCAGTCTTTATGTTACAGAGGATGTCTTGTATTGTGCACATGAAAGCTCCCCTATCTACTAATTAAGCACTATTTAATCCCTTGGTTAGACGGCACCGGGCACCCCCAAAATAAAAAACATCAATTAAGGGTTGGTTTAGTTATGTATTTTAGACAAAAGTAATGTATTTTGATTTACATGAAATTAGTTAGTACCTCCTATACTTATTTGTACCTATTGAAGCTTTCCTTAGTAATGGAATTTGAAAAAGTGAGTAGGTTATATTTTATTGATTATCCAATTAGGTATTATGTCTATGAATAAAATTCCTGATACTAATTGCGTCTAATTTTATTACAGGCATATCTATATACATAACAGTGATATATAATGACATCTAATTGCCTTGCAATTAGTTGGTCAATAGTACTTGCAGAATCGATGTTAGTAAAGTATTTTTAACTAACTTGTACTAGGTAATTGTTGTTCTTTTAAAAAGTTATTCTTTTTTCTGTCTTTGACTTTCCTCTTTTTAGACACACTTCGTGCATTTGTCATCATATTCATGCTATTTGTCGTATTTATGCAATTTTTTATTCTACCCCCTTTCGCATCTCTTGCCGGGTAGGTAGAATTATGTGAAATTCACAATATAATATGACTACATACTTTGCGTGTGGCGTAATGGTAAAAAGTATTTCCCGGAATTTGTCAATATTGAGACACGTGGAATTGAAATATGTAGGGTAGGTAGCGAGATTGTTAAATATTCTCTGTATTTAGAGAGAGAGGTTGAATAGAATGAGATGTTAGGTGGTTGGGTACCAGTACCTAATACAACGGTGAATACCTTGTATTGCCTTTGGCCGTTATGTTGCCATCGTAATAAAAGACAAGTCTTGTACTCAGTACCTACCGTCTAAAGAACTAAGGGTGGAAAATTTTAATAATGCAACGTATCGTAATGGGATCGGAGAGGAAAACCCTCTGGGCATTGAGGTCTTGAATTATTCTTAATGTGTGGCTTTGTAAAGGGAGACATGTGTGTATCTAGTGTCTAAGTATGTATTCAAATATATAGATTATTTTATAGTGTTAAATATATTGTAATTGTTATGGAACTATGGGACACTTTTCTCAGTTTCACACAGGTGTTTCTTTCTATCTGAAAGATCTGTAATTTATTTTTAAATGCTATGCTTTCTTTACTCTTTAATATCATGGCGTTTCTAAAAAAGAACACAATAGACAAATGCACTTTGTTTGTTCATATCAGTGACTGCTCGATAATTTGGTGGACTTACAAAATTGTGGAATTTATAGAGTCACCTCTTCATAAACTCTTTTTATAAAAATGTATTGACAGTATCACAGTAAATACACCTTTGTTCACTTCGCAGTAAACTGGAAAATCTTGTGTCGTATACAGAAAATTCTAGTACAGAACTACTACTAATAGGTAGGTCTGATTGGTGCCTACCTATGAAAGTTGAATAGAAACTTGTTAAATTTTTTTTCGCCGTTAAACAATGCCTACTTACCGGTGCATTGCTATAATAATAAAGCTAGGTAATAATTTAAACAGTAAGATATAAAGATCTTGTTTATTTTTTTCTAAAGGTAGATAATGTTTGAGAATACGATTTATAAAATTTACTTAAAGTATCTGATTGCATACATTAAAGAACTAGACGTGTTTATCAGAACGTTAAGGTTGGAGTTATCTCACTTTATAAAACACCACAACCCCTTTATGTCGGGTCGTTTAAATTTAAATTTGTACCCTAATCTCTAGTGGTTTCAACGAAGTACGTAGTCGTATTATTACATTTTATTTCTATTGTATGCAATTGTGCATTGTTCAATATTGCCATCCTAGGCGACTGTATTGTTACGGTTTTTTAAAAGCGTTTTTTTCTTCTGTAATAAGATTATGAATAAATCATCGCTATTAAATGTTATCTTGTTGGGGAAAACTTAAAAGAAAATTAGATACTATTTATACTCTTAAGATATAAAATACAAATAAAATAAAGAATATACGTTTTTCGAGTCATTACCGTATTAAAAAATCTTGCTTCGTTTATTTGTTTTCATTACATTTCTAAATTTCAGACAACCACACTCTTAGAGTAAACGAAATTTTTTTAATCCGGCAACTCTTACTTGGAAGATATATTAAGACCAGCTGTTTTCTGTAATTATCTCATAGTAATAAGTCCGACAGACATTTTGTAGAAAATTGATAAGAATACGGTACATATGGTACATCATGGTATTTACATAAAATGGGAAAACTAGCAACAAGTACTGAATAAATCAAAATCTTCAACTGAGGGTTTGAAATTTACTTGGATGTAGGTATTTACTTAATTGCAAATAAACGCGACCGTACAAGAACCTTTTGGCTCTGTTATAGCTGTCCAAGGACGGACGCGTTTTGAGTAAAATGAATCGCAGAGTGTGTGTGACGAATCAATTGAGTGTGGTGGAAGCAAACATTGGGTAAGGATCTGGAAAGTCTGTCATTTTGTTCTTTTTGTCTACCCCGTAAGCGACACAATTTAAGTAGATAGAATAGAATAGAATATTAAATTGGTCAAGTCAATGAGGTTTCTGTACTTATTCTGTACTTCTGTACTTATTACGCCAAGAAAAAAGCGTTGTTCAGTAATATCTCGTAATCTGGTAACGACAAAAGATAGTTATTTTTACATTTTAAAAATGAAAATTTCCAACAAGTTTCTATCTACAAACCACCACAAGACTACTTCATCTACTGGGGATTTAAATTGGCGGTTTTGGATTCCAATCTTGGACTCAAGCCAAGTACGAAATGTAGAATTATTGTATCTTTCCGCTACATTGGGTATGTATCTGTATCAAATCACTAGGCTCTCATTATATACCTAATGCAAATTGTAGGTACATATTTAGAATTCAGAAATAAGTAGGTGTGGGTGTAAATATAACATTTTTTTTCCTTTGGTCATGGTGCTATCTTTTTTTAGCTTACCTGTCATTATTTTTTCTACTGAGCTTACAGATCCAATTTTTAAATTACAGAAATTTTCATACTTAAGAAGTTTTTAGTTAAAGAATATATAACTCGTCATTTTTTAGTACTTGTAGGAAAATTAATACTATGGTTTACAGACACTATACTACTACTATAGCATCATACCCAAAAATGGGATAACTAGTGCATGCCATACGAGTATACAGCACACACAACATCTCTTTGCGCCAGTAGGATTTTCACTAGTTACAATTTTCATAGCTACATACATGGTTAAGTCAGTTTCTGAAATACCACGAGCAGATAACGTAACTGTTTAATAAAATCATCATAATCAGCCTTCTGCAGTCCAGTATTGGACGAAGGCCTCCCTTCTCGACTTCCACAGTTCCTGTCTGCAGCCACCCTGTGCCACTGGTGTCCGGCCACTTTCTTTACGTCGTCGGACTATCTTGATTATGGTCTCCCTGGGTTTCTGCATCCGGTCATCTGTTGTTCTTGTCTTGTCCAGCCTTGTTCCACTTTACTGAGGCTGTTTTATGGGCTACATTTGTCAACTTTTCCACTATCTAATCAACTCAAAGTATCCTTCTCTCCATTGATCGTGAATTGAAATCTTCTTCTTCTTCTACTTCGTCAGCCCTGGTCCCTCCACTGCTGGATATAGGCCTCTTCCATTCGTTTCCAGTATTTTCTGTCCCTCGCCTCTCTGACCCACTGTCTACCCGCTACAGAGGTCACGTCGTCTGCCCATATTTTCTGGGGCCTTCCGACACCTCTTCTGTTTTCCCATGGCCTTAATTTTACGAGTCTGGGAGTCCATCCATTCTCGTCTTGTCTTGCTATGTGCCCTGCCCATTGGCATTTGAGTCTTGCTGTACGATCCATGACGTCGACAACTTGGGTTCTTCGTCTGATTTCCTGATTTCCTCATCCCTCAATTGAAATAATAAGAATAATTCTTCTACCTATTATACTCTCGAAAGTTTTATTATTAACCCTCGAGGGCCTCCCACTTGTCAGCAGAAAACTGAACAAATAGCGGATTTGATTATTTGACTTTTACTTTTTTCCGAACTATACTTACCTATTAATAATACGAGTATAGTTACATTATGAGTTATGGCAGGAGTTTAGTAGTGGTGCTTACCTTCCACTATACAATACTTGGTATTACAAGTACAAAGCAAACAGGAAATATTACATTTTAATTCTGCATAGAGTGATTTGTTACGTCATAAGGGCGCGAGGGGTTGATAATATTCGAGCAAACACATCAACCATTCATTATCTCGAAACTATTTCGTTGAACATTGTTGTACAATGTGTCTATGAATAATTAATATAACAGGAAGGCATTTGAATGTATTACTGAATCCGCGTAAGTTCTAAAACTAAGGCATTCTAGAAATTCTGTAGGTGACTTATGAACATGCTTCTATTTTAGGCTAGTATATTATAATCTGCATGCTACAATAGCACAACACAGGGCAGAGAGTAAATATTAATAGGTCTAATTCAATAACTTATTGAGTGTGTCGTAAATTCATATTACTATAAAATAATTAAAAAAGAACATCTTATTTCAGTTATTACGCGCTTTACTTAAAATTCACATAACTTCACTGTAATATGAAGGGTAAAAACCTTTTTTGGGAGTTTATGCATTCTCAATTAAAATTTCTCCAACAAACATTGTCATGCATTTTTCGGTATCTAATAACTTTGTGAGATGATACACTATATTATCCCAAGAAAACGATTGGTAAAAAATGGAAACGTCATATCTTCTTACTCTTTTTACGAGTTGTCTGAAATTTCTTGAATAAAAAAATGGCAGACATTTCGTTCGATGAAAATAAAGTATTATATAAAGTTTAACTTTTACTACACTCAACCATAATAATATAACAGTTGATATCAAACTGGACACGCAAACTTCCTGCTTTGGCCGGCGATACTTGCGCTGTGTGCTTTCGTAGTAGGCAGAGCGTATTTCACAGCCCATTTGGGAGGCGATATCGGACACGAACATACAATAAACTCTCGAATATATTCAAATAAAGGCCTAGGCGACTTGCAAAATACTCCAAATAATGCCTTATATTATTATTAGGTAGGTTATAATATTATTAAGTTGGACCTATTTTGTTTTTGCTCGTATTATAGGTAGGGCCTACCTGTATAATATAGTGTATAGGTTCCACGTACTTGTTCTTGTTTACGATATCGTTTGGTACGTAACATAATACATTATGCGTTAGCCTTGAAAGGGTTAAGTTGGTTTATGTAATCCATATTTAACTTACTTACACTTTAATGCTGTTATAAGCAATAACAATTTATATTACTAGGTATGCTGCTCAGACTACTCTTTGTTACTTCCGAAAATCAGGTGGGAAGAGGTACTTAATACGAACGTTCGGTCTTCTCATGTTCTATTCAGGAACTCTAAAAGATAAAATAGCAGTCTCATACCAAAATCTGCAATAAGTTGAAAACTTTTTTACGTTTCGAATATAAGGTTCTCGATTTCGTTCCCATTCAATGGAAAACGCGAAAAAGACATTCACATGTCCCATTAAAGTTTTCACTAAAAGCTGTACATACTTAGTATTATTTTGAGCAATTTGACATGAGAGAATAAGTTATCATGAACTGATACAATAAACGTAACCGTACCCTAATAAAAGAAGAAGATTTTTTCAGTATTATTCCGTTGAGTCATAATTATACACATATAATATACATATGTAGCTACTATTTTGATATTTTTTTAAATATAAAATCAAAGCGGAAACTTTTAATATAGTTTACGTGCGCACAAACACGTGGAATTCGAATGGCTTATTTTTTAAGCATACAATAATATCAATAACATTAAATTAGTCGGCGGTGTGTTTTATAATATAAAGACTCGTGATATAAAAAATAAAAATATATAGGGTATGCAAAATTCTTTAGTAACAGAGATCGAATGAGATCCGTAATATATTTTATAGAATTCTTTTCAAAGTCCATGCAAACGCCTACAGTGCTGTTATTTTCTTTTACTCCCTTTTGTCCTCTCCATGGAAAAGCGGCAATTTTCAAAAGAACTCTTTGATATTTGCACCATACTACCTACAAACGATCGTCAATGAGCGAAGCGCGGTGTCTGTACAGATACAATTCAATGCAACGTCATATCATACTTCGTTTACATTTTTTATATTAATTCATTTTGAAAAACACGGATGAATGACTGTTTTTGCTTACTGTGAATTCTATAGCACCTATGTACTTTTCTGTTTATCCTCTGTATTATCAAAGTAAGTTTTTTTTTAACCAAAAAAGTGAGAAAATTAAACAATAAATGAACATGGTAATTCCCTATACAATGTACTTACAATACCTTAAAATTAGCACCGAAGTATTTAGTTTTTCTTAAAAAATTATAGCACGTTAAATACGATTCTAAAGTTTTTGGTTCTGAAGTAAAAATAGCGCTAAATAGGGACCAATAACAGATGGGCATCCAGAATTTGCGAATGGAGACCACGGCTTCACATAATACTCGTACATTGCAACTGTACCTGGTAGTCAAATAATAGATGAGGCTAGAAAGCAGAAAAAAAATAAGAGAATATACATACTACACAGTAAGATAATAGAAGAGCCATAGGGCAGTGGAGGAAAAATAAAGAAGATGATTATGGAAAAAATAAAAAACAAAAACCGTTAGAAATATCTCATACTGTTACTGTTATTTACTAGTTGTTTGGTTATAGGTAGTTTATACGTATTTGTCTCCTAATATTTCCAAGGAGATCTAAGACACAAGATCCTTTTGTAATTCCATAAGTAACGCAATGAATTTGACAATGTAAGTTACTCGGATTGATAACATTGTAAAAAGTACACCAAACATGACTTAAACTTTGATAATATATCATTAGAAAGAGACGTGTGCTTATACAAGACTAGAAATGTCATTCAACTAACCAAGATTTTACAAAGCAAAACCAACAAGACACTACAATTTACATGCCCTAATAATTTCATTGGCAAAAGGGTTGCTTTAATAATAATATGTCGTATAGCAGATCCAAAAAATAAAGTAATTCAAACCCTTAGTGGAAGGGGTGGTATAAGGCTTATAATATCAAAGGCAAAGGTTATATTTATTTAAAACGGATGAATAAATTGTTGTACTTGCCATGTATGTTGGTAGTAGGTAGAGGGATTTTTTTACGAAGGTTGAGTTGTATTATCAACCAATGAATGGAATGCAAACCATTCGAAATACTGAGGGAATCTCATTTCAAGAGGAGGAGAGATTAACAAAGGACTTCCATCATACAATCACTATACCTACTCATTACCTACTCAAGCTAATTATTATTATATGGAGTTTGATAGATCCCTCGCAAAAAATAACATATGAACGAATATGTGCAAATATAACTCATAAGGTACCCTTTGAGTTTTTATCGTTAATGTTTCTTGAAGAGTTTAAGGGGAATACGAGTATTAATATATTACAACATAAAAAAAACGAAGGTTAATATTTCGATACATTAAATACATAGAGCAAAGGTTTTTGTAAGCTATTCGAGCGAATCCATTTCCATCAGATATCATTAAAGAAATGGATTTCATAGTAGATATTACAAAGTAAGTACCTTGCACCTACAATATCTACATAGTTTGTATGATTATAAGAGGGCATTATTACTAGAAAGCTCATAATATCTTTCCTTTCAAATCTTACAATTTGGCTTTTGAATTTGCTTTCAATATTGTGTATATTACAAATATTGCTAGACGTAGGTATGTCTTTCAGACGGAACTCTTCGGATATGTTGTATTTTTTTTAATAGATACCTTGCATTATAAGATTTGTAATATAGAAGTTTCAAACCTATTTCATTAATGATTTCGGAAGCGATAGATAGTGTTTTATTTGTATTCCAGTTAATTAATTAGTTATTTTACCTTCAGAGCCCTCTTGAAAAACGCAGGTCAAAAACACAGAAAAACGTTTGTCAATATTGACGCTCTTTTAGCAAGATTTTGTGAATATTGTTTTCAACTTAATTCAAAATACAAATTTATATAGTAAGTACAGTATTTTTTATCAAGATTAGCTGAAACAGATCACAATGCCGATAAAATCGCGTGCAGCTTTAAGTACCTGGAGCTTTATATTTTTAGTGTGATTTTAATATCTTTTAAATAAATAAAAACATAATTAATTAGTGTGGACATAATAATTAAAACTGTTAACATCTCATTAAATATTTAATGTTTATTTTGTACTTATTAAATTTCATTATTTCTCACACATATATTATTTTAACATGACTGTTAGAAATACCCATAATAATAATTCTAGTAGACTCCTTTGGGAGTAGAAATATGTATGAATGTAGTGTAGTTATTACAGTAGTAAATATTTTACTATGAAGGCATGTGATAAAACAAACGCTATAGTAGATATGGTACATGGAATATTTCTAGGTACTATATTATTTTATATAGAACCATTGTCGTGGTCTCAAAAAAGAACAGATACTTTTCGAAGATTAATGCTGGAATATACCAACATTTTAGGGTAGAAATCGCGGATAAAGGAGCAACCTATCATTATTTTTTCTACAACTATTGTGACGGGTGGCTCCCATCTCCGCTATTACTCACCTAAAAAGTTGATAAAATCCGGCATTAGAATTTTCTATCTACAGACTCTTGCAGAGAATTAATAAAATAGGTACATAATCACATTTGTAAAACACAAAAATCAAACCAATTGGCAATATTAAGAAAGAGTATTATAGCCATAGGCATATGATACCGACAATGTACCTGGCTCAGTGCGACAACGATGATCTCCCAGAGTTGGGATTTTTATTCCTCTTATCTTGCCCCGACCAAGCAACCCTTCACTGATTATAAAGGAAAAGTCACTTTCGAAGTCAGACCAAAAGCTCAACCAAACATTATTATGATATCTGAAAATGATTTTCCGTGATAAAGGCAGGTCGTATTTTGTTCTCTACAAAGTATTGTAAGTATACCTACTCAATCCATAGGTTTTATAGGGCAATGACCATCACCATACCAATATAATAATAATATTATGTACACTGAACCAACTTTGTTTCCCCAGTATTGAGTTGGCGAATTCTTGAGATATGACTAGTTCCTTATTACACAAGAATGTGTGACATTCTATAAATCAATTTCATATGAGAAATTTATTGATTCCAGGAAAATTCTATCATACTATTTATATCATACTAAATAAGGCATATCGTTAAAACAATAGGTTGAACCTACCGTACATATTTTCGATGTGAAGGATTTATTATGATTTTCCGATTCACATTGTTGTATATAAATAACATTAAATTTAATATTATTAAATTTTGCAACTAGCAAACTTAATTTAAGCGAATAGTAAGGGAGGAACTTTTTTGTTCGACAGGTACACCAAGGAAATAGGTATACAATATTATGCGTATGTGTAAGAAAATATGGCTTAATCAGTGAAGAAATAACTTCAGTAGACTTCACTTGTAGCTTTCTACTGGTACGGGTACTTAAAAAGAAATATACGTATAATTACTAGGTAGAGTTACATAGTATGTATGTTAATAATAACTTGTGACAATGATAACTAAATTATATATTGGCACAGTGCATGCGATGTAAGTACGAAGTACGAAGAAGTAACGCAACTGATTATCAGATTTTACATAATAGTCCCTGCTAGTTAAGAGTATGCATACCGACATTTCAAAAATTTCTAAAAACGGGAGACCTAATATCTCGACAACCGCTACTAAATATTCTTCGGAACAAAATAGGGTAGATGCATTGAACCTTTATATAACCGTATATAACCGTAAAATATTTTTTTTTATCTTGTATAGATTTCTCAATTTTTTTTATTAAAAACACCTCTGATCTATTTTCCGAAAGACGGATACTCGTTTCCCGAAAGTCGCGGAGTATTTTTTTTTATACCGATAATATGCATTAAAATCTAGGGAATAACCGTAAAAGATTTTGATAGACGTAAAATTGACCCCAAAAAATGGAAAAAACGCTATATTTACCATTTTATCGTGCGATTGTCACGCGATTTTGAACCTTAATGCCGTGGGAAAAGACTGTGACGTCATTCCTGGTGCCATGCCCTTAACTATAATTTTATTATACGTAGTATCAAGTAGGTTTGTAAAATGTATTCTAATCCGTCATTAACTCACTCTTCGTTATTGTAGGTGTATTGTTTACATACATTTTAATTAAATCTTAGAACAAAATTTCGGAATGAATTTTTTCACACTTTATGAATCACTTGGTAGCTGAAATAACAAAAATACTCGTAATATTGTCTTCTGCGATTCACGACACAAATTTAATATTACCTACTGTGAAGTGTGCAGGAAAGTATTTGAGTTTAAGTATGCAAACTTAGATATATTTTTATAAAAAGATGTGTCGGGGTATACTAACACAACCACAAGCAAAATTATGAGTTTTTTTTTACAATAAACACCTTCTAGTATGGGGGAAATCGGGGAGACATGCGCGCGAGAAGATCTCATAAATGCAAGTGACAGGGCCGTACATGTGGCCAATTAATGGAGGTTCCTGATTTGAGGCATCCGGACACGGAACGTAAGTTACCTATAATTTTATTTATCGTATGGCCAACATCACGCCTATATCATATAACATTCGTTATGTCAAAGTGTAAAAATAAAAGTCAAAAGCGTACAGTGTGCACTCAGAGCGTACAGTGGCAATGCATCAGATTTCCTAACCCTTAGCGACGAAGCAATACAATACATAAGAAATCTAGATCTAAGTCTCTGACAAGCAGTTCACTCTGCGCTTTTGACTTTTTTACCTATAATAAAATTATAAGAATCAAAACTATATTATGTTTTCTGGTTTTCAAAGTTCACAATACTCGCTGATTGTAATTCTCGCGCACCTAGTGAGTAACTTCATGTAGGGTGGTATTATAAATCATGAAGATTTCCGAAGAACTTTTTAATAACACCTTCGTGCGGAGTTGCTCCATGCTTGTTAAGATTGGAAAAATATAATGAATTCCTCATTCCTAATCTAACTAGCATGAGTATGCCACCTAGTCATGATATTTACTCAACACTACTGCCACCATACTTTCAAAGTAATATTAGCATTAAAGAGAAAAGGGGTTAGTTTTCTATATGTTTACTTTATAGGGCGGACAAAAAACTGCATAATTTTTGATACACCTATCATTATTGTTTATTTATTTTATCCCTTTTTATCGTCAATTTGTAGTACCTAATCTTGGACTTGCCAAATTTACATAGCGCATTGTAATGCACAGAAAAAAATATATTGTCAACAAATGGAGTTACCAATTTTAGGATTACCTGAGGTGCAGAAAAAGGTCTCGACGTGGAATTCATAAAAATGTGTGTTACAAAAGAATCACAGAGAAAGGTCAGTGTTGGGACGATGATGAAAGTTAATAAATTAATATGGTTTCGACTTCCGGGCAGACGGCGATCCTCTGGGATTTCGTGGGCCACGGTGAATGGGATTCTAGAGCTGTCTATTCTATTGACGTGGTCCTTCCAGAATCTTCTTCTCGTTCTTGTTGTTCTTCTAAAATAAATTAATATCGCGCGAAATGCTACAATTCAGTGATGGATGGAATGGTGAATTTAAAATAATGGCGTTCCTATTTCCTTCAGGATAATAAACGAGTATGTCACCAATCATTCTCACGCCATTCTAGTCGTCACGTGACTTGGTTTACATCATGCAATATATTTAATACTTCATACCAATAAATATCACACTGTATAGTACAGCTAGTACTACATCACCCCGTATATAGGTACCGGGGGTTGGATATTATATAATTGTTTATTTTTCTCATTATTATTAATATTTTACAGAACGCATGCCGCAAACGGGTTAAATGAAGCAATTATATTAATTTTCAATACTATTGTGACATTACTAATTGTACCGTGGAAAATAATTAGCCATCCATCCGTACCATCACGATATTTCAAACAAATTGGAATAACCAGCGACATATGTGTGGGTGGAAATAATTTTATTAAAAGATGCATGACACGACACAAGTAATGATTGTAAAAAAATGTAGCGCACACAATATACGAGTAAGCACAATTAGCTAGGGCGGGTTTTTATAGAACTTTGAACACTTCTAACATCATCTCTGTTTTTGATTAACCGGTCCTCTAGGAAGTCTAGGACACTAAAAAAACTACAAAAGAGTAAAGTGTTTCTGTTGGATGTAGGCCTCTTCCATTTTTTCCCTAAACCATTGTCTTTTTTTTTGCTTTTCTTGCACTCACCCAGATGATGTTACCGGCCTGTTATTTCTGTAGTCAGCCTATTTATACATTATTGTTCTTCAGGCTTTGGGTTCCAACTATTTTTTTTCTGACCTGCGACATGACTTTTTCATTTTCGTCTTAGTTTACACAAAATAATCAATATTAATTATGCTTTTTTAAGGAAATGTTCGAGAATTGTGTCCATCTTCTTCTTCTTTCGTATGCACACGACCATTGTTCAAGTTATCTAGGAGTCATAGCTCCGCGTCAATATTCTGCAAGTAATCTACTGCCCTTGGCGTCACCTTATGGATTTCCTCAAGAACACCTGCAAACTTCTTGGTCTACTATAAGGTCAACAGTCTCGATCTGGCCACATTCACAAAGGGGATGGTTTCTCTTGCCCCATTTATGGAGCAAGTATCCACATCTACCGTGGCCAGTTTGAATTGTGTCCATCATTAACCAAATACAGAAGAGTATTCGATATAATCACATTATGTGAATGCCCAGTGCATAGTTTATTATTTAAGCTTAATGTATTCTGCCATGCATATTGGTATGTCCCTTTCTCTGTGTAATCAAGAACGACACGTGTCCGACACGTGTACGATTGATTGGCAGAGATTTCAACCCTGATTAGATGACTACACACACATACCGCATACGAACATATTACTAATACAAACACATTGCTATACATAGAAGAAATATACACCTTGTACATTCAGGTGCGATATAAAAAAGTAGAGTTTTAATTACAGCAAATTATGAGATGAAATTCTAGTACGCTGCTGAAAGCGACTGGGAAAAATAAAGAGTGCTAACTGAAAGTCGAAAAATTGCAGACATTTTAAAATTTCCAACATACATTTGAAATGTAAAAAACAAAGCTTACGTCGTGTATGAAATGAATTAAATAAATAAAATAACAAGACAAAAAAGGGAAGCGTTTGGAGAAATAAATAGGTATCTCTAGAATTCGCGAGATAGTTTTGAAAATAAGACATCGAATACTATGCTTAAAAACTAACTAGAAATTTAGTAATAACTGTAGAAAAGTAAAGGTAAAGAAAGAAATATACCTACTTATTGTAAATACAATATCTCTCAGTTACCTGGCATACTTTATTACTTCCATTAGTTAGTGTAGTCAAATATTAATTTAGCAGTTCACAGGTTGATCTTCTTAAAGCAACATAGAAATAAAAGTTGTAAAGACTTAAAGTCTTCATATTATTAAATGAGCTTCAATTTAGGCATCTGCGAAAAATAACAGTGACCATTAACAAATTACAAGTTCTATAGTTGCAGCATCATCATCCCACATAAATATTTCAGTTCGTAATATGTATGTATGTTCGTATTTTTCTCACTCCCCGTTACACATCATCCCTCTCATGGGTTTCCATGGATACAAAAGTTTTTCCATAGAATTACTACTGATCCAGCGTACAACATACTTGAAACAGAGAATACTTTCTGTCCAATTTCCACAATTTCCAGTTAATTCATTCCGGGGTAATCTTTTATATGAAATAGTTTTGTGCGTTCATTAATTGAGTGGATTTAGTAAACATTTCCAAGATACACATAGGATATAAAAAATTTAATAATTTGTAGTCTTGATTAAGATATTTCATTACACAAATCATCAAAATACAAGGTTTTTCAAAAAAATGGCCATCAGTCGTGTCCAGTCCAAGATGTCAGTTTTTAAAAAGATACATTGTTTTTAAATTAATGAAAGGTGGTACAGTTATAAAGTACATTGTGAAATGTAAAAGTATTATTTACTTACATTTTGCAACTAAAATTTTAGCTCTCTCTACATAAATAAAAAAAGATACAACAAAATATAGAATTATCATAGCAATATTTCATACCAACCTTTCATATTTTTTGCATCAGAGATATCATTATTCTATAGAGTGGCTTAGAGTTTTTTCTCTTATTATCAACAATTGTGTCATATCTATACATACAACACTCAGGATTATGTTCTACTTATTTTTTTCAAATATTTCATACTTGCCATATCACACCACAGGAAATATTATTTATATGGACTATGGTACCTACCTAATGTATATTGAACAAAGTAGATACCTACTAAAGGCGCTAATTTTTATAGGAGAAAATAATTAGTATTCAATGAATAGAATTTGATAGAATACCTTTAAGACTGCATGTCTGATGTGTATTTTCATATTCTTCCGTTATTATCTGCAGCACGTGGCATTCATTTACTCAATACTCACAATAGTATCACGAAATTATTATAAAACAACGCTGAGTTATTGTTTCATTAGGATAAAGTTATAATTTGCAACTAAAACAAGGTTAGAACACATCTCCTCCAAATCCAGTGACATTTCTAACGTAAACAAACAAACAAGTACATATTGTGTCATGTGAAGTGTCATGTCATGTCACAGACAGGATAGGATGCCAACGTATGAGAAATTATCGTTTTGCCAAATGAATTTGCGAAACATACAAGTTTGAACAACAAGTATACACCTCTTAACCAAATTTGTATTTATGAAAAAATATATTAGTACAAAAATACTGCGATAATTTCATTAAAAAGTCGCCCAATTTAATTAACATCCGATATATCGGCGTTGCCTTGCTTTTAAATATATGGCAATACTAAGGCATTGGTTATGTATCGTAGGTTGGTAGCATTGATGTCGCGGGTGACAAGTAACAGTGCCGTATTAAGTTTGCGCGAAGCCCGTGCCAAAGATATTACGTCACTTTCTCCTATGTAGAAACGTATGAAGCAAAAAATATACATTGTTGATATACGGATTTTTGAGACATAGTCAAGAAGGTGGTGATACAGATCTGGTTTATTTCATTTTAATAAAAATGTTACGCAATAGGTATGAAAATTGTTTACTTATACATAATGTAGTAAAAATATAGCGCTAAAGGCCAAATTTAAAACATAAAAAGTCCGCATAAAAGAGGTAGTGATGTAAAATTAGTTTATTTTTCATAGGTAAAATAAAAAAACACATCAGAATACGAAATACGCATACGCAATAATAGGTATAAAATAATAAACAATTGTAAATTTACCTACTTCGCTACTAGATTTAGATTGATAAGTAATTGAAATATTTTTTCTGTCAGGGCGCGTGGCTCCCAAAAGCGCGAACCCATTGGTATTAACACCAGTGGTACTATAGTTGATGCGGTTCTGCTTTTGTTTGTTTTGTCAAGTGTCAGTTCGAAACAGCGGAGATATTATATTTACTTACGATATAATGCGAATGTTTGCTAATATAAATGTAAAATGACAATATAATAATTGTATATCTTTAAGAATAATACTTTTAATAACACCATGTGAATTAAAGTGAGTATAAGGTTTAAAGTATTTACTTATTAACGTCTGTTTTGATTTGGTGGTTCATAACCTCAATATTCATTATTTTCTTGAAACATAATAATATATTTGTTTGTTAATTTATTTCAGATCTAAAGATGATTTTGTATTTCAAGATGTAACCTAACCTAACCAGCTCAGTGTTGATGGTATGATCATCTGTGTGTCATATTATGCAGAGGAAAGACAACAAATAAATTTTCAGTTACTTTTTATTGGATAATCCTGCTAGACGCTTATCGGCTGATGTTCTTTTGTTGTGATTTCGTCTCGCTGTAAATCTGCTGATGGAAATATTTAGTAGTATTTATGTGGGATTAGTTCAAGTCTATTTATTTTTATTTATTTACACTTTTGGTGAACAAGATACAGACATACATATGTAAACAGTTTACTTAATATGCATTGTACATTTGTCGTACATGGTGAACATTCAATAATGTCTATCATGGCATTTTTAAAACATAAATACAAGGGAACTTAAGACATTATACTGAAATTCTACGTCGTCGGTAATGTGAGTTTATGAGTAATTGTTAGACATAAGTAAGTAGTATTACAATATTAGGTATATTGTGTGATATGAAGTGGTAAAGCAAGATTCCTTTGACTCTGGGAATATATTTTCAATTCGGACTACAGGTGCAAATTATTATTT
Source organism: Ceraclea dissimilis (assembly GCA_963576895.1). Classification (NCBI taxonomy): domain Eukaryota; kingdom Metazoa; phylum Arthropoda; class Insecta; order Trichoptera; family Leptoceridae; genus Ceraclea; species Ceraclea dissimilis. Next base: position 10,770,705 of record OY756369.1, read on the forward strand.
GGGTTTGTGTGTACAAGCCAGATTGTTTTTCTTTAAATGCAATGCAAGCATAATATACTGCATGTCACTAAAATTTTGCTTTCTGCGCTTATAATATTAATTCTCCATGGAAATTAAATTCTTTTACACATAAAAACTTCTGCCCAAATATGATTTATGAAGCAAATATTGTGAACACACTTAAAATATTTCTGCACAGTATAAGTATATATGTATTTACATCAAGGAGTGTTTTCTTTAAATGCTACTTATAATTGTTCTGCAACCAGCCGACAAAGGGTACTACATAGTTACAGTAAAAAGGATTATTAAGGATAAGCAAAAACTGTGAGTTATAAATAAAACAGAGGTTTGTACGTACGAGAAATCTAAACTGATAATTTTAAAGTAGATAATTCACCATAATTTATTGACACTAACCGAATATTCATTTTATCTAAGAACATACAGCATCTGGTCATTGATAGTTAAATGAAGAGAATAAGTTTTAACAAATTAGATCCTTTAGACAGGGTAAAGAAATGTTTAAATGATTAAAGAAAATAACGTTCCCCTTGTATGATTTCTCGACGTAGATTGATACATTAACCATTATTCTTAAGTGTTTGTGTACGCCTAATGCTTATATTACCTATACTTCCATAAGGATGAACTCAAAGGTTGCATACAAGGGAAATGGAACATATCAGATAAAGGTTCTCTATCCAAGCCCATGATGTTAGAAGTTAAGTAGTTGGGCAGTCTGAATGCTCGCAGGCTCATGATTGGTATGTGTGAAAGTCACCAAGGGAGGCAAGTATTATGATGAGAGCAGGTATAACTCATTACTTTATGATGTGATAGATGGATTAATGTGTTTCGGGTCCCATTGCTGAACTACTCCTTCATCCAAACCCAACATTTGACAGTAGCGAAGCACGGGTTCTTACGCTAGTATTGAAATAATTGAATAATAATTCCGTCTCCTTGAGACCGAGACAACGTAACGATCCGATCCAAACGATCCAGACTACAATACAAAGTAGTTCACTTACATTTATTCTCAGTGGTGGTAGTCGCCACTTTAATCAACAATATTGCTTATATTGTGGCTATTATTGTCAATAATAATACTCGTGACACATCGTCTTTCAATTAGTTACAATTTGTACTCATCGATTCGAGTCATTTCGAGATTTGATTCAATTTACTATCGAATCGATTCATTTGGTTAATTTGATTATTCGGATTTTTGTTCGCGAATGATTCATGGAATCGTATGTCCATCTCATTCTCATTCTTTATTATTGTAATGTGTAAGTTCAAAAAGGATAACTTTATCGTATCTTCAGTGCCGTGTGAATACAAGTATTTATTTATTTACAGCAAATCAAAATGCGTATTATAGGCCAGTAGATCTAAGATTCGTTAGTATGGAGACCCAACATTAAATCAGGTAGCCGTGAATTTTTGGTATGTTATGTAGGACAATAAATTAGTTAAGAATCCAAATTCGCACAATTTTTCTCCCACCGCCCCCTTAACTATCTTGAAAAAACCTTAAAAAATCGCCACTTTTTATATATTATGCACTATAACTTAGTTATTTCGCGTTTTAGGTCTAAATGAGTTATTTTCTAATTTGTACATTATAAAATTTCCTACAACTGTTGTTTATGACATTTTGCTCTAAAGTAAATACCAACGGAGCTTTAAAGCTTCTAAAATTGGACAAAATTCAGTATTTTTTCAATTTAGAGTTTTTAGCCAAGAACCATCACGATAACTCCGTCATGGTTGACTTCAGCCCAAAAATTCTTATAACATCTTATAGAGTATTTAATTTACTTCAAAACGCGTATATCAAAGTTTATATTATGCTCAAAATAGCGGAGTGGGGACAGATTTAGAATAAAAACGAAATAGTGATTTTTATGATTTTCCATACATTTTCGAAATTTACATACTTTTCGAAAATGTATGGGAAAAAGTTGTCTTTTTTACGTTTTAGTTTAATTTTGTCCATTATTGATAAGTTTTATGAGGAATATTTTACCTTTTTGGAATCAACTGATATGACGGAAGTCTTTAGGATAAATAAGATACAAAAATATAGTGAAATATTTTGGCTATAGGTATTCGAAAGTTGGCAAAAATTCCAGAAAAATATTATTTTGGTAAACATTGTAATTTTTCTAATCAATATAACATTTTCTCTTAAAATGTATTAAAACTAAGTATCCACATCTTTACTGAGTTCTGCTGAAGAAAATAAATTATAAAAAATATTCAGGTTTTTTCTCTGTGTTTTGAAAACTAGAAAATGGAGTAAATTTTAGGAAATTCGTTTATCACAGTGTATCATTCAGCCTAAACCCAAATTGAAATCACGTGATTATCAGACTAAAATACATTCAAATATCTATCATTAGAATATACACAGAGTGTCCTATGTCGCATGCTGGAAAAGATACAGGTTGTTATAAAACCCCATTTCATTATTGTCGATGAATTGTACTGTCTTTTAATTTTCGTTCGACTGAGTAAAAACCTAAAGCAATTTGAATTATATTTTGAATCAGGCGGGTTCCTTAAGGATATAGGTACTCAATTTAAAATATTTTAAGACATGGTTTTCTATTTGAAGGAATTATGACGATTGTTTGCGAATTAAATATTTATCAGAAAAATTATTTCAATTGTTAGAACATCTCTAATCTAAATATTTCACTATATATTTTGTATAATAATTATCACAAAATTTTCGGTAATATTTGCTGATTCCATCAAGGTAAAATATGTGTCATTAATTGTAAGAACAATCGATATAATTAAGCGTATATTTAATTAAGTAAACTTTTCTTCATACATTTTCGAACGATATGTGAAATCAAAAAATGTATAGGAAATCATAAAAAACACTTTTTTGTTTTTTTCTAAATCTATCTCTTCGTCGTTGTTTTAAGCACAATATAGATATAATCCGGTGAAATTAAACACAAAGCAGTCTCTCGATGGAAAGTTGTGGGGTAGTAAGGATTTCTTTCATTCTATACGTTTTTTGGGATGCTGAATCCGAATCCGAGGTTTGCCAACAAAATTTCGATACGGAACAAGGCGAAAAATACAAAAAATGGCGAAAATATTCCTTTTCTGGCGATTTCTTTATAAGAACTCGAAAACTGACAACTTTCGTAAGTTATTTTTCTACGAAAAATGAAAGTACGTAAAATTTACTACAAAATTTCCAAATAAATATTTTCTCTAAAATAAATAGGAACGGAGCTGTCAAGGTCCAAAAAATGGCCAAATCTTCTTATTGTTTTACATTACGAGAATCGAAAATGTATTGAAAATGTTCACCTTGTTGCCTTCATAAGCAAATTTCAACAATTATTCTTTAAATTCATGAGCCATATTTTACCTCGTTGGAATCAGAAAACACAAAGAAAGCTATTAACGAAATTTTTATTTAAAAACACCGTGAAATATTTGAGCTAGACATGTTTAAACAATTTTATTTAAAAATATAGTAATTTGTTTAGGCTAAAAATGTTTAAACCTTTTTAGCTTAAACACTTCACTATATTTTTAAATAAAATTTATCCTGAAACCTTTCTCCATATCTACTGATTCCAACTAGGTAAAATATGTATCATAAATCTGAAGAATAATTGACAAAATTTGGTGATAATTCGAACAAGGTGACCTATTCTCCATACATTTTCCATTTTCACAATTTAAAATAACAAGAAAATTTTGCCAATTTTTGGAGCTTGACAGCTCCGCTGCTAGTTATTTTAGAAAAAAAAATATAGACCAAATTTGTAGGAAATTTTATGAGCTTTCATTCTGCTAAAAAGATGACCCACAAAAAGTTGATGGTTTTTAAGTTCAAATTCAGAATTCGCCAGGAAATGTAAATATTCGCCATTTTACCAATTTTTCGCCATGTTCCGTCACGAATTTTTGTTGGCAAACCTCGGATTCGGATTCAGCACCCCAAAATACGTATAGAATGAAAGAAAAACAGACTACCCCACAACTTTCCATCGAGAAATCTAAAAGCACCGTATTAATAATACTATACGCGTTTTGTAGAAAATTAAATTCTCTATAACGAAGTTATTGTGATGTTTAGTGGCTAAAAACTCAAAATTGAAAAAAATACAGAATTTTGACCAATTTTGGGAGCTTGAAAGCTCCGTTGGTATTTACTTTAGAGCAAAATGTTATAAACAAAAGTTGTAGGAAATTTTATAACGTACAAATTAGAAAATAACTCATTTTGACCTAAAACGCGAAATAACTAAGCTATAGTGCATAATATATAAAAAGTGGCGATTTTTTAAGGTTTTTTCAAGGTGGCGAAGGGGGCGGAGGGAGAAAAATTGTGCAAATTTGGATTCTTAACTACCTCATTATCCTACATAACATACCAAAAATTCACGACTACCTGATTTAATGTTGGCAAAATTGCTTCATCTACTGGCCTATTACATTCTTACTTACTGTCTGGCTAAAAAGTCCTGAAAATAATTGAGGGCGCTGCTGTAGTTCATATGGCAACATATAGTAGGTACTCCACGTTTATAAAGTAAAGTAAGGTAACCGCCAATTCAGTTTTTTTTTAATATTTATTTTACTTGGGTAATTTATAAAAAAAATCTAATGAAAACAAGATATTTTGATTTAGTATACGTAGGTACCTATCAATAATATTATTTGATTAGAAAATTTCGTTACTGGCACATCCATGACAGTTGAATAGACTTAACATAGACTTCTCGTAATCTCTTCCAACCAATCCAACCATCCCTATACTGCACCCTTATTGACCTAAGTCCTAAGCTAGCGGTCGTCACATCTCTCCATGTTATCTGCTGGCCACATTTGCCTCCTTTGGAGTGCCAAAGACTCCTCTGAATGATTTATTTGGCTCCTTCTCCATCTGTCACTATACCCATGAATATCAGGAATGGGTTTTATTGAAAGAAAGCACATTTTTATCTCTGAGAGTTATATAAATTTGTACAAAAAAATATACTATACTCTTTAAGTAACCTACTGCTAAATATATTTTTTGAATACAATAAATCATTTATAATTGTAACGCATAGTTAATATGACTACAATATATATTTTATTTTTGGTCTGGCTGAAGACTTTTAAATATGCTTGTCTCGTGGGAGAAGTACCTATGTGATTTTCCCATCAGTTTCCAATATTTTCCTTGATTACTCGATCCTTTTTTGCAATTGTTTTAATTTTACCCAATTTTCCTGAAATAATAACAAAAAAACACATTTAAAGTAGGTAAATATCAATCAGATTTCATGAAAAATATTATGCAACGATTATAATGTATTGTGTTATATACTAGACGCTATAATCCACATAATGTTGCTTACCATCAGTTGCCATTCTATGGTCATATTCCAAACATTTAAATGTCAAGTGTACACAACATTTATTAACCTACAACTTATTGGCAAGTTGTTGACACTTATTGTGGAATATATTTAAAAACAATGTCAGAAAAACATCCAAATTAACAGTACTAATTAATTAAATGATGGTTGAGTTAGATTTGCTGTCCGTATGTAAACATTTTTAATGTCAGATAATATACTGACGCTATGCACAATCCCAAAACGATTTGAAAATCACCTTTGATGCCCCTCACTACGAATAGTATGTTGTTTCTTTTTTTATTTTAATACTATTAAAAAATAAATAAACTCAAATTACAATGATTAAAACAAATACGATGCGAATAAACCACGGTATATCATCAATCCACGTAACAAATAGGTGACAGTCACAGTGACAGTTGTGTTGCCTGGTGTTGCCAGAGCAGAGAACATTTTAGTTCATCTATATTTATTTTCACGACTTTTTAGCCAGACAGTACTTTTACAACTATTACTGTCCACTGCTTAACGTAAACTTCCCCATATTTATCCATATCTCTGTCCGCCCTCTGCATCTAATCACGAACCTCTCATTTTATATGACCAGAACATCGTACCATAAACTTCATATTAAAATCAGGATATATTAATTTACTACTTTGTGGCATTAAAGATTTTTTTTTCTTGTAGTGGTTCAGTTAATAGTTTTGAGGAATTTTAATAATTGAGTCGACTCATTTTTAATTTGATGCTTCATTTCATTGATTCGTTCATTTGATGATTCATGAACGACACATCTCTACAATTAATTGAAATATCCACAGAGAAGATGGACGTATGATATTGTTGTATCAATTTCCTATTATCTTCTGTGTTAGAACAAACAATGGGGGTTTGATTAATACTCGTAAGAATCGTATTATTAAATAGAAATAGGACACACATGACTCGATATAAAATTACCGTCACATCCCTATAACTACCTATCTATAGGTATTATGTTGAAGTCAAAAAGTAACTACAATGTTTTAACCCTTTATGCGTTTGGTTTATCTACGAATAAATAAATCCCGATAAAGTTTTGGTAATTTGTAGGACCAAATGTTCATAATTTTATATAAGAGCTTATTATATACCTATTCATATATGATAAAACCCCTTTTTTCAAAGATTGAAAAATAAGATTACTCTTACCAAATTTCAATATCGTTGTTTTCTGCGTGTACATTTTCCACATCGAAATTTAATAACTTTCAAATGTCTCAGTACGCTGAAATTTCGCCCATATATTTGCTTCAGGAGACAGTTTAAAATATTGTAGTCGGTACTGCTTTGTAATAAAGAGGTTTCTTCTTTTTCTTTCTCTTAGATCTGGTATCTGTTTGTATCGGGGTTTGGTGGTCCTTCCTGGTATGTGAAATACCGTTTCTCTCTCCGCCGTTTCATTTGGTAACTGTTTTATCATAAATACGTTTGAGCAAATATGAGCGTTTTTTTAAGGTTACTTTTTAGTATTTTCTCATTGCAATTGACTGTATTGCCGTATTGCATATCATGCGGAAAACATAAAGTTCTTGATATTTCTATTCATCCATTGAGAGAGAATAGTTTCCAGTTAAGAAGATGGTGCTTACAATTTACCACCAATTACCGTTAATAAAGATGTTACTAAGAGTTTCTCTTGTTTACTGTCAACCACACTAACACCTTTTGAAACTACATTCTAACTTCATTCATACTACTTCTCATACAGACCAACACCTTACCGCATACTTATACTGTCTTCTCTTTGAATAACTCTTAATTATCTCAGTTGCAAGAATGATATGTATGAACAATGTTATCAAAGGTCCACTTTGATTTAACCTACTGCTCTACTACCTGGAATAATACAGGTGTTCCAATTAATTAACTGAGAGAATTAAACCACTTGCATAAGTGGTTACACAATGTAAACTTCTACTTCACTTTGATTGAACATTCAACTAATATCTAAAATAACTTAAGATAGGTATCTTTATTTAAAAATATGCACGTTATCCGAATGCCAGCTTTCAATAAAACTTTGGAAGTCGAGGAGGTATAGGCAGAAGACCAGAGGGTAGCTATGGAAGTAGTTGGGAAGTAGTAGTAGTGGGAAGCAGGTGTCTGAAGTGTTTTAGAAGAGTGTGGCTGGAGTTTGAGGTCCTGGAAACTGCAAACTTCGAAGACAAAGAAAATAAATAAATCTTTATTGAAAAAATAAATCAAATGGGGGGTTTATTACCGCAGGCAATGTCTACCAACTAACGACTTGTGTAATTCATTTTGATTTATGTATACACAATACACACATATGAAAAGGAAGAAAAATATAAATTAAACATATATACAATAAACCTACATCAATATACGTATAGTATAAAGAAATAGTTGAATGGGATAAGGGACAAGTAAGGAACCACGAGATTGACAGTTAGATGGATTATTTAATGAGTGGTAATGGTGCCTTAGTTTACCTTTGAAAGAAACAATAGTTAGAGCTAGTCTGATAGGACGTGGAAGGTTATTCCATAATCAAGTGCAGTGTATAGTGTGTTCGAAAGAACGAATGTTCAGTTTAGAGTTAACTAGGATTCTACGAGGGAGGGCTGAGAACTTCGCGGCCTTGAAAAAAAAATGTACTGGAGTATGGTTGGATTTTTTAATTATTTTTTAATATAATCTATTCGAAGTTGAATACACTTTTGCTAGCCATCTTTCAAAGCTAGGATCCTAGTTTTATAGAAGAAATTGTGAAGGTCTTCAAAATATGGCTTCGCATCGACGGCAACACCGTTAACTGGGTCAAAAAAAATTATGTCGAGATTTTTTTGAGCTCAGGGACGAGGGGAAGGTCTGATGATTCCATTTTAGGAGAATAAGGTAGATGGTTCACCAACTGGAAGCCAATGGCATGCTATTAGGCTATTGAAATCGTTGCTCGGTGAACTGGCTCAGTGTCACGGTGAAAGATCACGACTTTGGTCAATTTTTCAGGTTTTTCCGGATTGGAAATTGCTTGCAATTGGATTATTAGATTAGCACAGCTCTCCCAATTTCTCTTTTTGCCCTTTGACTAGTAGCCTATTGTAATGCTAGCCTTAAATTCCCAAAAAACGAATGCCCACACTTTTGCAGTTGACAAAGGTGACATCGATTTCTTTGGAGACAAAAATTACCATGCCGCCACTATTTTGATCATTCTTTGGGCTCTGTTAGGTCCAGGTCTCATCTGTCGTGACAAAACGTGTAAAAAAATTTTCAGGATCAGCTTCAAACCTGGCCAAAAATCCCCATGAAAATTGAAAACAAGCACATGTTTCTACGACCGTAAAAAGGAGTTAAAAGCGTTGGCACCCAGCGAACAGAAAGTTTATACAAGCCTTGTTCAGAAGTTTACGTAAACTCTTCTCCTTCACATAAGACCATTAGGATCTCTGCTATCTCCCAAGTACTAATTTGGTGACTTTTCTAAACCACATCCACGATTTTGTCGACGTTTTTCGGACCTACTGCAGTTTATCGCCTTCAACTGCGAGGGTTTTCTTCAATACCTTTCTGACCACGTTTAAAATACTCTATCCACTTTTTAACCACCGCATATGATAGAGCAGACTCCAATTCTATATTCCACATCTTTTTGAAACTTTTTTTTTTATGTATAGCCGAACTTATGTACAGCCTGTGATAATAAAACATTTTGTCATGGATCACGGTTGAAAATTTCTCATTTTCACAAAAATCTCATACACGTCGAATTCAAATTGGTGCCAATAGTGCCACTTTTGTGCTATTGGTGCCAAATTTTGCAAGTAGCTTTAGAAAGGTTCAAATTATCCATATCAATAATAAACTGGAACCGGCAAGTACATTTTTTGCTCAAGGCCGCGGAGTTTTCAGCCCTCCCTCGTACTTCTACTTTAATCGGTGTATAGGCGTAACTCATTCAAAAGGTCCAGAGTTATTATATTTTTATTTTGAAAGACAATATTGATGGAACTATAGAGTATTTTTTATGGGTATGGTTTTTATTGAGAGGAATATTAGAATATTCTGCGATATAAGTAAATAAAAAACTTATTGATTGATTTTCAAACTCTATGGACAGAAACATTGTCTCAAAGATTCTCGATAAATTTTCGATTGAAGAACAGTCAACACCGATAAATAGTATCAAAGTATGTATCATCAAAACAAACTTTCTCGGTAAACAATTTCCTGTATATAGAAATAATGCTATAGCAAATAACTAGCATGCAAGTCCAAAGAAAATGCTATACGCTGCAGTTGAGTTAGTGAGATCGTTTAAAAATAATATGTCGCCGAGGAAGGCAATGTGGAACTTGCGAGTTGAAAGTAAAGTAAGTAGTATTAGTTTGTTCATGCACTTCAAACAGAGACAAAGAAAATGTAATTAAAAATTTTCTATGATAACGTTTTCCACTGAGCGCAGCGCAGGACGATACGATGCGGTGAACGTATTAGGTTCCACTATCACTATTATACCCTTTAGTATAGATAGATCTACATTTTGTATTATAATATTATGTTAGTAGTCCGTTGAAAGTACTTCACGGTATGAAGAGTGTTTTGCGGGATGGTGGTGTGGAATTAAAGTTTCTAACTTGGTTGAATGAAAGGAAATGTAGCAGAAAATGAATACAATAAACGAGAAATTACTTTGTTTCTTCTTTCAAGTGAGGTTAGCTGCTGTAATGCAATATTCCCATTATTTATTCTTTAAGATATTATCGTTTTAATGAATTTAATAAAAAACCTTTAATAATCCTATATTCTAGTTTTTGTTTAATACATAGTTTGTTATTAAATACTAGGATTTAAAGGACTGCTTTACAGATAAAAGTACCAGAAGGGCACGGTTCTTTTCGAAAAATGTACCTAGATTCATCAGTGCTAGTGACACGATTATTTAACAGAGCAATGAAAGCAAAATAATTTGTTATTTCTTCTTCTTCTTCTTGTTCTTAGACCTAGTAGCCGTTTGTTTGATAGTGTTTAGTCTCTCTGCTTTTTTCTTCAAAAATTCTGCTATTGCTAACGCAATATCTTGCAGTCAACCCGAACAATCAGGAGTGGATATATATTAGTTTTTTTCTACAACAGAACGTTCACACTACGATTTTATATTTAATTTGACAAACGTGAATTTTAACGGCAGCCAACTAGTTATTTTCGTTAAAATATAAATTGCTTTGATGAATATTTATTTCTACGAAAAAAATAATTAAAAAAGAGACTAATATTTTTACAGAAAGGAAAATAAAAATAATACCGTTGAATAGCAGACATGTTTATTGAATTTAATAAAGGAATTTATAATTATGTATTTTTCATTTTAGTCGACCTTGTTTTGTAACTAATTGAATTTCATAATATATTTTTATTGTATCTATATCCAGAACTATAATATTTGCTGGATCCAATTAACAATAAAATTAGGATAGATACTTAATATGTGACCTTGTAACCTCTGTGTGTTTCACCCAAGGATGCTAAAAGTACTAATAATAATTAATACTTGTCTGTAAGTCTGTGCTCTTGCAGAAGCCAATTATCATATTAGCCTAAGTCAGGCATATTCTCAGTATTTTTTGTTGCAATAGGATTTCATAGACTCCGTGCTATTATCTGGACTTTATTTTTACAGTTTGTCTTATAGCTAAAAACAGCGCTGTTTTTTTGTTGAACATCGTCTTTTATTATACGTCAAAATCTTTGATCAATATCTTGGTTCGACTTCACGGGAAGCTATGATTTTTGCAATAAGTCCGCCCTTTGGCACACTACCCCTATCTTGTTTGAAATGTTTATGTTTTTCCTGGCTAATGATGATTTATTTTATTATGCTAGCGTCAGACGCTCACCGTCCCTCGCCATGAATGAGTAAAAAGGCGTGCGGATGAAAATGTTTGTCTTGACGTGTACGTAACCGACCGTTGACGCCTTTCTACTCATGAACACCGAGCTTTCGCGACCCTACACGATCATGTGGCGGGAGCATTACAATTCTTTGATGATCATTATATACCATTCTATAGCCGAACTTGTGAGCTTATGTTTATAGCGACTTTATACGAAAAATATTATTAGGTTGTCTTTAATTACGAAAAGTGATACTCCTGAAAATTGTGTTTCCCATATTATAAAATAATAATGAACTAAAAAGCTTCAATTCAGTAGATAGGGGCTTTGATATGCGAAATTCTCAGATATTCACGAGCGCGCAAACAAATTGCATTATGATATTAATTTTAATACAGAGATATTTTAAATAATAATTATTCAGGACGCGTTTCCATTACAGTTGTTACTGAAAACATTTTCAAAGGAATACTCTACTAAGCCACTCCCGATAAGACGGAATTCTTCGACCAGATCTTCGATAATAATAACTGATAATAATGTCTCATTCAGTTAATTTGGTACAAACATTTTCAATAAGCTGAAATGCTTCGGATTTTAAAGCGCCACAAATATTACTTGACTGAAGGAGGAATTTGGGAATTCTTTCAAATAATTTCATTTACACACGCTCGAATCCAACAACCGAATTGGTCGTCTGGATCAATACTCATTAAATTTAATGTAGGAGAGGGATTTTTTACAACTTGGGTTAAAATATTGATGACTTTATTCCCTGAAATAGAGTTTACTCGTATTTGCGGGCTAATTTTAAACATAATGCGTAATTTGTATGAACGTTTCAGCTTTTTTGCAGACATTGAAAGATTTGTAAATAATAAGTACAGACTTATATAGAATCGTGTATTATCGCGACGGCCTGAAATACTTACTACAAGATAAAGGAATCATCACCAAGAGAATATGTTGGAAGAAAAAGGAGTGTACACTGTACATGATATATTCATCAGTATTAATTTCTCTTTACCTCTATGTTGCATTAGGTGGATAAGTCTAAAGTAATATCTATGGTGGCTCCCTCATTTCCATGTCAAGATAAAACTGTCGTGGTATATTATTATTACCTAAATCTGAAAATATTTTCATGGAAATGCTTCTCTCATTACATAATAATAATTCAAGTCGTGTCGTCCCGAAAATTGCTTTGAAATTTCCTTTCCTTTTATTTCGTCAAAAAGACCGACCCTGATCGTTATCAGATTTTAAGATTGCAAATTTAATTTTCAATTTATCAAGTAATGGAGAGTTTTGAATAATACAAAAATATAATTGGGCTACGATATTCACAATACCGCTAAATATTATTTATGAAAATATAATTAACTTTTCTATTTATTTTTTTCAGAAACTGAGTATTTACGTCCCGTAGATAATAAAAAAAAACATATTTTAATGACTTACCTACTTTTCATTGAATTCGCAAATTAAAAAAAAAAAGTTAAATAAGTAATTATTAGGGATTATTTTATGAGTACGTTTGTGATGATTATAGTTTGTACTAATACTGTTCGCTTCGAAAGTATCAATGATCTACTCCCAGTACTGATTTGGGGTTCATTTGATGCAGTCGATAATTAATAAATATTAGGTGTGCAATACTGAGAAATCTCAGTATTGCACACTTATCGATGGATGCCCTACGTTGGTATCCGTCTATGAAGGTTTCATGATCGAGCGAGAAATATTAATAAGAAATATTTTTTTCTGTGGAATAATTATGGAATTCTATTGCATTTCCATCTTCTCTGGCAATCTTCATTTCCTAGTTATTCCTCTCACGCTCCTTTAACTCGTATTCTCCCATCCCATGGACTTCGTCCTCGTCTCCTCTCTCCTTGCCATTCTTCAGTAGTTCTCTTTAGTCGCCTGACATTAGTATTCAACGCGACAAACTTTCTTAACACAGATCGACAAAAAACACCACTTTGTTTCTTTTGTTTTTATTTTCACACCATCTCTTGTAATTTGGAACTTTAGTATTTGAATAATAATTTTCTCCTTCAAGGATAAAATTAAGATTGACATGGACTAATTTAGTAAGTAAGTACATGAGGTGGTTGGTAGCCTGGTTGGTAACGCGCTCGACTGTTAATCCAGTGGGCGCGGATTTAATCCCCGACTTACTCCACTTCACAACACAAGCTTTTAAGCTTTCTGTGAAGTGTGCAAAGATGTATTTGGTTTTATTTGCATAAACGCAGATTCATTTATTTATAAAAAAAAAAAAAAAACATATTTTCGTGGGTATGCACTAACATACATAGTCGTACATATTATTCAACATTTTTTTCCCTTTCTCATGTGTCATTCGAGAATCATTCGTCAAACCAGGCTACAAACATATACGAGCCAATAATGTCTTCATAACGTGATCACTGATCAGCTTATCTTATACGTTCTCCGAGTCTTCATTATGGTGATGTTTGCTTATCATTTTATTCGAGACCTTTTTCTTTTTCTGGTCTGTTTAATTAATCAATAAGAACATTTTTTTAAACCTGTGAATGCTATGAATATAATGTATTAATGTAGGTTGGTGTTTAATTTGAAAATGTAATCTGTGAAAATCAGCTACATCATTAATCGCCTTCTTATAGCGTCATCTGAAGGTGTTTTTCTGTAATATATTGTGCAACTGTAGGAATACTTAAAAAAAACCCATAAGTATTTTTTTGATTTAGAATGATGGATGGAAAAATTTAAGTCACAGATTCGCATCCTAAAACGTACTGAAAAAAATATAATACATAGGCCTAGTACTGGCAACTACTGGATGGATCACCTACCCTACATACTTGGTTTTACTAAACTTATTTTATATAGAGGCAGGCGCTTCACATTTACAACAAACGGAAGGCAATATTGTTGGCTTGATCTAATTTCAACAACTTTTGTATAAATTCTTCCGTATTCTCTTATTATCTTATCAATATGAAGAACATACTACTTAATAGTTATATATTTTAAACGCGGAGGCATGACTTTGCCAACACACTTCTCAGTATTATCAGCCAGAAGAGTCTACATATTATCATTCATGATTCACATATAAACTCATCAGCCTAATAATACTGGGAAAAATTCACCTATCCAGATATCACGGATATCACAGGATTAGGCTCAGATGCGCGGGGCCTAAAATACAAGCATTGTGCCTGAAATATCAGTATTTAGGAATCGTCTTACAATATTGCAAGTATTAATAATGACCGATTTTTGCATTTTTATGTATAAATTTTCCGGTAAATCTATTTTTTTTAAATTGTTTATTAGCGATTTTGGTATTATACCTGAAGCTGATAATACTAATGGGATTATATATACCGACCTAGAATGCCAAATATTTTTTATTTCACCTGCTAATTCTGTATATTTACGAATTTTTTCTGCGACGGTTGTTTGAATATTAAATGTATTTGGTACAGCGATGTCAATTAAATAAGTAATTTTAGTTTGTTTGTTATGTAAAACTACATCGGGTCTATTATGATGTATTGTTCTATCTGTTATAATTGTTTTATCATAATAGAGCCTATAATTTTGATCTTCTAAAACCGATTCCGGGTTGTATTCATAATATGGAATTATATTTCTCGAATTTATTAATTTATATTTTATAGCTAAATTTTGGTGGATTATTTTTGCCACATGATTATGTCTATATGTATATTCAGTTTGCGCGATTGTTGAACAACCCGAAATTATATGTTGTATCGTTTCCGGTTTAGCGAGACATTTCCTACATGAATCATCTATTATATTTGTATCTTTTATTATATATTTTTGATAATTTTTTGTTTTAATTACCTGATCCTGAATCGCTAGCATAAACCCCTCAGTCTCCCCAATACCTGCAAGTTAAAGTACAGTTTTATTAGTGGTAGTTCTAGACGATTTACAACAGATAGTGGCACCTACCTTTCATAAAATTAATGTTCAAGATAAATGTAAATGCTGGATTTCACCAACTTCTTAGGTGAGGAATAGCAGAGGTAGGAGCCACTTATCATTATTTTTCATACAAAATTTGTGCTAGATGGCTTCTATCTATTCCTTACCTAAGGAGTTGGTGAAATTATTAGATTATACGTATCTTTAGAACAAATATTCAAAATCATTCACGTGAAAATTAATTTTTAGTTTTGTGGCTTGAGCATGGAAATGCAATATATCTATGCAATTTTACAATCAATAGAATGTGAATAACATTTAAAACATTTAAAGCAGTGTCGTAATTTTAGTGAGAAGATACAGGTATGGAAAGTGGGGGTCACTGTTTAGTATTAAATAATGTGGAGGCGTTACTACGTTCCATGCTATTTCTAAGTACATACATACCATCTGCAATTTTCTTCTTCTTCTTCATGTGCGCTGTCGGGTCCCCCCAACGTTGGCGATCACTTGAGCGAACTTATCTCTATCCTGCGCCGCTCGGAACAGCTCCCCTACACTCCGGATGCCGGTCCATTCCCTTATATTCCGCAGCCAGAACATCTGTCTTCTACCGGGCCCTCGGCGTCCCTCAATTTTCCCCTTCAATATCAGTTGGAGAAGGTGGTATTTCTCTCCGCGCAGCACGTGACCCAGATATGAAATCTTCCGGCCCTTGATATATGACAACAGTTCCCTGTGAACTCTAGCTCGCCTCAGAACTTGGGCATTCGAAACCATGTCTGTCCAAGGAATTCTGAGTATTCCGAGATGGAGCCACATTTTGAATGCTTCTAGTCTGTTCGTTGAGTTGACTTTCAAGGTCCACGTTTCACATCCATACAATAAAACAGACCACACTTAGCGCTTGATCATTCTTTAGCGGAGTTTCAAATTTATTCTGCAATCTACATACGCTAAAAAACTATAATATCATAATATATAGGTTCTCAGTTTTATGGGTTTGAGTATCTTTATTACTGAAATAGAAAGTAATGTACCTGAGCACGGGGAAAATGGGAAAAAAAGTAATGTAGGTGTTAAAAATATATTATAAATAAAAATGAGAGTTTTCAACGATACATTCTAATCACGTCTTTTTCATAAAAGCTGGGAAACATTATTACTAAATATATTCAAGAAAAGCTTCAAACAATAGCCTTCCTCTCTAAAAGCTTTCTGTACTTGAAAAATAATATCGGAAGTCTTCATTAAGTAGGTAGGTACCATATCAACTCAAGCTTCTTACCGAAGATAACATTCAAGTCTTGACGCGTTTTATAGCAGATTCGTGGAAGACAGACTACGACCGCCTGAATTTTTACGAATCACATATTGATCAATTCGCTTTATGAGAAAAGAATCGAGCACCGCAAACTCTGACTCTTAAGGTGGTCTTACACACGAAATTTTTCAACCAATAATTGTTTGGCAACTCGTATTGCCCCAACCGGAGCAATTAATTGCGCAATTATTTCGGCAACATTTCATACTTTTTTCATAACTCGATTGTTTGCCCAATTATTTCGGCAACAGTTTCTCGTCTAAGTGAATCTTTACATCATTCTTTGAAAAATTCTTTGAGGTTGGCCAAAAATAGTGCTACTTTTTACCCAACACAATGGTTATCGAAAATGAGGTCAGAACGTTGGGAATGACACGGGAATGGGGAGTGGTGACTTTCCTATGTTCCCATGAGGAATGTGAAGAATAAAGTAACATCGATGTTCTTCTTTCACGTTAAGGTGGTTTCCACGATCCGTGATATTGCAGACGGATGTATTATATTTTATAGAGAGCGTGTACGAAATTTGGCTTGCGTCCGTAATATCACGGCCCGTGGGATTTCTACCATTATAATTTACTCGTATATAGACTAGTCTGCCGTGAGTGTATTGCGTTAGAGTATATTATACATACTAAATTATTTTATTAAACATTTTTTTATACAGAAAAAAGTTATAATGGTTAATGTGTCCATAAATCAAAATCATATTTACTTTAACCATAAAGCGCGTAAAGAAAAATTTACCTCATAATAAGGTATACTTATACGTCAAGGACAAGGACTAGGTACATTTCCTTTTTTCCAACTGTTCCTTGCTAAAAGGAGAATGCTCATTTAGTACGGAAAAAAATAGCCGCGGTGCAAATGAAACTTACGCTTTTAAACCGCAATTGAAACTGTTTAATGCTCCTTTTACTAATTTACATTTAGGTATGTGACCCTTGTAAAACTTGGATTAGGTATTTCACACATTACGCCATTGATTTCGATGATGCCAGCTATGCAGTATTTAATTACTCATTTTTACTTAACATTTGAGATATATTTCGTTTGCACCGGACATGGTTTTTTTATAATTCTCCTTTTTTAATGTACTTGCATATATTTTATTAATGTCGTGTTTACTGAATTCCCTATCTTATCTACTCCCAGCTCCCTTGGACAAACCTCTAAATATGTTCAGACTGACTTCAGACCCCAATAAAACTTTTACGAATAATAAGGGCGTGTGACAGGCGAGACTAATTGAATTCCATGTAAATTCACTGATCCTCTCTCTCTTGTATTATGTATGAACCTCCTTGGGATACAATATGTAGGTAGGAGAATAAGTAGATTATTATTAGATTAGCTGCTAATTCAGGGATGATCAACATACGTGATGTTTATTGGACAAACCTTTGAGAACATTCTTAGCGAATTATTATATAATTTTTAATACTTATTTGTATCAAGACTCAATATAAAAGCTTCTTCGCTACGTTGTAAGAATAACAAGAATAAATAAAATAAATAAATCTTTATTGGCTATATAATATATATATTAATTAGTATATTATAAAAACAAGACAATGGTAGTGTGCGAAAAGATGGACTTATTGTAAAAGCAATGTCTAATAGACAACTCGATCAAGATTCCATTGAAAATAAGCTGTAGCTGGGTTGGTAACGCGTTCTAGTGTCAAACGATTGGGCGTGGATTCGTTCCCCGATGCCGACTTAATTCACTTCATAATACAAGCTGTTCTAGCTTACTCTGAAGTGTACAAGGGTATATTAGGATTTTTTTCCATAAACCCGATTATTTTTTCAAGAGTCTATAGAAAATATTTGAGTTTGTACGCAAAGGCCTTATTAATTTTTCACCCAATCCACAGTGTGCTTAAGTATAATTTTTCCCAATCAGGCAACCATTAAACATTTTGAAATGTTTAGGTTTAAAGTAAAACATAATATTATGAAATACTGAAATTCGAGGCACAAGAATATTTCAAAGATTAGAAGTACATATGTCTGTAAACTCGTATGCTGTAAAAATATGCAAAGTTTCATAGATCGTTTTCGACTACACAATCCGCTGCTAAAAAGTTACGCAGTACGCACAAAAGACTAGGCTGTGGAAAAGCAATTTCTATATATAGTCTATAGGTAAGATTGTGTTTCTGAACTTGTACAAAGACAACAAACGCATGTTTCTAACGAGATTTCTGAAATCGTATCGGGGAAAACGTTTGTGGCACAGAAGAAAAACTAATTAACGGATTGTAAATGGAATAAAATTCTCGAACATTTAATGAAATTCTCTTCTTGTTATAAAAATAACACATTATTCGATTCCAATCTCTCTGCGGTCAAACGAAATGTGATACGACTCGTGGTGGAGATATCGGAGAAAAGGACATGGGGGGAGGATGAGCAGAGGGCGAGAGAGGCAATGGAAAAATTCAATTAATGACAAACCGAAAACGACACCGAGATTGCATTAAACCAATTGACTTTGGTTATAGAAATACACAATATAATACCCACAAATACTTGTATAGAATGAGGGGTCAAAATACTCTAGTTGGTTGGCCTACAAAATATATATATAGGTACCGTGGTTTTTCAGGTACATTCTTTGATAATTATCTTTTGTACTATTAGTCCAAGAGCCCGCTGCTTAATTTATGACGTATCTGTTTTTTGATCGAAATGTGGTATAAATGATAGCTTACCAATAGGGTATTACATCGCACTAGGGTTGCCTATCAAAATCCTGCCGCGACCCCCCCTGCCCCCCCCGAAAAGGTCCCTCTTCGCGGTTTTTCGCATTTTATAGGAATATGGTAAGAGATAGAAGAAAGTAGTCAATGACAAAAATAATCCTTGCTAAATTCTCTACAAAAAATGCTAAGACAATTTTTTCGTAGAACTAGCAGTTTACCCGCAATGGCCGGTCCAAAACCGAAATTCATTTAAAATACAAAAAAAAATGTATTTAAACTAAACTGGTTGAAAATTGATAAGAGCTACAGGAAAATAGTCAATAAGCGAATTAATTACCATAGTCTTAGCTACAAAACGAGCTATAATTTATCTTCATACATCTAATAATTTCGGAGTTATTACAATAAAACTCAGTGACGAAAATTCTTAAAATTTAGTTTTTCATAAAATAACCAGCGATATAGCGCCGCAGGCCAAATTTTTTTTTCCATAAAATGTTAGTAGTAATGGGTGGAAGAATGTGAAAGAAAAAAAATCAAACTTTTTTTTTTATTTTTTCAAAAAATATCCTGTTTTTTGACCGGCCATTACGGGTAAACTACTAGTCCTATGAAAAAATTGACTGAAAGTTTTTTGTAGAGAATTTAGCAAGAATTATTTTTGTCATTGACTACTTTCTCCTATCTCTTACCATATTCCTATAAAATGCGAAAAACCGCGAAGACGGACCTTTTCGGGGGGGGGGGGGGGGGCAGGAGGGGTTGCGGCAAGATTTTGATAGGCAACCCTAGTGCGATGTAATACCCTATTGGTAAACTATCGTTTATACCACATTTCGATCAAAAAACAGATACGTCATAAATTAAGCAGCGGGCTCTCGGACTATACTAAGAATTCTTATATTTATTTATTTGATTTAAATTGTACTTACCCGAATTTTTCACCTCACCAAAATATCCAGGAATTCTTCCGGTCTCGTTAGAAATTATGTGCCTATTAATATTGGTTATGATTATGACAGATATAGAAGAAAATTGTATACTTACTTAAATGTTGGATGCATATTTTATCACTAAGAATAGATGCACTGCACATTTAATGATAAACGTAGCTAGGTGGATGGAAGTTATATGAAGGTGGGTGATATGTTACCAATCACATCCATGAGACTGCGAGGTTTATCTGATCTAGTGGGACGATAGATCTTACACCGAGTAATTGATTACCCGAAACTCTTGGGACGTCGACACCCTTGGTATCTGTAACTAGTCTATTGGGACAAACCTGATACAAATATTGTAACTTATGTCGACATATTCACGATATAAATTGTTATGCGGTTGCTTGTGTTTATTATTTTAAGGAATTTGAAGACTTCGATATATTTAACGTGCGAAATTTCTCTTCAGTTCATATTTTTCATTATTATCCTCAAGGTATTTATTTAATAAAACGTGTTAAACATTTACTATTATATTGTTAAAGGCACACTGGTGCCTTATATTATATAATAAATAAATAAATACACGCAATTTTCGTTGACTAAAACTAGACGAACTAAAATAGACTAACTCAGATAAATAAATGAATTAAGTCTTTATTGAAAAAAATCCAAATGGCGGGTATTTGTAAATTAAAAAAAAAACAAATAATTTCAAATTCCATCTGATTTAGAGTTATGTATGAGTGAAGAAAAACTGTGATGGAATAACCTAAGCTTCTGGAATCTGAAAGTGGTATGGGAATATACCTGGACGCTTTATTCTTCGGATCTGACCAAGAATATGGGATGAATGATGCAAACTTAAAAAAACTGAATACCAATGTAACGAAACGAAATTACAACACTCTATTGTGTATTTATCTACTTTCCACTATAATACCTACTCAATTAAATATGAAAAATTAAAATGATTCAAGATGAACTTTAACACCTGTGAAATGAAAAAAGGTACCTAAACAGATATTTATTTTGAAAAAATACTATAATAGTAACTAGACTCGTGAGTATTAGATAAGAACATTAATATTAAAAAAATGAAAAAAAAAATGGAGTTATCGAGTTATGTGCTTACGTTATTATTTTATCACTAATGATAACACTAAGGTGTGATCGACGTATGTTATTCAAATAAATTGTTTAAAAAAAGGGTCACAATACTTTGTCTTGTTGTTGGTGTTGGATGCTGAATGAATATTGATGAGGACCTTAGCGCTGCTGACCAAGGAAGAAGAGAAAAAACAATAATAATAACCTTCTTTCTCAATAAAACCTTTGATAAATTATACGTAAGTACCTACCTAAATAGTTGTACGTATAGACTGGGTCTTTTCAAGGTAGCAGTAAAAAATGTAACAGTTATTAAAAGGAACAGTTAGTTATGATTCTTGACATTATTTTATCTACGAATTCAGTTTGAAATAACCGGAAATGTTATTTTTATATTACCTTTCCATCCTATAATTAAAATCTTCTGAAAAAACAAGATTCTCCAAATGCGAAATAGGTAATGGTGTTCCGCGCACCACAGAGATGATTGCATTCAGTTTTACGTTATAGTAAATTTTTAAACATTTTTATCATCAATTCGTCAAGTGAAGTTATTATCCTTTTTGTACATTAAATTAACCTCTCTGATTCGTAGGTGCAAATATTATCTTCGGTTTCTGGTTTATGGTGTCTTCAAATTATCAAATACATAGATGTTTGAGTCCGAGATTCGGTAAAGGATGATAATAAAAAGATTATCTGGTACACGTGGTCTGTTATCGATACTTTTGTATCTGCTTTTAATAACAGTTATTTTAAAATTTTAAAGTAATAGTTACAGTTCCTGTTGTTTCGATTCATCTTTATAATAAAACGAGTTAAAAGGTAAGCTCATCAATATTTATTTATAGGTGATACTACTCCAGTACCAATATCCAAAGCACCTACAGGTAGAACTAGACACCTCGTAGGATACAAATAGTGTAGAGAAACCAGAGACTAATTTGTAGGGCAGTTGGATTTGCATTTTGTATCAATAAAAGTGTGACTATGAACTTTACTATGGATGTAGGAATATTACTACATCTTACATTTCGTAGATAAGATAAACCTTTCCTAATAGTCATCATGATGATAAGATTTTATTTATATTATCATTTCCTGATTTCTCTTTTTTATTCTTTTCATAATAATACTAATATACTTCTCCTTCAAAGCTTACGAGATGCTAGTTAAATGTAAGCATATTGACATTTCAAAAATTTCTATAAACAGGAAGACTTTAGATCTCAACAACCATACTCTAGGGAAACCTCTATCTAGGAAATGACCATAAAATATGTTTTATATTATCTTGTATAGATTTCTAAGAAAGAAATGTGAAAAACACCTATGGCCTTTTTACCGAAAGACGCGATTATTTTTAATTATGTTGTTTATTAAAATCTAGAGAATGACTGTAAAAATTTTTTGATTGAAGCGAAATTAACCTCACAAAAATGAAGAAAAAAAACCCTATTTTGTTGGGTCGCGAGCTTTAAGTAGGTATACTCTATTACGAACTTTCAGCAATATTGAGATTTTTTCCATTTTCCCATCCAGTCTACTTCTGAAAGGAATTTGCAGAGTTCATAAGTTGCGCTAGAAATGATTTTACAATTATTGTTGCAGTATGAAATTGTGTTCATTCAGGAAAACGTACAAACTTTGTGAGGTCATCTCAAGTACTATCTCAGAATATTACGTAGCAACATTTGTGTTATAGCCAGATACCTAATACGTAATGTACCGAATAGGTAATTACCATAGAGCGCTAGAATTTAAAGGCATAGGATAATGCGAACATTATCTTTCTAATAAAATTAATTCAATGGTAAACTATTGGGAGCATAAAATCTTCCAGAACACTCCATTCTAATAATAATAATATTCTGCATGAAACACCAAGTTTCCATTTTAATTAAAATACTCGTAATATTTTATATGTTTAATTAATTTACATACTATTATTCTCTAACATATTTCATAGAGGAAATTATTAATATCATCATATATTGTTATGTAAATATTTAAATATGTATTCAATATTAGTTTAGAAAAGGCCAACCATAAAGTCTCAAAGAGGGAAAGGGATGATTACGGGAATTGTATGTTAGAATTTGGGTGTGTTTTAATGCTCTTGTTGTTTAGTTTGGCATAATTTAATCAACTTACTGTGGGTGAATAGTTTTAAGTTATGTAACATCTTCTCTTAACACGTATATCAAAATGATTTATGTGAATATTAAGCATCAAAATGCATTGTTTTAGGTATTTATGAGTTCAACTAATTGTATGAATAATCACTTCTATACATACCTAATGGGGCCGCTACACACTCGCGAGTCACCGCGACCTTTTGGTGTTTATAAGTAAAAAGGGGTGCGGATGGAACGTTTGTCCTGACGTGTACGTAGCCGACCGTTGACGCCTTTTTACTCATGAACACCAAAAGGTCGTGCTGACTCGCGAGCATGTAGCGGGCCCAATAAGATGATGCTAATCAGCTAATGGATTCAGCACAGGTTGGTTATCCGAGCTACTTCCTATTTCGGGAGACACTTTAATTGTTGCTGGACCATTATTTGACACAGTTAAGAGTCCTCTAACGCTTCGTTGGTGAGGAGTGGTCAATCGAAACATGAACATAATATGCGCCTTTTTACCCCTTCTTATACTTTTTTTTCAAGGCTTTTGACAAATTATTTAAATTGTACTATAATCCCCTTATTTTTTCTAAATATTGCAAAATATTGGGTAGGTCGATACTCCCCCGTACAAAGTAGAAGTAATAGATATGCGAGAATATGATATTGCGAGACAGGGGAATGAGAGATGGGCACCCAGAATCCTAAGATGGCGACCATGGGAGAATATAAGACCTGTGGGACGACCCCAAAAGAGATGGATAGATGATATAGTCCCAGTCGCAGGAAGGAACTAGGTGAACAAAGCCCAAAGTAGAAAAACTTGGAAAATGTTAGAAGAGGCCTATATCCAGGAGGGATGGCTGAACAAGAAGAAGAATAGATATGAATAAATACTACCTACCTATCACTGTTTTCTATAATGACGTCAACTTATCTATATTCTGTATTTCAAATATAACCCTTCTGTACTGAAACAAGATCCATGCGTTTTAAAGATTTATCTAATCAAATTCGAATCCTTACAAAAATAATTTCATGTACTTTTCGATATAATTCCTCGACAATATATTTATCCAAAATCCTGAATCGCGATAAAAGAGTTTGATATGTATTTCAATACGTTTTAAAATAATATAATGTTCATAATGCTTTAGCAAATTTTTGATATTGGACATATCAATGTCTATTGGATACAACGTTTCAGAAACATTTTAGATTAGCATTGTTATTTCTGAAACCTTTTTTTTATATATTTTATCTTGAATATTGTGCATTCATTATTTAACTCATAGTGAGTAAAATTTGAAATGATTTTTCATTTCGTAACCGTTTCAAAGTATGAGAGTACTTACACAGATACCTACTGGCCTCAGGTAAAGTAGAATAGACTTCCACTTTTTTATATTTTTTTCGAGTGTCCTGTAAGAGGCAGGTATTCGTATAACTTCAGTTAGACGCTTTCCATTTCCAAGAATATTCTAGATATAGAGTCTCTCTTTTATCGGGTTGACTGTATGACGTTGCTTTTGCAATAAGTCCGCCCTTAAGCACACTACTATTGTCTGGTTTTGTAACACATTCTGATGTGTTTTGCTAATAAATATTTATTTATTTATGTTGTGTTTTTTTGTACAAACAGGGGATTGGCTGGTTACTCCATTATTGAGTGAAATAATTACGATAACCAAGCGTTTTAAAAACAAGGCTTCCTCCATCCTTTTTATGAGTCCACTTTTGTACAAACCTAAAATTTGTGTTGTGAAGTGAAGAATACATCGTCAACACTGAGATTCGAACTATATACCTACTTACTTATGTTGTAAATTTGTAAAATGGTGGCGTTAGAGCCAAATCTGCAATAACTAATTAGACTGCTAATTAAATTAAAAAAAAAAACATGGCGTTGTATAGCTGCTCACTACATCGACGTATTGATATTTCTTTTTAATTAAATATTAATTAAGTAAATCTAAGTACCGAGGTCCTCCTTTTCCAAGAACTGATTTTAATTTATTACAAGTATATTGAATTTGCCTAAATAATAATAATACCTAAGTATATAATATTTTTCTGTTTATATTTAAACATGACAAAATTGACGAATGGGACCTTATTAATATAAAAGCTGATCATATCAACGTGACCTATCGGATACAGACTTGAACAAAAAGAGCAGTCACAGTTAATTTTATGCTTGTGATAAATATCACTTACTCATCATGATTTTTAAAGTAAAGTTAGTCGTTATAGTCTATCTATATTTTTTACTCTTATGAAACATTGTATTGGCTGATGGCCGATTTATCAATCGCTCCTTTAAGTAGTTGACGTACTGCCGGAAGGACAATCCGCTTTTTTCATACAAATCATTCAAAAAAATTCATCCTGCTAGCAGGACAGCTTACTCTCGGAATGTCCTTCCGGAAGGACCTTCCGGAAGGACAGGGGTCTGGACGTTCTGTCATTAATAATTCGCTGGAGGACTCTACAAACTAAATCAATAATGCAGTTGCTCTAATAACTCACTCACTGACTAATTCTGTAACTCTAAAAGGAAGAGAAAATAAATTAAAGTGAAATTTTAAACATTTCAACAAGTGTAACTTTCTTAATCAATGGGAACAAAATCATAAGTCATTCAATTCTATAAAAAGATCTAAATAATGAAATCAACAAATCCTCTTTTAAAACAATTATTTTCGCTATAATATCGCTATCGCACCTTTTTAAGGAAAGCTGTGAATTCACAGTAAATTAATCAACTGTTCGTTCGAACTCCTCAACATTCCTAAAACATATTTCCAGTCTTAAATTTTATTTTTTCTTACGTACAAAAAAAAACATAGTCCCAGTCCTTTACAGAAAACTGGACCCGTGTTCGGATTTGACGAAGGGTTGAACTAATCAAATTTATTTACGACACCCACAGCTTTTTTATCTTGGATAAAAAAACATGCTTTTTTGTAGTAATAATATATTTTACTACCATTTCCATTCCAATTTGTGTTTTATGTGAATAAAAAACGACCTTACCTCGGGACTTTTGTGATGTTGTGATCTTTTGATCATAAAAGTGATTCTTTATCCAACTATCTCTTGTCTCTGTCTTCTTTCTGTTTTGTTATCAAAGTATTTTTACGAATATAATAATGGATACGTCTATAAGAATTTCATTTCAGGATAATCTTTTTTATTCTACGAATATGTATACCTATTCTTATTATGACGAAATGCTTTACTACCCATGTTCTCTTTCTATTTAGTTAGCCTCTTTATGCTCTTGATGAAAACGTAGAATGATCTCAAAGTTTCGGCAGTCATATTCCAAACAGTTTTTTTTTATGCCTACTTATAAGAAGCCGAGTGTTGGGAATTACTTTAAGGAAGATTGTAGAAACAGTGGCGGGTCCTTGTGATTTCTCTAATTGTAGTTTTAAACCATCCTGCTTAATATAAAAAAGCAACAGTAAGTATTAGTTTATTGGTTTTTAATAATCCATTTTGTAACCTCCTTGGACAAGGATACTGAAGGAACGTAATTCACGGGTGGGGTTTGCCGGGGGGCGGGTAAAGAGGTCGCTATTAATGCGCCTGAGCTACCCGGGGATGTGGAGGGCCTTAAACCCGCGGGACTTCCCTTCAATAATCATCCGTAGGTCCTATTTAATTAATAAGAAATTAATAAACACATGGTGACAAAACAAAATTATAAAACAGGTATGTGGTTTAGTTCAATGTTCAATGCATGTCTGGATGTAAATTGTCCAGAAATGTATTACGTCAATGACAACAGAATTTGAGGAAAAATCTGTATAAGTAAACAGGATATATTATCAAATGCAGGTCTGGATGCAAATGGTCAAAAACTGCATTTCGTCAACAATCAATCACAGGTTACACCGCTCCTCAACGGATGGCGGTAGTATCTGAAATTGGGTGCATATGAAATAGGTTGTTGAGTATTATATACTCAACGGCCAAAAATTTCATTTTGGTAGCAGGATGTGGTGGAATGGGTGAACGTTGCCCTGGGCATAAAGTGATCACTTAAGCCAGCCAAAGCCGACTCGTAAGCGTCGGAACATCCATCCTGCTCCCCTCCCCAAGGGAGTTCGCATAAGTTATTATGTGAATGTTGATATCTGCCGCCTTTCGTTGAGAAAATTCTCAACATATGCCATCTGCGAGATGCAGACATGAAAAGCCAGTAATACCTAAATTATTTAGGCATCTTCCTCTCAATCAATCACCGACTTACCTTAGGTATCTACCTACTAAAAATAATTTTTGGTTAAAATGTTACGAATTAATTAATATGCACGTGTTAATTGTGTTTGATTATCAATACTTAGCAATATATGGTAAAAGTAAAAGGATTCTGTGCTCATTTAAACCTCTCGATTTGTCTACCAAAGTATGTTTATCAACACGGAAAATTCCGGCCACGAACGCTAGTATTTAATTTAATAATAACATGTAATAAATACATGCAAGAGCGAGGAAAAAATATTCCAAAGATGTTTTTATTAAAAACAGGCAGTCGTCAAGGAATTTCGCAATATTCGTTCAACAGTACAGCGTAGCCTAAAGCGTAATATTCAAAATGACCACACAAGAATGTGGTCACTGGAGGCTAAATAAAATATTCTATTCAATATTGTATTACTACGGGTCATATAACGATAGGTATGTGTGGACAATATGAATATTATTACTGCTATCCTGCCTGAGTAGTTTGTGCATGGCCTACATACAAAATATTACTATAATCTTCCTCTATTATTTTACTTAGTACCCACATACCATCGTGTTGAGTCTTCATGATATTCATGGTACCTAATGTATGCACCTTCGTCGTGCATTTGTCAAATCTAAAAATACCAATTAATATCTTCTTCTTCTTTCTCAGCCGTTTTGATTTCAGTGCTGGACATAGGCCTTCCCTTTGACTTTATACACATCCCTATCCAGGGTATGCTGCATCCACTTGTTTCCTTTTTACACCGATTAAAATGCTTAGCGCAAATCAGCATAATTATTTATTTGACAAACAGGTATCTCAACAGATATATATCAAAGGATGGACCTTCCATCGGTTTTATGATAGATTGTCAGCTGGTTTAATGTGATCACTTGACACCTGAGTAATATTATTAGGCAATTAGGGCATAGTTAGGTATGTTTGTATATCTATTTATTTGTTTGAATGCATATTTATTATCTGAGAATCAGTTTAACGCCAGATAATTGTACCTATATGCCTTAATGCATAGGAAGGAGCTCAAAGCATTTTTAGAAATTATTAATAGGTATTTTTCACTATTAAAATTTGACATAATGCTTATATTTTCAGGTGACCCTTTGGTCTTTTTATTTAATTGGCGTTTCGATACTCTTGGAGTATTGAATGACAAGAAAATCAGAAACAGTCATATTTTAAGAAAGACTATGTTTGAATTTCAATATCATACATAATCTTAATAATGTAAAACATTATCAAGATTATGTATTCCCATCATTATTAAACATAAGTCTTTATTTCTAGGAATGGAATAATAGGAGCATACTCATAATAATCAAACATCTTCTTACGTCAGAAATATTAGAAACTATTTTATATAATGCTTGTCTATTATATAATTTCTCTGAAACTTTGATTTCTATTATCCACGAGAATACAATCATATTCTCAGATATTAATACAAAATTACTTTGCTAAAATAATAGTAACTCGATATGTCTGAAGAATATTAGGTAACGAAAACAATTATTGAGAAAATTAGATCCAATCTTGAAGCATTTTCATGATGATATCAATATCTTAGATTCTTCGTAGGCGAACAAATATTATTATTAATACTAGTAGACAGTAGTGGACTTTAACAAATCACCATCTAAATTTAATATTAAACGATAGTCGAGACGTTTTGACAGCTTGAAATAAGGCAAACAATTTTTTAGGAGGTACTTACTTAACTTGTTATGAAAATTATTGATTTTATACTGTCTTTGCTTAACTTTTCCTTGACTATGGGGTACCCGAAGTACCCAATGAATCATGAACTAGATCACCTATGATACACAAAGCAAGTGTTTGCGACAATGCAATAATTTTTATAAGAGTTAGTTGAGCTGTAACTCGAGACAGGTAAATGTTGTCTGCATTTCGAAGTACCGTCAAATCCAAAGAAATCCGAGAAAAAAAGGGGGAAAGGAGAGTAATAAAGAAACCAATTAAAATAATTAATGCTTATCATAATATTAATATTTTTCAGGATAGTAGTAAGTGTATCTAATATGATTTTGCTTAGGGTGCCAGCAACACTCTCTACGCCTCGCACGATATTTTTTAGGTTTGGTCCTTGAAAAGTTAATATCCGCTACAAATATTTATCATAAGATATTGTGTTTTTGTTCACCCCATCATTCGATATTATTTTCCCGAACGTGTTAATCAAAACCGTGGTGTATTAAGTTACAAGACACACAAGAAAATGCGTGCAAACACGAAATACAAGTAGTAGACAACATTAAAACATAAAATACATATTATTATGTGTGTAGGAGGATAATACATACAAAGAACTGATAGAAAAAAAGTGCGAGTATATTATTACGAATCTAAGAGTGATTTGTTAAATAGTAGAGACTAACAAACATGTGTCGTGCTTTGGGAAATATCAACATAACTTTCTTTCAATAAAAGTATCTCGATATTATTCAATGTTTATGAAATCCATCTTATTGAATTATCTAAATATCTCATTGTTAAAGACATGAAAGTGTTGTTGTCTATGACCATCTATGACTAAGTGCATTGATTGGGTTTGTACTATTGTCTATGAATAAGTTGCTAACTTGATTATTAATCTATAAAACTGAATGTATTATCACATGTTTCTTTAGTATCAAATAAACCATCCTACACATATGTGAGTTTTAATTAAAGA
Source organism: Ceraclea dissimilis (assembly GCA_963576895.1). NCBI lineage: Eukaryota > Metazoa > Arthropoda > Insecta > Trichoptera > Leptoceridae > Ceraclea > Ceraclea dissimilis. The sequence continues at coordinate 10,801,118 of OY756369.1, forward strand.
CCTGAAGGCATCAGCCTTTCTTCACTCATATATAATCATTATAATGACAATAGAAGATATGTGGTCCGGAGGTGTTACAAGGGAAGACAGAATTAAAAACGAATACATCCGGGGTAGTTTTGGGGTCGCGCCAATTCCGGAGAAATTAAAAGAAACAAGACTCCGATGGTACGGTCACGTGAGCAGACGTAACAACGATCACGTGGTAAAGCTCGCACTGGACATACCATCACAGTCCAGATCCAGAGGACGTCCACAAGCCACCTGGTGGACAAATATCGAAAAGGAGCTTAGGGACCAACAGCTTACTAGTGGGATGGCACAGGATCGTAAGGTCTGGCGACTACGTACCAGAAGGGCCGACCCCAGATAAACTGGGAAGAGGCAAGAAGAAGAAGAAGAATGACAATAGAAGATATCTATTTCAATACTATCATAATTTGAGATTTCCTTAATTAGATTTAGTTAACAAGAATAGTTCAAATAATCGTTAATAAATAATTAAAATAATTGCGTGAAGTCCCAAAAATTTGATGCTGCGAGGAAATGAATTTATCCGATTACAACGAATTAATTGCATTTTATTTAGACACCAAGTGAAAAGTGAAGTAAAATGTTATCGCCTTTGACCCGTCTGGCAAATCAAGAGAAAAATTACAATATGAAGTTGTTATGTATACTTATCATTTGATATTTTATTAAGAACATGCCACCGAAATGGGAACAAATCGCGAAATATGATATTTTTATAAATGTGTTCGGTTGATGTCTACAAATGACTTTCATAGTTGAACCTATGTATGCGTATGTAAAATCATTGGTCAATTAATGGCTTACTATATTTTTCGTAAGTTTCGCGGTTTTTGACTCAGGACTCTCTGGAACCTTCTAGATATTATTATTTCGGTTTTATTAAATTGCTTATACTTTTCAATTACGGGCTTCTCCCATTTGTTTATATTAATAGCATATTGACAGATGATATAACTTTGAAAAACAATAATACAAATTTATTTCCCAAGAAAGAATTCTTCCATTAATTAAATTTTATGATATTCTCAATATCTTTTGACTTTGAACAAAAAAACCTTAATAATGTCGATTGTAGGCAAAAAATACATCTCAATATCTCAGAGGATTTTCAATTCATCTGTCTATTATTATATCTAGTTTATTTACTCGATACCGACAACAAAGAAACATTTTATATTAAAAGCTTTTTTAAAGCTATTTTCAATAATAAGTAGGTATTATTTTTATAGAGAAAATATAAGTTAAACACTGGTGAATCCATGGGGAAAGGGGGTAGTTTCCCTCTTGGAAAGCTCAAAAATCATACGCATCGCTCTGCAAAAGCTTGTCATAACGGAAAGTCACAACCCTCGCTTCCTCATTCATTCTGATAGAAACAGCGAATGATGAAAGAGGGTCTTCTGTCATATTATAGAATATTACAAAATATGTATGTCGCTTAAGAGTATGCATACCGATATTTCAAAAATTTCTAAAAACTGGAGACCTTATATCTCGACAACCGTTACAAAACATGCTTTGGAACAAAATAGGGTAGATGCATTGAATATTTATCTAGGGAATCACTGTAAAAGATTTTTTATATCTTGTATGGATTTCTAAAAAAAAAAGAAAAACACCTGTGATCTTTTTTCCGAAAGACGGAAACTCGTTTCCTGAAAGTCGCGGAGTATTTTTTTTGAATTGATAATACCTATGCATTAAATAAAATCTAAGGAATAACCGTAAAAATTTTTTGATAGACGCAAAAATAACCCCAAAAACTGTAAAAAGCGCTATTTTTACCATTTTATCATGCGATTGTTCACGCGATTTTAAACCATAATGCCGTGGGAAATGACTGTACGTCATTCTTGGAACCAAGGCCTTAAAGGAAATGAATGAATACAGATTGGTTCATAACACAGGAGACGTCAGAACGCAACATAAAAAAGTTTTATGGTGCATTTGATTAATTGCAGATGTCTGAGTCGTGTCATGAAGGTGACACTAAATATGTTTCCACTTTGTAAAGAGGTGGTAAAGAAAGCACAATATAAAATATACATACCATGACACACAAATATACATTTTGTCGAAGTTGTAGCAGTAGTTTGCCAACACGAATTAATCAATAAGGCTATTAGTAAACCAATTCCATCTTACTGCTTGCTGAGTTTATTAGACATGGAAATATTTCTTTATAATAATAATATTTGGACAATTTTGGGCGCCGTTTAGCTATAAAATCGCCCCAAGGGCACCTTACATTTTTCTTTTCACCATATAGGATCGTCACAAACAGTAAAAATGATAGATAGATTAATCACCACATAGGATCGTCACAAACAAAAAAATAAAAATGAATTTAATCAGTTTCGGCTAATCATTGGCTGAACAGTGAACGACTAAATAGACTGTAAGACAGACGAACTCGCATCATTGTCTTCACTTTCTGCTAGAGTTATTTATAAAGAATGAGTGTTTATTTTCTGATTTTCACTGGATTTTTCTGCACTATAAGCAAGTGAAAGACAGATTTTCCACGGTCATGGAACCGGCATCTGCAGACTTTGTGTTGACCAGTTCCAATCGGTAGATGTAATTAAAACATACTATACATACCTCCGACAAATCCACTTGATATGATATTAATTACAGTTGTTTCCTTATTCATTGTTCCTGCAAATTCTTTTTCAAGAACACTAAAGTTGCTTAAAAATAATCTCAGTTATTCAGAAAACATTAATGAAGATATAACACTGAAAGTAGTTACTATTATTCTACATACCTATCGTTGGATTTTCTAAAGCCGTGCAGTGAACAACTATGGTACAATATGTACAGTTTCCATGCACTTTCATTGCGACATAATTAGGTATACACATACATTAACTAATACCCACAGAGCTGCAGCGTTACTTTGTAGTGTTTGCTTATTATCTCGTCATAAACTTTCATAATATAGTCCAAGAGCCCGCTGCTTAATTTATGACGTATCTGTTTTTTGATCGAAATGTGGTACAAATGATAGCTTACCAATAGGGTATTACATCGCACTAGGGTTGCTTATCAAAATCTTGCCGCAAACCCCCCTGCCCCCCCCGAAAAGGTCCCTCTTCGCGGTTTTTCACATTTTATAGGAATATGGTAAGAGATAGGAGAAAGTAGTCAATGACAAAAATAATCCTTGATAAATTCTCTACAAAAAATGTTAAGTCAATTTTTTTGTAGAACTAGCAGTTTACCCGCAATGGCCGGTCCAAAACCGAAATTCATTTAAAATACAAAAAAAATGTATTTAAACTAAATTGGTTGAAAATTGATAAGAGCTAAAGGAAAATAGTCACAGAACGAATTAATTACCATAGTCTTAGCTACAAAATGAGCTATAACTTATGTTCATAAATCAAATAATTTCGGAGTTATTACAATAAAACTCAGTGACGAAAATTCTTAAAATTTATTTTTTCATAAAATAACCAGCGATATAGCGCCGCAGGCCAAAATTTTTTTCCATAAAATGTTAGTAATAATGGGTGGAAGAATGTGAAAGAAAAAAAATCAAACTTTTTTTTTTATTTTTTCAAAAAATATCCTGTTTTTTGACCGGCCATTACGGGTAAACTACTATTCCTATGAAAAAATTGTCTTAACTTTTTTTGTAGAGAATTTAGCAAGGATTATTTTTGTCATTGACTACTTTCTTCTACCTCTTACCATATTCCTATAAAATGCGAAAAACCGCGAAGAGGGACCTTTTCGGGGGGGGCAGGGGGGGTTGCGGCAAGATTTTGATAGGCAACCCTAGTGCGATGTAATACCCTATTGGTAAGCTATCGTTTATACCACATTTCGATCAAAAAACAGATACGTCATAAATTAAGCAGCGGGCTCTCGGACTAATAGGGAAACGGTATTGTAAAGCAAATTCTTGTGAAAGATTTGTACATATAAAGATTAGATAAGAGGACGCATTGATACGTTTCTGTGCCGGCGTTTTTTTTTTATCTACTGTAGCCTTAGATTATTATGACTAGCTTTAAGACTTTTTATCCAAGAATACCAGAATGTTAGTTTTTTTGTTAAAAGCGCGTTCTACATATAAGCTCGATATCAAAAGAAAGTGATTATATACTGATTATTCATATGGATTGGACAACGGGCAAAATAACAAGAAATGAATAATATTTAATTAACGCAGAAATACAGCGAAGATTTTATAAATGTAGTGATTTCTGTTTTCTTAACTTTACGAATGTCTATTTACGATGCGACGAAATACAGTTTTTTGCAGGACAGTAGACACGAATACATTATGCGTCGCACCACATCTCTTGACAATGCATTAAGAGTATGCATACCGACATTTCAAAAATTTCTAAAAACGGGAGACCTTCTATCTCGGCAACCGTTACCAAATATGCTTTGAAAAAAAAATTAGGGTAGATGCATTGAACATTTATCTAGGGAATAACCGTAAAAGATTTTTTTTATCTTGTATAGATTTCTCAAAAAAATATATTAAAAACACCTCTGACCTTTTTTCCGAAAGACGGATACTCGTTTCCCGAAAGTCGCGGTGTAATTTTTTTTTGTACTGATAATATGCATTAAAATCTAGGGAATAACCGTAAAAGTTTTTTAATGGACGCAAAATTAACCCCAAAAAATGGAAAAAAACGCTATTTTTACCATTTTCTCATGCGATTGTCACGCGATTTTGAACCTTAATGCCGTGGGAAAAGACTGTGACGTCATTCCTGGTGCCAAGCCCTTAAGCTAAAAATCCCATTCATGAAAAACCATTTTTGGGGAAATAATAGATTGTACAGTATGTACAGCTTGTTTAAATTATACACGGATAATTTGTAAAATAAAAGAGATTACGTGTATGTATTATTTGCTCTTAGAAAATATAAAGTCAGCCAGGTAGAGTTTAAGTAAAATAGCTTTAATTCTTAGTTGAAAAATGTTATGTGTCAATTTATGTAAATATGATCTTATTTATTTTTTGTTTTTTGTATGTTGGTTGATAATTAGTGCATATCTTTGCTTTCGTCGGCAGCATCACCCGCAAATCGGGTGCAATGCCGTGATAAGTAAAGAAAAGATCATTACATAAGTCCGCCCGTTGTATGATTAATGATTATTTTCGGTACAATAAAGATTATTTTATTTTATTTTATTTTTACATATGATTACTCATATGATACATATTAAAGGGTCATATGTATAGTGATGCTAGGTACGTTACATAGTTCTATCTATGGACATATTCTAGTAATAATAATGTAATTTCGGAACGGATGTCACACTACAAAGAACTTTATGGTTATGTTGCACGACAATTTGTTAAAGTCACAATAATAATTATATGACTTGAATGATACATTACTAAAGGAATATCCTTACTCCTAAGAACAACCTTGTACATTAGTCTGTTAAACGGCATGGAAAAATGAACATTAAATTAGATGGATGATAAAGATCATTTTTGTAAGGCAGAATGTCAGGATATTGAACAAAATTATTTCAGTCCCATCAGAGAGATAGCGGCAATGTGTTTTGGTTAATAGAGAGATACCAGTTGCATAATATGAAGTAATTTAAGTCATTTGCCAAACTAGAAATAGGGGAATGTTAATTAAGATTTATTATGTTTTTGTAATATTTGACTAAACTTCCTTTTTTTTCTCAACCATGTCGGCATAATAGTAACATTCATATATCTTTATTACTATTTGATTCAAAATAATAAATAATCACGCAATTCGGATGTTCTTAAAAAAGAAAAAAAAAAAACAATTAATTTCGCTTGTTCGCTTCCCCAGTATCATTCAATGCCTTTTGGAAATTTGAAGAGATTTTATCGTATGAAATTATGTTTCTGACATACAAATACGAAGAGTGGTACTGTGCACTGTGCAGTGCCTATTACTTTTTGACTGCTTCCCGAGTCTTTTCCATCACTCACTTTTCCACATCTCACTGTCATAGTGTATGGCGAAAAAAGACGTTGTCCAGACTTCGTAAATTGTGAATGTCACTATAAAATAATTTTAATTTCTTGCACTCCTTTAACACTTAGTTTCTGGTCATAACAGCCTAATGCCAAATAGTGTAAAAAGACCAATGTGGAGAAAACTCTGTGTCAATATCACAGACCGTGCGAAACCACCTTAAGACTTCAGAATGTCTAGATGTTCGCGATAAAAAAGATAAAAATAGTAGATAATTACTTAGTTTAGACTCATTTTTTATAGGTTCATATACCCTCAATAAAAAAAATGAAAATTTCGTGTATAAACTCGTGTATAAATACATTTTTCTTCAAAATAATATAAAAAGGAACTGGATATCTTGATAGATGAAGAAAAGATACGCTAGAACGAAATGAATTACCGTGATTTTAAGTGGATTCCCGTATTTGTTTCCCGCCAATAAAAATAAAAACGGGACGAAGCTTTTAGCGCCGGAGACTAAAATGGGACTTGTCTATGAGAAACGATTTGTTTTTGTTTTTCGACTTTCGTCTGTTATTATTATTATTACTTCTTCTTTTCTCTTCTTGAATTCTATATGAAGATATTTAAGTACACCTAATGGGTTTTAACATATTTTTTCTCACTACATTTACGATTGTATACATTCCCTATTCTACTTGGAGTTTTATAGCTATTAATAAGACAAACTTCCTATTAATAGCACCTCAAAGTTAGATACTAAACTTGACTATTGATTGTTATGATTTTGTTTACATTTCAGTACTTGTTTGAGTTACAAAAATAAAATTAATTTCGACGCCTCCTCATATAGTAGCAGACTTTATTTTGATTATTATGAATTTTATTTGGAAAACCTATAAAACTACACAAAAAGGCATATTTTTTTATTGTTTACGTACGATATCTCTAAATATGCAGAAAAACTAAATTTCTAATAGAATTTTTCGGCAAACGAATATTTCATTTTATTTCTGTAAATATTTTATCAAAACAAACAAAAATGTAAACGAGAAATAAGTAAGTACGTAAAGTGAGTAGTGAAACTTTCACTATGGCTTTCACGGCCGGCGTCAATAGAATAGTCTCGATCATCCGGGCTATATGGCCGTGGTCCAGTGGGATGCGTTGAATTTCCCAACGTTTCGCCCATCTTCTATGGAGGGCTTCTTCAGGGGTGTTGAGTGCGATGCGGTAATGGACGGAGTGTCCTCTTCAGCGGTAGTACGTTTTGTGTGCTCGCTTGCGTCGATGTTTGTGTATTTGTTGTGTCGTGGCGGGCGGCGGTCGTGTACGGCTGTGTCGTTAACAACGACGGAGAGGCGGGGCATTGTATGGCGGATGGTGGATCAGGGGTCGGCAACTGTGTGTGATCGTGTTTTATTATTTTATTTTTAAGCGAAGATTTCCAAATAGGGTTTATTTTGATACTTTCTTCTTTTTTGTTGAAATTATTGGTGTGTTTGTAGATTTCAATTGCCTCTCTGTATATTCGCGGGAAATAATAATTGACTGTCGAAAGTACTTTCGTCTCCTTGAATTGGATGTCCCGATCACAGTTTAGTACGTGCTGAGCTACCGCCGACTTGTCGTCTTGTCCTAATCTACAGCAGCGTTTGTGTTCCTTGATGCGAGTTTTTATACTTCGTTTGGTGGTTCCCACGTATTCACGACCACAGGAGCATGGTATGCAGTAAACACCTGGATTACTTAACGGGAGCCGTTAAGTAACCCCAGGGAGCCGTTAAGTAATCCAGGTGTTTACTGCATACCATGCTCCTGTGGTCGTGAATACGTGGGAACCACCAAACGAAGTATAAAAACTCGCATCAAGGAACACAAACGCTGCTGTAGATTAGGACAAGACGACAAGTCGGCGGTAGCTCAGCACGTACTAAACTGTGATCGGGACATCCAATTCAAGGAGACGAAAGTACTTTCGACAGTCAATTATTATTTCCCGCGAATATACAGAGAGGCAATTGAAATCTACAAACACACCAATAATTTCAACAAAAAAGAAGAAAGTATCAAAATAAACCCTATTTGGAAATCTTCGCTTAAAAATAAAATAATAAAACACGATCACACACAGTTGCCGACCCCTGATCCACCATCCGCCATACAATGCCCCGCCTCTCCGTCGTTGTTAACGACACAGCCGTACACGACCGCCGCCCGCCACGACACAACAAATACACAAACATCGACGCAAGCGAGCACACAAAACGTACTACCGCTGAAGAGGACACTCCGTCCATTACCGCATCGCACTCAACACCCCTGAAGAAGCCCTCCATAGAAGATGGGCGAAACGTTGGGAAATTCAACGCATCCCACTGGACCACGGCCATACAGCCCGGATGATCGAGACTATTCTAAGTACGTAAATTTAAAAAAAAATGATAAGCTTTAATAAAAAAAGATCTGAGTTCTACTCGTGAAGCACATTCATGAATCATGAGACACAAAACACGCCGGTATGCGGTGACTGGATCCTCGCGATCGCTCTGTGTCTCCCGATTGCTTGAGCTGGTCAATATCTGATTTTCGGTGTGAATTTGTTTTCCGAAGCCCATGGACCCATACATGACCCCACAAAACTCTTGGAGCCCCTCAAATGCTTTGCATTTTTTGTCTCTGGAGAAAGTTGATCTAATGAGGTACAGAATCGTAATGTCATTTAGTTTTCGTTGGTGACGGTTTCAGAGCTCTACCTAGTTTGGAAATGAGTTTATATTCGATTGCAAGATTTGAGTTCTCGTAAAACACTTTCGTGAAACTAAATACCAAGTGTAGCTAAATAAAATCACGCGAAAATCTATCAAATTGCTAGAGTATCCCTTGAAGTATCACTCACTCTGGTCAAGTGGGTGAAGTGACTAAATCATATTTTTGTTCGCCTTTGTAGTAAAGCGCGGTATTGGAAATTTAGACAAAAGAGATTTTGATGTGTAAACATCCATTAACTTCCGTTTGCGTTGAAGCCATCAGAAAATTTGTATCGAAGTACAAATATTTGATAAACATAGCCTGAGTGGTCTCACAGACTGTTTTTGTTTCCGTCCACGACAGACAACCTCACACTAATCATAGATGGCGCCAGGGAATTAATACTAAATTATATTTTATTCAGTTTACTCTTTGTAAATACACCTCCCTAATAATATTGACTTAAGATAATACTAGAAATATTTTATAATTTTTTCTCATTAAACACACAATGTCTAGTCAGGAGCTAAAAGTTTTTCAAGTATTTGTGAAAAAACTAATGAAAACAACTTCGTTTATTATAACTACTATGCATTAGAATCCAGCTAGATTTTTTTGATGTTTGATAAAAGTATGTGAATGTGAAGAGTTACGTAATGTTGAAGACGTAATCCATTCTTGTCAAAAATTCTGAAAATATTAAGAGTACGCATACCGACATTTCAAAAATTTCTAAAAACGGGAGACCTTATATCTCGACAACCGTTACTAAATATGCTTTGGGACAAAATAGGGTAGATGCATTGAACCTTTATCTAGGGAATAATCGTAAAAGATTTTTTTATATCTTGTATAGATTTCTCAAAATAAATTTTGAAAAACACCTCTGATCTTTTTTCGGAAACTCGTTTCCCGAAAGTCGCGGAGCAAAATTTTCTTTTTGTACTGATAATATGCATTAAAATCTAGGGAATAACCGTAATTTTTTTTTGATAGACGCAAAATTAACCCCAAAAAATGAAAAAAAAAACGCTATTTTTACCATTTTATCATGCGATTGTTCACGCGATTCTGAACCTTAATGCCGTGGGAAATGATTGTCATTCTTGGTGCTAAACCCTTAAACTTTTTTTAGATTCAATAAACACAATAATTTATGTATGGAAGTAGTGAGATATTTTGGATGTTAATCATAATTGGTTTCTGTTTTGGTGTATGGTCTTGGTATCACTCCAGTTACCACAGTGGGTATAAAGGAGCCTCTCTAAGCTTTGCAACTAAAGAATGTGAACATTGTTATAATTACTTTTTCTTTCTCAGATATCCTCAGCATTCCCTGAATTCCATGTCCACTGCTGATTAAAAACGTATCACATTTTGCATCACAGAAGATAATAATGACTCTATGAGAGATATTATTGATGCTATTGAACTGGCACTATAGAAAAAATATGAATTGGCAGGTAGGTACTTAAAAAGCAATACATTTTTCATCTCAGGGAAATCAACCAATGACTACTTATCCACGCAGTTATCAGTTTTTCAACGCTTATCCAACCATCCCTATCTTGTTTAGATCCCCTTTTAGGATATCGAAGAGGGCCTTATAGATACCTACTACAAAATGCACACTTCTCCATTTACACACCGCTTTAGAGGAGCATCAACATAATAATGATTGGAGTGTATGACCGTTTGTATTCTTGTCGGATGTAGGTTACTTATTAAGAATGCAGGTTAGCATCAGAGTAAGATGGGTAAGCATAGGGAATGGATGGAAATTATTAGTAGATAACCACCTATCTATAGGCTTAACATAGGGAATCTGATACCTAATTAAAACGATTACAAAAAAAAAACAATATACCTACTTATTAAATTGTGGCATAGTTAATCGCGCTTTTCATCGAGTGCCTCTCAGTACGCTAGGAAAACTTGTGTTTCTATGACGGAATTTGCTTGCAACGGAAACTAGGATTTTTTATAAAATGTAGGGAAAATATATTGCCATGTTGATTTCATTCCCTGTTATAATAAAATAATGCGCTCAGCTGTAAATCCGGTGGGCGCGAGTTCGATCCCCGATGCCGACTTATTCCGACACAAGGCAAGCTTTTAAAGGAGGTGTTTGGATATATACACTCATGTGTCGTATTTAACCGATGTGTTCATTTCTCCGGGCCACTCCGGGTACTACATAAAAATTGCTATATTAATATAACTCCACAGAATAGCAAAACAAATATTTATTGTTATCTGCTATTTGCTACACAAACAATAACCTAGCAATCTAAATAATAATATTGGATAAATTAATTGAAATGCATCTTGGGTAACAGAATGCGATATGGCGCCGATGATTTCCAGAATCAGCTGATGATTGTAGATCAGTACTTTTAGTAGTACCTACTAGGTAGTAGCCATGCCGTTATTTTTTGTAAATATTTGTTAACAAACATGTATGTTCAGAATATTAAAAATTGTTTCTGTTATTAGCTCTTAAGAAAATGACAAAATGTTGGATCAAGGATATTATTTTTCGTCCTGTCATTTCATCGTCATAATAATACTATATATATTTTTTATTTAAACTGTAAGTGAACAACAAATACATATAAATATAAAAAATGGACATAGTACAGATTATAAATCGTTGTTCACTAGGGCGAACTTAACTGTTGATGTTCTTTAAGGTAAGATGAAAACCACGTGGCACGGGTCTGGGAAACATATATTTACTCTAATATGGCAATTAGTATGTCAAAATCTACGGAATTAATATAGGTAACATAAATAGGACCCTCGGATTGAATAAATTCGTGGTTTGTGGGGCACAATTTATTCGAGATGATTAAATAGTATTAGCGTAACTACCCGAGTTCATACAATACTGACTCAAGATGTCCCTATAGATGAACCTACATAAGTGTTTTGCAGGGTCACAATACAGGATTTTTTAATGTACTTTTGGAAACTTTTGTAGGTAAAGTCAAAATAAAACACACAATCACCCACAACGGGTGAAGCGCCCATGTATAAGAAAACTCTCTTTTTTTCTTTCATTATTTCTTGAGAAAATAGTGCTTAGCGCGAGATGTGAACATTCAGAATTCTGAACCACAGAGCACGGAACAAATACATTTTTTTCTGATCAATCTGAATTTTTGCAGATCGATCTGATTTTTTCAGATCGATCTTAAAATTTCGCGAAGCCCTTTTTAATGCAATAGCATTTGAGTTTTAAATAAAATCAGAAATTCAATAATTTAGCGTTTGAAACTTGTTGATTATTTTTAGTAAAGTGTATGTTTGCACTTGAAAACAAACATGACATTCAAAGTGTATGGAAGGGTGACGTTCTTGGAAACAAGGAACAATGGGAATACTTGAAGAAGTCTTGAATAATATATTACACAACAATGGTGATTGTTGTAGAACTATTCACAACATGAGCAATATTTTGAATACTATACCCATTATTCCATACAAGGGTTTACGTCAAGTAGCCAAATTCTCTATGGTGAAACACTATTGTCTTGGCGTATTTATTTTTTTTATTTAATAGATCTCTACTTGCTACTGTGTAGTCTATTGAACCAAACTGACAAATTGTCTCAGAAAAAAAACAGTAATAAATCTTTCAATATAAATGGATCTATTTTTCAAAAACAGGTACCGAGTTTCTGTTTTAATTTAATTGTGATGTTCAAAATAAAAGATACACCTAATATTCGAGTCAGGGTAGTAGAAATGTAGGTACTTATAGTTCTTTTGAAAAACAAAGCTCAATTGTTTAAAAAGTCTAAATTGTCTCGTTTAGCTACGGTTTATGGTGAATTAAAATTACTAGAGTTTTCTAAAACTGTAGTCCTTTTTGAATATCCTATTGTATATTGAAAAGATTGTGTTTCTAAGTTTTGAAACCGTACTAAATTCGCAGTCTTACTATTCTAAAATCGTATTAAAAACAAAGCTGGATTTCTTTGTTCTTTGAGATTTCATGATTTCTTTAACAGAAGTCATTTCCGAAAACGCCCATGGTACATCAGGATACTTTACTTATAGGATATTTTGCTGACTGGGTGTTCTTTTTTAAGAAACTCAAGTAGCTCCTTGAAAAGATCTTCACATTTAATTAGCATTGTCAATGGTATAATATGGTGGTCTTACAATCGAACTTTCACACTTTTTGAATTTCTACATATAGGTGGTCTTAAGACAAATATAACCTTGATGCTTTTATTGGAGTACAATGCCATTCTAGTGGCCACAATCATGGTAGATAAATGGTTTCGTAATATGGAGGTAGTTACATAGGGACGAATGTAGGTGTTAAATAAGTAACAGGAGTTCGTTGAGGAGAATCTTAAAAAAAAAAAACATTGAAAGGAAGGCTTGTAATGAACGCATAAAAAATAATCCAATTCCAATGTAACTTTTGTAACTAGGATATCCGTATATTCCAATTCTCATAGTCAAGAACGTATTAGGTAGATACCTACGCAAAAATTTTGCTATAAGAACCTAGATAGACTTTCGATTCATTTAGATACTCAGTTTGCTTATAACGTACCTAATAGTGATCTATAGAATCAACCTATTAATATTTTCATGAAATTTGCATGAAGTGATACAATGCCCGATAGAGATAATTGGATTTTATTTCAACTACCTTCCTGTTGTACAATTAGGTAGGTGCACTAATTTCCGGAAGTGTTTACATAAATGTTACAGTTGATGGAATTCCAGGGTTGATGTGTTGTAAAATGTGGTTAACTCTCGATGAAATTGAATAATTTGTGTAAACACTATTACTAACTACTATCTCTATTCATTTTCAATGATAAATTTTCATTTCACCCCATTAAATAAATTATGAGGACTATATTATTACACAGTGAATTGTTTCAATAAATGATTTGGTTAAACAAAGGCATGTATTCAGGCAATTCTGTTTTTTGGTCTATACTGTAGAATGAAGATTCCGACGGCCTAGAAGTTTAGTATGAATATTTTTCCGTTCCTATAACGCGGGAAGAAGTCCTTTGAGTTTCAAGATTTGGTGATTTATTTGTGTTTTATGAGGAACATGATGACCACAGTTAGTTGAATTAATTCCCTCCGTTATCCATAGGATTGATGCATCTTTTAAAAGTATAAAAGTGCAATCTTGGTAGATTTTTTCAAAATAAATTTATTATACCTAATTATTATTATCGACGTTTGAAAAGGCAAGAAATTGTAAGGTTTCTAAATTTAACATCTTACATCTAGAAATTGTAAATATTCATGAATATAATTGTAAGGGTTTTAAGTAAAATCCTGTTAAATAAACATTTCTATTTCATTTAAATTGAATCGACTTGCATTATTTTGCACCGTGTTTTCAAGAACTAAAGGAAAAACATCTACATATTTAAGTAAAAGTTTTCCTAGAAACGGTTGCACTCATACAATCTGTGCTTACAATCATTGGTACATAATAATACCTAATATGTTCAGGCAGCTCAGTTATTCTACCAATGTTCAATGTTCAAGTTGGTTAAGTGAAACTAAACAGGTGCTGTATAATCTCAACTTTGTCTTAATGTTTTTATGCTCTTTCTCTTTGATCTGGTTTCAGAGAAAATTCACTTTAGCAATCTCAGGTCTTAACATAGATACGATTTTGTAACTTTTGTATCCGTCTGTGCAAAGTGAAATCATAAGTAGGTATCAGAGGAAAACTTCAAGATAAAATTATTTATAAACATGAATTGATAACATATTTATGTTGATAAAGCTAATGAAAATATTCATTTGCAACATCTTAAACTGCTACACAGGATTTCTTAGGTAATAAATACTATGAACAAGTATGAAAATTTGATACAAACATCTAGTCCCGAATTGACTTTTTATAGAAATTACTGAGAAATTGTGGAATTGATTTATGAGACCAACAAGACAGTTTTCATGATAGCTCATCATACCAGAATATTTTTATTACAATCCTCGATTAAGGAGCATAGCGTAAGATTAGCAAGCAGAGTGCGTTTAAATTCGATAAAAACAATGGGTTCATTCCCTTCATAGCTCCAGAATTTTCACAGATTAACAGAATAGCGCATTCGCTTAGTAATCCAGTAACTTTAAACACAAATCAGTTCCTCGATGGAAAGTTGTGGGGTAGTCGGGATTTCTTTCATTCTACACGTTTTTTGGGATGCTGAATCCGAATCCGAGGGTTGCCAACAAAATTTCGTGAATGAAAGAAAAACAGACTACCCCACAACTTTCCATCGAGAAATCTAAAAGCACCGTATTATAGAATACATACAACGGGATTATGTTTACTGAATTATTCTATGATCCGATATTTTTAATCGGCTCAATTCCTGAAACGTGGACTTTCAAAATGTGCTTTTAGATTATATTACTTACTTCTCCTATTTTGAGACAAAAATATACATAAATAATATAGTTAGTTCGATATTATTTTTCTAATAAATCTAAAATCTCATGGATTCCACAGAGTTGATCAATTCTTGAAATTTTTCATCCGCTTGAATGACTAATAACGTTTTATTTTTAATAAGATCATAATTTATTGTGTGTTTTGTACTCTTATTTTTTTTAAATAAAACGTACATCCGTTAACATTCAATAGAAATAAACAGTAGTTATTCACCGTCACAATTTATAAGAAAAAAATATTAAGAAGAAGATGGTATGTTTCTCGTATAGAGTGAACATCTCTAAGTGTCTATTTCGAGGCTGGAATGTGAGACATAAAAGAAGCGGCAAATAACTTGGAACAAATTAGTAAAACGCGCTGTTTGACAAATACGGGGTAATATTTCTATTCTGCAGGGTAGACGAGTCTTCTAGCCCATAATACAAAACACTTTCCTCAGTGTATTAATAAAGGGAGCGAGTTTAGATTAGTTATGGAAAACGATTTGGAATATAAGTATCTAGCTCAGTAGAGTGAAGGATATCTTCCATCATCCACGGGTTCATTGGGAGTACCTACTTTTCACCAATTTCTTTTCTTCTTAGAACACAGAATTTCAACCCAGGATCCTTGAAACATCCGTATTCTATCAACAAGTGAATATTACCGGAGAGGGATCATATTAAACCAGCCGACGCGAAGCCGAAGATCAGTCAAAATGTTTATTCATCGTTATATTATACTTATGTAACTAATTGTGTACATAGAATAAAAATCAGGGGCACAGAGCAGGACCCTGAGGAAGACCACATATGTATATTTAGATGATGCGCGACTTTCGAATTTTGTATGCTTTTGTGTTTTGGTGCAGGGCCTTTCAAAAAGGCACTAGATATTTCTATTTTACTGTGGTATAATATGCTTAATCAGTATTTTCTGAATTAACCAATGTTTGAAATGGGGTTTACAGGAATTGAGTCAGATATAAGTATAACCAATCCGTTATGAAGCTATGAACTATTAAAATACTGTACTATTTGTGACGATTGCGAAACGATGATTCAGAAGTCGTTAGAATTAAAATATAGTTTAATGGCATCAACATTTACTAAAAAAAACACATCATAAAATGTGTTATTTACTATGTAAAAACAAATTGTGATGTATTGCTGAGTCGTCAAATTGTTCTATGACTACAAATTTAGATATATACTCGTAAAATTACTGTGAACAAATTAATTACACATGTTTACAAGGAATAATTATCGTACGAATATTATTAATAGTACGATGTATTGTAAAATCCTCTACATACACTCTTACCTTCTTTGTCATAACATAACAATGACTAAGCTATAATAGTATATTTTGTATTCGTTGTATGAATTTCTAAGTACTCTAAAGATATGTTCACATTGCTTCAGTCTATAGGTAAATTAAAATGGAGCTGGGTAGGACACGTTGCTCGACACGCTCAGATTATAGATAGACCAAAAAGATTCGCGAGTGGCAACCTAAAACAAGCGAAAGGAGTGTAGGAAGACCTCAAGCAAGGTGGTCCGACGAAGTGAGACGAATCGCAGGAAGCAAGTGGATGAAGCAGGGATCTGTGGAAAGTCAAAGGTGAGGCCTGTGTCCAGCATTGGAATTAAAACGGCTGAGAAAGAAGAAGATAAGTAGTTTGGAAAAATTTATAAGCAAAATACATAATAAATAAAATATGTAATACGTATCGGGTTAAGAAAGAATATATAAATGTCACTACAAAATTCTATAAAACATTTTCCTCCATGCCCAAGGGGTTGCCAAGCAGAAAGGTTGATTTTGACACCAAAACTCTACGTGTTTATTGCAATTCATTTACCTCATCTTTCTTGCTGACCCATCTTCAATTTTTGTTTGGTGAATTTTGCATTTAAATTTTGTTGCTGATCTTACTTAGCTTATACACAGTATATTATTTTCCCTTGAAATATAACCATACAACAGAACTAGATATCTTGGTGTACTATACGTATATTGATGTAATGTATATATTTTCTGAATTAATTCATCTTTCAGCCATTCTAATTAGGATGTTGTGAAGACTAATAGCAATAACTTCACAATTAGTCCAAGAGCCCGCTGCTTAATTTATGACGTATCTGTTTTTTGATCGAAATGTTGTATAAATGATAGCTTACTAATAGGGTATTACATCGGTTGCCTATCAAAATCTTGCCGCAACCCCCCCTGCCCCCTCCGAAAAGGTCCCTCTTCACGGTTTTTCGCATTTTATAGGAATGTGGTAAGAGATAGGAGAAAGTAGTCAATGACAAAAATAATCCTTGCTAAATTCTCTATAAAAATGTTAAGTCATTTTTTCGTAGAACTAGCAGTTTACCCGCAATGGCCGGTCCAAAACCGAAATTCATTTCAAATACAAAAAAAATGTATTTAAACTAAATTGGTTGAAAATTGATAAGAGCTACAGGAAAATAGTCACAGAACGAATTAATTACCATAGTCTTAGCTACAAAACGAGCTATAACTTATCTTCATACATCTAATAATTTCGGAGTTATTACAATAAAACTCAGTGACGAAAATTCTTAAAATTTAGTTTTTCATAAAATAACCAGAGATATAGCGCCGCAGGCCAAAATTTTTTCTCCATAAAATGTTACTAATAATGGGTGAAAGAATGTGAAAGAAAAAAAATCAAACTTTTTTTTTTATTTCTTCAAAAAATATCCTGTTTTTTGACCGGCCATTACGGGTAAACTACTAGTCCTATGAAAAAATTGACTTAACATTTTTTGTAGAGAATTTAGCAAGGATTATTTTTGTCATTGACTACTTTCTCCTATCTCTTACCATATTCCTATAAAATGCGAAAAACCGCGAAGAGGGACCTTTTCGGGGGGGGGCAGGGGGGGTTGCGGCAAGATTTTGATAGGCAACCCTAGTGCGATGTAATACCCTATTGGTAAGCTATCGTTTATACCACATTTCGATCAAAAAACAGATACGTCATAAATTAAGCAGCGGGCTCTCGGACTAAATCTTCACACACACGCACGTGGTTATGGATAAACATATAAATAAATCATTCGACAAACAGCTGCTGTCGGTTTGTTAGTTTTTTTTCTTTACCGCAACAATATGTTAAGAATGTTTCTTACGCAATGATGGTAACATAAAATTTTATTATATTTATTTGTATTAGGCGAGTGTTTGTTGTGCTTTTACAATAAACACCAAAGGTCATGGCTATAATGATTTTCAAAGTTGTTTTCCTCTTTCCTCTTAGAGAACAAGATATCGCGACTCTGTGCTGCAAATTACAGTGCGTATTACATCTACCCATGTCAATCCTAACTTTCTAATCTTGTTTTCATAGGAATGGTGGGTCTTTCAGAATGTTGGAAACACTGAGCGAGTTGATTAATACGACAAGCTTGAATGATAGATGCGCTTTTTTTAGAGGAAGATTGGTACCTCTTGTAATCCTTAGGCTAATGATATAGTTGTAGAGTAAATAATGAAAGCAGTGGAGAACAAGGGATTGTAATTGTGGATACAGCAAGAACGATAAGGTTCAAATAGTATGCTTTAAAATAATTTTGACCCGAGAAAGGATTTGACTTGAAAGACTACAGATTTTGTATTTTGGTCTGCGCTTCTTCCCAACAAGTCATTCACAAAATTAATTAATATTCAATCGATGAAAATACTATAGTAAAATTTTATAAAAATATCACAGAATTATTAGGAAATATTTCTTCACTACTTGTTCACTCTCTTGCAATCATAATTGAGTAAATACGTAGATATAATAAAAAAAATCCATGTCTTCGAATGACCTGCTTTATAAAAATAAAATTATTTAGTTCGTGTTCATCTTTTTCAACAATTCTACCATTTCACCGAACAACAATGACAGCTTTTGGCTCCAGAGGCCTATAAAATATTACGAGTATTTCATTAGCTGCGTATGTTTTCTAACCGCCAATCAAGCATTTGACTCTCACACACCTGAATCATTGTCATAAATGTTTCATGGATTACCAACTTTTAATTTTTATTGCTCTGAGTGAATTTATCATACATAATATTACGTTACTTGTAGTCGTTTTAAACAATTCTAAAGAAAATTAATGTGACGGAAGCCAGAACTGTATGCAGAATGAATGCAGGATCGGTGGGTTGAATTAGATTAGATCTTGACGAAAAATGACAAATAATATAAATATGTATCACTGGTTTCATCAGGATGAAATGCCTAGTTTGTTTAATACTGACAAGACATTGATGTCGTAAAAGATGTCAAAGACAAATTCCGAAAATTGGAGCTTATTCTTTCTGCATCCGTCTGTCTTTTTTTTTTTCATTTTTGAGCTCTTTAACTTTAAGAGTTTTTGCACGTGGGTTTTTACCATGACAACAATTATTAATAGTATTTAACACTATTTTTTTTAATGAAAAAATAAGGTCCTACAAATTTTCAAATTTATAAAGGTACACATGTAAATTTGTTGATCCGAAAGTAAAACGAATAAGTTCTTACCACCCCTTACTCTATTGAAGTATCAATCAAAATTTGACTTCGTATGTGGCTTAGGATATAATTTGTCTAAACTCTTTTATAGTTATTTTTAAGAAAAAGTATCAATATACTCGTGCGTAAGATTCTTAACATCTGATATTAAAAATGTTTGAATCATAAAACGTCTACGTACCTAATATTGTAACCGTCAGCTAGTCAATCAAGACTCACTCATGTGTCAGGAGTGTTCTTTATAAAGTAATATTATCGCATATAATATACAGTGTTGTGAGTAGGCACTCTATCTACCTGGAAAGTCAAGTCAAATCTTTTGACAGATATCATAGACACGGATACAATGCCTTACTAAGTTTGTATTGTAAAGGTAGATTATTCTTTATGTCAGAAATGTGATTTGATTGAAGAAGTATGTATGCGTATATGATGCCATACTATCTTATACGAGGGTATTTAAATAAAATAAAATAATCTTTATTGTACAGAAAAACATACAACGGGCGGGCTTATTGCCAAATGGCAATTTCTGCCAGCCAACCCATTCAATAAAACGTTTGCTGTCCGTATGTTCTGTCGTCGTCTTAAGTCGTCGTACATATATAATAATTCCATATCCCTGATTCCACAAATCAATTTCTTTCTACCAATTTTTTATTCTTCTTCTTCTCAGCCTTCTCGCGCCCAGTGTTGGGTATAGGCCTCCCCGCTCCACTTCCACTGCTCCCTATCTTGTGCCGACACCTTCACCTCACCTTTCACCTTTCATTAATTAAATGCTTATTTGTTTCACCTTTAATAATAATAATCGGACAACTTTAGGCGCCGTTTAGCGATAAAATCGCCCAAAGGGCACCTTACATTTTTCTTTTCACCATATAGGATCGTCATAAACAGTAAAAATGATAATTAAATCACCACATAGGATCGTCACAAAATAAAATAATAAAAATGAATTAATCTAATCAGTTTCGGCTAACTTGACCTATCATTGGCTAACCAGTGACTGACCCGTAGGTACGCACAAAAAGGTGAGTCTTCAGCAACCTCCTGAACTCCTCCAGGCTTTTGGCACACCTAACATCGAGTGGAAGGGCATTCCACAGGCTTGGGCCCGCTGCACAGAATGCACGGTCACCATAACCCGTAGAAACAGCCCTCCGCGTCTCTTCTAGTTCATGTGCTAGACTCATAGCCGACCTCAGTGTCCGATGCCTCCATTTGAACGCTATTCAACATTTATGTCACTAGATGGATCCCAAATTTTCGAAATGAACCTTGAAAGAAACTGTAGTTGGCAAGTGATTGAAAGTTGAAACGCAGTCAATAATATTGCTGGCTGTTTATCAGGACTTACTAGTGTTTAAATTTCTCTTTTCTTTTCAGTTGATTGTTTTTTATAAGATGCAATATGAATTGCAGTAAAGCATCAAGTATTTACCTATTGAAATATTCTTCTAGTAATAATAATTGTATTGATTGAGATAATGGAGATACTTACCGCAAAGGAGTTCGTTCATCTGGTCAATTTGCATTCACCAATGGCCATTAACTTGGAGTGGGTTCAACTGAATGCAGCCAATAGAGATAAAAAAGGACGAGATAAAGGAAGTGGACGACAAATTATTAGGTTACCTATTGGAATCCTTTGAAATGAAAATTTGAAAAGAAACTAGGTCAAATGTTACCTTACATTGCATGTATCTGCATAAATTTGTATAAAACGTCGGACATTTTACAACCCCAGGAGATTTTGGACAATCTAGGAAACGATTTTATTTATTTATTCTTCAAGTGAACGTTACATTAATGGAAGAAAGCGTCCTAAGTTTAAAATGGTCCTGGGCTTCACGATCCGCGGGCATGATTGACCAAAACAATAATGCAATGGCGACCAAAAAGAAGCCGAAGAAGCATCTGCAGACCCCGGCAAGGAGATCGGACGATATAAAGAAATGTGCAGGAGATAAAAGATGGATGCCCAGGACAAGGAGTTGTGGAGGACCAAAGGGAAGGCCTATATCCAACGATGGATCTAAGAGGCTGACGAAGAAGAAAATTATGAATCCTTACTAGATTTAAATGAAATGTGTTCATTGATGTAAAATTGTGTTATATACCTACGTCGAGTATTTGGAGTGACTGCAAGGTGTTGTGACAAGAATGAAAGTAAACAAACTAAGATGGTTTGGGCATGTTGAGAGAATGAATGATGACAGGATGAAAAAAAAATATTTGAGTGAGCGAGGAGGGGTGAGGAAATGCGGCCGCCCGAGACTGACCTGGTCCGATCATGTCGACCAGATCCTCAAGGATGGACGCGTTTTGAGTAAAAGGAATCGGAGAGCGTGTATGACAAATTGCATGAATGTGACGAAAGCTAGGAGTGTGTGTGCGGATAGGGCTTTCTGGAGCTTTGTCCTCTCTGCCTACCCTACAAGGGACGTGGCGTGAGGGTATAGATAGATAGAGTATTTGGAGCTTTATGTAGATTTATAAAACACTTATGTAGTAGGTAGTTTGTAATTCACAAATTATTTAGAAGTTTATTTTGATATTTTGTATTTGATAAAAATAATCACGAACGTATGGCGTTTGACAGGAGGTTATTACCTTGTCATAATTTCATAAGGTTCTAAAACTGTGTTACCTGAAACGACAAAAAAATACCTATATTGAAATTCTCTGGCTCATGGTTGGTTTTAAACCGTTTCAATAGGATAGAAACGGAGCTGGCTGACTGGTAGATGTTACTATCACTACTTCTCTGTTTATCATCTTTAGATAGAACGCAAGGGAACCAAAAAAGACCAAACTTCGCTATTTTGAGCGGTTTTTTATGCACAAGTCCTAGTCCTATCACTTCATTCCTCAACCCAGGTGTCCATGTCTTTGGAAATGGATACAACCAAAGGCTGTCTATTACGACATTGGAAACACTACGGGGAAAAACTTGCGCTCATCTTGGCAAAATGTTACACAAAAAAAAAACATTTAGGTAGGTACACAATAAAATATTAGGTCTCTCTATCTATATATCTGTATATCTATCTATACCCTCATGCCACGTCCTTTGCAGGGTAGGCAGAGAGGACAGAGCGCCAGACTGCCCTATCCTTACACACACCCCTAGCTTCCGTCACATTCATGTAATCTGTCATACACGGTCTCCGATTCCTTTTAGTCAAAACGCGTCCATCCTTGAGGATCTGGTCCAGGCCAGTGTAATGGCGGCCGTGCTTCCTCACATTATTAGGTGAAGTTAAGTATTTGAGTACATGGTTAGCGCATTTGGTTGGAGTACGGACTTCTAATCAGGAGGTGTCGGGATGGAATTTCATTCATGACTCAATTTTCCCCCTGTAAATTTTTCGGTTTTGCGAGTTAGCAAACACAGTTCCCATTGAAAAAAAAAATGTACGCGGAATCGATTGGCATTTGTTTACATTGAGGAACTTTGTAAGTGATTCGTGAGGTGTTTGTAAGGAGTTCAAAGGTTGACGTTTGACGTGACGGAAAGTTAATACAAATAATAATGTGTGTATGATAGATAGATCAGTCTCTATAGATCGCAGATATACTTACAACCTACACACATTTGTTGGGTAAAAATCTCTACCAAAATCGACAACACACGAAATATTATTGACTTACCTTATCAATGACAAGCAAATAAGAAATTCTTCGTATTCTATGTAGTAATATTATAAAAGTTTTCATAGAAATACTTAAAATTATGTTTACTTTTTTAGTGGTGTTTATTCTTCAATATCATTATGTAACAGAGAACATGTGTATCATGTGTAATATTATTTAAATGTACTAAATTTTTCAAGGTCTTTGTGACACGTTTGTAATTTGAAGTAGTATGGCGTTAATATATAGACACAACTTGTATCATTTATTAGTAAAATCCTCATAGTTAAAAAAAATTGAATTATTTCCACATCAAATTGGAAATGCAGAGATGCTGGAACTGCTACCAAGGTTTCCAGTGCCCTAAGTTTCTTTCACAACAGACCGTTCGTTTGATGACTGGATGATAACATTTAAAACTGACTAAACTGGCAGAAGACTTAAAATGTTTTGGTACACGACAATTACTACTGGAAGTTGAAAGTTCTATGTAAAAATAGTATGAGACAATCATTTCTGGAGGAAGATCAGAATAAACTTAAATGCTTTAAACGTTTCTGACAACAGATCGTTGGTTATACAAAATAAAGGATGGTGTATCTTTAATCTTATTACCTATGATCAAATATTTAGGAATTCCTATACTTAATTGGTGTTTTCGGGAGAACCCTCTGCATACTCTTGTTGTATTTTCTTCCGAAGCAACTTTACTTTTAAAGGATCTCAATACACACACACCGTCACCCAAAAAAACTAATGAAGACATCAAGCAATACCATGGCCTATGCAAATCTACATAAAGAATTGATTGACATTGTTTGCCGATTGCCTAATGTATGTAGATCCATTCTCATATAAGTATTTTGTTAATGTTTACCTATAATAATAGGTACGATCCAGTATGTTGAAGTTTTAACAGGATTGTTTGTTCAACTGCAGTCGCTTAATCCTGACACGCTCGATAAATTATCGAGAATTCAAAATACGTTATCGACGACGCGATTCTCACTTGATTGAGATTAATTGTGTCTGGACGTTTTTAAAGAAGTCGTTATTTTTTCGTAGCCAGATGGGTGTTGGTTTAAATTTCGCGAGAAATCATAAATTCAGAAACTGTTGTGTATGTTTTGTCGATATTTTTTTAATAATTGACAGACATTTTAATTTCAAGTTTTATCAAGGTCTAACACGTGAACACGTTCACAAAGGTGAACGAGGAACTTGGACTCATTATCAAAAGTAGCAAAAGATATCTAACAATCTAACTTATACCTACACCATTCTGGTGCCGACATTGATGTACGTTAGCGAAACATGGGCATTGGGTATGGTTGAAGAAGGACGAATTAGGTGTGAACGCTGTTGATGTTGAAGAGATGAGATCTTTAAAAAGAATGTGTGATTATAGAGATATGAGTGGCCGTAAGATGGACGTTGTAACAAGAATGGAAGTAATCAAGTTGTTGGTTGGGACATGTAGAGAAGATGAGTGATGAAAGAATATAACGTAGAAAATACATGATCGATAGAAGTGGTGTATCTAACGCGGCCGTCTATGAACTAATTTGGCCCGACCAGATAAGTCAATGTAGCGGTTTATTGATTGTAGTAAAGGAAAGAAACAAGGCCCCTAGGATAATAAAAAAATATGTTTTTTAAAAAAGATACGAAGAATTTATTAGTGAGGAGTTTCCTTGTGTATGTATTATAAAATGCACCCCTGTTTTGCGTGAAAAGTACCTACTAGTATTATGTACCCGTAAGTCCTAACGTACTTATACGATGGTAGTTTCGTTTTTCTTGATAGTCATAAAACATCTCGGTGTACCCTAATGATACCCAAGTGAACAATTCTGGCGGAGCTCAATTGAATAACTTTTCTCACCGTCTCCACAGTACGAGCCTTAGAGCTCTTTATTATTTTCATCCAATGAGAGCAATCTTTTTTTTTAATTAGTTACGATTTCGAGTATTAGCAAGGGATCTGTAAACTTAGAATGTTTTTTTAATTATGTAACTTTTTATGCTCAATTTGGTTTGATTAATGTTTAGATTGAAAACTTGTAGAGATTTATTAAAAAAAGAATCTTAATATCCGCATTTTTTCAGAAAATTTAGAGAAAACAATTTTTTTAATAGAATTTTCTTTTATTTTTGGTCATTCATTATAATAGCTGTATGTAACAAAAATCATGATTGCGTTATCAGGGCCCATTTATTCTAGATATTCTAGATTTAGTTGAGTGGGAGAAATTTCAGAGATGACAAACAAATGAAGAATAACAGTGTGGTGCTCTGTTCTCTCCGATTATCCCACAAAGGATACGGCATTACAGGATATATAGATATCATAAATATATGATATAGAATGCACAGAGAATATTTACTTCATGAAATAGTGACTCTGACGGATGTTCGCTAGGCGCTATGCAAAAAAAAGCAAGCGGAAAAATAAAATTATTGATATAAAATTTTCAATCCCGCTGAGAATCTACCCTTCGTAAAACAAACACATTGTGCGCTACTAAAAATGCACTCAAAAATCTGAATCCTTGCACAACGGAATATGATATTATCAAAAATCTATTGAAAAATATAACAAAAAAAACAAAGATTATGAAATATTCAAAACCGACACCATACAAATGTGTGTACATCAAAAATGACTTGGAAACAATTTGTATATAACTCCCCCAGCGATTCTCAACCCGTGGGGGACGTACCGTTTCACGGTAGATACGACGGGTATCGTACAAAAGGTATTTTTGCATTTCGGTACTATTGTGAATACTGAATAATAATAACGCTAACGTTTATTTATTCTGACAGACATTACGAAACTAAATGCAAGCGGAGTTGAATGAAGTCGGAGAGAAAATACAAACTGAATTGGAAAAACATTTATTTTATACAGAAATGTAAAACAAACTGTGTTACCTCTATTTCCTCAAATACTTTTTGTGTGAAAACTTACCTATATTATATTATCTGGAAACCTATCTACAGAATACATACTTTGATAATATGAAAATACGCTTATTTGAAATGCGAAATATTAATTCAGAAATGAGGCTCACCATCCATTTCTAAGGTCTCTGTTTAAGATGCTATAAGAAATCTTACTCATGAGTGCTGGTGAATTGTTGTCTTAAGCCATGACAATAAACGATTGCTCAAGTGATAAAAGGTCATGGCAAAATATTGAAAAAGTGAAGGAAAATAAGACCCTGCAGGGGACTTAGGTTCTGGCTTAGGTATACATACCGACCGGAAGGAAATATGTTTTTCTGGATGCGGAAGTTCTGTACATTACTAGTACACCAAAACGTCGTATCTCGGAGTTGCTGAAATTAGTTCGAATCTCGGCGTTTAGAATACTATAGGTTGGAATGGAATAGAAAATTGGAATGGTTTTAAATTCTTACCTTTGACATTTTATACAAAAGGTCTAAGTTCAAGAAATTGCCTTGCAAAATACTTTATTAATAACACTCAGTTAGACCTATCATCATCATCATCATAATTTTGTGTATAGAAAACAAATTTAATAACAAAACCGACAAAAAGGGCCACTTTGTAAACACGTTTAAATAAATGACAGGGAATTTTCGACTACAACAGCCACTTGCCATTTATGGGTTAAATTGGAAAACGTAACCACAATAAGGGTTAATTTACCATATTATGTGGTGCTTTGCCTTTGAAGCCAAAAGGCGAGGTGGTTACCTTTATTTTGTTTTCCCATACAAAACTCTAGTAAGTAGGTATACCTTGTATTTCCCTACTCCCATAATAATAATATTGTATTTTAATAATAACGACAAATAGAGATGAAACTTTTTTATCGATTGATGGAATAATTCGATGCCATTCCAACATACAAATTGATGTGCTAGGTAGTGCTACTAGTAGGTGATACAAATTTACTGACAAAAGTGACACCCAATACAGCGGACGTATTAGGTAATTAAAAGCAGGTAAGTACCTAATTTGTTTTCCAATTAACGAAATCCGTACTGGAATAGAGGCGCAGCTCGTCCATAGACGGATGTACAAAATGTGTAAATAACAACTAAAAAAAAAATCAAATTGCCTAAAAAATTTTTTGACAAAATAAATTGTTTGTGAGAGAAACAAAAATCTGAGCATGATTCTAAGAGAAATCCTATGTTAAGTACCTTATTGTACCTGTACCTAAGTTCATATTATTATGTATATCTCCGTCTAAATATCGTATTTTCCATCGTTATTTTTTAATTCGATGCTTTCAAACCATCGACGTATCTTATCCATCCCTCTTAGTAAAATGAGATGTCGTCGGTACGAATTGAAATAAATTGGAAAAGCTTCTTTACCTATTCAACGGTCTTTGATCAAACTCTTGACAAGTTATTTGAAACAATAAATTGTAACACGGGTAAGTACCAGCTACTAAATTAATTTATTGTAAGTAGGTATTATTGTGTAGGTGTGTAAAAGGATGGTTGACATAACTACTTATTGAATATTTTATAAATAAAACACTCGTTGCCAACTCGAGAATATTACAAAAACGTAATAGATTTTCAACAGAATTCCAACCCCTGTTTCCCACTCTTCTTAAAGAGTCACGCATTTCTGTATTCAGGCCTCCCTCGTGTCTCTATATCTCTCTCATTTTTCAGTTTCTTCATCTTCCTTTACCATGTCCGGTCCCTAACCCAACAAAATCTCCACAGGCTCTAGAGTTTTGGGCGAGATTCCACACTTTTTACCATGAGAGACACCATTTGATTCTCCATCACCTCCACATCGTGAAGATTATTTGGGTCGGCTTGCCTTGTTATCTTATTGAGATCCCTTGATTTATTGGCAGCTGGAGGGTAATTCATGAATCATGGTATGTTGAGTTTCAATAACTGTCCTCGGTGGTTTACCGCGGTCTCTTCTTCAGAATCTTCTTATAGTTCTGCTCCACTGTACTACATCTACATAAATATAATTTCAAGATGGTGTAGATACTTACGAGTATGAAGAATGGAGACACATAGCGAATTCGTAGGTACTTTTGAAAATGAAGTGCACCACATAGGAATTATTATTACATATCCCTCCCTTCGTTCCAGGGCATAGAGAAAGTGTGCTTTATAGACTTTTCAGTTAATTTATGAACTACATCAATAAAATCGTGTAATGGATTCGGAAATTCATGAAAGCTGATCCACTCAGACATGCACAAACATTGCTTGCCTATTAAAGCTATCACTAGACCTGCAGTAGGTTTTATGTAATATGTTGGCATGAATACACATTTTCCCCCGTCTTTCGATTCAGATAAAACCGCCAGAACTTCTGTGGACTAAATGTAAAAGCCATATAGTTAAAATAGCTCCCAGACTATCGTTTTTTTAAATACGAATTGAATGACTCTCTACCTGAAATGAGTTGAGAGGTATTGCAAAAAGACTGCGTTAGTTTATGTTAGTGGACTTCCATAGATGGGAAAATAGGTTGTTCTTTTTCTAATAATTTCATAGTAAAACAAAATTTTAACACACTTATTTTACTTCAAAATGTTGTATAATCGGACCTTATTGATGAAAATTTATTAGAATGGTCGAACCAGCTATCAGCGAGGTATGCGTGTGAGATTTTATAAGGCGATTCGTCTAGTAGAAGACAGGTCAGATCAAAATGGTTTGATAGAAACTAGTAAATTATACGTTCTTTTAATTATTTATCTTAATAAATAAATAAAAAAATAAATATGTTGTTAATAATCTGTTTTTTTTTTTAAAGTTCGTTATTGAAGCCTGTCATTAAATTCTGTTCTCATTTTTCCAAGCACCTTCATTTTATAATAGCTTGTTATTTCTACTTTTCCAAACTATGGTGTTTAGTTCATTTCAAGTTTCACCTCTTTGGCATACCTACGGCGAGTTAAGTTCATACTTTAATATTATTTAGTTAAAAATGGAAATCGTTAGTACCACGTATATTACTTTACTGGATAAAAATTTACGTAATATAAAATCTCATTATTTCTTGGCGGTGGTGGTGTATATTCTAATGTTCTTTTTGGGCCTACTCCCATGTTCCCTTTATCCATTGCAAAAAAATACTAATGATAGCTGAAGAATAAGTAGAAAACGTTAAAAAAACTTCATGAAATATAATCCCCCGTTGGAAACTTTATTAAGAGCTTTTTTACAAATTTCCCAGTTTAACCGTCTACTACGTAAAACTACTACCATGAACGTAGGTAATATAATACGTCGAGACAATGTCTATAGCGGGTACTTGGTATTTTCAGTGACCGTGCGGTGCTGCATGCTATTATTTTTAATTCCTTCCCTGAAGTATTTTCCACGTATTTTTTCAACGTCTTGTATTATATATGACTATCAATTCATACAATCACAGTATTACTGAAACTATACTCTTGAAATAGGTACCTACCTGCATAGAACCTACATATACAAACATACACACATCTTCTTCCTCTTCTATCCTTGGTTGGGTCGAGGACTCAAAGCATCTATGTATCTTCGTCAGAGACCCCTGCAGTTTCCAGGACCTCTGACCACTCCAATCACAGTTTCCCCTCGCCACCCTCGTCACCTGCTTCTGCCAGCTATTTCTGGGCCCCACCGGTCTTCTGCCTGCAGCCTCGGCTCCCAGAGCTTTTAACGGAAGTTTTTTTTTTAACTTTTAAAGACCGTGACGTCATAGTTGGGTCCCGAGTTTAAACCTATTATATACTTGCTTTATTCATGTTTTATAAAAAAAATCAACCCCCATTGTTGTATGTAATGTAATACTGGTACAGAAAAGAGGAGTAAATTATTCATATTCATATACGGTGACTAGTGAATTAATATTATGACATTCCACGTAAAGATGGAAATACGACCTTTTGGAAAATTGAACTTTCAGTCAATTATTATTACGTATGGAGCCAGTGGGGAGTAATCCTTTTCATTTGTTCTCCGGTCTTTCATTACGTTGCTAATATTTAATCTCTTGTGGGATGTGACGTAGGGTAATTTTATAGCAGATTTTGACTGAAAATTCAATTTGAAATATTATTTAAGAATCTATGGTAAGTATGCCAAATATTAGGTTTTCGATTAATTGTTTAAGAATGTAGGCATATACCTCATTTTAAATCTTTTCATTTCAAATTTGCGAGCAAGATAACTTAATGACAAACTTTCCGAATCAAAGCTCACCAGTTGTCAATGTTAATTTCTTTTCAATTCTTCATATCATAATTTTTCTATTTATTGTAGATACGATTAAGATGGTCCATCGGTCTTGTCAGTAGAAAAAAAATCTTAATTTTAATGTAAATAAAATATAAGAGATTAATATTTTAAAAAGTAATTCTACGTAGGTATATTGTAGAAAAACATATATTTTCGGTCTTTGTTTTTTTAATGGATTTTGGATAATATCTGCTATCTACCTACTAATAATTTAGAATCAATGTTTTCATCATAGAATTTACGCATACATAGAAGAATATAGAAATTATTAATATAAAACCATTAGGCCTTAGGGAGAGTTAGGTAAGGGAGTTACCTACTGAATACTGATATAAAGTAACTTTATTGTATAAGAATAACAATGGAATTCATTTTCCTCGTAATCATTGAAGCATTATTTCATATAATATTATTTATTCCACTTTATTACCTTCATTAGGTATACAACCTCTGTCTACAATCTACATGCAATAGGGCTGCTTCCCTACATAATAAATTTATGTCACAATTTCAGTCTTATTTTCAAGAGTTGCACTGAAGCATACAGAGAGCTTCTCTTTCTTCAGTCATTCTCTTTTCTGGTTTAATTTTTTTACGGTGCTGTAATATTTTCATTGCCTACTATTATTAACAGATCGGCAACACGTATATGTCGTCCATATTGTGTTTTTTTATAATTAGATAGTCCACATAATTATGATTTTTTCTGTTTAATGAAGTATCCACAAGACATCCAACAATTGGGTGTGAAATAAAAATACTGGTGAATTGATTCTTGGTCTGGTTTCTGAGACTTGCATTTTGTATAATGTATTACTCAGCGAAGATTTTTCTGTGTATTTGTTCTGTTATGGATGGTTTAAGTACTTTTACCTACCAAATTAAGGCCAATTTTTCTAACATAATCATATTACCATTTCTCCTCATTTCTCCTCTGTGTGTCATGTAAGATTTTCCATAAATTTGGGAAAAATTTTATTTCAGGCACTTTGGAGGCCATCAGTAAAGCTAATTTCTTTCAAACCCATCTATGACTCTGTCCTTGAGGAAAAACAACGAACGCTTGTATTCTATGCTTTTTATCTGTCAGTTGGTAGTATATTCTACATTCACAACAACAATACAAAAGACCTAGGACATGTTGTTTAAAAATTAATTTAATACTTACAGTCTGTTGACAGCCCTCAGCGGTAAGTTGTGTGAGTTGCTACCGTATGCACGCTCCTTAGGACGGAATAAAAATTTCACTTGTCCGCAAGGAAATTCTTGTCAACATTTTTGAACTAACATTAACATTTTTAGACGTCTGGGAGGTAATAAAAATAGCTTATGAAATTTTTACGAATACGTCGGTCGGGCAATGGATCCCGTGATATTATTTTAATATATTATTTATTTTTACCCATCTTTGGAGGCGCCGCCTTGGTGACGAAATGAAGCTAATAGAATTTGGTGGATGACTGACCGAAATGCCTACGACTTTCTTCATGATTCATATACCGATAAATTCCTTCGACCTTTTGGTCCAAAATGGTTTCATTGAATGCGAACGATGTGTTTTTGGAGAGATTTTTTTTTTCATATTTATATAAGTAAGTACCTATTTTTTTTTTTTAAAAATTATTAGTCATAAAATATATACAAAGTTAAAACAATTAAGTCACGCCAAACCTGACAAGTTTGTCGGCGTGTGCTCTTAAACAATAATCTTAATAGATATGTAACAATACTATCCTAATTCTACTTTATACATTATCTTATATACATGTATAATACATACTATGTTTTCAGCAATGAGGTTCGCCACTTATTCGGAAAGTCGGATTTTAATATTGACTCAGAGAAAATGTTTCGTGGTTATATATTTATATGCACAACACATTTACTGGTTTCACCCATTATTGAGTTGCCACTACCAACTATAGAAATTGAATAGTAGATGATAGGCACTAGGCAGTAGTGAAAGATCACTTTTTTCATACATACAAGGCAAATATATCTTGGCTAATTAATATCTAATTATTAAATCAAAGAATGAATTAATTAATGAAACTCAAATTTATCGTTATGTATTATTCTAAAATACAACTAGTGCCATCTGGCGACAAATGTTCTCGCTTTGTGTTTTAGATTGCATTCTTTAATCTTTATATATGTAGTTTTGGAAGATAAAATATTGGGATGGACCTATCTAAATTCCCACCAGAATTCCCGGAAATATACGTAAACACGAAGATATTTATTGTATTATAAATAGCTTAAAAAACAAAGGGTGATGACAGTTGATGGGTGGGATAGTCTTTTTACGAGTTTTACATTAAAATATCGTCTTTCGTTTTTTACTAATAGAATACTCCATCTAAAACAACACCATTTTGTCCATATGTAATATGAAAATATGTAACTGTTCCTGTTCTATATCAAAAGGAAATGCATTTCAATGTCAATGTAACCATTAATACTTTGTATGTAAAATTGTAAACATATTTTCATCAGTTCTGGAAGGTACACTATTCTATCCTATCCCCTAAAGCCACATCCATTGCGGGGTAGGCAGAGAGATCGCTAGACTTTTTTACACTATCCCTATGAAAATAAGAACTGAACGTTGGGCATCAGAACTTCTCTGAATGGAGAAGCTTGTGATCTCTCTACGTTCCCTCGAGGGATGTTTAGTGATGGAGTATTAGTATAATATAGGCACTACTAGTAGGTACCTACCTAACTGACTTGTATTGACTAATTGACGAAATGCTGGTTAGAACCTTTTACACTCCGATCAGCATTGATCTTCTATCACATTTTCTGTTCTATAATTCTATATATTTACATATATACGAATGTACTATTCTTTATACCTACATAATTCCTTTTCACATAATATGTTCAAATGACGATTTCAGGTGTCCGGATGGGGCTACGGATGATAAACAACAACGAACAATAAACCTAATCATTTACCTACCTTACATGAGAAAAATAAATAAATTATATATATAGAATTGAAATATTATGAAACACAGCCACACACTAGAAAGAGATTGATTTAAATTCTCGTGAAACAATAGACTAATCAAACATTATAGTTTCGATAAATCAAGCGGATGTTCCAATGGCATCTATTAAATGTTTTCCAAACCTCATATATGTACAATGCGAGGAATTGTCAAATTTTATAATGTATTACTATTAGAGAAAAATTTCTTCTAATCCACCTTTACGAGCGTAAACTTAACGATTGTAAATAACGATGTCGTAAATATAGTTCGAGGAATCGAACACAGTTTGTTGACATTTAATTATCCAAGTTTAATCCAAGAATTTATTATAATATGTAATAATGTAGGGCTATTTTTATATTCCGAAATCTCGATAAATAAATGTCCGATAGTTCGATGAACTCGATAAGAATCTAGACGAAAATAATATAGTATGAATTATTATCATATTATAATGTCTTCTTTTCACATTCACCCGATTGTGAATTATTAATGTCTTAATATGTAATATTTCTAATAGCTTTTGTGTGTTTGACCCAAAAGTTCATGATATATTACTCAGCCTAATAGTAACTAGTATAAAAAAGACGTTATTCCCTGAAATAGTAAAATTGCTCCTAAAAATATAGCAAGTTCTTTTTCAAGGCACCTAAGTACCTATTAATGATTTCATGTTATTTTAATTACCCTGATTATACGGGGCACTCTAAATGCATAATTAAGAGAGTAGAGAAAATTTGTAGTACCTAATCTGGTTCCCTTCTAAGAAATTATTTTAAAGTAATATAATGCAGTCGTCAATATGTTGAATTTATTAATAGATATTCTTCAAATGATTAAATTTTCCTAACCGATTAATATTCATGTTTGATCGATAAATCCCGATAAAATAAAAAAAACATTCCTGTTGTCTTTCTGAACCGTGTTTGGTTTTGACAAATGATCATTGATTCACATTATGATATAATGAGACTTATAAATGGATTATGTTATAAAATTATTTTTAATATGAACGCAATCTGCTACCTTAAACAACTTCATCGATAATTAATTATATTGTTATTAATGATTTCAGACGTGTGATACAATCAGAGACATACTCCGCATCCTGTCAAAGTTATAACATAATATTTAACTTTGTATAAATATTGGATCGCTGCCGAAAGGCCTACATCTTCCATATTAAAAATGCCTTGTGATAAAGGGTAGTATGGGGTATGGGGTGTGAAAGAGAATCGTGGCTCAAGAATATCTAGAAGAATATTGGAGTAAGCTGGAAGAGATCCCTCCATATCGATGAGCTCGTCCTAGTGAGCATAACAAATAAATAAATAAAAATCAGATAGTGGTATTCAATACCCAAACTCGCCCATGGTTATGAGGAAATATAAAAGAATGTAGCGGAGATTGAAGGAATGATGTATGGTTATTCAGGTGTCTTTACTCTAAAAAAACAGTAAGTCACGTTAAGAAACTAGGGATCTAAGAAGCTCCATAGGTATATTTCTCGACATAATATTGTTCTACTGAGGCATTATTATATTCCCTAAAATGTGACCAATATGGCAATTGATCTGGCAACATTTGCAAAATTTTCTTTTCTATTTCTATTTCTTGATATTGATAAGTAAATTCTACTAGTAGAGCGAACTTTTTTCTTGTTGCATCAACATTCCATTAAAGTCTGAAGTGTATTTTTCTAAATACCTATATTCTATGGTTAGTATTTTTATACGTCATGTTTGATATATTCAGAATGAATTATCGTATAAGTGGCTTCTATTAACAGCTGGTCATGTTCGTGAGACCATTAAAAAACAAATAATATTAAAGAGGTATTATTTGTATATATAGTTATACTAAATTATTGATATAATAAAAAAACATTTTAGATTTAAACGATTCATTCATTTTGATCGATAGCCTTGTCATTGGGTTGGCAGTTGATGTTGTTAGTTTGTTTTGATCGTTTCATATCGATAAGGCACATCTCTATTTTAATATGACACATCATAAACGAATGACTCGAAATATTTACAGGTAGCTAACGATTAGTAGATAGATCGATAGTAATATTATAATCGTGTCCATGTTTTTATTATAATATTTCGTATATACGATGAAAATTATATACAAACCTACCTACTAATGTTTTCCTCTTCAGTTTTTCGAGTAATCGAAACTTCACTTAAGTAACTACATACCTATACCACTAAACTTTTTACCAAACAAATGACGAAGCTTTAATGAATTAGGAGGCAATCCAATAAATATTGTAATTGTATGAAATTAATGAGAAACATGGTGAACCAGTGAGAAAACTAGCCCGGACCGGTATCTATGAGTCGTTTTGCAAAGAATCATAGGGTTAAACTCCTTTTATCTAGTTATGTTATGAGGTTAGTACTGTTTGAGTAAGAAAGAGACCCGAGTTCGAATCTCCTCGCTCGACGATGTTTTGTACACTAACTTATCCTGTAAAAATAAAATAAATATAGGCTGCATGATAAACGTTTCTCGAGAAGAGCCATTCTGGGGAACTTGAGCCCTAATTTGGAGAAAAATATGTGTAACTTTAAGGTCTGAATGATAAAGGTGTGATTAGCGTTGCCATCCGTCCGGCTTTAGCCGGTAGTGTTAAGCTTTTTAACCTCTTGTCCGGTCAAATTTGAGTGGGTCCGGCTTTTGTTAGGCTTTTCATTTAAGCTCAGAAACTTTCGAAATAATTTTGAATTTGTAAAAAAATATGATAAAATTAATAAAAAAATGACTTTTTAAAGCAGGTTTCTGCCAAAGGAAAATATGTAAATAATACGGATTAAAACTTGTGTTTTATTAAATTTTTAAGTCAAAAAAGTTTTTTTATTTAGCGTCCAGCCCTGGGACCCAAAAGTCCGGCTTTTTTAGCGGCTAAGTCCGGCTTTCTAATTTTTAGAGATAGCAACGCTAGGTGATGCTTCTGAAACATACAGAAGTAGAGGTTGTTTTGCTCTGAACTGAAAGTATATAATATGTGCTTGCAGGAATGGTGGTATTTCACCAACACGCTACCAAGTCCAATTATTACTCACATGCGTATAATTTAAATTCCATGCATCTCATAAAATACGAAACAAATTCGTATTTCCCAGGATACGAATATAATGTAACGTGTATTGATGTGGCCGAATTATTTATCAGATGAATAAATAATTGAAGGCAATGTTAACAACAGAACTCGGTGTCTGTTTTAATAATGAATGCGGTACGAGTATTAGTTCCAAGGTGACAAATTACATACGAGTATCATCATAATCGATTGTCTGGTCATACCGTCGCCTTCGTATTAAATTCAAACAACCCTGTATGGTTCAATTAAGGGTTCAATTATACATTGGACACTCAACTATATGGCCCATCGTCTGGCGGCGACCACATTGACAGTCGGGGCTTGAGGAAAACCCCCATCGATGCATAAGGTCTGCGCATCTTTTTTCAATTTTTGGTTTCGAGCGCGGTCTATCTGAAATCCATGGGGTCACTGCTGACGCTGCCAATTGGCTAAGAGATTTACCACTAAATTTGTAATTGCCGGGTCTTCGCCATATGCATTAAAAAAAATTATACATTGAGGAAATTGTACGATGACTGATTTGGAAATGTGTTTTTTTGTTGTTTTATTTTTATTACTGCATACTGTGTGTATTTTGATTTGCTCTCATAGTTATAGTACACCGACATTTATTTTCACTTTTTAAATTTGTGTTTAAAAAATCTATAAAACTGATTGTTGTGAAATTCCTCCCGAAAACACAGAGTCTCCACAAATAAAAAAAAGATAATTATGTAGTATTTTTCATGTAAAATCATAATTTATTTATGTTAAAGCCGACTCGTAAGCGTCGGATCACCCATCCTGCTTCCTCCCCAAGGGAGTTCACATAACGCTACATTATATGAATGAAGATGCCTCTCGTCTCTGTTGAGGATAAAACTGTAAAACAGCATAATGTGAAATAAGTAAAATATAAAGAAATATTCAAAATACCGATCTAATGTGAAATGCTTATTAGGTTCGTATGGAAAAGGGTATGAGAATATAAAATTAAAATGATTATAAGTGGAATTGTTAACCTGTACAATGCTGAATGCACATGACCGAGGTTAGCTGATGTTATCGCATGAATGATTGGGAGACGTTCACACAGCAACAAAGTGTGTTGGAAGCGGCGATAGTCGCCATTGTCAGTAAAAAATAAACAAGAAGAAACCCAACGCAACTAACAATTCCTACCACAAGTTACAAGGCGCTTAATTTTTTGAAGGGCACCAATGGGTTATCTGATTTGAAGAGACAAGACCAGAATTGAATCGACAATATATCACGCGCCATCATTATACAGCATGATTCGTAAATAAATAGGCATATTATATTATATTCCATTCGATGTTAGGTGTGTCAAAAGCCTGGAGGAGTTCAGGAGGTTGCTGAAGACTCACCTCTTTGTGCGTACCTCACTGGTCAGCCAATGACAGGAGTTAGCCAAAACTGATTAGATTCATTTTTATTATTTTGTTTGTGATGATCCTATGTGGTGATTTAATCTATCATTTTTACTGTTTGTGACGATCCTATATGGTGATAAAGAAAAATGTAAGGTGCCCTTAGGGCGATTTTATCGCTAAACGGCGCCCAAAATAGTCCAACTACTATAATTATTTTATATTTACTCAAGCGAATAAAGCACGTACAATTCAAAATCATAAGACATAGTTCACGTGGGCGAACTTATCGCCAAAATGCGATTTTTCCAGTTACCCTAATTTTTCAGCTTCAGTCTTTTGACTGCTGGGTATAGCCTTCTTCTAATCGATTTCGCTCCATTTGTTCACTGGCCTTTCTTATTTCTTGTTTACCCGCTATGGAAGTTGGTTGATTGTAAGAAATTGGTATTGGCAATAAACCCGCCATACGTTAGTCATACGATTGGATTGGAGTATACTTATTGTAATGTTGATATAAATTGCGGAATTTCTGTAAAGGTGTAATTTTGCAAAGGAAACACGAAAGAGCCATGCTACACATAAGACTGTCGGACCGAATCAGAAATACTGAAATACGCAGAAGGTCAGGAGTAACAGATGTAGTCGAAAGAGTGGCTAAGCTCAAGTGGTCTTTTGCGGATCATGTTGCGAGACTCCAGGACTAAAGATGGACAAAGAGGGTAGTGGAATGGAGACCTCGCGAAGATAAAAGAAGAGACCCCCACGCGATGGTCAGACGACATTAAACGATTTGTTTGTGATTGGATGCAGAGGGCGCAAGATAGAGATATATGGAGGAGTACGAGGGAGGCCTATGTTCAGCAGTGGACGGAGATGGCTGGATGAGTAAGTAAGTAGTTTTTAAAACTTTGATTTATTTTTTTCATTAGTAGTTTTCTGTCGATGGGTTTTTGAAAGTCATATGTCTACTTATTACGAGAAGTTTAGGTGGATTACCTAATTAAAAAAAGTGTTTAGGTATAAAGTAATACTTTATTGGCCCACTTCTTTTCCGTTTTCCGATACTTCTTGGTGTCAATAAAGATGTTGATTAGGTATATTTTGAGAGTTGTCTCCAAAAAAAGTATTGAATAAAATCACCCGAAACCACCCTGTATTTTTGTCATATACAACCTTCGACATCTTGACTTCTTGGATAATGCTTGTATTTTTTTACAGACTGTGTATAATTTCTACCTACCCACGTAACTTTACTCAATACTGTCTTAAATAAAAAACTTTGATCGATAGTTGAACTTAAATCTCTTGATCTTCGTACAGTTATATTCCAAGATTATGTAAGCTTAGGCCACAGAAACAACACTGCAGAAGTGTGTTATGTTTTTAGGACAATAAAAGAAAATCAGGATTAACCTGTATTGATATTTATTTTTGACAAATATTTGTAAACGTGTATTTGCATTTAAAAATAATCTGCATCCTAAAGATTTTCCAAAACCCAAAAATGTTTTCCTTTGCGAACTTTTATTGTGAAATTGAAATTCAAGATGTGTGATAATCACAGGATTGGCTAAATGCATTAGATGATTTACTAAATAGCTAGAGGTGTAGAAAATTCAGGATGTCGCTTGTGGATTTAAACTAAAATTGAATTACTTTTCATTTAATTATATATTATATTATATTTCATTCTGTTACGAGCAGTCGGCCTCAAATCTATAAGTCATCATTATTGTATGATTCTATTATTTGGTCACGGAATCTTGACCGAAAGTTCTGGGTGACACGTGAGACAACAAATTGAACTCATGTTCCATGTTCTAATTTCCTTGTAAAAATACAATGTGTTTAACTGGAGAGCAGTTTTGATTACTTAGTGTCAACCAACGAGACATGACAGTTGATGGGCAGCTGTGCATCCGATAGTGTTGTTTTTATTACGATTATTGCTATCACTATCGCCATCGACAATCTGACATTGTTTTTCGGGACTCGGGACGAAAGCGACTGATTGGGTGTCGAAGGTTTGTGAGTTATTTATTACGATTTAACGCGCAGGGATTAAAAACTTTTTTTTATTATCGATTTCACACTAAATAATTTATTATTTTGGATTTAATTCTTACAACACAACAATAAAATTTGTTTCTGGATTACCTAGAAGACGAATTTTATTTCTTTGCATTCCTAAGTAAATTTTACAATGGTCGTAAATTAACCAAAAAACACTACATCAATCATGTTGTTTTCATTGTTTTTAGTCAAGTAGATTAGAAGCTTGGCTGTTGACTCTCGTGATTGGCTGTGTTGGATACTGACATTACCTAATCCACGTGGACTTGACTATTGCAATTCTAGGAATTTAACATTAAGTAGGTTTGTAGTAGTAGTATGAAGTAGTTGGTCTATGTCTTTGCTATGGTAGCATTGTAGATTTTCACGGTCCTTGTTAATCTCTTCTCCATTCTTCTCGGGTGCACCGTATGTAGATTGTCGATGTTGTCGAGCTTTCGGCCTACTTGCTGAGGCCAACTTCAGGACTAATGTAGAAGTAAAGTGTAGTGACGATGGCTTCAGCAAGTATAGGCCGAAAGCTCGACAACATTGACAATCTACACACGGTATACACCTGAGAAGAATGGAGAAAATATATTTATTTACTCATTTCGTCTTTACTCATGTATTAATTTCAATCTTTGGCTCATTATAGCACCCAGCTTACTCATGTGCCATTTAACTCGATAATAAGTGATTTGCTTACCTACCTTAATAAGTTTTTTTTAGTTTCTGTAACCATAAGTGGAAGCCAATTGCTTATTTTAAAGTTATGATAAGTTATTCTGAATTTGAGGAAAATAGTATAATAGTACTAATATATGTCTGTGTACCTAGACCTACGTTACATAAATCGACTTTTATAATGAGAAGAATATGTTCACAATAAAAAAATCATTGGTCTGGCTTATATAAAATACCCCTTACGATCCACTGATTCATAAATTTATATTATAGTATCCAGCTGATACATTAGTCTATTTCTAATAGGAGTATCGTGGACAATAATAAAATGACTGTCCATCTCATGTTTATGTTGGGTTCAGAAAATAAAAAGGAACCACTCACTATGTCAGTATAGTAAATAGTACAATACAACTGAATACAACGAATGTGACAAGTTGTTATAACAAGCGGTAAGTATATGGGAGAGATATCTGGGTTACCACTTGGGACTAGGAGTGGTAGAAAAAAAAGGATTACTATGATTGTAAAGGATTATTATTTACTCACATAATGGTGAACCGCGTGCGGGGTGTTACAAGTACAAAACTTTATAGTACTTTAATAATATTCTAAGTTACCGCAAGAGGCTTAGCTTACCCCTTTTCCGTCAACATTATTTGAATGGGTAGAGTCGTACTTAATTTTTAAGTGTGGATTCAGTAGTTGCTCTTTATATGTGATTCCTGAAATGTCAAGCACTTGTTTACTAATATTCTCTGCAATCTGCAACCACCTTCCAGAAAATCAGTGAGTGATTGGAATTTCATGGACCTGGAAATTCTAGGGCTATAATATGTCTATTGGCGACCGTAATTTCTTCACATATTTACCGTAGTTCTGGGATTGGGTATTGATTATTATACAGTTTACGAGACGAACATTTTTCTTGACGATGACTTGTCCAGAAAAGTACCTATTTGGAATTACTTACAAAAGCCCAAATCCTTTGATAAAAAAAATAATTAACTAGTATATCTAACTTATAATCGGCAAATATATCTGATCTTCCTCTTCTTCTCAGCTCGAAACCGTCCATTCCTGAACGTAAGCCTCTTCCAAGCCTCTCCACTCCTGTCTATCCTGCACCTTCTGCGATATCTGCGAGATATCTGATAAACGAGTTAAAAGTCTGTTTTGAAGAAAATACACAATTCGCAGAGTTATCATTATGATATAGTTCTTTGATAGTATTGAATATCACATCGGTCACGTTTCAGTAGAATCCAATGCTGCAATTTTTCGAAGCGTAGTATCCGCCATCTCAAATCCGGAAGCCGGACGTCACGTGCCCGATGGGGTGGCGGCAACTGAGTCTATAGCGGGACACAGTAATATGTTCTGTTATAATAATTAGGTATTAGCCTATCGCTTTTAGTACCATTTATCTAAGTGCAATATATGGGTGAAATATCATTGGGTAATTACCCCTTCATCGTGGTTTGTGAGAACATAGGGCTGTTACCAAACTTCTCCATTCCCACTGGTTTTGTAATGACGGAATAGTGAATGGAAAGTGATGACCAGAGGTGGGCACCGTTAATCAAAAAGTTAACTTCGTTAATCGATAATCCGTTAACTAAAAAGTTAACTTCGTTAATCGTTAAAGCGTTACATTTTGAAAAATGTAACGGAAGTTAACGTTAATCCGTTAAAGCGTTAATGTAAAAAAATGCAGTTAAATGGCATGAAATAGAACTACATAAGTACAACTACTATCACATTTACACTATCGCGATATATCCCAACAAAGTGAAATTTGTTTTCCAACTCCCAACCCACATACGATACCACACATAACCCCATACAGCCCTTGGATTATCTAATGCCAGCGCCTCCAGTGGATGTCTATGCAAAAAAATCAAATATTAACGGACTTAATTAACGGAAGTAAAATGTAACGGAAGTTAAATAATCCGTTAACAATTTTTGGAGGCGAGAAAAGCGTTAAATCGTTAACCAAAATGTTAACTTCGTTAATTAACGATTAACGGATTAACGCTTTTCTGCCCAGCTCTGGTGATGACCAACTATTTTACTGGGAAATCTCAATACCTATTCAAAAAAAATCAGGGTCGTCAATAAGCTCTCTCGAATTTTAGATTCAGTTTCACTACGTAATAAATCCTGATCTCCCAGAAATAAATGTACAAGGGCCTGACAGATTTTAAGGACTAAATTACATGGGGTCACCTTGTGACAACGCGAATACACGTGTAGTCTATAATATTAAATATTGTTTAATGAAGAAACACAATAATATATTATTATCTAGATTACGTTTGTAACATACATCAGAATTATTATAAAGCACACAATACCGTGCATTTGTATGAAAAGCTTTTAAGCTAATTCCTTTATCAGATATTTTGTTAAGTGACAGAATAATTTCAAACAATCGTAACGTAGAAAATATACTCGCTCTAACTTCAGTAGTTGTCACGA
Organism: Ceraclea dissimilis; assembly: GCA_963576895.1. Classification (NCBI taxonomy): domain Eukaryota; kingdom Metazoa; phylum Arthropoda; class Insecta; order Trichoptera; family Leptoceridae; genus Ceraclea; species Ceraclea dissimilis. The sequence continues at coordinate 10,844,416 of OY756369.1, forward strand.
GTAATAATCATTTATATCAAGTAAATTTAATATGACAACAATGTAAATTTATAGTGATTGAAGTAAGAAATAGATAATGAAAATTACTTAATCAATGTCATTGCAGTTAACTGTACTAAACCATTAACTTTACTTGACTAAACAAGAATGTTCGATTAACAATACCTGCAATAACTTATATCCTATTCTGTCTATGTCTAGAACTAGTGATCTAAGTTATAGCTGATGTTGTAGGTTTTCGCAGCATGGTATATATATTCTTCCTTTAAGGTTATTCGGGTGTTGGCCGCGTGTCTTTTGATCTTCTCTAGCTTTCGTTTTTTCGAGCTTTTCGCTTCATCCTGAAGATGGCAGAAGTATCGCTGCCGGAAGCTAGAGAAGATCAAAAGACACGCGGCCAACACCCGAATAATCTTAAAGGAAGAATAAGTTATAGCTGTCCATCCGTCACTTATGTGATCTAAAGAACAAACAATGACCCCTTGCGATTTAGAGCTAATTCTGGAACTGGACTGGAATTAGTCAATGATAACATTAGACCAGCCGACGAAAGTCCATTCTTCGTTGTATATCTGTACAGTAAACTACTTGTTAAATAATATATAGGTACAATATGCATATAGTATTTTTATGCATATTTTTTTTATTTTGAAAGAGCTTCGGGTTAGTATGACTATTTAATAATAAACCCGCCATTTGGAAAAAGTAATTCAACTTTATATATTTACTTATTTATTTTCATCGTTCAGTAAAAAGGCAGTTCAAAAATAACTCAACGAAACTTTACAGCATACCAAACACAAACAACAAAGTATTCCAAAAGCAGAATATTTCCCAATATTCCTCTCCTTATAAATTTATTATTGGGTCAAAAGTTTAGGAGCAGAAAAGGAAGCTCTTTATAATAATATTAGAAAGATAGTATAGATAGGTAATTGTGTGTACAGGAATTTTTCTCTTGGTCGGTATTAAGAAGATTTATCTCTGTATATTTCTATCTAACTAAACAGGGCTGACATTGACAGGATAAGCCCCTGACCAATACTGATAAATGTATCTGATATGCGAACTCAGCAACATTCACAATAACACAACATCAAACATAGAAGATATATTAATACTAAACATAATCTAATCTTGTGGTTCGCCTTCTTCTTGAATTAGGCTCTGTTGCCTATTACTTTTTTTTTTACTAGTGATGTACTTGTCTCCTGATATTCACATGTTCATGTGACTATCAGGAGACAAGAATATCAGGAGACATGATATTCAGCGCAAATAAAACAGATACCGCATTCTTAAACTAAATTCTAGTTTTGGTACTAGTTTTACTTTCGCTTTTGTTTTTTTTTTTGCAAAATACGCTAAATCGTTAAATTTTCTTAAAAGCTCGGGTATTGCTTGGATTGTATGGGTTTCTTATCGAAATTTATTCGTAATATGAGTGAAATACTATAGTTCAGTAGGATTTAAATTTAATCGTTTCAATCGATGCATTTCTACGGTAAAATTGGCTGTGTTTAATATGGCAAATAAACTAACTGATGGTATATAAGCAACTGGCGGCTAGACTTCTTACATCTTCACGCTTGCATGGTCTGATGCACTTGTAAGGTAGTTACTGGGATGATAAAATAGATAGACCACTAGTCGATGTTGAAGATAAAGCTACTTGATCGCAGCTGCAGCTGATGTTGTCTGAGATGTGATGTGGAGTCAATGGAGTGTTCAAGATGCGTGCCATATTCTCTGCTGACCAACTGATGTCTGAAGATACCTACTTGAAGGCAAAAGGTATTTAGTAGGTATAACAGTGAAACACATACCTGTCTATATGCATACACTCTTATATCACACAATGTTATGCCTCAGCGTTAGAGAAGTACTGAAGCATTCAGCGTGAATAATTACAAGATCGTCTTGCAAAACCCAGTAAACTTAATGAGGCAGTAACGCATGTCTGAAATGTGCTTTCAAAATATACTAGAAAAATCAAGAAAAAAATTACAATTACCAGACTTTTTGAATTTTTCAAAAATATGGAGTAGTTCCGGAGATATTAGGCGCCAAAGTTGGGGTTGCTGAAAAACGCTCGGTTTTATCAAATTCACCTCGTGACGTCACATTACCGTATGGATCTCAGCCTCTATGTGGGGCTAGTATGCGCTCCATACGTTAACATTAAAAATAGTTATAATTGATTGTAATTAGTAGGATGTTAGTCCTTAAATTCAGATTGGATGTGATTTTGTTTTGTTTTCTGTGTTTTTTTTTATTGTTTAATGATAATAAAGTAAAGATTTGTAAGATGACAATCTCCCAAAAGCAGATTAGTATGTAGCATAAGTAGAAACGGATTTTGTTATGAATTTCAGTTTCATGAGTGCCGAAATTCGTAGCGTGAAATTCGCAAAGTGATTATAGTACTTACTTGTATAGTACCTATTACTAAATCTTCAAATATTTTTGCTAACTTTCGCTGTTTAACAACGCTTCTCAAACTTTATTGAGATTTCACAACCTAGAGTGACGCTCAGAAATCTTAACTTGGTTGATAGTAAAAAAGTGGGAGTAAAATTACTTAGAGCAAGTATTTTTTTTATACTTAGTGAAAAAGGTCGTGATTGATTTATTATTTAATGAACACAAAAATACGTTTCGCAATAATGAGTATGAAAACTGTTTTCTTATAGGTAGGTACATCATGTAGCAATATTTTTTAATGAATAAAATAAAATAAAATAAAAAGACCACATCAGACCACCTCCCAAAAGGTGGTCTGATGACCTAGTCCAACAAGCCGGAGGAACCTGGATGCGGAGGGGGAGAAACAGAGATGAGTGGAAGAAAATGGAAGAGGCCTACGTCCAGCAGTGGAGGGAGGAAGGCTGAGGAAGAAGAAGAAGAAGAAGAAAAAAATAAAAAAGATAGCACCGCAGGCGAAAACTAAGACATACAAAGTCTACATAAAAGAAGTTGTAATGCAGAATTAGTTTATTTTTTTGTAAAATAAAAAAGTATTACATTCAGAGTAACATGGATAACTAGCACCGCAGGCAAAATTTAGCTTTATAGTAAAAATTGTTTTTTTTTGCCTGGGCGTCCTCTCCGTTGTGCTTTTTGTGTTCATATATATCTTTTCAATATAAAACAAAAGTCAAAACGAATACTAAATAGGTAGTTATAGTAAAAGTTTGAGAACTACCGTTTTTTGCTAGTGAAAAACTACCATTTTTTTTAGATATTGATGCTGAATGTAAAATACAATACATTTTAAATGACGGTACAATATTCGTCCTTCCACACTGCGGGGGAGAGACATACATAATACAATGCTATTGTATTATTAAAATATAAACAATGCAATAAAAACAACAAAAAAATAGACAATGTTTTACAACAATACTACCTAGCATATGTTCATTCATTATATTTATATTATAAGACATGGTTATAATATTAAGAACTCTATTCTATTCTATACCTTCACGCCACGTCGCGTCCCTTGCAGGGTAGGCAGGGAGGACAGAGCGCCAGACAGCCCTATCCTTACACACACTCTAATTTGTCATACACGCTCTCCGATTCCTTTTACTCAAAACGCGTCCATCCTTGAGGATCTGGTCGACATGATCGGACCAGGTTAGTCTCGGGCGGTCGCGCTTCCTCACCCCTCATCGCTCACTCAAATATATCTTTTTTGTCATCCTGTCATCATTCATTCTCTCAACATGCCCAAACCATCTTAGTTTGTTTACTTTCATTCTTGTCACAACACCAGTCTTGCAGTCACTCATTTCCCTATTAATTCCCATTCCCTATTCCTAATATTAAGAACACCTATGTAATAAGCAGAAACAGCTTCAAGGATAAAAATCTCCCTAGAAACAATAGGTACTTAAGTGTACCTACCATATTTTTACTATTTATGGTTTTATTATTAGTAGATATTTTATACCAGTTTTTTTACAAAGCACATTTTTGTATTTTACCTATCGAAAATCGTGACGATAACGTATGTCCGAGTCATCTCGTGGACAAAATACTTCATAATACTATACTGGCCCGTTGTATGGAGAACAGTACGACAGATAATGTGACGTCATGCGCTATTTAGGTATAATCCGACCGTTTTTAAAACAGTCAACTTTGAGCCTCTGTAACTCTGCTGTTTTTCAAGATATCGAAAAAATTCCTTCAGTTTTGTAAATGTGATTTTTAGGAGAATTTTATTGAATGTTAAAAAAAAATTGCGTTACTAGCTCATTGAATCTGCATAGTAAAACAATAGTAATTAAATGTAAAAATTACTGAAATAAAATGATTTGGTTCTATCAAATTTCTTTGTAAAACTTAGAGAGGTCACAAAGTCTTGTCACAATTGTTTTTGGATATATCCCTTTTTATTCTCTTATTCTTGATACTCTGATCTATGGAACAGATTCTGAAACCACATAATGTATGTTTTAGGGACGACTTTATTTTAATTTAGATATTTGAAAATCGGTGTTTAGAAAACAATACTTTGAATTATGAATAACATTTTTTGAAGAATTAAAAAAAAATTTAGTAAGAGATAAAGGGCTGCGATGACAAGTAATCAATCCCTGGGATTGAAACAGAAGACGGGGATTGTATTCAAGACAAATCGCATCCAGTATAACTTATTCACATTCCGACTTTGCATTTTGTTGTTTTTTTTAATTTGTCAAATCTCGGTAAAGTTAAATGGTCACTAAAAACTCTCGCTTTTTAACCAAAACATACATAATGTCAATCTATTCTACATAAGTGCTAAATAATGTTATGTATTGCGCAAGCATAATTGAGTTCATGTCTATATTTTGCTTCAACATATCGGCACCGCTCTCCTGCCCTAAAGTCTCACAAAAATTATGTCATTAAAGTTAAAAATATTATTTTCTACTGACTCAGTGAATAGAGAACATTATTTTGTGTTAAGTGTCAACGTAAGTCTCTTAGATCTGTATTGGAATCGAATAGCCATTATAAGCCTGCTGATTTAGAAACGTAAATTTATTATGGAGAGATGGAAAAAGGTTTGGATTGTTTTTAACACGTCAACCCTTTTCAAAACTAGTCGATAATAATGAAGAGGAATTATTGTGGCTGAGGTATTGACAGTATGGTCAGAACAGAATAAAGGTTGACAAATTTTATCAGGTTACAAGAATAAAAATATTACGTGCTTATTATTACGATTTTTTCCATACGCTTTCACCATTATTTTGAAAACGTAAGGACTATAATACGATTTAAGAAAACTCAACTCTTTTTTTTTTGAAAAGCTGTGACAGTGGAAGTTTTCGTAAAAGCAGAAAAAATTATTTAGAATAATTTGATATGAAGGTTGAATCTGGGTTGGCTGTAAGATTGTGTTTTTTGTGTTTTTTGGCTTTTTTTATTTATTTATTAATGCTTCATATTCATTTACTGGCACCCCCCGTTTCTCGTTCACAATTTTCACAACCAGCATATACCAGGGCGAGCAGCTATAAACTGAAAAAAATATGTATTTTTTCGCCTATATATGTACCTAGAGTGTTATTCTCGTAATTGGCGAGTCTTTTTATAAACGAGATAATTGTCCGTCGAAAATGACAGATAAAATGTATTATCCAATTAATATTTAGGTATACACAGGATGTCAACAATTTATTCCTCCGCCCGCTGTAGAAAACTTTTATAGTTAGTGGTGATCTCCTTGTCCGATCAAAAACAAAGGATTCATAATAAACAATAGTACGTATAAGTAATTATAACATCAGAGTTATAACCCGTCAAAAAATAACGGATTTCGCCATTACTTTCATAATTAAAAAAAAAACTCCTTACAGAATTTGGTAATTTCCAGTTTTTTTTTCGAGTATTGAGCACATACAAAATATTGCCTTTTTTTAATTTAATTTTATCACTTTATTACAAAATAACAACATTTACAATATCACCTGAATCACAATCTAAGCAATCTAACTCCTTAAGCAACCGAATGCTTGTGTGGGGGGTCCATTCTGTAAATACTATAACTTACCTACCTACATAGAACATACCTTTTTTCATCCATTACGTAACAGTCCAGCAATAATATTCATCTTCTTCTTCTTCTTCTTCTTCTTCCTCAGCCTTCCTCCCTCCACTGCTGGACGTAGGCCTCTTCCATTTTCTTCCACTCATCTCTGTTTCTCCCCCTCCGCATCCAGGTTCCTCCGGCTTGTTGGACTAGGTCATCAGACCACCTTTTGGGAAAACCATACAAAAAACTTTATTTATAGTTAAAAAAATTAAACTTATATAACAAACCTGCATAGTATATTTACTTCGCCGCAAGTTCTGTTCAAATCTCACAGTGTCCTGGCCTGTCAACTGTATTCACGTAGGTCTCGGTACACAGTGTAGACACCTCAATCATTGCGACGATTTTGATTTAAAAAAAATATACTTCATGTCACCTCGATGACCGAACGTTATTTACTTTAAATTTTTACCCAAAGAATTATATATTTAGAAATATCGAGTACTTGAAGTACGTACATAGTGAAATTACTGTAGTTAACACATTAATTGACCTTAGGAGCTATATCATTACTAATTAAAAGTTGACAGATGAACAAATCATCTGTATTAATACTACAACAATAGTAATTACTGTAAATGTCTTATTATATTTTTGGTATCTACTCTCCCACACTCAGGGACAAAGGCAATTATTATGATCCTGACATTAACAATTATTTTAGGTAGTTATTTAATTACAATTGTACACAATCCTGTTTTTACACAACTTTTCTTCTTAGTATGTACCTACTATGTAGTAACAATGTTAGTATCACAAGAAATAAGGAATTTAATCAGAGCTCTGCTACGTGGAAAGGTTGTCTTTTGCTCTTCCCCATCGCCCAACATCCTGCACATCGCAGGTTCTACGTATTTCGGAGTTCCTTACATAGGTGTCGGTTTTATTAAAAGGTAAAAATTTAAGAATTTTTAGGAAAATTTCGGGAATAGTTTTTTACAATTCCTTATTCCCTACTATAAGGTTTCGATCGAACGAACCATGGTTTCAAAAATATGGCAATATTGGTCATCTAAAATCTTCGACCAACTTCAAAACCTGCAAAACCGTATTAATTATAAAATTCAATTCATTGATAGTAAAACATAATACTGTTTGCTCCAAACACAGAACACATTGAAGTGCCTACTTAGATATTGCATATTACTTATAAAATAAAATACGATTCATTAGTCATAACAATTATTCACTAATGGGCGTGTATAATACAATTGATACAGAAAATGATCTATTATTTCTATATTTTTCAAGATCAACCAATAAATTCTTATTAGATTCTCATTGCGGTGGTGTATTGTTGTACCCTCGAGTAATAGTTCTCGGATATTTAAGTCAATGCCAATTTCATGGGAAAATTTAGAATTATTGTAACTAATGAATTCCATTATGCATTACATTATATAGATATTTTTCCGTTTCTTGTATTGATTAAAAAAACGCTGAATCGGGAACTAATATTTTTTATTTACATACATTCCACAAGCAACATTTTACCTATATATTATTACCAAATTATTTTTCTATATAAACATCATCACTCATCAATGTAGGTAGGTATTCGCACTAATACAGATATTTAACGGTAGTATAAAGCATGTACTTACTCGTATTTAGCTGAATTTTGAAGATGAGGCCGTACGGAGAAAGTGGATTCTCATAGGAAATCGTCCATGAACGATAAAAAATACATTTGTACCAATGGCGAATTGCATGAGTGTGACGGTATAGAAAGAAGTGTGTGTAAAGATAGGGAAATGTGGAAATATGTAATCTCTGCCTAACAGCAAGGGACGTGAATAGGTATACTCAAAAGAAAATTTGTACCGGAAGTAAAAAACAAACCTGAGTTTGGTAAGTACCGTACTATTACCTATTTAGGTACAAGTGATGAAATTCATAATTATGTATGTATGTAGGTTCCTACGGAGAAACGATCAAGTTATTCTGAGATTCATTAAACAGTGGGTACGAGATATTATTAACACGTCAATAATTGATAAACACATTAATAGAGCGCATAATGATATACAAAGATAAACACCTACCCACATTCATAGTATAGGTAAATGATCTGTTTGTACAAACACACATAATTATTATCATTACATTATGCATTTGGTCACTCTCTATACTGATAAGAAACCTAAGTACAAATGCAATCAAATAATGTGGGTAGCCTTAATGGCATCGATTAGAGATGATTCGGAAATACTAGTCACTATACCAGTTTGTAGATGATACCTATTCAATAAAAAAAATAACATTTTAGCAGTGATTGAATTGTGGGGCATACCAAATAATATATTGATCAAATTTCAGAAGTCAGGTTGATGTCGTTAGAATTTGGTACTGCAGGCCATTGGATTATTTTTTCCGCCAGAAACGAACTGCGTTGTATTTTGAGACATGAAAAAAATTGATCACTAATAGCATTTAATTGTAGTTTGTTCTGTATATTAGTTTCCTACAAGGCTCAGCATCTCGTCTTGAGTATTGCAATGCTTTTAAATTCCATCAACGAAAACTGTTATTTTTCAGTTCAGTGCTAAATTTTAGCATTGTATTAGTATATCATCATACCTACCTATTATATTTACACCCAGAACTTTTTTGTGCCTATTTGCATATATAGAACTGCTATTACAAAATTGCAATGCCTTCTATCTATCGATTTTCCCGAATCTTATCGGTGAAATGCCTGAAAATCCCTTCTCTCACCATCTTCTCCCCCCCATCTCTCGCTCCCCCCCTTTTTTGAATGTAGAATGAGAGAATGTAGATACTTACCTATTACATACTTTTTAAATATTAGAATTTATAGATTTGTCACTGGTATTTCCATATCTCAACCAGCACTAGTAGGTATTTGAATAGAAGGAAAAATTATTTGAGTGAGTGATGATGATAAAAAGTACATCGTAACGGTTCTAAACCAAATACCAGACGCATAACTCATGATGTTTTGACGTAACCCATTATGGAAGTCATTCGCCGCATTTGCTTTTAGTAGTACCTACCTACCTACACAAGAAAATAACTATAATAACTAAGTGAGTACCTACTTAAAGAGCTACTTGAGTATCTGTTTTTTAAAATACTCATTATACCCCATTGGTGAGTAGGTAGACACTTTCCCCTTTTGATTGAGTGTAGGCGCTCGTGTAATGTAAGAAGTATTGGTATTAGTCCGAGAGCCCACTGCTTAATTTATGACGTATCTGTTTTTTGATCGAAATGTGGTATAAATGATAGCTTACCAATAGGGTATTACATCGCACTAGGGTTGCCTATCAAAATCTTGCCGCAACCCCCCCTGCCCCCCCCGAAAAGGTCCCTCTTTGCGGTTTTTCGCATTTTATAGGAATATTGTAAGAGATAGGAGAAAGTAGTCAATGACAAAAATGATCTTTACTAAATTCTCTACAAAAAATGGTAAGTCAATTTTTTCATAGGACTAGTAGTTTACCCGTAATAGCCTGTCAAAAAACAGGATATTTTTTGCAAAAAAAAAAAAAATTATTGATTTTTTTTCTTTTACATTTTTCCACCCATTATCACTAACATTTTATGGAAAAAAAATTGGCCTGCGGCGCTATATCACTGGTTATTTTATGAAATACAAAATTTTAAGAATTTTCGTCACTGAGTTTTATTGCTATAACTCCGAAATTATAAGATGTATAGCTCGTTTTGTAGCTAAGACTATGGTCATTAATTCGTTCTCTGACTATTTTCCTGTAGCTCTTATCAATTTTCAACCAATTTAGTTTAAATACGTTTTTTTAGTATTTTAAAAGAATTTCGGTTTTGGACAGGCCATTGCGGGTAAACTGCTAGTTCTACGTAAAAATTGATTGTTTAGTTTGTGCGGAGAATTTATTAAGGATTATTTTTGTCATTTACTACTTTCTCCTATCTCTTACCATATTCCTATAAAATGCGAAAAACCGCGAAGAGGGACCTTTTCGGGGGGGACAGGGGGGGGTTGCGGCAAGATTTTGATAGGCAACCCCAGTGCGATGTAATATCCTATTGGTAAGCTATCATTTGTACCAGATTTCGATCAAAAAACAGATACGTCATAAATTAAGCAGCGGGCTCTTAGACTATACATACTTTCTTTCTTATATAAAACAGTTGATCCGTGATACAAATTGAAATTTATTTTTCCAAAGCCTTGCTTAACTTCGTCTATGCAATTTGATTTTGTTAGGTACTAGGGAGGGACATGTTATCCAATTATTTGCACCTAAATATTTTGATTTGCAAATTGCGATGCATCTTTTGTGGAAGGGCTAAAATTTACTAGAAAAATCGTTGGAAAACTTCGAGCCAACCTACCACTTAAAATAAAAATGTTGACTGCATGAATAAAGTATGCAGTAGAAATTTACAAAATTAAATGCATTTGTCTAGTAGATGTTTGTTTAGTATAGTATACATATAGGTATACTATACTTTTTTACTTAAAAAAACATAATAAATGGTAAATCACATCAATTTAATTGTTTCATCTTAAAAAATCTCTTCTTCTTCTTAAACATGTTAAAAACATCTTAGACATCTTAAAAAAACATAGCGAATAGACCAAAATGTTGTGATGTTACTTTGGATAAAACAAAACTGGTACTCAGACCAAACATTCTTGAGAACCAAATGCAAATAAATTGTGTATGCAGTGTATATGTACGTACATGCATTTTTATTACACAGAGTATTTTAAAAGTGCCTGTGGCAAGTGCCAACTACTGATCTCTACATCTTCAGATACAATATTTTGTAAATATTATGGTTAGTGGAGATCTGTCAACTGATAAAGTCGCTTTAAAATTTAGGAGTTCTTATCAGATAGACCAAAATAGTTTTAAGAGTTCTCTCTGTCATAATATTATTACTACTAGTATCTACAAATGCGGTGAATCTCAAAATACTCACTGCAGAAAACACTTGACAGAATGAACCCATAAACACGAGCTATAAAAGTTGATAAAAAAAAAACTCTTTTGCGGTTTTGTGCATTATGTCGTATCATGTAGTTTTTGAGTGTTCTTAATCGACGATACAAGCAGGTGGTAGTATACTAATTTTAAGTACGGAAGAGTGACACAATGTTTTGTTTGTTATGTTAAGCTTTGTTCTGATCGCCCTGAAACATTAATTAGGTCCCTAACTATATTTTGCTCAGGTACTTCGACCAACAAATCAACACATTTTTCTTCAGAAAGCCGATCCAGCAGAGCATTTCCTGTAACTATATATCATTATCTGGCATAATTTCCTCAGCCACTTTTTATCTTTTTGCGACGTATTCCTAATAACTAGGTTTCTATTTTTTTTTTAATTACTTGAGTTCGAATTGATTCCCAATTTTTCCAATTTCGAACCTTCTCTATTTGATATCAGAACGAATTTGTAGACATTTAGTTCCGCACTTCTTTGGTTTCAATTTGGTTCTGGTTATTTCATCCCATGGTAATTACTAATTAGTCACTTTTTAAAAGATTTTTAATCTTCTGTTTCAGCTAAGTATAGCCAGTAGCCACCGACTATGGATTTGATTTTCTATCAGACTATTAGCCCGAATTTTGAATCATATTTCAAAATATTTTAGACAAAGCTGGTTTGTGTTGATTTAAAAAAAAAGAATTTGAATTTTTATTATATTGGGTCACAACATTTAGGTTCAAATTGAACTAAATAAACACTGATTTGAATAGAAATCGGTATACATTAACTTTATCATTTTATGGAACTGTATTAATTTCCATAGAACTGTATCTAAAATGTTAAACCATAAATAACACTCCTATAAAACCAACATAACTTTACCGACTTATATTATCATGAAGAATACAAACAATATAGAAAAAAAATATTCTATGAGGGGTGTCATCTTTATGGTATGGGTAACCGCAGTGTGGGAGGGGAGGGGGAATGAGCTCTAGAGGGGGAACAAGGGGGACCCCACTTCGGCCCATTCAATCTTACACCAGGTCAGTTATCGTTTTGTCTCCAGTGGGAGAGGTTGCGTCGCTCATTGTCAATAATACAACCGCAACACTAAATATTTATATAGACCGGCATACTAGAGTGAATGTTCTTATTAGTTTATTTTTTGTTCCCAAAACATTAGAGAAACTTTTTGTGATAGTGTGTTTAAAAATTTGACGCAGTTGAAATGAGAAATTATTCATTTGAACAATAATTAGTGTAATGTTGATGTTCTTCAGTGCGTGTTTGTTTTTGTTTTGAGTAGTAACATACTCTGTAATACCTATACGTGTTTACATACCTAACAGTATTATGGACTTTACGTGTTTAATGTGAAAAGAAATTAGAGAACAGCGGAGAGACCTAGTAAAATGTGTGGCAATTTATGATTTGAATTATCTCTAAAGTTTGTGTTAACATCATGGAGAAGTACATCAAGTGTTTTCTGTCACTAGTGTTGTGTACATGTACAGCCCTCGCAGCAGCCACTCCAGGCGGCATAGGAGGACTAGGAGCTGCCCCTCCAGGGTGCAGGTGGCAGAGGACATTGGCACACCCCGCCGCCTCACCCGCCCCCACTCAGTCATCACCTCACAGAGATGTCAGCGTACAGCTTGCTTGCTCCATAAGAACTGCTGGCTCCATTGATAGTCTCCTTGGAAACTTGACTACTGCGCAAGTGCGTAGAATAGATGAAATCAAATTGTCGTGCACCGACGTCCTATTCTATGAAAGCTCACTTCAACTTAACAGTGGTAGCTTTCTCGGACAGCTGAGACTGAAGGACCTGCGCGTTGAGTCTTGCAAGGTTCGTTATGTTCCCGCCAAAGTTTTATCTCCACTTCGAGATCTTCAGAGTCTTACTCTGCGCAGCCATAATACAGAATGGTCTGTAATGACAATGGAATTCCACGCTGAGAGTTTTAGAGGGCTCACTGAATTAAGACAACTGGATCTTGGTGATAATAATATATGGACACTTCCTTCTGAGGTCTTTTGTCCACTCTTTAGTCTGAAATCCCTCAACTTGACGAACAACAGATTGCAAGACATTTCTGAAATTGGATTCAGTGACTGGGGCAAAGGTCCCACAGCACCTGGTAAATCTTGTAACACTGGTCTTAATATATTAGATGTCTCACATAATAATATTATTAACCTACCAGATAATGGATTATCGAGTTTGAGAACATTAGAAGTCTTAAAATTGCAAGATAATGCTGTAGTTGAAATCGGTGATCGAGCGTTTGTTGGTTTGACTTCTCTGAAAGTTTTGAATATGTCGAGTAATAAACTCGTAGCACTACCACCAGAACTTTTCCAATCATCTCGGGAGATTGAACAGATTCTTCTGTCTAATAACTCTCTCAGTGTTTTAGGACCCGGTCTCTTAGAAGGCCTAGACCAGCTGCAAGTTTTAGATATATCCAGGAATAAACTCACGAATGAATGGGTTAACAGAGATACATTCGCCGGCCTTGTGCGTTTAGTGTTGTTGAACTTATCTCACAACAAGTTAACCCGTTTGGACCCGAAAATATTTCAAGATTTAAATAAACTGCAAGTATTGAATTTGGAGAACAATTTTATTGAAACAATTAGTAACGGAGCATTCATTGAACTGAAAAATCTTTTCGTATTATATTTATCCCACAACAATTTGAAACATATCGATGAATATCACTTTTCGAATTTATATGTCCTGAATCAATTATATTTAGACAACAATAACATTCAATCAATTCATCCACGATCTTTTGAAAACATCACATATTTACAAGATTTGGCATTAAATGGAAACTACTTGGACTGTGTACCAGATTCCATTAGGAAAATGAGATTTTTAAAGTCTTTAGATATTGGTAAGAATAATATAACAAAAGTTGATAATGCGTCATTTGAAGGACTAGAAGAATTGTACGGCCTACGGCTAGTGGATAATGGAATCACAAACATATCAAAAGATGCTTTTGTAACATTGCCCTCATTACAAATATTGAATTTGGCATCGAACAAGATAGAAAATATAGACAAAGGAGCTTTTGATTCGAATCCAACACTTAAAGCAATTAGGCTCGATGGCAATAAGCTCTTAGACATCCGGGGTGTATTCAACAATTTACATACACTGGGATGGTTAAATATATCTGACAATAGAATTGAATGGTTTGATTATAGTCATTTACCCGCCAACTTGGAGTGGCTGGATCTGCATAAGAATAACATTTCGAAGTTAGAGAACTATTTTAATGTTAGTTCGGCTAACATAGAGACTTTGGATGTGAGCTATAATTCCATAACGGAAATAGATGAATTATCTGTACCAGATAATGTAGAGGTATTCTTCTTGAATAATAATAAGATAACATCTCTGAAGCCAGGAACATTTATCCGCAAACAAAAATTGAGGAAAGTTGTCTTGAATGCAAATAAATTACGTACTATAGAATTGAGCGCTTTTAATCTTTCTCCAATTCCTAGAAACAAAGACGTCCCTCAATTCTACATAAGTGATAATCCATTTTCGTGTGATTGCACTATGGGATGGCTTCAAAAGATTAATCAATGGAACCATTTGAGAACATCTCCTTTATTCATGGACTTGGAAGCAGTCACGTGTCAAATTGTTCACGGTAATGGACAACCAACATCGCTACTTGATCTTCCGGCTTCACAATTTCTCTGTCCATATGAGAGTCATTGCTCTTCACATTGTTCATGCTGTGAGTACGAAGCTTGTGATTGTAAAATGACATGTCCCGATAGATGTTCATGTTATCACGATAGTAATTGGAGCTCTAATGTAATTGATTGTTCAAACGCTGGTTACACAGATATCCCAGAAAAAATCCCAATGGATGCTACAGAGATATATTTAGATGGGAACAACTTGGGTACACTGGGAAATCATATATTTATTGGAAAGAAGAAGCTGAGTATTTTACATCTCAACAATAGCAATATAATGTCTATCGAGAATGGTACATTCAATGGACTGTATTCACTAAAAACTCTACATTTAGGGAATAACCGTCTCACACAATTGAAGGGACACGAATTCAACCAAACAAAGCATCTTAAAGAATTGTATCTGAACCATAATGCCATAACTCACGTTGACAACAATACATTTACACCCATGACGTCTTTGAAGACATTGCATTTAGAATATAATAAAATGAGAGATTTTGATCCGAAGTATTTTACATTATCATCAAATATTAATAAAATATATCTAGAAGGCAACATGTGGAGCTGCAGTTGTGAAAATATTTATGAATTAGAAAAATGGCTCATCAAGAACAATGGAAATACTCATAGTATGTTATGTGTGAGTGAAAATGGAGAACTCAATAATAAAACAATTCAAGAAGTGGCGGTTAAGTGTCAAAAAAACATTCAAGTGAGTGTAGTTCCATTAGAGAACCAACCGTTTGCATTTCAAGAAATTGAAACGGGAATTAATTATGTGCCTTTATTGTCAATAATCCTAATAGCAGTGATTTTAATTTGTTTATTAGGCGCTTTAATATTTTCATTTAGACAAGATGTGCGACTATGGGCTCATTCCAAATATGGTCTGCGTATTTTTAAAAACAATTCAGTTACGGACTGTGAAATGGACAAAGATAGAATGTATGATGGTTATATGGTGTACAGTGTTTTAGATGATGACTTTGTCTCCAGAGTAATTTCGCCCGAGTTGGAACAGTCGGGTTACTCCATGTGTTTACATTATAGAGATTTACAAATTCCTTCCGAAAACTATTTAAATGACACATTCATAAATGCTACTGAAGCATCAAAGCGTTTAATTTTAATTATCTCATTTAGTTTCTTACAAAATGAATGGTCAAAACCAAACTTCAAAAGAGCGATTAAAACAGCCATTGAGTCCATAAATCCTTCACTGCGCAGACACAAGGTCGTCTTCATATTGACAACAGATGTAAGCGCGTTGAATTTGGACTTGGACTTACAATCTTTCTTCAAAGTATGCACAGTCATATTTTGGGGAGAGAAAAGATTTTGGGAGAAGATTCGTTTTGCTATGCCAGACATAGCAAACTTGCAGTGGAATAAGAGTCTATCTAAAACCACTAATCAAATGTTGCCAAATGGCGGCAGAAGAAGCGTATCTAGATACACTGCATCTCCAACTTCCTTGGATCAGTGGTATAAGTATGCTTCCCTTCCTTTGCAGCCAGCTAATGTTCCTCTTCCCACTCCGGGGGATGATTCCTCCTTGTTGACTAACACCACTCAGGCCAGTCAACAATATGAAGTGGATGCATTAAATCATAGTTACATTTCGATTGATACCCATTGTTATGAAAGAGGGAGAAGAGATGGGAGGTCTCCATTAGACGAACAAGGTTATCTGAGACCTAGACCAGCCCCACACATTCACCACCCAGCTTAATTTTTTTTGAGTCTGCTTATTTTGTGATATTTTTAATTAGGGTACGTCCAACATCCTTAGGCTTGTCCGTATTTTTTGTTGTTTTCATACCAATTAAAAAAAACGATATTGCTTGTTAATATTTAATAATGTTCAAGGCTGTCTGATAACTCTTGCGAAGTTTGAGTTTTCCTATTTACTTACTTATACGTAGTAATGTTAAGTTATTATTATGATATAGAAATGACCAATATTTGTATAGTATATTATCTACATTTCAATACGTATTATGAATGATTAGTAAATTTGTATCTTATGTTTTTGACATTTTGTAAATATAAGTGAATATTGCAAAAATATGAAAAATGTAACTATCTCCGTTTAAAATGTAATTTACATACAATGAAATTGTTTTTTCCCGATAGGTACCTCTCATATGTCGAAATATTGCCTCTCATTGTTTCCAATATGAATCATCAGGGTGTTTTAGTAAATATGTAAAAGTTGTACTGTATAATATGCAAATTATGACTATACACTCACCTAATTATCGTAGATATCAAACATATCAATTTATTCTTTCGATCAAATAAAATTTATAATGAGCTTAGGTATCAGTTTATTCATCGCTTTGTAAATTTTCAAATAATGCATATTAAATCCACAATTGTAATGATAAATTATCGTAATTTATTTATTTATACATCATTATTGTAATAATAATTTATTAATTACCCACTGCCGAATTGTACATAAATTACACTTTTCGAATTTCATTTATTAAATGTAAATGGAAATTTTAAAACGTAAATAATTTGATCAATGTTGCAGAAGATATTGTCTATTCGTACTGTTGCCAATTAATGTGTTTGTTGTAAATTGATACGAAATTCATTTTCGTTTCGTTTGTGTATTTTTAATTTATATTTACGTAAATTTCTGTCCACGTTTTTTGCTTTTGTAGGTAATTAATTATTATCGAATACATACACATTAGGTATTTACGCATTTTAATAACAAAGGTAATTTTATACGCGCTTTTTTATAATTAAAGTAGGTACACAATTTCGATACCTATGAGTACCTATATTTAATTTAAATCTTTTTTATATTTTGATGTATAACATTCCTCTAACTAGACTTAACTAAAATAATGAGCAAGTTTAGAAAAATACCATTATTGTTCCATCATCTTATTTTGTACCTATACTGCTACCTTTTTAAGTAGGTAAATCAATATTTGTTTCTGCTTCATAATATAATACAATTTATTATCCTCTGTAAAAATCGGTAATCATTAATACTTGAAATTTTGTAAGACGATGTCTAAATACTGATATTTCAGGCACAATGCTTGTATTTCAGGCCCTGCGCATCCGAGCCTAATCCTGTGATATCCGTGATATCTGGATAGGGGAATTTTTCTCAGTATTAAGCTGATGAGTTTATTTGTGAATCATGAATGATGATAATAATGTAAACTCTTCTGGCTGATAATACTGAGGAGTGTGTGTTGATAAGTCATGTCTCCACGTAAAAAAAACTTTCCACTGTAACTATTTATTTTTATGTTAACGTGGCTTGTGATTTCAAATTTTCGTTGATGGTGTTAGTAATCAGTAATCACCAGTACTACAAATAAAACCGTATATTAATATTGAATAGGTACGGCAGAATTATTAGTTTATTTGAATTTTATTTACACTGTTATTTTAAAGTCACAAGACATGAACTTTTTCGTGGTGATCTATTCGCAATTATTGTTTTTTTTTTTTTTTACTTTCGTACCTTGATTTTTTTTTACCAGATCTTGAATAAAGAATTCAGTATTTCTATCCATTCCACAATTATACAATTTATTTTCATGAGTCATTAATTCTGATTTATTGCATTTAATTATGATTGTGATAAAATGATAATTATTTTGCCAAAAAAATGTGTAAGTAGTACATGTTTTATTTAGTTATAATATTTAGAAGCTAGTCAAGTACCTTCGCGGCATTTACCAATGTTTATTGTATATTAAAAACATAGATTTAGTAAAATATAATAATAAATATTATTGCAAATTGTATAGTAGAAATTGTATAATGAAATGAATGTAAATATAAAATGTATAAGTATTAGGAAAATATAATCTCAAATGAAAATTGTATTGCATCCTTAAAATTATATAACCTGAAAAATATTATTACTATGTATTATGATGAAAATGAATAAATGAGAAGTGTTACGATACTTGAGATTTTTTTTTCTTATTTCCTCGGTTGAAACATAATCTGAATTTAGTTTTTCAAAATTTTCGACAACGATATCTTTGAAATTTTCAATTTGATGAATTCTATACATTTTATAAGTACGGAAACATTAGGATGTTTTCGTACGGTAAAGTGATTGGGTACTGGAGAACTTTATAAAGAAAATATGACCACTGGAGGATTGTGCATTGAATCTTTTTCTTGGAACAATATAGGCAAGGCACTCGCCTAAAGATGGGAGAAAGTTTACGAAGAGTTCCATGGTTTTCTATGATTTATTTTTTTCTTCTTTTGAATGGACATAAATCTCTCTCAATGGGTTGCCCTTCATTCTAAATTAAAGTTTTAGGATTGGCTTGCACAGTTTGTGATTAGCTTCGCTGAGAATTTACTTACAATAAGAAAGTCAAAAAATCTTCTGGCAACGTTTTTAGTAGATTCAGGAAATAAAATTTATAATCATTAGTAATAGGTTGACAAGTATGGCGCAGACGAAGGTCTATTTTGAAAATCCTGGAAAATAATTCAGAAGAACCCAAGATTTTCTTCAGTCAACCCGACTCCAGAGATGGAAACTCCAGGACAACTGAAACAGCCAAATATTTAAAACTTCATACTTACATTGCTACTTTGTAGTTTCTACGTAATAGGTATGTATAATCTCACAATAAAATGTCGGTTTTTACACAAAGAGATCACGGGCCACTTTGATATTGTAACATGACCTGTGTTACCAAATGAACTGGAAAAGCGGTTCATTGTTATCTAAAAAAAGGTAAAAGAACTCATAACATTACTTACATACATTTGTTTCATTGTATGGATATATTTACACAATATTATCAAAAAGTTTGAAAATATAATTTAATTTCATTATCCACATCCCGCTGTTCCAAGATTGTGCAAAAATAATGATCTAGACATTGATCATATTCTATCAACCGCAAATCTATTGAAGAATTAACAAGGTTGTATCTATAATAAATTTATTATCGAGCGAACTCATAAATATTTCCATATGACCACTATTGACAGAATACAAGTATTTTTTTCTATTGTCGGCAAACTTGAAAAAACTCCTATCTTTAGAGCTTTCCTGTCATAAAATTGAGTCAAGACTTGACAAATATATAACTGGATATTTTAGAAGAAAATAAAGGCCTTTTAGTACAAAAACTCCCGTTGCGTTGTTGTTTTCTAAAACAATACTGTCGCAAAAAGTAGCAATATTCAGTCGACTAGCAACAATAATAGTATTGAAATGCCTGACGTAATTGCTTGAATGCAATAAAACTTGGGTAATATTTTATGTAATTATTGTTTGAAGAAGTTGGTCGTAAAGTTAATTTACAACACACACTGTTTGGTTTGCAGTAGTAATTACTATGGTTTAAAAGCATTGTTTTTGTACGAACAAAAAAAGGGAAATATATTTTTAATGGAGAATGGTCTGTGTAGTAATTCAAGGTCTAGATTTCTATAGTAAAGCATTCTGGTTTTATGATCCATATCGAATCTGTTGTAGATTATTTACTTTTGTTAATAATACGATCTGCTAATGTTGTTTGTTAAGAAGAATTCAAAGTCATCTTTTTCAGTAGTAAAAACAATTATACCTATTGTTTTTTGCCCTCAACATTTTTGTAAGTTTTTCTGTTCCATACGTTGATATGATGAAGGCAAAGTACAATAAATAGCAGTGGTCTAGATAATCTTTTAGTACCTACATGTTTTTGTACGGTTTTCTATCTAAGATTATCTGCCCATCTAAAATTGAATCAACTATGATTTTTCAATACTTAGCATACCAAGGATGTCCTTCCTTTTAACGACGTATCCTTGAGTCCTCTGCTGCGAGTGCTGCGACTGACCAAAGTAAGTTTAGAGAAACAAGGAAAGCATGTCCTGGATTAACCAACAAATCTAGCAAGTTCTCAGAGGTGAGAACTGCTGATATGAAGCATTATCATGTTCATGATAAAGGATTATTCGGAGACAGCGATTTGCTCAGACGTTCAGAGAATCACCATGACCAAATACACATAATCTTTTACCGCTGCCTATCTTTAGACGTTCTATCACCAATAGCCGTTTAGTAGTTGTCATTAGTCATTAGGTATTTGAACTGAAATTATACATATTTATCGAAATAATTATAGAAATATACTTAACGAATTATGGGATCTCAGCTAAATATTAATAATAGTTATTTCTAGGTAAGTATAAAATATTTTATAGTCCATGTTAGATGAATATGAGTTTTGTAGCTAATCAACAAAATAAATAATGTGTTTCTTGACGTGTGCTTTACCGATGGGACGAACCGGCAAAAAATAATAACCATTTATCATATCCCCACAAACTCACATTTTGGGTGTATCATTTTTCGTAAAAATTACATTGAATATTGTGTTCTCGTAGTCAAAAGATTCCTGACACTAAACGATTCATATAATATACCGCATCTCACAATACGCCAGGTAGCGAAGGGATCATAAATTTTGTTTTCATTGCGGTATTTTTGTTTAGAAAAAAAGTTGCCTAACCAAAAATAGATTGCTTTCATAAAGGCGCAAAAAACATCGTATCCATGATGATTGTTTAAGAAATGGAAAGAATCTTTCCATATTTTTTATGTATTGTAATATTCTGGGATATTTGGTACAAAATAGTACATATTTCTTCTGTCGCATACTACGCCAGATAGGTAGATCCTCCTGAAAATAATTATTTTTTGACCATAAATAATAATAATAATAATAATAACTTTATTGTCTTTTTTTATATTATAATATATTATAATACTCTTTCAGTGGCTTCTTCCCTTTTTTCAACCTTCTTAGTTCAAAGTTATGTTCTTGGTTTTATGAGATTTTTTCATGTTATTTACTTTTTTAATGATACCGCCAACGCACACTTTATGTTATTACCATTTTCGGTAAGATTTGATAATGGCTTATGTTTGGTAATTCACTGGAGTTTTTTTTATACAGTATTTTTCAGACTGCTCAGAATTTTGTGTTATTTGCTAGAATACTCTGAATTGTCATACATATAATAATTTTATTATCATTATATTTTACATTTCGTATATTCCGAATTAATAAAAAGTCTTCTAATAATGTGCTACAAGACCCAAACATTTCAACGTGTGCTTCCATTCTAATTATTATTTAATTATGTCGGATGATTTTAAGAGGCGCCGTTTCATGGATGATCTATTTCAAGAGCGCGGGAAACTGGCTTTGAAGAGCGACGTCTTCAGTTTGCTCCTGAATGTAGTGACAGTCTGGTTGCTGCGCAAATCCGCGGCTCAATTTGGTTCCATCTGATAGGGCAGGCTACTCTAAACGCTCTCTTGAACGCCAAGACTTTTTAGTATGAGCTAGGATTATAGTAGATATTATTAAAAAATAGTAGTGGCAAACTTGCTGCTCCTATATTTGGATTAGATACAAATGAAGACCTTTCTATCCTATGTCTCTTCACTTATCAGAGGTGTAAAGAATAGCCACAGCTATATTCGACTAAATAGTGCTTAATGGGGAAAAGTTTCTAAGGGGCTAGTTTTAGTTTGAACTGAAACCAATAAAGACAAGTTAAACACAATATAATGACTTGACTCTGCGAGGTTAACCTTTAAGTATGGACGTCACATTTTTTTTACACTACCTTGGACACGGAGTCACACAGGCTCCTATATTTACAAGCAACTTTTCTTCAGAAAATTATTCTGAATTGCATTAAAATTATATCTATCTCAAAATACGAGTTTCTAACAATAAAAAAATGTGTATATTTAATAAACATTTATAAAAAAATATAAGAAAATATAAAAAAATTAACAACTATGGCACTTTTTAGGCTGTTTTGTCATAGGTTATGTTTTTAACAATTTAATGTGTCTAAAACTACTTGTAGAGAAAAATTAACATTTGTGTCTTAAATTCTAATATATGAGAAACAAAAAAACACATAATAGTCATATCTAGAAACAAACAAAAAAAAATTGACAACACGTTAAATACGTTAATTTTATTGGCAGTCACTGCATAGCGGATGAGAACATTGCAGGCACACGGGCTTGCTGCATCCAATACAAGCATGGAAAGTCATTCTATGTTTTTTAGCAGGACAAATTCTACATGCTCTTCTGCTTCCTTGAGTTTAGACGCCGAACTAAAGTTACCGATATTATGGACCGCATTGCAAAATTAAAATGGCAGTGGGCTGGACATATGGCTCGACAGAAGGATGGTGGACACCCAGAATCCTACAATGGAGGCCCTGGTGCAAAAGTAGAAGCGACGGAAGACCTCCGAAAAGGTGATCTGATGACCTAGTCCAGCAAGCCGGAAGAACCTGGATGCGGAGGGGGAGAAACAGAGATGAGTGGAAGGAAATGGAAGAGGCCTACGTCCAGCAGTGGAGGGAGGAAGGCTGAGGAAGAAGAAGAAGAGTTACTGGTTGTGCCTGAACATCAATTGCGACCATATCATTGCCCAAAACTCGAGTAATCGTCGACTTAAACTCTCGCGGCAAATTTATGTCGATTACACGTCTTTGCATATGAGTCAGCACCAGCGAACGAGCTAACATCTTGAGGAAATCTCTATTAGAACAATTTTCCTTAGCATGTTCTGCCATTTTGCATAAAAATCTAAAACAAAAATAAAAACTGACTATAAATATTCTGTATGACAGCGATGGACATGGAGTCACACAGACTCCGGTCAATTTTTCGACCTTTATTACTTGCCTACTATGCATCGCACGATACGTTCTCCTTGCTTGGCGGTCATCTCACCACTAAAACTGAAGCTTCTGAGCCACTGGGTCCCAAGGATAAGGGGGAAGTGTACGAAACGAAGAAGCCCAAACCATCGCGGAGCCTGTGAGACTCCACGTCCATACTTAAAGGTTAAGAATATAATATGATGAAAAACTGAAAAAAAGCCACCTGATGAAGCAGTATTGAGAAAGACCTAAGGCAGAAGCAGCTGAGCAGTGAGATGACACAAGACAGAAAGACCTGGAGACTGCATACCAGAATGGCCGACCCCAGGTGAACTGGGAAGAGGCAAGGAAGTAAGAAGAAAGAAAAACTGGAAAGAACTCCTGATAGATAGATAAATTCACATAAAGATTAACGATACCCAAAAACATTTATATACACTAATATGAAACTACATTCTTGGTTACACGGATTTAATATTTTTATATCTGACCTCACATTACTTATTTACAATAATTTTTCATTTTAAAGTACTCGTAGGTCTACTCCGTAATCCATATTGTTACAACAGACGCTCTTTGAGGAGATAATATTACATGTCTTGATACATCACATCATTATCCATACATTAACAATAGAGATTAGTGGGTAAATATTGACCTATACTCGGTGCGGTGCATACTCGGGCAAACATTATTATCTTCCGTAAGACTAATAGACTCTTCTCGTGTTTCATCTCGGAACATCCGTGGTGTTTGGGAGAATTTTGAACTAAACTACATTTTCAACTAAGCACCTATTTTGCAACTAAATTACTTGATCATGAATGAAATACTAAGGTAAAGGTAAAATTCAGTATAAAATCAAATAAATATTTGACGATTTTGGGTGTCATTGATGTCAATTTAATTTCATCATTCAATATATTTGAGCAGAATACCTTAAATATCTACCTCTTTGCAGAAAAATAAATCACAGGGCCTCAAATCTAAACGCAGATACCTTGTCATAAGATTTTATTAAATTTTACCTAACGGCCTCTTATTTTCCAAAAGTCGCTCGTTACAGGTAATTTGGGTATGCATAATTTGACTATTTTATTTTTGATCTAGATTGAATGAAACATTGATTATTTTCGTTATGCGAAATTCCATGGTCATTATTTTTAAAATTAGTCAATTTTCAAACGAAACCGAATAACATTTTGAAGGGGTATTGGCGCGCTCCTCACATGACAGTAACGCCCTCAATTTTTTCAAGATATGTTTGCCGACGTATTTCCATGTAACCTATAAAATACCTTATAATATAGGTAACTTATAACACAGCAGATGCCACGGATCATATTTCTCTTCAATCATTATTTTCTGTTTACATTTTTAAAACATATTTTTGCTTATCAAAGTAAATAATATGTAGATACCTGCACTCAATGATTTAAAAATATATACATTGTTACGAGTATGTGCAAATATTATACATAATCCGTGGATTTTACATTTAGTTCTCCTAGGTTAGGTACTTCCTGCAAAATCAATCTGTTTTCGATACGGTAGCATTCGTTTGCAACGATTATTTATTTATTTATTCTAAGTCCCTTTACAAAAGATGTTTACACACCAACAGACAATACAAATTGTTAATATGGCGCCGCGCTATTTTCAATTATTTGAAATCGCTTTTGGAACGGTTTTTAAATTTGGAAGACTGCGCACGATTCTCCATGCTCTCATTGGTCGATTTGAATGAATGGTTTATAAAATTTGAAAAACGCAACGTCATGTTTTTATAAAAAAAGCATTAAGACCCACAGCTTTAAAAATATGTTTTGTGTTTATTTTTTATTGTTTATTTGTGTGAAACGTAGTGTTTATAGTTTTGATTGTATATTTTATAAGTATGTTTTTTATGTTATTGAACTTGCGTCGTGAAATGTTGGCAAATGGTTGGCAATAAAGGAGAACGAACCAACGTTCATCCGTCTGAGAGTCGAGGGCAATACCAACCCAGCTATCATTGATATGAGTGCATTGTGGTAAGAAATTGCCTCGAGTAATAGAATTGTACCAGTTGTATTATCACAACCGGTATGGATTAAGCAAATGTATTTGCAATAATGATTATTAGGTTTTTTTTTTTTTAAAGGATCTGGGCTTGCATACACAAACCCAAATACTTTCCTGCACACCTTGCACTAGGCTAAAAGCCTGTATCGCAAAGTGTGGAATACATCGCCAGCGCCGGGGTTTGAACCTGGCACCTTCCGCTCGAGAGACTGCCGCCTCAACCATCAACTGCACCAACCATGTAATCAACAATGTATTATTTCAATGTATTATTCGAATACAAATACAATGAATGGGTTTTATTACAAAATCACAAAAAAGTAATTGTCGGTACTTGAATCTCACTTTCAATTTTATCGTTTCTCATGAAAGAGTCAATGAAAAATACGATAGGTATGCGCGGAAGTACCATCAACATAAATTGTTCAAAGGAAGAATGAAAGAATTCTTAACAGTTCTATCAAAGGAAAAGAATATTTTATTATCAGAGTTAACTTTTAACAAAAGCTCTAGCGAAAAATCAAAAGTGAGCAATGCTTTTTATATTCAATTTCATGGCACATGCACCGATTGGTTTCGGTATTATCAATACATGACCGACTATGTGGCCGCGTATTACTTTATTATACCGAAAGGTAATGGAGTTATTATTGGATATCTCTAACACTAAAATATACATATGTAAAAACTTGAGACTTGCAAAGCTGACGATGAGTGAAGAGATAAAAATTCCTAGTTATTGCATTGCAAACTCATAAATTTTTTGATGTAAGTACTATGAAAGAATGTAAAATTTTCTATTTCCTAATTATTTATAGTAAATACCGAATATTAAATCTCATCCAAAAGCTTTTTATTTTACAGTAATGGATTATGTAAATTAAATTATAATTAAGTATTTTAACACAAGAGCTTTCAAAAGCATAAGTTCCATGATCCAAAGTCACAGTATTGTATAGTATATCCAAATGCTGTTGTCACTTCAATGAGCCAGTCACTTAAAAGTCAGATTTGAACTAGTTTCCTACTTTCCCCAAGCATTCCCATTCTATGTACAAATCCAGGCTCTCGGTTCAATTCAATAAAGATTTCATATGTTGGTACAATCGCTATACATAGGTACCTAATATATTTTCTAATCATTCAAGCGATAAATGATTCTTTAATCATCAAAGACATGTCACAGTGAGACTGCAATATTTAAAATAATTAAACACACGCCTAAAGTTAGGCTTAAATTTCTTCAATTATTATTATCTTATTTAAGTAATTGTTTTCAATGTAGTTGACTAATCGCCTAGTCACCTGATCCGGGAAATACGAAAAAAAATCGACGTACTTTCTTAATTCAATTACTGTAGAACTAATTGTTTTTATGATATTGAATTACTATTCAGTGTATTCACAGGTATACCTGCAATACTTACATACTGCTAGCCAAATGCGTTCCACTGATGGACATAGGCCTCTTCTAAAATATTCCACTGTCTTCTATCTTGGGCTATCTGCTGCCATGTACGACCCGTAAGCTGGACAATGTCATCTGTCCACCTTTTCTGTGCGTCACTTTTGTCCTCCCAGGGCCTCCACTTCAGGATTTTAGGTGCCCATCTGACACTGCAATACCTACAATACTTATTCATCGAAATTTTCATGAGTTCATTCACTCGTAATTTATTATATTTTACTGATATTGTAGAAATTAAGTAAGTATGTACAGTACACCATTGTTCAGTATGTTTTAAAAATATCATTTTTATACACGTTTGCGAATATTGTGTTTGATAACTTCTTAACCAACAACTTTCAGTCAGAATTTTCCCTTCACAAACTTAATTTCTTTCAACTTTGCATACCATTTTACTGCCATATTATTAACATTAATACGATAAAAATGTGGCTCATAACCAAGATGTTCTTAATTCGACGATAATCCAGTCATATTTTACAGTCGATAAGAAAGCTATTAGATGGAGTCTTATTCCATTATAAAAGTATAGATATATAATAACGATCGCTTCCGAAGTGTTACGGAGTAAGTAAAAGCACAATCAGCTTCTCTGGGAAGTGGAGATAGAAGCTCCCAGCCGGGTATGTGGCACCATTCTTCGATTAGTATATTCAACTCCCTAACACCTTTTGGCTGCAAGCTGACATTCTGAAATGATGATCAAACGGAATGGCTGAAATTGTATAAAGATAGAAACTTGAAAAGCTGTGAAACGTGAAGCGGAAATTTAGACAAATTAATTTATATTTACCGTTATAAGTATAAAACTTCCTTGTGATAAATTAATGAGTGGGAGGTTTGAACGAAGAAAGCTTCGAGGCTATCGGGGGTTAAAAGAAGCTCAGTCATGATGACTTTCTCATTTTGAAACTATTGACGATAATAGATTTTGGTTCGTCGTTCCAAAGCATTGTCCGCATTGGCGTTAAAATAAGTATAGGCATATCATTTATATTTTTAGTTTAGCTTAGCTTAGACAAAGTTTAATATTTTTCGACACGAGCCGAGAAAATAAAACGCTGTTATTCGGAGTTATTTACATTTATTTTCTACGTATCTACCTACTCTTTTTAAATATTCTGTCGCTTTGTTTATTTTTTGTACTAATCTATCAGATTTTTTACACGCCTTCTTTCAGCTAAAGGGTTGTTTTATTTGTCTCCTTCAACCAAAAAGATAAGAAAAATATTTATATATTTAACTACTTATTACTCCATTGCCTACCGTTTTCATATTAGATGATATCCAGAACATTTTAGCTGCCTGTGAGTGATTCAATTTTATTTTGTGAATTCCTGAAAAAAGTGAAATATAGATTTTGCAAAGATTTTCTGCTCATACGAAAGGAACTGAAGATTACTGCATATTATGAGCCTAGCGCATCAAAATATAAAAGGTTATTAAGGAGCTAGCAGATATCATAATATTGAACAGTTTCCAAATTTATATGGCAGTTTCGTACTGAGAATAATACTGTAATACTATAACGACAAGCAACTGCACTTAATAAGATTATTTTACGATAGTATCCACTACCAAGTTTTTATAGATGCACATTCGATACGTACTATTATTATTAGCCAATTTTATTAATGGAAAGATGCATTATACCATTTATGGAAATTCTGCAAGTTTTAAGTACCTACTGTAATCCATAGAGAAAAGATGAAGTAAGTATGTAAGTCATAAACTTTGGATTATTTATAACGCATCTTTGAACATTTATTCTTGCGACATTTATTTTCCTGTACCTGTCTCTTGCCATCATTATCTAATGCATTCATTCTCTTAACGTTTTTTATGCGATCTTCATACATAAACTTTATCGATGAACTCGATATGATATCTTCTCTACCACTACTACTCGTACTACTGCACCATAACGGCATATCCCTACAACCAAGTAACCAGTGAATTCTCTGTTCGTGTATACGGAAAAACGCACACAGTATTCTCTTTATGCAAACACTTTTGTGATATTCAGAATGGGTTCTGTCATTCTATTGGTCTACAAAGAAAATCGGCAGATCGCAATATTACCACAACACAATATTTCATTCCTGATGGCTTTCTGTGATTTCACTCTCTACTTCTCTCGAAATGAACTGTTTTGGAATAGTTTAGAATGCAGGAAAATATAGATGTAAAATCCTTTGAAACTTTACTTTTACACACCTCATTTAGGGGCCATTCGGAAACATTTCATATTTAGGTTTTCAGGTTTTATTGAGGACTCTGAAAACTCGCCTGAGACCTCGCTGGATGAAAGTTTATGTAAACAGAATATGAGATAAAACAGTATTAGTTTGCACATATATTTTATCCCTGAATTCAGGATTCCACTGCCGGAATATTGTATCTGTTTTCCACGTAAAGCAGAAAATTGTTGTTAACAAGTTTGTGTATATATTTGATATGTTGTTCAACTCATCGTTAATGGAAAACGTGACAAAATGGCGTAGCGTAGAGTATCAAGTAACGGATGACAAGATGCTTCTGATAAATCTTTAATTAAGTAATACACTATTCAAACTGGATTATGCTGAATACTGCGCTTGGATTCATTAAAAAATATACAAGTTAAAACTGCATTGGAGATTGTATTGAAAAATTGAGTTTGTAGAATTTGCACTAAGGAGATTACGATAGTCAACACTAGCAACATTACCTACTCCTTAGTCCTTAGATGATTTAATATTATACTAGCTTGTTTTGATATTGTACGTAAAATTTCCATGACATACATAATTTGCGGACATTAATCATACATTTAGGTACAAAGCAAGAAGAATTTAGACAGTCATTATTTTTTGTGTGTCCGTCACGTATTCCTTGTATTAGGAAAGATAAATGTAATAACTTCTTCTTAATCTTTTCTTAGATCTTGAGATTTGTTTATCCGAGAAAGCCTTCATTCTTGGGAGGCTGAAGTCCAGCTGTCCCTCCATCGCTTCGGCGGTCTTCCGGGGAGCCGGTGCTCAGCTGGGATTTCGTTGGCCACGACATATGGGATTCTGGAGTAATCCATCCTATTTACAGAATCTTCTCCTAGCCCTGCCCCATCGTACGATGTCCTCCTGTTTTATATATTTTATACGAAACAGGACAGTTTTATATATTTTAATTATATACTGCAAGTTTTTAATAAAATACCAGAAAACGGAATTTAAGAATATATTGTAAAGTTACTACGATAATGAATGAATGAATTAGCAAATGACAATCAGGTTACTAGGTGTAGCTTGTACATTGCACTTACTTCGGAATAGTACTTTCATAGCGTCAGATACTTAGGAGATTATCAACACCTATGTATGAAGATACACTCACATAGTACCTCGAATTATCATTATACTCAATTTAGTATGATTATACAATGTTGTACAATAATACTGTCTTATTATTTAGTGTACCGGGGAACTATTGTTAGGTATATTACAGTCTAGTCGGCAGCAAAGTGTTGCGGAGACGATAGTATCGTCATCATAATAAATTACTGGCAAATTATTCTAGTTCCCACCTACATTCCATACCAGGACACATTAGTTGTCTTGTTATTATTACCAAAGGACTTACATACATACCCATTACACCACATAATAGTATATTATAGATTGGCATAATATTTTTCATACATTTCATGTGAGATTTTTTTAAGCAAAGTAGGTTTTCGTGACTGCGAATGCTTCATGTAATATTTTTGTTGATCAAAATTCATTCAGTGAACCATATAAGGTGGGCGAGATACATAGGTTGACACGGGATGATCGTTATTTTTTAGTGAAAGACATTTACAAACTGTCTTCTGAAGCAGTTCAATACATTTTGTCCTCTCACGATAATAAGATCGGACTGTAGCCTGCCCAATGCCGTACGATATACATACGTACCTAGTCAAGAAAGTGACCACTGCGGCGTCCTTCTAGTCACTCTCCATACATCATCGTCCACAATATTCCAGTTCTGGTCCAGTTCCAATCCAGTCAATATTCTCTGATCTGGAGCAACTATAGAACAATCCTAAATTCTCCTTATATACCAAAGGTACAATCAGTATCAAAGTTCCTAACCTGGGGTTAACTGGAAGAAATCGCAGTTCTACGATAAGTTCGGCCTAGTGAACAATGCTATATAATCTGTATTTTTCGTCCAATTTTAGTATGTATATAGTACTTTGTTCACTTTTAAAGAATTAATAAATATCTTTGTACAACATAACTGCAGGATTTTCCTCCTGTAATTTTCATGTTTTTTGATGAAGCATGTATTTAGTTGCTAAAATAATAGTTGTAAAACTTCACTGAATTTTCGGTAGGTAACATTTGGGGAATTTATTTTCTATATAAAAAATAAAATTGACCGTATTGAGAGAGATATTTCTGATAAGAAAAATCTTGTGTACGTACGTCCAATATAGAAAGTACTTACTTTACATAGTACTCAATATGGGTTACTTTTATTGCCAA
This sequence comes from Ceraclea dissimilis, assembly GCA_963576895.1. Classification (NCBI taxonomy): domain Eukaryota; kingdom Metazoa; phylum Arthropoda; class Insecta; order Trichoptera; family Leptoceridae; genus Ceraclea; species Ceraclea dissimilis. Next base: position 10,875,938 of record OY756369.1, read on the forward strand.
GGTTCTGAATACTCTCGGTATAAATTATTATGAATATATTTTCAACTTTAGATAACAGCGTGGTACAGGATTTTCAGTTCCGTTTGAACCTTTTTCGGGGTTTTTATGACTTCATATCCCGAAGCATTTTAATGTTTCATACTTTATTATTGGACACTTAATTTCCATGCGCTAGTCTCTAAACGGCTGGGTTTTTTAACGACATGTCGACCCATTGCACAATATTGTGAAACGAAACTGTGGATACTTATATTATACAATTCCCATAGCGGTATTATTTTGAATTTATTAACGTAAAAATATTTGAATTTAAGGTGTTAATTAATAAATTTTGTAATGTGTTTCTGTTTGAACAAGGATTAGGTTAATTTAGTTATTTTTCAATAGGCTCAATTCTTGGTAAAGATATCGTGTAAAACTTGAGTTTTCATTTCATTTTTCCTTATTTTTAAGTATATCTTCGTTTCACACTATGCATGAAAAGCTTGTGTTTTGAAGTGGAGAAACTATAGCCAGCGAAAATTGCTTCAGAAAAGTTAAATATGTCTCGCGGATAGAGAAGTTATATAAGACCCCCAGAATCATGACCTACAGGAACGAAAGTGGATGAGCTATGCGAGATGAAGGTCTGTGTTGGAATCCCAGCCGGGGTGAACTGAATTGGTGAATGTTCACAAAAAAATGTTAGATTTCCTAACTCACACGATATTGTTTTGACACTTTGACATCTGCAATGCGATGTCTTTATGAATTTAAACAAATTTTCGATTGTCAGATCTCACGAGCCACATTCGAGTATAAAATAAAATATAATCGATACCAGAAATAATAAATTTCTCAATCACTGTTCTGACATATTGAATTGAACCTGCCTTGACCTTACAATCAAAGATGGCGTAGACGTCGAACACTCTATTTCAAAGACAAATTTTGAAAAAAGTCAAGTCAAATTATTGGCCTAATTACTCGTCTTTTTTTTCCCCCAACCTACGTAATATTGGTTGGGGGGGAAATGAATATGACTTCACACCTGACCCAAAGTATCAAAACAACAATGATTTACACAAAATTAAGCAGCTATTCACTCTTATTGGGACCCTACGAGTATTAGAATGGCCATACATATTTTTTCATCTGCTATGTATTATAGTCTAATAAGCTTAGCATAATTCGGATTCAGTATTTAAACCTATCAGTTTTATTCGTTGCCCTATTTTATTGGAGCTGACATCGTTGCTAAATGAACAAAAATCTGTTATCGAAATTTGGACCATGTATATTCTTGACATATATGACAAGGGTCGCTCGAGATGTCAAAGACGCTGAGTAGGAGCCGAGTGATTTTTTTACTCGTATATGAAACGTCAACATGACTGTGGAATTTTGTTATATCCTCACACCGAAACCTCTGCAACCAACAAAACACCGCGTAGTAGAAATACCTAACAACTAGTAAAATGTATAGGAATTTAACAATATTAAACACTGAATGGTCACGTTTCGTCATTTCATACAATCAAGCTATGAAAAAATATTCTAGTTGAAACTGTGTCAGATACGGGAATTTTCCTCCCCGCGACTGAGATACATTCAACATTTTAGCAAAATATAGAGCAGTCCCCACTAAGTTTTCCATAATAGCGACAATCTAAACGCTTAGAAGTGGCTTAGTGACCTGCTGGACAGTGGATATCACTTGGATCATTATTAGAATGGATCGACTTATAGAAATCAATGCATAATACAATTAGCAACTTACCTTATCTTGTTACAGCTTCCTTGATTCGAGAAATGTGATTCATCCTCGTAGAAAACGGTAAGTGAATTTTAAAATTTCTGTACTGACTAAGCGAATCATTTCGTCCGAACTGAAGAATGTGATGTATAAAGCGCCGCCTGGTGACTATAATTGACCACCTTCCTTTGTAAAGTTTCGCCCTACAAATGTCAATGTTTGTACAAACACCCAACAGCAGAGCTGACCGGATAAAAAAAATAATAGACACCTACTCGTACATTCTAGATACAAAACAATACTACATTGGTAGAAGTAGAAATACGTAGATACAATCTCGGGATGTCCAGTGGAGATTTTGGCGTTTGATTTTGGCACGTCATCCTTGTTTTAACTGTCATATTGCTTTTGGATTTCTGCCATCAAAATACAGAACCGCGGTGACTTAACTTGCTTAACTATCATGGAGGCCTACTCAAATAACATAGAAACACAATATATTGTGGACACTGTACTGTGCGATGTAGCTGTACACATAATTCGATCATTCGTAACTACATCTTCAGCTAATCGTATAAATTTTAGGCCATGATGCTTCGACACAGAATAGTGAGTTTCCATCCTTTTAGTCCCTGATTTTTGTTTTATTTTTGGAGTGTCCAGTTACTAAGGATGGAAGGAAGTGATCTGCGTACGCAGGGATTGTATAACGGTTGACGACCTGTCCTTTCTGCCTACCCCGACATGGACATAGCATGATAGTGTAGAAGATAATAATAATAAATAAATAAATAAATCTTTATTGACCGAAATGATTACAATGATTACAAAAAAAAATAAGACAATCTTGTGTGCCAAAAGGCGGACTTATTGCTAACGCAATATCTTACAGTCAACCCGATAGACTATACAGCAGAAATTTTTTTATTCATAAAAATGGATTTACTTAATTTTTCACGAAACATTGACTGAATTTGTGAAAAATAAAAAATATTCTTACCCTTGAAATGACTGTTCTTAAAATAACTTCATAGCAATTCATACCTGTCAAAATCACGAGAAAAAAGACAATTTCTACTATTACCTATCTCCGTCGGTATAGACATAATCAATTTTATCCCAGACAACATGTCATTCTTTCTTTAGACCATTCTATTTTTAAATTTGATAACTAAGTCCCATAATAAAATTCTACCTGTTCAATCGATAACTAATATGCATAAAAAATGACAGTTTAAAAAAAAACAATAACATTTTTATCAAAAGGTATAATTTCAGAACTCTGACATACATTTTTATCGAGTTTAAAAAAAGGGCATTCTTACTATGTGTTCTGTTAATTTTAAATTTGTTTTGGAATCGTTCTATAATTTTTTTTTGTATAGTGTTGTTTTCGATAATGTTAACTGCCTTGTTTCGATACGGTGCAAACCATTTTCAAATATCTCGTCATGGGTATGACAAAAAGGACGCATTTTGAAGTAGTAATAAAATTTATTGACACATTTTTGTCTTAGAAGTCTTGCGTCACGATTATCTTTGGATTTTTCACACTGATTATGTCAATGGATGCAGTTATTGATTTCTATCATATTTTTAATACTATCATTTGTATGATGGATTGCCAATCAAAAGTCATAAGATTATAGGTGCTTACTCCTCCACAAAAAAAAAAATCATTTTTGATCGATTAGTTCGTACTTATTTCTTATTTAGGTTCTTACCGTTTTCACTAGAATTTACACGTAGCTAGTAGTCAAACCTGGAACGTTGTGAACATAACCTAATTCATGCAGTTGTTAAAGCACTATCAGAAAAGAGTAGATCAAAACAGATCATCGAAAAAAGAGCAAAACATTCCTTTCAATCTCTAATTGAATGTTAAACTGTTAAAGAAGTATTGAATGGTCACTACTATTGAGGAAGTTTCTGCATCATCATCCTAATAAATTCCCATAGTCACTTTGGTGGACAGAGAAACGTGCCAGTACTCTGCATTATGATTATTGTTATTATGTTCTACTTCAACTACCTTGAGAATCTCTTTCTCAGAATCAGAATCGAATATTATTTTATTCATATCATATTATTACTTGGTAATTTAAGAAAATATTATTTTTAGCCCAACGTTTTTCATAGTCCACAATTCCGTTTAACTGGACTCTGTCCCTTGGGAATGGAGATTTGGGTATTGTGCCTTCATATTATTTACTGCAACCTTTTAATAATATAATCAATTTTGATTAATGGAGATTTTGGAATCGAATTTAGCTTTTGTGACCGGAATCATTCTATGGTTTTTCTTTACTTCTTCTGTCTGTTTGACGACTCTTGTGAGTTCACCAATTATTTGAGCTGCTAAAGATAAGTATACTTTTCTACTGTGCAGTTCTTCCAGTAAATTTTTCGAATGTTTTATTTCATCTGACCATTTTTACTACCATCTATTATTATTCATTTTATTGCACGTATATAAGCAAAATAACTTTATAAGATGATTCGATTATTAAATGGGGTGGTGGAGCTAATGAGACCAAATACCGCTTTTTTGAGAAAGCTTTGTGTTCAGAAAAAAAAACTATTCGTAGAGTGTTTCATATTCGTGACGGGTAACTATAAAATCACTGGAAACGCACATAGGTATTAAGTATGTACAATCAACAGTAGGTATATTTTTAGTCAAGTTACTGTAAAGTTTTTATACTGTAGAGACATGAACCTTTATTGTAAAGCATTTTTACAGGGAAGTACCTAGCTGATTAAAATAACATTTATTTTATTCGGAGTAACCGATATGGTCATAAATTAAAAAATATCGTATTCTTTAATGAACTTGTTCACAAGCTGTTCGATACAATAAAAGGTAATAATAACATATTGATACGGTATATGTAGGAATAAAAATACATAATATTTTAACATTATTACTATTAACACGTATACCAATCAAAGTGAATTATGTCGTGTGGATAATAGCGATATATGTAATGCTTTGTGGAAAATGGAAAAGAACATTGTGGAAAGACATTCATTCTAGTGATTTTTGGTCCCGTATCTGCGGATTTGTTCTTTTTGCAAATTACTTTATACTATAGACGTTATAACTCTCTACTATTTCAGTGGGTTATAAGTAGGGACTGGAAAAAATCGGTGTTATTTTTCGGGAAATGTGGTGTTATTTTTTGCAAAAAGGGGTGTTATTTTTCACAATTTTGGCAAAATGTGGTGTTATTTTTCATACATTTTTGTCATTAAAGTGGTCAAATTTGCATCTATTAATACAAAACTATAAAAAAATTTTGATCGTGAACAATATTTTATACAAACATCCCTATAACAATAAAATGATATAAAAAAATATTTGAGAAAAACAAAAAACGCCTCGTTAAGATTTTTTTCAGTGTGTTTCTTCTTACTTTCAAAGTCACATTGCTTTTGATAATGTTTCAATTACGACGTTTTCCAAAATGAAGGTCGAAATTCGCATCAAATATGCGAAAATTCGCGTTATTCCTATAAAAAAAATGCTAAAATTCGCGTTATGTATGTAAAAAACACGAAATTCGCGTTATTCGCGTAAAAAACAAAAAATTCGCGAATAAATTCGTTTTATCGCGATCGCGAAATTTTCCAGTCCCTAGTTATAAGTTATAATATCCGCTAAGAACAACAATTTTATTAAGCACACGTCAGAATATGAATTCTGGGTTGAGTGTATCTGCTCATTGTTTGAGGACAACTTGAAAGGAAATGAGAAAAAGGATAATCTATCTGGAAAATATCAAAGAGTGTGCACAACTAAGAATGACTGAAGATCGGTTTGGTATTGGCCAGTACTGGAATACGGTCACAACATGGTCTGCGATAGTGTACGATCGCGTACTTACGAGTATACAAACTGGATAGTCTGGACACAAATGATTTCGTCGCAAGTCAAGGGGACTGAGATATTATGTGATAATAAGCCACGAGAAAAAAAAGACAAGAGAATATTCTTAATAGAGTAATTTAAACGGTCTGCCCCAACATGTTCTCCATAAAGGTCGACTTAAAGGTCTTTTTTTTTTTATGTTATTATTTACACCCCGCTTGGTTAACAGCATATATGCATTACCCCCTATTGATCATCTTAAGAGTTTGATAACCGATTTACTTAAGATAAAAATCATATTACAATATTATTATTAAAACCATATCGAGCGGTCTTTTATAAAAATAATGTGATCCGTGTTAAAAAATAAATAGTTTTGTAAAAAAATGTGAATGTCATGTTAAAAATGTCATTTAAAAGTGTTAATATTTTTGTTTGATTGGGGTTTAATACGGCGGTATTTTTTCTTTTGTCGAAAAATTCTATGCGTCTTTCTGTCTATTTGTCTCGTCATCAATTTCCTTAACTCTTCTTTGTTCCTTTTGTAAATACAGTGAACTTTAAATGTCATTCAGGGAGAGGGTTCTGTGTAATCCTTCATGCTACTTACTTATTATACCTACTATAGTATTAACCATCTTCATCACCTCATTCTAGGCTCAAAACATCAGGATATCTTCGTTAAAGGCGCCTGTCTCTTTGAGTTTCTCGGAGAAATCCACGATGGGTGTTTGTTTGGGAGTATGAGTATGAACTAAAATTTGGCCCAACAATTGCAAAATTCTAAAGGGAAACTAAAATAGTACTCAATATACGATTTACAAATTAATTCCGAATTGATACACCACCCTTACGCATATTCGATACAAATATCTAATCCTTAATATCAATTTAATATGTACACATATCTGTGACTGTATCCCCAGTAATTCTTATTCATTTTTAGACTTCCCAATTACTTAGGTCTAACGATATGTTTCTCCTTTGCCTCGGTGAGATTTTGTCAGCGATGCTCTTCGATGTTTAATAAAGCACTATAAAGTAATTTGAACTTGATTTATGCTGCATTACCGAATGGCAGCATTGCGTGACTTACTTACATGCATAATGTGTTACTTGATACGAACATTACATCCAATTAAGTTTCGTAAACCTAAATGTGTGAACGAAAAGGATGGTGTTCCATACTAATATGTGCTATACTTGCATTGAATGATAGAGTACCAATACTGAGAATACGTAATACCAATTATTATTGTAATACTCGTATACCCCCAACGTGTAGTAGTATTCAACACTCATAAGAAATGTCACTGCCCTTTGTTAATTTCTGCTTGGATGATGTTAATTCACAATCTTCTTCTTTGCCCTCGCCTTTGTCCGATTTACTTGAGGTTTTGAGGTTGACTTTCCTAGTCTTCATCCTCCAAGGCCTTCTGGCCTCCGCATCGTCCAAACCAAACCATGTCTCTTTTATAATCCTTGGTATTTTGGATATCCAAGTGGTCAATATTCTGCCTGGTCTACCTGATAATTTATCCATACTATGTTAATCTATATTCGGTCGCCTTTTTGTGGTAATTCACAGTGATGGACATCGAGAATAAAACTGAAGTGCTTTGACCTAGTTGTTAGTTCGATTCTCAGTCGTCGTAATCTTAGAAAATAATGGCAGAATTTTAACTACGAGTACCTAAGAGATTCCGATAGATACTGATAGTCTGTTGCGAAAGAGAACTGAAAGTACTGGGAATGGTCATTTATTGGGTCAAGCCCCATAAAGAACAATGAAGTAGTAACAAAGATGATATTTTTATCCACTTTTAAAGATGTTCGTGAATTTTATTTATTCAATACTTCCTTTGAGTTTATATTTTTTTCGACAATTATGCTGAAAGTTGTTACATAATATTATTCACTCAATGATTCTTAAATTGCTAAAAAACAAAAATGTTTTGTGAAAATAATACGTTTGTAAAAGAATGCTTTCTAAAATTCTTAAAAATAACCGAAATTCCAACCACCTGTTGGATGATGTCGTCAACAATATAACATTCCTCTGAAAATTTTCTTAGTGTCAATTAGGGACACACCATTTGAACTTATGCTCGATCGAATTACAACACGAAGTAATGAGTATCAGGTTAACCAATTTATTCTTGGACAGCCACTGTAAATCTTCTAACAGCGGGACGATGCTTTGTGGAGAGAGCGATTGATGTTGTGAGGAAGAAAACACCGACGGAAATATTGTTGTGATGTTGAGTTTTCTAAATGATCCGTGTAAGAAAAACTCTCATTTCACATCCAGAGTTAATTAAATCAACTAGGCATATTATACTTTCTTCTAAAGAAACAAACAGAAATCTACCTAGAGATTATTAATCCTGATAATGTAGACAATGCGATGATTCTAGTCGTTTTTATCCCTAAATTATTGTTCTTCCATTTCAATACTTCAGGACTAATAATCTGATCTGTCCGAAACTCTTTGTGAATATAATATAGCCACATTAAACTGAAATTATAAGCGACTCTGACTATCTTGAAGTAATCTTTTTTGTGACTTTAGATCCCTTCTCAAAAAAATGTAAAGAATGTAAATTTAATTTCTATTATATTTGATCACTTCAAAATTTGATGATCGTGTAGCTTATGTGTTGTTTATTGGTATTTGAGTATTTCCAATTAACGTGGACATTCACATAAAAACCTCAAAAAATAAAAATTGTCTTCTTCTTATCAGCCCACTCCCGTCTACTCTTGGACGAAGGCCTCCTCCATCTGCTTCCACACAGCTCTATCTTGGGTTCTCTGGATTCAGTTGACACCAAATGTTCCTTGACTAGGTCGTCTCTCCATCGTAGTGGTGGTCTTTCAACGCTTCTGGTAGTCATTCTAGGTTGAGGTCCTGTTCGAGCACTTATTATCTGGATCTCTAGCCATGTCACGACAAGGAAATTATGTAAGTGGAATAGATTTTTTTAGTAGGTAGGTATATAAATTCCATGATGAGAATAAAATTCACTTCCAGTAGTAGAAAATGGGTAGAAGAATTCTGTAAAATTATTGCAGAGTAGTCGAGTAAGTATAAGTCTACCTATCTAAAATAATAATCTGGAGTAATTTGTATAATTTCCATTAAATCGAGAATATCAAGCCGGTTATGTTATCATAAAATCGTCTACAAAATGGTGTTCATTGTAAGTCAAATGGGTGCGATTAACCCATTTTACGAAATGGGTCTTACTGATGCTTACTATATTGCACGAACCTACCTACTACTGCCTACTTGTAACGTTTTATGGAAGATCTAAATGTGTGATAAAATTGTCCCTCATACAATTATTACTATGCCAACCGATTTTACTGATGTTACAAAACAATTTTCTTCAATGCTATTTAACGATCAGTACAATATGGTGAAGAAAATTATTGTCTTAATATTAACATGGATGGACTTATTGAAAATATCTTGGCGATTTTCAGTAAAAAGCTTTATATAATTCACTACGTAGGCACTCTTTATTTGGAATACGATTTTATGAGAATATGCCAAGAATATTTTTTCTTCTCAAAAGAGAGCACAACCTTAAAGCTCCGATTTGTCAGGTATTTTGTTGCCTTGGCATCACAACATCAGAATTTAATTTTACATAAGTACAATAAAAAAAATAAAAATAATAGCCTTATACGAAAGAACAAAAAATATTATGTAATTGCATAATATAAATAGATACCCCTCAATATGCAAACAATCAAAAGTAGATAATGACGTAATTATTGCGACCACAACACAGGACGATAGAAGTAAGTAGGTACGTGGGCATTTATTGACCTAACCAGGTGTACGAGGAAGTCATTCTTATCATTCAATATTGACAAAAACTTTTTTTTTGCCTTGTTGCCCTTCCCACTTCCTCTGCGGTTTATATTAATATATAATATTATTTCCTATAAGGTTCTATATATATATTGACCACGCCTCTTTATGAACAAACATTATTAAATTTGTACAACAAAAACCGTAAAATTTATATATTTTTCATTTAACACATTTGCAAAAAGAGTATTACAAAAAATCACACCTATAAATTTTTATCGTAATAATGTTAAGAACCTTTTTACTTAGAGCATGTTTTATCGTATGATTCAATCATAAAGGAGCGTTTATATTTGGTATTGTACATTGAAAATTGAAAGGATATTTATTTTGTCCATTCAAATATTATCACAATGATTATAATATTGTTATTGTCGTTGACTATTGCGAATTTTGACGCCGACAAAAGTGCGGAAAATCGTGGAACAATGTACGTACGAAAGGTAAATAGTAAATTGTGTTATAATTCTATTATAATGTTTTAGTGGGTGTGATATATGGAAGTTGTGTTATTTCACTCAATATTCTTATGTCACGATATCATCATATACGTAATACGAATTATTTCTCCATATTATAAATTTTATTTGTAGGCAAGGCGGGTGTACATAGTATCTAGAATGAAAGTTAATTTTGTTTAAATAATTTAGGCATGCTAAGAAAACGAATGATGACGGGATGACCAAGAAGTTATCAGAATGATAGAAGAGGAGTAAGAAAGTGTGATCTGTACCGATCACGTCCACGTCCGTTCATGAGGATTTGGTGGACGGTCCATTAGATCCTCATGAACGGACGCGTTTTGAGTAAAAGAAACCGGAGAGTGAACATTTTCTGGCCAACAATATTTTGGTTTTCCACGTGTTCTGTAGTATGATAAACTATTTGAATACTCTGTTCAAATACTGTACCTATGAAGACTGATAATAAAAATCTGTTCAAATACTGTACTAATGCAGACTGATAATATGATTATGGAGCGAAGTGAAAGCAAAATGAAATTTTCATCATTTATTTTTTCATGTAATATTGCATAAAAATTCTTGTTTCCTAAAAACGGAAACTACTTAAATATTCGAAAACTTTTCTCGTTAAAAACGTCAACTTAAATAATTTGAAATAAATCTTTTTCGTCTTTTTCATTCTACGTAAAGCAGTTATGTCCGACTTTTTTCCGTGTTGATAATAATTGAGTTTATTCGCCCCTTTTTTGAAGGTCAAACAGGAGAGCTTTCGTCCCAGTTAATTTACTCTCCTACGATATTAAAACTAAGTTACTACCAGTAGATAGATAAATTGGCAAATTAACTTAGGTGCCAGGTTCAAACCCCGGCGCTGGCGATGTATTCCACACTTTGAGATAGAGGGTTTAAACCTAGTACAAAGTGTGCAGGAAAGTATTTAGGTTTGTGTATGCAAGCCCAGATCCCTTTAAAGGAAGAATTCTTTCTAAATTCCTACAAGTAGATTAAGTATGCAAATTCTATAGTGAATCATTGCTTTTCGCGAGACATAAAATGTACACGAGTAAATAAAATGTTTGTCAGACACATACAAATTAATAATAATGTAGTACAGAACACCATTTTGGAGTTAATTAACTTGTTCTACTTCCGGAACAATATATCACCAATCTCTAAAAGCTTCATCTAACGAGGAGAATATAAAACATTATCGATGTATAATACTATTATTTATTAGGTATTAATGGAAGAATGATAACTCGAACTCTTTTCAATTTGAATTCTGTCCTTGGTATTTTCTCTAGGCCGCTAAAGTAATAACGAACCAATCGTCCAAATCGTAATAGTAGTAGTAATCACAATAACTTTTTACGTCTTATCACGATCGGAGGAGGAGCAGCGATATCAATAAAGTTCTTGGAAAGCTGTGCGGTCGCTTATTAGATACTTGTATTATTTTATAACTAACGCACTAAGTTCTTTCTACTACAGGTTTTACATACACATATTAGTTGTCCTCGATAAGTAAGAGTCAATGTGATCAGTCATCTTTTGACAAAACAATGCTTGTTTTTAACTTGTAGTTATCTCAACATAATATATACATAGAGCTAAGAATGGACTTTCCATCAGGCTTATTGGCTGGCTTAATGTAAATCACTTTACATTTAAGTAACATTCACCAATTCCATATTCAACTACGACATGAAGAAAATTTCCATATTCTCACAAAAACACAATTTGTGATTTTCAAAAATAGTCTTGATTTTAAATTATTCGACTTTTCTGTTGCGAAATTAATGAGGTATTTTTGTTATGAAGTGAGGCGCTCCATGGTGAAAAATAGTGTTTACAAAGACACCTAAAATATGTAAATTAAATAACAGAAATGTCTATGTACCAATATCTTTAAAAAAGTCTTGACTACTTAAAAGTATGCCTATTGCAATAAAATTTTCCGAACGAATATCTAATATCAGCTATACCTACTACGAAATTCTTATACCTACGAGTATTTTAAAATCATGCATTTATTTAGATTATTCACCTTTGATATTAGGAGTTTGATCTATTTTTATTTAACATTCTCTTTCAGAAAAACTTTCCTTCGTAAGTCCATTAAATTAAAAAAGCTATATCCTTTCTCAAAGGAAAAACATTTCAATTTACGATATTTTCTTCTCAGAAAGTAATCGTAAGGTAAAATCTTTCTATTCTATACTATACAAACTATTTAATTATGAATGAGATTTGAATCAGGTATTTTTAATATCATTAATAGGTATAGCTAATCAATATTCCAAGGGCTACATCTATTACCTGGTAATACTTACTTATTGTTCCCCCATAGTTATTGTACGTATAAAACGTTTCATAGAAATTTCTTCGCTAAAGGTTCCAAGGTTTCGAGGAAAATAAATTATTATTATGAATTTCATTAAACTTTAAAACTAGTCGCACTGCAACTTATAGTAACTAATACTTCTAGATAAAGTTATGTGGAGACTTGTAGATTTTATGCAATTTCAATCAAAGTAGATAAGTTTATACACAATATAAGTCTTTTTAATATGGGAGTCATAATATTTCGCTTACTGCGAGTATTAACAAAATTACGTATTTTTTTGACTACATTTTATTTTTCGTGGGATCGTCGGATTTTCTACATGTCGTCGTTGAGTAGGAAGTATTAAGCGCTGCGAATTAAGGATGTACTTTCCATCAGGCTTATCACTGATTATCGATCTTGGTTTAATGTGATCACTTTCACACTTAAGGGAGCCGATCCACGATGAACATGTGTCAAGATCGTGGCCCAGAACAGAAAGCAATGTTGTTGCTGCCCTATACTCTCCCAGGAGTTACCAATGGAAGAGGAACCAATGATTATGATGCACATTTACCGACTCCAGTCCATCCATCGATTAGATTTAGTTTCTGATTAATGTATATACCTAAATCTTTGCAATCTTCTCCATTCTTCTCTTTCTAAGAATTTTCATTCTTTGCTCCTCACAGGGATAAAATCATATACGTCTGTTGTTTCGTATACTGGCCTACATGATACATTTCTTTTGCTATCCTACCATTGACTTGATATGTCTATTTCCATCTAACTGTTTTACTTAGGTACGTATAAAAAGTGGACTCGCATATCTGTTATCTTTATGGTAGAATAAAGCATTCGTTCGGAAAGAAAAAAAAAAACATCGACGAACAGAAAAAAAACTTACGCAACGTTGCGTCTATTGTCAATAATTTGACCTTAGTCAATAACAAATAAAAACTGCACATCAATAACACGACATAGATATTGTAAAGGAATCGTCCTTAAAATGTTGGTTACCTTTATTACTTATGTAATATTCATCTATCATTCTACACCTATTCTATATAATACGCATAGTCGACGATATTGGTTAGGTATGTGACGAAATCACACACAGTTAATAATTTAAGTGATTTTGATCGTTGGTAGGCGATATCTTCCCTGTGTGATAACGTCTCGTGTGACTTACCTACATATATTTCAACTCAATGTAATTTCGTCCGGCGTTTGTCTATATAGGATCTTCCTTGTGTAGATTCGTCCATATGTTATTTTTTCTCTAAAGTTCGTCCTTATAAGATTTCGTCCATGTGTGATATTTTCCCTATGATTTCGTCTTTATATTATTACTGATTACTATCCGATTACGCGATTACTGTGATTAATTCGGCAATAAAATTTTGTGTCTATGAGTTCGTCCTTACGACATTTCGCCCAAATGTGATTTTATCGTGTTTGTAATCTTTTCATGTGGTTCCATCCTATATGACATCTGACACGGGCGATACTACCTACATTGTTGGAGTCAGCTGGGAGCAAAATACAAAACGGTTAAGATAAATAACATGTGAAGTTTTTACAAGGTACCTTTATTATATATACTTACATAGTATACCATATGTAATACTTAAGCTATTATTAAACGGTGTGACCAGAAATCGATCAATCAATGTCTGGTGTTATTTTTGCGGTTGAAAGTAAATTCCGGAAGCTTTTGTAATATACACTTTTATATGGTGTTTTTGTTACTATTACATATAGTAATACAATGTGATATAGTAATCAGTGATGTTATTATGTAATTTTGCAACAGAAACATATACCTAGAGATATTTAGGTGTTGAAGGTACAAAAGAAAAACTAAATTATTTTTATTTTATAATGTCATAAAATTCATTATTCTATACACTAAATTACTTATTTTTTATGGTCATACAACAGTGCATATATAACCTAAATAATCTTTTATCTCCAAGCCCTTCCGCTTATAAAGAGATTATTTTTTTGTTGATGCTCAATAGCATATTCCTGCAATACTAATACATTGTGTGCTTTCTGTACAAGTCCAATAGATGGTTTCACATCCTATACTATAAGTAAAAAAGAACTTTTAAAGGCCGCAACATATTAGGTTTTTCTGTTTCCACTATATCTATGCACATAGGTATAGGTCGTTTCGTATCTTTAATTCTGCGGTCTTTTCGGGAATTGGGGTACGCAGAGAGGATAGAATGTCTGTTTTCAACACTTATTGTTACCTACTCGTATTCAGGTTCTCAGAAAGCACCTCAGTCTTGGAAATTCAGATTTGGAAAAACACAGATAACATAAATTTATGAAATATTAGGCATTTAATTTAATGAATTACAAACACCTTTCATTCCACGATACTGAACTGAGTGTTTTAGTAACTATTATAAATATTCAGATAACAATAACAACTGATACTGGTAAGGGAATAAAAGTAAATTTGTACGTAATCTCTCAAATTGATCTTGAAGTAGAATGCTGATATTATTACGCTACTAGCACAATATTCTAGATCCTAGATCTAATAAACAACAGTATTAATTCATTCGGTGATATATGGAACTGCAACATTATAACATAGAACGATGTGTAGATAAATATTATGCTTTATTGCTTAAATAAGTATGAATGAACATAATGTTACTCTGCTAAAAGTGTCGATGATTTTACATCGAAATTCTGATTTTGTTTATTGTAGTGTGACGGAGATATAGATATAAAGCACTGGAGGTTGACAATTGATAATTGGTAACTAAGTACATATTGTAGCAGGTAGAAGTAGGTGGATTAAGAAATGAGCCTGAAAATTGTAAAAAATTTGGAATAAGTACCTACGACGAAAAAGATAAGACGCAAGCGTTTGGCTTACTTCGTGACCGTACTTCTTTAGGTTAATGCTCAGGTCCTTTTTTGTGCAAGTGGATTAATATTGCTATGTACCTAAAAGGTTATGATTATTATTGTACAACATAGTAATTTTGTATCATTTAGTTTTCTTCTGGTTAAATGAGAACTAGTTCTGAAGTTGAAATCTTAATAATTTCGAAACTATAGGTACTTGTCATGTAATAATAAGGAATTGTCATTTTCACGTTCATAGATTTTCCTCAAAACTTTATAATTTTCACATATATTACTATATGAGATGTACAGCTTCCCTATTCGAAGTGTCTACGGTTTACCTACTAGCAAATTGCAATACGTAGTATACCTATAATGGTTTCCATGTGAATTATACGGTGCGTCATAAAATCGTGCAATAATTTCTGAAATGCATCGCTTTGTCCATTATCTTATTTGGTACTCACTCTCCTCGTACGTTATATTATTATGATTCAATGCGATTGCGTTTCTGAATCAATAAAGACTACTTTGTCTTACAGATTTATAAAAGTCACATCGTATCAACTATAAAATAGTTTAATCTGAGATTGAAATCTAAAGTAGTAAATACTTAAGTGAGTAATAAAACAATGCGTTTTATAACTTTACTACTCTCGTAGAGAAGTACGTTCCTAATAATTAATACCTATGGGGATTATACATTGTTACGATTGAGACAATGTTCTTTGAAAAAGAACATATGAATTACGTCACCAGTTATACCGTGCCAGGATTAAATTATGTAGCATCCTACCTACGCGATTCTAGGAAAATTCACTGAATGATTAGTTATTTGCCATAGAGATAGTCGCAAAATGTTTCCAAATAAAATCTCCCATTTTTAGGACATACAAACCCAACCAGATTCTGGAAAATTATTGCCAGCATAATGTAATAACTAATAATATCAGAGGTTTTACACATGCTGTGAAGAACATTTTAGGAATATTTTTTAGATATTTTTTCTAAAGAATCTTTATGATTGAAAACAGCAACACAGATCATGCACTAGATAAAGGTATCTTCCATTTTTTGACAGCGTACCTACTATCTGAAACTCTAAATTTACTTTCAAATAATTTTTACTTTGGGATTTAGGAGCCTTAAATGATGTCAATAACTGTAAACTAGCCATAAAAAAATACCTCCTGCCACCTGATACAAACATGAAGGGACAATGAAAGCGAGTGATGAAAAATGTCACCTGAAACCTGATAGTGTTGGCGATTGAGAATTTGTCGTTAAAGTAAGGGACTGGTATTGTATGGCTATCTGAAGTACCTATATGCCATCGCAATATAACAAATTTTAAGCTTAAGAGTGTCGTAATTAAGAAGCGAGTTTTTTTTAATAAAATTAATATACATTTTTCGCAAAGAAAATAAAAAAAATGAACTAAAATTCAGCACTTCGTGTGAAATGATATTGTGAAGCTTTCCAATTATGTTAATTTGTATTAATTCAAAATTTCCTCACGACTCACACTATCTAAAGTACGAAGAATAATATTATTATCTAAGTCTAAGACTAAGTAGTTGTAGCGAGGCAGACTGTTCAGTGTTCATACTACTGCGGAAGGCATCTTGAAACATGAACATTACTTAGCACGACATCAAACATGGATTATTCGTGTTTTAGTGTTATAATCCCACTATATGTACATTGGTACAATATAATAATAACATGTACATATGGTAGTGCCGGCAGAGTGTAAAACACTTTACTCAATTTACGAGTAGCATTATGAATAAAATATGTGTGAAATAACTGGAGGAATTGAAAAAAATAACATATGTATTATGTACCAAGTGTGAATGTAAATGAAATAAAAACTACGCACTACGTTTTCAGGGATGAGGCTCATAAATTACGTAGGCACACTTTTCACGGGTTAAGGTTCCCAAACAATTTGGTAAATTTCCCGACAGTATTGTCGGAAATTCATCAAGTACGTTGAATGTTTTGACCGAAGTTTCTTGGTTCTTGGATGTTCTAGGTTAATTGTAATAATATTAAAATAAGACGATATTTAGTATCTTCTAATAGCTTTGGGCGTTGGAGCGACCAAGTGAGGGCAGCCACAAATACCACTCTACACGAGGCCGCACATCTGGCCATGGATAGAGGCTCGTGGAGGAGGATCGTCAACTGCGGGAATGAGAGTCGCGACCCTCAGTCATGAGGATATACGACACCAGCAATAGACTTTGAGTTATTAAACCGTCGACTATATAGGACACTTTGTCGAGTCAATCAGACGGATAATTCATTTTAATAAAATTTTGGGTTAACTGGAGGGAATGGCAAGCATTGCGATAAGTTCGCCCTAGTGAACAATGCTTAATACTTAAGGTACCTACAAGTTGTCTGGTTTGGTAATTTTGCCCAATCGGTAAATTTTTATTAATTCACTTCATGGTTAATTTTGTTGAGTATAGCAATTTACGAGTACCTATTATATTAGTTAATTAGGTTATTGTATGTATAGCAATTACATACTGATAGACACATCGTATACAACACACAACTTTGCTCCGAAGAATCAAAAGATATCACGGAATTTAGGTTCTTACTACAAGAATTGTTCTAATAAGTACGCGATGATTAATGATAGACATACTTAAGACGTGAAAAATAGCAGTGATTTTTCTTTCACAATACCAATATAATTAACAACAGCTGATATCTATTAGGTATAACAATATAGTTATTATTATCATTGTAAGGAAGTTGCTTTCACCATCATAGATAGATAATATAGAAGCTATACTGTAGTCTCATTTACCACTAAATCTAGATTAGTAACACGATGCTGACAATAATACGAGGTATAAGACACTATCTGCTGCTTTCATTATTAAATATATACCAACTACATAACTATAAAATTTAGATAAATACTCGTAAATGAACTATTATTCTTATACTAGGTATTAACTTATCTCAAAATCTGAGATGGATATGCCAGTAAAAAATATGCTAGTGCCAATAAGTACCTATGCTAGATGCTATTGAATTAATAATTTTGCTGTATATTCGGCAAGTGATCTAAACTTAAATGACTTAAGTTACCTAAAATAGTAAATAATAATCTTTTTCGTTTTCTCATAGATAGAATGATGCAACTTAGTGAATGATGTTCTCCATTTTTTGTAAACTCAGACCCATTTTGAAGAATGAGTAAATAAAAGCAAAAACAAATAAACATTTTTTTCGAATTTTGAAAAAAAAAAGAAATAATTCGTCCAAATTGCTGCCAAATTGCCAGCTGCGACTTTGGTACTAAATCAGTTGACTCTATTGTAATCATATTAAAATGCTACATCATTTGCATTAATATTTATCAAGAATCAAAAGTCCGTCTTCAACAAGAAGTATTAAAATTAATAATTATTGTTATCATTCTCTTTGTGAATTTAACATAATCTGATACTTAGCAGGTAGCTTTTCCCCGTTAATTTTGTTTTGTATTTGTTGCCCGGAGACGTGATATCACGAATCAGTGGCTCACGAGTGGATAATCCACGAGTACGTAGGTAAGTATGATGAATAAAATACGTCCACACTCCAATAAGTACCTACTGGTAAAGACACACTGAAAAAGTGCGGAGACTGAAGCAGCCATCAGATGTCCTGAAAACTGACGAAAAAAGACAGGCTCTCTGAGATTTGTTTTGAATAAAGGGATCTGGAAGCCTAAAGACAAACCAAAATACTTTCATGTACACTTTACAGAGTGCTAAAAGCTTGTATCGTGAAGAGATTCGAACTAGGCACCTCCTGAGGCCCGCGCTCCAACCAACTGAATTAACAATGTAGGTAGGTACTCCAAAATACTTCAGGCGAAGAAATTATGCGTTCAAGGATAAGAGTTTGGGGGTTATAAATTATATTTTCTAAATGATAAAAAACAATGTCAAATCGCATATTTTTTACGCAAAATTAACTGGCCCTAATATTTACTTACTTACTGTAAAAATAATGAATTTATTCTGTGATTTCAAATAACGGAATAAATTTTTTAATGATAATAATACTCGTACATATTCGTTATTGAGTTTAATTACATAATGATAAAGTTGTGATTTATTAAAATTGTGTCATTACCAATTTGATGAATTCACCCTGACACAATGCCCTATTGTTTTCCAAATTGAGAAATTTTCTGTAATAATTGTAAATAGGTTCCTACATATAATATGATATGACGCCGTGATGATATCAGGACCAGTCAAGGGCAAGCGATAATATTCACAAATATGATATTAATTTGACCTACACCCCATTCCCTACATATTATTATAAATCAATAATAATATTATATTTATACATAGATTTTATTAACTGATAATAAAAATCTGTCTGTTCTGTTGACTTTTTATTAAAGACATTGCATTGATATTGTTTTATCGCATTCGATTTTTTCGTCAAGTTCGAACGTCGCGTCGATGAGTTTCTTGATACATTTTGGATGAGGTGAAAAAAATCGAATGGATTACCATATTTTAGGGGAGATTAAATTGATCTTATGTAAAATGAACCAAGAAGATAATAGAATGGCGGCCAAGAACAAGCCGAAGAAGCGTCGGGAGACCCCAGGCAAGGTGGTCTGATGATATTAGGAAGTGTGCCGGTGGTGGATGGATGCAGTGTGCCCAAGACAGGAAGCTGTGGAAGACCAAAGGGGAGGCCTATGTCCAACAATGGACCTGAGGGGCTGCAGAAGAAGAAGAAGAAGATGTAAAATGATTGATACACACGATTGGACCGGCATATAAGGAGATTTAAATAGCAATATTTATTCTCGAGTGGTAGACAACGTTTTTGATTTTTAACATACTGGAATGAGAAGAGTATCGAATTAAAAATAAACGAAAGATAAACAATAAAATATATTTTTAGATTAGGATGAAGGCGTGTTTAGGTAAGACAACAAAATCTGATCTTCCTAATAATGTGGAAAGAGTAAGTGAGGAAAAGTTAAAAAATCTCATTCGCCAAAATGCAGAGTAGAGGTATTATTATGGAAAACAATTGGGTATGGCTTGAACATAAAGAACAGAATATCATATATTATTTGCTACTGGATGCGATGATTTTTTTATAAATGAAAATAGAGGCGAACATTCTCAAAGATCTGAAGTAAATAATATTCGTGCAAAGGATCTGAATACATTTCACTTACGAATATAGAGTTCTTATATTGATTTTAATATCATACGTGAGTCAAGTAATAACGTCTAAATCATAAAATATTGTAGACGGTTGAGTCATTTCTTTTAATACTTGTATAGAATTATTGACACTACTCAGTACTCAATCGTTATAATTCAACCTTGATATTAAGAGTGTGCATACCGACATTTCAAAAATTTGTAAAAACGGGAGACCTTCTATCTCGGCAACCGTTACTAAATATCCTTTGGAACAAAATAGGGTAAATGCATTAAACCTTTATCTAGGGAATAACCGTAAAAGATTTTTTATATCTTGTATAGATTTCTCAAAAAAAATAAATTAAAAACACCTCTGACCTTTTTTCCGTTCCCGAAAGTCGCGGAGTAAATTTTTTTTTGTACTGATAATATGCATTAAAATCTAGGGAATAACCGTAAAAGTTTTTTGATAGACGCAAAATTAACCCCAAAAAATTGAAAAAAACGCTATTTTTACCATTTTATCATGCGATTGTCACGCAATTTTGAACATTAATGCCGTGGGAAAAGACTGTGACGTCATTCCTGGTGCCATGCCCTTAATAATTCGTCATACGTAATATTATCATAACTGGTCAATATTTAATTTATTCGATCCAAATCTTCAATTCCATTATGATAGTGTCCTTACACTTGATCTGATTTGGTGCATTTATACCTCGTAGATTTAGTGTAGAGGCATTTTTAGTGGGTAATTATGATAGTTATTGGAAATACATATAAAGAGAGGACGACCGAAGAAGTCCCTTGAGGAGACCATCAGAGGGGACATGGAACACCTGGAGCTTACTCCAGAAGACTGCTTCAATCGGAGAAGATGGAAAGAGAGGATCCGAGCCGCCGACCCCAGATAAATGGGATATGGTGCAGAGAAGAGAGATTGGAAATACATATAAATTTTGATGTGAAACCTTACGAAATCGTATTAGTTTAAACATAATTCATCTAGCGTTCCTTCGAGTTAATCATGCACGCCAAGGAGACCAAAACAGGGTTTGATGGTCAACATCATCAGGGACCTGAGCGTTGTTAATGCCGGGGGTCACTAAAAATCTATTGGCAGAGACAGGAAAGTTTGGATATCCACTTTTCAGGAGGCCAGACGCTTACGGGAGTTTTATACCCATCAGATACGTACTTACCTATTCAAGTAATATATAATATAATTTAGGTGGTCGGTAGCCTGGTTGGTAACGCGCTTGACTGTTAATCCAGTAGGCGCGGGTTCAATCCCCGATGCAGACTTACTCCACTTCACGACACAAGCTTTTCAAGCTTACTGTGAAGTGTACAAAGGTGTACTTGGGTTTTACTTCGATAAGCCCAGATTCGTTTTATATAAAAAAAAATTGTCGACCATAGATGAAAAATGCGTCAAGTTATACATTTTCAAACCACAAACAAAAAATGGGTGAAAATTATAACTATTCTAATTTTCACCCCTATTATACATTCATATTGTATCCATATCATAACATTTCCCACAAATTGGGGCCATAAGTGACAGGTGTACGTAGGTATATTGTACACGACCTAATCAAATGATGCGTGGCGTACCTATACAATTGAATATTTTTGTACTTTTAGAATTAT
Organism: Ceraclea dissimilis; assembly: GCA_963576895.1. Taxonomy (NCBI): domain Eukaryota; kingdom Metazoa; phylum Arthropoda; class Insecta; order Trichoptera; family Leptoceridae; genus Ceraclea; species Ceraclea dissimilis. The sequence continues at coordinate 10,897,942 of OY756369.1, forward strand.
AAGGCGGTATCATTCGTGGACTGATGGATCCCACTCCAAAGAAGAATTTTTGGATTAAGAATAATATGTATGAGTAATTAAGATTGCTGACGATAATTGTGAATGATATCTAGTACAAAGAGACTCGAAGGTAGGAGAACGTAAAAACCCGAGGCATTAGGTATACAATATATGTACAAGTACATGGTTCCTAATGATTTTGTAACGGATAAATGGCAGTACGATTATAATAGTGGCACGATTCTATTGTACTAGAGAGATGTACCAAACGAATACAAAATGTCTAGTATGTGTTTTACTAACAGAATATTAATAACACTTAATGAAATTATTAATAACACGGTGGACTGTTATACGTACTGTGAGTAATTACTCGGCCGTTTAAGATGGATATGAAGCGTGTTGTTACTTTTGATCTTTGCCTCGGAGAAAACAATGCCATCATTGTAAGCAATATGAATGATACGGAAGTAATTCCTGAATCTTTGCAGAAAAATAGCACCAACTGATATAGTAGATATTTACTTATTATAGGATTTATTTACTCCAGTGTTTACTCCAGTATTTACATACTCTATTTACAAAGGATCTGGACTTGCATACGCAAGCCCAAATACTTTCCTTCACACTTTGCACTAGGCTAAAAGCCTGTATCGCAAAGTGTGGAATACATCGCCATCGCATCTGGCACCAACCGCTTTAGAGACTGCCCCCTCAAACAACTGCACCAAACATGTAAACTACTCGTATAAAAGAAAGGCATATAAATTAATCATCAACCACAGGTTTTAACCGTAGCCAAGTTATATATTGACCCAGTAGCTAGGTCCTATTGTATAACTCGTTAGTTCATCTTCTATTCCTTTAGAAAAGTCATTGAAAGTAAGTACGAAGATTCCTAGATTTGTCTTGTGTTCCAATTCGGGATTACATATATTCAATTCAAACCAACGAGCCTTACATAATAATAAAATTATGATCTTTCACTACGTTCGGTCTTCAGCGATCGTCTTCAAATTTAAACAATTTTTTTTTTTATTATACTTTCTTCAGATCTCTTGACAATTCCTTCCTATGAATCGTACAGGACTTTATTACCAACAATGAAATTGTGTGGCTATATTATGTCTCTTTGTAAACATTTTTAACGAATATATCCAATCCTCAATTATTTCTCCTCATCTGGTCATCATTTTGTTCAGTGAATCTCATGAATGTATAATTATCATCAGGTTCGCAACCTTCTTCATATTGTTTTTACAGGAATGCATTGTCACTAGTAGCTATAAATACTAATCTCATATGCAAAATCAAATTTGTGCAAGCAAAGAACATATTCGCGTGACACAGATTTCAGTGGTCGTACATTTATTATGCATAGGAATAATGTGAATGTTTTGGTTCCGTAATCAGATGATTCGTATGAGAGCTTCTCGTGAAGCGAATATGGTAATAGTGCATGCAAAATTAAACTCTGTGGACCATTCACACGTAACTACGGAATTATATGCCTTTTGTGAGGTTTTCGCTTTTGTGTAAAATTCTCTCTATTACATTCGTACATTCACAATAAAATCCTTCACGTTAATAACTATGCAGACTTGTAATTATTACCTACACTACCCATAAGCTGAAACTGAATTGTTAATTAACAGCGCTGTAGAGAAGCTCTTCAATAAAGTTGAATTCATTTCGTTACTTACTTCATCAGCCTCTAACTTTCTTCTAGCTTTTATCAATTAGAGTGCCTTGACTCGGTATATACAATTTCATCTGAATCTCTGCTTTAATTGTCATGGACAATGGACATGGTATTATACGGTATTGTCAAATGAGTACCTACCTATTATAAAATACTCTTATATAAGATGTATTTATTCTATTTTCTATAGTAGGATGTTCTTTGTATAAACTGTATAAACGGACCTTTGCCTTGGACAATGCCCAAGAAATTGGTTGGACATTTCATGCAAAAAAGCAAAATAATGTAAAGACGTATCACGATTGAACATCACTTAAGTAAGTAGTGGGTACAATAAGTACTATACTTGGAAAGCTTTCTACCGCATCACTAAAATACTGGTAGGATAGTATTTCAGAAAAGAGAAAAAATATATATATATATAGGTTGTGTGTCTATGTGTCTATAGTTTTTTGATGATACATTTTACATACTTTGACTGCAAGCTATTTCGGACTATGAATTTCTTTACTCAAAAATGTGTGAATAGAAAAGTAGGCTAGACGTACCTAGTAAACAGATTCGTTAATTTCCTTTCTTGGTGATCGATCATCTGATAATAATCAATATTCTATAGCTGAAAATAATAGCGAACATAAAATTCGCCAATACCAATTACCATAGGTACACATACGAGACAAGAAAGTTATGCCTGTTTCGCTGTATGGGTTCATAAAGGAAGAACGAGAAAACAACATACATAATATTTTGAGTTGGTCTTTTATCATTTTCACATTCTCGTGATTTAATGTTGCAATGACAAAACCTTGTATAGCTATCATTATTAGAAAAGAATGGACTTTGTGTATGAAAGTACCTACCAAGAGTACCTTCTTTTACTCGTTTTGAACACATTGTAAGCAGTAAGCGTGTTGAGTGTCAGGGATATTTCTTATAGAAAATACTCTTAACTGATATATTAAATTATTGTCGTAAGTACTATTGCAAGTCTCCATGCCAATAACGTGACGGTTCAAGTTGTATCACTTTGTACTCTGAAACATCATTACACGAATTTAATATGTAGAGACACGCGCGACTAAGGCCGGTTCAACAGCGATGTCGGCTTCGGCGGTAGCTCACGACACGGCCTCATGTAAATGGATACTTTGAAAATCCCTTATTGTTATTATAATATTGTTAATGTTTCAATAGATTTGTATGAACATTTAAAAGCAACAACAACTACACTACGAAGAATGAACCAAGTACAGTAAAAAGAATGTAACAATAATATGAATAAATTTAATAGTAAAATGCATTGATGAAGTTCGTGACTAAAAATAGAAATATTTTCCTACTAGTCCATGCTATTTTATTACTAAGAAGTTTGGCGTCGCGATTTCATCCATTTCAATGCTAATTTCATATTATTTTTAGTTCCTGGACATCGTGTTTTCATTGCGAATTCAAATCAATACATTTTTATATGCATATCTATGCAAATCTTAGTAATTATAGAATGTTAATTTCAACAGCCTATACGTGGGACAGGTCTACTTGATTAGACCGAAGATCTATATAGTAGTAAATTATGCATGTTGACATGAAGAATGTCGAAAGGTGACAAAAATGTCAGCAGTGGTTAATAATCTTTACATGTGTATAAAAATATTGCTTGGAATGCGAATTAATCATAATAATTATGGTTAATTAATGACCAAATACCCAGACCTTCACTGTCCTTGAACTGTTGCATAAATAAATTAAAGAATTCTAAACGTCTTATAGAAATTTGTACATGTTTTTATAAATCGACTGATAAGGCATCAATGTTATTTTATGCACGCGCCGACTTAAGGAAATTTCTGATACGTTGTAAGCATTTAATAAGAAATAGAGTGAAACTGTGATGATGAATGAGAAGCATATAACATTACAATATTAAATTTTAAGAATAATTGTCAACAACATTAAAATACGCACGTTCTGCTATACTTTTCGTAGGATCGTTTTACACAAACGAAGATTCGAATAAAAAGTAGTAGGTACTCGTAATCTGGTTACGTGTATACACTGCCCAATCCCACCAACTTTTACCTAAGAAGGAGAGCCCTAAGAAATTTCCATACAAAAACAGGGGTAATATTCTATTTATTGAATAAAGATAATCAGATTCCTGCAGGCTTACACCCTAATTCCATACGAAATGCAACATGCATCCGCCCTGGCTAGGTGAGTATTTCGTATGGAATTAGGGTGTATGCGTGCAGGAATCTGATAATCTTTATTCAATAGAATAGAATATTATCCCTGTTTTTGTATGGAAATTTCTTAGGGCTCTCCTTCTTAGGTAAAAGTTGGTGGGATTGGGCATACGTGAACTTGTCTGCTTGACTAATTTCTCTATTATTGTTGCATTTCGTGATTGTATAATTAAAATTAACACCGATGGTAGAATATCTTTATCAAGCGCTCAAGCAGTACTACTACTCACTACAAATTCTTCACACTGTCTACATACATTCTTTCATCTCGCAGGTTGATTTGCATAATGAATGTAATTCACCCATATGAGCTCTCTCATGTGGTTCTTATATGTACATTAACATTGTATACTGGCGATGGATCAAATTACACTTGCCACTAATGAACGAAACACGAAGTGAGCAAACAATGAAATATCTTCATAATGCAAGTTGTTCACTTATGGACTAAGTGAGCGTTGAATTTGATGGGTGAATTATTGGGGAAATTTAGTTTATTTTATATTATGACGTGACTTGAGTGTCAACTAACTGTGTGTTCATTCTCCTATTGCGTCTAGTTTTTAAGCAAATTTTTGTACAAATTAGGTATACTGAATTCGGGAATGGATAATATTGCGTTGTCGTTACAATTACAATGCTATTCGTCTGGTTTAAGTAATCGTTTTTTGGTTTTATATGATCAATCGATCGTCTTGCCACGAGAAACCCATGACCGACGCGACGTCTTTTAAACAGTTTGAACAATGGTTAGGTACTAGGTTAGTTTAGTATGATTGAAATAAGTCGTAAAAACATACAGACAATAGTACGTACTCAAGTTTATGTAAATTGCGTCTTAAATTAAACCCTATATCATTGATTAAATACGTTTTATTAAAGGAAATTAAAATCGGTCTGCCTATATAATTTATAAGCATCAGAGTCGTATTGAAATCGGTAACGGAGTCTATAATCATCGTAGTGCCTCCTAATTATACGGTATTGGATTCGATTACAGAGGTCACTTTTCATTTCAATATCCATATATTATTATTAATAGTGAATGATATTAATATGAAACATGATTCCCAGGTATAGAAATGCATTTATTATGATGCGTTTGTATTATTAGGTACCCATCAATGGCATTGAGGTCAAATCGCATTATTTCCATCAACTCCTACTATATAAGTGCATTCTGTCATCAACAGCATACACAATTCCAACAATCTACAAATTGACCAGAAGTAGAATAAAGTTGGGGAAAATAAAGCGGGGCACATTGCAAGAATGCAGGACAACAGATGGACGAGGAGACTGCTGGAGTGGAGACCAAGGGGCGACAAAAGGCCACAAGGGAAGACCACCTACCAGATGGATGGACGATATTAAGAGGTTTGCCGGACCCCAGTGGATGGGAATCGCACAGGAGCGTGAGAAGTGGAGGAGGAGAGGGGAGGCCTATGTCCTGCAGTGGGCAACCGCGGGCTGATAGAGAGAATAAAGTTTGACTTATTAATTCGGTCGTAAGTTTGTAGTTGATTCTAAAAGTTTTTTTCCAAGAACGTAAGGTTGCATAAATATTTAGGAAATAGAGGTAGAAATATTATGGCAAACTGCTCAGAAATTGCGTCTATTTGATTATTGAATAATTGAATAGGTATTGGTCGTGTCCTTAGGCAAAATCGGAGAGTTGGTAGATTTTTGATTCGTTCAAACAAAACTGGTGTCAATATTACAATTAGGGGTCAATTCAGTATCAAATTTAGTGCGTACCAGTGGCGAAGGGTGGATTTCTGCAGAAGGGAAGCCGGCTTAGCCTCGGGGCTAACACTTCTTATGGGATTACGTCAGATTAGACACTATTATGCCTATCATTTTTTCCAAAAGGTAACTTTATGGGAATCGTGTTCTTAGGTAGATTCGCGCCTGGTGCGTACTGACACTACTGACGTTCTTTTTGCAATTACATCATAGTAAAATAAATTTATATCACACTTATTTTATTTTAAATAGACCTATCGGAAAGCAGATATTATTGTACGAAAGTTCACTCGAAGTTTGCCGCTGTTTTCTTAGTCACCGTACTGGTTTTTCATTGCCCTGCCGACTTAATACTTTGCCCGCAACATATTATGAATATCAATTCATTTGGTATTCTATCATTTCAAGTCATTCCTCTTCCTGCATAGGTTATTGTGAAATGGAATAATTTCATATTCATTTATATTTTATTCATACGTGCAATTTATGCGGAGAGTCTCACCTGATCCAATTTTTATGATAATAATACCCATATATTGTCACTATGAAATCTTCAATGAAATCTTCAACGAAACTGTGTGTATGTATTATAATGTAACATCTACAGATTCTTTTCTACATACAAATTTGCATTGAGCTGAATAAAGGCCACTATCCAAAACCGCGAATTTTTGTTACTCTCTATTATTTGCCGCACTAATATTGCGGGGCTGCGGCTAAAAAATATCACAATTCTGTATTACGAGCTTGGCACCAAGAATGACGTCACAGTCATTTCACATGGCAATAAGGTTCAAAATCGCGTGATAAAATGGTAAAAATAGCGTTATATTCCATTTTTTTTTCATATTAACAGTACAAAAAAAAAATTTTTGCTCCGCGACTTTCGGGAAACGAGTTTCCCTATTTTATTCCAAAGCATATTAAGTAACGGTTGTCGAGATATAAGGTCTCCCGTTTTTTGAAATTTTTGAAATGTCGGTATGCATACTCTTAAATGCTATATTATACTATACTTATAATGCTATATTATTATACATACTCTTAAGTGATGGGTGTAAAACGGCAGTGGTTATTCGGCAGCAAATAGACGAATTTTGTATAAATGAAGACTTTTTGCGAAATTGATGTAATTTAATATTGCAATTTTTCTTCCAGGTAATTTTTTGTTGATAAAAAATACTAAAATCTGCATACTTAAAAGCACATTCCACATATCTGACATATGTGTCGCCCTAATCAAATCAAGAAGTATGTATCACATGTTAATTCCAGTAGCTACCGAAAGTGCGAGAAAAAACGGAGTGTAAAAAAAACGTGCAAAAATTAACAATCTGTTATCCTATAGTTTTAGTGTAGTATCTACTTACCTTGTTAAAGTACGTTTTAACCCTTTTTGTGAAAAAAGAATGCCTACTCAAATTTCTTGAGATATTTTTACAAAGTAACAGAAGGTAACTGGGTAGGTAGGTACCATGAAATCTTTGTGATAAAATAAAAGAATATGATATTTTGCTTTTCTCTATATTTTTAGTGTATTTTAATTGCTTAGTTTATTGCGTTAGTCGAAACTGACTGTGTACCTAACGATGACAAAAAGATGTTTTTCAATAATAATGTCTTTACTGAAAACAGACACAGAGAAAAAACCGTGTAGGTATATTCGTTGTTTAACTGATTTGTTTTGTTAATTATTTTATAATCGGATTAAACAAGTAAATTATTTGATGGATTTACGTTCATTATTAAAGGTTTGTCCATGCTAAATGCATCGCTAATTGGTAAAGGGATACATACTATACAGGAACTTGAATCCTTTGATGTCGAGTCAATGCAAAGCTGAGAATAATGAATGCCTATACAATATTCCTAACATTGATACACATTCCCCGTTTTCACCAACTTTTACCTAAGAAGGAGACCCCTAAGAATTTCCATACAAAAACAGAGATAATATTCTATTTTTTGACACGCAGGCCTACCAACCACACCCTAATTTCATACAAAATGCAACACGCAACTCACCCACGTTAGGTGCCCAAATATCTCTGCCCAGGCTAGGTGAGTTGCGTGTTGCATTTTGTATGGAATTAGGGTGTGGTTGGTAGGCCTGCGTGTCAAAAAATAGAATATTATCTCTGTTTTTGTATGGAAATTTCTTAGGGGTTTCCTTCTTAGGTAAAAGTTGGTGAAAACGGGGGATTGCCTACTAGATAAGTAGTTAAATTAGTATTATCTTAAACTAACATCATGGAGGAAAATATTTATTCCCATTCAACTGTATGTTTGACTGAAATTTATATCATGAAAATCTAGTCATTCGCTATTTATCTAGATTTTGATGAAATTTTTGTGGTTATACGAGAAAGTATCAGTAGACCTTAAGGGCCTATAGCCTATATGCACTGAGCAAACATCATTATATTTTCGCTTCAACTTTTTTTTAATTTTGTATGAGAATGTTAGCGCGAAATAAGAATAACGTAAGCGACAAAGTGAATTGTACCTTCTTAAAAGAAACCTGCGAAGATTTATAAAAATCTAAAACAGTCAATATGTTAAGATTATAATTACCTGTATTTTGGCTAAATTACTGTATATTTCAGGGGTAATTTTGGAATTTATTCAAGGAATTTTCAAATATCTACTGTAATTTCAAAACAGTCAATCTGTAGTCCACACTTTCATCTATCACTGTCTTCAGTTTCAAGACGGTTCCCTTAGTATTAGATGAGTACAATTCAGGGCGCCATAGTCCAATGACAGCATATAGGACCTTAGGCAATGCAGATAATTGGGTATGCCAATATGTTAACCTATTTTAGTAGGCCACACAAGTAGGTATCTAATTATATTATCACATGCCTACACGCATTACTAGGTAATGCAAAGCAATTACAGTGACTATTGTCACAATGTATTATTTCACATACTAAATCATTTCTGTATACTCAAGGTTAACCTTAGAGTAGTCTGAGATTGCTAATGAGATACTATGGCCAGTGCATGAGAATTTGCTTTTGTGGTTTTGATAATAGGTATTATAATAATAATTAGTTAGAGTTTGTAACGACCAACCAAATAGACCATGAGTTGTCTTGTGGTTAATGTTATTAAAATATCGTTAGCATATTTTATGACAGTCAAATGACAGTATTATACTATCATGGTCTGTACTAATAAACTCCTCTGTTTTTCTTTGTTTTGCGGTTAAACTGTTTAGCATAAACTGACCATGCATGTAATGCGTTCACGTATCCAGATAACAATGTGATTACCTTGGATAATTGTTTGGAATTTGCGAAAAAACAAGCAAGTAAGTATATATTGCTGGCTCGAATAATATATAGATACTTAATATAGTTTCAGTTCGAATCTCTCTGTTACCTACTCTCTAATTTACTTAGTGTGAAGTCTCTAGACTGCAGGAAAGTATTTGGGTATGAGTGAAATAAAAGACTTTATTGGTTATGAAACATTATGTTACGAACAAAGTAGGTAATTATGTATTTGAATTATCCAGCCAAGCTAATAAGTGGGTACCTACCTACCTACATATACCTAATAAATGTTACGTATCTATTTATTTTCATCATTTACGGCGTTAGGATTTTTAACATGTCATCAAAGAAATCGCGGTATTGCGATAAGTTCACCCTAACGAACAACTTTGTATTGTTTATACATGATTTGTTCACTTGAAGAATAAATAAATCGTTGAATTAAAAAAAAAAGTGTAACGGGATTACATATTACATTTGAAACATTATTTGTACTTACAAACTTAATAGTACACTCACCAGCTGATCGCTGAGAACGTTGTATCAGTTCAGTCATCTCATAGTTTAGTACATTGCAGTATCAACTTGCATATGTTATGTATGAAATGAACATACATTGTATTGTAGTACATATAACTCATTGGTCTGATTAGTGTATCCTCTTGTTCACCATTTGATTGGACCCACTTAATTTCTCGTCCCGCTAAACAATAATAACAATACGAGTAGGTACTCTATAACATTCTTTAGCTTATTGTAATAATAATTTTACATACTTCAAAACAATGTGTGGGTATCTACAGATTGGATGCATCTTATGCATACAGACATTATAATAACATCTACACATTGTCCAATGAATCAAATTGCATATTACTTACTTACTTTCCGTGTCCGGATCATAGACTTATTATCTTCATGGACCAATAGTCTGGGCTAACACAGGAACAAAGTAGAGTGGAAACATCGTTTGTACTGGATCGGTCACGTGACCGTTGGCAGGATGGTAGGGTGGACCGTTTTAATTTTTTTTAAATCCGGTTGGGCGGGGTGCGGGAAAGATGGTGACATGAATAAAATGTAGTATGAAGGCATTTTAATTTTTAGTGTTTAGTACCGCCCCAAAGGATCAAATTTATTATTTTTTTCATATAATGCCCATTTTGAAAACTAAATTTAAAAAATTAACTATGTAGTCCATTTGTCCAAATAATCCGCAAATACCAGAAAAATAATTGTTTTAAATATCTAAAATACAAATTTAATTGTACCTGCTAATCAATACATTTATTTAATACCACGGACCGGACGGCAGTATTAAACGTCATATTTTTTGGAAAATATTTCACATGGTAAATGCTAGCATGATACTGCTTCAATCGATGTCGAAAACGTTATTTTTTCCCCATACAAAATCGCTCCACCCTAACATGCAGGTAAGAAAGGCGGCAACACGTGTTCGTTGGCAAGCGATGTTTCCACCCTTCAAATATCAGATTATCAGTCCATAGGATAATATGTCAATGGTCCGGATGCCTCAAATCAAGAACCTCCAATAGTTGGCCACATGTACGGCCCTGTCATTCGCATTTATGAGATCTTCTCGCACATATTACAAAGAAGTAATCACAGTATAAGCGCGAAGTAGCAATCGTCATGGTTTTTTGGTCCGAGTACTGTCGCATGATTATAGGGTTGTATAATGTATAAATGATTACATCATGTTAATGACAGTTGCATCTCGATGTCCCAAGAGTAGCGAAGCTTTCTGCCAGAAAAGATCAACAGACGTAAGAGTTAGATTTCAAAGATAACTATAATAACTCTTACCCCCGTTTTCACCAACTGGTTAGATGAGGAATAGCAGAGATAAAAGTCACCTAGCCCACATTTGCGTTTCACCACGCGAAAATACCTACCTAACGGCTAGGAATCCCACTTATATTACGCAACGAAAATTGGGCACCTAACGGTAAGATCTGTCATATTAAACTTCACCCAACTACGTAATCGGCCGCCACATTGAATTTTATCAATCAGGTATTGTTTTTTTCCGACCTGGGGTTATTTTATAACTCCAAAACAGTCCTAAAACACAACGGAACACAATATCATAACATGACACTTTGCATACAAACAATGTTTACTGTTAGGCGCCATTTTCATTTTACCACGTACCCTTTGCCTAAACGCGCATGCGTCAATCTCAAAGTCTAGTGTTGCCATTAGGTAATAATATTTGTGTGAAATATGAAAAATAAAAATACGCGGTTATTTAACAACTGTAAATTATTTTTGTAATGATATTCAATATTTAAATATTTTTCAAATACAATCCCTGTGTTTAAGTTGTATTATTTACTCTATAAAGTAAGCATTGTTTAAAAAAAATAACTACTTTTGATCAATTTGTTTTACTTGTAGCAACCCTACAAATAAAAATCTTCCTAGCTGGATTTGTCCCAATTAAGTGGAAATATGTTGGTGAAACGTAAATTAGGTAGGATTTTTTGGTAGGTAGGATAGCCACCCAGTTAGGAGCAGGAATAGCTATAGTCGGTGAAAACGGGGGTTACTGTACTGTGAAGTATGCAGGAAATTATTATACTATATTTGTACATTTGCAAATTCTGTGTACTTAGTAGTTGTAGCTCTATCGGGTTTATTTAAGAAAATGTTTCGTGTCGAAAACCTCTTCAATGTGCTTATGCTTTTAAGAATGGTAGTCATCATAGAACGTATTCGTTGGTATCAAACGTATCAAAGGACCACGCCGTATTCCTAAATATAGTTAACTATATAAATAAAAATTAACGCGTAAAACATTTCCTATAATTTGGGCTTACCTTGGTTCTTGAACTTAACCTTGTTACGAATCAAATTCACGCAGCTTAATCAAGAAGTAGTTAAGTACCTACAATCAAAATTATATAACTCATAAAACACACACACAAATTATTCATACTCGCCTTACAAATTTACAGGTGTAAATTTTAAAACACACAAAAAAACATAAGAATTGCCTTGGGCGTTCTATAGCAGATCGTTATTTGATGCTATAAATTAAAAAGTTCAAATCTTTATTACAATCCTTTGATTTGAATATTATAACTGATGATTATTTCACAATTTGGGTGATAATTAAAAATTATGAGCACGAACTAAAAACCGATAATGAACGTTTGTTAAGTAAACAATAAAATTCAATATAAATTTTTATTAAAGAAGATTTATATCGCTTGATTTTAAATATCTAATAACAAAGGTATTATAATTTTATTTAATGAGAGTGAAAAATTGATTAGGCCCAACGCTTCTTTTACAAGGTGAAATTACATTTAATGATTTATTTATAGGTATTTTTAAAGGTGCTTTATTTTTTGAGTTTGCCCATTTGCCTAGTTAGTTTTAGGAACCGTTTCGCCTATGGGCTTTTATTTTCCTGTACTTATTATATCTAAATTTTAATTATTTTGATTTTACGATAGGAAATACGATATAAATAATATTATGTAGGTGTAATTATATTCAATAAATGTGGTGTTGTCATGATTACCCATTGAATTTGAAGTACAATTGCTGCTTAAAATCCACCCACTTATATTATGTTCCAGGTTCCTATATATCCTATGGAAATGACCTTGTGGTGAGACCTACATCTTGCTTGGAAGTTCGAGTCCCGCAATGATAACTACGTCCCAAATGTTTTTTTATTTCTATTCTATTCTAACTCCTCACGTCGTATCTCTTGTGGGGAAGGCAGAGAGAACAGGTCACCAGACCTTACTATACTTACACAAACTTCGGGCTTCCGTCACATTCATGCAGTTCGTCACACACACTCTACGATTTCTTTTTTGCTTAATGTTTTTATACCCTTTTTAAAAATGAAAAAAAGATCTTCGCTCGGTATACAAACCCGAATACTTTACTTCACAGTAAGCTTGTAGTGAAGTGAAGAATACACCCTCAGGGTCGGGATTCGAACCTGACAACTTCGGTTTGAGTTTAAAATGAATAGATTCCAACTAGTTAGTCTATATTATTCCTGAAGATGGCCTTAGCAAGTAGGCCGAAAGCTCGACAACATCGACAACCTACACACTGTACACCCGAGAAGAATGGAGAAGAGATTAACAAGGACTATGAAAATCTACAAAGCTATCAATCTACAAAGCTGTAACAAACTCTTTCGGTGTCTACTGCCTCAGAAATTAAATGAAAGGTAACGACATCTGAAAGTGCATTTTTATATTTATTAAAAAAATATGTATATATTGTATTCTGTAATTGTTAATTTTAAGTTATAAATTTTGTATTTGTTACTTTATTAATAAATAAAATTATAATTAAAGAACAGACCTCGGTCTAGTGAGGCACTAAATTTTTTCCCGGATAGTTGTGGTAACTTTGTGCCCCATATAATGATTTGTTTCTGTACATATATATTTTTGTATTGATTGTTTTTTATGCGTATATATATATTCTGAAAAAAAAAATATAAAAAAATCCAGTTAAAGAAATTTAAAATGAGAAGTAAAAATTGAATCTGCAAATTAATAACATATAGATAGATATGGGCATCGGCTATAGCCGTAGGTAGCTACAGAAAAAAATGATTGTAGATATTTTATAATATCAACAGTGATACGCCCACAAGGTAAATATATTTTTGCCGAAGTTGTGTAGTCCATAGTAATTATTTAGAATTACAAAATATTTTCATACATAGGTGCCTACTTACGGAGCATGATGGTTCCACCTTGCGATAATTGGTTTGTTGATAACGATCATTATCATCACTGAAATGATGGTCGGGCCCCGGTGTTATTTGTTTTTATAAAACGAATGAGGGAATGATTAAACAGCCTATGGGGATGTACTGCGGCCCATAGAAACGAAAATGATATAGTATTTTACACTAATGTAAATAAGATTAATTCTTTTAAATAACGAAACACGAATGTCTAAAATAATAAATTTAATTGTGCTGAATAGCATACAATGTCTAAAGGTGCTCTTACACCGGCAATTTTTCGAGCAACAATTGCGGCAACCCGTGATGTCGGCGATACGAATTGCTGAATATCCAATCGGTTCGGTCATTTTCTACGAAATGTGTCTATAATATGTAGTCCTCGTTGTCCTCCATGGAAATGGGCAGGACACGTGGCTAGAAGCGCAGAGGGCAAGTGGACTAAAAACCTCCTGAATTGGAAACCTCGAGATGGGAACAGAAGTGTGGGACGGCCACAGCTGAGATGGAGAGACGACCTGGTCCGACATGTCGGTGCAACCTGGATGCAGTCTGCACAGGACAGGACAGGACAACATGGAGGCAGATGGAGGAGGTCTTCGTCCAGGAGTGGACGGGATAGGTTGATGTAGACGAAGAAGAAAAAAAATATAATAGAGCATTTTTTGTAGAGATTTAGTAAAGGATTATTTTTTCATTGACCACTTTCTTCAATCTTTTACCATATTCCTAAAAAATGCTAAAAATCGCGAAGGTGGACCTTTTCGGAGGGGGGGGGGGGGGGAGGGAAGGGGGTTGCGGCAAGATTTTAGTAGGTAACCCTAGTGTGATGTGTGACCCTATCCCTATCCCTAGACCGATATGTTAGCAATCATTTAAACCACATTTCGATCAAAAAACAGATACTCACGTCATATTTTTAGAAGCCGGCTTTAATTCTGTTATTTTTAATTTTAATTAAAAAACAAGGGCGATTTTTAACATTGGCTGGTATCGTGTTGAACTTCAGATTTCAAAGAAAAATGTAAATAAAACCTATTAAAATACACATAAATAACCCTGACCCAACTCAAAAACTTATTGGAACATCAAAAATAATATTATTTCTTTTGTTAAAAATGTGTTTTTTTATTCATCATGATTTGCATTGACCCACTAAAACGTTAAAGTCACATAAATTTTGTTAATTTTTTTCTCATGGCAACATATTTCTTATAAAATCCATAAGGATTTTAATAAAGGTTCAGAAAATCACCGTAAAAATCTACTTTACAAAATATGATGCAAATTAGAGTGAGAGATTTTGTTACTTTATATTAAAAGTCGGTTGGACCACAAATTTAAAATCGGAGGATCCGTTCAAATCTCAACGTTGATCTACGTTTTACGACACAGGAAGTTAGACGTAGAATCAGAGTTGTATGGACGTCATGGATGGTATATGAAATGGCAATGGGTAAGGCACAGCAAGATAGAATTATGGTAGGTGGACATCGAAACTTATTAAACGGGGACCATGGGCAAACTGATATAGAAATGTATGGAAGCATTTCTACGATATATAGTGGAAGGGGGAACGTTGCCTTGGGCATACAGTGATCACTTAATCCAGTTAAAGCCGACTTGTAAGCCTCGGAACACCCATCATGCATCCTCCTAAGGGAGCTCACATATTGCAACATTATGTGAATGTAGATACCTCACTCTAACTTCTGTTGAAGAAAAACTGTAAAATTAGTTCATAGATGTCAGTTACCTATATCCATTGATCCTTTCCATACCTAGCCAATCCAATCCAACCACCTAGCATTTGTGATTGTGATTTACTATTGTGACTAAGAATTCCTTTATGGGAGAAATGCTAATTGAATCGTTTACCTATCATCGCCTTTATCTTTGTTATAAATAATTAGTTTTATATTGGGTCGGGGACGTCGGGGTACACGAGGTTTCGACACTTACAATATAACCCTTGATAATTAGATATTATGATCGTAATATTATATCGCCGGCTATAAAATATATTATAATCTTTGTTTACGAAGCCACGTGAATCGGGGTCCGATAAACACGTGACAAATTTACAATGTGGTTTATATAAAACCTATTTTATTTGTTTTCAAAATGAAACGACCTAAGGCACAATGGAGTACTGTGACCATAATATCCAAAGAAACAATGTCAATCCATCCATCCTTACTATGAGAACTTTTTTATTTATTTTTTATAGTTTTAGCAGCCTTAGCTATAGAAAATAGCTGCTCATCAACATAGTACATATAATATGGCAATTTATCGTAATTTTAAACACCCTACGTGATAATAATCTTGTAGGCTTTCGCAGCGTAATGAATCCATTTCTATGTTGTTCGTTCTTCGGGTTTCCTTACTGCGTGTAGAGTGGTTGAATAACCGAGCTTTCAGCAGCGATACTACTGCCATCTTCAGGGTGAAGCTCGGTTATTCAACCACTCTGCACGCAGTAACGAAACTCGAAGAACAAACAACATAGAAATGGACTACGTAATAGTCTATCCCCATACTCTGCACCATTAGGTATCTAGACCATCTGACCTTTACTGACTCTTCGCAGTTTGAGTTTAGACATTTTGAATGGGCGCTGGTGAACTTTAATGCAGATTTTTTTTAGAAAATACATTTGTTGTGCATCTTTGTCTTGTAGTTACTTTTTATGCAAATACAATAATATAAAATAATAAAAAAATAGTGGATCGGTCACATCAAGTCCTGGACCGCAGAAAATCTTAAACATTTTTTAAATTGGACCGTTTATTCAGATGGAGATTTCTGAAAATTATGCAATGTTTACGTAAAATTATCAATTTTTTTTTAAATTGTGATAAATCGCCTAAGGGTTTTATTATTTATATCGAAAGCATTTCTGAGAATTAGTAAAATACTCCGCATGGTAACCCCATCAGAATAAAATATACGAAACTTCGTTCGGGGCTGTTGGTTTTTATTAAATTCATGAATAATTTGTAGCACCTTTACGGACAGATAGATGAGAAACTGTTATTAAAAAAATAAATAAACAAAAATTTAAAACAAACAAACGCCGACATCAGAAATAAAAAAAGCACATCAGAACACAAAAAACAAGCACTGTTATTGGTTAGATGCTCTAGAATTTATTATAATCATAATAATTATTTCCACGATCGAATTGTTGGCAGGTGTAATACCATTTTTAAATCCAAAACAGGTGCACTTTCCTTCCTATCAATCTATATGGACAATTAGACTGATGTTTAATAAATACCTTGGTCACGGTTTTATTCACAGAAAGCAAATAAAAAAAAAATTTTTTTTTCACTAATCCTTAATGCTTACCCATCGAATGTGTATAATAATAAACTATTTATTAATGTGTCTATAACTTTTGAGATCCTGATCCGTGATAATTTGTCGGATTTTGATTCAATCGCCTGTGATGGAGGAATTGTTAAAAAACTAAGACCCACACTTTTTTTCTGGGAATTTGCTATCATCCTATGATATGAGATACACTTGAGACGGTCAGGTATGCCTTTTGTTCACCACAGAGACTTGTACATGTTATCTGTATTGATATAAACTATTCGAAGGTTATGGTTATATATTTGGTAGCTGATGATGAAAGCTGGAAGGCAGAAATGTTCGCTAAGGCCGAAGAGCGTGCTAGAGTTATTCTGTGAAGTCCTGTTAAAGAGTAGATACTATATACCTAATTACCTGCTCCAGAAGGAAAATCATTTGTCTTGAGTGTAATGTTTTTTTTTATAAGGTAAGATTACTACTATCGCTAGGCATTTCGTAATAGTTTCCTTCCGATAAAACGCCTCCAGAAAAACACCAAAAAGTCAAGACGATATTGTGATTATAAAAAGGATTTTGAGGTAATAGCTATTGCTTTTATTATACAATTACGTATCTACTTACTACAGGTATAAATCATAGTTATATATATATCGTATCAGAATTCCCAACAAAAAAATAGAATTTAATTGGGAAAATCCAATAACGGCCACTTTTTTTGAAAATGGGATAAGATGAGATTTTTTGCTGATTTAGTTTAAAAACCAAAGCTATCTTCCATAGATTATTAAATTTTCTCAAAGGTAAGAAAAAGATAATGCTTAGGTAAGAGTTTTCTTTAATCATAATAATATAATAATTAAATTCCAATTTGATTACACAAAAGCTTTGTAAGAAATTAGTCGGTACTAATTTTAACAAGTTTTTTTATCATGAAAAAATATTTTTTAGTTGGAACAAATTCTGTAAGTATAAAAAGGAATATTTTCCGTCATATTAATGTTTTAGTTAATGAAATTTTACCTATGAGGTCGCTGAAAGAAATTTGTCTATTCGTTTTTACAGATTGTCAGTTATTCTTCTAAAGCAGAATGCTCTACAAAAGACCACTCAATAGGTAGAAAACCTGGTGACATCGAAAATTCCGCACAAGAAACGCTGAAGAGTGACGTAGAATAATGTAATAAGTACTACCTAAGTATGTTTGATTTTTTTATTGCCTTGAAATTCATTACAATTTTCTTATCCAATCATTGTATTACAAACGAAGTGGTTTATGATTTATTGTAGTAGTCTATCAGGTTCTAGACGTGCAAATGTCTATTGATTCTACACAAAGGCACAGGTTGAGGTTATGCAAAGATTTATTGTTATGCCAAGTAGTTTTTTTATTCATTTCTACTTTTCTATTATTAATTACCTTCCCGCGATCAGGTGGAATAATCTGAAGGCAACAATCAATATAGTTATTGTTGATTATCTGATGTCACTATTGTGAACGTCTGAACTTTGACCGTAAAATTATTACCGTGGGTGGCTTGCCTCTAGGAGTTATCACGATGACCATAATTTTATTACAGTGTAAAAGTACAAAGTCGTCATCAAGAGCTTTCTCTGTTCCTGGACGTGTCTTTCAATCTGGACCTGGCTAATTTTACTAGTACAACTTCGTCCAATTCATTCTTCGTCTCAAGGGCTTGGCACCAAGAATGACGTCACAGACATTTCCCACGGCATTAAGGGTCAAAATTGCGTGAACAATCGTGTGATAAAATGATAAAAATAGCGTTTTTTCCATTTTTTGAGGTTAATTTTGGATTTATCAAAAAACTTTTACGGTTATTCCCTAGATTTTAATGCATATTATCAGTACAAAAAAAAAATTCTCCGCGACTTTCGAGAAATGAGTTTCCGCCTTTCGGAGAAAAGATCAGAGGTGTTTTTTTTTTTTTGAGAAATCTATACACGATATCAAAAATCTTTTACGGTTATTCCCTAGATAAAGGTTCAATGCATCTACCCTATTTTGTTTCAAAGCATGTTTAGTAACGGTTGTCGAGATATTAGGTATCCCGTTTTTATAAATTTTTAAAATGTTGGTATGCATACTCTTAAACTGGATAATATTATGTTCAAATCTACAATGCCTAAGAATCTTCAAAATACCCAAAATTATTTGCTTGGCTACGGATAAACTAAACAAAAAAGTTTAATATATTCTTAGGAAGGTCAAAGTACTCGTATCTAAGCTAGAAAACATTCTACGACATTACGTTGAACGGAACATCGCCTTATGATCCACAAATAACAAAAAAAAAAAAATTGTAATAGTTTTGTCTGTTCTCCAAGAACGATGTGATATTTCGTGTAAACAAACAAATATTTTAGGCAGCGAGCGAGAAAATGTCTATAAAAGTTTATTCTTTGTAGTAGGTGCCTATACCTGTATGAGAAAATAGTTTTGTTTTCCATGAGATCACTGAGGTTTATATATAACCAATATTCTGACTATCTAAATGTCCTTGAATATAGAATATCCTATTTATTTTTAATCAGCCATTATTTTTTTCCCACAATTTTCTTTCTTTTAGTACTTCTTTCTTATGTTTTGCCTCCGTAATGTATGCTATTATCATCTCAACATTGTGACAGATGGAGCAGGACTTGATAGAATTATAATTGCGGAATCTGAGGGTCAGTGTATGGTCGATAAAGAATCCTCAGCCTTTTTACGTCATCTGGTCACTCTAGAATTGGAAAATAAAGTCAAAGTTACCTATTAATATAATTACAACCTATAAAGAATTGAGTATAACAAAGTGACGATGAAAAAGCAATTATAAGTCTTGACTAAAGTTATTGATGTTTGTATTGTTATAAATATTTATTCAGAACTTCTTACTTAATTATGCAACCAGAATACACATTTAAAGAAACGTTTCTCTGTACCCACTTCCCATAGCAACATTGTATGGATGGAATATTGTTATAGTAGGTATACTAATAAGGTACATATTCCATTGTAAAGCATTTTCCACATTCCATCGATTCACCTGCATATTGCATGACATTTACACACCTTTTGTCTATCAATGTACTATAAGCATAAAACTGGCGCGACACAATGCATTCAAGTAGGTATCAATACCAAATAGTTATCTAAATCTTGACACAAATGAAAAAATATTTCACATGCATTATTTTGAAATCTGTTTGATTAATTATCCAGTTGCGCCATTTAATTGATCAAGTGTGCAGTGACTCTTATGATAGCAACATAACCTCAAATCAAACGTGTATAAAATTAATTGTTTCCGAATGAATTACTCTCGACGTACGTATGAATAAACAAGAATGTATTTTAACACTACTAAATATAATATAATCAATAATTTTATTCATGAATAGAGAATATCTAATATCGATATTGTTAGGAAGAAGCTGTCTAGTATACGTAGGATAATATTATGCATATGCTTTGTCATGGTGATCAGATATGTATATTTTCTGAGTTCATTACTGATACAGGCAACTTCTCAGAAGCTCAGAATCGTGATGGGCAGAGACGTATTTCTCACAGAACAGTAGGGTCGAAGACCACTACCTGAAAAAGCGACCCCTCAAAACTAAAGAACGACAGAAAAGTAGTAGAAATTGGAGTGTAAATTGTAATTGAACATTGATTTTGATCAGTCTCCAGCTCTCCACAGTTAGATCCTAGCGCCCATTCTTCAATCTTTTAAATGCCTTTCGGGCTGACTACAGTAGATATTATCTCCTATAATTGATTTTTCTTTTGCTTTGCATGTAGTTTATTTGGGACGTTCTCGTTCTATGTGTATTTGTCGTAATTTGTCATTCGAATATTTTTTATAATACTGGTAATTTCGTTGCTGTACCTATATTATAAGACCATGTGTGGCCTTTTTCACGCTGTTGACATTATATCCTCCGTATGTCATCTGTTACAAAATAATTCTTATATAGGTATGTAAGGTAAGTACTTAATACCTAATAAATTCTTAATTACTCGTCATATCGACCTAAATTATCATTTGATAAAACCGTCTTTTTTGGCGGATTAGTAACATTCAAAAACTTCATAATGAATTTAATTTGATTTGACAGTAGTCTATAAAACTCACCCGTCCAGTAATTAGTTATTATAACTACTTATTTATTTTGTGTGGTCTTTATAGCGCCGTCTACCGACAAAATGAGACGTTAAAATGTTTGAGACAGACCGGTCAAGGATATAAAACTAAACCAAATCATGCAACCTTGTAGTCACAAGTCTGCAAATTATTCATTATCGGATTCAGGATATAAAATTTAGGATGAACTAGAGCTGACTTATATCATAAATCACGCGATAAAGGGGCTTTGCCGTAAATTAAAATGGGATACATACCTATGGCTAACTTGGCTCCATTGATTGGAGCATTCACGCTCAAAATGCAGTCGTAGTCGGTTCGAATCCCGTTGTTGACGATCTTTTGATTTAAGAAACTATGAGAATATGGGTTTGCACGTCGTGCAAGTCCAAATCCTCTTAAATAGAAGCAATATTCAAGTAAGTAGGTAATTTATTGAATGCCATCGGCGTATGTCAGCCATATTATGTATTGTGTTAAAATTCGATTGTACGTGTATGAAATTTTTAATCAATTAATTTTAAACGTTACATTTTACAAGTGTATGACCCGAAAATTGTCTTGTAATCGTGTGACATTTTGTAGAAAAGCTTTAATCTTGAAATACATAATTTGAAATACCTTGGTCTGAAACACAGTCTTTTTACACATTCACCCACATATATTTGTCCGTAAGTCCGTTGGAGTGGACGACATCAGTATCACTTTCATTACACTTATTCTAGACCATATACTCCCCGTACTTACTCATATTGTGAATTGCTCTATGGACTCAGGCTCTTTTCCCTCTTCTTGGAAGAAAGCGTATGTTATCCCACTGCCGAAGAAGCCGGTACCTGAAGCCGAAAAAGACTTTCGTCCCATATCTATTCTTCCCATTTTCTCCAAGGTCATTGAAAAAATTATTCACTTTCAGTTAACCAGCTACCTTACCAAACATAATCTATTAACTCAGTATCAGTCTGGTTTTCGAACTGGCCACAGTACTACCACTGCCCTAGTGAAAGTCACTGACGACATTAGGGGTGCGATGGAGGAAAAAAAACTCACACTTCTCTTACTTCTTGACTTCAGTAGCGCCTTTAACTCTGTCGACTTTGACATATTACTCGCAAGACTCCAACACTTCAATCTTTCAGACGTCTCACTCTCCTGGTTTAGGTCCTATCTAAGTGGCAGACAACAATGTATCAAAACTCAAAATAACAAATTGTCTAATTGGCTGTCACTTAGTACAGGAGTCCCACAAGGTGGAATCCTTTCTCCACTTCTCTTCTCAATCTTCATCAACTCTGTAGTTGAACATCTCACCGTTAGATGCCACCTCTATGCTGATGATCTCCAAATTTACTCTCACTTCGAGCCGAATCATACCATATCCGCAATCGATCTTATGAATGGCGAATTAAGTCGCATCTCTCAATGGGCACAGCAAAATGGATTGTTACTCAATCCTTCCAAGTCCCAAGCCATTCTTATAGGTAGCTCTCGTCTTCTCTGCAAATTAAATATCAACTCTTTACCCCCTCTTCTTCTTGATAATGTTGTCATTGAATTATCTGAGAAGGTAAAAAAATCTCGGTATTATGTTCGATCAATGTCTCTCTTGGCGACCTCAAATGTCCGAAATAAATCGTAAACTATTCTACTCTCTACATTCACTAAAGAGACACCAGAACTTTCTCCCGAAACCGACAAAGATTCTCCTTTCTCAAACCCTTCTCCTACCTCTACTGGATTATGCGGACGTTGCATATATGGATATTACATCCGAACAAACCATGAAACTGGAACGTCTGCAAAATGTATGTATTAGATTCATCTTCGGTTTGAGAAAATATGACCATATCACAGACTTTAGAAATGAACTAAAGTGGCTAACGATGACTCAGCGTCGTCATCTCCATATTCTCTCTCTTCTTTTCAATGTTCTGAATAATCGTGCTTCACCTGATTACCTTAAGTCCAACTTCACACCCCTGGCATCTCATGGCTTATCTCTACGTTCAAGTGGACGCCGTTTGTTAACCATACCCTCACATCACACATCTTTCTTCACTTCTTCTTTCACTACACACGCGGCTAGACTATGGAATAACCTTCCACTTCCTATCAGACTAGCTCCAACTATTCTCTCTTTCAAAAGTAAACTGAGGCATCATTACCTTTCCTTAAATAATCCATCTAACTGACAATCCCGTGGTTCCTTCCTTGTCCTTCATCCCATCCACATTTATATATGTATTTTTATGTATGTATAAGTATTCTAGGCCTAAGATCACTCGCAAACGAGTGGAGGGCCTTAAATAGAATAAATAATAATAAATGATAATAAGTATTCTATATATTATTATTATTTTCATATTTATTTATATTTATTTATATTTTTCTTATTTTTCATACACCTGTATGTAATGTGTACATCAAATTAATGTCACAAGTGGTTGGTTGGCAGATATTGCCTACGGCAATAAACCCGCCATTTGGAAGATATGTTTTCTTTTCAATAAAGATTTTTTTATTTATTTATTTATTTTATATTTTTACCTATTTTTAGAATAAGTTTCACGTACTGATGTACCTACAGTATAGTTATTTTAATCGGCGCGTTGCCTTTAATCTAGCGTCATTGTATTCATGGTATTTGGAGCGTTTCTTTAGTAGTTATGGATTACCTAAATGCGGTTGAAATTTTTGACAATTTACGATTATCGGAATTAAAATAACTATCGGTGTATTAAATGTGATAAAGTTTTGACCGTGTAAAGTTTATAGCTATAATTATTACGAGTATTTTAGCAGATATTTCTCATAAGGGCTTTCTGAATCGAAAACCAAAAGCACATTACTAGTTTGAAGATGTGAACATATTGTGTGCAGTATGTAAGTACCCAATATATATTTTTTTAATTGAGTACCTAATTATATTATCTAATTAGCGTCCATATCCAGGAATTATCCCTATATCGTTCTCTAATTCTGTACACAAGAGATCGAATCAAAATGAAATCGACAACCTGTCGACTGAAAAATAAATTTATACATTTATTATTTTTTTTATTATTATTTTTATTCATTAAACAAACAGACAGTAATACAAAAAATCTTAAATCTTAAAAATAGTAACTAGTTAAGTATATTATTATTTATCTATATCATTTGATACCTACTGCTGCCATTACTTGGAGTAGTAGGTGCTGAAGAACATGAGTGACAAGCGGGAAAAATGTGGTAACCAGGGCGAGAATGATAAGCTGAACGAGCAACAGACATCTGAAGAGGCGGTTTTCACACCTTCAAAAAGGCTGCCGCGCACACCACCTGCTGTTGACTTGACTGTGCCCCCCGGGGTTGGACTCGATTCTGGGAGAACCGAGACTGGTGGTGGGAGCTCTGACGCTGGCTCTAGTGTCACAATTGTGAACTTGGAAGAAATGGAGACTACTACGGATGCTGAGACCGGTGCTGCCTCGGCCAGCGAGGATGCTGGGTCGAGAAGAGGAGCCAAGAAGAGGAAAATTGCGGTTAGAAGTCCTCGTCGTAGTGGCGCATTAGCGAAGGAGGAACGGGCAGCGGAAATTCTTGAAGATATTGACTTCAAGACCACAGAGGCGGAGAGACTACGTCGGGAAATAGACGTGATTCTGTCGTCAAAGACAAAGCAAGGGGTGGCAAAGATAAAGACAATGGTGGCCGAGGTATTCTCGCTTGGAGCCTCAATGGGCCGTTTGGCCTGCGAGGCGGTTGGAATGTTTCGGGGATCCGAAAGCGCGATGGCGGCCTTAGGGTCAGACATTCGTGCCGACGTGTCCAAGGTGGCAACCCGCGCTACTGTGGCCGAGCCTACAGAGCGAAAGAGGACGTTTGCGGATATTGCGGCGGGGTCCGTGGCTCGCGCTGAAAAAAGGAATACCGGGGTTGTGCTAATCAGACCCGGTGACCCGAAGGGTATGACGTCTGAATCTACCAAGGCCATTGTTAAGGAAATCCTTAACCCGGCCGAAGACGGTTTCAGGGCTGTAAGTGTTAGGAAGGCCCACAATGCGGCGATTGTAGTGGAGACCTCTACGAAGGAAGGGGCCAAGGCTATCTTGGCCTCCACAAAACTAAAGGCTAAAGGCCTCACTGTGGCAGAACCCGTTGGTCGCTGGCCAAGGATTGTGGTGCACGATGTCCCACGGGACCTGACGGACGAGGTTCTCCTGAAGGAGATCTTCGTTGGTAACGTAGAGGGGAAAATGAGTGAGGCGAACTTCAGGGATTCCTGCAAAAGGGTGGCGAAGTTCGGACCAAGGGACAGGTCACACGTCGGGTCCATCCTCGCATGCACCGGTGCCGTGAGGAAGATTCTGCTAGAACAGCGGATCGTTTACGTGGGCTGGAGTTCCTGCAAAGTTAGGGACTTCATTGGAGCAACGAGGTGCCATAAGTGCCAACTTTATGGACACATACAGGCGCGTTGTGAAGCGAAGGCTCCTATGTGTGCACGTTGCGCCAAGGAGGGCCACCTGGAGAGCGAGTGTTTGACACCTCCCAGTGAAAAGCGGGTGTGCGCGTCGTGCGCCCGTTTCAAAAGGAAGGGTGACCATCCCACAGGGGATAGGGATTGCCCAGTGCACAGGGCTGCAGTGGAGAGGATGGTGGCATTGACGAGTTACAATGGCTAGTTACGTCGGCGTCACGCTTGGCCAGGTGAATCTCGGCCGTTCAAGTGCATCAGCCATCGACCTGACGAGATTCATGGCCCGGAGCTCTATTCCGATGGTGTCAGTTCAGGAGCAGTATTTTACCAGGAGGATATTGGAGGGCGCAGGTCTTCCACTGTCGGTGGTGGAGAGTGGGGAGCGGCCTATGGCCGGTTTCCTTTTTGACCACTCCAGGGTGCGACCGCTGCTCCTGGAAGGGCTTTCGGATGAGTTTCGCTGCTGTGTCTCCGTCAGGATTGGTGGTTGCGAGATTTATTTCATCAGCGTATACTTCAAATACTCGGATCCCGTGGGTCCTCACCTTAGGGGTCTGGGGGTCGCCCTGGAGGCTTTGCGGGGGAGACCAGTGGTTGTGGCGGGTGACTTCAATGCGCGTTCTCCTTTATGGTACGACAGACCGGGTACTGATCGCGTGGGGAGTGGGGGCCCGGTGGCGGATTTTATATCTTCTCGCGGGCTCACTCTCCTTAATTGCGCTGGGCAACCTGCTACGTTTGCAGGACCGATGGGAGAGAGTTGCATTGATTTGACCCTCTGCACGGAATCACTTGTCTCAACGCTCTCTAATTGGAGAGTTCTGAGTGGGGCCATCTCGTGCCACCACAGACTGATCACCTGGTCGGTCGGTGGCCAGTTCGATGTGGACCCGGTCGGGCTGTGGAGCTTTCGGGGGGGCAAAGTTAATTGGGAGCTCTTTGGTTTCACTTTGAAAGAGGAATTGATTGAATATGAAGACTGGATGAATGACGGTGCTGAATTAGCTGGGGAACGGTTCAATGATGCTGTGGTCAATACAGCTTCAATGGTGTTGGGGAGATGCAGGCCTGGGGGAGGTCGTGCCGCCTATTGGTGGACACCAGAACTCACGGTCTTGAAGAGGCAGTTCAAGGCTGCCGAACGTGCTTTTGGCCCTGTTAGAAGGGGTGACATTCCACGGGACTCTTACTACGGAGCACTCCTAATGGAAAGGCTTCGTAGAACTAGAGGCTCCTACCATACAGCTATGAGGCGAGCAAAGTCTTCAGCTTGGAAGGAGTGGATCACCGAGATAGGAAATTCTGACCCCTGGTCTGTGAGTCGTACGGCGACTAAGACCAGGAGATCTGCGGATCATTATCTTACCAGCATTGTGGCTGGCGGTAATGAAACTACGTGCATTGACGACACGTTGAGGGCCTTGTTAAATGGTTTGGTGCCTCTTGACTCACGGTCGAGAGATTCACCTCATCATAGTCAGTTGCGGATCCTGTCTCGTCACCCTCCGACTGGTAACATGGGTGAGGTTTTGCCAGCTACCGAGTCGGAATTGGGGATAATCGTCAAGAATTTAGGACCCAGAAAGGCTCCTGGCATTGACAGGATCAATGGTGCGGTAGTGAAGAATGTTTGGAAATTCTGTCCGGCGGAGTTTTTAGGACTGATGAATCTGTGTTTGCGGGAGGGGGTCTTTCCCAAAGTATGGAAGAAGGGTTTGCTCAAGATAATCCCTAAGGGCAATGATAAGCCACTGTCCGACCTCAAAGCGTACAGGCCGATTACGCTGCTGCCTTCCTTTGGCAAGGTCCTTGAGATCTTGGTGAGGAACCGGCTGGGGGCGGCCTTGTCGCCCGGTAGCTCTCGACAATTCGGCTTTAGTCGGGGATTATCTACCGAGCATGCTATTACTGAATGTATCCGCTGGAAGGATAATTGTAAGGAAAAATATGTTCTCGGAGTCTTTCTGGACATAGCTGGGGCTTTCGACAATGCTTGGTGGCCACTCATACTGGCCAAGCTGAAGCTACGGGGCTGCCCCGGCTGGTTGCACACCGTTGTGTGCAGCTACTTCAGCTCCCGGTCGGTGGTCATTGCGCATGCGGGACACATCGTGGAAAGAGAAGTTGACATGGGATGTCCGCAGGGCTCGGTCCTAGGACCGTTTCTGTGGAACGTCCTGTTTGATGACCTGCTGAGACTGATTCTTCCTTCGGGCACAACGACGATTGCATACGCGGATGACGCTCTTCTCTTGATAGGCGGAAACTCAAGAGCGCAGATTGAAAGTAAATTTGTTGACTCGATCACCATAATATTAGACTGGGGTAAAAGGAATAGGCTTACCTTCTCGCCGAGCAAGACCTCAGCCATGTGGATGAGGGGGAGACTGAGTCGAGCGAGGAATCCGGTTTTGCGGATGGAGGGGTATCCCGTCAGGGTTTACGACGAAGTCCGCTATCTGGGTGTCTTGCTTGACAGGGATTTCTCCTTTCTGCCCCATGTGAGGTTCTCGGCGGAAAAAGCAGCTGCCTTGTTTATGGCACTACGCAGAATCAGCAGGAGTACATGGGGACTGCGCACGGGTACTGTGAGGGCCATCTATAAGGCTACGTACGTTGCTCGAGTGACGTATGCGGCTGGGGTGTGGTCGCATAGGCTCGACGTGGGATACGTTGCTCTGGCGGTTCTGAGGGGGCAACGCCTTCCTTTACTTGCGGTCACGGGTGCCTATCGGACGGCAGCTAGCGACGGCCTCCCGGTTATCGCTGGTGTTTTGCCTGCCGATCTTGAGGTATTGGACTTTGTTGCCCGGAGGAGGATCAAGACCAATGGGTCTGCAGAACACCTCGGCATATCCGTACAAGCGGAACCCGGGGTGAGAGGATTGAATAGGGCAATCAGCGCCATACGTGATAGGACGATGGAAGTGTGGCAAGAGAGGTGGGATGCGGGGAGGACTGCTAGGAGCGTCTACAGTTTCTTCCCTGTTGTTAGTGAGAGGATGAAAAGAGGATCCCTAGCACTAAGCCACCATGCGGTGCAGTTAGTGACGGGACACGGTGAGCTGAAGGGCAAACTCTTTGAGTTGGGCCTAGCAGCGGATCCGTGGTGTGCTTGTGGCACGGTTGTGCAGAGTGCGGGGCATATCCTGTGGGAGTGCCCTTTGATGACGGATGCGAGGGATGATATGATTATGGGTATGAGTGAGGACACTCCCCGACCCATTTGGTACGGGGAGGTGATGATGAATGGTCGCAATGTGGCTAAATTTGAGGAATTTGTTGGTGTGTGGGTGTCGCGCTGGGGTCTGCTCCGAGGATCGGGCTCATCCCCGGTTTGAGGGGCGCCTCAGCTAGGTACCTAAGTTGGTCAAGTCGTGCGTCGTCGATAGTCGTGAACTCGTCTGTGTTTCGTATCGTCCTTTCTCCTTGGTGGAGGTTTGGGTGGGTTTATTTTATTTGTCCCATGCGGGGAGGTTTGTTTGTTTTGATCCACACAATCGCCGGGTTGTGGCGCCTGGCGCCACGGCATTGGAACCAGTCTTTTTAGTCAAGTCCTCAGGGTCCTTTATTTTTGCTGCCCCTGGCTCGGTCGAATAGTTTTGTAATTAGTCTAAGTTATTATGTAATGTAGCTCATTATTTGTTATCATCCTTGTAGCAGGGATATTGAAGGTGTCATTCCGGACGGTGTTGCTGGGGGGTGCCCTTCTGGCTAACCCTGGGGCCGTCTGAGTAACTTTGGGCTGTAAGTGCGAATAAAAAGGCGCCTAACTGGCGCCTGTGTTATTCGGGTGTGAGGAGGGACCTTCAATATGAAAAATAAAGGGATCTAATGAAGTCATGTTGTTCTCCAGGACCAGGAGAGTTCAAAACATTAGGGCATCAGAAACGAAAATAAAGGATTGGATCTGGTCACAACGAAAAAATATTGTTGATATTTTTGTCTTACCTGAGGTCATAAGAATCACTGGTTAACTTATTCGTGCGATTCGCGTAGCGTGATGAAACAATTTTCACACATTAACAACAGTGCCTCCATTTATGATCATTGTCACTTTGTATGCAACACGAATTTATATCAATGACATGAATACACAGAACGAGATATTATTATCAAGTACTATACCTCTACATACTTGTGTATGTAGGTAACTACTATATAACTTCTAGTAAGCACACAATTGTGTGTATCTTGTAATATGTGTGTGTATATTACGTGTTTTGTCTATTGACTATTGATCAGTGAGAAAGTGTCAACCTAACCTATAGCGTCATACGGTACCCTCGTTCCTCGATGAAAACCATTTTTTCATAATTTTTAGTAAACCCAACACTTTCCTCTACAAAATTAAAAAAAAAAAGTAGTTACTTAAATTTTTTCGCTAACTTATAGAAGACAACATATCTACTACAACTTGAGGGACTCTAAACTAAAAGGCCTGGTGATTATTGAAAATGTTTTTTTTTTTGTTAATAAAAGGATCTGGCCTGCACAGACAAACCCAAATACATTCTTGCACACCTTGCACTAGGCTAAAAGCCTGTATCGCAAAGTGTGGAATACATCGCCAGCGCCGGGGTTTGAACCTGGCACCTCCCGCTTGAGAGACTGCCGCCTCATCCAGCTGCGCCAACCATGTACTTTTGGCAAAAAGGTGATTCTGACATGATTATTAATATTATATTTTCCTGTAGTCCATGAAGATCATCCTCCATCAGGAAGATTCCTCAAAAGGAGGAAGAATTACTTGTTTACCAAAGAATAGCATCGTTTCCGAAGAAACACCCAGAAAATCTAATAAAAGAGAAAGAAGCAGAAACAGAGATAAAAACAATCCTTAACAAAAAATATTAGAATTAGTGCTTATTCAACTATTTGAGAAAAAGTCTATTGGCGTATTAATGAAAAACCATAAAGCGAGACTAAGTTAATTGAACGATAGTAAACAGAGTGTGACTGCTCTAGTTCTTTGACAAAGACAACTGACATGACACAATGGTGTCGCATTTGGCAGATAATTTTTCACGACACTGAATTGTATATCTACCAATGTATCTAGTGTTGATGGTACGAGTAATTGGCAATACCGTATTTCCTAACATGTTGGGTGACAACTTCACGTTACATTGCTTTTTAACTAGAATTCTCTACATCTATTTGCCTAATAACATCTCAAACCAATATTTCAATTAGGTACGTGTGTATTATTTGAACATTTTCAGAGTTACAGAGACTTGCATAACTTAGAACCATTCCCTAGAAAATGTGACTTCGCAATATTATATGTGTGTATACAAAAAACCTGATTAAAACGTGAGAGATAAAAATACCAAGGGCAATGGCAAGGAAAACCCTGAGGGATGGAATCTGTAATCAAGTATTTAGGCGGACTTGCGTCAGACTGTACGATGGAGCAGCATTAAGATTCTGGAAGGACAATTCCCACGTACAGCTCTAGAATTCACCGTGGACCATGAAATCTCAAAGGATCGCCGTCTGCCTGAAAGATGGAAAGATAGCTGGAACTTATTGTCTCAGGAGTGGGGAGCAACCCTCCAGCCGACAACAGATCGACAGATCTTTTTTTGAGACCCCTTAACGTACTTACAAATAAACATTACATTTTTTTACATGAAATAATTAGTACCTATAGCTGACGGATGTTTTCTAATAACAAGTCAAAGATAAATTGGTTGACTGTTAATTGCTCTAACAATACACAAACAACTACGTATGAACCTAATTAATTTGTCTTTGTAATTGATCATCATTCTCATCACGATTATAATCTTTGTTAGTACTTGACGCATTCATCATAGGTATTATTTTGTATGATTTATTTGACTGATTGTACACAAACTTATTCACATCATGTTAGGCATATTTTATACAATTTCTCTTTCGTCAATTCATACTGTATAGTGTATGTAATACATGGATGACTGTGCTTTCTTATTAGAGAAAATATCTAAAAATATGATTGATTTATTGATACTTGCCAAAATTTTATCAGTTGATTTATTTATTTTCATAATTAACACTTATTGTTGATACATGTGTGTATCATTTCTCGAATTTCTCATAGTAAAGTGAAGTTATACCGTAATTTCTTTGGTTGGTAAAAATAGATTCATAGTAAGTATTAGCATAATGATCAATTTGAACTAGAATTTGCGTGTCAAAAGTCAATTACTCCCGATTTATCATGTCTAATAAATTTGGACAGATTTTCAATTGCCAAAACAATAAATAGAAATATGTACGTAGGTACATAATATTTATTAATTGTTTCAGCGCAAGAGCACAAACAGTTTTTACACCACATATCGACAATTAAACAATTTACAGAAAACAAACCAGAGAAGGCTCGACATTACGTAATGTACAATATACTCGTATTTTGTAAAGATGCTGTAATATAACAATTATTGTACCTACTACTCCTGCTAGCATAGAAGATTCGATCGTATATTGCGATAGTTCAGACATACTGTACAGACGACGAATTTTGATAGGATAACAAATATAAAGAGATCCTATGACTGAAAGAAGGTGTGCTATGAAAAGTCAGAGGAAATAATCTGGATAAATCATGTCAAGCATATTATAAAACGGAAGTATATTTAGTAAGTCATGAAGGTAGGTTACAAAACTGTTAACCGAACTGACTAACACTGTCTGGAAGATATTACTGTTTTTCTAGAACGTTATTCATGTCGACACCTTCGATCGAAGAGACCTTACTTCGAAGCCCGTTGACTATCTCACGTTCTCAGGTGGAACGAAAAAGTGGTCTCAGTAGTAAATATCTACCCAAAATTTTTACAATTTATTATATGGACACGTGGGTCGACGTTCGTAACATAATGATTACAGAATGACCCACAACTGTGATCAACCGATCATTTCTATCTCAGTCTACCTCAGTATATTGTTATAATAATTTTGAAAGATTTTATTGTTGTCGCATACAATAGACCGACTGTCCATTTCTATATTTGGAACATACTGTATCTATGATAAAATACATCATCCTATACAACCATAGTTACTTCATAAATAAAATAAATTATATTGTATGAAAGGCACAGATGTGTCTCTAGGAAGATGTAATAAAACTGCTAAGGCGAAGCGTACTGTTTTACATAATAAAAATATTAAATGCTTTTCTTTAGATCTATTTCTTATTTTGTTTCTGTGCGACGTGCGTGACACCTTCAAGTTTTAGGTTGTACTTATTCTTAACGACGTAGTTTTTGTACATAAAAGAATCTCGTCGTTGCAAATTTCCAGCTAACGTAACGTAATATGCACGTCATCTTTGAGGTTAAAACACGTCATACGAAAACATTGATTTCAGAAATAAAAAGCTTTACAATACTCTGTGTTCAGTTTAGCTAATTTTCTAGATAGATCTACCGTGCAAACGGAGAAAGTGCTATAGAATTTAACGCCCCTTTCCTAATACAACAGATATAGTGGAAACAAAAAGAAAGAAGAAGGAGATTTCAGGATTTAACGGGTCCTATCTTCGCTATTCCTCACCAAAGAGTTGGTGAAATCGAGTATTATGTAATTTCCCGAAATACGAAGTAGGTAATATAGTCATGTTAATATGGAAAACTATATAAACATTTAAGTTTTTTTTATACTTATAAATTTAAAAGGGCGTTTGAAACTCTGACATCGCTTCTGATGAACAAGCAACTATAGAAGAGAATAATGCGTCAGATTAACAATTAAATTATCGTTTTGCAGTGGATATTCCTAACTGGGTATAATATATTACACATGTACATATAGAGTCATCATATTATTTTATTATTAATGATATCAAAATAAACTTTCATCAATGATTTGATTGTGGAACAATGACTTAATTGTCGTTCATTCATAGAAAAATTCCATTTCATTATCTGTGGATATTATTTTCTTCGTGAAAGCTGGGTGTGGAGATTATTAATAACGCATACAAACATTTCACAATACTGTTTTCTCCTGCAACAATGGATTCTATTAATAGTGTTTTATTAAGAGACAAAGAAAGATTTGTTTTTGGTGATATAGAAGAACAAATACTCTTACGAAAATATTGCATATTACTACTACTTTTACTTTGCTCTTCATGGTCCTCAAACGGATATATAGGAATGTCACAAAAATATAGATTCTATACGCCTAGTGCGTGTCCTATGTCCGTGCACATCTCCTACCACGTTGTTTTTTTTCACGTCATACTTTGGAACGATAGGTTCTTGTAGGATTCGAGAAGCCCATCGGGTTGTATATTTACATTCAAGAATTGATCAACGTTTTTTCATTATTTAACCTCTATGTTTTAACTTATGGTACGTCTGCCCTTTATGATATTCATTATGATGCCACATGCTCACCGACGCTCGTGTGAATGAGTACAAAGACGTGCGGACGGGGTGATTGTCTCGGATTGTATACGTAATCGACGGTTAACGTCTTTTTACTCATTCACACAAAAACTTGGAGGGTCGGTGAGCATGTGGATGAAGCATTATGCAAGTTCATTATTTATTTAATGGTAAAAGTAGACTTCCAGCATGTACAGTCGGTCAAAATTTTTAATATTGTTTATTTTTTTGTGCCTTGAATTTAGATCAAATCGGTCTAATATCAAGTTTTTTTTTAACTTTCTGACACATGAGGATAACAAAATTCAATACATAGATACTTCCAGTCGTCATCAACTATCACTAAAGCAGACGTAGAAGCTAAGATTTCAATTTCTACAGCACATCCTTTGCTTCCATCACTTATGTAATTTCTCGTGCATGAAAACAGACAATAGATAATCACGATTCTGCAAGCTTATATAGGAATAATAAAATGTATAATGAAAAAGAAACACGAATAATATTTATGTTAGCAATAAACTACATTTTGCTTCCTGTACTGAGCTACTTTGTGTTTTTTAGTAAACGATTAAGATAAAAATGTGCCAACATTTTCTTATCACAATATGTAGTTTAATGAAACTGGTTTATTTCATTCAGTGCAACATTAACACATCGTTGTCTCCTTATCATTATAATGTTTTGTAATCATGACACAAAGCTTAAATTTATTTCGATACAATGTAAACCTACCTTCACAATTATCTGCATTTACAACTGATAATTTTTCTGTTAGTACTTTTTTCTTATCTATAAATATTTTAGTTTTAAGACTATGCATACCGACATTTCAAAAATTTCTAAAAACGGGAGACCTTCTATCTCGACAACTGTTACAAAATATGCTTTGGAATAGGGTAGATGCATTGAACCTTTATCTAGGGAATAACCGTAAAAGATTTTTTATATCTTGTATAGATTTCTCAAAAAACATTTTTAGAAACGCCTCTGATCTTTTTTCCGAAAGACGCGTAAATTTTTTGGACCGAATTTTTTGGAAAATTGGACCGAATTTCGAAATCGTTTGAATATTGTTACTAAGCTACACGAGGCTACACGTTCCTTTACTAACATAAGGACGCGAAAGACTTTTCAATCAGTATTTTTGTACAGAGCCAATACGATTATTACATACGATTTTTTTAAGGAATAGATCGAATCTTGACGTCAATAAAATATGAGCAAGAAAAAACAGAAAAGTCAAAAATGAAAACTCTCAAAGAGTCCTAAATCTGATTGCACTGCTGAAGAAGAAGAAAAATTAAAGAGTAGTGAAGACAATGATTTCTATGTAGGTGGCTGGTTGTAGATTAATTCTTTAGGTAAAACTCGACTTTTGGGCATATGTAGACACTGTAGATAGGTATGTAAGTCACTGATGAATACAAATAATAGGTAGGTACATACCTATTATGTTCCAATACAATGTATCTTTGATACGCCTCTGATAAAATTTATTGCTTCATTATTGTTGAATAAAAAAACATTTTTACTATCTTTGGAGCTAATTAGGTAGGTGGTTCTACAATACATCAGACGGATGTTGTAGTATATTCTAATACCACGATTTTATGATATAATTAAATTTTTAATTCAATACGTTCAAAAAAAGAACAAAAAATATATTTTATGACTTATTTGCTTTGTACAATAAACTGATTTTTGATCCGATGTTGAAAAATATTTTATAGAGGATTTAGTAATAAAACACACAAGTCATGTGAATTTGGGAGGAACCTCTGTGTTTTCTATTTTTTTTGACATTTTTATTGCCATTAAACATTCTTATAACGAGATAAAAAGAATTGAAAGCTAGAATATGTGTTTTTCCACCAACTATTCATCTGCCGGAATATTGAACTCGTAGAAGCTATGAGGCAATTCCAGAAATAAGAATCTAGCCACGAAAATCAAAGGCACCTACACACAGTCACAAAAGAGTATATAATTATAATATTTCTGTGGTCACAGATGAGCAAGAAAACCAGCGACTGAACAAAACCCAAAGATCAGAACTCGTAGAACTTAAGAACGATTGGAAAGTGACAGACGAATAGGCAATAAGTAAAAGATTTATTTATTTTATTAAGGTATTTATTTATTTATATATTTACACTTTTGGTGAACAAGATACAGACATATATAAACATTAAAATAAAATTATAATATTTGTTCACTAGGGCGAGCTTATCGCAGTACTGCGATCTCTGCGGGCTAACCCCAGATAAGATTAATATTTTTTTACGTACAATTCTTTTCTTACATCATGATGGACAGTTTTGCACCCACAATCACATAAAAGCACTTATGTAGTATGTAACAATGTATCCAAATATTTGATAGTATAGACGATAGGTATGTCGTATACAATCACATTTGGTTACTTATATGACTTTATTATTTCGTCAATAATAGTTTGGCTTCCTATTGAGTTCATTTGGAAATTAATGACCGTGAAATTTAATTGAGTTTTATTGTACGTTATTCTGTACCACAATAATAACACAACGTTAGCCAAATACATTTTTATTGGTTTCCTATTATTAAAAGTTTAAACATTTTTCCCTTCGTACCAAAACTAGCTATGACTTTATAAAAACGCAATGTCCCATAATACTAATTAAGTATTAAAAATACACCAGGTAAAAATTACCTACTCTTTGTACTACAATACAGTGGTCAACAATGTATGTTTTTTAAATACACCCACTGAACTAACCAATATTGAAGGTCCCTCCTCACATCCGAATAACACAGCCAGTTAGGCGCCTTTTTATTCGCACTTTCAGCCCAAAGTTACTCAGACAGCCCCAGGGTTGGCCGGAAGGGCACCCCCCCCCCCCAGCAACACCGTCACCTTCAATATCTCTGCTACAAGGAGGATAACAAATAATCAGCTACATGAACTAACCAATACCAACTCTACAACTTTCACAGGATTTTATAGCCTCCTGGTTGCAGAAGACATTCAAAGTTGAAGTGGATTGGTCTTACCCTGAGGCGAAACGAGCGAAATATTCGGAAACAAGCGATGGACTGGAACTCCATAAGAAGGCGTCGACGAGGTCGCCCAAATTCCTACTACTTGCTACGCTCCATGCTTGCGACGTTGAAGGAGGGAGAGTTAGACGGATGTGAAAACCATGCTCCAGAACAAAGACGAATGGAGAGAGGTCGATGCCGCCTTATGCTCACTCAGGAGTCGATACGCTCTTCTGAAAGGGTTTTTATGTTTATAAAAAGTTGGCAATTCCTGTATGAAAATAGTTAGGTATGTCATAAATATACAATTTATTATTGGCCTGTAATTAACATTTTGTCTGCATACAATCATAGGTATACTTTATCCTATTCAGCCGTTGATTAAAAAATCTGATTACCCGGTGTTTGTTTGGTTAATACTGTGTAATAAAAAGTGCCTATACTTATTAGTAGGTATTAAGTTCTATTTACCTGAAATTAATTACAGTCTGTTGATAAACGGAATTGTTTTGGTATGTAATGTGGTATTAGGTAGTTGATGTTAATCTCTCATTTTAAAATATGCTGATTGTAAAAATGTGTTGATTTTATCAGACGCAGGACACCGTAATTACGAATTACATATTATTAAAATTCCTCAAATTTTGGGGTAACTAGGGAAAAGTGAATTAATTTTATTCATCAGAAGATGCACAAAGTGTTGTTGTATATGCCTATACAACTCTCTCATCGCAGCCTAAAATACAAGAGACCTACATAAAAATATTATCCCATTAAGTTTATCAATGTGACTCACCACCCATTCTGTCTTGTACGTCTTTTCATTTTTGAATCGGTAAGTATAGAGATTTGAATCTAGATCATTCGGTTTGAATGTCTGCGCTTCGTTCGACGAAAATAGGATGACTGAATTCATACTGGGAGTTTTAATCCCCTAAATCTTGGTCGGTTGAATACGTAATAGTGCGTAAAGCAAGGTCCAGATTCAAAACACAATAGACTACTGTTTTTATACCCACCCAGTACCGACTACTGCATAGGAATTATTTATACTACTAGGTATACGCAAGAGTATCGGGTGTCTATAATAAAGATTTCCCTTTGTGTTTTGTATGTAGGTATATGGGACAATATATTATAATATACTGAGATGGATTCGTATTTATAAGTAATTCTATAGTATTCATGTCAAACAAACAATGAAGATGAAGAAATGATATACAGTATCAATAATACATATTGATTCTTATCTGGAACAGTGGGAAATAAATACTTATTTAATACTATAAAGTATCTAGTAGTTAATAATACTAGTAATCTTTAGGGCCCGCTTGCGGCGCTCTGTAAAATTAAAATTGCTAATGATGCAAAAATCGCAAGACGCATTTGGGTTTAGTTGTAAGAGATAGCATTATCATGATAAAACTCCTAGTTTCTTATTCCTTGATTTCTATCATGTTCCATCAGTAGTTTGTTCATAAGAATTAAAAATATATTAAATAAAACATAGAAAATACCAAATAAAAACAAATACTTAGCAGATACGTAAAGGATGTTTTATTGCTCAGTCATATCCATAAACATAATATCCGTCAATATTAGGAATACTTTTATGAATCGTCACTCTCAATTTTGGTTGTTCAAATTTATCGGAAGTTCACTTTATTTTATTTTTGGAACATTAAAAATTTATTATAAAAATATTTTTGGGATATAACTAAATTTAGAACATACCTAAATCTGCATCCTCTCCAAGGGAGTTCACGTAATGCTGCATTGTGTGAATATAAATACCTTGTGGCTTTGTTGAAGAAAAAACTGTAATTCATTTTTAAATAAAATAATATGTAATAATTTTAAACAAATATCTCAATTTTTTAAGTTATCATACAAAATGATCTAGGTACTTACTTCCATTTGTAAATGTTCATACCGAATTTAAAATGGAACAGCGGGTCTCAAGGCATTAAGTTTAAAACTGCAAATGGAGAGTTGAGAGTTGCATCAAGATAAAAATTATTCAAAAAACATACAAAAACACCCAAGGTAGAAAATTGCATAGTCGAGCATGTGACAATGTTAATAGCGGCTATGAAAAAAAATCTTGTGCTTTGAAAATACAAGTATCAGCAATAATACAAAAGATTTTATTTCATATGTAATGGAGAATATAAACAGATGTTTTGTATGTAATATTATTCCGTTTTTGTGTGAGATTTCGCGGTGGAATCGTTAGAATAAAGATGAATGGATGATGGATCGAATATTAATATATCAAATTTCACAAACGATACATTCTTAATTAAGTAGCTATTTTTTAGAACTTTTGAATCATCCATTGTGCACTTTACCAAGTTTTTCATTATCCCAGTAGAGGAAACGTATATGTGTCCACAAAAACTTGAAGACGTAAGGCGATTTAAACGTAAAAACATATAGGTGATTCCTAAGAATTTTCTTAAGAAATTGCATTACAAATTACAGTGGTCCTGACATATTATATTATATTATTTTTAATTATTTTTATTTTATATTATTATCATATTATATTATTTTTAATTATTTGGTATAATGGATTGTTTTATTGTTATTAATTATTGAAAATACTCTAGTATATTACATCGTTTGATTTGTTTAGATTTTTATATTTTTGATGTTTTAAAACAACTGTCAGGACCCGCTTCACGTAATTTCCGAAATTATTTATTTTTAAGCCTATATTTGTGGAAAATTAGGTAGTTTTATATGGATGAATCCAGAGTTTTGGTATTGATTTTTTTTTAGATTGTGCAGAATATGTTGTTAGTGATTGTTGTTTTGTATTTTCTGTTGAAGGCCTCGGCCGTATATGAATGAATAAATAAATAAATAAATATCAATGGAAAGGATTCCAATACATTGAATACAAAATGGTGGCAAAAGTGCCAACTTGCTCCCAATTTTCCTACTCCCAAGTAGCCTTAAAAAGGTTTAATTTAGTCATATAAATAATAAATCTCCCAAGAAAAATTTAGTATTAGTAATCAATGTAGATACTAATCAGTACAACTTTTTTCAGAGTTGCGAAGTTTTTAGCAGTCCTCGTACTCGTAAGTTGACTGTAAAGTTCTCTAAACCTCGTATGTAGACTAAAATAGTACTTATTACTATATGAGTTGTGAATACTTACATTTCAGTATACTTTTTTTATATTCGTTTGGTATTATATTTATTGTATAATAATTGGTATGAGTAGCTAGTTAATTAACTTTATTAATATTGACTATACAAAAAACATTTTTGATCGGAATCGAGGCATTGTCAAAGCAAATTGTCAAATTGATATAATACAAACAAGTTTGTATTATGGTACCTCGGAGATTAATATTAAATTGTATCATAATACTTTTGTGATTGGTTGATTGATATTTCATTAAAAAGTTGTTGACAATATTTAAACAATGTTTTAATACATAATTTTTATAAAATTAATTTCAATAAATTTATGTATAAATCA
Organism: Ceraclea dissimilis; assembly: GCA_963576895.1. Lineage (NCBI taxonomy): Eukaryota > Metazoa > Arthropoda > Insecta > Trichoptera > Leptoceridae > Ceraclea > Ceraclea dissimilis. The sequence continues at coordinate 10,938,514 of OY756369.1, forward strand.
ATCAACAAAGTGTTGACTTTACTTCATAAACAATATTTACATATCATTTTACTGGTGGGAGTAAATTGAGTATGGAATTGTGTATTAGGGAATAATAGGTACCAACTAGGACTCTTTCACTGCACATTGTGTTTATGATAATGATGTGAGAACTTCTCTTTCATCCCCTTTTCCTTGTTCCTTCTCTTGTGTTAGATCCGAGGATCTGTTTGTTTCACAGAGGTCTCCTGGGACAGGTGAACTCCAGCTATCTCGCCACTTCTTTGCCGGTCTTCCTGGTTGGCGGTTGCCTTCTGGAATGATATTAGCCACCGTGTGGAAGTCAATAATTATCCATTCTCTCTATTATTCCTTTTTCGATCTGTCTATTTATTGGGTCACTAGAAAGTGCCTCGCGAGTTCTATGTCGTTCGAATAGAAATACTAAACGCGCGTCTCATAGATATACTATTATTATAGATAATAATAGACAAAAGTTACATTTGTTAGATTCAATGAATTTTAGTGATTTGTTAATTTAGACATGTTCTGTCTTTATTAAGGAGTGTAGCGTATATAGATACTGTAGTTCTAATCTAGATATTCTAGTTTCGGATGAGATAATCACTAGGGATGATTCTGATTAGTCCCCATCATCATTGTGTATGAAGTATGAGTTTACAACCTCCCATCTACTCCTCACCACAGCACAAGCACTTATTATTTATTTATTATTAAATAATATTGGGTGGTCATAATATTAGAATCGACTTACAGCCGAGAGCGATTTGTTCCCTCCCCGCGAGAAACTGGCGCGGACTGACAAAGTTTCTATCACTATTACCTTATTATACTAACTTAACTTATTAATTAACTATTAAACTTAACTAATCCAGTTTGATTTGAGATATACCTAAATCATTTTAGGTATGGAATCGGAATTTATCTGCAATGCACAGACGGAAATACATTCCTTTGACTGATGTATGAGGTTGATGGAAGATGGTCTTAACGTGGAAACCAGGACCTACTACCAGGAGTAGTAAGACCTCCACTACGATGTCAAGAGTGTTGGTATCGAGAGTTTCATCCAGGAGTAAACGGGAGTGGGTTGAAAAGAAGAAGATGTATAAAGATAACTTAAATACTGTCTTTGCTCTCTAAATTGTACAATGTAGTATTCTAGATTACGATATAGTATGTAGTACTACGTAACTGTAAGATCCTTGTTTCTGTAATATAGTGTCTGGAATCTACAGCGTAATAGTGTGTAGATCCATACAGTGAGAGTCTCCAAGAGACGATAAGACTATTCAGAATAGTTTCGGGAGGGGTTTGTTGAGGGGAAGCCTTTCCAGGAAACCGTGAGCTCTCTCTTTGAAAAAAAAAATGCGTGAAAACATGATATAGGACTGTATAACTGAAGGTTCTGAATTATCCAGGAGTGGACGTGGGTTAACTCTTAATTGGGACAACAAAAGAACTATAGGAAGACCACAAAAAGGTGGACAGATGACATTGTTCAGCTTACGGGTCATGGCAGCAGATAGCCCGGGATACAAAACATTGGAAAAGTTCTCCTATCCAAAATTTTATAGAGATGTCCGTATCTGATGATAAAATAATAATCACATTGTTTAAAAAAATGTAGATTAAACATTAAGTAGAATTGAGTAGTAGGTATTAGTATAGTATGGAGTACTACAGGTTGTTATTATAACGTAGGTAAATAGTATTAGTAGTAACAAGGCGCACGTGTGGTCCCCCATTACTCTCACAACACAAACAACACTTGCAAGGAGATTCGTATTAAGGTAACGTAAGATCCTGAGAATCAAAGTAGCAGGAACAGTGATTTTCATGAAAAAAAAAAACATTTGCACTCCTCACAAAAAGCGTATTTTTATGTCTTTCGTGAATTTATGTAAATGTAGAAGTACCTAGTGAGAAATTTCTTGCAATAAGTCCTCCCATTGAACATATTTCTGTCACCTTTCATGTCTGTAATTTTTGTTTTGTATTTTCTGGCTAATAAATATTTATTAAGGCATCAATTAAGCAGGTAAGTACCTACTTTGTGGAAAACTAGCTAGGAATTTCGTTTTCATCACAAGTTTTGCAACAATATTATGCTGAATTTCAAATTCTTACATTGCAACATCAGGCCTAGTCCAAAATTTTATAATACTCTAAAAATTCTCTCTAAAACATTGTTCTTTATATTACACTTCTGCAATGTGTTATTTTGAGTCACTGTTATTTAATGTCTCCTCTAATCCTTATAAGACTTGAAGTAAGACGAAACCATCAAACATTGTACCTTATTCTTTCAGAAAAAGGGCTCATCGTAGCGGTGGTTGTACATTGGGAGTTGTGAGTAATGATTTTATTAAGGCCCGCATCGTGACAAGGTAATTGGTCCACGGCCGCTCCAGTGAGAGAAGAAACTAATTCGTGAAGGATTCGGCCGGTGGGGCATCGCGGCCACCCAGACGAAGGATACTTTTTGGTTACGCCTAAGGGTTTTATTTACACGGTATTTTGGTAATGTCTGGAACGCGATGTTTTTTTATTTTTGTTTAGTGGTTGATCATTTGTCTTTTTTTTATTTTTTGTTTTGTGTAGGTACCAAAAATAGTCAGTAAACAAGAAGTTATCTCAACAGCAAACATATATTCTGACTTTCAAAATGATCTAACAGTCACTTTTTTTTAATATATTTAGTTGTATAGAAATAAGTCCAAATACATCTCTGTACACTTCACAGAAAGCTTGAAAAGCTTGTATCGTGAAGCTGAGTAAGTCAGCATTGGGAATCAAACCGGCACCCACGGGATCCACTATCGAGCGCGTTACCAACCAAGCTACCAACCAGGCTACCATGTATCTCCAGATTTCAGATGGATTACCAGGCTTATTATTTACTCGAATAAATCGAGGTATTCGACGAATACATACCTAATAAATACACCAAGGAAGTGAAATTATCATTCGTGTACTTATTCAATTCCCAATACTATTTTAACAGAGAAAAAACAAGAGCAAATTACACGCTTTATTGTATCTACCTAGCAATAATTGCTATTAACTGAGCCTTGTTATTATAGGAAACATACCTCCCATAATATTATTATGTATACATGTAATTCTTCGTACAATTATTGTATTGATATAAGCGAAGCCTGCGATAGTAGAGTACAAGCCTACATCCTCGAATTCCATCACCACCACGAGTGGTGACGTCACCTTGTATCGGTGAAAACACCTTGTCTCGGTGACAAACACATGAACTACGGAATATTTTTTTCCTTACAATTTAGATGGCGTAATCATCGTCAAATGTCAGTTGGGCCCGGCCTTCATGCACAATATGGCGACGGCCTCGATATAAGTAAATAAATGAGACTGAAATAGGCCCACAATAATTTGACTAATTCAGGGATGAGAAAAATTGGTTTAATATCGGTGAAATCGAAAACATAATTAATATACTTACTTACTTTACGTGTCCGGGTGGGTCATACCCTGCCACTCCAATATGCGGCGACATACATCGCCTTGTTACACTCCCTAGAATGAGGTCCACAACATAATACAAACAATTTGGCCTATGTTTTCATCAGCAACTTGAAACTCCCTAAAATTATTGTTTCTCCTATATTCTCTACCAAGGATATCAGAGGTGATAACTCCGCGTACTCAAAAATTACAAATCATATCAATAAGTCATACAAAACACTCATAATTTTTTGAGCTGAACAACTTGTCATAATGAAATCTGTTGTTAGAGACATTGAAGATTGGAGGCTTAGATAGGGAGAACGGAAGCCTTCCGGAGAAAAAAACTATTAGGAGAGGTGAAACAAAGAATAAACATGAACTTAGAAGAAGAAAATCTTGACACATCTCGCTCCATAACGGTCAAAGACACGATGCACAAAATACATAGAATCTTTTAAACTTCTGGTGAACCATCGTTTGTTCTCCTCTGATTCAACATCTTATCAATTTGATGAGTTTATTATTATTTCGGTTTGTCAAATATACCTAGTTAGAGTTACAAAAATAATTATGTGTAGGTATACAGTGATCATCCTGTCTATTTGAAAATAATAATGACATCTCCTCAACAAGAATGGTATTATATGATAGAATATAATAAACATAATCACCATGGTCAAGTTGAACAAAGTAATGTTGACTCAAGGAATAATTGACGTTGTGGTCTGATTATAACCATACTGTAGTAAAATAATTATATACCTGATGGACGAATAAATCAATTTATAAAGTAATTTATATCATTGTTAGGGGTTCCATTGTTGCAGGTATTGTTGATGAAATAATCCAAATTATGGGTATATTTTTAAAATACTCGTACATAGGATACAATTTTGGTTCAATTTCAGTACAGTTCAGTTTTGTTGATGTTCAGATAAAGGGTCACAGCATGAGCTCTGGTTTTTGTAAAGTGCGTAGAAAATAAATAATTTCATAGTGTTTGTTTTTACTTACTAATTTCCCAGTCCTTTTTCACGAGTCCGCCATACAATGAAAGCCCCAAATTTTGACTGCCACAACCTCTTTCCAGCTGCCTTCCCATGCCATTATAAACCGACGACAAATAAGCAAATATATGGGACTAAAGAGTTCACAATCTCGCAACCTATTCACGTCTAGTAGTTATGTAGGTATATTCTAGTATCATTTTATATCATCTACAATCCAAAAACTGAACAAATACAACGTTTTGTATAACCTTTACAACTAAAAGATGTGCTTCTGAAAATTTTTGTGTTTTAAAATAATTTTGTAACATGTGTACTACACGTGTTTTTGAATTAATTATAATGAAACGTGCACGGTTAATAAAATCAACTCCATTCATTTCAATGAAAGCACGTAACATTTCACAAAGTCATCGTATGACAAGCACAAGTGCTTTTCCATTCCCGTGTCTCATCCGGAGACGATTTCAGATACAGAAACAACACTAACAACATTACTTCAGCGTGTATGGATGTGTAGTGGGAACATTCAACAGGTTCGCATTGTAACACAAACAGTTTCATACAAACTTTCACCAACTTCATATTAAACGTCAATTATACTTGATACCTATGAATTCCATAATTGCTTCTTGATGTTGGATTAAAAGGATATTAGTGGTTAGTTCGCTGCATTGAATGTGTCACCATGGCTTGCAGAGCGTTCGGTGAAATTCGATGATTACCTACTATGCACCAACTCCGGATAAGAGAGAGTAGTGATGGATTTTGATATCAGCTATATCCATCATAGGGAGCTGAAATCGAGTTGTTTACTTTTTGAACAAAGTCAGGTAAAAGAGGGAATCATCTTTCTTTATTATACAGTACAGATTTTATGCTGTATTTGCAATTCATCAGAGACGCTCTATTTTTCTAATAAAAATCTAAATAAAAAATCTAATAAAAAATCAATCCGGGTGATCCTTAGTGCTTAACATGTTAATATCCCTACCAATACCAATAATACGAATAATTTATGGTGTTTTCCAGTCGCTTTATAGGTATCTTTATCTTTCATACTTTCTTTAATATTTCCAGTTTTTGTTCTTTCCAATTTTACCTATACCTACTTATGTTTTTACTGATGCGGAGTCTCATTATATATCCCTCATAAGTTCAATGAAATTATTTCATGATTTTCATATTGAGTACCTAAAAACACATAAAACTGAGGATTGTCGTGTGCGGTTCTGTTCATTGGTCGATCGATACTCAAGAGATACGAAACAAATGTCCACACGCGGTGTCTCTTAAATGTTTCCCCATACCCCATTTCGCATTGTCGGTCGGGCTCAGAAAGTAGTAGTAGACTCGGTAGCTTTTGTATCGGATTTCACTAACAGATGCCGATTACTACTAAACAAGTATAATAATAATATAAAAACAATAATATTATTACGTATTGAATGAGGAAAAGATTGTATCAAACTTTTATCCTATCGCGATGGTGAATCTTCCACGAGATATTGGCGTGTCCATTGCAAAGACATTCGAGATACATGAATGTGAAGGTCTCTTTGTATTTTGTTATTCAACATTTCTTCTTGCAGAAAAGAAGTCTTGTTTAAAGAGACAGTTCTCATTAACTACGTGTATTTTATATTATTGTCCATTCCATTCAACAACCTCATACCATTGTACAATGATTAAACAAATTTGTTTGTTTATAAATTACCTATACACTTCTTTCTTCTACGATAATCAATGGACCCTTTTAAAAATTTTCTAGCTCACTATTGCCTGAAGTGAGTGTTAAATTATCATTACATTCATTACATATAAGTAGTACCTAATTACTTCACTTATGTGTATAAAACCAAATATTTTGCTGTAGGCTTTTCTCTCTCCCTCTTTCACTCGTTGAATCCAGTGTAATTATTTTAGAAAACATTATATTCATTAAAATTAGCAACTCCTTCCTATTAAGCCTAACATGAGTTTATTGAAAGCTTACATTATTACATAATAATATTACAAAGAAGCATTATTATGCTTGTTTTTCTTCTGAGCCAACTTAGGCTAGCGTAAGACCTGCTTCAAAGTTTTTAAAAAAATCTGAGGCAGCACAATTTTCTAAGGGACAAAATAAAGACTAAGCAATCTTAGACACACTAAGGGTTGCTACCATCTTGTAATGCTAACAGCTAAAGGAACGATAGTACGTTCCGTATGTATTTACATACAGAAAATAAAAGCTTGTTAAAACTGAACATTCGTGTTCTTGAGTTAGAACAATTTTAATAACAAGCCATAGATTAAATTTACTGTTTAATTGAATAATAGAGACGGCATTGTACTTACAGATTCCTATCACGGTTAATTAAAAATATTTTAAATCAATTAAATGTTAAGCTGATTATCACTCACACACGAGTCACTGTGTGACTGTTGAGAATGATCAAACAATACACGTGATTTCTATCTATTCTATATGAATTATATCAATGATCAACTTCAAACAATGTATGGAGTATTGTTCTTATACCAACATATTCGTATCAATGACATATTCTCTTATAAGACTACCTACTTACTTAACAACTGTTTTTGCTTTTTGGTGAAAATGTGTTCGACAAATTTTCTGAACGATTGACAATACAATGATATTAATTTCGTTTGAGGTTTTTTTCTTGATACTTGAAGACAATAGAACAAAGCGTACTGGTATACCTATTATATAAAAAAACTCGCTTTGAAATAATCAAATACTTATGGAAATAGAAAGGTACCTACTCAGTTTTTTTTTTGCTGCAAATATCTATATATCGTTTATTTTTATTTCTTTTTCAAAATGCACCCACTTCCACTTCAATAAAAATAAAATAAAATTCCTACGGTGCATACAGAATGATATGTTTTGCCTACCGGGTATACAATGTTGCAGTTAATTTTTTTATTCATCAGGACGGTGTGTATTGTGTGGAAAGCAGGAGAAAAACAGGAGAGACAAGTTTCCAAATTTATTCACAATTTATTTATGCAGTTATGATTCTTTGTCAAGGATGATTAATTATTAATATTTTTTTATCCTTGGATAAGGACACGGAAGGGATGTAATTTAAGGGTGGGGTTTTTCGGGGGGCTCCCTTAAGGCTAACTCTGGGCCCACCCCTTAATAAGATTTGCCTAGAAATGCGGGTAAAGAGGTCGCTATTAATGTGCCTGACCTAGCCGGGGATGTGGAGGACCTTTATGTCTCACAAATTGATAATAAAACGATGCAATGGTTGGTTTATATCGCCTACTACTCTAATATAATTCATTCGGTTATTGACAAAGGTGAGAATTTTATTTACTACAAAATAATGTCACAATAGTCAGATACAAGACATGTGGGATTAGAACTCAATAATATACAATTCCTTTTGATATCCTGTGTTACTCTAGCCCCAGTTATTGTGTAGTAGTGTTATAGTTAGGGATTTAAGTAGCTAATCCTGTAATTCAAAACATTATTCTATTATCTGTAAACATTTTGATCTGAGCTGTGTATGATGATCACATAAATATTTGATGCTGTCGTTGGATTAGGTAATAATAAACCTATATTATACAATCTAGTATTTTATCTGTGGTGCAACATAACAAACTAGTCTCTGATCTCAGATATTGTTAAAGGATGTCAAGCAAATAAAGCTGTCTTCTCACTTCCTAGATAGCCTGATGGCTATTAAAATTAGCCTGTGTAGTAAAATCAGCCGGATGCGGCAGACAGGGATGCTTTCGCCATAGTGATCGCCAACGTCGGGGGGACCCGATAGGGCACGAAGAGAAGAAAGAAGTAAAATTAGCAGAAAAGCCGACATTCGAAAAAGTTTAGAAATAATTAGGAACGTGTAATTTACGAAGGATTGGAATGTTACCCATACTCTTACTATGTTGACTCGTAATTATTCCATACATAGAAAATACCTGCCTTATAGGTACTTATACAGGAAAGACGTTGGTCGTGGCTGGGCCATGTTTTGCGAATGCCCAACGACAGCTGGCCAAAGAGAGCGCTGTTTTTCCACCCACAGGGGTCCCGACGCCCCGGAAGACCCTCTTTCACAGTGCACCGTTCCTATGACAACGAGATCAGAGCGTTAGGAATGACGTGGAGAGAGGTAATATCACTCGCACAAAATCGCTCTGAATGGAGACGCCTGGTAGCCTCCCTGTGCTCCCGAATGGAGACATAAAGGGCGTAGTAGTAGTAGTAGTAGTAGGTACTTATATTACCTACCTACAATCTACATACATATTAACCATTATACTTACCTACAATGCAATTACTAGGGTTTTGAAGTGTTTGCTCAGTGACCTCATCTCCTACATACCGCAATTAATTTATTAATTAATTAAGGACCATCCAGTGGTGTGTAGCAACTACCTACTTAGATTTATAATTGGTTAATAGTGAGTTGGGTTGACTGAATAGTCACAAGCACGAACTATCTCACATACAAATTTTCCTGTTGTTCCTGTTCACTGAAATATATTTTGATTCCTTTCTAAGAAGTAGAAGGTACATACGCAGTATGCACATAAGGCGTCATCCTTAGATGACATCTGCTCAATTTTCAGCAGTCTTCTTACATCGTACGTAGTTTAGAAATCCTTTCTCTCTTCTACATATTCATCGAAATCTTATATCTTAGTGTATTTTTATAGCTGGCACCTAATAAGCAAAGATATTTTTCAAGATACGATTTCTATTCGTGTTTGACAGAAAGATGATGATAACAAAAACAGTCCATAACTATTGACCTTGTATTGCAAAGGTGACTATGAAAGATTGCGGATGATAATATGTAAGAGAAGTGTCTGTATTTTTTTCGTTGGACGTTTTGATAGGTGAATCAAAACAGTACCACATGACGAATGTATTATATAACATTTTACACAAATGTACCTTACATACCTAATATTATATTTTTTCACCAGTCAGTGGTAATACCTAGGTGATGCATTACTGATTGAGAACATTGAGTAAAATAGATCGTAGATATAGAGAAGCTCAAGTAATGTATTTTATGATATTTTTATCGGTTCGTTGAATTCTGATTGACAGCATCGTTGTAGGTGTGACGTTTAGATTAATGCTTAGTAATTTCTGGATGACTCTGAGGATTTTGCAATAATAACAATGATCATAATCAATAGTCACAACATTACTTCTCCAATTATTTATTTGTAAACATAGGTCCTGAATGCATACCTAATTGCATTCCAAAGCATAACTATGATATCACGTTTACATAAGGTTAAATTACCTTAGTACAGGTGTCTTCAATAACATGAATTGCGGTTTTTCACAATTAATTAGGTACGTATCATTACAATTTCAACTGATACTATGAGCCTGTTGAGTGTTGATGTTCCGAAGGCAAAATATCGTGGATATAGTCGACACCTCTTCATCGACTGTTGGATATAAAGCTCTTTACTACTGGTTTCGGGAACTCTCATATGACATCGCTTTCTAGGTTGACTTTTATTCGAATTTCTTCGTCCAATTCTTGCTCTCCAGCCCATCTCCATTTACTTTCCGATTCATGACCTAATCAAAGTTTTGCACTCATTCTTTTTGGTACCATTTTTTTCCCATAAAGTTTAGTTTTTATGATCTTGCCAAGGTTTTTAGTCTTGATGGATAAATAAGTGAAAACATATAACCTACTCATTCTTCTTTTCCTTTTTAAAACGGTAATGCACCCGTTGCCGAGTGACTTATGTACCTTACTACGTCTACCAAAAATACTCTGAAAATGTACAAGATGTTGTTAGCCGGTAGAGATCGCAGCACTGCGATGAGATCGCCCTAGTGAACGAATGTTGTTGCATCTATTAGGTACTTCTTATTTTGACGTATTTCTTGATACTTGACATCACTAAAAGTGTTAATAAATAAATTCATAAGATTGAGGCTAATAAACCACTCTCAAAGCATAAAATACGAATACATAACTGGTTGAGAATGTTGGGATGTAAGTTTATTGTTTGTGTACCTACCAATATTGTGCAGTAGAACATTATTATTTTCTAAACGATGATAATACAATTTGTTATGGAGACGTACGTAGACTATTATGTTAACAAATTACTGCCATAATGCGGGAAAAACAGTTAATAAAGATAACGGCACAAGCACCCTTAATTTAATTCTATTAATGTGCGCCGTTGTGTGTCGGCCTTATAATAATACTGTATCATAGAAGTTATTAGTGGTACTGGTAATAATGCAATGGAAAATGATAATTTATTATATTTTATGGGAATTTCTCTTCTTCGAGTTAACAATATTAAATATTGTTCTTTCTTCTTCTTCTTTCCCAGTCCGTTCCCGTCCACCTCTGAACAGAGACTTCCACTATGTCCCCCTGTTTCTCCACTCTTTATCCCTATCCGAGCGGGTCGATTAACAATTTGTTGTTCGGGGTCTCCAAACTAACAGGCTTGTTGTCCATTTTTCTTGTTACGTATCCAGAGTTCCACACACTTCAGTGTTGCTATGCGGTGAGTAGTCTTAGTGACTTTAGTTCTAGTTTTTTGTAGCGCTTAAAATGCTAAATATTAATTTCAAAATCTCAGTAATGAATTAACATTTTGTGCAATTGACCAGTATCAACTTGCTACGTATTCGAAAATCCATGATTAAGTAAAAAGAGGTTTGGTCGAACTCATTTCTAAATACTATCCATCGAGCAAATGCCCAAAATCTTCTTTGACAAAATCAAAGAGATTACATATTAAGTACTAGAGATCTGATTATTTTCAATAGAACGGAAGTGTAGCAATTTCACGCACGGCACTTTTTGGTATTTTAGAGTCGCAAAACTCACACTATTAACAAGATATCAATAATAAAAACTAAAACATCTTTAAAACTGTCGTTTTAGTCCTAAATAGCGTTGAAACTAATACCGTTTTTAATTATGAGAGCAAAATTTCGAATCTGTTGCCCACAAACTGTCAAAATTTTCCATACGATTTGACAGTTTGTGGGCACCAGTTTTGTTACACTTCTAGCATTGAGTACTCTGTCTAGGTAGTACTTAGTATATTATGTCGCTGGACAAAATACTATGTGACACGATTGTTTTTATAGATAAGAAATGGATATAATTTAGTACCATGTCAATAATTCTTATGTGAAACAATAAAATCAACCCGTATAAAATGTATGGTCAGTGCGTCTGCTAGAAATAATGTTACAGATAATGTAATCATCTACAACTAAAATACAAATCAGATAAGTTTAATTCAATCAATCTCGGGTAATTCTACAATAGTATCTTTCGAACAATTACTATTTTATTACACTGTAATTGTTGGTATCTAACGTTCAGTGATTAGGTTAAGTAAATAACGTAATTTAATTAGATTTTTATGGACTTTCTTTTCCGACACACGACGATAAAACCAAGTAGGCGTTTGTTTAATGCTATTCTTAGGTATTGATTTATTGATGATGTATTTTTATTGTGTTTTTATCTTCGACACACCCGCATTCTGTAGGTAACTAATCGCGATACCTAAAAGAATAGGTAAAATTCCAATAATATTATATATTGATTCGCTACTATATGGAGGAGTGGTTGAGATTTCACAAACTGTTAACATAAGAATGATGGTTCCAAATACCTAGTGATTTTAACATTAAATATACCTATAGAATTTGATCATCTTCAATGTTTCGTTACGAAATCGTATTAGGTAGGTAGAGGTACTTACTATTAATTTGTTTTTAAATACCTAGATTTTTATCTATTTAATTCTGCCAAACTCTTAATTCTTTTATGCTATCCAAACAATACTGATTTTTAATCGAAGTAGTAAAAATAAGTATTTGATCACAGTATTTAAAAAGGATTTTTTAACGCAGGTATTTTATATAGGTAAAATACTTTATCTCTAGTTTTGATCAGAATAATTATTACCAACAAAACATTTACCTACACGATTACTAATTGTTAATTTGTTTCATACATATTAATTATTTTCAATATCGAACAATCCTGTTTAGAATTAGACGATCGAGAATCTATATCTAATTATTCTAGTAGTAATATTCTATATGAAATATAAGCGTATATTTTTCATTTGTTAAGGCAATAAATAGCAATTAGTGAGTGATTTAAATCTATCTTGTCATCAGAAGCGAATATATTGAACAAATACCTAATATACGAGTTTTATACCTATACTTGTAGGAATGTTAGATATACGACTTGTGGATCTATCGATTAATTCGTTTATGTTATGTTCGGAACTCGACTTAATCTTAATAAAAGGATCAAGGCTTGTCTACACTAACCCAAATACTTTCCTGCACACTTCACAGTAAGCTAAAAGCTTGTGCCGTAAAGTGCAGAATAGATCGTCAGCGAGAGATTCAAACCCGGTACCTCGTGATTAAAAGCACACGCTGTACAACCAATTACGCCAACCATGTACTCAATAGGCACTAGGTAGGTACTAGGTAAGTACATATATATACTATGTTTGGGTTTAGAAAACAATATCCTTCGACTGATGTGCATGGAAGGAGAAAATGCCTTTATCATGGTCTCCTTATAATATCGTGTCATGTATTCCTCGATGTCTCTACTATTTCTTCGACAATACTGATTTACATCTCTACTTAATTACATGCTCATAATCCCTAAGATAAATGTCATTTTGTAAAATATACTATAATACTTATAAAGGTGTACTCGTACCTATCTAAGCATATTTTTTATCGTAACACCATACTGGTTATTCAGGTTTATATTAGGTTTAAAGCGAAATATAACCATAATGATGTTAATTAACTATTTTTAGACAAGTAGGTACTAATTTACATGTTTAAAGACAACAAAAACTTTAATTATTTTTGATTTACAAATTTTATTCTTGTAAAGTGTTGGATTTTTTCTACATTCCGTAGTATACAGTGTAGTTTCCCACAACACAAAATACCACCCTTTCCCCACAGTTAGAAATGCCACAATACATGGGTACTTAATATACATAAAATTCGACAACACAGCCGTCGCTCCTCGTGGTGTAGTGGATATGATCCCTACTAAGCAAGACGAAGGTCTGGGTTCGAATCCCAGCCGGGGTCAACTGAAATGGCGGATGTTTTTCGAGTGTAAAGTGATGACTTAAGGCAGCCGAGGTTGATCGTAAGCCCGACAATGTTCATCCTTTATTCTTCTACACTGTTGTGGGAAACTACACAACAAAAACTTTGTTGAATTAATTTTGTATAGGACTTTACTCATAATACCAACTTAACTTTTTAACGTGCTTTTAAAGAAACGCAGCAAGGTCACAAAGCTCTATCATTCCAGGTAGACTTTTTCTCATGATGACTTTTACAGACACAAATCCAGATCCTAATCTGGAAACTGTCAAATTCATTAGGAGAGGGTGTTGTTGTACTTATTCGTAACTCAGTTAGCTACTGGAATTCATTAACGTGAATAACTTTGACTTGCGTCATTATAAGGTTATAGTACCTACTTGCTCGTACATAATGCTGACTTAATAAATAACCATATCTATTTTCAAATACCTGCGTACGTGTGAAAGTCCCATTTCCAACTGAGTTATGCGACAATGTACAAATAAAACATTCGACAAGTCCAATTGCGTGTTGTAATTATATTTATAAGTATGTCTTATTATTTATTAAAAGGCAAAAGGTTAGGTACACATTCACAGACCATTACCAAAATAAAGCCATTACCAACTAAGAACGAGCATCTTGGAAATATAATATTAGTATATGTAGGTACTTATTTGATAAGACCTATATTCATTTGATTAATAAAAGTTAGATGGGGGTCAGCTGGTAGTGATCGCATCAGCATAGCAAAAAGCCCCCCCTTCTGAGCAAGTGACAACATTTTTATTTGTAATATTAATAGGTAAAAAAGGTTGTTGTTTTAATTAATGTACTGATGACTATATATCGATATTTTTTCACACCTTTTTGTTCAATATTATTATTATTATTAGAAAACGATTTGTAGAGTATTTGTTTATGTAGATATAGGTATATATAGAATTTTGATTTTTTGTATTGTATTGTGTATCTACTTACTTATATATTTTTGATAATTAACACTAATTGTAATGAAATGTAAATGGCTTATGCCGTAAATAGATAAATAAATAAACAAATATTTTTTTTGTGAACGGCGTAAGCCATTCACAAAAAATTCAAACAATACAGTAAAACCAATAAAACGATCGATTACAAACAACCTAAATAATTCTGAATAACATCCTTCATTATGTAAACAAAAAAACATTCTACAAAAATAAGTAAATACGTAAATATTGTAGAGACCATGAACTTCAGTTCAGTAGATCATTATTGATATTGCGTTATTAGGGAAACAACTGTTAGAATCAAATACCTACTTAGTTATATCTACAAATCATGTGGTTGCAAACAAAATTAATAAAGAAGTTCATACATTATCAGCAGTAAAGTGATAATTGTTATTTTTCCAGTGTTATGTTATGAGTGGATACGAAATGGACTGTGAAAAAATCAAGTATGTATTTTGATACCATACTCCGATTTGCGAACACATAACTTACTTATAGTATTGTATGCTAAGCAGAGTGAAGCGATGAGAACATAATGATATTTTTACTCCATTTTACACAAACAAACCATAATTTATATCAAACATGATATCAATTTGTCTTGATAGCGGTTCCACTCTTTTTTAGTAATACTGTTTTCGAGTGTCCCAGCCGAGAAAGCGCAAACACAAAAGAGGCATAACGACCTTTCATTTACATCAAAGATGAGGTTTAACTACTAGTTCTGGATGTATTTGCATGTCATCAATCTTCAATATGGGTTAACTGGGAGAAATAGCAGCAGCGCGATAAGCTCGCCTTAGTTAGAACCTAAAACATTTATGAGTTTTTTGTTGATTACGTTATGTATTTTTATTATTGTAGAAAATAAGTTGACAATATTCTTCCTTTTGTATGAATTGTCTTTCAAGCCTGTAGATGAAATATCTAGTATTTTTGAATACAAAAAGAGTTGTATAAACATTTTCAGGCAGGCGAGGGCCTGCTGACAATTTTGGATTACGAACATAACCTGTTATTGCTATTAACTGTTCCTGCTATTTTTAACCTAAAGAAGAAAAGATGAGTATCGTTTTAATCTGGAAGACTTAAAATACCATATTATATTAAGACGGTAGGAAACAACAATAATAAAAAAATATTTAATTATTGCCCTGATGTTGCCTTTACATGCATGCAGCAGAGCACAAATTATAAGTATGAACAAAAAAGGATTTAAAGATTTATGTATGTTTTTTTAATTAAACTGACCATCAGCTTATATTTTACAATGGTATGTTGTTGATATCGTTTATATCAATTAGCATATTAATAAATTCATTTTGTGATTATTTGATAATATAACAATTATATGTCTGCAGTATTTAGTTCCGTTGAGTGATTAATCATTATTCTTGTTTGACTTATAAGCCTTCCATCCGTCTTTTGTCTGATGATGGTGGTATATTATTGTTCGAGAACGAGTTTTTTTTTTCACTTTAATAATATGGTAGATTTCTAAATATGTAATCACCTGATAAAATTTAGGTTTTTTGTTAGAAATCAACCTGTAGGATTATTTTGCTGTTTAAGAGCTATAGATGGTTCTTTAATATTCCTGCGGGGAATAAGAAGAGATCACAAAACATGATTTTGTGAATTGCATTTTATTACCTACAATAAAAAATACTATAATATATTATTGTATATTACCATATATGTTATGGTATTTTTATTCATTATTAGTTCACCTACTTCATTCCTTAATTTTAAATGTCCTTTAGAGAAACGGTGTAAGCACAGCGAACGAAGTTTTCCTAAGCGTCGTCATTGCTATAATATTAAGTACTAATATCGAATAGCATAGAAACGTATTGTATAATACAGAAATTCACTTGCAAATATTGTTAAGTTTATCCAAACTTTAAACGGTAACATTTTATTGAAAATACATCTTCATGCATAAATTTTATTTCCTATTAGATAATATTATTCGCAGATACGACATGAACTAACTTTAATTCAATTTTGAACTTCCAATAAGTTTTATTACATTTATCTGATTTTTATGCAGAAACTATCTTTCCTTCAGAAAATACAAGTATTATTGTAACTGAAGAAAGTTTTACATTAGCATTATAGATATGGAGTACTGAACATACGGATTTATTTTCCTACCTTCTTACGGTTATTTAAAATACAGTTTTTTTTAATAAGTACTGTCCGTACTTCAAGTCAAAGTAACGTTTAAACTACACAATACATAGATCTGAGTACCCTGATTAACTTGCATTTAATTACCTAGCGGTTAAAGCGTGTATGAGACGTTAAGAAAAATATATTGCTGAAACACATGACACTGTGTAGTGTGTAAGTTATCCATAGCACCAAAACATTTTTAGTACCTACAATAAGTAGCAATATAATTGATGGAAAGAAAGACAACTTGGTAATACGTATTATTTTTCTTCACCTTGGAATTATTACTTCCACGTGTCGGTGGGGTCTGCCTTTATAATTTTTCCCAGCCACTTTGTTCTATCTTTGCATTCTCTTCTACATACCTATTGCATTATTAAAACAATCACATATATCACAAAACATTCACACATACGAGTCTCTGTAACAAAAATATGCTGCAATAAAGGAAAAGTTTTAACCGTTGTTTGCCGAGCTTTCATACAATACAATAATTTGACAAGGATTGCATGACCAAAATTCATAATAGTAATAAGTACGAGTAAATATCATATTTTTGCCTGTCCAACACAGTTCTCATACCATTTCAATTTCCAATCCGTTTCTTGGCAACAGGACACACATTTTATGATGATGTCTTTTCACAGTAAGTGAGACTTCATATATTTTTGCATTTCAATTGCATTATTAAGTATGCCAAGTTTATTCATCCAACGTTTTTGTACTACACGCATTTTTATTCAAGCAAAACTTTCGATGGCATACAGAAAAACCAGTCATGAATTTTGCGATAATATCTTCAAATTTATTTAACTCTTTAGAGACTGATTATGATATCGGTAGAACTGAAAAACATGTTGTATCTAAATGCTGTCTCAATGGATGGATTTTGATTTTTGTTTGAAAAGTACCTACCTAGTTTCAATGTACTTGTGCACTGTATTAAGTTAGCTATAGTTCCTATTGCTTATGTATGTTGTAAAAAAAGTTGTAATTATTGGAATTATTATTAGGAATATGTGTCATGCTCCCCTCCCTTTACACAAGTGTCACTTTTTAAGGGAGGGTATAATGTTATTATATAATCACTGTAGAACCTAAAAAAATGTACTGTTATTAATGTCAAAATTTCAATAAATAAAAAAAAAATGATACGAGATAGAACCACTGTTTTTTTGCAGTTTCACGTCTAACTAAGATTATTATGGCTTTACTGACGACATTTTTTTTTTAAATATGAGCTTGCATACACAAAACCCAAATACTTTCTTGCACACTTTGCACTAGGCACCTCCTGCTTGAGAGACTGCCGCCTCAACAAACTGCGCCAACCATGTACCTACTCTTGATTGATACAAACTATTATAACTAAGTAGGAAGGCACCTACTCCTTTTTATGTCCTTTTAAGTTCGTGACTTAGGCATTAACAGAGTTTTTTTTACCCAAGTTTATCAATCGATATTTTTTACAGCATTGTGACAAAAATGTACCTAATGATTTGAACGCGTGAGCAGCTGTTGTGCAAAAAATCTAATTATTTTTTTATATCCAATCAAAATATTCTTTTAATCACAAATCAGTTAGATCTTTGATAGTGTTGACATATAAAAAAATGTTTATTGATATTTTTTTTCTCATTCAATCAATGTGTCTCCTTTGATCCTTTACCTATTGTTATTCTCTCATTATTAAAGTAACAAGATTGAAATTCTTATTGAATACCAAACAGCTATTGTATCGAATAAAAAAAAAAGAGATAAACAAAAGTATTTAAAATATGAGTAAGTAGGTATACTTAGCTACTTACTTATAAGAATTTTGGAAACAGAGCTGTTTTGTCACAAGTTTTTTTTTCTTGTATCCGGGTTTATTTTGTTATACCTATAATATGTCCTACTAAAGGAATAACCAATGAATGCTTCAAAACAAAAAAATCATGACACAATATTACCCCGGAGCATTTCATCGATACTTTCGGAATAGTCTGAGGAAACATTGATCATCCTAGTTCGTCAATTGAGAATGTGTGCTGTGTACATTGTTGATTCAATGTGATGGATGATAGATAGTAGTTCGAAACCTTTAAACAATAAAGTTTTGGTGACCTGCTTACGTTTTTAAGAGTAACGGAAAAAGGCTTAAATTACATTTATACACTAATTAATTAAGTGATCCCCACTATTTGTCGCTATATTTTTCTAGTGCTCTGTAAAAGTAAGGTGCCCGTAGGATCACATTTTTTTAGCAATGAGGTTCTCCCCATCTATTCTGAATGTCTAACCTAAAACCATTGTTTTGCACATACGGAATTCAACGGTTGCCCCTTTATTGCATATACCGTGATGGTATAATAATAGTAGTAATTCAATGATTTGTGGCAGTTCCAATCAGTTATCATCTGCTATAAGTGTACTTCACTAAGTTATAGTTTGTATGCCAGTTCTTTCATACATACAATGTTGAGACATTGAAATCATACAGAAAGTATCTAATCAATAAACGATTCGTTATTAATGTAAATACATTATTTATTACAGTTTATACGAGTGTAACTACAAATAAATAAACTATAAGGTACATTATTTTATTTCTCTCATTAATTCACGTGATACTTTCACTATGGTCACACAAAATCATCAGGTGACGCCTCAGGGTTAATCAGTGTAAAGAATAATTGTGAACCCAAATCAATGTATGTATGTACATAGTATTTTATAATAAATGTCTAGAAATACTTCTCTCTATGGTTTGATTCGTATATCACGGTATTATAGTATCGCTTATTATACGATGAGAAAAATCTTACGTAGACCATGTGACAATATCTACACTGAAAGAAATCATATTTTTGATTCTTGTTAATGTATCAGTTGTTTGGTAGAAAATCCTAGAATAACGTCGAATTAGTGGTCTTCCCCGCAACATTTTACTGCAGTTTTGCTAATATATGAGTAAACTGTAGATTTGAAATTACGTAAAATCATAATGTATGGAGAATTACTTTAAAAACAACAGTTTTATATCATGTCGATGTCTATTTATTAGGGTTTCCTGTTAAAACTACGTTAATAACTATTATTTCAAAAAAGCAGAATTCATACTAACAAATTATAAAATCTCTACGTACATATTAACACGATAAATTGTATTCCTAACAGTATTTTCCCGTAATATACGACATTACACGATTTCTGTTTAATTTATAATGACTCGTCACTTCAATTTAACAGTAGTATTCCCCAAAAAGATAATATAAAGGTCCGAACGTTTATAAATGCAAGAATATCATACAAAAATAACATTAATAGCTAATGCTAATCCAAAGCTAATTTGCTGTTAACTTAACATAATGAGTTTAAACGAAAATGCGGGCTTAATGCTAAGTTATCAGGATTCATTACAAAATATCATAACGCGGGACGCATAAATAACATTATTCTCGTGGAAAACGCAGGAATTCTTGCTACTCTCAACGAACATTTCTCGGTTCTATGCGCATGCGTCTACTGACAGACGCGTATACGCAGAGAGTGCATTATGGCGCGATCTATCTATTGTCTAACACACTTTTTACAATACTCTCGCTGTGGTGAATTTATTTAAAGCGTTGTTTGGAATTAATTAATTTGTAATAACTATCGTGTGTACCTATTCCTTCCTATACACTTACTTACTGTGCAAATTAAAATAAAGTTGGCTATAAAAATGGACGCGACTACTGCGAATCTTTTGACGAAGTGGGGAATGTTTTTTTGATATAATGGGAAAACGGCATGTTGTAATTAAATAATGTGATTTTTGCGAGGTTTTATCATATACCTACTGTGAAAAATAATGTACCTATTTCAGCATGAATATTGTACCTAATTGCTTATTTATAATGTAATAATAAATTATAAACTATGTATATTTCATTCCATTAATAAATATACATTGTAAACCATGTTTCTTTCTGTTATTTACCTTGACCATATTCATTATTATACCTACCATTTGGGACTAGATGATATTATCTAACGGTTACATTTTCTTGTGTGATTAATTCATTAAGGCAAGTAAATATATGTAGATACTATATCCATAAAGCACCTGGGTGTAAAAATAATTATAGTTAGAATATATCATCTTATCCTCAAATAATCTCATTACTATTATATTTCTCTTATGTATTTGTGTGTTAATAATTCTTTTTTGCTATAAAATATATTTATTTCCATAGAAATACTTGTAACGTGTGCTCTGATAATCCCATTTGCAATAGATACGTGCAATCTCAATAATAATATGCTTATTGTGTTATTTTTGTTAATTGCTGCACATCTTATATAATAATTAAAGAGAATAATACAACAAATAATACTTTTGATGTGACAGCGTTTGCAAGTGCTAGATTGTTGGCAATTATTAAAGGGAATATCAGAGATACCTACAAGTTTTTATATGGAATAATAAATTTTATTGTAAATACCTAATGTATAATATTAACATTAATAATACTAAGGAAATATTAGGCCAACAATGCCGAATTTCTGGGAAAGAACTTAGAGATGATAGTATAGTAATTGAGAAATATCACTATAAACCTGCAGATTTAAAAAGAAAGAATGTTGTTATGACAGCGCCGCAATTGAGAAATATCAGTCCTAACCTGCAAATTTAACAGGAAAGAATGTTGTTATGACAGCGTAGTAATTGAGAAATATCAGTATAAGTCTAAAGATTAACAGGAAAGAATGTCGTTACGACAGTGTAGCAATAGAGAAATATCGGTATAATCCTGCATGTTAACGGGAATACTTTCCTGTTAAATCAGCGGTAAGCTTTCCTGCAGAATCAACGAGAAATTCTTACGGTCCCGAATATAGCAGGAATATCACTATAACAACAGGAATTCTGGTGAATCATTTCTTAGAGTGTATCCGTATAATGTCTATAGCACAAAGTAACAGATCTCTAGGAATTATCACTCGCGACAAATTGTGGACAATGAAAACTCTTAGGTATATTACTCGAATAGCATCAAGTGAAATAATACAGTCTAATTAGCTTTAGTCGAATGAGTATTGGTCAAATTGGCTCTTAGTCAAATTTACTGTATCGTAATCGATGCGGTTTAAAGTCCGTCCTTAAAAGTCCTTCGTAAAGCACCGTTTGTATCATTTTTAACATGATTTTATTTAACATTATCTGTTGATGTTGTGTGTTTCAAATTGTACTAGTATAGTTATGTTTTTTCATGTTTTATTTCAATTGGTAAATTTTTGATTCGACTAATTTTGTTTCAGATTTATATAATCAACTAAAACTATTCTTGAATATTTACCTCTACAACCTCCAATGCCGCGCTCCGATTGGTTGATAGCCAGCTAGTTTTTTCGCCTCTAGATTGTTAAGTAGTTTTCCATCGCGCTACTACTTTTCCTAATCGCTCACTCCGAACAGGAGAGTTCATTGAAGTCAATTAGGCCCACCTCTTAATAATATTTTGCTAGAAGAGCGGGTAAAGAGGTCGCTATTAATGCGCCTGAGCTAGCCGGGATTTTCCTTCAATAATGTCAATTAATCAAAGCTCTTCCTATCCAGTAGATAATTTATACATTCTCTATGATCGAGTTTTATGTTATTTATACAACTTTCGATAATTCCCAGTCCTATTCTAATAGACGGTATTAATAATTCTTATACGACGAGTACGATGTAGTATATTAATATAGCTATATATAGATATAGGTAAGGTATTACATTTATTATACTTACAAGAGTTTGTCGAGAATCAAGACGTGATTTCTCAAGAGTTACACAATTTCGGTACGCCACGCTATGTAACCTTGAATGTTTCTTTGTCAATTCTTATGTGACATTGAACTTTCAACAAATAGGTAGGTATTTGTCTACATAATCCGTTGGTGCTTTTATGTAAGAATTTTTAGCACTCGCCAAACTGAATATTAGATCAGAATCTATACCTATAAGTCCTATTACAAATATTCTGTTAAGTCTGTTATTTTTCTTTCTACTCTTACATTGGAACCGAGTATTTTAGAAGTATTTTTATTTTTTTTTAATGAATCTGGGTTAATCGAAATAAACCCAAATACATCTTTGCGCACTTCACAGAAAGCTTGAAAAGCTTGTGTTGTGAAGTGGAGAAAGTCGGCATCGGTGATTTTCTAACCAACCCACATAAAGGAAGTAGGCAAATGATAGAAGCAGGTGCTGCAATGCTTATAGTCCAGGTAAACCCTTCCTCACTTCCCACTCACTCCTAAAAATCTTTCCTTCTCTCCTCATTTTATTGTGTATGTTTAATTTAAGTTGAGATATATCATTTTTTTCAGGTATCTATCTGTGTATACATGCACATAAGTGTGGAATGGATTACGTCTGTGTTTGTGTTAGTTTGTCCAAAATCTATGTATGTATGCCTAAACTAAATAAATAAATAAATGAAGGCCCTTCTTCTGGAAAAACTCTCCAATCAGCTGTGAACGCATCAAGGCAGCGAATCTCTAGTCTTCCTACTCATCTTCTTCCACTTCTTTTATATAATCGTAAACCTACTAGCAGTAGGTATGAATCTTAATATTAAACTTCCCAATTTATAGTAAAGCAATTATTGAAAAGTCATCGAAAAATTACAACAATAAAAAAAACTGAGAAAAGCTCAAGCTGACAAGGTAATTCTGTCATAAATTCAGAGCTTCCATTCTTCTTACTTATTTACTTTTTTTTTATCGGTAGATCATTAATATCATTTCGAGATGGTGTATTATTATCTACCATTATTCGGAATTCACATTATGTAGGTACAATATTATAATAATATAGTCGAGATTTAAGGACACAATGAGGACATTGTGAATGGCTGTCCTTAAATGTTCGACCACCTCAATAGGCTGATGATCATTTATTATAAATTATATAAATAAATGAAAAATTATTTAATATTTCTCACCCTTCTAAAATGTTGATATTATTTACGACTTCACATTGGTGTAACGAGCTTCAATCTTCAGGAGAGCGAGGTCAGAATTAAATTATTTGGTGTGAAAATTAGCACCACTTACCTACATGTCGCCTACCGTCATCTAGGTGTGTCATTCATCATCTTATTCGTATCAGTTCTTGTTTATTTTTTACTTCTACGAGTTTATAGAAATGTCTTCCAAATGCTCCAAAGTTTTTATGTCCTGATTCTATAGTTGCATGGCGACACAATAATATGCTTCGCTTTCACCACATTAAGAAGTTCAGTGGAAATCTCCAAGGCATCAATGAGGCGACGCCGGAGACAGTGGACTGGTTGACAGCAATCGATCTATGTAAGACTGTAGTTCTGTGAGTACTTTTTTGACTCAGTCCGAATAGGTGAAGACACTTCAATCACCGCACCACACGAAAAAAAATATAAGTAAAGATGTCGTCATCCGTCCTTCTGGGGTGTCCTGGTTAATAATCTGGGTGCCAACATTATTTCTCAAAATTAATAACATTGCTTAAAAATGATGAGTTCTGTAATGCCACTGCATCATTCAGAAAATATTACAATAAGCCATATCATTCTTTTATAATGTGAATCTACGCATGCTAGTATATAATACTTTTTCTAAAGACTTCTTCAACTCAATAAATCATTGTACTGGGAC
Source organism: Ceraclea dissimilis (assembly GCA_963576895.1). NCBI lineage: Eukaryota > Metazoa > Arthropoda > Insecta > Trichoptera > Leptoceridae > Ceraclea > Ceraclea dissimilis. The sequence continues at coordinate 10,962,960 of OY756369.1, forward strand.
TATAACACTACGCTGAATAGACTTAGAATATAATCATAGACTCTTCATTCTTCACTCACTCATTCATATCGCGCGTAACAACATGTATAATATACCTAGGGATATATTATAAGACGCTATAAAAATCTCCAAAAATGTATGTTTTCTTTGAGACACAATGACACTAGTAATAATAAAGACAGGAGGATTTCTATGGCACCAGATACTTCAGAAAACTAAAGTATTAAGAAGATGAACTTGGCATTTTATTATTATTATAGTCATTCGGATTATGCGGCTTTATAGGAACTGAGGACCAAATTAATAAAAGATTGTTTATTTTCCTACTATTTCTTACATTTTTTTTATTGAAATTGATGTAGAGCTCCTTAGATGATCTTAATTTTTGATAATGTTGTGTTTTAGTTCAATCATTCTGATCAGATGTGAAATACAGTAAAAAGAATTTGACCTACCACTTTCTCGGAAATATTTTAAAATGTATCCATCGTACTTTCCTTAGGTCAGTAACGAAAAATGTGTGTTCGTAACATATGAACTTCAAAAGTTTTAGAAACATAAATATACGTTACAAACAATATCGGGAAATATATTGACATTTATGACAAAAAAATACCTTATACAAACTCCGTGTCAATTTGAAAGTTTAAGAATATTATTTATTAGCCATATAAAAATTTGTAAAACGGTAGTTTTATTGATTATCGATTATCGATAGCAGGTTTGAGCTTCGGATATCATAATGAATTTTTAAAATACGTGTAGTATCTATTAATTTTATTAAAAGGTGTAGACTCGAATACATAAATAGTGATATTAGTGCTATTGACGGAGAAATATTACACCGCAAACTATGTAAGTATAAAGTTTTTCTTTTGGATTGTCAATAATTTAACAAGAAATCCGCATTGTTACGGAATCTCGTAAGAAATAATTTGTTTTTAAATCATCGATTATTGAAATTCAATGTATCCCATTTTATTTTATTGGGTACCTACAGTACATCGTTGTTAATCCGTCGCCTCTCTAAACGCAAAAGAAAGCGATTCGATGAGACGGATTAGCGAAAATGTATTGTGGTTTTGTACCTGCATACTTTCATTAGTTTCGGAACAAAATTTTGATTTTATTCAGATTTTGTACATTTTCCATACATTGTACAAAGGCGGTAAAAGTCAGCGCTGAAATCATATTTCTTTTAGGCTCGTCTTCTTTTCATGCAGTCTATCATTTCGACTATCACTTATCCAGTCATCTGTAATTGAGACATGGAGCTTGGCACCTTCTGTCACCTCTCTGTCTCTCATCCTAGTCGTATTATTGCCCAATACATCTTCTAATTTACATTCTTAAGATACTTCATAAGAACGTACGTAGTTCAAAAGCCTCGGCAAATAAATGAAACTCTTACATTTTTTACATCATTATAATATAATCAACATTCTTATTACATTTTTTCCAAATTATTCAGCCCGGTCTCGTGCCATTTTATTTATCACAAATTTACATAAAAATATTTTTTGTAAATGATCCTATTTTAGCACTATCCCTATTAACTAGATAATCATCTTTAGATTCAGTATAATTCCGCGATAAAATAAATTCATTACACAAAGCAAAACTATTAGGAATTTAAGAAAACTAATTTAGGGGAAGTGAAATATGCCGAGAAGTTATCGCTAACCAATGACTCCTAATAGTCCAAGAGCCCGCTGCTTATTTTATGACGTATCTGTTTTTTGATCGAAATGTGGTATAAATGATAGCTTACCAATAGGGTATTACATCGCACTAGGGTTGCCTATCAAAATCCTGCCGCAACCCCCCCTGCCCCCCCCGAAAAGGTCCCTCTTCGCGGTTTTTCGCATTTTATAGGAATATGGTAAGAGATAGGAGAAAGTAGTCAATGACAAAAATAATCCTTGCTAAATTCTCTACAAAAAATGTTATGTCAATTTTTTCGTAGAACTAGCAGTTTACCCGCAATGGCCGGTCCAAAACCGAAATTCATTTAAAATACAAAAAAAATGTATTTAAACTAAATTGGTTGAAAATTGATAAGAGCTACAGGAAAATAGTCAGAGAACGAATTGATTACCATAGTCTTAGCTACAAAACGAGCTATAACTTATGTTCATACATCTAATAATTTCGGAGTTATTATAATAAAACTCAGTGACGAAAATTCTTAAAATTTCGTTTTTCATAAAATAACCAGTGATATAGCGCCGCAGGCCAAAATTTTTTTGTCATTGACTACTTTCTCCTATCTCTTACCATATTCCTACAAAATGTGAAAAACCGCGAAGAGGGACCTTTTCGGGGGGGGCAGGGGGGGTTGCGGCAGGATTTTGATAGGCAACCCTAGTGCGATGTAATACCCTATTGGTAAGCTATCGTTTATACCACATTTCGATCAAAAAACAGATACGTCATAAATTAAGCAGCGGGCTCTCGGACGATTGTATGAATATTCCGCCACTGTACTATTTCCGACAGTTACATACCCGACAAGTATTATGGTTTCCAAGAATCAAGGTACCTGCGCTACCTGCCCGCTGCAGGGCCGTACCGGGTGAATAATATTATTTGTAAACGGCACCAATACTTTGTTTGTAGAGTGGAGCTATATAGGTAAATAATATCTACGAGTATGTTCAAATAGGAATACATTAATATAGGTATGTACGTATTAAACTTTTTTGATATACCTACTTAGGTAGTATAATGAAAATGTACTTACTGCTCCCCTATAATATGTTGAAAGGAGTTCATACAAGTTTACTCGTTGATTTTGGATGGTGATAATTGTAATTCTGATTAATACCTATTTGAGAAGCAAAAATGTATATGTAGGAATAACTGCATTATCCATTACATATGTAAGTACATACACTGTCATAATCATAAGTATTATAATCCTCTTAACGTGTCCATTTACTATGATTTTCTTCTTAAATTTTAACAGATAAAGGTGCATTATTGAAAACAATGGTTACATTTAAAAAAAACTTTATTTCGTGATAAATGATAGACATATATTATCGATACACATATGATTTCATATTATACCTATCAAGCTAACAATATTACATATGTACATATGTAGGTAAATGAAAAAAAATATCAATGTAATCATCTTGTTTACATATTAGGCGCAAATAACATACCTATAATGAATACGCTTACGTTACAATATTATAATATGCATGTAAGACACATAAAGAAAATTAATATTATTAATAGGTAATTAATCTAAGTATCTAAATGAAGCAATACTCGTATAATACAATAGACATATGAAACTATATCATATCAAACTGATATAAAAATTAAACAACGATTAATAAAAGCAATATTGAGCGCAAATAATATACCTAATGAATACGATGACGTATTAATCAATTACAAGATAATCTGTGTAAAAAAAACATGTAATGCAAATTAATATTTTAAATAGGTATTTAATCTTAGTATCTAAATGAAGCAATACTCGTATAATATGTACAATAGACATATGAAACTATATCATATCAAACTGATATAAAAATTAAACAACGATTAATAAAAGCAATATTGAGCGCAAATAATATACCTAATGAATACGATGACGTATTAATCAATTACAAGATTATAATATGTGTAAAAAACATGTAATGCAAATTAATATTTTAAATAGGTATTTAATCTAAGTATCTAAATGAAGCAATACTCGTATAATACAATAGACATATGAAACTATATCATATCAAACTGATATAAAAATTAAACAACGATTAATAAAATACGGCCCTGCAGCGGGCAGGTAGCGCAGGTACCTTGATTCTTGGAAACCATAATACTTGTCGGGTATGTAACTGTCGGAAACAGTACAGTGGCGGAAAGCTCTGACTACCCTCTCGGACTATAATAGGAATGAACTTTTAAATCTTCGTTGTTCTTCATCTGGGAATAAAATATAAACATTACCTATTAGTGCCGCATTACGCCACATATGTCGAGCTGAAGAGAGCTGCATAAGACAGAGAAGAATGGAGTTCAAGATGTAAGAATTTGCTGCAAACTAATTTGAAGGATTGAAACTGGAGAAGAACTGCCTAAATAATTTTATATTTTTATGCTAATTTTCAATACTTTTTTTTAACAAATAGACCTAAGTTTTATGTCCTCTTAGCAATAATTTCGTCAACGATCTCGTGGATTCCATTTTACATGGAACCCACTACCCTATATTAATGCAGTTACCTAGTGTCGCCAAAATTTTTAGTGACAGCAAGGATGCTGTCATATTTGGCTGTCAAATTGTATCCTGAAGATGACACAGACACAGTCGCAATTGCCAGCATGAAAATGGGTGCTCTTTTTAGCAATTTTAGTATCATAATTGTACACATTATTCGCCTTGAATTTAAATCACGTGGATGCACGCATTGCTTCATAGCTGAATAAGGATAGATTCTTCCATATGCTGGGCTCATTCAGCCCGCGGTTGCCCACTGCAGGACATAGGCCTCCCCTCTCCTCCTCCACCTCTCCCGCTCCTGTGCGAGTCCCATCCACTGGGGTCCGGCAAACCTCTTAACATCGTCCATCCATCTGGTAGGTGGTCGCTCTTGTGGCCTTTTGTCGCCCCTTGGTCTCCACTCCAGCAGTCTCCTCGTCCATCTGTTGTCCTGCATTCTTGCAATGTGCCCCGCCCATCTCCACTTCTGCACCGCTATCCTCTCAACCACATCAGTCACTTGCTGGGACTTGGAAATAAATGAATCAGCATTATAACTATAGTGATATATGATTGGTACTTACATATTTCCATATATATTGTTATTTTAAAATATATTATTATTATCTTTGCTTATGTTTATTGCCTATATAAATAGACACGGTGATGTACAACAGGTAGTTATAAATATAAGGTTTAAATCCAAAAAGGCATTAGCTAATTCTTAATAAATATTAGCAGATTTACATGTATTTGAATATCATTTCATTTCAAGTTATTATGGTAAATTTTAATATATTATACAAGATCATCAACTCGTTACCAAAACAGCATATGTCACCATTTTTATTTTCAACAAATATTACAAAAATAAATGATTTCAGAGGAGGTTCTTACTATTTTATAGAAATGGTCTTGATCTTGCATACATACTCGTAAGTTGTGGAAGCAAACATGGAAGAATCGTTTTAGATTTTTTAATCAACTCTGATTGATTCCCAACAAATGAAAACTGACTTAACTAGGTATGCATATGTGAGTCATTATTCATTGAGAATTTATCTTACCGGCTTCTTCTTCTCTGTGTCGTCGACCTCAGGTCTAACTGTTTGCAACGAGCAGTCCCTTGTTCCCCATCCCGCCTCTTCCTCTTCCCTCTCCTGTGTGCATATGTATTTATTTATTTTTATTAAATGTTCTTATTTTTTATTATTTATTTATCATATTATCTATTTGTATGTATTAGTTATGTGTGTGTATTTATATGTGTGTATTATGTATTTGTATCTTTATATTTACGTACTTTATTATTATAGTACATATTTAAGTTTTTCTTTATTTTCTCGGGTTGACTGTAAGATATTGCTTTTGCAATAAGTCCGCCTTTTGGCACACTGTATTATCTTGTTTTGTTTTTGTTGTTACATATATTTACTGGCCAATAAAGTTTTATTTATTTATTTATATTATATCATTTTAGATTTTCGTTTGCTACGTGTTATTTTCAATATATGTAGGTACTCACCTATACCATGCCTATACTAGATGTATTTATAAAACCAAACTGTTTTTTATAGCAGTTTCTTTTGTCAGTTTAGTTTAGCGTTACATAAACAACGATATCCTTAATTGAAAACTATTATCTAATTCTGTTTATTCTTATCTATCGTGATTGAAGAATTTTATCCAACGGGGCGAAGATAGTTGTAGTTACAGTTCGGCAATTACTCTACGAGTGATTTTACTGTTTTTTTACATCTATGGTTTTAGCATGAGAGGTTCTGGTGATTAAAACAGTGTGATGTTATGTTCGATTCGTCATAGAAATTTGTAAATTGAATATAAATAGTTATTAATACGTTGTTATGCGTGGTTGTAAATTGTAGATATACATCTACTTTACTTACTATAGACGTAACATATAATCATCATTGCATTAATTCAGCATTATCATCTCAAGTTATTGCTAATGAATTTTTAATCAGCATTAGTTTAAAATATATTATAGCGAGGTTTATGTTATTTCTGAATTGACAAAACAAATAACTATCTATGTAGTAATATAAACTCGATGTTGAGTAATAAATTAAAGTTTTACGTAAGTTTTCATATGTTAAGATACATTATTATAATCAAATCAAATTTGTATAAATCTTGATGTTCGAGGTTTGACTCAACACTACGAGTATATAAAATTAACAACATTTTTGTTTATATACATAAGAAAGGATTGTATTCAAAACGTTGTCATCACCTTTACCGTAAAATCCAAATGATACAATATGTTACCGAATGCCAAGACTGGCGAACAAGCCGAAGAAGCGTCGACAGATCCCAGGCGAGGTGGTCTGATGATGTAAGGAAATTTGCTGTAGGGAAATGACCAAATGGGAAATCTATGTGTAACAATGGATCTTAGAAGTCGAGGAAAAAAAAGAATTTTAAATACATTTTTTTAACAATCTGAAAAAATAGGATGCTCGGAAGAAGTATGAGGCGACGGATTTTGAAGTTTTCGAACCTTGGACGGAGTTACTACCTATTATGACAGTTTGTGGTAAAATCTTCGATTATTCTAAAATTATTCACAATTTCCATACAACAATGTGAACGAACACGTGTCCCAAAATCAATAAATAGTATCGAATTACTTTATCGACCATAATAATCTATTGAAAAACCATTACATTATACCTAAATATGTATGGACGTGTATACATTGTAATTAAATACAATGACAATAATAAAGAGTAATTACTTTCCCATATACCTAGCTACATACAAATTGTATGAAGTATTATTCAATGATGAAATCGCCCATAATAGTTAGGTACGAATTGATTTTTGTAACTCGTTTTGGTTCACCCCTGTGTACCTAATAGCGATAGTGAATGTTTCTAATAGGGATACAATTCTGCATTTGTAAATACATTTGTGGATCATATTTTTTTTCTAGTAATTATCATCGAACGATTTGTTTTTCGATTGCCTAACAAAATACGATTGGTCTGCCTACCTACTGAAATTTGAGTGGTAGGTAGTTTTTATAAGTAGACACATAAATGCTACGTGGGGAAAAAACTTGTAATGTGTGTTTATTTTGCAATAAGATGTCTTAATTTAGCACAGTTCGAAAAAATCACAAGGCTTGTTTTGTTTTTTTTTTCACGCGTTAAAATACCCGAATTGCTCAATGCAATCGACGTATAGAAATTTACAACAAGCGAAGATTAAAAATATCGATGGTTTTTTATCATCGCAACGTCTATACCTTTACTAGCTGTATTCGCATATATGAATCATTGCAACAAAAAAACACAAGTAGATACTATTTTATATACCTACACTGCATAATAGAATGTTTTGGCACTAATCAGTCGACCCCAAAACTCTTCAAATGTAATGATATTTTGGAGAAAATTTCGTTACAGAGTTATCGAAAAATCCTCTTAGTAAAAACTGCATTAGAATGAATGAATGAATGATTAAATTTAAAACAGATAAGATTTTAATATAGTAAATTTTATCCAAGATCAATAATTTGATCAATTTTTGTCTTTCTCTTATCCAGTCCAAAAGTTCCTATATAAGAGTACCTAGGTACCTAGGTATATAAGATTGTTTGTGGGTATGGAATTGATAGTACACAACTTTTTTCCCATAATTAAAACATACAATCACTTCATTTTCCACACCATGAAGTAATCGACGACAGCTATGCAGGTTAGAATAAATTTGTATAACATCTTCTAATCGTGCATGTAGAAAAAAGAGTTCCACCTAGATAAATTTCGTTGCTGAAAATTAGATGTGTTTTGCCGCTAGTGTTTTCGGTTTTTGAAAATCTAGTTTTCACGGGGCCCTCGTTTGGCAGGTACCCCTCGTCGTATTTAAGATCCTTGTGTTTCCGATTTATGGAAATATTCTTCAAATCCTAACGCATTGATTTTGTCTTCATACACTTTCTTCTGTGTGACCGAAATAAATGCATAGCGTATTGAAAGCTTGTAATGTCTAATGTATCTATAGTGTCATCCATTCATCTGCAGTAAAGTTAATATTTTCGAAGAGTTCGTGATTATCACGGATCGTTTGGCGGGAAATTGAATTGCATTCATGCATCTACTGCGTGTGTGTTACCGAAAAATAACTTTTTTTGTATGGGTTGGGCAGAGCTGCACATACCTACTCGAAAGTTCCACGCTGTTGTATTGAATTAGAAGAAGAAAAGTATTTTTTAATTTAAATCTCCCCCCAATTCCAAAATGGAATTCCGATAAAGATCACCCTTTACAAATATTATTTTAGAAGTTTATTTATATGCGGAGATATGTAATAATGTCGATGTCATCAAAAATAGAATTAGGTACCTACAAAAGTACACTTATATGTACATTGTTAGAGCCTACTTCACCCTCCAACGTGCCTTAAGGGAACACAGGGATCATGAAGTTACAAAATTTCGTATCAATATGTATTGTGGAATATGATTCTAATGCTTGTTGTCTACATAATATTTTCATCCAGCATTTTCAAAACGTGCCCAAGGTAATTTCTGCATTTCTTCAAATTATTAAATTTACTCATTTACCAAAAAATCGTTCAAATATTCTTCTGCCTTTAGATCTGTCGATCTGTTGCCGACTATATGGTTACTTCTGAGACGTCGAGTTCCATCTATCTTTCCATATCTTTGGTGGTCTTCCGGACAGACAGCGACCCGCTGGGATTTTGTGGGCCGCGGTATGCGGGATTCTAGAACTGTCCACTCAATCAATCCAATCAATAAGGGAAAATAAAATATATGGCATCGAAATTAATTTCATATTATTGAGTCTTGTACCGAGTTCAATTGAATTGATCCATATTTTCAATTGCATAAGATAAGATCTATTAACTGGAAACTAATCACTCGATCTATGAATTAGATCGGTTATGGTACCTACTCAATAATAACTGCATTTGTTGCTGAGAATTATTTTATACAATATCCCCAGAAAACATGACACAGGAAATTCAACCATCGATTTTATGAAAGTTTATAGAGTTTGTACACAAGATTGTTTTTCTGTGTGTTGAATAAACCAATTATTGTTGACATTGTAGGCATCACATAGGCAGATTCCCCTCCAAGTGAATTCGTTGCCAATAAAGTTTACAGCTACAATAAGTCCAATCTGCAGTGGACATGTAATCAGATAAAGCGACATGGTCGATACCATAATATCTCCAAACTATAACCTAAACTTACGTATACAACCGATAAGTTATTGTCATCCTATACTTTTAAATGGCGAAATCGATAGTTCTTCTTCTCGTTCATGTAGGTATACGATTCTATCGGCGAGGATATCTTGCAAGCTCTCTCAATCCTATGAACCATTATAGATATTGGATAATGATTTTGCATCTCATATTCAAAATTAAATTATACCAAATTTTTATACCTAGGTACAATTTTTTTCTAAGCGTAGAATCATACGTGGGAGTTTCGGGAATAATAATTGTAGGTACTTTCCATACGCATATTTCAGAAAGCGTAGTTCAACGTTTCAGGAGTCCTTTGAAGAAGGTTGAATGCTTTTGATATCCTCAGAACACTAGCGCCTTCCGTGTTGAAATTTTATATTAAAAAATATCGTGACATGATGATAGAAAAGTCTTTTTCCTCTTTCATCCGGTAGTGTTCGACGATATTTGCTGCCTGTGACCCCCTCACGATTCTAAATCACAATAGCCCCTATATTAGGAAACTGTCCCTAAATGCTAAACGTTCCCCCTTTTGGCGAGAATACGTAGAAAAGGTCAACGTATCACATTGCTATCTGACATGTATCTAAAGTGCTATTCAACCATTTTTGTGTAGTCTCCTCTCGAATTTATTGTTTTATTTTTAGATTCATTATCTGTATTATTATTGTATAAAGGGCAACAGAAATTGGTCACAGAGGGCGTGACGAATTGCGATACCTACTGTGGACAAAATAAAAGAGAAATAAAGGACACCGGATATTCAATTGTTGGAGGGCAGGAGATTGCAACAATTATATTGAAGATTAACAAACTTGTTTAAATTTAGAATTACGACCGAAATTGCTCCAATCTCCAAGAAATTTTAAGGTATAGGTAAATAGGAAAATCGATGCAAGAAATAGCCCCTGTATTTCAATTTATAGGTTACTTTCTAGAGAACATACATGACAATGCATTTTATGGTGTCGAGATATAAATATTTTTAAGTAATATTTCGAACAGTACCTGACTATAGATAGATTTTAATAAATTACCAAAAGAACTCTAAAATAATAGGTAGGTACTAAATTAAAGTAAAAAAAAATGTAGGTACTTACTCCGTTCATATCAGAATTAAAAGAAGATTCTCCGAGTGAAAATAAACTTCGAATGATGAAAAAAAAATCAATTCTTTTCAAACTCGCCCAACTATAAAACTTATCCATATTTTTCTTTTACTTATGAAGCTCAGACGGTCAGGTTGCATCAATTTTAAAAATGTAGGTATAGGACTTTCAGAATATTATAAGAGCCTCCACCGGAAATTTGATTTGAAACTTTTTAATAAAAATGGAAAGTAAAGTCTCTATTACGGCAAGTAATATATGTCTACCTTCCCTAACTTTTAATTTAATTATATTTCCAACTCAATTACAAAATCTATATTAAGATTATCATAAGCTTATCTATCAAGTGTATAAAAGTAATGTTTTATATATGACGGATCTTTTAAAGATAATGTTAATTAAGTAGCTATTTTTTATATAAATTGTAGAGGATATATGCCCAATCCCACCAACTTTGACCTAGGAAGGAGAGCCCTAAGAAATTTCCATACAAAAACAGGGATAATATTCTATTTATTGTAAAAGAACATCAGCATGGCCCACTACCACAGCATAATTCCATATGAAATGCAACATGCAACTCACCTACGTTAGGTGCCCAAATATCTCCGCCCAGAGAAGGTGAGTTGCATGTTGCATTTCATATGGAATTAGACTGTGGTGGTGGGCCATGCTGATGTTCTTTTACAATAAATAGAATATTATCCCTGTTTTTGTATGGAAATTTCTTAGAGCTCTCCTTCCTAGGTAAAAGTTGGTGGGATTGGGCAATAGAGAATTTAGTGAATGTAAAACGGATGTTGTGATTAAAATGAAAGTGAACAAGTTTAGATGGTTGGATCATATCCGGAGAAAACGAAAGATTAAAGGATAAAAAAGAAAATATATTGGGAGACAGAAGAGGTGTAAGGAAACGGGGCCGTCCAAGAACCACATGGCTTGACCATGTAGACCAGATTCTCAAGAATGGACGTGTTCTGAGTAAAAGGAATCGTAGAGTGTATATGACGAACTGCATGAATGTGACGGAAGCCCGAAGTGTGTGTAAGGATAGGATCTGTTTTCTTTGTCCACCCCGCAAGGGATGCGAAGGGATAGACTATAATAGAATTATGTGCCGAATCCGCATACTGAATCATTTTAGTTATCACAAAAAATATAACTGTGATTAATTGCTTAATTCCAACATTTCCAACAAGGCATAATAGTCCGAGAGCCCGCTGCTTAATTTATGACGTATCTGTTTTTTGATCGAAATGTGGTATAAACGATAGCTTACCAATAGGGTATTACATCGCACTAGGGTTGCCTATCAAAATCTTGCCGCAACCCCCCCTGCCCCCCCCGAAAAGGTCCCTCTTCGCGGTTTTTCGCATTTTATAGAAATATGGTAAGAGATAGGAGAAAGTAGTCAATGACAAAAATAATCCTTGCTAAATTCTCTACAAAAAATGTTAAGTCAATTTTTTCATAGGACTAGTAGTTTACCCGTAATGGCCGGTCAAAAAACAGGATATTTTTTTAAAAAATAAAAAAAAAAGTTTGATTTTTTTTCTTTCACATTCTTCCACCCATTACTACTAACATTTTATGGAAAAAAAATTTGGCCTGCGGCGCTATATCACTGGTTATTTTATGAAAAACTAAATTTTAAGAATTTTCGTCACTGAATTTTATTGTAATAACTCCGAAATTATTAGATGTATGAACATAAGTTATAGCTCGTTTTGTAGCTAAGACTATGGTAATTAATTCGTTCTTTGAGTATTTTCCTGTAGCTCTTGTCAATTTTCAACCAATTTAGTTTAAATACATTTTTTTTGTATTTTTAATGAATTTCGGTTTTGGGCCGGCCATTGCGGGTAAACTGCTAGTTCTACGAAAAAATTGAATTAATATTTTTTGTAGAGAATTTAGCAAGGATTATTTTTGTCATTGACTACTTTCTCCTATATCTTACCATATTCCTATAAAATGCGAAAAACCGCGAAGAGGGACCTTTTCGGGGGGGGCAGGGGGGGTTGCGGCAAGATTTTGATAGGCAACCCTAGTGCGATGTAATACCCTATTGGTAAGCTATAATTTATACCACATTTCGATCAAAAAACAGATACGTCATAAATTAGGCAGCGGGCTCTTGGACTATAAGAGATACTTTAGTGATAGTTTAATAACTTTACAGATTCAATGGTTGTTTCTCCCTGAAAGATGGGACACATGGTCGAAATAGGCAGTAGGTATCTATTCAAAATTCATTTGTAATAAAGGATTATTTGATATAAATCTATGAAACATAATATAAAATACACATCAAGCGTATAATTGAACTTTTGTATAATTTTATATTTCATATTATTAGTAGGTATTAAAATTTGTTTCAATACTAATGTTAGGTATTTAACTAATCCATAAATTATTTACATGTCTATTAAATAAAGGAATAAAATATTTATGCTGGTATGTGAATAATAAAATTAGATCCAAGTATAGATATCTATAGTGTCCTCCTCGTGAATTAATACCGGTGATTATCTTTTTTATACCTATTTTGTAAAAAAAAGATACCTAAGGAGACTTGGATGGTTAAAAAAGATGAGGTAGCAAATCTGTATTACTATTTTAAGTTAAAGGGGCTTTTAAGTTGGCTATGTAAGTATGCATGAGTGGGTCAAAAACTAGTGGCAAGTCAATGAAATAGTATGAAGACTAAAGAACAACAAAATGTAGATGTTAATGGCTTTGTGAAACACCATGGAATTTTCCCACGACGACTATTCGTACAATTCGGTGAAGTCCTGAAGATGATAGTCGGCTTCATTGCACGTGACAAGTAGGAGACTTCTTCTTCTTCCTCAGCTTCTGAAATCCATTGTTGGTTATAGGTAGGCCACTCATTTGGCCCTCCTAACGAAGACAGAATAACGAAAATACGAAAAGGGTAAGAAAATATGATCCTTATATTATCAATTATCATATCTGTTGTAAAGGTATTAAGTACCTTTTTAATCCTTTTTACTATATATTCTATTACTGAAACACTCCTGACATCAGGATCAGATAGAATTACATGACAATAAATTTGGTAAGCATTTTTCGCACTTCAATGTACCTAATAGAATAATGAGTATTTTGTATAGATGTTAAGGTTTTGATACAATAGTTACTTATAATTTATGTCGGATAAGAAAAAAATATTGGTATACTGCATAATTGATTCTCACATGACACAATGTCGAAAACATGTGTAAACTGATGTGTGATTCTCAATCACTGTGATTTTAGTTAGAAAATGATCAGAATGTCTTAAAGCGTATAACGAGATTGGTCACGCGCAAATGTTCTCACATCACGCGGGTCTTATTCCTCGATGATAAATCACTTGACAAGAATAGTATTGAATAGTTACCACTTCACATCACTTCACAAACACTTCACTAATACTTCACAACATTGCGCCGGCTGTAAATTGGCGTGAAGGAATGAGAATTGAAAAATTACTACAGCGTTCATAACATTACACTTGATGTTACATTATTCGACTACTGGAATTGAACAATCCTATACAATATATGAATATACATACAACCGCATCTAAACAGTTAAAATATAAAGATTACTCGTGACAGAATTATGACTTCTCGTGTCTCTGAGAAAATTAACATGACAACAATCTTATGACTTACTTACAACGAATACCGTAAGTACATATTTTATATCACTTAGTGACAGAATTATGACTTCTCGTGTCTCTGAGAAAATTAACATGACAACAATCTTATGACTTACTTACAACGAATACCGTAAGTACATATTTTATATCACTATAGGATGAATCTCAGAACCAAAGCTGTATCATTTTTTCCATTCGGAGCTACATCTTTTCAATGTACTTACCTAATAAAAAAATGTACTTGCTTGAATATCGAAAGAAATTATTTTTGCGAAGGAGCAACAACAAAATGATTTCCTTATTCCATAATCTGCTTTATCCATACACGCCTTCAAAATATGTAGTGATTATTTAGTTAGATAGTTTGCACTAGGTTGTTCAGATCCAATACTGTTATAATATTAATTCTTGTAAGATTATCTTAGCCGCATAGTTTAATAAATTCTTACATACCAATTTTAGTACGTAAAACTTACATCAATGTTGTGCGATTCTGATATGGTCCAAGAGCCCGCTGCTTAATTTATGACGTATCTGTTTTTTGATCGAAATGTGGTATAAATGATAGCTTACCAATAGGGTATTACATCGCACTAGGGTTGCCTATCAAAATCTTGCCGCAACCCCCCCTGCCCCCCCCCCCCCGAAAAGGTCCCTCTTCGCGGTTTTTCGAATTTTATAGGAATATGGTAAGAGATAGGAGAAAGTAGTCAATGACAAAAATAATCCTTGCTAAATTCTCTACAAAAAATGTCATATCAATTTTTTCGTAGAACTAGCAGTTTACCCGCAATGACCGGTCTAAAACCGAAATTCAATTAAAAAACTAAAAAATTGAATTTAAACTAAATTGGTTGAAAATTGATAAGAGCTCCAGGAAAATAGTCAAAGAACGAATTAATTACCATAGTCTTAGCTAGAAATCGAGCTATAACTTATTTTTATACATCAATTAATTTAGGAGTTATTGCAATAAAACTCAGTGACGAAAATTCTTAAAATTTAGTTTTTCATAAAATAACCAGCGATATAGCGCCGCAGGCCAAATTTTTTTTTCCATAAAATGTTAGTGATAATGGGTGGAAGAAAGTTAAGGAAAAAAATCAATTTTTTTTTTTTTTTTATCAAAAAATATCCTGTTTTTCGACCCGCTATTACGGGTAAACTACTAGTCCTAGAAAAAATTGACTTAACATTTTTTGTAGATAATTTAGCAAGGATTATTTTTGTCATTGACTACTTTCTTCTATCTCTTACCATATTCCTACAAAATGCGAAAAACCGCGAAGAGGGACCTTTTCGGGGGGGGCAGGGGGGGTTGCGGCAAGATTTTGATAGGCAACCCTAGTGCGATGGAATACCCTATTGGTAAGCTATCATTTGTACCACATTTCGATCAAAAAACAGATACGTCATAAATTAAGCAGCGGGCTCTCGGACTATTAGCCTTCGAACGGGGAGTAGTTATAAACCACTGAAACTTAACGATAGAGGAATTTTAATTATTAAGTATTATGAAATAATTAACAGGTTATAAAGAATTTAGTAACTTTTGCATACTTCCTAAATATCATAATAATTTTAAAACTTTATAAAGTAAATAACATTTTTACGAAATTAGTGTTAAATATTCATACAACTTACTAAAAATGTCTTAAAGTTGCTTAAAGTTAATAATTATGCACAATATTTTTGCCGAAACTGATTAACACATTTTAAAGTAACTGAACAGTTTAATTTTCATGAGCTTAGAATAGGCGCCTATTACGTTATGTAAATATTGGTTTGAAAAAATGTTATAAATTGTATCTAATCATGGTTTGATATTAGCATACTTAATGAAGAAGTCGGTTGATATGAATGAAAAGCTATTATGTATTTTTTCTATTGCAAACGAAATGGGACAATAAAGTTGCTCAATTAGAAAATCAACGAGCTTTCCAGATCTTATTTGAATTCCATATAAAAATATATAGTATAACTGTATTTAAATTAAGTCACCGTGTATTGAAATTTTACAAATTGTCGATGAAAATATTCTACTGAATAAACTGAACCTACTACAATATGTATTAGCATTAAATTTGTTAGGTAGCTTTATTGGTTTATTACTCCTGTTTGGAAATTAAATTCAATACTTTTAATAATATCAATGGATCACGTTTAGCCACCAAGGATGTGAACGATTTGCATCAGGATATGGTTGCCACACAACTGTAATAACATGTATTAATAATATGATATTTGTTATCGTACTATTTGATAGTTTTACATGACCATGTATGGAATAGCATGTATTTTTTATTATTCCATAATCATGATGTAGAAAATATATTAGTGTCACATAAATCATTAATACGAATCGATATTATTACCTATTAAAATCTTTGACATTTAAAATCAATCTAATTGTTGCATATTTTTTCATTGTTTTCTTCCTTATGTCTTCTTCAAGGTAACCTTATTGGATTAAATGGTTTGACATTTTACTTCAATAATTTTAGAATAGATCGTTTTTATTTACATCTGATAGAAACAGACCATCGTGAGCTCGCATTTTACTTTCCTCGGAACAATCGATTTATAAAGCCAAATGGAATTGATATTGCAAGAGCAATATTTCCCATTAGAGAGCTTTATTTTTTTTATCATCAACAGTTGAGTAGAGGTCAATAACGGAGCAGCAGAATTGGATCTTACCATACATATTTTTCCGCTTGGCCAACCTACTACATTATACATGCCAGCGGTAATCGACTTGTCGTTGTCCCTACAGAGGTTCACTTCATCGTATCTATACCTCCGCAATGGGAGAAAAGAAAGTGCTCGTCATCTTGGATCCCTTTACAGCTACAAGAGATTTCTTCATACTCATGTGCCATCAAGGTGAATGAAGGTTATTTTGCGTCGTGTGAGTCCATTTTATTGTTTAGTATTCGACAGCTTAATCTTCCTTTAATTAGTCTATTGCCCATTGGAACATAAAATAACTAAATCTAATTTTCTAAAGTTAACGATGAGTCGCAAATAGAATTAATTAAATTACTCTCTTAAATTAATGCCAATTTTATTCGTAAACTATCCAACAATCAAGATATATAAAAGATTAATTAGGAAAGAACTTTATAATAAAAAAGTTTGTAAGTAACTACGAGCACTCTTAACAAAAAAAGTAGAATAATGATTAGTTATTAGATTATTAAAGGCAATTATAAAACGGAGATGAAATGGAAATAATCGGATTAACTGTGAAAAAATCATAAGACAAACGACTTCTGAGTACTTTGGTGAGAAAATCCCCAACTTATACAAAGTAATTACTGTATATACTTTGTACTTACATTTAACTCGTAATATTTCTTCAACATTTTTGATGATTGTTCTTAATTGAACTGTTTCATTACCTACAATGTTCTTCGTAAATGATGATCAGTTCAAAGAGTTTTGCTTCAATATACCTTACTTCAAATTGAACACACTTTATTGTCTTCGAACTTTGGAGTAGCCAAAATGTCAACTTTAATGTTTCCGAGCCAAGAAATTATGACAGTCAATAATATGAAATAACCTATCTGGAGCAATGTCCATTTTATATTCTATCGACGATTTCTTATTCTTCATCCAGCGAATCTTAAACAATTTTTATATTCCATTTGAACCTACATTTTAATCCAATCATCTTATATTAAAACATTTTTATAGTTTCTTCCGTTGGTTTTTGTGCTGTAATTCATTTATGACGGACGTGATGAAAAGTGCAAGAACTAAACCTTATAGGTACATTGTTCCTTTACTTTCAATGTTCATTGGTGTGTCAAGGCACCATATTCAGTGGTTATATACAAAAAAGTACTGGAGGGCTCTGAGAAATGTCTTACGGTCTCAGGCCTGATGAAAGGAAAATCCTGATCTATCTCCTTCTCGCGGTGGAGGGTGAGCAACGTCAACAATGTTGGCGGCGAATATAGACAGGGACCGAGTGTTGGCCGGGATAAGCTAACCCCCCAACTTGCCTAATAGGTAATGTTGGATAGGGCACTCTCTTGTCCTGGAGATAGTAAATAATCTCCAAAGGCGAAAGAACCTTTATGGTCAACGGCATAGGATGTGGAAAGCAACGGGAAACTACCACATTAAAGGCTCAAGTAGCATCCCAAGAACCAGCAAAGAAAATGACCACGTCTCAAGTAAAATTTTCCGGAGTTAAAATAGCCCCCCGTTCGGATCTCCGGGAGGGGGCTGCTCGAGATAATAAAAATAATAATGCAAACAAAATAATAAAAACCAGACAACCAAAGCCAAATGAAAGAAAGGAACAGATAGCAAGATGTGCGACATGGAATGTACGTACTCTACTACAAAATAGCAAACTCGACAATTTGAAATCAGAAATGCAGAAAATGAATCTGAATGTTCTAGGCATAGCGGAGATGAGGTGGCCAAGCTGTGGTGACTTTTGGAGTGGAGAATATAGAATAATCCACACAGGATGTATAGAAAATCGACCTGGACAGGGAGGAGTAGGGATTGCATTATGCAAAGAGTGGGGAAAACGAGTCAAGGGATATGTGCAATACAGTGGTAGAATTATTCTAGTCAAAATAGAAACAAAACCTGTAGATACGGTATTAATCCAAGTATATATGCCCACCTCAAGCCACGATGACCAGGAGGTAGAAGAAATATACAATATGCTAGACAAGCTGATCAAGGAAGTAAGGGCTGGAGAAAATTTAATTGTTCTAGGAGATTGGAATGCGGTGGTAGGAGAAGGACGTGAGGGAATATGTGTTGGACCCTTTGGATTGGGGGAAAGAAATGCGAGAGGAGATAGACTGACGGAATTCTGTACAAAACATAATCTCATAATCGCTAATACCTACTTTGAACATCATCCAAGGCAACGTTATACATGGAAGTCCCCGGGAGATCGAAAAAGACTACAAATCGATTATATAATAGTTAGAGATAGGTTTAAGAACCAAATAAAGGATTGCAGAAGCTACTCCAGCCCAGATATAGACAGCGACCACAATATGGTAATAGCCAAAAGCTTATTGAAACTGAAAAAACTTAAAAGGAAAACCACATATAAATGGAACATAAAAGCTCTAAAAACCAAAGAGATCAAAGAGAAATTCATAGAAAAGACACATGAATGCAACATGAATGAGCAGGACGATATAAGCGTAGTCTGGGAGGATATAAAAAATAGAATCAAAAAGACGGCAGAAGAAGTCATCGGAAGAGATAAACCCCAAGCTAGAAGGGAATGGATAACAAGAGAAATTCTAGATATGATAGAAGAAAGGAGACATTTAAAGAATAATCCCTGCAACGAAGCGCAAATAAAATATAGAGCGCTGCGAAATAAAATAAACAGAGAGTCCCGTATTGCCAAAGAAACATATTATCAGAGTCAATGTAATGAAATTGAATATAACTTAAAGAAAGGAAATATTGAAAGAGCCTATGCCTCAGTTAGAGACTTTTTTGGAACGAAAATGGGAAAAGGTAAGGCAATAGAGGCAGAAGATGGTAAAATACTATTTGAAGACAACGAAATAGGGGAGAGATGGAAAAGGTACCTGGAAGTATTATACAATGGGGTGAATAGTGCTGACTTAGAAAACCTGATAGAGAATGAAACTGTTGTAGATGCTGATGATTTGGGAGACCCAGTCATCAGAGAGGAGTTTGACTATGCACTAAAAAACCTCAAAGATGGAAAAGCACCAGGGGTCGATGAAATACCGGCGGAACTGCTAAAAGCAACAGGAGAGGGAACCAGAAACGCTTTGTTTACTATGGTCCAAATGATTTATAACACTGGAATAGTGCCAGAAGACTTTGAAAAATGTGTAATTGTCACTCTGCCAAAAAAATCTGGAACTACGAAATGCGAACAGCATAG
Organism: Ceraclea dissimilis; assembly: GCA_963576895.1. Classification (NCBI taxonomy): domain Eukaryota; kingdom Metazoa; phylum Arthropoda; class Insecta; order Trichoptera; family Leptoceridae; genus Ceraclea; species Ceraclea dissimilis. The sequence continues at coordinate 10,983,125 of OY756369.1, forward strand.
AACGCTTAGCCTAATATCCCACGCCTCCAAAATATTAACCAACATCATCTTGAAAAGAATTGAACCTAATGTGGAGAACTCTCTTACTTGGGACCAACTTGGTTTTAGAAGAGGAATGGGAACCAGAGAGGCTATACTGTCGTTACGCATTATTTTGGAAAAGAGGCTCAGGCACAATGAAAACACCTACATTGCCTTCGTGGATTTAGAAAAGGCATTCGACAAAGTCGAATGGAAAACACTATTTGATATAATGAGAATAATGGGGATGAAATTCAAAGAAAGACGAATAATCTACGCGCTCTATAAAAATGAAGCCGCCCTAATTAGATGCGGAAGTGACCAAAAAGAAGCGAATATACGGCAAGGTGTAAGACAAGGCTGCTCTCTATCACCAGTACTCTTTAATGGATATATACAATATGCAATTGATGAAATCAGGGAAAGAATGAACCATAGAAAAGGTATAAGAGTCCATGGGCAAAAAATAGACATGATAAGGTTTGCGGACGACATTGCTTTGATAGCGGAAAGTGAAGAAGAACTGCAAGAAGCATTAGAAACCATGGAGAATGTCCTCAACACTAAATACAATATGAAAATTAACAAGGACAAAACAAAGGTGACAACAGTAAGCCGAAATGAACAGCAAACGAGTGTGGCGTTGTCTGGAGCCCCATTAAAACACACCAAAGAGTTTGTCTACCTCGGGAGTAGGATCACCTGGGATGGCCGTACAAGAAGAGAGGTTGATAGTCGGTTACACCAAGCAAGACTCGCTTTTAATAAAAAAGCAAAGATCTTTGAGTCACATAATATAGATATAAAGCTCCGCAAACAACTGGTAAAAACCTATGTGTGGAGTATCCTATTGTACGGCTGTGAGACATGGTGCCTAACCGAAAGAGATCGAAAGAGACTAGAGGCCTTCGAGATGTGGTCATACAGAAGAATCCTAGGAATATCCTGGAGGGACCACATCACGAATGACGAAGTTCTCAACAGAATCGAAGAAGGAAGGCACCTTCTCAAAACAATCTCAGAGAGACGGGCCAAGTGGATAGGCCACACAATACGACACGAAAACCTCCTCCACACCGTAATGGAGGGAATGACCGAGGGGACAACTCACAGAGGGCGACCCCGACAGGAATATATGGAGCAGGTTCTCCAGGATATGAGCTGCTCCTCATACTTGGAGCTGAAGCGTTGTGCGGAGGACCGGGGGGAGTGGAAAGCGAGGTGTTCTTTGCTGCAAACAAATCCATTGGATTGAAACCTGAGAAGAAGATATAAATATATTGTATGTTCGTGTGAGTTCAGGTATTGAAGTGCCTCAGGAGACAAGTAAGTTATGGATGTCTTCCATTGTGCCGCTGAACCTAGTGAGCTGACATTCTTCGACGATGTGGTTAACGGACTCCACCCCACAGTGGTTTATAGTTTGAGAATAGATAGCTCACGAGTGTGGAAAGACCAAAAGACGGTTTGATGTCACCACGGACTGCAGAACGCTCGATGAAATCTGGACTAGAGCTCTGTTGTGAACTCCGGATTTATTTTGGAAAAGAGGCTCAGGCACAATGAAAACACCTACATTGCCTTCGTGGATTTAGAAAAGGCATTCGACAAAGTCGAATGGAAAACACTATTTGATATAATGAGAATGATGGGGATGAAATTCAAAGAAAGACGAATAATCTACGCGCTCTATAAAAATGAAGCCGCCCTAATTAGATGCGGAAGTGACCAAAAAGAAGCGAATATACGGCAAGGTGTAAGACAAGGCTGCTCTCTATCACCAGTACTCTTTAATGGATATATACAATATGCAATTGATGAAATCAGGGAAAGAATGAACCATAGAAAAGGTATAAGAGTCCATGGGCAAAAAATAGACATGATAAGGTTTGCGGACGACATTGCTTTGATAGCGGAAAGTGAAGAAGAACTGCAAGAAGCATTAGAAACCATGGAGAATGTCCTCAACACTAAATATAATATGAAAATTAACAAGGACAAAACAAAGGTGACAACAGTAAGCCGAAATGAACAGCAAACGAGTGTGGCGTTGTCTGGAGCCCCATTAAAACACACCAAAGAGTTTGTCTACCTCGGGAGTAGGATCACCTGGGATGGCCGTACAAGAAGAGAGGTTGATAGTCGGTTACACCAAGCAAGACTCGCTTTTAATAAAAAAGCAAAGATCTTTGAGTCACATAATATAGATATAAAGCTCCGCAAACAACTGGTAAAAACCTATGTGTGGAGTATCCTATTGTACGGCTGTGAGACATGGTGCCTAACCGAAAGAGATCGAAAGAGACTAGAGGCCTTCGAGATGTGGTCATACAGAAGAATCCTAGGAATATCCTGGAGGGACCACATCACGAATGACGAAGTTCTCAACAGAATCGAAGAAGGAAGGCACCTTCTCAAAACAATCTCAGAGAGACGGGCCATGTGGATAGGCCACACAATACGACACGAAAACCTCCTCCACACCGTAATGGAGGGAATGACCGAGGGGACAACTCACAGAGGGCGACCCCGACAGGAATATATGGAGCAGGTTCTCCAGGATATGAGCTGCTCCTCATACTTGGAGCTGAAGCGTTGTGCGGAGGACCGGGGGGAGTGGAAAGCGAGGTGTTCTTTGCTGCAAACAAATCCATTGGATTGAAACCTGAGAAGAAGATATAAATATATTGTATGTTCGTGTGAGTTCAGGTATTGAAGTGCCTCAGGAGACAAGTAAGTTATGGATGTCTTCCATTGTGCCGCTGAACCTAGTGAGCTGACATTCTTCGACGATGTGGTTAACGGACTCCACCCCACAGTGGTTTATAGTTTGAGAATAGATAGCTCACGAGTGTGGAAAGACCAAAAGACGGTTTGATGTCACCACGGACTGCAGAACGCTCGATGAAATCTGGACTAGAGCTCTGTTGTGAACTCCGGATAGGGGATATGTGTTAAAAAACTTACGCCTTACGAATCTTGTAGACGAAAATATCATTGATGAAACTGCCGCCGCAACCGCCAGATTTTACAGAAAAAAATTAAGACTGACCGACAGGTCCGAACGATTGATGTGTTAAAATATGCATAGTAAAATAATTAGTTTTTTTGGACAGTCAGTAATTATTGTCAAACCAGTGTAAATAATTTGTACGTTTTTTTATTTCCAACTCCGCCACTGGAATACTATTCCTTTATCGTTAGGTACATTCCCATTTGTACGCCAATGCAATTTTGAATCGTCTTTTCAATTTCTCATTTCTGCCTTTGTGTCTACAAATTCGTTCTGTTCATATTTCTCTTGGAATATTATTTTACTACATTGTTTTAAATTTCAAACACACATCGAGGAAGCTTTTTGAGGGATTTACTACCTTTGACTTTTCTCGCATGGATAATAGTACTTTATAGTGGAAAAATGATGAAGATTTTTGCCAAGTTCTGGAACTGTTTATAAAATCTTGCGCCCGCATATTATATACAAAAGTGCCGGCTGATAGCTAGGTTTATAGGCACAGTAGAAATCACCCACATCAGCTTCTTTCCTAAGACGAAATGACTGAGTTCTCACGACCTTAATTGATGACTTTGAGCTGTCCAATGCCACACACAAACGGCGAAAAAGTGCAAAGGTGGAAGACAAATATGCATAGTTTTTTTAAGGTGAAACTTGGATCTACTGGTATGGATTTCTGTATGTGCAGATATACCTAATTCAAACTGTATTGAGCTTCTGCAGTATCCAATTTTCCACCTTAAAAATTTCTTCAATATCCATTCAATGCTGTTTCATCATGGAATTTAATTCATAAGTCGTTAAATAAATCACTTTTGAAACTATTTGATTAAAAAATCATTTTGCGTATTCTTTTACATAATATTAAGGTATATTATTGGTAATATTTTAAATTAATCAAATAAAAATGTCCGTTTGGAAACAATTCTGTATTGACCAATTGGAAATCATGACCTTGAATTGGTATTATTCGTGTTTGTAAATTTGTAAACAATAACCGTATAACTGAATTCATTATGACAAGTGCACGATTCTAAAAATGTTGATAAAGGTGATTGAAATATTTAATCAGCGGGGAAAATCTCAATAATCTTGAAATAATTCCTACACATTTCTAATCAGATTCTTCTTAGGACAATAAAAAATAATTTTAATTCAGCCATAGAATGAATTCAACGTACAGTGGCAATGCATCAGACTTCCTCACCCTTAGCGACGAAGCAATACAGTACATAATAAATGTAGATTTAAGCCTCTGAAAAGCAGGAAAATTCACCCTGTGCTTTTAACTTTAGAACACTTTGATATAACGAATGCTAAATGATCTACCTAGTCGTGATTTTGGCCATACGATAAATAAATAACTGAAAATATTGTTTTGTCTTTTAATTTCAATACTAATCCGCTTGGGTCTCGCCCAATTCGTCGAATAATTTCAAGATTTTGTGTACCTATCTTCTTACTTAATAGTATTCTCAGTGTGGTCATTAACTAGAGGAACTCTTGTAGACGAGTTCTTGAATGAAGTTGGAGAATTCCAATATTTTGCAGTTTCGAATCTTTTAAAAGAAATTTTGGGGGAAATATTTTTTTCGTTTGGGAAATAATATCATCCTTTATACGGATTATTTAGATTCAAAGCATTCGTTTTTACAAGCGACAATAAAAAAGACGCGAAACAAGTTTTCTCATGTCAATTCAATAAAAAAGTTCAATAAATATATATTTTGTGTTTTATATCATCTGATAAAAATCTCTTGGTTTATAGACAATGCTATCTAATACTGTCCTATTTCATGGACTTATTTTTTATTTACGATTGTAAACATTTTTATTATGGTATCTCTGCTGAGGTCAACACTGTGTTTGAAAAACTTTACATATTTTTGTTTTACCTTATTTGAATTCTACTCATATTGGTTAGTAGAAAAGACCTATGTATTTTTTAGAGTAGTATAAGTACTCTTATAATATTTCATAAGAGTTGTTGAGAAATATGCATAAAACATCTCTGAGTCTTTTGACCCTTTCTTCTGTTTCTATAAAAATCGTTGAAGGATCAAGCAAGTAATAGTTGTAATATTTAGTGTAGGTTCATTTTTATATGAATCATATTAACAAGAAGTAATATAAAGGCAGGAACAGATTATATTGTCATGCTCGCCGACCCTCCACGTTTTTTGTGTGAATGAGTGAAAAGACGTGCGGACGGGGTAATTGTCTTGGATTGTATACGTAATCGACGGTTAACGTGTTTTTACTCATTCACACAAAAAACGTAGAGGGTCGGTGAGCATGTGGATGAGTCATTATGTATTATTTAATTTGTTTTTTATTCAATTAGAAGTCAATTTGTTATTCGGCGGGAGATTCCAATGCATGGAGTCATAATTAGATTCCAACTGGAGAGTTCGCCAGATCTCATTCGACCGTTGTTTCTGATTCAGTCTCACATTATTTACTTTATTTATTTACTTTATTTTTTTTATTTTTTACAATTTTTATTTTTGCGTTTTGTTGTTACACTTTTACTCTTTGTTTTTCTACTGTTCTTGCTTTTTTATTTTATATTGTAATTTATTATTTTTGGTCTATCTTTTGATTCTGTTTTAATCTCACTTTATTTTATTTATTATTATTATTTTTTTATTCTATTATTATTATATTTTACTCTTTGTATTTCTTTACTATCTTTACTAACTAACTAATATCTATCTTCTTTATTATTTTTTATTGCTTCATGTGTGTGTGTGTTCTCCCTCAAAGCACGAGCATTGCTCAATTTTGAGGGGTGATTTTAATTATATTTGTTATTTTTTTTTTTCAATTATGTTATAATATGTACTTTATTGATGAGATGAATAAAGAAATTATTATTATTAAAAAAAAAAAAAAAAAAAAAAACTTTATTAGGGGTCGAAATCTATTACTAAAAATATTTCCTGATAGACAAACTGACGAGAATTTTTCTAGATGGTATAAAACATGGGGTATCTAAATAAGACAGGTCAATTGCTGCTATAGTGTATTGGAGTAGATTAGCTTAACGGGATTAGCTTAACCTGATGATGATGATTACCTAATAGTAGTCTTTACAGTAGGTTTAAAAGATAATTCAAGCTTAATTTGCAGTTGTCGTTGCCAACTCTCACAGCGAAAGCTTTCACTAAAAAAAACGCAAGGAAAAACAATTAAAAAAAAATGATTTTGGTGTTCCAAAAATAGTTCGTAGAGAAATATTAAGTATTCAGCCTATAGTTTGTAATGGCTTTCAAAATACCTCCTTCAGGGGCTTGTAAGTTTTTTATTAGTTATAAAAAAAACACCTAATTGGTGTCCCTACTTTACATTCATAGCTAACAAAGTCAATATTTTTCTCTAGTTTCGTAGACAGAAGACACCCTTAAGATTTAGTGAAATTTAAATTATTATTCTCAAATGTTTGTGAATCGAATGAAATGGACCGGAGTCTGAACTGTGGGGGAGCTGTTTCGCAGTGCCCAGGACAGAGTGGCTGTCTCCCAAATGATCGTCAACACCGCACCAGGGGATCCGACCGAATAGAAATTATTATTCATTCGTTCAATCATTTACTTATTCTTCAAGTAATCGCCCTAATCAACAATTCAGTATGATTTAATTAGTATATGCTTATTTTTTGTGTGTGCTTTTTTTCACATACGATTCAATTCGAATTCGCAGAGAAATCATTACATTGCCCAGCAAATCATTGAAACATTATCGAACTACCGGCATAAAAAATAATGTTGGTTTCTATCCTACAAGATGCTGTAATGTAAATTCGTATGAATTAGTTAATCAAACATTCACAGAATAACATTGAATAACAATACACACGGGAAGATTTTTATTATTTGTTGGGAATTGATTCAATAACAAACCAATATTGAATAATATTGCTCACTTCCGTATTTTTCTTCAATAAATATTGAGTTCGTTATGATGATAAGGGATTATTATATTTTCAAGGAGTGAATTTGAATACATGTAACACTTGCATACATTATGATAATAAAAAGGTACTTCATCAATTCGATATTAAATAGGTACTATTTTATGCTGGTTCCGTGAATATTGTATTGATTTCCCATATTATCTTTTCCTCACCGATTTTGATTCAATTTGTATTATTTTTATCTCGTTCTGTTCGTATTGTTGTTGGTGGTGATTTAGTTAATGGATTAGGAAAGAGAATTCTTTTTTATCACAATCAGGGATTGAATGCAGTGGAATTGAGGTCGTTGAGAAGAATGTGTGTGATAATATTGGGAGGTCGAAAAAGAAATGAGATAAGTTACTATGAGCTGGGTGTTGTGACTAGAATGAAAGTAAGTAAACATGGATGGTTTGAGCTTGTTCAGAGAATGAACGATGAGAGGATGATTATAAGGATAGAAATGGATGAAAGGAGAGGAGTGTATTTCCTAGGAAGTTCAACCAATATGCCCTGCCCTCCAATGAGATTCTGTTTCGATTGGATTCTTATAAGAATTCTGGGGTTAGGCTTCTGCGCTTTGGGAATCGTGCAGAAGAAGTCGTAAGTTGATATACTGACTGGTTTAGGCATATAATTCAATTCGAGTCTTGCATGCCTTCACCTAACACAACACAAGTTTTCAGCTTAGTACCTACTACTTACAAACAGTACTAACTGAGTTCAAAAGTATTGAAGAAGTACTGTATGGTGACTTCTTTGGGCGAGTGGTTGAATGAATTAGTACATACGTATAATGTAAACAATGATGTTTGTGCATTGCACAATGCATGTCTAATGGAATGTCGTAATAATGTATCTATACTTATAGTTATAGTATTGTCAATGTATTACTATACAGTAGGCTTGTCGTTACATAATAATAATTTACAATCATTGATATTTCTACTCACTTGTATATGCAACTCTAATAGAAGATAACTTCTAAATTAGTTACTGATTAGAGATGACGCCGAAAAGAAAATAACAGTTTAAATATTGATACATACATATCCACGTCTGCTCCCTATGTGGAGCATGTGGTCGTCGCCCAGTTTTTCCAGGCTCCTGGTCCAACTCCGTTGCCTGGAATATTGATAGGGCTACAAATAAAATTGTATTACAGTTCTTTCAAAATTAGAAAAGGTAGTCAAAATGCTACCCTTTTTTTTAAATTCCAACTTATACTCTTAGAAATATAGACCGAATCAACTGAAAAAATTGGATAGGTTTTGTTACAAAAATATGTACGTTTACATTTTTCTAGGTAGCGTAGGATTTCTAACGTAGGATTTTCTACATGTCGTAGGTACTGCAATAACGAGTAGTAACAGATATACAAAAAAGGATGGACATACTTGTAGAATTTGTACCTACAGATTATAAAAGAAGTAGTCAAATTATTATTTGTATCTGAGTATTATACGCGCAGACGCGCTTGAAAAACACCTAAAAAGGCTAAAACTTTATATATTTATTAACTTTCAGTTTCACTGCTACTTTTATTTTTCTAGTGGTGACATTATATTCACTGCGATTTCGAAATCACTCCTAACGTGATCGTTAATAATAATAGTAATTGAACAAATATCTAATAAGTTATGGTTAGTTTATTCATGAGATTGTAGTTAATGTAGTACATAATAGTTATGAGAACATTTGGTAGAACCTAGCAGTTATCTGCTACTTGTGTTTTATCAACTTTTGTAATTTTGTGTAACATCTATTATTCATTTCATCCGTCTTGTACACCGTGCGGACGTTACCTGCAAGTGGAGTTTAGATTGTATTGTTGGTAGCCCTGATTGTCGAATCTTGTCATAAGAGCTGTCAAAGGTTCCCAATATTCTCACATTGTATCTTTTACAAGTAACCTACAATGCCGAAAATATTACAGAGTAGCGCTAGAGAAATCATTTTAAAGAAAAGATAGTTTTGCGAGTTGGAAAAAGAAAAAAATACTCTAATAATCCCATCACGCCGCCACCACAAGTTAGCAAAACAATGTTGCCAGTTTATTCTAACAATTCGAAAATTGGCCAATTGTTTTAAACAACAGTTCTGAAATATAATTTGAAAGTAGCGAAAAAATTTAACCATATCGTATTATCACATAAAGCAACACTAAACCAAGTTTGTATCAGGCAGGGGACTTCTAACAGAGAATTGTCTGTACTTGACACATTAATAAATAATTGACAAGAGAGAAACACTGTCCCATATCCATTCTATAGCACATTTAAGTATCTAATTTAATGTTGGCTGCACGACTTTTTGATTAAGAAAAGTGTTTGATACAGGATCTGAATACAAAGATATCTAATGACCAGTTCATTAGGTATAGGTAATCTAAGGGCTTCCCAAATATGGTATTTTAACATTATGTTATCATCAGTTAATTTGCTTTAGAGCGGTATCCTTTAGCTTAGAACATATTTCGATTGTACCTATTAATTAATGTGGACTTCTGTGTTTTTTTCTCAGACATTCTTTATTGTAGTATGTCAGTTGTCTAGCTTTTTTTCACCCCGGGTCTCTCCACTACTGGATAAAGACATTTTCCAAACGTTTCTGTTCAAGCAACAAGAATTTAGTATGTTTATCAAAAATGCAGTTCTGTTTTCTCTGCCTACATTGTAATTATAAAAGATCGATTAGTATTACTATCTAGTATTCAGAGTACGGTTAAAAAAAAAACGGAACCATTACTAATACTGTCGCTGGGGGAACCTAGATGCCGAAGGCTCAAAGCAGAAAGACTGGAGGAAGTTGAAAGACGATTAAATCCAGCAGTGGAGGGAAGAAGGCTAGATAAGAAGAATACATGTTAGAAAACATTCTCATATTCTTATCAGTAACGAAGAAGAAACTACGAGTATAACATACTCGTACATGTGTCGGAATGTTTTATATTTTTAAAGAAATTCGTCTCAGCATTTTTCAAAGGACAATAATTTTATCTTATTTTTTGTCTACAATATCAAGACAACACACACACAAAAAAATAACTGCGTAAGAAAAATATTTTTTTCTCCGAAATTTACGACTATTTTCTCGCTTTCTCTTAGTTTTCCGATAAATGTCAAAATGAATTTTTTCACCGCTCATTTCCCAGATTCCCGTTTATAATAAATCCTCTTATTTTCTCGTCAGGATTTCCTACGTCAAAAGGTCCTTAATTTTATACCAATGCTGACTCTAAGATGCCAGGAGACCTATGTACCAAAATGTTACTTTTTATAATGTTCCACAGGACACTCTTAGGGATGGTGGATGTCTTATTATTATTATAGCTACTTACTCACAACGCGTATGAAAATATGTCTTCTTATATTTAATGGCTTTTGGTATGTGATATTCACTTTATACTCGTATAGTAGATATGTAATTTTACTTGGCACAAATGAAAAACAATATCACATTGTAATATATAAAATATAAATGATAGACCATACTGTTCAATGATTACCTTTTATGAAATGCATAATGCACATTGCTGACTGTCTACCACATAGCTATTCCTACAGGGTATGAGAAATAACGTGGAAAAGTAGTAATCTGGTTAGCTTGGTACAAAATATTTTGTCAGACTGCTACTAGGGATGACGGCTATGCCAACGCTCAGTAAGTAGGCGGGTATTACAAGAACTCTCTGGCTTGGTGGCCTCCGTGTGTTACGTTGAGGAACGTTGGATGTAAGTAGTCTCGTTGTATTTCTAGTAATACCACGTAATCTAAGTACTATATAGATAAAGTAAAGTCTGATTTTTGTAAATGTTCGCATAACTCCTGCATTTACCGACGGATTGCTGCGAAAATTTAGAATAACATTGATAATATACTCTATGTTCTAACGTCGCCGGTTTTTGGAGAAAAAGTTTTCCTAAGAGATGCCATGATGATGAGGGGATCCAAGGATTGCGTGGGGTCGAGTGTGGTATCGTATGAAAGAACGTTGAAAAATAAGTTCAGATCTTATATCACATTTTGTCCAGCTCAAGCCTATAAATTATGCCGGGTTGTTTTGTCAAATTTGCCGTTACAGGTCAACTCAGCTAGTATTCCATAAACATCAAAACATCTTTACCATTTGTATTTCATATTTTTATTCTAACTCTCAATAAAGTTATGGAATATGGAATCATAATCCCTTGGGAAAACATATGATAGTTTCTACGTGTATAAATAATACCTATTCTACGTAGTATGAGTATTTTTATTCTATTATAGGTATACCTAAGTAAAACATGTTGGTTGGTATATTATATTATTTACTTTGCGACACATTCCAATGATATCAAATCCCTGTTTTTATAACTTACTCAATACATCAGCACAATTGGGATAAGAACGTTAACGCTGCAGAACAATCTAACTGCAAAACATTTTCTTAATAATTAGGTAATTTAAAGTACTTGCGTTTATTTTATTTTATTTTAAATATAATACACGGCGCAAGACCATTAGTACATGAAGTTTACAGACATTACAGAATGAGAAATGAAGAAAATGGAATTTATTAAAAAATGTTATTTTGATTTACAAATTTATTTTTGTAAAGCATTGGATTTTTCTATATTCCGTAGTATATACAATGTGTATTCCTACAAGAGTGTAGAATAATTAAGGATGAACATTGTCGGGCTTACGACCGACCTCGGCTGGCTTAAGTGATCACTTTACACTCGAGAAACATTCGCCATTTCAGTTCACTCTGGCTGGGGTTTGAACCCAGACCTTCATCTCGCGTAGTAGGGATCTTATCCAATACACCGAGAGGAGCGAAGCCGGCCGAGGTCGGTCGTAAGCCAGACAATGTTCATCCTTAATACTTCTACATTATTAATTTTAAAGTAGTTTTGATATAGTTTAGTAGACGAGTGAATGACTGTAAAACATAATAGAATAGAATAATATCGCATAAGCGTATGTCATGTAAATTAAAATGTAGTTACCATTTAGAAAATATGACTAATTAGATTATTTATGTGACTAATATGATGTGCGGTGTCACAAGGCTTGACAGAATCCGAAACTCCTACATTCGTGGGAGTCTAGGTGTACGCGACATCTCTGACAAGATCCAGGAAAACAGGCTGCGTTGGTATGGACATGTCAGTAGAAGACCGCCAGAGTATATTGGCAACAGGGCACAAACACTACGTGTCCCTGGTAGGAGGTCCCGAGGAAGACCCAAGCGTAGGTGGCATGAGGTGGTGAGGCAGGATATGAGCGAGAGCGACGTGACACCGGAAGATGCGCAAGATCGAGCGAAGTGGCGGCGAAAGACCCGAAAGGCAGACCCCACCACCATGTGGGATTAATAATGCCCAGGAGAAGAAGAAGACTAATTAGATTATTTTTATAGTCTGGGTTAACTACTTACTTGTTATTGATGTACCTGGGCCCACCTCTTAATAATATTTTGCTAAAAGTGCGGGTAAAGAGGTCGCTATTAATGCGCCTGAGCTACCCGGGGATGTGGAGGGCCTTGAGCCCGCGGGATTTTCCTTCAATGTTATTGACGTACGACACGTAGAAAATTCTCAATTCTCAAACAAAAAATAATCTTAAAAATAACTAATTTACCTATATAATATCTATTGACAATTATACCTATATAATTACATTGAAAATCCTCACCAGGGCGAGCGTTTATTGCGACAAATTCGGCGAAATAAAAAGGATTTGGTACCTAACCAACCTTTGTTATTGTTTGATTGAGTTTATACGAGTATGTTTTTCTCTGTAGATAAGTAATTTTGTGATTGAACCATAATGTTGTTTTGGTATCAAACACGAGTAGTAAGCAAGTATTAAGTCAACAACAAATTGATCTCATTTTGTTACTTTTGTCACGTTTTCTATTTATCTGCCAAAGAAAAGTTCCATCTCCAATTAGCCATGAATTTAATCACCATTGGTTGTCAAGAGTATGCATACCGACATTTCAAAAATTTCTAAAAACGGGAGACCTTCTATCTCGACAACCGTTACTAAATATGCTTTGGAACAAAATAGGGTAGATGCATTAAACCTTTATCTAGGGAATAACCGTAAAAGAATTTTTATATTTTGTATAGATATCTCAAAAAAACATTGATAAACACCTCTGATCTTTTTTCCAAAAGACGGAGAGTCGTTTTCCGAAAGTCGCGGGGTAAAACTTTTTTTTGTACTGATAATATGCATTAAAATCTAGGGAACAACTGTAAAAGTTTTTTGATAGACGCAAAATTAACCCCAAAAAATGACAAAAAAACGCTATTTTTACAATTTATGTGATTGTCACGTGATTTTGAACCTTAATGCCGTGGGAAAAGACTGTGACGTCATTCTTGGTGCCAAGCCCTTAAAACCAGCAGTGGTAATGTTTTTCTTCGATCGACATAAAATTCATCTACCACTTTGTAAAAAAGCATCTTTTTACACGTCGTATAACTTTATTATGATGAGGAATGGTTTATCGCATTTTTACACGACGGCACAATATTATTACGGGAAATAAGGTCTAGAGCTCTATCTAATAGTTATAAATTTTAATAAGTATGGTAGGTATATTAATCAAGAAAAGTCGTAAAGTTGCTCTTAGTACCTATTTTTAACAACATATTGTGAAAACTTTGTGTAAATACTTATATTCTGTAGGGTGGCTTTTCGTGGATTCACAATTTCTTCTAATACATTTGGATTAGAAATTAACATAATCGAGCTTTGGGTGACCTAATTGTTTTCTTATGTTACCAAGATGAAATTTGTTGGGCAAAGAAAGAAAGAGAGGATGAGGAAAATAAGAAGACAGGTCTTTTGGATGTTACGAGACGTTACGAGATGTTACGAGAGAAAAAACATGGGTATATAATGAATGAATATTGATAATGCCATTACCACGTTTACAGTTCATTTTCTCATTAACAAAACTAATCCCTGACAATTTAGTCGGCATGTTATGTAAGACCGCTCTAATTACTGCTTAATCTTATCCAGTACCTATTATGTTTTCTGTAGTACAAATTAGTATTACGTTATATTTGGGTAAGTACCTACTGCATATTAAATTTAGCTTACATCGGCTTATATTATATTAACAAGCATCTTGTTTCTAACTAGATTTTTTGTTAGAGATTTTATAATGGGAGCTGATAGAACATACAAAACCGACATTTGAGTAAGTAAGTCTTTGTTGATCTATAATTATTCGTCATTTCGTAACTTCTTAATTAATTAGGTGAAGGATATTCTTTTCTTCTTTTGTCAGTTGTTATGTAAGAGAAACAAAGCTCTATAGCTCAAGAAAAGGGTGAAACAAATAAAATAAAATGATTAAAAATTGTATGTTTACATAGGGAAAGTTCATTACTCTTGGACGCTGAAGTTCGAAGTACATACAGAATTAAAATAAAAAGTAGGTAGGTACATAAAAGAGAGGTTAGGGTAGTTACATTATAACACAGTGTCTAAAAGAACAACGCATTTTTCTGATTTGTAAATTGATCCCTCCGTGCCTGAAAATCCGTCGGTTATATTACGTAATTTTTGCCCAATCCTAAAGTTTATATCTCAACTAAAGGGCAATGTAAATTTTAAGTATAGACAGAAATTTTGTCATTGGATTCATTTTTATTACTTGCATAAAAAAGGGGAGAGATTCTAGATGCGGCGAATTCAAAGATGGCTGCATGGGTGTGACTAAAATACTACATTTTATAGAGTAATGGATAACTATTAGTTTGTCTCGACGACGCCCGCCGATAAAACGCATAAAAATTACAACAGCACCCAGACCCCCTTTAGGGATAGGACGATACATTGTCTTAGCAGCGACTTAAGAGTACGCATACTGACATTTCAAAAATTTTTAGGTACAGGAGACCTTAGATCTCGACAACTGTTACTAAATATGATTTGGAAAAAATAGAGTAGATACATGGAACCTTTATCTAGGGAATAACCGTAAAAGATTAAGACATTTCTCAAAAAAAAATTGTTAAAAACATAATATTTTTTCCTAAATACAGAAACTCGATTCCCGAAAGCCGCGGTATTTTTTTTGTACTGATAATATGCATTAAAATTTAGGGAATAACCGTAAGAGTTTTTTGATTGAAGCTAAATCAACCCCAAACATTAAATAAGTAAACGTTATTTTTACCATTTTTTCATGCGATTTTATTTTTTTATTTATTTATTTGTTTATTTATTTATTTATTTATTTACTTACTTACTTATTAATTTATTTAATTATATATTTATATACCTTTTTGAACTTTAATGCCGGACGTTATTTTTACCATTTTTTCATGCGATTTTATTTATTTATTTGTTGATTTATTTACTTATTTATTTAATTATTTATTTAAGTATGTATTTATTCATTTATTTACCTTTTTGAACTTTAACGCCGTGGAAAATGACCGTGACGTCACAGTTGGGTCGCGAGCCATAAAGCCTTTTGTATGAATGTATTATGGGGGGTTTGTTGATACAATATTACCAACACAGAGGTGGAGAGATAATTTTGTATGCAAATAGAAGACATTTCTATTCGTATTTAATGATGTCATAAAATAATGTCCCTATATAGTCCAAGAGCCCGCTGCTTAATTTATGACGTATCTGTTTTTTGATCGAAATGTGGTATAAATGATAGCTTACCAATAGGGTATTACATCGCACTAGGGTTGCCTATCAAAATCTTGCCGCAACCCCTCCTGCCCGCCCCGAAAAGGTCCCTCTTCGCGGTTTTTCGCATTTTATAGGAATATGCTAAGATATAGGAGAAAGTAGTCAATAACAAAAATAATCCTTGCTAAATTCTCTACAAATAGTGTTAAGTAAATTTTTTCGTAGAACTAGCAGTTTACCCGCAATGGCCGGTCCAAAACCGAAATTCATTTATAATACTAAAAAAATGTATTCAAACTAAATTGGTTGAAAATTGATAAGAGCTACAGAAAAATAGTCAGAGAACGAATTAATTACCATAGTCTTAGCTACAAAACGAGCTATAACTTATATTCATACATCTAATAATTTCGGAGTTATTATAATAAAACTCAGTGAGGAAAATTCTTAAAATTTAGTTTTTCATAAAATAACCAGTGATATAGCGCCGCAGGCCAAATTTTTTTTCCATAAAATGTTAGTAATAATGGGTGGAAGAATGTGAAAGAAAAAAAATCAAACTTTTTTTTTTATTTTTTCAAAAAATATCCTGTTTTTTGACCGGCCATTACGGGTAAACTACTAGTCCTATGAAAAAAATAACTTAATGTTTTTTATATAGAATTTAGCAAGGATTATTTTTGTCATTGACTACTTCCTCCTATCTCTTACCATATTCCTATAAAATGCGAAAAACCGCGAAGAGGGACCTTTTCGGGGGGGGGGGGGCAGGGGGGGTTGCGGCAAGATTTTGATAGGCAACCCTAGTGCGATGTAATACCCTATTGGTAAGCTATCGTTTATACCACATTTCGATCAAAAAACAGATACGTCATAAATTAAGCAGCGGGCTCTCGGACTAATAATTGAGTTTAGGGAAGAGATTTTCAAGTTATTTGATCGTATAGTAATACCGACGAATTAATATGTATGAAATGAATGTTTGTCTTCCTATCCTATCCCATACAAAGATAAATTAGTAATATGAATAAGTTCTCCTACAATAATTGTTTGATACATAATATAAGATATAATATGTTTGATATAAGAACTACAATAGGTGCCCAAAATATTTGTGTTTTTTTAATGAATTTGAATGTTTAATAACTATTTTTTATGTGCTCTTTTGTGTTCGTAGGTACCGACTAAACGATGAAGTAAAATACTGAACACAAAATTATAATAACAACCGAGATTTATATGTAGAACAAAGTATGGTAAAACAACTACTACATCATATTATAAGGCTCATAATTCATACGTTTTTCATCTAATAATGAGTCTTATGTCATACAGACGTGGTAAGTATAATGCTAAAAAATTCTTGAAGAAATTACACTCGAGGTGAAGAGTTGATGAAAAGTTTTCTGATATACTGTCTCAACCAATTAAAGGCTTAGTACCAATTATGACGTCACGCTTATTTCCCACGGCATTAAGGTTCAAAATCGCGCGGTGAACAATCGCATGATAAAATGGTAAAAATAGTTTTTTTCCATTTTTTGTGGTTAATTTCGCGTTTATCAAAAAACTTTTACGGTTATTTCCTATATTTTAAAGCATATTACCAGTACAAAAAAATTTACTCCGCGACTTTCGGGAAACGAGTTTCCGTCTTTCAGAAAAAAGACCAGATGTGTTTTTCACATTTTTTGAGAAATTTATAAAAGACATAAAAATCTTTTATGGTTATTCCCTAGATAAAGGTTCAATGTATCTACCCTATTTTGTTCCAAAGCATATTTAGCAACGGTTGTCGAGATAGAAGGTCTCCCGTTTTTAGAAATTTTTGAAATGTCGGTATGCATAATCTTAAGCTCATATTCAGTAGTTCTCTGGCTCGTTACTCCATATAGAGCATTCGTTACCCTATATTTCATACAATTATACATCGTAATGTTACTATTAGTTAGTATAATAAGCTTGATGGTAACAGGAACCAGTAGTGTGTACTGGTGGCTGGTGGCATGTGCCACGTCCTCGCTGTATGGTGTATAGTGTTCAGTGTTGAGGGTTCACCCTTCGGGACCATTCATCTGTAACAATATCCGATTTGAGGGGTTGCATTACTTATAATGTATCATACTGACGTGAAGTAATACTATAATGTTGTACACTACGCTACACGGTGATGAGAAATTTGAATAATTATTGCCGTCTAGAGCAATATCAGGGATGGGTATAAGCAGAGCTGGGCAGGAAAGCGTTAATCCGTTAATCGTTAATTAACGAAGTGAACATTTTGTTTAACGATTTAACGCTTTTCTCGCCTCCAAAAATTGTTAATGGATTATTTTACTTCCGTTATTTAAGTCCGTTAATATTTGATTGTTTGCATAGACATTATCCAGTGGCGGCGCTGGCATTAGATAATCCAAGGGTTGTATGGGGTTATGTGTGGTATCGTATGTGGGTTGAGAGTTGGAAAAGAAATTTCACTTTGTTGGGATACATCGCGATAGTGTAAATATGATAGTTGCTGTACTTATGTAGTTCTAATTCATGCCATTTAATCGCAATTAATTACATTAACGCTTTAACTGATTAACGTTAACTTCCGTTACATTTTTCAAAATGTAACGCTTTAACGATTAACGAAGTTAACTTTTTGATTAACGGTGCTCACCTCTGGGTATAAGGAAACTTTAGTCACTCATGGTTAAGAAATAAGAAAAACCTATATTAATTAGTTTAACTTATAAGTATAATATGACTCCCCCCTGGAGACATCTGCGTTGTAGTGTCTTGTAAAAATGTTCCTAAAACATCACAAAACATTTCGCGTCCTTTTCACCAATGAGGTTCGCCACATTCTCACCGTCATATACTCATGCTTTGCGAAAACATTATTTATATGTGACAGTCAGAATGGGTGAGGAACCTCTGAACGAGATGTGAAATGTCTTTTGAACGAACACCAGACTCTTTCAGGACAGTTAAAAATAATCTAAAAAAAGTGGGGGTGTAATCTACAACCCGGGGAGCCCCAAGGGAGTCATCTCCAGTCATCTCTTCTATTTTTAAAAGTATAAACTAATTTAAAACTATCCTGTATTCTACAAAGTTACGTCATGCAAATATCAAATTGTCTACCCCAAATCATTGTAGGTACCAGGTACCTACTCAGTACTGGTATCATCATTGTTACTCGTAGTGGACTGTATCGTCACTGTATTGGCCGTGGCGCTTGTGTATGTTTTATCGTTCAGATTTAGTTACTATGTGTCATACTAACGCTTGCACTCGGACAGTAGGTAATTTTAATACCTACACCATTTCGATGCACTTGCTCCATTTTAACAATAATAGTGATTAAGTTATATGATATGATTTGAGAACCTGTAGGATAAAACAGCAAGTTGAAAAAAAAATGTCTTATGTTACCATTGATAATTGAAGTACCGAATCACATTATTTTCATACTACTTCGAGACACTGACAAAGTTCTTATTTAAAAAGAGTTGGAAAAAATGTGGTCGGAGCGTATCTTGGAAAAGCTTGCGTATGCTATTGATATTTTTTATTTTATGCAAGTCTTGCAAAACTGAGCTTTTCTTTCCACCAAGCTTTGCAATATTTGAATGGAACGGAATTGAAATAGTTGGAAAACGATTCCTACTGCCCGGCATAGAGCAAGATTTGAACCAGGTGATTGTGTCAACGTTAGTAAAACTTCACACGAGATGCAGAGAAGAAAACGATATCTGCCAACACTTCGTTACTTAATGGGTACTTTCAATAACCACATCGTATAAGAAGTTTGGAATAAAAATGTATGATAGTTGTACATTGTGTTCTATGAACTTGTTATTTGTTAAGATGAATGAGGCTGAACAACATTTGACATAAGTTTTCTTCAGGTTAAAACAACATATTTATCCAACTTCAGGCAAATTTAAGTGTAAGTAATGTAAGTGTAAGTAATGTACATATGTAAGTATGACTAATAATGAGCAACGATGATAATTATTCAAACACTTAGTATTCAAGACACAGTGGATACGTGTGACAATGTTTTCCGTACAATATTAGGTATTATTATAATTTAAGAGTTTGCATAACAACATTTCAAAAATTTCTAAAAACGGGAGACCTTATATCTCGACAACCGTTACGAAATATGCTTTGGAACAAAATAGGGTAGATGCATTGAACATTTATCTAGGGAATAACCGTAAAATATATTTTTTAACTTGTGTAGATTTCTCAAAAAAATATTATAAAAACACATCTGATCTTTTTTCCGAAAGACGGAAACTCGTTTCCCGAAAGTCGCGGAGTAATTTATTTTTTTTGAACTGATAATATGCATAAAAATCTAGGGAATAACCGTAAAAGTTTTTTGATAGACGCAATATTAACCCCAAAAAATGGAAAAAACGCTATTTTTACCATTTTTTCATGCGATTTTTCACGCGATTCTGAACCTCAATGCCGTGGGAAATGACTGTGACGTCATTCCTGGTGCCATGCCCTTAACACGAACTATTATTCACTCTTCACAATGATGAGTTACACATTATTATTAGATATTGTGGTTAAGGTCGTGAATACTAAATAACATGGATGAGAACAATACAATATTGACATAATATTTATGAAAATATTCAATCATGATTATACATAGTGTCATGTTATTAGTAATTCTGACGTAAGTAAAGGAAAAGTGTGCGAAATTTCTAAATCGGTCTACATATTACCTATTGTACCTATTCAATTTTTCTAGGATACTAACATGTTAATTATTCAGATTAAGATTAGTCAGAGTGAGAGTTTTAGCTAGAATCCGGTTATCCTTTAGGCTCAGATCAATTAGTGCTCTATTCTTACTTTTCACATTTCTTTTGACAGACTTTGGATAGCGCCGTCGGAGGGCAGTAACACCGCGCAAAACCTCGACTTTCCAACCTGGAAAACCTTGAACAGACTGAGGGTGGGGGTGACCAGGTGCAGAGTGAACCAACGGAGGTGGGGCTTTCTCGAGGGAGATGACGCGAGTTGCGACTGTGGGGCGCTGCAGGACGATTTGCATTTGCTATCGTGCCCGCTGATGCGGATGTCATGCAATATGGAGGACTTAAAAACGGCAAATCACAAAGCGGTATCTGTCGCTGCACATTGGAGTGGCAAGGTCTAGAGTCCGGACCCGTAAAGTAAGTAAGTAAGTAAGTAAAGTAAGTAAGTACATTCATAAAAATAATAAGATAGCTAGGAAACTTTGCTTGTTGGGCAAAAATGTTTTTTTTTTTGTTTTCCTGAACGGATGAACTAGTAGCTGTTTAATCATTAAAAATATATGTATTTTTTAAAAGATATTACAGTGGGACCTCTCTAATCATCTTTATTATGAAAATCATTATAAAATGTATTGTTTTGAAATACCAAGTGCGAAAAAATCGGTAATTTGATATATTTAGGCATGCCATATCGATTTATGAATCCCTGTATCTAATTCAATATTATCTCCATATGTTGTAAAACAAACCCCTATAAAAACTTTCCTACCTTCGTCAAGGTGACGTGACGTGTCTTTCGCTACGGTGTTTAAAAATCTAAAAATATTATGTTGCACAAAATTGGCTTTCTACACCGAATTATTTACTCACTTAACCCTTTCACATCCCTCAAGTAAAACACGGAGGCCACAAAGCACCTCCGAGAACTTTGCGTTATGTATATTATTCTCTCTTCCCATGGCATTTGCAATGCTTTGATCTCGTGGGCATAAATGTGAACTGTGACAACCATATTTTTGGCAACTTCTTCATTTTATCTAATTAAAGAATTGTGTATTCAAAATTATTTTAAAAATTCCCGTACTGGATTTAATTTCCATTTTACACTTAAATGTGCCGTTTAGTAACACGTATAAAATGTTTACTTATACATATTTTCTACATCAAATATTTGTTCAGGGTCGCTTAACACTTTTAGTATAATTTCGCATGTTTTTTTTTAAACGATAAAACATTTTACGTTCGAATTGAAAAAAATAAGATTATCAATTCGCCACATTTGGAAACAATTCTACGGATATTCATTGTGATTTCTTGTAGGTACACACGACACAGCAATAAGCCGCACCTATGCCGTTATTATTTAGCGGCACATTTTTGATATTTATTACTGTATCAATACGACGTTGTTGATTAAAAAATACACAATAGAATACACAGTAGCTAGCAAAATTTCACGTGCCGCTCATGAGCCGCTGAGATTATAATCAGTGATTTTAGTTACTTATGTAATAATTTTTGAAGAGGTTTTAGTACTAAAAATTTGTTCCATTTCGTTTCTTCATGTGCCTAGGTTAAAAAACCTTAAATGAATTAAATTTGTATACTTACTTGTTTTTTTATATACCTATGTGAATAAATCCGTGAGACATGCATACCTGAATAAAAATTCAACATTAGATAGGAATATATTAAAATTAAATACTAATATTTTTACAGAGTACCTAACATTTTTTTTATAATTTGTTTAACTTTATTACCTTACTATATTGCTCTCCAAAATATCTGTTGGAATTTGTCATACGAGAAATTAATAATATGTGATTGTGCCGTCTTTTAAAGTGCCGTCCTGCCAAGGAATCTACATTTTTTTTGTGAAAATACAATAGGACAAATTGCGGTAGATTTTTTTGTTATAAATAAAAAGTGTTTCAACGGATTAACTAACTTCGCTATTCACACGGTTTTCAAATAAAACAAAGCAGAAACATTAAAATTGTTATAGGTAGGGGTAGGATATAAAACTATTCGCTATACTTTGTACTTAGACTGTACGAAAATCAATCTTGTAGTTCGTTACGCTCATTTTGGGATACTGTTTGCCGTATTTTATGACATACTAACACACATATTGTCAGCGACATAATAAATTTTATTTCCACTATTTACTATCCGTTAACTCTCACGAAATTAGATCTACTGAGACTAACAGACAAAAAAACTAAGGTCGATTTTGGCGACAAATAAGACAATCATACATACTATGTATGTAGTCTTATATACTCAACAGACTTTTTTAAAAATTTAGCTCCTAGAGCTCTAGATATAAATTGTTACTTGGGATATTTTGTCTTATGGAGCGGGCTGTCTAACGAACTTCGAAAGGACCAGCCCATCACCAGCTTCAAGAGCGCAACGGCGCAAAAACAAGCCCTTTATAGAACCAAAGGTCTGTCGTCCCGAAAGCAACTAAAACTCATGGCTAGATATTTAACAGACAAAATAAAAAAAATTGAGTCTACATCATGGCCCGTGCAATAGAGGTATTAGTATACCTATTATTATGTAGATGTTTAGGTGTTCACAAACGCTTTTTTTAAACGTTTTTGTAAAATATTAAAAAAAGCGTTTCATTATTCATATCAACGTATCAAGTGTCCGTATTATTAAAAATGATTTCATTTAGTCAATAATTGATAAATGGCTTTCAATCAGACATTGCTAATATTTAAAAATACCATTTCATATACCCAGAGAGAGGCTGTAAAATTTCGCGAAATTTGACTCGCGTTGAAATTTGCACGAATTTTGATATTTTGATTAACAACTTACCTACACACCTTCTTAGTTAGAATTTAGAATTACACATATTCGATAAAAATTAAAATAGTGAAATTTGAAAAGGTATGATATACACATTTCAAAATAAGCGAGAGAACTTTGTTGGTAATGTTCATATCTACATTTGCAGTTAGCTACGGCATTCAAATTTAGTCATTAATGTCTCTTTTGTATTCGGCTATAGGCCACCTCAGTTTTAACAAAAATGTATAAATTTTCCGAGTTCGCGTAAAAATAACACAGAATACGCGAATCACTTCGTTTTAATTGAGAGGTCTCCACACACACCTAGGTAAAATTTTTGTATTTCATTTCAGCAATTTGAAACAATCACAGCTGTCCGATTCAAATAGATAGGGATCGATTTTATTATATATACAGGCATGTAGGTAGACATATTGGAAATCGTTTTGGAACAGGCAGTTTACGGATAATGGTTAAATTTTGTACACGTCCGGCCTTTTCCCGTTAGAATACCAATTAATTAAAAAAAGTTTAATTGCTGTTTTTTTTTTGTTTTACATTTTTTGTTATATTGACAAAAGTTTAATAAAATATGTAAACAATATTTTATATTTTTTGCGTTATCCATGATGCAATATCAGTTGCCAGGAGAAATTAATTTATTATCCACAATATGCATATTTCGATAGTTGTGCATTTTATAAGAAATTTTCTTCTTTTGCAGTGACAAAAGAAATTTAAGCATATACGAATTGCGCGATAAGTGATGTTCGCGCATTTAATGCCTCATCCACATGCTGTCCGACCTTCCACGAGTCCCGCCCGAAAGAGTAAAAAGGCGTTTACCGTCGGTTACGTATACAGTTCAAGACAATCACCTCGTCCGTACGTCCTTTTACTCATTCACACAAAACTCGTGGAGGGTTGCCGAGCGTGAAGCGGCCGCATTAGATTTTCAAGAGGTCGTTTCATTAACTGCAGCTCTACCAAATCAGAAGACGCACAAGTTGGATCTTTCCCCCACATCGTTTTGTAAAGTCTATAGATGGTACAAGAATATGTTTCTAATACAAAATACGTTTTCTATGTTGATCTACCAGATCTTTGAATTTACCGACACTATCTTCCGATTTGATGAAAATTAGGTGTATTCTTATCCTGAATGTCTGTAACTTTTAAAATCCACGTCGAATTTATACCAATGTTTTACGTACATCCCTTAAATAAAATAAAGTATCCTTCATCACCTACTTCAGTAAACGCAACAATAGGATTTTTTCTTTCCTGACGACAGAAAAGAAATAATAATTAAAACGCGTTAAAGAATACGTGTATAATTAATAAGTATTATATGAATCATAAAATAATATCTTTTTATAAATCGTTCAGAATAATTTTAATCTGTGCGGTATGAACACTTCTAAGTTGGTGCCCTCGAAAAAGTAAAAGAAACCCGACTTATGAATATTTATAAAAAATAACATTAAGATTCCCGTATCAGAGAAATTTGTCACGGGAAAGTCGACAATGTGTTAGATTGTTTAACATTAAAAAGTATAAAAAATAGAATAAAAAGCTCCATGAGATATTTTATTTATTTTTTACAGATACGTTATTTATATCACAGACGACGATGAGACATTTTTTTGTGTACAGAATATAATTATTCAACTTACCGTGTCATGGTAAATTACCAACATGTTTGTATTGAATTGTATGTGACATAAGAATATTAATGCAATATCGTGTTAATGGATGTTGGATATATAAATATACCATTCAGTATATTATTGTCTTGTCAGAATCAAAAGGGGAGAATTACTAAGACAGATTTTTGTAAAGAATTTTTAAGAAGTCGTCATTTGATCCCTTGATCCACGAGACGCATAACTTACCGTCAAATTTGTATCAAGGACATCAAATTACCATAAAATATTTGACAACTGAGAATAACAAAGTTTTAAATAATACCTACACGTTCTTTACTTATTGCGTGAAAATGTTTCTAACCGGCGTAACCTGAGTAATTTTGTAAATAACAAATCTGCAAAGGTTTCGTCTGTAGTAAAACATATGACTGTTTGTGACATTCGACTTTTTTTCGACATCTTGGTCCTCTCATTTAGAACCTTCTTGTTCTCGGATGATGACAGGCAGTCTTCTCCTCAACAGGGGCTCCTCCCTTCTGTACTATTTTTGTCATTTTTTTTTTTTATGATGGTTTTTGTCGACTAACATTTTCATTGTCAGATTTTTAAATGGAACACAGGAGATCATGTGGATTCGACATTGATAGAGAAATTTTGTAAAGTAAATTCCTATAAAGCGATTATTAACTTCTGCGCTAAAATAAAACTTCACCTTAACGATAGACATGGAATGAGGTTATTAGAGAGGTGACTGTACTGTAAGACGGGTGTTGTGATTAGAATGAAAGTGAATAAACTAAGATGGTTTGGGCATGTTGAGAGAATGAATGACGACAGGATGGTTAAAAACATATATGAGTGATGAAAGAGGTCTGAAGAAAAAAATCGGAGGGCATGTATGATAAATGAGGTGGTCGGTAGCCTGGTTGGTAACGCGCTCGACTGTTAATCCAGTTGGCGCGGGTTCAATCCCCGACTTACTTCATTTCACAACACAAGCTTTTAAGCTTTCTGTGAAGTGTACAAAGATGTATTTGGGTTTATTTAGATAAACCCAGATTCATTTTTTAAAATAAAAATAATATATATTAATGTGATGGATGCATGGAGCGTGTGTAAGGATAGGTTGGTCTGGCATTCTCTCCTCTCTGCCCACGCTTAAAGGGACGAAGATGGATAAAACATCGTAATGATTTTGTGTACCTAATTTGTATAGCAAAAAGAGGAGGGATCGTCCACCATTACACAAAGTAACATAGGTATAGGTACAACTCCACATTACAATATACCTACATAATATTTTATTATGGTGTAATGTATTATAATAAATTAGTACGTAGTATTATCATTGGTAGTCATTGTAGCGTGGTGCATGGACTCTTCACGCATCAAGACACTCACTGGGTACTGGGTAGTAGGTAGGTACCAGATAGGGTATTACTGCTGGTCGCATTCATTATGATATCAGTCATCCTAAAAGTTGTATGGAATTAGCGAAAATCTAAATAAAAAATTTTGGTGTTCCTTTTTTCTTTTTTAAATATGTTCATTTTGTGCTGTAATGTATAATGTTGTATATATTATGGATAAATAAACTCAATAACCCAGTGGAAAAGGCGAACAGGTCATGACATTTAAAATAAATAAATGATAAAATAATTATTTACACTTTTGGTGAACAAGATATATGTAAAAATTAAAATAAAATTAAAACATTTGTTCACAAGGGCGAGCTTATCGCAGTACTGCGATCTCTGCCACCATAATTACGAGTATATACCTAATGGTACCTACATATAAAATTGGACACAAAACGTATTACATAGCAATGTTCGCTAGGGCGAACTTATCGCTGTGCTGCGATTTCTTCGACTTAACCCATTACATAGGTACCTACAATGCTCACTTGGGCGAGCTTATCACAATACAACGATCTCTTCCAGGTTATTGAACCTACCCCAGCTACTATTTCTTCGAATAATTAATACTGTATAAAGGCATCCATGTAATTATGTTAGATTGCTTGAATTAAATTAAGAGAGATCTAGGATCTATGTATTGCTCCTACCCATTGCCTTTTTATGTCATTTTGTTATTTGGAGTGTTTGTACCAATAAAGTATTACTTATTGTCTAATAACTTGTTTATTTTTAGTTGCAAAGTTTAGGAACAATTGGTTTTGCACCCTAGAAATTATACGTGTCACATATTCCATAAGATATGTCAAGTCAGTTGTTGTTGGTTAGTCATATAAGGTTATAGGGGCGTAGTTGATAATAATAATAATCTATCCATGGGATATAAAATTACCTTTTTCTTTTACTACGCACTTTGTCCTTTTTGACATGACAAGATATGATATCAAGTTTTCTGCTATACAACAACGAAGTGATAGATAGAATCCTAAATTAATAGTTTTTTTTTACAATTTCTCTAATTTTGTTAATCAATGTGGTTGATGGACGCATGGAACCCTTTCCTTGGTACGAGTAGGTACGAGTACTTGGACTCGTAACGTCGGGTACATAAAATCCTAAAGAAGATTACTAAATATTTTGATTCCCCCAACGTTGTTTCAGCAAAAATAGTTTCTATATTGACAACTCTATACCGGTACTTACTTTAAATTACCATTATTTTCCACCTTATTCCATGGTTTCCTCTTTCTGTAATATCTTTCCTCTTACTGCTAAGCGCAGTTTCCTATAAACGACCTAATTTACAGAATATTTATTAAATAACTTGGCGGTTGGTTCCTTAATTGTATTTCTAGTAACTCTATTGTCATGTCTAGAATCCATAGCAATCAATATGGTATAAGTATAAGGTATGGTGCATAACCCTGGTAAAAAACAAATTTAAGCCACATCCATAGATTTGTCATTCGCTGTATCATCAGAATGTCTAAATGAACATATTTCTAGTTACGCTCATCATATTTTTTGTCGCACATCCTCAAATAAATTTTTAAATATTCGGTGTCCTTTTCCTTAGTAAAATCATAATTCGCTTATTGTGGTTTGGATTCAAATCCCAACGGTCTTGATGCAACCAACCAGTGATTGAATTCGTGGGGTTATGAAATGTCAAAACCATATTTTGATTTTACTCCACCAACCGTAATGCCTATTTGCATTGTATCAATTACAATAAATTGTAGACATTCAAAAAAACTATAGACTTAATTTTTTTATTCACCTACCAGTACGTAGGTACTATTTCGCTCTTTATGGTTCCTCATGGAGTGCATAAGACTTCGCCACAAGAGTGATTTTGTGCGTTTCATAATGACTATCTCTTCTAACGTTTAGAAGGACCAAATGCTCTAATATCTATGTACTGTGAAAGTCTAAAGGTTGACGTCTTAATTTCTGTATAGAAATAAATTATTCTCTACAAATTTAAAATTTTGTTCGCCTTAGTGAACATTTTCCATTATTATAACTACAATGTATGTATCATATTGGCGAATTCTATAATCATGTTCACTTAAAAAAGGCCATAAGCTTTCGTTAATCCGAACAACATGTTTTTGTGATGCTTATTAGGTATTTCTTTCCCCGTCATTTCTACTGCTTTAACCTCGTTTATATTGGAATGATGTATATTTAGGGCTTGGCACCAAGAATGACGTCACAGTCTTTTCCCACGGCATTAAGGTTCAAAATCGCGTGACAATCGCACGATAAAATGGTAAAAATAGCGTTTTTTTGTCATTTTTTGGTGTTAATTTTGCGCCTGTCAAAAAACTCTTACGGTTATTCTCCAGATTTTAATGCATATTATCATTACAAAAAAAAATACTCCGTGACTTTCGGGAAATGAGTTTCCGTCTTTCGGAAAAAAGATCAGAGATTTTTTTTTTTTAGAAATCTATACAAGATATAAAAAATCTTTTACGGTTATTCCCTAGATAAAGGTTTAATGCATTTACCCTATTTTGTTCCAAAGCAAATTTAGTAACGGTTGTCGTGATAGAAGGAAAAAAAAATTTGAAATGTCGGTATGCACACTAGGCTGGGCCGTTTTCACTTTTTTTGACTTTTCCGTGGGGCTTTTTGCAAAAAGGGTGCCAAATGGCTTTAAACCAACGGGTGCAAAATACTATTCCATTCTGATAAGATCTTCTGCCTCCGGATCGTAGTTAAGTATTTGGTTTTTTAGCACTTTACTATTGCTTTCTGGAAGGAAATTATGTACTAACAATCGAGTTAAAAGTTGATTTCTAAATCAAATTAAGACTGTAATATAGTAAAAATATAAAATAAAAACATTATACTACCCTGCGTACGCAAAAGGTGAGGGAAGAGGGCGAAGAAAAAATCGCCAAATAATCAAATATAATAGAATAATAAAAAATCGAAAAAAATATTTCTACAGACACTTTGTTGGCGATTATAGGGTGTGATGGAACCAATGTGAACGTTGGTAAGCAAGGAGGCATTATTCGTCTTATCTAAAAACGATTAAATAGACCGTTACAATGTATCATATGTCTTCTTCACATGAACGAGTTGCCTTTCTGTCATTTGTTCCTGTACTTAGACGGCAAAACTTCAGAACCTCAAACACTTTCAAAACCCATTGAAAATTGTGAAAAGAGACATTTGTTGTCCAATACCAGCCTATTTCCGCGTTTTTACCCGATGTTTCTGCAGAAGATATGAGCGTCGATCAAAAATATTTGTACAGAATCGTGTTAGCGGTAACAACAGAAAATTTTCCTTCTGATTTAGCAAACAAATCGCCTGGGAAAATGTCTCATGCCAGATGGCTAACGCGGGCTAATAGAGTTATGCGGTTGTATGTTTCTATGCAATCTCCGTCTCAAAACCTGATTGTTCTCGCAACGCACATCGTCAAAGCTTACGATCCGACTTGGTTCAAAATCTAAACACATCCTTTCTGTAAAGATGGAGCACGACACCTGTACCAACCCATATCCGCCACTAGATACTTGACAGCAGAACTGAAAGCAATAATAGATAAGAAATAGTTACTTCGCCCATCCTGAAAATATATTGTTAGCAATGTTAACCGATCCACAACAGCACATCCGTGAAATGGGGGGTAGTCGGATATTAAAAGCTCGAAGTAACAAAGAAAATACCATTCGACTGTTCCAACTAAACCTTGATGCATCATCCTGCATACATTGATATCATTCAGTGGCATGATAATGATAAAATCACAGACCCACCGCTGTTAAAACCGATACTCAATGAAGAAATCCTACTGTTTGTCGCACAAAAAGGAAAAGGTGACTTGCCTCTTCTACGGCTTCCTTGCCACTCTCAAGTAATGGAAAGAGCAATGAAGACTGTCACTGAAGCTTCAGCCAAGTTAAGCTAAGCACAAAAAGCGCTAGAGAAGGCTATATCTCAACCCAAGTTGAGCCTCGAAAATCTATGCCAAAGTTCAAGAGTAAGAAAGATTTTCGTGCTAATTAAAAATATTTATTTTTATTTTCTTATACTATATTTCTGTATTTTCTTTTTGTAATACATCCTTAAAGCTTTAAAACATGTGTTTCAAGGTTAAAGACTATATTGTTCTGCCTTTTTACCCCGTTGCGATGACTTAGAAACATCACGTATTTTTTTCATAATTCTATAATTTCAAACCCAATCCGGAGGCTGAAGATGAAGTCCTACCGAGACCATATTTTACATGTAATATAAAGTAATCATTTGGCACCTTTTCCGCGAAAAGCCCGAAAGAAATCGAACAAAAAATTTTTTTCCATACAAAAGTGGCCCAGACTAATGCACACTCTTAAATCGACTATTAAGTTTGTGTAGTCATTGATAACACTATTTTTGAGTATTTTCGTTTTGTGAGACCCTTACTTCAGAATCTATACAAGATATAAAATAATCTTTTACGGTTATTTCCTAGATAAAGGTTCAATGCATCTACCTTATTTTGTTCCAATGCATATTTAGTAATAGTTGTCGACATAGGTCTCCCGTTTTAAAAATTTTTGAAATGTCGGTATGCATACTCTAAAAAGAAGGACTTTTTAACAGTGAGTGGGTATGTCGTACAAGAATAACACTTCCAAATATAAATTTAGTAAATTATAAAAACAGTCTTGTTAACTATGTAAGTATTTATATCTGTCAAATAGTTTCTCTTGTCATTTTTTCATTATGAAGCTATTAGGGAACATAGAAATCCTAATGAAAAGACTCAAACAACAGTATAAAACCTGTAATTATCATTTTGTTTAATTTTAAACACAGTGTTCAATTTCTGACATGTGTAATTATTAGGTAGGTACAATGGTTCGTCTTTTTTCAACGATATAGGTATAGGCTTATTAATATGGTATGTTAGTGTACGCAGTGTTCAAACGTGAAACATTGTACAATACTTAATTGGAAATGAGAGAAAGCCATATTAATTTGTACATAGAATTAACAGATTTGTACCTCGTATTTTTTAAGTAAGTGAAGACTGCGAGATAGGATGAAAATGAATAGAAAAGACGAACCTGAGTAATGGTGGTCCAGTAAGATTTGAACACGAAAAGCAAAGAAAGGAAGTGAAAATAGAAAAGAGGCGAAGAGACCCGCTCGTAGTACAACGGAGATAACTGAATACGGAAAGACTTTGACAAAAAACCTTATATTCCTTTTGTAAATAAAAATGAGTAGATGAATAATTAAAAAAAAAAAAATTGAAATATTATTTGGATTTTCAATGCATCTGGGTATTTTCTTCATAGGTTGCATTTCGTTGAAGATTCCAGGATTTTATTTCCCTTCAAATTCCTATCTTTGGAATTTCGCTGTCTTATAGCTTGTTCAGGTCCCGTTGTTTTTCCTTCTAATCTTACAAGGTAGGTTTGTCGAGAAAACTCATTTGGTAGGTATTGGGTCAATCCTTCAATCATCAAAACTTCTGAGGTTTTCCCGTTGTGAATTTTATTAGAACTAACCTACATTGCTCTATAATAAATCAAACATCGCAAGTCACTCAGAATTGCATTCTCCTTGTTTTATTTTTATAAAAGTCGTATGTTATGGTGTGTTAATAAAAACGTTTACATTTTTTCTAAATGTCGACTGTGCCACTTTTTTATTTTCATTTGGCTTCCCCCAAAAAACTTACTGTTGAAAAAATAAATAAATACTCATACATACGAGTACTACATATGAGATTGACATTCTCCGACAGTTCACCGTAGCGTAATGTTCCCTTTGGGCTTTGAAGTGGTGGAAAAAATGGGATATTTTTAATAACTCTTTCATTTATTTAATGAATATTTACGCTCCTGTTATTTCGTCTCATTTTTAACGAGGAATTTTAATAGGGCCTAAAAATAATTATTGTAATTATTGAACCACGTTTAGAGTTATTTAGTTACTTACCTCGTGAAAATTCCAATTACGACCCTCTACTTATGTACATGGTATTTCATTTTTGGACGGGAAATTAATATTACAATTATTCTAACTCGCTGATGGTAGAAAGATTAACTGTATGGTAGTAACAAAAACACTGTATCTTACTTGTTCCACGAATTGATTGTACACCAACCAGAGATCTTTCGAAGCTTATCAATGCTTCATCTTCAGTGGGTATTTATAAACTAAACTGAAAAACAGCTATAATTTATAAAGGAACATGTCCTCAAATTTCCAGTAGGGTAAGCTTAACGTCATTTTGTATCATTCAGCTAACTATAAATAACTGGTTCAGGTAGACATTCTGTATAAGTTTACTGAAAATAAGTGGGTAGGTATTATAGTAGTTTTTTTTTATATATGCATATCTAAATTATTCTATTTAAAACAGTATTTATTGGATACTTACTCTATTATTAGGTACTCCTCTCTCGTACTCTCTAGGTACTCAAGTATTCATTTACTTATTGAGAGAGTAGGACAACGTAAAATGTATACCTCTGTACCTATCTACTGAAAAAAAAAATTGTACCAATATGTAATACTACCAAATATATAAATAAAAAATACTATACGGTGATGGTAGATTAACAGTAGTGGTAGTATTATTTTTGGAGTCAAAGAAAGCAAAATTTCGTGGATTCGGCGACTCATTTGAATATCCTTTTGTGTGATAAAAGTCATTAATCCAATATTTTTTCTACATTCTTGTGCATACAATCAATTATTCTGTTGGACGTTGAGCGGTGACTGTATCAACAGCTATTTGTTATCATTTAATGAATATATAATGCGAGTGGGGATAATAAAGAAAGGAAACTTGGGAGAAAGGTGAATTGAAAATAATATAAAAGCCTGGTTTTCCGATTCAATGAATTTTGATAAGAAAATAGATTAGTCGAATGGAGTATGCTCAGTGGAGATTATTGTGAAATCCTGAATAAATTATACAGGCAACAAATATTTATAAGATTAGACGTGCAAGTGTCTTGTACCAGCACTTCCAGATTCATCGTAGTTTTATGTTGCTTTTTGGTCAAATTAATTACGATACGACGTTGCGAAATATCAAACAAAAATATTGCCAAATGTAGTTACCTGAGTTCCTCCACACTTTTTTTACTTAATAAATAAGGAAGAATCTGAGTGTGTCCAAATTACGTTGCACGATCCTGGATTTTTAATCACATTGCGTGTTGGTTAAAATGCCATCAGATACAAATAGTAAGTTGAAAGATATAATTTCGTAAATTTTCTTGAGTATGTTAAATGTGCTGCGATAAAATCAATAATTCCACTGCAATAATTGTTAATAATATTTAAGAACCAAAGTTTCGTTTATTACGTACAAAAATATCGTTAAGTAAATAGTCATTCTTCGACTGGATTAAAAAAATACGCTTACATTTCAGATGGATTTAATGCGGCTAAGGTAAAAATAACATAAGTAAATATTACTGTCTTTCAAAATAGCAGTCGATAAATAAAACGGCACAAACGTAAGAGAAACCTTGTTTTAGTAAGTTGCCAACTTCCAACACAAATAAACATTCATTCTCTTTGTTCCTTTGAAAATTAGAAGGTAAAGTTTGCATCATTTACACTTGTTTGTTTGCTCACCTTATACGTTCACACCTAAGGAAATGGATAAAAACAAAGAAAGAATCTAATTTGATACTGTCTTTGAATACGTTAGGAAAATATGTCTCTAGGCACTTACGTACCTGGAATTGCGGAAAAATTCAATGTTTCTTCTCTAATTGTTCTACTAATCTGCTGCTGCTCTGGAAAGTAAGTTCTTGGGTTGGTTTGATGTTTTTTGCTCGATGTCCAATATGTGCTTATCTTGGGGTTGTTTGATGCCCAAGATAGGTACGTGATATTTTAAATTTTTTGGTGTTCATAAGTTAATAAGAACCCCCACATATGTAACCAATTCGTTTTCACTATAGTATACAATATTTATAGCACACCTAACTAATTATTTTTACCACTGCGACTAAATAAATAAAATGACTAACATCATATAAAAATGACAGACTTTAAATACAAACACGGCAATATTTTCAGTAAATTTTATATATGAATTTCTTTTTTTAAAAAAATCCGTGAAAGTACCAACCTAAGCACCAAAAGCAGCTTTATCACCAGATTGCGACTTAATGCGGAAAATTCCTTCAGAATTATAATATGACAAGCATATACACGGCACTTACACGACTTAATATAATTCTCCACCTTGTAGAGGCGTAATTCTGACGTCTTTACCGAGATAAACAGTATATTAAAAAAAAAAGTTGAAAAGAAAAAACTCACATACTTTGAATAATGAATATGAAAACAGAAACGTTTTAAAAGGAAAATTAAGTATTTATTTTAGATATCTTCCCACCCACATCTTCTTTTGTAAAATTCAGGGAACTGTTGATTTATGCTAACTTTCAAGTTTCTCTGAAACAATATTATTTTGCAGTAGTATTTAAAGATAATCCCCAATGTATACCTAATAATATAGAATTCTGTTGGTTTCTATTGAAAATATAATATAAACATAGTGTGCAAATAAAGATATCAATGTAACTAATATTTCAAGGCATAATTGTACATCATTAAGTCCCTCGTTACAGTAGATATTTAAAATTCAGCTTATTATGCACTCTTGTAAAATTATATGAAATTATGAGAAAAATACGAAGCATTTTCTGGTATTTTGTCTGAAAAATTCTCGAGAATCCATCATAATAAAAAGGAGAATAATTTTTCGCTTTGGAAGGTACCGACGTGTCCCTATAGAATTTCAGTTTTTAAAATAGAACTAGGATTGAAAACATTCAAAAGTAGCATAGGTATTTGGATGATATGCAACAGATACCTAGCAGTAACATAATATACAAAATAAATTTTTAATAAGTACCTTTTTCTTCTTCTTCTTCAGCCCTCAGTCCCCCACTGCTGGATATAAGCCTCTTCCACATTCCTCCATTCCTTACCTATATACGCATTATTAAAATATTTTTCACATTTTCATCAGATGTCACTGATTTTCAACGAGTTTATCTAACAATAAAAAAAAGTCATTAACTCTCCGCGAATTTTCGCGGGCAAAGACAAACTAGTTCTACTATAAAACGTACAGAATTTTTCATTACCTTTAGTTCACTCACAGAAGTCTTCATTTCAAGTTGATCAGTTCAAAAACCTTGGGTTTTTAGAATTGCACTGACAATGGCTTCATTTAAGGATTGTTTCCCAATCTTGAGTATTCCCTTATGGATATTATTTTACAATCCATCAAACAAATGTAAAATATTACATGTAATCATAAATTATTTAATATGGGTGATACACTTGGTGATAGTGATATTCAGCGGGACATTTTTCCTCACAGAACTACAATTCGACAAGATGATTTTTCCGCTCTTTTATTTCTTCACAATTATGGTGGCTGTTTCAACAAACACGTTAATTGTAAACAAGAGGAAAACATGTAATGAGATGATGCATTATTTTGATGTCACTTTGACTAAGACATTTGCTCGCGATCTTTACCATTTTGAAATTGTTAAAAAGAGTACTAAATCTTTAGCGAAATATACAAAATTTTTGTTATGCATCAATTTTTTTGCTGGCTGTGGTGTTATCGCATTTGCCTCATATCGTTCATTTTACTGGGGAGAAAACAAATTCATTTTACCGTCAAGTGTCCAAATTACTCCTTACTTCTTCGTCGATTATTCAGTTCAAATATTCATTGTGTGTTTCTTGGCACTTGTATTCGCAAGTAATGATTCATTTTTCTACTGTTCAACGTCTTTTATATGCGGATATATTGACGCTCTGATTGGGCAACTGAGAAGACTTAGTAATAATGTGAAGGATATCAGAAGTGAATTCGCTGCTGAAATTAAAATATTCATCGAGTGTCATACCGCTGTTATAAGGTATGTGACATCTGAATCTATATCCGAAAACAATGAAGTAAGTTCTCGAATATTAGATTAATTTAAAAAAGGTATCATCTATTAAAATTCATGATTTTTCCAGAGCCAATGATTTGAGGAATTCAGTATTCCGTACTACACTACTGATTTTCTTTACGACCAATTGTGTTACATTGTGCTTTGTGATGATAAACTTACATGTAAGTGACTGGAACAGGTAATGTTGCATAAAAACTAATCACTCATTTCAATGTCGAGGCATAATTTTTCTATATAGGTAGTTTTATGGCAGCAGCAAATAACTATAATGCCTGTATGTGTATATATTTTCTAATTAATATTACTGACTATGATTGTTGTAGCAAACTGATGCTGTAATTATTGCTCCATTTCAACTATGGGAGATATTTTCTTTCTGCTACTGGGGACAGAAATTGGAAAATAAGGTGTGTAATTTTACCTACAAGCTTTCCAAATTGCTCACAAATTTATGAAGGCCGAGGGATTAGAAGTAGGCACATATATTAAAATGTATAATCTAAATGATTTTTATTCTAGCTTTAATTCATTTCGTTGTAATTTTTTAGAGTGAGGCACTCGCCAAAGCCGTGTACAATATACCTTGGGAAAAATTGGAACCCAGGGACAGAAAGAGTGTATTGTTAATTCTTACTCAATCTCAACGACACTTGACTACTTCTACTGGAATGACGACAATATCCCTGAGGACATACAAATCGGTAAGGGATTTCCTAAGAATAGTTCAAGAAATATTACCCATAAGTCGATACACTACGGTAATAATATGAACTAAGTATGGATGTGAGATTGTTCTTTATTTTTTATAGATTCTGGAGACAGCCTACTCCTTCTACGCGGTCTTAAGAGAAAGGTCTGACGGGCAATAAAAAAACTTCCTAGTTTTCTCTGACAGAACCCACATACTTTTTAGTCAATGCACTTGAATTTAATGTCTTTAGTGATTGTCGGTTTGCAAATATCGAAAGAAATTTTAAAAATATATTGAAAAGCTTCAGAATTTGCTTTACTCTTGTCCCCAAAACCCCAGCAAGCACTAGTTTGCTCAATAGACCACCACGGAAATCCATCAAACTGCCGATGCCTTCTAGCTACAGCCATATAGAAAAAAGCAGGTTGATTAAAATGATTTTATAAAACTACTTGAGGACAATTCTTCTGGAAAACGGTATCTACATTAAAATTAATTAGTTATTTTTAAAAAGACATTAGGTCTGATTCTCTATCTTTTAAACACGAGCTAAACTAAAATTAGAACGCACTAACTTAGATAAGTTCATTTGCTATTCTGTAACTTTGATTTTAATTTGTTAAGTCTTAAAGTGTTCTCTTATTTGAAATAGTACGGCCACTAGTTCAACATAAGCTCATATCGTATTCTGTAACTTAATTTTGGAATAGTTTTCTGTCAAAATGTGCTTATTTAAGTTAATTTTTAACTTATTTTAGCCGCACCTATGTTGCATGCGGCTTATTAATTCTACCTTCTGATACGTGTGTTTTAATATCGAATTTTATACGTTTCACAAAAAAATATGCTAAGTACTTATGTGTTACGTTATGTTGAAGTTGAAAATCAAAAAAGGGTAGCAAAATAAATATTCTACAGCTGCCTACACCAAGACCTTCGTGGAAGAAGTTCATTTCATCCCAGCAACGTGAAAAGTAGCTATTCCAACTGTATATCTAGGCCGCGTCTCCTGCGGGGTTGTCAGAGATGACAGAGCGCCAAACTGCCCTTTCCTTACACACATTTCTTGCTTCCGTCACATTCAAGCAATTTGTCATTTGCTCTACGATCTCTTTTATTTAAAACGTGTCCGTCTTTGAGGATGTGGTCGACATGATCAGTCCAGGTCAGTCTCGGATGACATCATTTCCTCACGCCTCTTCTATCATACATAACTACTATACTTTAAGTCCTCCTGTTATTATTCATTCTCAACATACGCAAACCGTCCAATCATTGTAGTCACTACACCCGTATTCCAATCACATTTTTTTAATAGCCTCATGGGATTGAAAATGCGCTCAGACCAATTGTTAGTGTCTACGAAAGAAAAAGTGCTGGTGCACAGTTCTGTCTTGGTTCCAACCCTAATTATGCTAGTGAGACGTGGACGGGCTGAAGAAGGACGAAACAGGGTTGAACGCAGTGAAATTGAGATCCTTGAGAAGAATGCATGCTTAGAGAAATGAGTAACTGTAAAACTGGGGTTGTGAAAGTTAAGAAATCAGGGAATGTGGATAGAATGAATGAAGACAAGATGGCCAAAAAGTCAATAAAAGAAGAGATGCGAGAAAGTGAGACCACCCGAGACTGACCTGGCCGATTATGTTCTCAAGGACGGACGCATTTTGAGTAAAAGCAGAAGTTGAAGGGTGTATGACAATATTGTATTAATGTTTTGGGAGTAAAAAGTGTGTGTGTAAGAATAGAGCGGTCTGGCTTTATGTCCTTTATGCCTACCCCGCAAAGGATGCGGCGTGAGGGTATAGGAAGATGGGTAAATAGATAGGTTTCCTTCAAATATACCTATCTACGAAATTATTTTATAGTAAGATGAAAGTGATTTGAACAAAATTAGTTTAAAAGAAAAACCTACAAAGGTATTCATTTATTCATAAGAAAATATAGCAAACAAAGTAAAATATAATAAGTATTATTTTGTAAATATTACCCACAACACAATTAATTATTACAAACGTATTATGTACTAAATAGAAAATTCAACATGTAAGTGATTCTGATAAGACTTTTTTTTCTTCCGTCTGCGAATACGATCATTGTGCAAGTGATCCGACACAAAGCATTATTTATTTATTTATCGTTTGGCAACGTCGAAGTATTGTCACATCGTTAAAGTCTGACATCCAGCGCCTCCAGCCACTGGAGGAATTCAGGGGACAGGCTGGCAGCACTAATAACACAAAGCATTAATAAAACTTTATTACACACGAAGAAGATGAAACTGATTGACCATCAGCTGTCGATATACTTTTATTTAGTCCAGGTCGAAATATTCTTCTCATCACCCTCTTTCTACCAACTGCCTAGCTACGGATATAGCCGTCTTCCAGATTCATTCCACATCTCCGCATCTTCTCTTAGAATACCAGGTTCACATAAGGAGTAAAGCGTTTTTTACCCGTGATTATCTAATATCTATCCCTCCGCGGAAGTTTTACAATGATCCTATTTGAATTCCTCGAAATTGCTGGGAATTTTTCGAAGAGTTGCTTTCGATTTAATGTTTCATTTTGTAATATTGACAATACCATCTGTCAAGTCAAAATAACAATAATATTGTAACTAATGGATACATAACAACGCGCATGCCCGATGTACAGTAGACAATAATATTGAACTAAAATTGTTTCTGGTTAACTTATTTTAAAAATTGTTAAGAATTAAGTTGGGCCAACGATAGAGAATAGGGTATCAAACTAAAAATGACTTAAATTTAAAATTTTGGAACGACCTTATCTAAGTTAAAATACTTACAGAATCAGACCTATTATGTAGTTATTTAGGTAATAATCATTATTTCTGTCATATATCAAACTGATCATTACTTAAATTGTAATGTTGAATTCGGACATAAAAATATAATGCAGCATTAATTAACAGAATCTAGTAAATCACGATGTTAGATCTGATCATTGATCTTTATCAGTGATCACTTTACTATCATTACTACTTTGTTATTGATCTTGATCTACCTTTAGAATTTATATTATTATGTTTCTATTTGTAATAAATTATTGTAATGACGACAATTTTATTAAAGTCTTTAGACGTGTGATTATTTAAAATGTCGCTTAACTTTAATTTCATGTCACTCTGACTGCTTGTTTACGAAGTGAATCCATATTAACATTATTAACCACAGCATGAATGACTGTTTTAACTGCTAATTAAGTATTTTAGTGTATCTACTAGTAATATAAAAAAGTAGTCACATACTGCTTAGGAATTGTCACTGGTGATAAAAAAGGGAGATACTATTTCATACAAAAATCTACGAGAATTCTGCAAGTGAGTAATTGTTTAAAGTTTTCACAGTAAAGGTTAATGTCAAAAAGTTGATATGGACGTATGTAGGTAGCAAATGTCATGGTAGTTAGGTAATCAGTATGCACTGAAAAGAACACGTTTCTCAGTAGGAAAAATACATGCATGATTTTAAGGAAGACATGTAGGTACAAAATGCTCGAGAATGTAATATAATAAACGAAAATATCTTTGAGAAGAAAAATCACAATAAACCGATTACGTAGTACATGGTTGACGCAGTTGGCTTTAGTATGAACTTCTAATCAGGGGTTGCCGGGTTCAAACCTCGATGCTAACGATGCACTACTCGACACAAGCTTTTAGCTCTCTGAAAAGTGTGCAGGAAAGTGTTTGGATTTGTGGGTACAAACTCCAGATTATTGTCATTTTTTAAGTGATTTTCTAGTATGATTGTGTTTGATTAACTATACTTGCATTTTAAAAATAATGTTCGTTATAAATATAAATATATAGTCCAAGAGCCCATCGTTGAAATCATGACGGATGTATTTTTTGATCGAAATGTGGTTTAAAAGAATGTTTAGACATAATATAATACATTGCCATAGGGTTGCCTAGCAAAATCTTGCCGCGAGTACCTTTACCATGATGATTATTGACACCAATTTTGAAGCGAATTGCACCCATCTGTTTTTTAAGTAAAATTAGCACCATGGGAAAGAGGACGATTTGAAGATATAGAAAAACATGGGTTGCCTGTCCTCAGTCTGCCGCAACCCTAGGCAACCCAGGCTCAAAGATGCCATTTTTCGAAGTAAAATGCACCCATCTGTTTTTTACACGAGTGACACATCAAATTGAAGCTACTGTCTTCCTCGATACGATGGAATAGGGTTGCCTCCCTAAAACCTGCCGAAAATTAGGGTTGCCTGCATTTGAATGGTGATATTTGAATGAAATTGACCTGGTTAAAATGTGGTGGCATATCCAGGAAAATACTATATTTGCTTTTCTTTTAATCATTTTTTATGTTT
Source organism: Ceraclea dissimilis (assembly GCA_963576895.1). NCBI lineage: Eukaryota > Metazoa > Arthropoda > Insecta > Trichoptera > Leptoceridae > Ceraclea > Ceraclea dissimilis. The sequence continues at coordinate 11,024,454 of OY756369.1, forward strand.
TTTGGGGTGCTGAATCCAAATTTCAACTTTTTGAGCTCCTAACTATGATGGTTTTCGCGAAAAATGCAAAAAACAGAGAGAAAAGTGTTTTTCTTCGAGACTTTTTTTATAACTCGAAAAGGATGCACTTTAGAGAAATGAATGTTAGGAGAAAAATAATCTGGGTTAAATTTTCTATAAATTATTATACGTTGTATTTTTTTGTCAGACGAATGGTTTTGGAGCTAGAGCGCTTTAAAAGTTGAAAAAAATCTTAAAATTGTTCCAATCTTGTAGTTTCTTCAGTTTTCTGCGTACAGTTAAAAATATTTTAATCTTTAAATAATAAAATGTAAAAGAAAAATTAATTTTCTACGATTATGTCTTTGGGTTCATTTCGCTCAGATGCACCATTTAAGAGATAAAGGGCATCGAATTTGGATATTATTTAATGAAAATGAGATTTCATAATGTATAAAGTTGTATTGGTGTTATCTGTATATGACATCGCTACTCATACATACATACTAATACAGACGCATTCGTGTTATCACAATGATCTTCAGTCAGTAAAATAGCAAATAATGTGAAGACTGAAGACACTATGTTAAAAATGTATTATCATTTGAGAGTCATTTGTTAAATTATGATGAAAATAAAATAACCCTTTTAAAAACAATCGTGAAATAATAGCGTTTGTTTCAATTCACGTGTAATAATTGTATCCCGAGCGTATTTATTATACAGGGTCATCGAAAAAGAATGCCCCTATTTTAAAATGGAATAGCTTTGGAACCAATTACGATAAATTAATAATTCTTTCACTGTATGATAACTAATGATTGTCGCACGATAGAGCGCATGCGCAGAATAGCTTTAAAGTTTTAAGTTTTAAAGTTAATAACATTTTTCACCTGCAGCCGAGTGAAAAAAAAAGTTTTAATGTTAATAACATTTTTCACTCGGCTGCGGGTGGTGCCAAGTACCTATAGTAAATATTACCGAGTTATTTAAAGAGTTTTTCTAGTTTGACAGGCCACTGTCATTTTACTATAACTTTTTTCACTCGGCTGCGGGTGATGCCAAGTACCTATAGTAAATATAACCACCAAAGTTGCTACGTGGGTACTGGAAGAATAGCTAAAAATAGACAAGCGCAAAAATATGCATATCGCGCACGGCTCCACCCGCAGCCGAGCCGAGTAAAATTCTAACAGTAGGTACTTGGCATCACCCGCAGCCGAGTGAAAAAAGTTATAGCAAAATGACAGTGGCCTGTCAAACTAGAAAAACTCTTTAAATAACTCGGTAATATTAACTGTAGGTACTTGGCACCACCCGCAGCCGAGTGAAAAATGTTATTAACTTTAAAACTTTTTTTTTCACTCGGCTGCAGGTGAAAAATGTTATTAACTTTAAAACTTAAAACTTTAAAGCTATTCTGCGCATGCGCTCTATCGGGCTTTAAACAAAAAAATACAATCATTAGTTATATCATACAGTGAAAGAATTATTAATTTATCGTAATTGGTTCCAAAGATATTCCATTTTAAAATAGGGGCATTCTTTTTCGATGACCCTGTATAATAAATACGCTCGGGATACAATTATTACACGTGAATTGAAACAAACGCTATTATTTCACGATTGTTTTTAAAAGGGTTATTTTATTTTCATCATAATTTAACAAATGACTCTCAAATGATAATACATTTTTAACATAGTGTCTTCAGTCTTCACATTATTTGCTATTTTACTGACTGAAGATCATTGTGATAACACGAATGCGTCTGTATTAGTATGTATGTATGAGTAGCGATGTCATATACAGATAACACCAATACAACTTTATACATTATGAAATCTCATTTTCATTAAATAATATCCAAATTCGATGCCCTTTATCTCTTAAATGGTGCATCTGAGCGAAATGAACCCAAAGACATAATCGTAGAAAATTAATTTTTCTTTTACATTTTATTATTTAAAGATTAAAATATTTTTAACTGTACGCAGAAAACTGAAGAAACTACAAGATTGGAACAATTTTAAGATTTTTTTCAACTTTTAAAGCGCTCTAGCTCCAAAACCATTCGTCTGACAAAAAAATACAACGTATAATAATTTATAGAAAATTTAACCCAGATTATTTTTCTCCTAACATTCATTTCTCTAAAGTGCATCCTTTTCGAGTTATAAAAAAAGTCTCGAAGAAAAACACTTTTCTCTCTGTTTTTTGCATTTTTCGCGAAAACCATCATAGTTAGGAGCTCAAAAAGTTGAAATTTGGATTCAGCACCCCAAAAAACATAAAAAATGATTAAAAGAAAAGCAAATATAGTATTTTCCTGGATATGCCACCACATTTTAACCAGGTCAATTTCATTCAAATATCACCATTCAAATGCAGGCAACCCTAATTTTCGGCAGGTTTTAGGGAGGCAACCCTATTCCATCGTATCGAGGAAGACAGTAGCTTCAATTTGATGTGTCACTCGTGTAAAAAACAGATGGGTGCATTTTACTTCGAAAAATGGCATCTTTGAGCCTGGGTTGCCTAGGGTTGCGGCAGACTGAGGACAGGCAACCCATGTTTTTCTATATCTTCAAATTGTCCTCTTTCCGATGGTGCTAATTTTACTTAAAAAACAGATGGGTGCAATTCGCTTCAAAATTGGTGTCAATAATCATCATGGTAAAGGTACTCGCGGCAAGATTTTGCTAGGCAACCCTATGGCAATGTATTATATTATGTCTAAACATTCTTTTAAACCACATTTCGATCAAAAAATACATCCGTCATGATTTCAACGATGGGCTCTTGGACTAATACGTGTAAACTTCATTTTTAGTCCATAATATCTTTCTCAGTTTAATTTAAGTAAAACAAACAGAATAACTCCCAGGTCTACAATTTGATGAGGACGAATAATACATCTCCATTAATTGAATCTGTGTTTTATGGCAACTGTTAATTTGAACGACTCTGATACGAATCTTTAAATGAAATTGATACACGTGTTATCTAGTTGTGATACAGCTGAAGTTATAGGGACAGTAAAAAAGACATTAAAGAAATTTAATTTAACTACATATTGTAATTAATTATTCTAACGTTCAATACTGTTTATATCTTATTGAAGAAAACCAACCACAGTTCGACGGTAGTTTCTTCAATTGATTTTCTTAATTGAAAAAGAAATAGAAATAATTAAACTAATAGTTTTCTTGAATTGTAATTTTATGCCTGATTTTCGAAATGACTTTTAAGGTGAATATCTCCTTCTGGTGGTAAATGATAATCTACGTGTATGTGAGTGGCAGAAATTCAACCGTTGGAGCGTTAAAAAAGTCTAGTCTTAACCATTTTAGAAAATGAGGCGGATGAGTCCAGGTGCCTGAAACGAATCCTAGGAATAATTCTGAAACTAGTACATGGCTGGCACGAATGAAACGAATCCTAGGAATAATTCTGAAACTAGTAGAAGTAGGTTGGAACGCGGCCTTCTAATCAGAAGGCAGCGGATTCGAATCCCGACGCTGACGATGTATACTGCACATCACGACACATGATTTTTGCTTCCTGTGAAGTGTGCAGGAAAGTATTTGGGTTTGTGTCCACACACCTAGATACTTTAAACATATTAAGCAAAAAGACAATATGATAAAATTTTGGTTCAGTTGACTTCAGCGTGTGACCTTGAAGTTCGAATTTCGTTTCGTAATCGGCTCAATAGGGGTTAACTGGAAGAAATCGCAGATCTGCGATAAGTTCGCCCTAGTGAACAACGTTTTATAATCTGTACTATGTCTATTTTGTATATTTATATGTGTTTGTTGTTTACTTTAAGTTTAAATAAATAAATAAATAATGTGAGGAAAGTCTGAATACCTACTTCTGTACTTTCGTAAATACTTAATTGTGAATTAATCCAGGTAGGCAGAGGTCTCCTTAATACATTTTTTAATGATTTCATTCGAATCAAGATTTTTGATGATTTTATCAACCAAAAGGAAATAAGTTTCCGCTTCCAAGATTAATATTAACGAGCAAAAAATACGTAAGAAAATGTCACATTAATTTGTAGGTAAATTGTCAGTGAGGTAATACTATGACTGACTATTGTTGGCAGGAAATTGTGGTCACTGGTCGCATGCGCAACAGTGAGTACGCAAGGCATATAGATCATCAGAGATTTATAAACCGTGAATAATGTGAATGTACGCACAAGCGGCACAAGTATAACAAAACTATAAAATTCATTGTTTTATCCATTCATACCTACCTGGTTAAGACTTTTATTGCAGAAGAAGATTGGAAATTTAATATTTACGAAAGTTTGTGAACTCAAAGTCCTTAGAAGACTCTTGAAAACGTGTATGACAAAAATAGTGGATATTTATTTTTCACGCTTGTTGTGACTACTTAGAATGAAAGTGAACAAGCTGAGATTGTTGGGACGTATAGAATGATGAAAAGATAACTAAGAAATGTATCTGGGAAAAAGAAGGGGCGTATGGAAGCGCGACTGTCCAGAACAATGTGGGTTGTCCATGTCGACTGGATTCTCAAGGAGTGAGTAGCAGGAATCGTAGTGTGTATGACGAATTGCATGAATGAGTCGGTAGCAAGATGTGTGTAAGGTAAGGATAGGAAAGTCTGGGGATCTGTTCTCTCTGCCTACCGCGCAACGGATGCTGCATGAGGGGATAGAATAGAATATAAATTGTTTTTTTAAAGAAGGGGGTCTGCGGTAATCAGTCGTATAGAGCTATAATAATATGCACAAATATGCAACTTTATTTCACGAAGATGATTAAACCCTAACCACCTCAATACTCGTACTCGTATAACATCGCCAATGAATCATTATAATATTGGTCTGCAACGTTTAGATCGATTAAAAGTAATTGAAAAATGTTTGATGCTGACCATCACCGGATAGTTGTTCCGCGGTCATTCACCACACTGGAATATCTCTAATATTGTTTTTAGTTTATTGTTGTTTTATGGTTTTAAATCTAAATAGTTGTGTAGGTATACATAGGTAGAATGTATTCCAAGTAGAAGTATAATGTACGTATAGGTTTTTTCAATTCAATATATAAATCGTTGTATTGTATAAAGCTACATTGTTTAACTGAACCAATTCAGATAATCATATTGGTCTTATTATAAAACGATGTAAATCACAGTGAACATTTGTGTCATGAAAGAAAACATGACACTTTGTTAGTTCACATTTTGACCACTCTAGTAAAGAGTTGCTTCGGTTCTGAAGAAGATGTTTTTACTATTCGATTTAACCTTTTGATAGACAGCTGAAAAATAATACTTCGAGCACCAAAAATAAGGAATGAGGATTCACAAATATGGACACGAAATCAAGATCCGTAACTATGTAATTACTTCGACTCCCATCGACCAACTCCTCCCAAAACTAGTAGGTATCACTCTTAATGCCCTGAATATATCATAGAAAAGGGCAAAGATCTATACAGTAAACACCGACACCCACATCCTTCATTAGCCTACTTATTAACTAACAGCAGATTAACAGATCCAGTCAAAAATATTTATGCTGGAGTTCACAAGCTTTTTAAGTGAGGAATAACGGAGATAGGAGTCACTTATCATTATTTTTTATAGGTAGCTCCTATTCCGACATTCCTAACCTAAATGGATTTTAATCTAGCATTCAATTATTTTAAATTTTGGTGAAGTTTATTCAAGTTTTTTTTTCTCAACTGGGTTTACACACTTTAGCTAGGTACCTGATAATCCAGTATACATAGTAGTCAAGAATGGTGGGACTTGTCATTAAAATGATGGAGATGGAGGTAGCTACTTGGCTAAGTGCGCCTAAGCGGAGGTTTGCGGTTTCCTTCTTGCTTCCTCGGGTACTCCTGCACACCACAACCGATTCAATATTGTTATTATAATTTTATCATCATAATCATATAACTGATTGCTATCTACTGCCTTTCGTCCCATTTCGTTCCCAACGAGATCACAGTTTTACGATTTAGAACATTTTTTACACCGAATTTGTTAAAATTGTTAATACAGGGATAAGTGGAAGAGGAGACATAGGGCTTTGCTGCAAACCAATCGTAACGTTTTTTTATTTATTGCAAATTATTATAACAAAGTATAAATCATTGGTGTGGTGCCTAATCCAAATGGATTTTTGGCTATTGAATCTGGAGAGAAAGTACGAGTATATTGCGACGCAACCTTAGGCAAAAGAATGATATTGATCGAACACCGCCTTTCTTAAAAAAAAAAACTTTTCTACTCTATTTTTATAATAAAACATTAGCCGATAAAAGAAAAAGTATTTTAGATAAAATAATGCAAAGTATTTCTGAAATATTTCATTAAAAATATTATGAAATTAAGTAATTCGATAAGAGCCCTTCCGGCTACTTTATATTATATTCATAGTCTACTTTTTGTACGAATTAATCCTAAAAATAACAGAATGCGGAGGCCGACCGATACACAGAAGTTTGGATTATTGAAATTTTAGTTTGGAAGTTGAAACTGAATATAATTCTTGTTCTTTAACAGCAAAATGTAGGTACAAAATAGTATTCAGTGGGAAGAGAATAGACTTTTCGGCGTAAATGTGCTAATGTATTATGAAACCGATTCAAGGCAGTTAAGAAATTATTTTAATAAAAAATTTTGCGTTTTTCCACATTCGTCCACTTGCAATTTATTCTACGTCCGATTTCAATTTTTTTCAACAAGTTCAATACCTATGTACCTGATATGATTATGATCCCCAGGGGTGGGTTATCAAACCTTCCACATGAGAAACGATTTGGGGTGGGATTATTATGAGAAACCACTCTTCAAAATTTCAATGTTATTAAACCGGTCTTAATTAATTATGTACTTATGATTTTTAATAGGTAATCCGTGAAATTTCTGAAAAGAAAGGAAAGAATTGCGAACTTATTTTTCCTTTTCCTTGTTTGTGTTTCCATCGTCTGCTTGTGTTTAATATTACCTTTTTATTATTTCCTTGGCATATAAAAGTACTTGCTCCACGAAGAGTAAGTATTTTTTGACAACTCTTAACAAATAAATAAATACAAGAAACAGAGTCAAATATTAATTCCAAAACACTATCTGAATATCTCTCTTTGGTAACAAAATGACAGAAACATTTCATCATTTTGTTAATAAATCTGAAGACGAGCATGTTGAGAGACTGGATGACGATAGGATAGCTACGAATAGTAATATGTCTGAAAGAAAAGGATATCATCAAGAAAAGAATCGGAGAGCGCGCATGACATGAATGTGACTGAAGCAAGGAATAGGGCAACTGGCGTTCTGTCCTCTCTGCCTACACCGCGATGTGAGTGAATAGTGAGATTAATAAGAAAGAAAATCTGGATTTGCGTTTCGCAACGATGCGATATTCTCAGAGAAATAATTTTAATTAGATTTCCATTTCTTGCATTATTTAATTAGTTGATATTTAAAAATATGAAAACTTCAGTAAGAAAGAAAATTTCTTTATAATATAAACTTTAAATTAAACTTATTATGAAAAATGTTTGCCTTTTTCGACGATCCGCTGCGATTTTAAACTTTGTTATTATTCTCCAATAAAGAATCCGTGCACTCGATTTAATTTCATCTCGAAATACCGAAAAACAATCAAACTATTTTTTTCTGTAAAAATCAATTATAATAATCGTATTTCATTTCATAGTGTATGTATATAAGTACATTTGATTGTTCTTATATTTTATAAGTAATCTGAGGGCATAGTTGATGCAGTTGGTCATACTGTAGGTCTCCTAAAATGGATATGTTTATATAGGATTCTGCTCTGCCATTACTCAGAATGTATAGTTTGAGAGTGTTCCCGTGAAAAACTGATTCCTGGACAAAGGCGATTTCATACTTATGCAACGTTATATGAAATACGATGTTGATTTATTTTTGTAATACATAATTTCAATTAAATCAATAAATTCATCCCAATGTTTCTGATTGCCCGTATGGCCATTCCACAAATATAATTTTAGATAAGTTTCCTGTGCTGCATCGAGAAGAAATCCTAGTTATTAATATTATTTTAAAGCGGAATAAGCAAAGTTTTTAATTAGTATGCAAACTGAAAAGTAATATTCCAAATCAGCGTTTATATTTTTCTTTAATAACGAGAGCCAATTCTATTACATTTAATCTCTCTGAAATAGTTTAATAAGGTATATTAAATTTAATAATGAGATTTTTATAATTCTGTCTCAGTGGGATGAAATAGAAAAAAATGGATCAAAGATAATACTATTAAAAAATTAGGTAAAAATACTAAATGGTTTACGTAGAAAAGCGAAGGAAGGCATCCCACGTAGTTTAGCAAGGAAGTTATCGGCCTATTTTCAGATTTCTCCAAAACAGCACTATAATAATTGAAATTGAAATAATTAATTTTCAATGAGAAATTAAGTAATCCGTCTGGCGTCCATCCTTACCATCACGGAATTTTCCGCAATATTGGTTAACCAATGACAAGTGTGGACGAATGCTGAGTATGCCCGTTTACTTCAACCTTCATTAGGTAATTTTTTTACTTGACAAAGCGATGAAAGTTGCGGCTTATTGGAGAGGTGGACTTTAGACCGGACACGTAAAGTAAGTATTGAAAAAAAAAATACATTTTTGAAAAAGGATGAACTTTAAGATTATTTAGATAGGATATTTTTATAGATCAGGTATCGTCCAATAAACCCCTTTGTCATGTCTTTAGGGTATTCCGTAGGTATGTAGAATCCATATACTTGATTCAGCTTTCACATTTAATCTCATATAAAATTCATTTTGTTCCTTCCTTTAGCTGTAAACAACTCCTTTACTATCAAAATGCTTCCATTATTAGATACGTTCTTCTTAATAAATTATCCATTAAATCTTCATTACCTATTCCGTTCCGGTGTGCAAATATCTTTACCTTAAGTAATTGAGGAATATATTAAGAAGAAAAAGGAAATAAGTATATAACAGTTTGTTTTATTAAACTCGTTCCTTGGAGGTCAAATAATTTAGATTAACATTTAACAAATTTTCTAGGAATTTTAAATCAAAATAATTTTTTATTTATCTCGGTATATTATATTCATTTCGATTGTTCCTTATAAAAAGGGTAATTAAAAATACAAGGGACAGATTTCTCACTTCTCAAAAATGAAGTGAACCACTTTTTTACGAAATTTTTTATCCATCAATATTTCATGCTTACCTCATACAAGTGTGTCGATACCTATCACTCAGATTATCACTGGGTGACTTAAATTTACTTTATTTTTTAAAATAAAAAGCATCTGGGCTTGCATACACAAACCCAAATACTTCCCTGCACACCTTGCACTAGGTTAAAAGCCTGTATCGCAAAGTGTGGAATACATCGCCAGCGCCGGAGTTCGAACCTGGCACCTCCTGCTTGCGAGACTGCCGCCTCAACCAACTGCTCCAACCATGTACTTATTACGTTATTACCCGGTTATCCATAAGACAATGACATATTCCTGACTGTATTTTCGCAATTATTGAGAGCTTTTGGTACTTATTATTTATTTATCGTTTGGCCAATATCACGCCTATATAATTTAACATTCGTCATATCAAAGTGTAAAAAAGTTAAAAGCACAGAGTGAATTGCTTGTCAGATACATAAATCTAAATTTCTTACGTATTGTATTGATTGGTCGCTAAGGGTAAGGCACTAGAATTATTTAACTACTTACCTTTTTAATTGCTGTATTAGGATATGCCACTTTACCCGAATACTCTTATTAACAGGGTATTACTCTTATTCGGGTAAAGTGGCATATGTGGCATATGATGTTATGTGCTTTGATCCAATTACCCAATCATCTCCATATTACTTGCGTTAAGGAAGGTATACTTCTGGGGTAGAGACACAATATTATTAATTTTATTTATATGGAGACATGTTTGTTGATCTTAAATTCAAAGAAAGTATGTAATTTCAATTTGATATGTCCTTTTTCCCACGCAGCAGGCGAGAGACGTGTCTTCATATCATACGTGATGTTTATAATAATATGCCTTATGTGCATACGATCGTAACAATATTATGCCTTGCCCATAATAATCATATTACCATTCCATACTATGACTTGTTTTGTTCAACATCACCTTATGTAGAATACGGAATTTCTCAAAGACAGTAATTTCAGCTTGCCTTTCATACATCCTGCTTTCATGCATTTTTAATGCTGCTAGATTGGTAATTCGTTATTTTATCCATTATTTTTCACAAGATTCAGCAACACATTGGAAGATGTTCATGACTTTTCTCCTGAAGCACTTCAATACCTCTCTAACTCGCAAAATCTTGACTCTGACTTTGGCATTGACCATACAATAAACACACTATGAGAGGAAGATACCTAAATCATTTAGGTATTACTGGCTTTTCATGTCTGCATCTCGCAGATGGCATATGTTGAGAATTTTCTCAACGAAAGGCGGCAGATATCAACATTCACATAATAACTTATGCGAACTCCCTTGGGGAGGGGAGCAGGATGGATGTTCCGACGCTTACGAGTCGGCTTTGGCTGGCTTAAGTGATCACTTTATGCCCAGGGCAACGTTCACCCATTCCACCACATCCTGCTACCCATAGAGAAAATTCTCAATAAACACACTATATTTTGAAGACCGATATCGATTTTGTTCAATTTTTATTAGGTCTTGACAGGGCAATCCTAGCGAGTTTATAATTCTCATTGTCAAAGGGACAGCGTATAGTGATAGAGGGTCGTTTTGATCACTCGGAGCAATAAGCTCCGAATAAAGGAATATAATTCAAGCAATAGAATTGAATCTTTTTACTTGATAATGAAACCTTGCTCTGTAAATCTCGAGTAGGAGCTTTCCCATTAGATTACATATTAAATAAAATTATTTCTACTTTACTTGTATTTTATATGCGCATTCTTGTCTGTAAGTATATGAATATTATATTCTGCTTTGTCAATGAACGAGTAAATACGTGACAATATACATTCTATGGCAATTAATTGTGCCAAGTATTGGGGAAGTACATTTTTGTATTCAGTTCACACACAAAGGGCTTATATTGAGTCATATAAAACGTTATGGTATTCAATACTGTGGGAGAGAAATGTGTCGTTAATTTTGAATAATTTCACCAAACAACTTCAAGTGAACAACTCAATGGTCTAATAAACAAATCGCATAGGTCGAATATGGTTAATCAAAAAGTTCAATAGAAAAAGTACCAATTAAAAGAGGATCTTAGGAGGGTGTCAACAGCGAAAGACTGTGGAACTGGTGAGGTAGAAGTAGGTAGGTACTTAAACTTTTATTATAGACGGCTTCATATATCGCATATCTTTCGACATCCAGCTATGACTATTTTGATTCGTTCTTTAGATCGTCGAACATACAGCCTTTGTATTGTTCACTTCATTGTTGCTAAAGGTATTTTTAATCAATACACTGTTTAATGTTTACGCGTGTGTGTACTCACGTACAAACATTGTCATGTTAATTACTTCTAATACTCGTAGGTAATATGTACTAGCTTTGTATGCCGGTGCAGTCCATGTAATTAAATTGATGAACAAACATTGGTGCACAAAAAATCTGCAAACAATGGTTATTCTGAAGTAAGGGTCTCACAAAACGAAAATACTCAAAAATAGTGTTATCAATGACTACACAAACTTAATAGTCGATTTAAGAGTGTGCATACCGACATTTAAATTTTTTTTTCCTTCTATCACGACAACCGTTACTAAATTTGCTTTGGAACAAAATAGGGTAAATGCATTGAACCTTTATCTAGGGAATAACCGTTAAAGATTTTTTATATCTTGTATAGATTTCTAAAAAAAAAAAAATCTCTGATCTTTTTTCCGAAAGACGGAAACTGATTTCCCGAAAGTCACGGAGTATTTTTTTTGTAATGATAATATGCATTAAAATCTAGAGAATAACCGTAAGACTTTTTTGACAGACGCAAAATTAACACCAAAAATGGAAAAAACACTATTTTTACCATTTTATCGTGCGATTTTGAACCTTAATGCCGTGGGAAAAGACTTTGACGTCATTCCTGGTGTCAAGCCCTTATGATCATCATTTAATAACTACTTAGTATAGGTATCTAAAAAAGTAAGTAAATAAATAAAACTTTATTGTCATAAGTAACAACATATTATGATACAAATTAGTACATGGTTGGCGCAGTTGGTTGAGGCGGCAGTCTCTCAAGCGGGAGGTGCCAGGTTCAAACCCCGACACTGGCGAATGGCGATGTATTCTACACTTTGCGATATTTGATTATAGCCTAGTGCAAGGTGTTCAGGAAAGTATTTGGGTTTGTGTATGCAAGCCCAGATCCTTTTTATTAAAAAAAGTAGAAATATATTTCAGTAAATCTGATACTTATAACATTCAGCTTTACCTTCAATAATGAAACCGAATTTTCGTGACACTTTTTTGAGTTTATGATTCTCTAAATTTAAAATTAGTATTGAAAAGTTATGCTGGATGAAGCTGTTTTAAATGGAAAAATGCAGTTGTTGTCTTGTGTTACCACAGGGAACAAATTATGTGCAAACTATTTGAATTTTCTGTCCATATGTTGTCACAAAACAACGAATGATAGATTTAGTTGATAATATGGTGGGCGCGTAAGAATGAAATACATATAAGTCTTTATAGGTTATATGAAAATAATTCGTATAATATTCGATGCATATTTTTTCTCAGCAAGATGTGAATTGCTAATAAATTACAATGGAGTTATTTAAAACAATTTTTTTAAGGCAAAACCCTCGACAATAAATTTAATATTAGGAATTCTAAGGAGAAGACGTCTCCAAATTAATCCGTCTTCTTTCAACGAATTGGCGACAAAGCGTCAATCACTAAGATAAATGTCTCCACTGGGTCACAAACAACTCACAGTGGACATTTTCGTAACGGACAATTTAAATATTTTTTTCCTTGGCGGAGAATGGACATTGTTTTTTTTTTAATCTTCAGTCTAACATGATTTTTTTGTCTACGACGATTGTTCCAAACAAGACACTGTTTTCGTGAAAATACAACATTTTTTTATGTTAAAGAACCACATTATAACAAGATTGCCATGTCTAGCAATGCTGGACTAAAATATTTTTTAGGTCACTGAAAATCTCTATTGCGCCGTTTTGCTAAAACAAAATGACACCTCAAGGGCACAACAAATGTATCTATTGGCTTCTATTTAATAATTACATAGTAAAATTCATACGGATTAAAGTCAATAAATACACATGAAAGTCTTCGGCAATCCCTAGTAGTTACCTAATACATATAACTAGTTCTAACAGGATAATAACTTCATAATTTTCTCAACACTTTTAATATGATTGTTGTATTTTCAAAGATTAGGTTAGTTATTTATCAAGAATTTATCTCTTCTATCTGATTATTGTGTGAAGATCCCACGATGGTGTTGAAATGAGTATTTCAATTACTAATGATAGCTTTGCTACCGAGTTCGATAATCCAGATTTTTTAAATACTTTCCTATAATATTTATGACTTCAGCATTTCATGCACTTAGTAACTGGCAATAACAAACCGTTTATTTCCCTTTGTGGAATGCGATTGGAGTATTATTATAGAGAGGAGGACTAATTGAATAAAGCGATAGTTTATTTTTGGTACTAAATGCGATTCAAATATTTGAGGAGCGTTAATTTGATGGCTTCCGACGAAAGAATGCGATTAGTGTGGACATTAAAACATTGACGGATTCCCAATGGAAGCTCGTAAAATTTTCCCCATTTCAGTAAAGTTAATCCTAATCTCTTCTGGGGTATTGAAAAATTAAACATTATCTTCGTATAATTTACTCGTGTTTTTCCAGAATCGATACGTTTTCAGACATATTTGTCTAATGGCAGACATTTCAGTGCAAGTATCCTTGTTAACAATTACAAATATTACTGTAATTGGAGTTAGCTGGCAGAGAACGCAGCACTGCGAGAAGCTCGCCGTAGTGAACAAATGTAGAGTATAGTAAGGACTTGTAATGTAATCAGTAAATGTTCTTTACAGACATCATAAGATTATCACTACCTGTTTTGACTATATTAGATTATTTTACAATTAGCATTGTCTTTGTATAATTTTTCAACTATCCACCATAATTGTCTGACAAATTCGTCAACGTCTACTTCTGTTACAGGTCAATAACATGGTGACAAAAAATTCAATTTTGTTAGCTCGGTCACACATTGGCTCTTTTTTTTCGTTTCAGCAAGGTCTTAAAATAAAGTTTGCGGAGTACGTAGGAAATCCGTCCCTGAAAATTTCTTTGCGAATTAATTGAATCCGATCGTATTTATATATTTATATACACTCAAGTGTTGACATTTGGCTTTAACATTGCAGTCGGGGATAGGTTTCATGTACTACCGATAGATGGCAGGGCAATGTTTAAACTGCATTGCAAAGACTTCGAGCAGGTAATTTAAAACTATGTACAGTACAAACGTTGACGCTGTGCTCTACAATAAGCTGATGATGTTTACTTATGAATAGGTATTTTTTTTATATTCACGACAAACTCGAATTGAGATGAACGGTGAGATGACATAAGCGCCATTCATTTTTGGAATGAAATTGTTATTGGAGATAGTAATTGATATACATTGCTGTTACGGTAGATATTTTTAAAGCATGGAGTATCGTTCCTGTGTGTTGAAAGTTTTTCGTCAGGTAGGCGGTTGTTTAATATTTAGAATTTCGACAATTGACGTGTTCATTAAATCCTTCTTGAAGTGCATAATGACCTAGCTATCCGCTGCAGAAAAAAATGACTAAAATACGGTATTTTCGCAACACAGCTTACACGTGAATTAAATTTTAACCTTTGGTAGGTACTGTTACCACGATAATTTTATTAGTCATTATTGACTAAAATTTTATTAATCGACAGCGATGCTGATGACTCTATATGAGTCATTTTTAATAAACTATTATTTATAGTCAGGTACTCCAATTTCACCTGGTCTAGAAGATCTTGTTCGTACAGTAATATTTTTCGTTTCTCTGTATGATTTTTTTTATAATGGTGTCGCTTCTTCTAATTCAATTGCCCATCGAATCACATATCATGTTCATAATATTACTATGTACCTATGTCGCATTAGGCAAGAAGTTAATAATAGTGTCATTTAAGAACAATTTTCCGTATTATCATTAATCATTCATGGTAACTGTATGCTCCGTGATGACATTGTAATTGACATAGGAAAATTTGTTATCGCAACAGAAATAATTAAGTGTTTCCCACGAATTGCGTGTAATGTAACATTACTAATGTAACATAATATCTACCTGCAAAATATTTTTTCAACAAAACATGTTTTTGTTCAGAGTTGAGTCTAGCTTAATGTTTGAGCTTGTGAAAGGTTCACATATTATAATAGGTTTTTATCTATATTTAGTATTTTTGTACTTGTCGCTTTTGAAGTGATTTCTATTCCATGTTCTACTTCATGCTTTACCATTTCCCCAATCTCCTTTCCTCATTTATTTCTGTGATTGGTACTTGTAGTTGTTAGGTTAGGTTTATGTTTTACTCGATTTTTATTAACTTAGTAATAAGTCTTACTTGTAATTATTTTTTGATATTTAATGATAATAATTGACCCTACATTTAATTTACCCTGTGTACACAGTAATAGGGCCATGATTTGATTCTTTATATTGTATCAGTATATTTTTGTCTAAATTCATGTTCAGTGTCTGTCCGTGTGTTTTGTGAAATAAATGAATGAATAGAACTTTTCTTCAAACAGCAAACGGAATTTTAATATCGCATTACGGATGTGCAATTAAGATATTATGTATACCTAATGATAATTACTATCATACTTCTTGCAAATGAGAAGTTGATAACCAACTAGAACTAGAAGATGTAATAATGTTGGTTAATATGGATAGTTATTTTATAACGTGTGCCTGTATATTATTTTGCATGTTTATGTGCTCTACTGGAAATTTCCTGTATCATTTGCACAAAACCTAGGGTACCATGTTTGTACTTGTACATTATAATGTGTATGCTCAGATTAGATTTTGATACCTACGCTTTTAGATAGATTAGTTGGTGAAAATTCTTATAAACTTACCCATGTTCCCATGTACGTAACTTGTTTTCTGTTTTTTCTTACCCTGTTTTTCTTTGAGCATTGGAATGTGCAATAAGAATTATGTAACTAAATAAATGTTATATGGTAGGTTCTTTTATCTTCAACGGTGCTAACGAAAAAACTGATGTTTTCATTTGAGAGCACCATTACAGATAAAAAAATGTCGAGATCCCAATCATTAATTTATATTCCCCACGCTTTAATTTTCGCTTCCTGGAACATGTGACGTCACTAAGTTCCTCCAAGCTTCTACATAACTCTTAGGTCAACTTCATTGACTGTCTTTGATTCATTCATGTTCCCACACCTATGTTTTAAAATATGATTAAAAAACTTCATTGCCCATATAAAGTCAATTTAATAAAATACGTAAAATATTAGCATTTAGTGTCACTTCTATTACACCACATATCCAAATGTTTGACACTTTTCCACTTAATTTACATGCTGTCCTCAAACCGCAAACACCACGAAGTTCTGAGGTATTTGTAATAAGGAAACAGGACACGATTATAGATCTAATAATAATGACAATAGTCACTATTGCCACGGTTAGCCCGTTACTTGGAAATAGAAGGATTACTGAATTGATTTATAATATTTTTTTGATATGGACACTAAATTGGGTAGATAATTTTCATAATAATTTGTCAAAATATCGAATATCTATTGTATTATTAAAATAATGAAGTATTTTACATGCGACCTTGGGTCCCACTCACACTTCAGTTGATTACAGAAGAGAGTACAGGTTTTTTGACAATATCTAATAATTGAGTGAATTTATATTCATTTTGTGTGTCAGAAATCAGCAATATAATAACTTGGATGTGATAATCGAAATTTGGTAATCGATACAAAATCAATAAAATTCACATATTATATTGATGGGTGTGTTTGAGTCATAAATTGGCACTATTTATTGACTTATGACTTTGATGGCAGTACCGCCTTCACCTATTTACATCATTCTTAGACTTCCTTAACTCTCATGGTCCTTGACTTGTAAGGACATTACGCCTAATTGAAAAAAATACGGAATCATTTTTATTATATTACTGAATCTAAGTGTTTTTTTCTTGGGAAGTTTGTAGGAAAGTTTCTATCAATCAATCTTCTTAAAAAAATCTAAGTCCTCTGTACAAAAATGACAGCAACGTAGTAGGTAATTTAACTCAATTCGAATGGGTAGGTATACAAATGAGATCGTCAAAACCATTATTAATTATTTATACCAAAGGCTTCAAGAAAAGTGCATAAATAGCGAATCAATCTTATTATTATTACTAGGGCTATTTCTTCCATCTCACCCATTCACAACAAAAAGGATTATCATTCCTCATTTGAATTCTACGAATCTTTCATTAAATCACATACATTTTTAATTAACAGGAAAGGAACTAATACGTATCATTATGTTGTTAACGTAGATATATTTGTAATAATACTCTATACCTTAATAAGTATGTAGTTACACATCCATCCACTCATTGTTACAGTCACTGATCGGTTAAAAATAACAACAAATGTATCAAATATCATCCAATTAAAATACCTACGATTTATTATGCATGATTCAAGTAGGTAGGTACCTACGTTAAACAAACAAAAATCCCATTTAAAAATTTAATTGTTAATTTATTGTCTATTTCTCAGTAAAGATGATATCACCGCTACGCCAAAATTGACGAATTACCTTCGGGCTTTTGACAAATGTGTGCAATTATTTAAATAATATACCTCACCAACAGGAAAAACCTAATTTAATCAATGCTATATTTCCACGAAGATATGTAATAAATTCAATCCCTAACTAGATAAGGCTTCCACTAATACCTGGTTAGATTACTCCTAATGAAAGATTAAGGGTAGACAAAAACTAATGGCTGTAATTATAACCTCCTAATAGAACATATTATTTTACATTAAATAATTATTGACTTGCGTTTTTTTATTGTTCTCGTAATGGTCGATTCCGCAGAATATCATTCTCAATCTTTTCGATTTTTAAAATTTGCTACTTAGAACATTGTGTCTAATTATGTAATTAACAAATTACCAGGTATTTGAAACATTTTATTTACATTTTTTATTTATAAGCTGGTATCGTGATCGGGCGAGCATGTCTCCAACCCAGGTTTGCCGGTAAACGGGTTGATGCGGGTTCGATCCCCGGTGTAGATTTACCACAAAACAAGCTAATTGAGTTTATTTCGATAAGCACATCTAAGAAAATCCCTTTCCAAAAAAAAGCGAAAAGGTGAGATATTAACTTTCTATCTATCTATTCCTTTCCGCGATATTTATTTCTATCCTTACATACTGGTATATCGCTTTCTTCGCGTTATAAATGTGTAATTTTTCGATGTTTTGTGACAGATTAATACTATCTGGAAGAACTTTGTAAATCTTTATTAAAAGAAAAAAAAATGATGGATTCCAATCTATTCGTGAGCGCAATAAATCACGAACAACTTTATCTGAATGATATAAATTAAAACAATTCATTATAAATTGGTTATGGTATTTACTCACTTTTGCTTTTTATTTATTTAGTCATTTGATCGAGTGTCCGGAAACGGACTAACATTCTTATTTCGTTGTGTAAGAGCATTAGAAGATTATCGCCCATAACCACTTTATAAGGACGCCTTATCGGTGCGAATAACAATGTACTAAAATACATAAGTTTAATAAGATAAATACCGTCTTTTCTAAGAACAATATGCGATCTAAAAGTTTTTAAGAATGAAATATAATATTCTTTTACAATGTCTTCAAAATGCCGTCAATTTATTATCATAATTCACGTAGGTAGGTAGATAATAGCATTTGATGTAGGTATGAAAAACTAAAGTTTTCCAAAGAACTTCCAATATTGTCTCATATTTCACAATATTCTCAATTTTGACAAGGCCAACAACTGTGCGACAGAGAATACTAAATAATACCTAGTTACCTATCTAATCATAACGTAAAAAAACACTTTTGATTCGTGCAACCAGTTTTTTTGTTTAGCAAAACATTGCTTGTCAAAACGAAATTATCATTGCAAAGTTTGCCTGCATTTTACCTACTACTAAAATTAGCAAATATTGATAACATCGTCAAAGAACATCTACAGACTATTCTCTGTAAGAAGTCCCCTGGTGCAAACTTGGTTTAGTGTTGCTTGATGTGATAATGCGATATGGTTAAATTTTTTCGCTACTTTCAAATTATATTTCAGAACTGTTGTTTAAAACATTTTTCCAATTTTTGAATTATTAGAATAAACTGGCAACATTGTTTTTCTTACTTGTGGTGGTGGCGGCTTGAAGGGATTATTGGAGTATTTTTTCTTTTTCCAACTCGCAAAACTATCTTTTCTTTAAAATGATTTCTCTAGCGCTACTCTGTAATATTTTCGGCATTGTAGGTTACTTGTAATAGACAATGTGAGAATATTGGGAACCTTTGACAGCTCTTACGACAAGATTCGACAATCAGGGCTACCAACAATACAATCTAAACTCCACTTGCAGGTAACGTCCGCACGGTGGACAAGACGGATGAAATTATTAATGCAGTACATTAATGATGAGTCATCTTTTTGTCCAGAATATCAGTCATCATTGATGACTGATATTCTGAAAAAAAAAATGCAAATGATCAATCACTCTATTTCATTATGCATACTGAATTACTCTAGTAGGTACATATTAACAATTGGAAGCCGTAATACAAATCATTAGAAACCCTCACAATATCACATAATATTGATATTGGAATTCACTTAGTCGTCATGAAAATAAATATGGTCATACATTCAAGGTACTTCTGGGTGCATTGTATCTCTTTTTTATGTGAAATATGATACATGTAATTATGATTATATGACCCTTTATACGAAATAGGTACTATACTCACCTACTGTTGAATTCATAAGTTTTTCTTATTATAATATCAGAGTCTACCTTGCCAGCCTGCTATAAAAATCTGAAACATATCACAAAAAATGTAATGAGATTGGTATATTTACGACCTGACAACATTGTTCCTTGGTAAATCTAACTTTTTCTTAGAACTTTTGAATTTATGATGAGACTTTAATAAAGAATTCATGTGTATTTGATACTTTTTCCTACATTATTAGTGATGACGAGGATGATAATGAAGGAAAACATGGCTTTATTACAAAACCGTTTTAAATGGCGAAGTCTTGAGATGTCCTTGTGTTTCTCCGAAAAACCTTTAAAATGAAAAAAATAGTGTAATATTAGTAAAGCAATGTGCTTGTACCCAAAAAAATGTAAGCATACCCATTTAAAAATTATTCCTTACTCGATCTAGGTTTTTGTTTATTGTGAATGTTCCTCTAGGCCTTATATTTATTTGTGTATTTACTACCTATGTATTTAATAAATTTATGGGAAAAGATTATCTTTCACTGTGGATGAGTACCTACACATTGATTGAAATTAATTTACCGTACCTAGGTGTGTTATGTTTTGCTCAACTATAATCTGTAGAAAACCTTGCACTTAACAGATGTACCTAAGAAGTTTGTAAGATTCAATACGACAAAATTAATTTTGAACTCAAAAGTTTTATCAGGTAGCTACATATTATTACTTACAATCAAAAGTTTGTACAAGTTGTTAAATTTTATTCACACAACCCGAAGGCAATTAAACGAGTGTCCCATTTTCAATACCCCGAGTAATATTTACGAGATGTTGTGTCCCATTATGTAATGTACGATGTATTGGCAAGACATGAAGCACACTCATTGTTATTTACAAATAGATTTTATCGTCGTAATGTCGCATCTTCAGTATGAGGACGTTGTAGTATCGTCGATACAATCAACATATTATTATTGCTTTAAATTAAAATAGACACCTGAATACTGCGGGCCGATTTCTTAAAGAGCGGGCCAGTTTTTTGTTAACCGCAATCTTACAGCATCTACTTGCTACATTGCGATGCTTCGTTGGCAGGAAAGGAACTCAAACCATCAGCATATCTACAAAGACACCCCTGTTTTCGCAATTTGCAGAACCTCCAGACGTACTTCAACCACAATCTTCCCTCAAACACAGTTTCTTGTTGTTCACGCAAAACTTATTTATTTTTTTTACCAAGTAGGCAAGCATGTATGCAATATATTACAAAACATTTTGAGTAGGTACATGGTTGGTGTAATTGGATGGTGGAGAGCGCACTTCTACATAATTTCGTGACGACGTACTTTATAGATCACGACACAAACGTTTAGGTTGTTTGTATTTATGATCCACTAAAGAGCACTAATTTTTGCAAAAGTCACCTACAACAAAGTGTAATCGTGCGAAGATTATGTCCTTATATAAATTCAGTAACTTAGCTTCATTAGTAATTTAGCAATACTATGACATCAAATAATTTACAAGGTATATTAAATGCATCATTCTTTATTGCTTCAGATATGTGTGAAGTACAGCGGGACACGCGAAGTCCTTTAACGGGCCGATACTACATATATATCATATTTTGCGGGCCGGCTGACGAACATTGCACAACACTTTTTTATCAACATCGACAGGTATAATATTTTGCATGTTATTTTCATACCGTATGGGGAACTTAACAAAAGATTCTGCAACATTGTATGTAACATTGTGTGGTAAATTATTGACGACAAAGTTACAAGCTATAAACGGATATAAAAACGTTCAAACTTCTTAAGAAATAAACCATTTTGCACCTTAAGTGCCTACTACTACTTGAAATAAAATTGCACATGAAACGTTTTCACTTTATGATTATCTTTTTTATTGATTTCTCCCATCTCATGAAAAGTGTAAGTATGCAAATCGGTATAACGTTTTTATTTAAGTAATTTTAAATCTATATTTTTATAACTCATATAATAATATATCAAAGGATTTACGTTTTGACAGATTCAAGGTTGCAAAAAATGTAGTAAATAAAATAAACATAATCGTTATTTATTAATTTATTGTGGAGTATTATAAATATTCTACCGCGTAGGTAGGTACTTCAACGAGATCATCAGTGTGACTCAAGGTGGAAGTCCACGGTGGATACAGAGAGCACGTGTGGAAGTTGTTCTTCTTATTTCTCAGCCATCTCTCCACTGCTGGATGTAGTGTAGGCCTCTTCCAACTTTTTCCAATTTTCTCTTCTTCGGGCTTTTTAGATCCACACACTACCAGCGATGGGGAAAATATCATCGGCTCATATTTTCTGAGGCCGGCCTATTTCTCTTTTCGTGTCCCACGGTCTCCATCTCAGGACTCTGGACGCCCATCTGTCCACTCCCTGTCTAGCAACATGACCTGCCCACTCCCCATTTTAATTAGGCAATACGATCCATCACATCGGCAACTTTTGTCCGGCGTCCAATTTCCTCGTTTCTGACGACGTAACTCTTAACATTTGCCTCTTCACAGATCGCCGTGTACCTACATTTTAATTTCTGTATGGTCCTCCCAGTTAGCGTCATAGTTTCCAGACCATACGTGAGGTCAGTGTTCAGAACTAAGCAAAGTGATATAGTTTCTAGACTGATTCATCTATGAAATGACTCTTTTCATGACCTATTTATTTGTATTTAACTTGATTGAATGAATAAAGGAATTTTTCTTTTAAGTGCATAATTAATTATTAATAAAATTTCCAATATTAATTAAATACTGACTTCATCGTTTCTTCATGATGCAATGTAGACATTTTATCTCATGATTCAAATACATAGACTCTGATACTTTAATGAAAGAATCGCATACATTAATAAGGTCAACTGATTTGAACAGCGCATTCTAAGAATAATACATCAGTATGTTGATGCAATCATTTTACTGAACCATAAGAATCCATTTTATTTTGATAATAAAATACTTAAGATTCAGAGATAACCGGGATCAATAAAAAATCATTAAGTATTTAATTTGGAAGAACCTACGTACTGAAGGATATGTTTTCCTTAAAAATATAGGATCACTTTCTGAAAGCATGGTTTTCGAATATTCTGTAATAAGAAAATATAAGAGTCAAAATTTATTAGCATCCCATTAGGTGATCAGAAATAAGACTCACCACCGACCACCGACCACCGATTCTGGACGGCCCTATTGGCGGCAAATAAATTTCTCCGATCCGTCCAGTCGATTAGGGTAATAGTTTATCCTATCTACACCATCACTAATTTCCCAATGTGGGGGTAACCAGCGACAGGTGTGTGAGTGTCCAATACATCATCAAGGAATTCGTATGTATGCTCACATAGATGTACCTTCTTGTTAGGGACTCAAGGGTGACTTAGAATTAGTGAACTTAAGAGTGTGCATACCGACATTTCAAAAATTTCTTAAAACGGGAGACCTTCTATCTCGACAACCGCTACTAAATATGCTTTGGAACAAAATAGGGTAGATGCATTGAACCTTTATCTAGGGAATAACCGTAATAGATTTTTTATATCTTGTATAGATTTCGCAAAAAAAAATATTTAAAAACACCTTTGACCTTTTTCCGAAAGACGGAAACTCGTTTCCCGAAAGTCGAGGAGTAATTTTTTTTTCTTGTACTGATAATATGCATTAAAATCTAAAGAATAACCGTAAAAGTTTTTTGATAGACGCAAAATTAACCCCAAAAAATGGAAAAAAACGCTATTTTTACCATTTTATCATGCGATTGTCACGCAATTTTGAACCTTAATGCCGTGGGAAAAGACTGTGACGTCATTCCTGGTGCCATGCCCTTAAAATGGAATTCCTATAAAATATCAAATATAATTTCGTAGGCCATTAACAGAATTGTTAAAGTACTTTAAGTACAATGATTAAAACATCAAGAGTAATAATATATTTATGAGCAACTCATATTTAATTATCTTGCTTGTAGCAAGACGACGTCCAAGAATTATTAATGTTTATTCTCATGCACTCCATATTAAAAATTAACATACACTAGAATATTGTAAGTACATACATACCTAGTCGTACGAGAAATAGTTAACATTATTATTGTTGTCTTTAGAGATTGCAATATCCTTACGTTAACATCGATTTTCGTAAGCGTACAATGCGACATAAAGTCGATGTAGGTTCGTACTCACTCAGGTAGGTAGACATAAAACGTGTAAACAGACAACACAATAAAACGACGTAAAATCGCATATCGCAAGGACAGGATGGATGAGAGCAGAATAACCTATATTGTTGCTCTTTACATACCCGTGGGATAAAGTCAGCCAGGAAGAGCGAAGTCGTAAAGAGATGGGCGGAAAGTTGGTATTCGACATCTCAAGTGGAAGACATTCGTTCGCAAACATGTTCGGCGTATAAGCTATCCCAGGTAATGATTGCGAATGACAACATACAAAGACGCCGAAAATAGGAAGACGTCCATAATGGTTCCGTAACGTTCGTGAGTAGACTGGCATTAGGAGCGTCGTCTAACTGATCTGGATAGAGGCAGACATCGAGTATGAAGATGAAATCGGGAACCAGTTATTTAAATCGTTATTAGCCTTCATGCTAGAACTCATCCAAGAAGAGTCCGTGATTCTGGTAACATGCTCAGCTCGTCGACGACTTTGGACCTTTACTGAAATATGTAAATGATACGAGTATATTAGTGTTCAAATTCGTATTTTTTTAGTTCATGCATACTTGCAGGTTTTTTTTGTGTTTGTTATATTGTAGGTAGAATATAGAATCTTTGTTGGTCTGTTTATAAGTGATATGTTAATTTATGTTATTTGTTGTTGTGACTGTTTGATTCCGATAAGAAAATAAAAATAAAATAAATAAAATATCATATAAAATGCTTTTGCGCCGACAAGTGCATCAACTTATGGGAGGTAAAAAACAATGATTCGAAATTTCGATGAGAAAAATAATGGTATGATTTCGAGAAAAGTTCGATGTATTAGTTGCCATCCCATTTTGCTGTTTGTTCAGAAAGTTAATAATAATTCAAAACCAATTTATATTGATAGGGGTCAATCACGGATCCATCAACACAGATGACCCGCTAACTTCATGTCTGTTGATGATTAATCATATCGATGTAACTTGTTCTGCCAGTGATCATTAACTCATATTCAATAGATCGTTTCGGGCCCGAGATAGGAAAATGAAACTTTCGAAGGTACATACCAGCAAATCTCTTAACGATTGATTCTGTGTAATAATTATTATTGTTTTGTCTCGTTTCTAACTTGTACGCAATATTTATAAGGCCAATGTGAAGTATTTGGTGGTTCAACTTTATAGTTGTAATTGATCATATTTTGTGAGATTTTATATTTGTGACTATCTATTTAAAATCATGAATATATGAATTAAATGTTCGATTTGGTAAGATATGATTGCACTCATTAGGTAGTAAAAATTTGCAGGAACGATTTATTCTGTTAGTTAAGTAATTTATATTTATATAATATTTATAATGACTTTATTGTGATTTTTTTTATATTAACATGGCAATGTATTATGTGATTTACAATATAAGTGTGTTGTTTCATCATGTTGTTTCATCGACTATGACTTAACTTTTTTTTTAAACGCAAGGCCATCGGACGCGGATGAGGTAGAGAATTGCGAAAAAGTGTGTGCAAAAATTAAAATTTCATTTCAAGAGGGAGATGAGAAAGAAGATGAATCTTTAAAAGTCAACACATTAGATATAGAAATAATAAGAGGGCCCATGATAGGCTGCGACTAAGTGGTTTGTTATTGCTGTCTGTAATGATTGGTTGTTAGCATCGTCCCGTCATTTCATTTCTCGTGCATAATTTTCATTAACGTTTGTAGTAGTGATTCTGTCTCAACATGAGTTTCTAACTGATGGGTCGAAATCGTAATAACAACTCTCTTGTAATTTAATTAACTCTGTCATGTAAGTAGTAAAGTACCTAGTACGTATCCTACAAGAAGGTACCTACGCAGTCCTGTTAATAAGAAAACATTATGCTTCTGACACTACCAATGGAAAAAAATATTTTTATATTATACAACAGAGAAGATATTATCATGAACCAGTTTGTATCTAACGAAAAATCTATTTTTAATATTTAAATTTTAAATTCTTTAAAATTAGGTGGTTACAAAAAGAAGTTTGATATCGATATCCCTAATCCGCTACCTTTCAATCGAAGTTTTCCGTTTATTTGAGTAATTAACGCACTTAGCAGAAACCTATACTTCCCTACATTACTTTATTGAGCATTGGCTGTGGTGTAAATGCATTCCAATGAATATCGAATATACATTTTCTCATAGTAAATATTTTAATTATATTATTGGCTGCTATTGAAAACTTTACTTTGTATATATTTTGTTCAATTAAGTATGTTTAATACTGCAAGTTTCCTAACATCTTGTGTGAATAATTTATTCTTATTATATATTATATAGATGAAGAAGTATGTTTTCAGTTATTTCATGACAAGTTACAAAATCGCGACGCATTTTCAAAGAATCTTCGAGCGATGTCGCCTGTCTAAACAGTTTTATTGTTTAGCAAAATGTGGTATTTTTATTAAGGCCTTGGATAATTATTCACTAGTTTCCTAATGGTAAAAATATAAGTTCTTCAATCGTATTTAAACATAACATTAAGCTTAAGATGGGTATAAGTAATTAAATTAATGATTAGAAGTAGGTACATAGTGGGCGTAAAGGCACCGAGTTTGAATCTTAAGCTTTTAGGGTAGTTTTAGGGTAGTATATGCAACAATACAAAAAAATGCCTCTGTAAATCAACTGAATCTTATATGAAATAAGTACCCAGCCTGTACAAAGTTTCTGAATTGGTGGCCCTCTATCCCCTTTTTTGTATTGGCTAACTTATTTAAATTAACGATTTGAATATTGAGTAGCAAAATAAATAACTCCCAAAGTTGACACTCAAGAGTGATTTGGTCTATAAGCGTGTTCACTTCTTCTTCTTCAGTTCTCTGTCCTCTACTGATGGATATAGGCCTATTCCATATCCCCCCCCCCCCCTATTGCCGAAATAATATTTTTAGAAAATCACATGAAAAACTTGCATTAATTTATTATAAAATATGCCACAATGTGGGGTAATTGACGAAAGGTGTGCGATGGATATTCATTATCTTAAAAATGGAATTACACATATCGTCGCGCCCTATATAGAGATATTCAGGATAGGCAATGAACCTTAAGGCTCAACATTGTAAGACTACTAACTTATGATTTAAATACATTGTATGAAAAGGTATTGACGGCATTATTGCATTGGGGACTAAAATGAGCAGCGATAATTCAATGTTTATTCCTAAACATTGCTGCGAAGAACTTTCCTAAAAATGGTCAGAGAACGGTATGTAATGTTTCTTTTTCTCTCCAAATAGAGTCACAGCTTTGTAGTCTTTAACAGAAACACTGCAAGTGAATATTTAATTTATATAAGCAGGAGACTTCTGTGAAGTTGGATACATGTTTATCCAATAGCCACACAGCTTGGACATAATGCATTATTATTTTACAGTATGCAAAAGAGATTTGTTGCGCAAATAAGTGACAGATGGCGACACTATGACAGCGCCTACCCACTACAAGACTATCAACTACTATTATTAACTAACTAGTGCCGCACGGCGCTCATATACTAAAGTCTGTAATGTGGTAAGTTGCTGTACCACAATATAGTACCATACTTACAACTTGAATAGTTTTGTGATTGTCTGCTTACCTATTTTAGACATACTATAGTAGCAGCATTTTCTGGGATGCGTTTTTTAGGGCCGAATTTGGTAACATGCTTTCATTTTTAGAATGAAAGAAAGCGCTTAATACAGTAAAAGCGGAATACCCTTCTATGGGAGCTACGCAAATGGTCCGGCGGTCCTAAATTTTTGGTAATCAACTTATGTTATTAGTGCCGGTACTACAATGTTAAGTTATGTAAAAAATGCGACCTTCTAGGGCTGCCGCGCTCCAATCGGTAGCAATTTATTTTCTGTCATCCATTTTAATAATGATACAAGAATGCTCGCGTTTTTCAATATATGTTCATAAATAAATAGGTTTGTAAATTTAAGAGTTCTAACCCAGCGCAAATATATCTCAGTTCTACGATAAGTTCGCCCTAGTGAAGAATACTTTATAATCTTTTAATAAGTATGTCAATTTTTACATATGCATATACTTTATTCACTTAAAGAATAAATAAAGAAATATAAGAAAATACATAAGTACCTAAATAAAAATTTTCGAGAGGTGTTTTGTTGGGAGGAACTGTTCTATAACTCTGAGCCGTTCCCTTGATTAAGAAAAAACTATCTCTTCAATTCTCTTCAAAGTCAAATGTGACATTTGTTAGGTTACTGAATTTTCTTCATCCCGTTCTATGGAAATATTACCCTAATTATTATTTTTCCCAACTTCCCAAAGGAAATTTCCCAACGGGATTTTACGGTTAAAGCACTATTTTCTCTTTAATTCGACAGCGGTCCATTTTGACAACTATTAAATTACGTTAAACAGAACTTGTGGTGTCAATAAGTTTAAACTGGAAAGAGTGGTTTAGTTTTTAGAATTGAAAATCTAAATTCAGTCCTGTCGCAATTGTGGTAATTATAGACACCAAGTAAGTTGGTATATGATAGTATAAATTTTATTATTAATAAGTAATAAGTATTACGAAATATTATTATATAATATAAGGGTCGGGTCACCACAGCCAGACTCTACTCCCATTGTTGTATACCCAGTGTTTTGTTAGACACACCACTCAAGTTGTTACTCGGTTTTAAGTAGTTGTGGGGAATTGACAATATAACACTGTGTTATGTTATAAAACGTGGAATTTCGAGTTGATGGTACAGTCAAATGTTGATGAATTTTGTACAACGAAGTAAAAAATACCAAACGCTTATTACTGTTTCTATGTCCTGTGAAGGCTATTCGTATATTTTTTATAATCATTGATCAATGATGCCTTGGATGATGAGAAGGATGAGTTTTGGAACTTAGTGCGGGAGACAGCGGATAAAAGAAGAGCGAATGAAAAAGTAATATTGGCAGGTGATCTGAATGGTTGGGTCGGTGTCAGAAGGAAGAATTTTGAGAGAGTGTTGGGATTGCATGGCGATGATAGGGTGAATGATAACGGGAAAAGAGTGCTAGAAGTATGTTTGGAGTTGGATCTCTTTGTGGCGAACACATTCTTCGCACACAAGGAGATCCACCAGTACACTTGGCAAAGAGAGAGAGTTGATCGTATTGAAAGGTCGATGATTGACTTTGTATGTGTGGACTCTGAGCTCCGGAAGGCGACAAAGGACACCCGGGCATTTCGGGGCGCCGGACTGTGGACGGATCACTTCCTTGTGATAACAAGGATTGATCTTTTCTCCGGTTGGCGCTCGAGGGCTCGGAAGTTGGAGCCTGTCCGGAGAATCAGGGTCGAAAAACTGAAAGAGACGAATGTTAGGGATGAATATGAAAGACTAACTAACGAAAGGCTAGAAGTACATGATGATGAGGAACGCTCGACGAGTGAACTACGGAATGTTATGAAGGAGGTGCTAGTAAAGAGTGCAAGAGAAGTATGTGGAGAAGCGTTGGTAGGAAGGAAAAAAGGTGATGCGTGGTGGGATGATGAGGTGAAGGATGCTGTAGTGAGGAAAAAGAAAGCGTGGAATGATGTGCTTGGTGCGAAACCAGATGATGGAGGTGAGAAAGAAAGAAAGAAGAATATATATAAAGCATGTAGGAAAGAAGTGAAAGAAATGGTTTGCCAGAAAAAGAGAAAACTTGAGGAAGAGGAATGTATGAAATTATCGAGGAACGCCGAGGAGAATTTGAAAATATTCTGGAAGGAAGTAAAAAGAAAGAGATCTGGAAGTGAGAAAAACAGTATGAACTGCATCAAAGATAAGAATGGTGATTTAGTGATGAATGGAGAAGAAGTTGTTGAAAGATGGAAAGAATACTTCGAAGAATTGTATGAAAGTGGTACTAGTACAAACCAGACGAATGTAGCAGATAGTATGAATGTAAATATTGCTGAGGACGAGGAAATACGTATGAATGAAGTTGTGCTTGCATTGAAAAAAGCAAAGAATGGTAAAGCTGCAGGACATGACTGTGTGGCCATAGAGTTCATCAAGCAAGGTGGCCCGAAGATTCTCGAGTGGTGCCTGAGGCTCTTCAACTTGTGCTGGGAGAGTGGCTGCACTCCTGAGGATTGGAGGAGGGCAGTCATCTGCCCTTTGTACAAGGGGAAAGGCTCAAGGTTGGAATGCGGCAGTTATCGGGCTATCAGTTTGCTGAGCTCTGTGGGCAAACTGTATGGAAAGGTATTGATTGAAAGAGTAAGAAAAGTGACTGAAAGTAAAGTATGGGATGTGCAGGGTGCTTTCATGAGTGGCAGGGGGTGCACCGATCAGATCTTCTCCCTACGGATGGTCGTGGAGAAGCTTCTGGCTAAACACCAGAGGCTCTTCTGCGCGTTCGTGGATCTGGAGAAGGCATACGATCGTGTGGACCGAGAAAGACTGTGGCGTGTACTGTCGGAATATGGGGTGAGCGACCGACTGATTGGCGCAATCGCGTCTCTATATACGGAGAGCTCTGCTTGTGTCAGGGTGAATGCTGCGTTGTCGCAGTGGTTCACTCTCACAAAAGGGGTTAAACAGGGTTGCGTCATGTCGCCTTGGTTGTTCAACCTGTTCTTCGACTACTGCATGCGTCCTCTGAATGAGCTGAATGTTGGTGTGGACCTAAATGGAGTGAAAGTATGTGCGTTAATGTTTGCAGATGATTTAGTGTTGATGGCTGATGATGAATGTGAGTTACAACGGATAGTATCCTGTGTGTACGAAAGCTGCGATATGAATGGTATGAAAATGAATGTAAATAAAACGAAAGTATTAGTGTTCGAAAGAGAGGAAATAAGGACAAATTGTGTGATAAAGGTTGGTAATGACTGTCTGGAGCAAGTGAATCAGTATGTATATCTGGGAAGTTTGTTTACTAGAGATGGACGCTGTGATGGAGACATTGAAAGAAGGAAGCTGGCCGGTACTAGGACGAATGGTGCGCTCGGTCCGATTGTTAGTAGTAGCAATGTGTCTATGAAAGCAAAAGTGCTAGTGCACAATGCTGTCTTGGTGCCGACCCTGATGTATGCTAGTGAGACGTGGACGTGGATGAAGAAGGATGAATCAGGGTTGAATGCAGTAGAAATGAGGTCATTAAGAAGAATGTGCGGGAAAACGCTGAGAGATAAGATAAGGAATGAGGTTATTAGGGAAATGAGTGACTGCAAGACTGGTGTAGTGACAAGAATGAAAGTAAACAAACTAAGATGGTTTGGGCATGTTGAGAGAATGAATGATGACAGGATGACAAAAAAGATATATCTGAATGAGCGAAGAGGGGTGAGAAAGCGCGGCCGTCCGAGACTGACCTGGTCCGATCATGTCGACCAGATCCTCAAGGATGGACGCGTTTTGAGTAAAAGGAATCGGAGAGCGTGTATGACTAATTGCATGAATGTGACGGAAGCTAAGAGTGTGTGTAAGGATAGGGCTGTCTGGCGCTCTGTCCTCTCTGCCTACCCTGCAAGGGATGTGGCGTGAGGGTATAGATAGATAGATAGATTTATAATCATTATTCTGGGTAATATTTTTTGTACCATAATTAGACTTTTCTCTCTAGCTATATTTCTCATCTGCCATAATTCTAAATAAATTCATATCGTTACATTCATTGAGTGTACCCAAAATTTAGGTGTTTTTGGCACCTAAAAAGATTACTAGTGTTGATAATACCTAACACCAAGCATTTGAGTTTCTGAATCTTCATATTTTTAAAATAAAATTGTTTTGCAATCCCATGCAATAAAAATAGAATTTTAAGTTACAAAAAGCCCATTTTTCGCCTTGAAGGTGAACGTCTTCTTTGAAGAAGAAGAACTTCCATGGAGTAGGAGTCAGAATAATTAAAGCTAGGCGTAGAAAGGTTTATATACCTACCTTAAACGTAGTTAATACAAAAAAAACATAGATATGACATTTTATTGAAAGGTGCGGTAATTAAAATGTAGTAACAGAATCTTTTTCACTAAAAAGATCGGGGTTCTTTTTGGCATAGGTAAAAACTACACAAACGCAAATACTTTCCTGCACATTTTCACGTCCATAACAAAAAACTTGTTAAGAAGAATATTATATTGATACATGCATGGTCTACAATTTTGAAACTCCATATCATATTCTAACAATGGACGTGAGTTTTATTGTTACATAATATAATATGTATGATACATGTTACATATTAAAAAATACCGCAGTCAAATTTAAAGGGTTGTGAATAGTTCTCATAGTTCTCATTAGTTTTAGAAGGGTAAGGGATACCCTGCATATTATTGTCTAGGGAATCGATAAATTTGGATGTAGCTACTTACCTACCTCTTTAACATTACAGCATCAGAAGAAACATTATAGCATCTCTAAATGATCTGATACTGCGTTATTTACGGGTCAGGCAAAGAGAAAAGCTTTCTAGACTTCATAATTTCTCGTTTCCGTCAAATTTGTAAATTTTTTCACACTCATCATTTTTGGTAAGAACTTACATACCTACTCGTTTATAAGGTTAACTGGAAGAAATTGCAGTTCTGCGATAAGTTCGCCCTAGTGAACAATGCTTTATAATATTCTTTGTATCCATTTTTCCTATGTATATTCTTTTTTCACTTAAATAATAATTAAATATATTTATTTGCGAGAAATAAATCTGAGGAGAAAAGTGTGTTGCGTACTGTCCTCTTTTCCTATCCCCAAGGGATGTGGAGTCATAAAATGGGTGGATAGATATGTTTCTACTAAAATAATACAATTGCAAAATACTCACTTATCGCTGTGAAGCAATTTCAGGTAGCTAACCGTAAGGGTTATTTTGGTACAAATATCATGGAAAGAAATTCACTTAGTATACTTTTGTTGATTATTCTCATTAATAATTATTCAATCTAATTCAATCAAGGAAATTCAATAGAATTTTTATATAACTTAACATACATGATTCAACTCTTTCATTTTGTCGCATCGTATACTCGTACGACTGTATAATTGTAACGATCTCCCATCAATATTGTAAACAATAGGTTTAAATTTTTATTACTGTGGGAGAGTAACCACATGGGACAGTCTGTTACAACAAGTGCTTTTTATTCTGATTTCAATTATAAATTACATTGTTGCTGGTGCCTCTTTTTAAAATCTATCCCCTTGAATTTGCATATGAATAAAAATTAATTTATTGTTAGCACTTGTGCAAGAATATTTAAAAATAATCAATAAAAGTTTAACTCGCGTTTTGTTAAATTTACCCATGTGTCCTTCAGAATCTTTAGTATATTGAAATATACAAATATTTTGAAATTGATCGTGTAGTTTTGAAGGTTTTTTCCATGATGTACCTATGAGAATTTTTTCGGGCTTGAATTGTGTTGTAGAAGATGTAGTGTTTCTGACGTTTCGGCAAACCTACTGTCGCCTTGGTTACGAATTTGCGATTTTGAATTAATGAGATGGTTTTATATTTTATCCTTTATGAAACATTCGAAACGTCAACAGGCAAACTCGTCCACAGGCTCAGCACTAACCCCAAGCGATGGATATTTCGAGCAAGTACACAAGAACAGAGTACAAGAACAAAGACGTGATCACCAGAACATAGAAAGTTAATAGATATTCCCTTATTCCTGTTCCCTGTTCCACATAAAAAGATTTTAATCTAGGTAATCACATATAAAACAAACATACTTAGTAATTATCATTCTCATACGCATACTGTACCTGAGGATATCATTATAATAATTATTTTAGTTAGTTTTCTGGTTTTGACTGCCATCAGATACGGGAGTCACTCGTTACGCTTCAAGCAATTTACTGACTACATAGTATGATTATACGTACAAAATATCATTGTGATTCATACCACACTAATTATTTGTACACGCTTGTGATTATATTGAGATTATAACTTAGGAAATTGTTGAAACATCATCTGGGAAGGACATTAATGAAAATTAAAATTAGTAAACGTACCTACATACCTACGTTTAAAATTAAGTCTTTTAGTGATTGAAATTTTTACCAAGCAAAAGCGTTTTAGCGTAGCGGATTATGGTCAATATTTTTTTAACAAGCAAAGACTTCCTAGATAAGTCAAAATTAACAAAAGAATTGATTCTTCCCGGGATGACTGTAAGATATTGCTTTTGCAATAAGCCCGCCCTTTAGCATATTATTATTGCCATGTTTTGTAGCTCTCATTGGTTTTTGGCTAATAAAAAATTACTTATTTATTTTATTTATTCTTTCTGGAATTGTTTTATGATCGTTTGAAAATCATCATCACTCATTTTTGTCAATAGTAAAGCAGTATAAAGAGATGAATGCAACTATAATTTTCCACAGAATCATAGCAGTTTCTAAAATTCGTTTGGTAGTAGGTAATTATTGGTATTTTTTTTATTTATTGTAAGAACTGTTATCTAAAATGTCATATTAATTTAAATCCTAGTTTTTATCCTTATCGCAATGACTTTAGTTATTTTTGTAGTAATTAGTTAGTATGTAGTTGCAACTTATGATTTATGAAACGACATGTAATTAAAGTTTTAAATACAATAACTAAACTTGCATCGTAATAATATTATTAATTGAGAAGGGGAGTTAATGAATTATTAGCACTTATTTGTGAATTAAAATTACCTACAATTAAAATTATTTTTAATTTCTCTGCTCATGTCGATGATATCTTAATTACGTTATAAATCAATTGAAAACCAACATTATGTTGTTGTATTTTAACCCCTCTGTTAGCTAATTAAGTAATTAATCAATTTCAACCAACACTTGTTAGATACCTATACCAAATCTACTTACTGTATAGGGGTGTAGGTGATGGAACGCAATTGACGATGATTCGCCGTCAATTTTAGATGTTTATCAAATGTCCCATCTTTTGAATGATTAGGTAGATATGAAACTCAATTCACTATGTATTTGTGTGCACTTCATGTTTCTGTATTTTGATGGGAATAGGAATACCTAAATAAGTAAAGAGAAGAAAATATGTATCTATGAATGGGTTCCCGGATTATAACCCATAGGAATATTGCTCAACATGAATAAATCCCAAAAATGACAAAAGCCCTTCAGAAATTTGCTCAAGGGACAAAAGCTCAAATCTAATTGGATTTTGAAAATAAAATTAATTGTATTTATTAGTATACGATTTTTTTCAGTGTGTTAGAAACTACTATAGATTAGAAAATAACCAAATAAATAAGCGGATCTGATATGGGATAGACAATAAAATAGTCAACATTTTATAAATAATTCATCTACTGAAATCCAACTAGAAAGTTTGGGCTTTTATCCCTTGAGCAAATTTCTTAAGGGTTTTTGTCATTTTTGGGATTTATTCATGTTGAGCAATATTCTTATGGGTTATGATCCGGGAACCGTGATAAGATTACGTTGAAGAATATGAATACATTCATAGAAAAATAACACAATCACGTGATGATGCTAATTATAACTTTATTTATGTTCTCTGACAATTACTAAATATTTATTCTAGGTATCCATTTTATTTTTGTAAAAATCTGTAGTTATCTTCTTTTACTTGATATCGACAGTTTTTGCTTCCAGGAAGAGTGATGAGGTACCTTCTTATAGGAATTAAACTATGGAATACATCTTAAATTTCATAAATAAATATTCAACAATATCGATGCCACTATAATAGAATTTACACCCCTCGTAAATTGTTTTTAATACAATTTCATTAAATTAATTCTTATCATTCGTGAGATATGGCTTCATTTCCCACACCATTTAGGGTGTTTGTTGTTATACCGATATGACTAATTATAATTGTGGCTAAGTGCAGTCGATGAATCAGATTAAGCCAGAAAAAACAAAAAATAAATTCTTGGGCTTTATCGGTTTTTACACAATTTCCAACTAGGTTCATAATATGGAACACGCACACAGCAATCGACAAAATACTCTTATATTAATACACACAATTACAGTTTTTTTTTTCAAACTGTAATGTATTTCCGTCTGCGCAATACAGATAAATTTCGGTTCCAATCATAAAATAATTTAAGTATATCTCAAATAATAATACGTAATGTTGCCAGTTCGTTAGAAACGTCAGAATACACTGGCGTGATATGATAATGACAATGTAAGATTTTGCCGAAACGTTGCGATGAAACTTATTTTGTGAAATATTGGATTTCCTGCATGTCGCAGTCGAATAACATCGGAATTTTGACTGAGATTGCAGATTAGAGGTGTCTGAGCTCAAATCCCTGTTGTTATGTAAAGTCAGATAGATGAACCGGGATGACGACATGGTTGGAGCCCAATATTCCAATCTGGAGGTGGCGGTTTCGAATCTCGGTAGTGACGATGTATTTTCAAATTTAAGACACAAGCTTTTAGCATTTTTAAGTTTGCAGGAAATTATTGAAACTTGTGTACACAAGCCTTTAAAAAATGGTGAATGTTTCTTAAATGTATTAAATCAGCCAAATATCAGTCATAACTCATCATCCTGATGGGAGTCCATCATTTACTATAATATGTTGATATAACTACTTAACTGTTTGGTAGGTAACTAGTTAATTACTTTAGTATAAGTTATGATGTTGAAGTGAAAAATGTAGGAAATATTTACAAAGGGCTCGAGAAACTTTAGTGTTAGCAAACTGCGTGAAGAAATTATTCTCGTAATAATAAAACTCTCAATCCGGCTCCCCATCAAACTAAGTAATAAAAAGCAAATAAATTTCAATTAACTCAAAAGCACGTAATTCAAACTTCATAATAAGTTGGTAGTATTTAAGATGTGTGCCTATTACCAACACGCCATAAGGACGTATCTCAAGTCGTAAATTTAGTAATAACCGCATTGTTTTAATGGAGTTATTGTGTTTTGCCGCGATACGGAACAAGAACTGAAACCTAAGTAACATATACCTATAAATTATTACCCTACATTATATTATTAGCACACATATTATGCTTTATAAGAAATATAGATATTAATTTCTAACAAGTATGCTTAAAAGTGGTAACTTTTTTGGTTCCATGAAAATAGAGGTAACAGTACTGAACACAATACCCAAATAATAACTTGGCTGTACATATACGAGTACACAGTTGCGTAGAAAAATGTACGTTCATGGGCGTGCGATGCTGTTCAAAAAATGGTCGCTTGAAACTTTCGTTCTTATTGAATTGGCTTGTATTTTTTAATTCTTCTGATTTGTTAGTATTGAAAAGTCAAATTGTAACTTTTTACAAAGACTAAAAAAAAAATAATAAACAATTTCGTGCCGTTGGAATCATTAACAACAATTTTCATAAAGAGATTATTCACAATAAAAATAGAATTACTATGTAGATTAACGGCAGTTTGCATTAGTAAAGTTCATAATTGTAAGTACTATAGTGAGAAAAGCATTTTCCTTCAGGGACCTACTAACTGAAGTAAGTAATAGTATTGTGTAATGTGTAGTTTCAGATTAACTTAGCAGGGTAAGACGCGTTATAACACTACATACTCGTACTGTACAGTGTACTTAGTATGTAATAATGTTTATATGGGAAGCAAAGACTTAGGAATGTAGCAGAGCAAACCAAGGAAATTGCACTCTTGATATTTGATAAATTTAATCTTTATACTAAAGTTTAATAAGTTATTACTTTTATACGAGGACTTGGGAGACTCTTGCCTGAATATTATTAATATTAATTAATTAATACTGCTTGCATTACTTTGTATGCATGTGCAAGAGTAGTGCATTAAGTAATATTAGTTATCATAATAAAATATCTATCACATTGTCCAAGAAATGCAAGATATGACTTACAATATTCCCGGCATAATTGTGCTAATATAATTTTATGGTTTATGGAAATTTATATCTTGGAAATGTCTACTTTGTTTCATTATATGCGTATACTCATTCGTAAATTTACTATGTGTTAATTTATGAGATTTAGAATTCAAACAAGAAATAAACTACGCTAATCAAATAGCATAAAAAAAGTTATAAATATTCTTAGATAAACTGCTCAACAACAATAACGTAGGTACTAAAAGTTATCAGTTGTATCAACTTTCAAAGAACGTCTTCGCTAAATGATGAAAAAATCAGCCTGGTGTGCAGACTGCAGAGGTAAATATAATAAATTCACATACTTATAGTAAATTTGCGAAGTTTAAAGTTAAAAGCTATTTGCTTTAATAGGTACAAATATCCAACAGCGAGTTTGTCGTAGCTTCGTTCTATCGTTTTGATAACTTGAGAAATTCCGAAGCTTTTTTTTGTACCGAAGCCCTGCAGCGCTAAGTTCTTTAAAAATATAACTTTCTCAAACAAATCTGATAAACTCATCTTTATTAGTTAGATTAAGTTTTTTCTTCATGAGGAAATAAGTATTCTCCCTGATCTGAGTAGAAGGTAAAATAATTTTGTAATAAAGAATCCAAAACATTTTTTATTTAGCATTTTTACTATTCAATTATCAATAATTTTATTACTTGGTTAATCAATGTGTTAGAATAAAATCCACACGAATGAAGCCACATCATTAAAAACCTATCGTCACCTGATAATAACAAGGTTGTATAATTGATGACATCAAAATATGAAGAAATATTCGATCAATGTTCAATCAAACTTTTATATCTTTTTAAAGGCAAACGTGAGACGTGAGAGACAAGCATACACAACGTTAGGGTGTTTTTATTTATAGGTTCTCATAGATATAATATGCCCAATCCCACCAACTTTTACCTAAGAAGGAGACCCCTAAGAAATTTCCATACAAAAACAGAGATAATATTCTATTTATTGACACGCAGGCCTACCAACCACACCCTAATTCCATACGAAATGCAACACGCAACTCACCTAGCCTGGGCAGAGATATTTGGGCACCTAACGTAGGTGAGTTGCGTGTTGCATTTCGTATGGAATTAGGGTGTGGTTGGTAGGCCTGCATGTCAATAAATAGAATATTATCTCTGTTTTTGTATGGAAATTTCTTAGGGGGTCTCCTTCTTAGGTAAAAGTTGGTGGGATTGGGCATAAGTCTGTTAGAAACATTTTCACTTTTTTAATTGCTAGTTAGCTAGCCCAGGTGATGAGCGATATATTCCAAACAAAATTGGACATGGAATATCCATAGATGAAAGTGCAAGGAATAATGAAATAACATAATTGGCAAACAGTTTGAAGAACGTAGCGATTTTGATTACATAAAAATTGCAGAAATATTTGGACGATGAGAGTTATTTGAAGAATGCGATGCTAAATGAGGCGGGGGTTTCAAAAGGATAATATTGTTGCAAGACAAAAGATGCTTTTAGCACATTTAGTTGATTCGACACATTAAAGCTTTTAGAGATTTAGTTCCTGGAGATTCGTGGTTTTATTGACACCTTTATAAAGTAATTAATACTTGTAATATTCTCTTTGAACTAACATTACTGTTGCAAATATTAGGTATTGTTCGATGGAATTAAAAATTATTCACGTTTAAGGGCATGGCACCAGGAATGACGTCACAGTCTTTTCCCACGGCATTAAGGTTCAAAATTGCGTGACAATCGCATGATAAAATGGTAAAAATAGCGTTTTTTCCCATTTTTTGGGGTTAATTTTGCGTCTATCAAAAAACTTTTACGGTTATTCCCTAGATTTTAATGCATATTATCAGCACAAGAAAAAAAAATACTCCGCGACTTTCGGGAAACGAGTTTCCGTCTTTCGGAAAAAAGGTCAGATGTGTTTTTAAATATATTTATTGCGAAATCTATACAAGATATAAAAAATCTATTACGGTTATTCCCTAGATAAAGGTTCATTGCATCTACCCTATTTTTTTTCAAAGCATATTTAGTCACGGTTGTCGAGATAGAAGGTCTCCCGTTTTTAGAAATTTTTGAAATGTCGGTATGCACACTCTTAATGCAGTTGGTTGATGTGCGAATCTTCTAAAATAGTGGTGCATGTATGTATTCTGCAATTCACACTGAACTTGTAACGTGATGTAACGTGAGCAAGGAAGCATTTGAGTTTGTCTATGTAAGCCCAGATCCACTTGTAATATGGTTGATAAATGATAATATCTACATAACAAGGCCTAAGATATGTAGGTATCACTAAAGTGAGTTCAGTCTCCGGATGGTTAAAAAATGTAGAGTATATCGACACGACAACCACAATGAATATAATATTCATTTTGTAGTTTTTTTATTATTCATTTTTATAGGAGCTATTCCGGGCAGCCCAGGATAGAGAGACATTCGCAAGAGTGATTGCCAATGTCGGGGAGACGATAGGGCACGGGCAGAAGAAGAAGTTTTTATTCTGGGGATTGACAAAAGTCCTTCATCTCGTCTTTCACGGTACTCTATGTTTTCTTAAGTTTAAATATGATGCACTATATTTTGAGTACAAGATAAGTTGTCAACATATTTGTAAATTGGTAAGTAGGTATGTACAGTCTA
Organism: Ceraclea dissimilis; assembly: GCA_963576895.1. Lineage (NCBI taxonomy): Eukaryota > Metazoa > Arthropoda > Insecta > Trichoptera > Leptoceridae > Ceraclea > Ceraclea dissimilis. The sequence continues at coordinate 11,065,253 of OY756369.1, forward strand.
CAATATACCTAGATAATAATATTACCGGGTGTATGTAAATATCCCAACGTACCTAGAGGTGATTATTATTGTTTCATACACAAATTACGAATTCCTAATACACGTCATGGGATGTGTGCGATGGTAATTATTAACATAGCATTTGGTTTTAATGTTTCACAACTTCGCACTATCAGCCACGTTGTATCTACTCCATTAATACCTTCTACTACACGTGTCGTAAAACCGTGTAATATTAAAGCATACATTCACAGCATACGACATTTTATATAGATTCAATATTAACTTTTTGTCAACATTAACAATACGACAAACAACATACATAGCAGTTGTTCAGTTAATTGGACCGCTGGGTTTGCTTTTTGAGACCGATTAGGATTTTTGGATTGGAATGGGTTCTGCTCATTACAATAGAACATACTATGTACTTCTTCTTTCGTATGCGAATACGACCATTGTGCAAATGATCTGGGAGTCTGAGTCAGAGCTCCGCGTCAATATTTATCAGATATTGAATTGCCCTTGGCGTCACCTCATGGATTTCCCAAATATCTCTTTCGAACTTCTTGATGGAACAGTGCCCCACAATGTGATCCTATAAAGTACGGATAGAGCGAATTTTAAACCTAGCTTTGATCTTTTGTTGTATTGTTTGTAAAAAAGTAAATGTTTCCAGTAAATTCTAAACAGGTACTTAAAGAAAGTCGACAGCATACTTCGAACCCCAACTGTCTCTTCGAACATAGACGATACCGGTGTTCATTTCATTTTGCACGAAAAAAATTAATTCCACTAAAAATCTAGATAAAATTTCCTACTATAAAGTCTGCGGTTACTTTTTTGGGAGAGTTTTTTACATAAGTAAAAAAACATCGTGAAACGGTTAGCTGAATTCCTTCCGTTACTTGGATTCTGAAAAATATAAACAGAATTGAGTAAACCTCAAGCGGTGGATTACACACGTAGTTGGGTTTGTGAAGGGAATTTATCCTATAATATGGCTGGCAGTACTGTAGTAGTAGTATATACCTACAAGTACCGTAATATACTATTCTGGCTGCAAAGTCGGTAATCCACGACAAACACACACTTGCTGTCGTCATTAGCAATCCCTGGTGCAAGGATTTTGTGCAATCCAGTGGTTTATATTACTTACATATCGTGTGTGTGATACAGCTGAATCAAAATAACTTTCACTGCTATTTTTATTATTTTCATAGGTACCTATGTCGAAAGTAGTTAGCAGTGGTGTCGTGTATTTTCACAGCGACCTCCCTCTCGTCGCTTGAGCATTTAGAATTCGCCCAATGCTCATAGCTACAGCGTTTTAAGTAAGTTGGCGGCAGTCTAGTGTGCCAACCAAGAGATTTATTATGAACACTATTGCCTCTATAATTATCAAAAAGCTATATACAGAGCTTTATCGAAAACTATCACTTTCTTGACATTATGGACACATTTTTTAAATCGAATTGCACATAAGTTTGTAATACATATTTTATTACCTACCATTATGTTGTTTTTTTCAGAATTCCCGCGAGGTACGAGCATTTTGTACGAATTCTAATATTAGTAAGCATTACAAAAAAAAAAACTTCAATCTCGTAACATCTTTAATATGGTACGTTACTGCTATGTGGTAAATTGCATGTTACTTTTTATTCACTATCATAATAATCGTTATAAAATGTTATTGTTCTTTTTATTTTCATTACTCCTCGCTGTTCTATTATTCTGCTAATATGAAATTTTCCTAAATAACAGTGGCCAGGCTAATTCTCAGCGGAAACCTTTGCAAGCGTGCACTGTATGAAATGGAATGGATTTAATGTATATTAGCTAGTGAACTGTCTACCTACTAATAAACAAATCTCTTTACTCGTATATGATGTTAACACAGGTGGTATAATACAATCACTGAAGCTGAAAAGCTTCCATGAGTGAATGTTACTAAATAATCAACAGTTGTATGCTACAAACGAAAAACAGTTCAGTTCATCCATCAGACATTTCTCTCAATGCCTGTGTGAAGTAATCAACGACAAGTATGCATGTTATAGAAGTATGCATGACAGATATACCTAATGCCTCACCCACATGCTGTCCGACCTTCCACGAGTCCCGCGCGAATGAGTAAAAAGGCGTTAACCGTCGGTTACGTATACAGTTCAAGACAATCACCTCGTCCGTAGGTCCTTTTACTCATTCACACAAAACTCGTGGAGGGTTGCCGAGCGTGAAGCGGCCGCATAATATTCCTATGTAACTGCCTCATCATCAAAGTTGGATTTTAACTCGGCTAAAATGAAATTGTTTATTATTTATTTATTCATTTACACTTTTGGTGAAAAAAATGCATAGATATGTTAACTTTTAAAATATACCTATAAATTATAGTGCTGCGATCTCTGCCAGCTAACCTCAGCTAATTTACTAAATAATGCTAAAAACGAACAAGTTCATTTGTCAAAACAAATGTCGTGATTGAGTGACATGGTCAAAGACAAAATGTTTCTAGGGAAAATAATATTAAAGATGACGTATTCTTAAAATTTTACTAGTTGGTTGTCTAAATTTATAACGAAATACTGAGAATCAACGGATCCTGAGAAATGTGTGTTGTTAGCGTGTCCTGCCTCCTTAAAAAAGAGTATTGAACGATGTTAGATAATTCTAAACTATGTTAAATGGAATTATTGAATACTGACCAAAATACAAGTACACAGGATTAATAAGCAAAGGGTGGTTAGCTACAATATTTCAGTCAAAATTATTAGCGCAGCCTTCACAAAGGGGTTGTGTTAATGAGATTTATTATGTAATAATTTATCTCGTTCCGAAATGAATAATTATTAGTGTCATTAATTAACATTAAGGCGTCACTTATGTAACCTATGATCAGGAAACTCCAAGGATATAATAATTATTTATGGAGACAATATGCATTATTATCTGTAAGTATAGTACTGTCTTGTTAAGGTGGTTTACTTGATATTTTGGGTTGCTTGGATCATATTACTCAACTCAACTATTAATAACTATACATAACATTCAATTGTATTAAATTTCTATCCCAATAGTGAGTTATTGCCCCATTGATCAATTCTGTGCGTCTAACAAAACACACATACAACATAATCGTCCCCGGACAAAAACCCATAAAAATATTGTTTAACGTGAAAAAATCCCAAAAAGACAAAAGCTCTTTAGAAATGTGCTCAAGGGACAAAAGCTAAATTATTAGTATACGATTTCTTTCAGTGTGTTAGAAACTACCATAGGTTAGAAAATTATGCGGACCTGAAATGGGACAAACAATAAAATAGTCAACATTTTATAAATTAATATAATTCATCTACTGGAATCCAACTAGAAGATTTGGGCTTTTATCTGTTGAGAATGTTTCTGAAGGACTTTTCTCTTTTTTGAGAAATATTTCTATGGGTTTTTCTGCGGGAACCATCATCCACCAAAGCATAAGTAGGTAGGATTTTTTTACAAAATTATCAATGTACCTAAATCAATTTATTTTTATTAAAACGGATACTTGAGTACCAGGCGCGAAGCTACCTAAGAACACGATTCCTATCGAGTTACCTTTTGGAAAAAATGATAGGTACAATAGTGTCTAATCTGACGTAATCCCATAAGAAATTTTAGCCCCGGCTTCCCTTCTGCAGAAATCCACTCTTCGCCACTGAGTACCTATCTCTAATAGTCGGTTATTGTTTATTTTTTGCATTGTGTTGATTTTTTGTCAGTAGATACCATGTCAGAACGATGTCTGATTCTACTAAACTAAAACCAATAAGATGTTTGAAACTAAATTGGCGGCTTCGTGTAGGTATCTCGTTTATCAATATCGTTAAAAAACATTGGTAAATTATCAAATATATTAACAACTAGTTTCATTTACCCGTATTTTCCGGGGACTGAGTGCGCGTAACATTGTATATTTTCATAAATCTTTAAACTATGAAACACTATCTTGCACTCTATTGAGTCTACAGTATCGCCACCAAGTTCACCACCCATTCTGAATGTAATATAAGCGTTTCAACAAAGAGAATGTGATGTGCGTTTTCGTTTTTTATATACGCACAGTATTAAATGGTTAATCCCCAGTATTGGGATATAGATAGCGTAATGTAGGGATAGTTTAGTGCAATTTTTAAATAATTTCTCAGAGATAATGATGTAAGTAGCTACCTAGTACATCCATCAAATTGTAGAATGCGAACATAGTAGATAAGACCAATCGAACAACGAAAAATCTCAGTCGACAAATTTAGATTTAATCAAAGTCTAAAGGATAAAACAAGAGATCTTTGCACTGGAAAGAACACTGTTCATTAGGGTGATTGCCAAAGAAGTACAAGAAGAAGAAGAAGTTAAAAAGACATGCGATTATACGCATACGTAAAATAACACTCAGATTGATTCACGTATGTAGGTAGATATATATGTGAAAAAAAAAATTAATTACAAGATTATTAGTTAGGTACCCATACTTTAAACAATCGACCATTAAACTGTTGAAGATGCATATCACTTTTATTGATTGAAATTATAGTAATTTGAATAATATCCGCTATGTCTCGATGCTAGTTGTTTGTTTTATAGACTGTGAATAATACTCGAGTATCGACTGTTAAATGTCTAGGTATCTATAATCTATTGTAAACACGCCATGATAATGGTACATAATATGTAGGCATTTTAATCACTAATTGAATGTATTGCTTGACTTTTGACCACCAGCATAATGCTGTTCATATTATTCGTCGATGCAAAGCTTTCAATATTCGCGAAATGGAAACGAAACTGCGAAATGTAATCTGCAGATCTGTAGGCGCTTACATAAAACTAAAACATCTTGGAATTCTGAGTAATAAAGAAAAGTACCTAATACTTCGTCTATAAGCTGACAAAATATTCGTGACTACTAGATATTTGTCGTATGCACAAACGGGTTGAGAGGGATCAATATTGACCATTGACTAGGGTACCAAATGGTTCGAAAGTCAACTGTCGGAGGGACCAACTGCCCAAGGAATCAAATGTGCGAGGGACCAACTGTCAGGGATCAACAGACGGAGACGAACCGCCAGAGATCCAACTGTCACAATCAACACCATGACGATCACTTAAGAAAATCGTGCATCAAGTCAAAAAATTCAAGATGTAGTTGGTTTTCAAATCCGGATACCCAAATCGTGTAATTCGAGGTCCTCACGTAGGAGGTCAAGTCGAACGTCGTGAATCAAAAATTTTCTTTATAATTTATTACGTGATAACTGTTGAGCCCTCATCTTACTATGAAATCAACACAATCAGCTTTAGTGGTGACCCTGCTTTTAACATTTATAGCAGTCACTGCTATTTTTTACAACTATGTACATATGCCTTATTTAGAAATACACATCAGAGGGATCCGTTACTCTCTCTCACTGTCCAGCATACTTACAAGTATAAAAAATGACAATAATACTTACAGTGAAAAATGTTCAGACTTATTGTATTGTTCTTCAGATTTGTTCTCTCCAATGCTGGATATAATACGCCTCGTTTCTGTTGCTCGCCTTTCGCATCCATTTTCCACCTGTTACCGAGATTACATCCTCTATCCATCTCTTCTGTGGCCTTCCGAAACGCTATTTTTGCCTATGGCCTCTAATTTATGAGTCTGGTTGTCCACTGTCTACCTACTATTGTCTTTGCCTACCATTAAAAGATGATTAAAAGGCGAAACAGCACTAGTAAAAATAGCAGATTCTATGCCTTCAAAGATGCTGTTATTAAATATATTCCCAAAATATCTATTTTAGTCATAGAAAATATTATATTAAACTGTTATTTTTCACACATAAATCACGTTCACCATCCATAACAGTTATTGTTCTTAGCATTGCACAATTAAATTTATTTATACGTTTAATTTATGAGTTTACATTTTGATTCTAAATTCGTGAAATCGATAGGCATTTACCGTTGAATAAAACACATGTGAACTATTATTATATTGACAATAGATTGATTTAATATTGTTATGATTGAATAAATAATAATAAATGGTAAAATATTTAAAGTCAATAGTTAATAAAAGTCGTGGGTTCAAGAGTCGTATAAAAAGTAGTGGCTATATGGAAACAAGAATTAAAAAGAACAAGTTATAGAATTCACCTACATGTTACGGCGTTTAGAAGGTTCGCAAATTTTACATTTTAGAGCGCCTGTATTCTCATTGTGCTTAAACAAGCGTCAGTTTCAAGAAGAGACTATAATTTTCACTTATTTTTAAAACGGTATTCTACCTCTACGGAATATTACTTATAGAAAGGCTTCCTTAAACCTAGGTGCTTAGGTATATAGTACTTATGTTCAATATTATTTCTCATGTATTTGGCATAGCTGAGCTTTATCCGTGTAAGTTTATGAAGTACTTACGTATGTGTTATATATTTTATGTAGTACAATAAATCTATAAGCATTTCAAAATTTAACTATTTCTTCTATATGAGAAAAACTTTTGATGAAAATGATTATAATATGCAAGCAGGACCTATACCTATATTTTGATACAAGGAAATACGGTGACCTTGAGGGTTATGTTACCAAATGTTCGAAAAAAAAAACAAACTCACATGTATTGTTACATTATTTTCAAACGCAGCTTTTGAATTTGAACTTCCTCAACATTCGTACTATTCGTAGCTTTGATTTTAGCGAGTCATTGTCGAACCATTTAAATCTAAATACTTAATTTATAAGTATTTGAACATCACCATTCATAACTGACTGGTAGGTATGCCATTACAAAAAAATAAAGTTATTATAATATTTATATAATATATATCATCAATATAATTTATTACAAATCAATAAACGATTTGATCTGTTTGTTGTAATTAGTTACAGATTAGGCATTGAAAAAGTATTGAGCAAAAATGGTGACGATGCAATAGTTCCCTCTATGAAATATTTGTTCAATAGACGTGGTGGATAGACTTAAGCAGAGTGGCCCATAATAGCTTTATTAAAATGTCTTGTAGCAATGCGATGCAATGCACGCCAACGGGAAGAGATGCCAACACGAATATGACAGCTCTCTGACAGAACGTGGTCATAGACAAAAAGTCGTTATACCCGTTCTGCCAGAGACATCTATGTAAATTGAACAGATAACTATGCTGAGAATATAGGGTTTCATAGGCTGTTGGAAACATTGAAAATTGAAGATAACACTTACGAAAGCATTAAAAAGGATGGGAGTTTGTACCCTGTGGTAAGAAGAAGAAGGATAGTAAAGAAATCCTGTAGATGAAAAACAACTCATTTGCTGGAAAATTATCCTCGTGATCAACAAAGTCACCGAACCTAGTCACGATTGTGTGCGATCCATGTTTCACCGTTTCTCTACTAAAGTACTACTAAAAACTATCAAGTTATCTCACGCAAAAACATGCAAAGCTCTACCAAAAAATGTTTTATAATTTCCCCTTTACATTTTACCGTGGAATATCAATGCTACAAAATGTTTAAAGATATTTAGAACATTTTCGTTTGTATTAAAACATACGAACCCAAATAAGCATTAAGTCATGATGTAGCATTATTATGAACATATTAATTTTCTTTTGACGTAACAATCGTGAGTTTAAAAATCACCAAAGTCCAATTTTATTACATTTTTGTGTTTATTAATTTCACGAGTAAAATATTTGGTCAACCTCCTATCGCAAACGTCTTCTACGGTTAGATATACAAGTCTTTGCACATTTACAACGGTCAAGATACTCAGAGATGAAAATTAATATTTGGAGTATGCTTGGAATAAGGTGGTATGAACAAATTAATATACGAGTATGTCAACATAGATGATGATATGAGATATGATGATCCCAGCTGGTATTTTTGGAGAATTCCAGATAATACTCGTAGTTGTACAACTTTGACTAAAACAGCCATATTTTACGCTACACAGGCTATTTATTTTGAGACTCTTTTTAGTTTTCGTATGAAAATAATGAAAATAAAACAATGTCTCGGCAGTGATGTGAAAAGGAGGATGAACATTGAACATCATAACCGTAATCGAAAGGTTTGCCGAAACATCGTTCACAAGAAGTTAAAAAAGTACTTGCTACCTATTAAATAAGTTAGTATGTAGGTATTATTGTTCGACTAACTTATTGGACTTGTACGATTTGTTATAGAAGCTAAAAAATAACTGTGTTGCCCAGTGCGATAAAAAACAATGACTTTTCAAAAATTACTTATTGAATTTCATGCTCAATCATTCCACCCATCATAACGTGAACTGAACGTATAGTAACTACTTCCATACTAGATTAATTTGTAGTAAACAAGCAGCCTAATAAAATATGGAGCAGTTAATACGTCATTAATTTGTATAATTTAGATTGAAACATCCGTTGGAATGCGTTTTTTTTTTATAATAAAGCGATTACAATTGGTCATATTTAGGTCTTTTGATAGACAAAGGGCCTGACAAAAAAAGCACGTACCTTTAGTTTAGTATTATGATAACTGAAGAATTTTGGGAAAACGAGAGATTTCACGAGGTCGCTTTACGCGGTGAGTAATTATTATACTAATAATTTATTTTAGTTACATCTCAACACATACACAGCAGAGGATAGACCTTCCATCAGGCTTGTGACTGATCGTCGGCTACTCGTTATGTATAGTACTATATACTCGTTAGGTTGAAGGTCTGGGTTCGATTCCCGACCGCGGCAGATGGATGGACTGGAATTGGTGGATGTTACTTAAGTGTTACATTAAGCCAGCCGACGATCAGTCATAAGCCTCATGGAAGGTCCATCCTCTGCTGTGTACCTGTTGAGATATAACTACTTGTTAAACTACAAACATGTAGAAATATTCCGACGATCTCACAAAAACATAAAATTGTGATTTTAAACATCATCTAATAATTTATTTTGTTGTTTATAACTGTTTCTTTTTACCACGTCATTTCCAATGCAGTGATAATTTTAAGAAAAATATCTTCGGCGAAAAAGTGTCTCAGATATGCAAGTAAAATTAAACTAGAAAATATTTTGAAATGGGAATTATTATGCATGGATAAAGAGCTGGTTCAGTTTAATGGAACGCCACCTCTTTTTAAGTCGAATGGTTACAAGTTTTAAATCTAATATTGATGATACAAGAATTTTATTCCGTTGACGATATGTTGAAAAATTGATTTTGTGTATGACGAAATGTCAATCAGAGCCCTTTACACTCTGATTGGCATTGATCTGATAATGATATTCAAATTCAAATTTCAAATTCAAATTTTTTTATTGGGTATAAAATTACAAATTGTAAAGAAAAACAAATGAAATTACAACTCAATATAACACAAAAGAACTACTCTCCAAAATTGAGCAGAGCTCGTGCTTTGGAGAGGAACAAAACATAAGATCTTATAACAATTAGTTTATCTATGCATATATGTATGTATCATTACCAATCAAGAGAGAGCATTAAAGAAATGTACAAAAGAACGACGGAAGGAGGAAACATAAACACAGATACACACATACACACAAACACACACAAATACATACACACACACACACACACACACACATACACCCACATACACATACACCCACATACACAGATCCACATTGCAGACGTTTGGAATCAAATAAGTATTTCTTTAAGTTTGCGCTTGAAATCTCTATAGTTCGTTTGTGGACCATGTCTATATTCTCGGTCCAGCTGATTATACCACCTCACACCCAGAAAAGCGTAGTGATGTTGTCCAGTTGTGGTTCTTCGGAGCGGGATCTTTAAAAGCCCCTCCGTTCTAGGTCTTGTGCTATTGTTTGCGATACTTTGTTTGTGATGAAATGATATTGTAAAAATTGACGAGTCCAGGTGCCCGAATGGGCCTACGGACGATAGAGAACAATAAAACAATAAAACAATAAAAAATAAGCCTTACTTTCATTCTATGCATTTTTTTTACTCGAAGCAATGTATGTAATATGGTAGAATATATACATAGATAGGTTGTCATCTTCACCATCAGCCCGCGTTTGCCCACTGCAGGACATAGGCCTACCCCCTTCTCCTCCACTGCCCCCGCTCCTGATGTACGATTACCATCCACTGGGGTCCGGCAAACCTTCGTCCATCCATTTGGTAGGTGGTCGCCCTTGTGGTCTTTTATCGCCTCTTGGTCTCCACTTGAGCTAGGTTGTAGGCATACTAATATTAAAAAAATATATTATACGTTAACTAACAGATCAACTACTTATACAATATTAAAATGGACGCAGTCTAAAACTATGCAGATTGTATAGGATATTAAATAAATAATTATTTAGGCAGATAGATTATAGTACATATAATATACCTAATAGAAAAATGCATAGCTAATTATTTAATACTAAATTGAACATTTCCTCTTTGAAATGTTGATACGATATGAAGACTTCTTATAAAAAATGCTTACATCCGAAAACTGATTCGACTTTTTATACGTAGTATGTACTGTACAAGTTGCAGTATGTTGGTACGTCTTGTACTGGAATTAATAAATCAATCATGTATACCAACACTGACATACTAAATACAGTGTCGGCATTGTTAGTAATTATATTTTATTATTAATTATATATTAGCTTAAGAACTTTGTTTGTTTATGGCGGGATATAGAATAATAATAATGACAGAAAAACGTGCAATCTTATGCTTACCACAAGACCCATATTATAAAAATTGATTTAAATCTAACCCCGTTAGAAATTGTTAATACCAATATATTTCATTTTGTCTGAATCTGAACTGATCGAGACTGTTGACCATATAGTAGAGAGGTGTCCTAACAAGAAGTTTGCAGGGGTTTTTGAGGAAATCCATAAGGTGACGCCGAGGGCAATAGATTACTTGCAAAATATTGACGCGGAGTTTTGACTCCAAGACAACTTGCACAATGGTCGTGTGCATACGAAAGAAGAAGAAGAGAATAGAAAATATATTACAATTATATAATACATGGAAAAGCGGAAAAAAAACGTCTATTCTATCCTTTTATGTTTCGTTCCTTGCGGGTTAGTCAGAGAGAGTAGATCGTCAACTACACTTCTTACTTCTGTTACATTCATGCAATTCTTTTATATGTAATCTCTACCATTCCTTTTACTCAAAATACATCCGTCCTTGAGCAACATGAGCAGCCGAATGGTTCTTTAAAAGTTGGTTCTTTACGCCATCAAGCTTTAACATAAAAAAACGTATCTACAATAAACAAGCATTTTAAAATAAAAATTCACCTATTTTTGCTGCGAAATTTAGTCGTGAAATTCCTTCGCTGTCCACTGTATAAGAAAAAAATTTAGAGCTTTTTGACGACGCCGACTTGGTATATCTGCTACTATAAAATACGTTCTACGACAACTAGTTTTTTTTTTTAATTTTGTGAAGAGGATATAATAATATTATGTACTACAAGGTAATATTTTTAAAATTTTGTGAAGAGGTTAAATTTCTTGTTCGGTTCAGTGGTGCGTGGAAGTATGGCATGCCCCCGTCTGTGGCCCGTTTGCGGGCTGGCCTCTGAAATGTTAATTTATTTGGCCACATGAAGAGTTGTGACGTTTTAATTGGACGATGCATGGGAATGTTGGCAGGTCCTAACTAATGTTTTATCCAGAATTTGAATAAACTTGAGCCAACACAAATCTCCATCATTATTATTAGGTAGGTATTCTTATTTTATTAAGGCGTGGGTACATATATGCAACATTTTTAGTTAATTGTACCAAGCAATTATTTTTCAATTAGGTAATCAGTTTTCTCAAGGGCGGACGTAGTTGGAAATAGGAGTCGTAGAGTGTGTATGGAGAATTACATTCAATGTGATCGAGGTAATAAGTGCATACTATTATCTATACATAGGAAATTCTTCTGTTCTGGTGCCGATTTGTTCTCTCTGCCTACTGACAAAGGATTAATGCAATGGTTTATTCTAAAATGTTTTATTGCAATACCTAAACGAAAACTAATTATTCTGTTCTATTCTATTCAATCCACTGCCGGGTGGGCATACAGAACAGTTCGCCAGACCTTCCTATCCTCACACGCACTTCTTGCTTCCATCATATTCGTACAATTCGTAATCTATGATTCCTTTTGCTCAAAACACCTCCGACCTTAAGCAACTTGTAGACACGGTGAAGCCAAATAGTTCTTACACGCTCGTGCTTCCTTACACCTCTTTCTTTCTCCCATGTATATTTTCTTTAGTGTCCTTTCATTATCTGACCTCTACACATGTACGCACATTTAAATAGGATAGGTAAGTGAAAAATAATGATCTTGGAAGTGGACTGTAGAAACTTAGGATTTGTTGCCACTTACCTTGCCGCTGATTCCCGGTCTTCTTTCATAGTCATTCAGTGCACTGATTTGATCATTTAATTATCTTCAATTCAACTTTCAGTTCAATATTATTATTCTCCCCTACGGGAATTAACACAATTATAACATAAACGTAACATTTCCCCTACGGGAATTCACTAAATTCAACACACGACGATTTTCACAAAACAACAAACTATAATCTTCAATTATTTTCAACCATGTTCTTTCAACGTCAAACTCAATCTTCTTCAAAACAAAAACTCACTCCTTTGTTCCATTTCTTCAGTGACAACAAAAGGATTTGAATTAGGAATGGAATTTATATTAGGATAGGTAGGATTAGGGAATCATAGACAAAGTATGCACGTACATAACCGCCCACTCAAATTTTAACAAAATTTGCAATGAGTAACTAAAAAGAGATCTGTTGAGCAAACTGTGACACCCATAACGAAAACAATAAAAACATATGCATTAGCATTGTATACAAACCAATAACAAAAACAATAAAAAACTCTCACGAGTACAAATACAAGTCACCACGTCTTACTCAAAACTTATGACCAACTAAAACAAAATAATACGTCATATAATAAACAAAATTCATCTAGCATCCCATCCAAACCTCATCACATCAATAATCATTCCCATCCATCATCACTGAAACAATCAACTTAAAACTAAATAATCTTAACATATCTTAATTCTAAACATACAATATATTACATACAAATTTAATCTGCATTCAAAGGACAAAGCTTCACTATAGGCCTTACAAATATACCATCTGAAGACTTGACTTTTACTACTCTTTTCAAATGATATTTGACTGACCTAACATTTATTTCATGAAGGCCACCAAAATGTGGTCCTTTTGGCGGATTCGTATTCCAATTAATACTTTTGTTTGTGCAATATTTCACAAACACTTCATCCTTGCTGCAATCGTTAAAAAAAAATTAAATATTCCCACTAAGTACTTTTTAGCAACAAAATTAGTTCCGCAATCACTTCGTATTGAAGAACATAACCCTCGTCGCGACACAAATCTATCTAATGTTGCTATAAATGCATTAGTAGATAATTCGCTGACCACATCTATATGTACAGCTTTGGTGCTCATGCATACAAATATACAAAAGTATGCTTTGTATGATTTCGCTCCACGACGTTTATTTTCACGCAATACAAAAGGCCCTCCCAGATCCACAGTGATATTTATAAATGCTCGGTATGACCATGCACGTTTTTCTGGCAAATCAGCCATTTTCGGTGGCACAGGAGCAGCATTAAATCACTTACAACTAATACACTTAGACAAACATGACTTAATTCTGTTGCGAGCAGAAATTATCCGATATTTTCTTTGAATCAAAAACTGTAAAGATCTTGGACCCACATGTAAATACATTACATGATAATAATTAATAATCATTGACACCAATTCACTATTTTTACTCAATAAAATAGGAAACTTTGTATTTTCTGGAAGCGTAGAATGTCGCAATCTTCCGCCCACTCTGAGTAAACCACGGCTATCCAAGAAACAATTCAATTTTTGTAACTGTGAATCTTCACATTTATTTTCCGTACGTAATACATGCAAATCCTTTGCAAAATGAAAACTTTGATCATACTTAACGATCAAATTCAAACTAGCTTCTATCTCTATACACTTCAATGGTCCTGTAACACGATCTTCAATCTTTGATACTGGTGCTACTTTCGATTTAGCATCCACCAATGAGACTTGATTTTCCGTGACTAAATAACACACCGCACCATATCCTCTCTCAGAAGCGTCTGAAAATCCAACAAAATAACACTCACTTTTAGGATCAGTTCCTAAAAAACGACATAAAGAAAATTTTTCTAACATGTGCAATTGTTCAACGATCTTAATCCATTTCAATTTCATCACGTCTGGAATCATATCATCCCAGTCACATTTCCTTTTCCATAATTCTTGCATAAAACTTTTAAGTAAAAATGTGATGGGTGAAATCCATCCTCCTGGATCATAAATACTTGCTATCAATGACAATATACACCGCTTTGTGTATTCGATATTCATAACTTTCACTTTGTATGAGAAAACATCTGTGGCACAATTCCATAATATGCCTAAAATCTTGCTATTTTGATTATCCTTATCAAAACTTATCAACGAATTTTTATCACTATTTGCATATTCTACAACATCCAAGCAATTACTGGACCATTTAGCCAGTTCAAAACTACCTGATCTTAATAATAATATCAACTGATTCCTAATAACTTTAGCATTTTCAATATTATTTGCGCCTGTAATAATATCATCCACATAACAACTCTCCAAAAGAACCTGTAACGCCAATGGATACTTCGAACCTTCATCCTTTACCAGCTGATGAATAGTATTAATAGCGTTAAAGGGAGAACTCGCTAAGCCATACGTTACTGTATTCAATTCATATTCCTGCACTGGTTCTGAGGGATCGTTTCTCCATAAAATATGCTGATATTTCCTTTCTTCTGGTACTACCAAAATCTGACGATACATCTTTGTAATGTCACTTGTAAACGCAACTCGAAAGTACCGAAATCTTAATAACAATTCAACAATGTCTCCCTGTAACTTCGGTCCTACATGAAGAACCTTATTTAACGATTTGTCCTTTTCGCCTGAAGTTGCATCAAATACAACACGTAACTTTGTACTTACACTTTCCAACTTCAATACACAATGATGAGGGATATAATAAATATCAGATTTATCTCGAAAATCCACAAGAGTCATATGACCTAAACGTTCATATTCTTTCATAAACTCCAAATATTGAGTTTTCAATTCTATGTTCTTGGAAAATTTTCTCTCTACATTATATAGTCTTTTCATTGCGAATCCAAATGATCCATTACAATTAACAATTTCATTTTCTTTTATCAATAGAGGTACCATATACCTTCCTTCCTCATTCCTATAATGAGATTTATTATATAATTCGACACATTGTGATTCTGACGATGACATATTACAATTATTTCCTAATGATGAAACCTCTTCTAAATCATTCAAATCACTAGTAGCAACAAAACATGAAAACACATCATTATGATTTTCAATACTATCTTTACCCAATATAACATATCCAAACATACTCGCAAATGCGAACAATTCATTTGAAATTTCTTTTACATTTCCATTAAATATTTTACCATATACGTCTAAACAAAACCCACTGCTGTTCCCAAAATTACATTCTGACCCACACCCCGTTTCCCGATCTCACTGCAAATTCCAACCACAGGGCTGTGCTCAAAATGTAACAGCGTATTATGAGACTTTCCACATTTTTCACAATTATATTTCGACTTACAAGCACTGATCAGATGCTTTCCAAAGCACTTAAAACATAAACGCATCTCTGAAGTCAGATTTTTCCTTTCTTGTGGAGTCAACTTCAAAAATTCTTTACATTGATGTAATCTGTGTTCCCCTTTACAATGATAACACAATGTTTGGACAGTATTATTTCCGACAAATTTTGTCTTACTTTTATAATTCACATTACTTCCACCAGATGTACTTGCCTCTTCTGGTCCAGAAAACTTTAACACTTGAAGTTGAGATTTCACAATCTCAAAAATCTTATCAACGGTAGGAATTTCCTGTAATTCCAACTTAGATTCTACGATTCTTCGTGTGTGCGAATCTAACTTATTCAAAAATATATACCCCCATACAAGGCCAAGTATATCGTTATTATTCAAATTCGAAATAGCTCCAATATTCTCATAAAATATCTGATACACATGAGATAATTTTTTCAATCCTTCTTTTCCTAAAGGTTTAACTGAAAACATCGTATCCATATAATAGTTGAATAAAATTCGACCATTCTGATAATGATCTACTAATGAATTCCATGCCAAGTAATAATTTTCATCTAAAATAGGTAATTTCAAATAACACGTAGCATATCCACTCACTGACGAACGCAAATATTGATATTTCTCCACATTGGTATATGCCTTATTATTATGAACTAATGAACAAAACAAATCGTGAAATGCAGGCCAATTCTCTATCTTCGAATCAAATTTAGGTATATCTATAGAATGTAACTTGGGTTTGTCACTCACATATATTTTTTCACAACTACTTGTTTCATTCTCTTTCATTAATTTATTCCTATAACATGTTACTTCAAAATAAATATCATGGAATTTTTCTACAAGATCGTTCAATTCACTCAAATTTTTATCATTGCTTTCTTCCACATATTTATCAATTAACTTATCAGATAAATCTTCAAATTCAATACGCCACGCATCTATACGCTCGCATCTTGCCAAAAAATAACTCTTTTTCTCCTCATTCACACAAAACTCAATCAATTTAGATGTATTTTGTACTCGCAAAATTACATTATTTAATTTTACTTGCAAAATAGTAGCCATTTCTAATCTTTGTTCAACTATTAATATTAGTTCATTGACCTATTTCGATATAAGTACCACAAGTATGTACCTACTCAGACCTCTCTCCAGTACACTAAAAAACCAATAAGAAAACCATATATCCGGCTCGAAGGACCAAAATTATGTACGCACATTTAAATAGGATAGGTAAGTGAAAAATAATGATCTTGGAAGTGGACTGTAGAAACTTAGGATTTGTTGCCACTTACCTTGCCGCTGATTCCCGGTCTTCTTTCATAGTCATTCAGTACACTGATTTGATCATTTAATTATCTTCAATTCAACTTTCAGTTCAATATTATTATTCTCCCCTACGGGAATTAACACAATTATAACATAAACGTAACATTTCCCCTACGGGAATTCACTAAATTCAACACACGACGATTTTCACAAAACAACAAACTATAATCTTCAATTATTTTCAACCATGTTCTTTCAACGTCAAACTCAATCTTCTTCAAAACAAAAACTCACTCCTTTGTTCCATTTCTTCAGTGACAACAAAAGGATTTGAATTAGGAATGGAATTTATATTAGGATAGGTAGGATTAGGGAATCATAGACAAAGTATGCACGTACAACACATGTTCCAAGCATCTCAACTTTTCACTTTCATTAGGTACTTATAGGGAGTTACAGCATCCGCGCTACAGTCATTCAACTCTCTTATCCCAGTATAGGTAAGTTATACTATTAATGTTGAAAGATAAAAAAAATGAAAGAATGTCATTCCATAATTTCTTTTCAATTCTTATTTACTTGAATATATTTTATTGCAATATTCTGTGTGACTGACTACTAAGCTCTCCCAATTCAACATACGTATGATAAGAAACTGTGTTTTCTTTCAAATATACTGTAAAAAATATTAACTGAGAAAATATAATCTTAATTTAATTAAAATATAATTTCTATGTTCATACATCATTTAATACTAAGTGATATGAATTTATCAAATACGTTACGCACCACTGCCATCTGTGCAAAAAGGTCCGAAGCTTAAACACAATTCTTTATAAACTTGTTTCATTAAATCTCTCCACTTTTTCAACCATATAAGTAGGTTCTATCCATGTTCTATCAATGGTTGTTTTGATTGAGAAACGACGTTAGGTATAGTAATTTTTTTAACTGGAATTACTAGTAATTTTTATCTTCATTTTTGGTATTACTTGACTGTTATAAAACCTAAATGAGAATATAATAACTAACATCAGCTTTTTTGACACTACCTTCCGAATATGAACGTGGGTATAGAAAAAAATCCTTTATATTGGCGGATTTATTAGTATTATTATTGGATTAAGTTTCCTATGAACCAGGCCTTGGTCCACCCTGCATATTTTGATGCATTTAAAAAAAAAACTAGATAAACACATTGTCACCTGCTGGCAAAATCTACGTTCCATTAAAACCAGTGTGCTAAAAAGTAAACAAAGTATAAGAAAAGCAGGACTATTCTCTTTAGTTAGCCGTAAGAGATCGCTGTAGAGCGATAAGCTCGCCCTGGTGAGCATAACTTAGTATTACAAATGAGTATTGTCTTGTCGAATTCTGTGATATGTATTGTCAGATAAATCTTGATAATTAAAGAGGAACAAAGGGCAAGTATTGACGTACACGAAACTAGTCATCGAGTTGCAATCTTACGATATCTAAAGTAGGTAGGTACATATTTATTGTAGCATGGTTTGTTTATTATTATATTACCATTACATTGTAAATAGAAGGGCTAAATACTGCAGTGTATTCAGATGGGCTGAATATAGTGACAATAGTAATACTATAGTGAAATCATTCAGATCGTTAAAATATAAAGCTCCTTTTGGCATTGGAAAGCTCTTACAAAGTAACTTTGTGTCAGGGATTTTTATTGGCATTTCAATTTGAAAACATTTTACTTTGACATATACGTAAATACTACTTAACCCCGCCAGAAAATAATAAAAACTTTTTCAACCTTGCAAAACATTCCATTAAATTCTGAAAACACTGTACAATTTTGTCACTCGATTTTAAATTATTGTAAAAATTTCGTCACTCGGACAATGTATTTAAAGGACAGGTAAAAGCGTGAAAAAGGGAGTCATGAAATATTAAGAAAAATAATATTACCAACAATTGTCAAGATTACAGGCGCTCGTGTTATAGTTTTCAATTTATTTTTATGCCGTGTATTGCATAATATTTATTACAAGGTTTATTTGTTGGATATAATTGAACACAATTTTATTACCTGTATGACACGCAACTATGCAATTCTGCCAGTCAATAAGTACCTATTATGTGTCTTGTATTTTCTATATGAGTACCATTATCTGCTGTTGCTATCGTAATATTTTTGATAAAATAAAACTCTTTTACTTTTTAAAAAATCATTATGAACAGTGAATAACCGTGCGTTGATGTTGTTTCATATTAAGTTTGCATTTCTAGCTTTATTTTCTTGGTAGACTCACTGACTGAAAGAGAAAAGTAAACTGGGAAAAAAGCGGTTTTACTAAAGGGTTTCCGATGGCCCAATTTCAGTATTCAGCCCACTTTTCATCGTATGATGTTCCTATCACAACAGGAATGAAGTGGGAATATGTATCTGGGACCAACTCTTCTCCGAATGCCTCTGCCTGTTGGTTTATTTTCTTTTTTATAAAGAGGATTTTTGCCCTTAACTTAAAAGAAAAATTTGCTTGTCCACCAAGTTCTTCTTCAATATACATATCTACCCTGATCATAAAAGTATTAAATGAAAATTTCCATTACCTTAGAGGATTTGACTCGTGAACTCGTGTATGAATCGTTATAAAGTTTCATCACTAGCCACTGAGGTCGTAAAACTATTCTATGGGACTAACAAATACCAAGCACTTGACTGTTGAAAGACTCAGACAATTCTTGGAACTCACCTTTAGTCATCGTGGACAATACTAATATCCTCCTATAAGATAGCGCAAGGGTCTGACATTGAAAAGCGTTTAACATTCTGCAGAATTTACTTCCATCTAAATATTATTACTATTTGTGCAGAGAGTGTATACGTTTGTGCCATTTTGTCAGAAACACCAGAAGTCTACAACACAAAAATTATTATAACAAGTACCTAGTTATACAGATATACAGCAAAGGATGGACTTCCCGTCAGGCTTATGACTGATCTTAAGTAAGTAACATTCACCAATTCCAGTCCATCCATCTGCTGCGGCCGGGTTATACGTATATGTTATCGATTGTTACAATCAATTACGACATGTAGAAAATTCCGAGGTTCTCACAAAAACGTAAAATGTGGTTTTCAAAACAACAAAAATTATTGTTATATTAACTGTTCTCCAGATAAAATGAAACATTCCCCATCTACGTACATAAAAACGTTTGTTCATTAACCCGCGACATTTTTCTTGAGATTGATTGAAAAGGAATTTATTTTTTTCAGTGTAGCTGGAATATCTTCCTCGATTGGAAATAATTTACGTCGGTGTAGCTTGGATATCGACCCCGGATAAAAATGTTTTTTGTCAGTGGAGATGGGATAGACTTCCCGGTTGAAAATGATTTTAGGCAGTCTATTTAGGCTACCATCCCCGGTTGGTAATGATTTTGGTCAGTGTAGATGGCGTAGTTCCACGATTGGAAATGATTTTTGTCTATTTGGCAGGGATATGCCGAGCACAAAAGTTAGCAGAACAATAAGTTGCATATAAAAATATCTATACTATTCGTCGTGAGGTCAAAATGTTATTATTTTATCGAAATAACAATATTCATCTCATACATAATTGATTCTCGCATACAATACACTATAGTAATCATTTTGTGTGAAGCGATGATGTTCAAGACGCAATTTGATATAAATTTCCTTTATGGAGTCGTAAAAGTCTCAGCTACCAGGAGGAAACTTAAACATAAAGTACGTATTAAGTATTTTTTCTTATTTAAATTTACTACAAAATAAATCGATATAAGATTATATTGCTCCCACATCGACAGGTTTTTTTTATTTACAACTATCAGAGTTATTGTTCTGTAGAAAAAAATACTACGTGTCTTATGAAGGAATTATCGACAGTGTTTAAAATCGATTCTTGAAAATGTGCGTAGTGTTGTACTCGGTAGTATTCATAACATAAAATCATAATATGAAGATATTAAGTATCAAAACATTTTTTAATATCGTTATAATCAATTCTGTATGATGAGTTATTTTTACGATACATTGCTTTAGTACCTGCTTATATACATATTTCCTCCACAGATTCAATAAGAGGTTCATACCAATATTTTGTACAAGATAATGCTAGTAGGTATAAGTTCACATCTTCTTTGATTTCCCCATGTATCAACCTTTATTGGCACTAACAAATAAACATTAAAATAATTTATGGTTTGCTCATCTGAGCTTTTTGCAGTCCAATGAGAATTGATTAAAGGAAATTTAGAACCGAGTGTTGATCTTAGCATTCACTCTTCATCCACCTACTTCCTAAGCAAGAAAAATTAGTTTTGGTCTAGGAAAAGTACTGGTAGCACCTATTACCACGGGTGTTTCTGTGGGTCATCGTACTAAGGGAACACCTGAAAAATCGTTCAACATTATTATATAAAATGAAAAAGGATGAAATTAGGTTAGGTTTGATAGTACCATAAGTCAGATATATGATTTGTTTACATAACTCATTTGTTTTTATTGTAAAAGCATACCTAGCAATTTGATGATTCATGATATAATTCGGCAGCAATATTTCATGTAGGTAAATATAGTATTGGGAAATTGTATCATACCTATTTGCAAAATTTCTATCCATGAAACACTTTGTGTGTAATCTGTAACAAAGTTTATGACGAAATGTTCACGTTGTGCTGTAAAATGTACATAACCTAAGGCATTTTATTATAAAAATCTTAAACCAACAATGTATCTAAAAACGTTCTTGATTTTATGATACGAGTATGTTGTATTAAATATTATTGATAGAATGTTTGACTTTTGGAGCGGCGTCGGATTTATGAATCGGCCATAAATCGATATGGTTTTTGCGTCATTAATATGTCGACATTCCGGTATGAAATATTGAGCATCGATATAGCAACGAACTATGAAAAGTTTGTCGATAAAACATCGACCTATGCGTATGGATTTCAGTGCCAGAATATTATTTTTTTATTTCTAAAAAAATGTGCCACCGATTCTAAAATAATGTTTTTGCAATAACTGAAAAGATTAAATTATCGCATATTTTGTTCATCTTACTTATAATGAACAATTTCAAAAATGGATGATGGAAGTCAGATAGAAGGACAGCTGGGATTCCACCACACAAGAAGATCAGCTTTCTTGAAGAACAAACTAACATGGTTTATACAAAAGATGAAGAAGACGGCTCATCTCCTCCGTAAACTCTTGACAATTACATTTTTGTATGTCTTCCTGCTCTGTACTCATCTACGATCAGAAATTTCGTAGTGGGTGGATGAAGCTTTTCTACAAGCTCAAAGTAACAGAAAAGAAACATCCTACTTATTTTCTAACTAAAACGATCTAGATCAACGATCAATAGAAATCTATATGAGATTATAATCTTAATTCGCTTCTGTAATAAAATGTTACGATTTGTCTATGGTTCACTGATCTCCAACAGATAAATAGTAGACAGATAAATAAATTATAATGGCTCTGTGACTTTTATTCAAAATCTAGGGCGTAAAATTTCATATATCATTAGATGAAGTTTATATTCAATACCGTATCCACGTAATAAAACTTATACAATATAGGTACGTAGTCGTAATAAAATATCAAAACAAATATAAAATTAAATTATAATTCATCGATAGTATAATACTTTCATTTTTATAGTCTCCTATTACATGAGATCTAAAAGCAGAGAAGGTCAATATACGTAACGATGAGTCTTGCGCATATAATAGTGTACTCATATGTATCAGGTAATAATCTAAATCTATAGGTACATTTTAGGTACATATTTTATGCCAACAACTCGATACGGCGAGTATTGTGAGCGCCGAAAGGTTCACGGTGGGTCGGACCGTACACTATCCATTTTGTTATGCCATCTCATATGGCTAAATAAGCCAATTCGAGACAGACACACTTTGTCACACCTGGAGCATGGATGTTCTCCCGCAGGTGGGCCTCGGTGTCCTCTATCCTTTGGATGATAATTGTGGATTAAGTTTCTCCATTTGGCACGATCAGCAGCGTCCTCTTCCCAGGTATGTTGGACATTGCTGTCCTTCAGGATGGTATGAAGGACGTCTTTATATCGCCTGCGTTGGCCACCCTGGTTTCTTCTTCCGTGCACAAGCTCTCCGAATAATATGTGTTAGGTACATAGGTACCAGTGGCGAAGGGTGGATTTCTGCAGAAGGGAAGCCGGGGCTAACAATTCTTATGGGATTACGTCAGATTAGACACTATTATTAATAGCTTTAGAAGGAAGGTATATCGTATTAAATTGTGATTTGACCTGTATTGTTTATATTGAATTGTAATGTTTCTTAAACTGAAATAAAGCAATTATTATTATTATACTCCACCCATCTCAGCTTTTTAAAAAGCCGGTAGTATAAGAAAGCAAGGACGGGCAAAAGCCAAGTCCTTGCTTTCTATCAAATTTGTGGTTATGAATGATTGTTTAGAAATTTCCGGACTATTGAACATGTGCTAATTATAATTGATTTTTGAAACTCTTTATATATATTTTTGCCCAAATCCAAATCTTTAATTGCTTTGTGTAACGTTTTTGGTACGACCCCCGTAGATGAAATTATTACCGGAACCACCCTTACTGAATTTTGATGCCACATATCCCGTATTTCTTCAGCCAAATTTGTGTATTTAGTAATTTTGTCTTGGTGTTTTTGTCTTAAATTTTGCGTATTTGGTACGGAAACATCAATAAGAAAAGTCGTTTTTGTCGATTTAATCGTTAAAGTCAAATCGGGTCTATTATTTGGTATAGTTCTGTCAGTAATTATGTCCCGATTCCAGTATAATTTTGCCATGTCATTTTCTAGTACGTTTATTGGTTGGTATTTATAGTAAGGGGTAATTTGTTCAGTCAATTTATATTTAAAAGCAAGTCTTGAATGAATTTGTTTTGCTACGTTATCGTGTCGTTGAGTATACTCTCTACTAGCCAAAGCAGAACAACCTCCTGTAATGTGGTCAATCGTTTCAGTTGTCGTGTTACATAGTCTACATTTGTCATTGTCAATATTTTCTTTGATAATAAATTTTTAATAATTTCGCGTTTTGATTATTTGGTCTTGAATTGCAATCATGAATCCCTCAGTTTCCGAAAATATATTGCCATAAGTGAGCCATGAATTGGATGCTTCTCGATCAACATGTTCCTGGTCTAACTGGAATGGAAATTTTCCATGAAGTGATTTTTCTTTCCATCTAGCTATTTTTTCGTCCTGTTTAGTAATTTTGTCAGAGGGGTTAAATTGTCTGTTATTAAATTGCAATGGTGTTCCTGATGTTGAAAGTCCAACTATTGCGTCATGTATATAACTGTTGTTTGCTTTCTGTATGAAATATTTTCTGAGGTTTTCTATTTGTGAGTAGTGTAAATTTTTAATATCAATAACACCCCGACCCCCCAAATTTCGCTTCAATGTGAATCTCTCAACTGCTGAATGTATGTGATGAATTCTGTGTTTGTTTGCTATAGATCTAGTCGCTATATTTAATGCGTCTAAATCCGTGACAGTCCATTTAATTATACCAAATGAGTATGTTAAAACCGGTATCGCGTATGTATTTATTGCTTTTATTTTATTTCTTCCAGATAATTGTGTTTTTAAGATTTGATTTAATCTCTGCTTGTATTTAATAGTGAGCTCTTTTTTAATATTAGTGTGATCTAGTGTTGTACTTTGGTGGAAACCTAAATATTTGTATGTTTCCCTATATTCCATATTATCAATACTATTGTCGCTATATATAAGATTATGTGGGTGTGTTTCTTGATGTTTTCCTTTGATTATACTATTTATTTTACATTTGTCAGTGCCAAATGTCATCTTTATGTCATTGCTGAATTTTTCTGTTAATTCTAATAAATGATCCATATGTTGTCTATTTGAGGCATATAATTTGATGTCATCCATGTATAATAAGTGTGTTATTTTAATTTGTTTTTCTCTGTCAATTAGATAACCATATTGTGAATCATTTAAAATTCTAGATAATGGATTCAAAGCAAGACAAAACCATAATGGACTAAGTGAATCACCCTGAAATATACCACGTTTTATACTGATTAATTCAGATGTTAAATTATTATTTTCAGTTACTATTTTTAAACTAGTTGTCCATTTAGACATCGCATGTTGAAGAAAATTTATTGTTTCATTGTTTATTTTAAATATTTTTAGGACGTGTATTAACCATGAATGTGGTACACTGTCATATGCTTTTTGATAATCAATATAAGAATATTGAAGGTTTCTTTTTTTAATTTTGATTTGATTGTGTATTTCAGCATCAATAATAAGTTGTTCTTTACAACCTCTAGACCCTTTACAACAACCTTTTTGTTCTTCTGCTATTATATTATTAAAAGTTATGTGATTGTTTATTTTTTGTGTGATAATAGATGTCAGTAATTTATAAATTGTAGGTAAGCATGTAATTGGTCTATATTTTGCAGGGTTAGATGTATCCAAGTCTTTTGGTTTTAAATATGTAATACCTTGTGTAAAAAAAAATTATTATTATTTATTATTATATTATTATTATTGAAGAAGGAAGATTTCTTGGCTCCGCAATATACGGGACTGGACTGGAATAAGAAGTGCTGAAGAGCTGTTTCGAACTGCCCAGGACAGGATCACTTTCTCTCGAGTGATAGTCAACGTTGAGGAGACCTAACACGACACCGGAAGAAGAAGATACTATTATACCTATCATTTTTTACAATAAGTAACTCGATGAGAATCGTGTTCTTAGGTAGCTTCGCACCTGATAGGTACCTACATGTAATCTAATGTTCCCGTGTGTCTTGTATTTTTTTTTCAGAGATATTGCCAGTCTTAAAAAAATAGATTTTAAAGAAAAATTAATAGAAGGAGTGGTATACCTACCTACTCATTTTGAAAGATTTTCATATGGATTCTAATAGTTAGAGTTATGTTATGATTGTATTTGGGTTAGCTCGAAGAAATCGCACGATTGCGATGAGTTTGCCGTACTTACTAGTAAGTAAATAATTTTATGTGATTTATTTGATTGTACAATTCTTTTATTGATTTTTTTTAAATTGTTCGCTTAGTACATAAATAAATAAATTGTGTAACTAACAATAGTAAACCTTATATAGATAACAATATTTTAGCTTCAGGATCCTGTAATAATGTAATGAGAAATCTACTTGTGTGTCCAGTATTCAATATCTGAACACTAAAACTAACTGGGAGAGACTTGTGCTCGGCGATGCGGACTGCGGAGCATAGAGAGGACTGGAGGCGCCTTGTTTTGTCCGTGGGTAGCTCCACAAATCACGACCATCAGCAATGAGGAAACGATGAAAGAAGAAGAAACTAACTTGAAAAATAATTAAGCGATTTTTTGAATTCAGCAAAATAAAACATATCCGAAAAGCTATTTTTAGATTTCCTAGATACTAATGCAACCTGCTTTTATTCAAATGGTATTGACGTAGGTAGATACTACATAGATATTCAAACTTGCAATAAATCACTTGAATTGTAGCGCATTGCCTAACAAAATAATTTATACGTAAAGCAACTAAGACAATATAATAATAAACCAAAAGTTAGTCATTCCCTTTCATAAGTGCTATGTTCTCATTACACAACGTTGATTTATCAAATATAGATTCGCCCCAGATATTGTATTAGGAATATTTCACACGTAAAGATTAAACATATTGATTTAATTTATAGATCTACTGAACTATTGGAATATCTACATAATCGTTTGTAATAAGTATATGTAATTATCATGTTATGTGCAAAACAAAATTTATTCGCAGACGTAATATTGGTGAGATTAAGTATTTCTAGTGAAACAATTTTATTTATTTATTTTATTTATTTAAACTTAAAGTAAACAACAAACTCATATAAATATACAAAATGGACATAGTACAGATTATAAAACGTTGTTCACTAGGGCGAACTTAACTTAACTGCGATTTCTTCCAGTTAACCCCATTTTGTGATATGTAACTAGGTATCAATTATATTTTTTTATTTTATTTATCTTTGGACTACAAACATTTTTTTCAATGAGTATTTGCGATTCAGTATCATCAACGAATACAACGGCGAAGATTCAAGGATTACCAAATTATCTGAAAAACAAAAGCAATTCATTATTACAAAAGCAATTCATTATTATAAAGAAAATTATAACATCAACAATCACATTATAGAAAAACACATATAAACAATAGTCATGAAATAATGAAAATATACGAAATGGTTTGAAAACATTGATGATTTTATTATATTTTTTGCAATGTAACCAAATCATGTACACTTGTTTGAAGATATTTATAAATGTTTGCATTTAAAGATTTTCATAAATAAATCTTAGTCAATGAAAACAGCATCGTGTCTAAAGTTTTCTGATAATTGTAGAAGTTCATCCGAAATATAACAAGATGATGTATGCACTTTCCATTTATTAGTTATACCATAATGCATTGTTTAATATTCTATGGTCATTTTGTATTGCACCGTCCTTTGAACTCTTATACGAAATCCTAACTTAAAATTCTGAGAAATCACTCTTATGATAAGTTATAAAGATTGTATGGGCCCCGAACATGGATATTGGACATCGTTGATACAAAGTATGAGTTCTGGGTATGTAATACTGTCCCGAACTCATAATATCCTCCCAGAAACGATACATCATCGACGGGTGGATGGCTCGCTAAAAGTGAACGCCTTATGTGGGTGTGTGGAATGTGTGCATGGGCGATAGTCTCATACAGACATCCGAAACCATCAATGATCCTAAACGCATAATTAGTGGTTTTTTGGTTGCTGCTAGGAATAAAGTGCTACGATCGAATTCCAAATTATTTTTCTATTCCAACGCCATGTTTAGCTACAATATTTTTGAAGTTGGGAGCTTCACACATAATTTACTACGCCTCTTTTTTACTTATGTCCTATAAAAAAGAATTAGCTTTATTAAGAAAAAATAGTGAATAACTTCCCAGAAGGCAGCCCCCAACCAGGAAGTGGTGGCGAGATAGTTTGAGTTTCCTGTCCCAGGAGAGTTTGCTGTGCAAGAAACAGATTCCCGGATCTTATGCAAATGAAAAAAGAAGAAGAAATAATGTTTAATCCATGTCAAGATCAATTAAGATACGCGAGTCGTGAAAACTCACGTATATATTATATGAAGGAAATTGAATTTTGTACATCCAAGGGGCAATAAAAGCCAACAAGGGCGACCCCCTACCAGATGGACATTAAGAGGTTCGCAGGACCCCAGTGGACGGAAATCGCACAGGAGCGGGAGGAGTGAAGAAGAAGAGTGGAGGCCGGTTTCTGCAGTAGGAAAATGCGGGCTGATGATGATGACCTACTTCTAAAACCACTCTCTTTGATCAAGATATTTTTGTGTACAAAATGTCTATTACTGTCTAATTATTGTATAATGATGGTTTATGACCTCTGTTTGACATATTACGACCCACCGCGTACTTCTTTTAAATATCAACCCGAATCATCGTCCTCTTTGTCTATTGTTATTTAGTATAATGGTTTGTTATTGTAATTAAATTACTTATTACTTGTACCAAAGTCCGAAAATGGTTATTACGGAAAAGTGCGCGTGTCGGGTTGAGTCAAATGTCATTTTACACGGTTCCATGTCAAAATCTCAACTGTCAAAAGGGTAACCTACTATTGACAAAATCGCTACTCAACACTGGAAAATCTGATGTCGTTGTTTTTTTTTGTTTTGTTTTTGTGTGAAAAAAAAAAAACAACCTAACGAACCTAACCCAACAATATTGAAATTGGCGGCAACAGGTTTTCCGGCGATGAGTTGCGATTATGTCAATAGTAGGTTACCCTTTCGACAGTTGAGATTTTGTCACTTGAGTTTCTGTCTGGTTACCATTTTACACACAACCAACCCAAACAATCATATTATCCTCCTGAGGTTTATTAAAATAATGATATGTATAGAGTAGATGAGCGAGGGATATTCTCTTGTTTCGAAACTCGGCATAATTTTTGGCTAATAAATATTTATTTATTAATTTATTTATTTATGTTCCCACGAAGACCGATGAAAGGGATCACTTGCAATTATACCTAGTCTTCTTCTTATCAACCCCTTTCCCTCCACTGCTGGATATAGGCCTCTTCCTGTGTCTTCCACAATTCTTTGTTTTGGGCGCTTTGTCTCCACCCATGCCCTACCGACTCGATGATATCACCATTTCATTTCAGGTGAACAATATACAGAAACATGCTTAAAATCAAGTAATGCAAGACCACTAGGGCGAGCTTATCTCAGTGCTGCGATCTCTTCCAGATCAAATTTACCACTATAGTCTTTTCTACAAAGTAGGGCAGACAGCGACAGGTGTGCGATTCATTTCCCATCTACCGATTGTATTATTATCGATCATGTGATAATCAACAGATACGCACTAGGTACCTACCTACATTTATTATACTAGATCCCTATACTGCAACTGATGTGGTATAAAAAATCGATAGGCGATAGCTATAGGCTATGTTCGAATATATTCCCAGATAATTTAAAATGCATTTTGTATGTGGCAATCAAAGAATATTTTATTGAAATGTTTGTCTGTTAGTTTCCTTATTAGTTCACACTTTCCTGGCTATAAGTAGAAGAGGTGGTCGGTAGCCTGGTTGGTAACGCGCTCGACTGTTAATCCCCGACTAACTCCACTTCACAACACAAGCTTTCTGTGAAGTGTACAAATATGTATTTGGGTTTATTTCGACAAACCCAGATACATTTTTTAAAAATAAAAGAAACAAAAAGAAGGAGAAACCTGGTGGATATCGATTTAGTACTTAGATACGTAAATAAAAGTAGGTACCTCTTTGGGGTTAATTTGCATTACTTTTTATAAGTTTCTGAATCATTGATTACATTTTCTACATAAAGTACAATCACATACATTATTTCTAATGTATACAAGAGGTCTTCTTATATTGGAGAGTGTTGTAATATTTTAATAGCACCATAACTGAATAAATACGTGTATATGTTTTCATCTACCTACTTAATATTATTCTTGAAATTAAATATTTTTAACCTCACTTTTCATGGTGAATCCAACATATCATCAATACTTGATCTATACCTACTAGTCACATATATCTATCCCATCATATTTCAATCCATGGAAATCGTATGGAAGCTCCATAGTAAATGTAATTAAGGGCAATCGAATCCATGACCAGATGATTGCATGACTAAATAAATAAATCTCTATTGGCCAAAGAAAAATGTGCATATTGGCAATATCTTACAGTCAACCCGATATGCATAGTTAAATGTTCAAGTTCTACGTCACCAAATCTATCGTTATAAAGTGTATGAAAATAAATTGAATTCTAAATAACCGAACAATACCAGGTTAAGTAACTTGTAATGTATGAATACTATACACAGGGTCGAACGGACGTTCGACTCATCCGTACCCAGGACACAATGGGCTGATGCTGGGGCGTGGTCCGCCCTCCATAGCCTCGGGGAACGATTGACAAAGTGCGCTGGAAAAGTATAATATGCAAATATTCAACGGCGAGAACAAAGACACCATACAATACATGCCATATCCATAACACAGCATGCATAACATCTATAAATCTATAATCCATATTACTATAGATGTATAGATCAATGCTATCTACGGTTAATAATATCACTCTTTTTTACGCCAGTGCGATGTCCGCCAGAAGAAAATCATTAGTAATTGACACACAAAGTCGTTTTTAAAACAACCGTCATCACGTTAATGCTACGTATATTGAGTTACAAAAAAAAAAAAACGGGAGACATTAGATCTCGTCAACCTTACTAGATATGCTTTGAAAAAAATAAGATAGGTACATTGAACCTTATCTAAGAAACGACCGTAAAAGATTTTTCATATGTTGTATAGGTTTCTCTAAAATAATTGTCACAAACACCATTGATCTTTTTTTCCGAAGGCTCGAAACTCAATTTCCGAAAGTCGCAGAGAAATTTTTTTTTGAAGCCATTGATGGAGAAATAAATTATCAGTTTGGACTTCCAGAATAATTGAGAAGAAGCCAATATGAGAACCGAATTTCCTTTTCTAAATCAAAATAATGGGAACAGGTTTCATAATTCTCTCGAAGCTTAAATTAGTACTATGTTTCAAAAACCTTGTTATGGCGCATATAAATCTGGCGGAACCAATACAAAACTTAGGCTTAGATCGTTTTTAATATTTTATAGATCCTGTAAATCTTTACCATTACGACATTATTATGCGAGGACATTTTATAAAGCAATATATTATTTTTGGAATACATAAAGATGCTTGTAAGGAGGTAATATTTTTCCTATACTAGATACGAGTATATTGTAAAGCGTGACTTATGATTTCAATACAAGCTATTCGATGCATTATTATAAATAGGTTCAGCCTAGATTTTTCTACGTAGGTGCAGCATGGGAACCGTGCTCGACCGCTCGATGAAAGGCGAGAGTGAATTGTTGTGTGACGTTTTTTTTATTACTATTGAAAAATGTCACAATCATAATAATCCATCACCCCGTGCGTTATCCCTTTTAATGCGGCAGACGGTCCTGACGGTCATTGTCGACCGAAAACGTTTTCAAAAAAAGTTTTAAGATCACAACAGTTTCATACTTATAAGTCAGAAAGAGAACGTCATTTCTCAGATTGGACTTAGACAAATTTAAATAGGAATGATGCATAAGTGTGTATGACGAATTGCATAATGGGACGGAAGCAAGAATTGTGCAGGGAAGCCTCACGTTTTGTTCTCTCTGTCAACTTCGTAAGGGATGCGTTGTGTGGGGATAGTATAGAACAAAATATTATCCAAACCAAATTAAACACACAATTAATCATGAGATTTTGAGTTTGTTTATCATAGAAAAATATCCACGTTATTTTTTAATGAATCATTAAATTATCGTTAGTTCTTTGTGTTACTAAATTTGCAGATTGTTAAAATAATATTTCCAAGATAAACAAAGATAATTATTATTTCGCTTTCTCGTTTCAACTCCGGAAGCTTTTTATGGAAAGGGAAACCTCAAATTGCTTACGTTTTTTTATACATTTCTATCGAAATTATAAGCAGTTAACTACTAGAAAGGCAACATTTTTGATAATTATTTTAGGAAATTGAAGGTAATTTATCAAATAATGTTGTGTTGACAACATGTTTACCGTAACAGTAATTCCGGTAATTTCAGATAATAGATGTGTATCTAGTAGTTTTTTGTGAGAATTTTAACTGCAGCTAAGTATATGAATTGAAAGCGTTTAATATACGTGGATACTATTCAAGATTATTTCAAATAGTTTTGATTAGATATAGCGACCAGCGACATTGTTTTTATTTAACGACACAGGTAAAAGACAATTACTTAGGTACTAGGTTTCCTCACCAATATGCATAAGAGAATTTACACATAGTTATGTATTATCTATTAGTACTTTTTGGAAACTTTATAGGGGATTTCGTTGTTATTCATTGTATTAAAAAAAACATCATACAACATGTATGCAAATACTTTATTCTCTGAAATGCAATGTGCTTCAGTTGTCATCGAAAATACTAGAAGTATCACAAAGTTTAATTTTCATGAAATAGTTCTGGGTGTAGGAAGAGTGAGACTTCGAAATTCGTAAACCTACTGACAGTACTGACCCACAATTAATCATATCAAACATTTTGTGCTACCTGATCTCTTCCAAGGTAGCCTTCGTTTATCTAAGATCACTTACTTGTCTTTATGCACAATTCAATATCTTGAGTCTGGTGAATTGTAGTAGAGAACCTATATTCTTCTTTCCAGTCCCTTTCCTTCTACTTCTGGATATGGCCTCTTCGGTTTTTTTACCATTCTCTGTTTTGGGCGCTCGGCCTCCCATCATGTCCCACCGACTCGATAATATCATCGGCCCATCTGTAATCTCCTTACTAGAGTACCTATACCATACCTATCACAAAAATCGAGATTCGAACCTCGATAGTCCTATTGACCAGAACTTTAGCCATTAATTGGAACTAAGGATGTTGCGTAGGTAAAAATTTATTTTATTTTTTTATGCTGATTCAAGTCCATTTCAAACAACATGACCATACGGCGTGTATATAAAGGTAGGATAATAAAAAAAAATACCTGTACCTACAAATAAATTTCTGCTTAATTAAACACAAAACAATTTACTAGAGCGCCTATGTTATGGAGACTAATCATCAAAACTTTGAAAAAAAAATACCGCAGACGAGATGGTAACATAGACTCAATAACAAAAAAAATAGTCAAACAAAAGGTATCATGTCAAACACATGTTTCTGTTTGTTTGTCAGATTATTTGCTTTTGTTCCTGTTGCCGCCGAAATCATGTCAATTAGTTGCTTGAATTATTGGGTATAATCTACCTGCATTTTTACTTCGTTATTATTTTTAACAACATAAAGGTTGCCAATAAAACAGCATGCGTCGATTTATAGTGTGTCGGACCTTATTATACGTACAATTATAATCAATATTACAAGACGTAGAGATATAAAATTATACGGATACTATGATTAAGGTTATGTCAATGTTGAAATGTTTGAAAATTGAAAAAGACTCAACTTTTGTGTGATGGAGAAGATGGAAATGTTATATTGTTATTTGTATAAGAATGTGAAACGGTCAGCCCCTTTTTTCATGATGACGATAGTCTCTGAGGCGCCACTGATAATTACAACGTAATTAGCAGTGGGCAACGACACTTAAGTCCATATGGAAAGTTGCAACGTAAAATTAATTGCATAATGATGTACCTGTATACTTAACTGCATTGAATTTAAAAATACTAACTTGCAAAATTTTCAGTGCAATTATAGTAAAGCAGTTACAATTTTGTTGACTGCAGCTAGAAGATTTTGTTTTGGCAATAGGTAAGTTTCACCCTTTGACCTTTATTTTGTGTAGGTAGGTATGTACGTTGGGTTAAAAAAAATAGTGATAAATGTTACAAAATTTAAAATTCACTTCGCTAAATAAAAAAAATCACTGTAAAGTACCTTGAAAATTTAGATAATACCTATTTTGTGAACACAATCAAAATAATAGATCCGAATTTGAAGAAATTAAAAGAAAAAACAAACATAATATTAACGTACGGTAAAAAACATATCCTCAATTTATTTACTTACCTAGAATCCGGGGACATGAGAGATCCAAAGGATTATAAAAAAGTAAGAAAGAATACATATTAAAAAAAGGAAGACAGTTAATGACAAAACAAAATAAAATTAATGAGAATATTAGACATAATTAGTAATTATAATAAAATAATATTTCATTTCAAAAAAAGTTAAACATATGGCGAAGTTGAAATAAATAAAATTAATATTAAAGGAACGGACTCCACCCACGAAAACAAAAGGAATAAAGGAAAAAACAATTTAAAACGTAGATAATATTAATTCCTAGGGGAGGGGCAGTTAGGATAACGTTGATGAGGAGGGTCTTACTAAAATTTATACAAAAAAAAAATCATTGCGAATGTACGGTTAAAACTTTACCTACCTGAAGTTGTATTCGAAAGGTTTACAAAAGTATGGGAAATCAATTCAACCTTTTGATAAATTTTTGTTCTTCAATAAACATTCCGATGATTTTATATTATTTCAATTTCTTTAATTATTGTTCAATCAAATGCTGGAATCTCGAGAGCCATTCTTTCTCACAATTTAGAACTGATGCTCTCTTACTCACAGTTTAGAACTAATGCCCGTTTAAAACCCAGGGAGGTCACAAGATACTTGGTGAAAGCACACTTGTTACGTACATAAAGAAAATATTTTTTTCTGAATTTCGCAAACTCTTTCAGAAATTTTCGAACATTATGTCTCATTGTGAATAATCATTTGAATACGACACGAATCATATTTCTTCCAATTAGTTTTACTCGTACCTTAGTAGGGAACATTAGAAGGTGCGGAGCAAATATCCAATTTGTTTATTATTAAGAATCATTGTAGAGGAATATACGAGAATATGTAGGTATTGTAGGTACTTCCTTGTTGTTAAAAGCATTATGGTAAATGTTATTCTCAGTGTAATACATCATTGTCGTAAATTTTGTAGTAAATTCCAATTAGTGTTGTGTTAATTAATCTTAAGCAATATATTATTATTATCTTGAAGTCCCCTAAGCAGTAGATTTACGTAGATTCAACCCCTAATCTATATATATTTACTAAATTACGAGTATATTCAGTAGCGTTGTAAGAATTATTGTTGTCAAAGTGTGAAATGGTGCATTTGTAGTTTTTGTACCTAAGCCGAATTCGTTTGGCTTGAATTACCTATGTGTCTTTTCACGCCATTTTTGTATTGTATTGTACTTTTGTTAATCCTTGAAACAATACATTAAAAGATGATTAGGTGCCTCATTATCTTTAGGAGAAGAGCAGTGGAGATATGAAAATTTTGACAAGTAACTCGCGTATCCACAAAAAAATTCCTCGGTATGTAAAAGTTAGGTAATTTTTGAAAGGTTTTACCTATTTTGCCTAGCAATATACTTATGTAATTTTGAATTACATTTCCATTGTACATACCTACTGTTATATCAGTTACAACATCGGTAACAAATTAAACATAACTAAACTAGAGGGTTCTAAATTGCGAAGATTCTCTCTGTGATTTAACAATATCATCTACGATAAATAAGGAAAGAAAAATACCAAATTTCAGGAATTCTGAGAAAAATGTGAACGCAATCCTTAATTCAGTTTTTCTCCTGCAGCTGTAATCCGTGTTCTTTCAGGATGAAATATTAATCACTTCAAGTCTAGTAGTAACGAAGTGCAAGGACTATAATGTATGGTGGTATCTTAGATTCCCTGCAGGGAAGTTCATAAATCAGACGGGGAACAAGCTGAAGCAACACGGTAGTGAGTCAGATGCAAGTAAGGGACGAGACCGCGTATAACCTGTTGAACATTACTTGAAAACCTACTTACTTCCCCACTCATTTACCTATTACACATTTCTTGAAGTTACTCCAAAAACCAAACAAGTAGGTATTGTGTTAAGTATGAACTTTGATACCTCTTTTCCTTTAATTTTAGGACTTATTGTCTGAGTTTGAGATGTAGACTATAGAGTATGTCGTCCTCAGAGGGATTTGACCCAATGATCTTAATATGGGACATACCGAACCGAACAATTGAGAAAAAAAATCTATGAGTTCAAGTGAAGTTTATAAGAGGAAGTAAGGCGGAAGAATCAAGATTATCTACCTACACATTTTTATTTCACGTACTTAGAGATCATCCTTGAATAAGATAACCCTCTAAAGCTGTATTGGATGATTAAGCTTCGTCTGATGTCAGCTGAAACCCCAGGGCTCTCAGACAAAAACCAGAGACAGATAGTGGCATGACTTGAGAGATGTCTTTTGTCTATATCCAGAAGTGTAAACTGCAGGGCTGATTTAGAAGTAGATTTTGTCTGGACATGAAAAGTAGGCATGCTTCAAATAAAAAGTAATAAAAATTCGCGCGAGATTTATGGTAGGCAACTTAAAGTAACTTCAGTGCTTATGTTTGATTTTGAGTTGTTACATGAAGATCGTATTCTTATACTTGAATATACGAGTATTAGGTGTAGTTACATTCTCCCTATGAAATACGAGTGCGTCTGCTGAGTATTTTTACACGGGTGATGATTTAAAATTTAAATCTCTCCCTTCCTTAACTAGTCTACATTCTTTGACAACAGGCTTAAAATTGTCTGGCCCCCTACAGACTACTTACTGATGGTAACATTCTCCAAATGAGAGCAATTTGTCTTGTAATGGAAACGAAATAGAAGCAAACATGAAACACCCTACCAGGACTAGATAATAAGTTCTGTGTTGTATGTAGGTAATATTATATAAATATGCGTAACTAAATATTTTTAAACAACAGCAAATACCTAATTAATTGTAATGGTCATTATAAATATAGGCAAAATAAACATTTACGTAGGTACTTTGCATACCTTAGATAGCAATTTGAATAAAAAAA
Source organism: Ceraclea dissimilis (assembly GCA_963576895.1). Lineage (NCBI taxonomy): Eukaryota > Metazoa > Arthropoda > Insecta > Trichoptera > Leptoceridae > Ceraclea > Ceraclea dissimilis. The sequence continues at coordinate 11,102,429 of OY756369.1, forward strand.
GGTAGTTTATCAGCGTGATATTAAAACATTGTCGTATAAACATATCCATTGTAATATTACTTACTAAGGGGATTTCTTTGGTTGATGGTTTTATATTACCATATAAACATAGACAGGCATAAAAATACGGTAATTAATTAACTATAAAAATCTTGTCTATCAACTTAACAATTCAATCGGTAGTCGAATTCATCTCATAGCAACTATATCTTTATAATAATTTGTTACACCTACTTATTCACTATATACTTGCTGCCGACCACCTAGAATGCAATACATACTCGTACTACTCGAGTCGTTTTAAATATGGTCGATTAAAATCTATTTATTACGTTACTTAAAATAACACCTACAAAAGCGCTATTATCTTAATAATAATTTCTAATATTTATTCGCATGTTACCCCCTGTGAGGAACCAAGTATTAAATTATTCATATAATATGCTAATTGATTAAATTATTTTATTCTTAAACATAGCCGTTGATTCAACATACTGTCAAATACGTACTTCCAGACAAAATGTAAAAATTCTAGATTGGTTACAAGAAAATTAGTTTTCTACCAAAATCTTTCACTGAGCTTTTGTCGCACGACCCATCAAAATACTACGTACCTAAGTAGTACCTACAACGTAAAAAGGGGCAATGTTTACAAGTATGAGTTTAAGAGCTTATTTAAATTTCTATACAAAGAAACACATTATTTTTACCTTAGTGTCGATTGAATAAAAAAATATAGGTATTGGAAGGAATTAAAAATCCAATCATGTGTTAGTCGACATAGCTTACATATGTAATGGAATCCATATTGCCTATGTTAGGTACTAACTGCTCCATACGCATGGGGGCAAAACATACATTTTTTCTTATTAATATAGTGTTAATCTGTTGGGCTACGTGCTAAGAGGGGAGATTTGCTCCAGTTAATACTGAAGGGTAAGATAGAGGCCAGAGGGGCGTCGAGGAGCTGGTAGGAGGCAGACGTCATGGCTGCGAAACGTAAGGGAATGGACCGGAATTAGAAGTATGGAGGAGCTATTCCGGGCAGCCCAGGATAGAGATGCATTCGCTAGAGTGATCGCCAACGTCGGAGAGACCTGATACGGCACGAGCAGAAGAAGAAGAATCTGTTGGACTGCTAGAGGTTACTCACTCCAAACAGCTCAGTTAATCTATGTAATGCGGAGAAAGGAGTGGATTTTTTTTTAGTATTCCTATAGTAAATTTAAGTGTTGAACAATTTTCCAATTCATCTGCAACGGAAAATATTGGTCATCCATTTGTTTGTAATAAATATCAGTGTTCCCACACTTGAAACGTTTAAAACTATTATCAACATTATATGTGTCTATTATTTCATATTAATTATTTGTTGTTTATTAGTACGCCAAACAGGTGGGTCTTATTCATTACGATTTGTCAATGAATTCAATATAAATTATTAGGCGGAAAACTTGTAATCTTATTACTGGTAGTCACTACTAAAATATCCAGTTAATAAAATATTACTTATATCCATAAGAAAATAATGAAGCGATTGAGCAAACAGGCCATTCCATCATTCTATAAAAGGGAGTGATACCTATTTGTTTATAAGTCGCCATACTTTGGAACGAGTAAATAAATTGTAAGCTAAATGAACCAGTTTAAACTCTATAATAATTAGGTTGGCGTATGTTTTATGAATTATTATCTACCTATTTCTAATTATAGTTGCCAATGTTAAGTTCAGAATGAGTATTTTTAGTGACAATAACGTGTTTTAAAGTGACCGTCCGGCCGGAAAAATTCGCGAAACGATTCCAAAAAAAAATCCAATAGATATTATCGTCAAAGCCATGTTAAGATAAAAATTTAGTTAATGAATTACCTACATAAATTCAAATAATACAATGTTTCGTGAATGAAGCATCATATGAGCCAGTGAAAAAGTGGAAGCTTTGCTCAATCAAGACAATCTATGTAAGAAAAACATTGCTGTATAGATAAACACGTAGGTAGACATTGTTTGTTGGACGAAACAGGATATGAGAATTACGTTATAAGTAGTAATATTTTATATATGAATTCATGATGTTATTTTGTCATCATTTTGCTATTATTATGTTAATTATAATAGCGATATGGAATTTATTAATTTTGTACGATCATTACGGAATATAGGTATTTTGTGTTGCAACAAAATCAAAACAATATTAAATTGCTAGCTATCTGCCAGTCTGTACTCAGGTGTACTTGTACTAAAGTGAATCACCCTATGATCGATATTCAATTGAAGAGGCGTTATGGTTGTTGATTGTATTCAAATCATCAGATAACAATATAGACTCAACTACGACTTTTTTTTATCAACCCTGCGTCTTTCATTTCTAGGTAGAGGTTTCATAATCCTAATATTTCACCAGACCAGTAAATTGAAGACACGTGAAATATGAGGAGACATGAGGAGTTTTATATATATAGCAGTGGCGAAGAGTATATTTTCTGTATTGGGGAAGCGGGGGCTAACATTATTTATTGCCTTGTGTCAGATTAGACAATATTATGCCATTTTTTTATCATTCTTAATCCAAAGGTAACTAACTAGAAGAGAATCGTATTCTTAAGTATTTTTACAATGTTTTACCTAATTTAGATAGAATATATTCTCTCTCTAGTAGTGAGAGCTTGACTTAAAACAGTTAGGATGACACGCAGGCAAGAATCCCTGCTGAATGTCGATAATAACAAGAAGTGGAGACTACGGTAAATGGGCGAAAATAACACGAGTGGAAGAGCTGTCTGTGGCGCAGAACAGGAAGCCAGTGATCGCTAGCAAACTTCGTGAGGACCTGACATAGAACTAAAAACATAAAAAATAATAATTACATAATATGTCACGTAGATATAAACCTAATTGAATTTTCTTATTAGCCTTGGATTGATTAGAAGATCTAATCATATATTTTTTTGATAACAAAAGAAATTAGTTTTATTATTTTTTAAATATCACCCGAGGTCTTTGAACCGTTGGGACCGCCTAATAAAATAAATTCAACAAATAGCCATGTCACTGCAAGAGGAAAAAATCCATTCGCTAATAATGAATAGGACATGAATAATATTTGTAAATGAAAGAAACATGTTCACCATTTCGTACTAATGTCAAGTTTACATCTGATAACATTTTACAAGAACATAGAATTTTAAAAGTATTTTTTATCGAACTGAAAATACCACGACTGTGACTTCGTTAAATTCAATTTTCCTGCATGTGTAAAGACAGTGGGACGATTTAATTATCGTAATGACCTTAAGAAAAATCAAATCTAAAAAATATATTATGACTACTGATTAGCTGAGTGATTGAAATGGTTGTATGAAATGATGTTTCTGTACAACAATGTAAAACGATGTACGGATTTTTTTTAATCGACAGTATTAGTTGGACGCTTTTTTATTTAGCTTGCTGCGTACAGAAATCGGTTCGTTTATGTTTTACCAACAAACAATAACTTTTCTAGTATAAAAAGACTTCATTACAGATATCAAAATGAAACTATAAAAATCCTATGTCCGAATTAGGACGGTTCTTGTTTCTATGGAGCAATCCAGAAAGTGTCGCTTATTATTATGCTGATGAGTCCGCGGTGACGATGACAAGATTTGAGTTGATAAAATAATACACGGATGTAGTTTGTGTGTTCTCAACGTTTTGGAGCACAGTTCATAAAAATATTCGCATGTAAACTCAATATCTAGGTGCAATATTGTAGGACGACTAGACTTGCTAATCATATCACAAAAGTCTATAAGAGATGGTCTCCTAAATAGCATCAGATACTTTGATTTACGGCCATACGTGTTAGTATTTATGTTATTTCATTATGGGACCGTCATGTAATGTTGACTTGGCTCTAGGACTGTGGAGAGTTATTATTGTAGGTATGAATGAAAATAACGACAGTGATTGTAATTTAATAAAAATATCAGCGCAAGATTGTTAATTTTATATTTAAGGAGAACTGATGTTATGATTAAATTATTGAAAGTGACCAAAAAGTAGCAATAAGAAGTTAAAAAAGAGTTCTTGGCAGTTTTTGGCAGACCCAAAATACTGCTAGTTGAATCTAGTCATGCCGTTGGTGGACTATGGACTTTTTTTAAGAAAAAAGACAGAATGAAAAGTGAGAACGAAAATTTTGCATTATGCAAGCATTGTCGGATTAAATGAGATACGAAATAAATGAAATAAAGAATAGAGTAGGTATTTTTTCATTTCTCTCATATATCTGTAAGAGACTTGTGAGAGTCGGGCTTTCAGAAGCTGGGATAAAAATGACCATTTTGAGAATCTCCCTGGACAGAGTTCGGTAGTATTTTGCTAGAATAAAATATAAGGCATATACCTATGTATTGTATGTACTATCATTTCCTGCGAATCTGGTGAGTGAAGGCTCTTGGACAAAGTTTCACACATGTTTCACACACAAAAAGTGAAAACCTGTGTGACAATAGATAGATATAAAAGTGCTGAGAGTGATTTCAAAAAATATCAGTGAATTTAAAGTTTCGTTCATATCTAATTGTGTTGTACTTGTCTGAGTGATATTTGGAAATCGTCGATGTTCTTGTCTTGAAATCGCTATAAATTATCATTAGAAATGGGTGGGCTGATTTGATATCAATATTATTATTATTTTTATCATCATAATCATCGACATCATGAAGATAACGGAACTGTTTAAATAAATAATGGGTTTTTATTACTGGCAACATGTTCACTCGGTTTACATTTTAAGTTATTTGGTATTTTTGGTGTATATTAGAGGTATTTTACGGTGTAAATAAAATTATTTTAAAACATGCATAGATTTGTTGTGTCTTACATTATTGGACATCTTTGATTCTCACAGTCTGCGTGATTTGATTATGAAACGTAGGTCTTCGAATAAAAATAGTTCTAATAAGAAATTAGTATAGTAAGGCTTTCGTAGGTTAACCGACATTATAATAAAGATCTCTCCACATTTTTTAATCATAACAGTATTGTTTTCGGGAGTCCCGCGTATAGAAGCTGGGAAATCGAAAATACTCAAAATTAAGGTTGAACGAGGCATGTGTGTGAGTAGCCTTTGGAAAAATAAAAAATACCTACACGATAACACACATGTCATTTGTTACCGCACGACATGATGGAATATGTTGCAATGATACGTTATTACAAATTTTTATGTCATTAGTAGTCATTACGATGGCAATCAAATAAGCTGCAATCGGAAAAGAACTTAACAGCATTATAATAATCTATTTTCCACCGTGAATAAAAAGTTATCAATTAATGCTTAATTGCTTACCGTACAAAATTTTTAATAATTTCAAATAGATACTTAAATTATGACAAAACCACCAAACACGAATTTTGATCGCGTAACAGGATAATTGAAATATTTCTTATAATATAAAAATAACAATAAGTATTAAAATAATAAAATTATGCAAATAATAATCCAGCTATTTATCTAAATTTTCTGCTCACGAATCAACAAAACATAAAATATTTATGGTGTAGGTATACTAGGGCATCGTGTATTATAGAATTCCAAAATTTTTGCAACTCCGGAAACGTATTTCAATTCCGGACTTAATACCGGAATTCCAATATTGTATTACCTCCACCCAGAGGGCCATGGAGCGAGCCATGCTGGGGATCAGTCTTAGAGACAGAATAAGGAAGAAGTAATCAGAAACAGAACAGGAGTCTTGGACATTATTGAAAGAGTCGCCACAATAAAATGGCGGTAGGCTGGTCACGTCACCCGCAGCTCAGACAACGGATGGACAAAACGCCTCCTGTGCTGGCGTCCTAGGACTACCACAAGAAACCTCGAACGACCACAGCTCCGATAGGGAGACGACATCGTGAAGTATGCCGGTGCAACATGGATGCAAGTGGCCCAAGATCGTTTGGCACGGAAAGGGATGGAGGAGGCCTACGTCCAGGAGTGGGTGGCTACGGGCTGAAGAAGAAGAAGAAGATTAACTCCAAAAATGTCGTTTAATTATGAATTGCATTTTTTACCTACACCTACACCTTCTTCCTAAGTCTATATAGTCTTATTTATTATTCGTATCTTGTAAACAAGTGTATGAAACTCATTGCATTGTTTTAATGCTTGAATTACATACAAAAAAAAAAGTTTTCCTTTCAGAGAAGTTGATTAGAGGAATGATCTCGTATTAGAAGTCTTAGTTTTTTCGTTGGTGCACTGTCATGAATGGATTCGAAAAAAAAATAATCTGGCGACTGTGGAAAAAAGGAATCAGTTCCGGGATTCCGGAATCGAAAACCCAGCGATATTGCATGCCCTATTGTATACCTAGTATAAAATTATAATAAGTAATATAAATAAAAATAAATAATGAAGATAATGTATTAAAATGTCGACATTACCTTTCATGTAAGGACAATTCAAAATCAAATTTATATCATCTCTGCCGTATCCTTATTACATTTGACTCTCATAATGTTATACTGTGTAGTCCTCTGTATCAAAAATTCTTATGAAGTTATGACATGTCATTTCAAAACCAGTTCTCGTAAAATGAAATCAAAAGCAGAATGTGTAAGTATTATTATCTACCTGCGATCCTGTTCACATATAATGTTGATTTTAGAGTTTCTCTAATTTTATTGACTGGTGAACTTCCCACATTTTGAACCATCGCAGCATTTCCCACAATGCATTATGGGTAGAGACTGGAAAATTTCGAGAAAAGTGGTATTATTTTTCTGCAAAAAGGGGTGTTATTTTTCATTGCTGGCAAAATGTGGAGTTATTTAATAAAACAAAAATATTAGCAAAAATAAAAAAAACCTCTTTGTAAGATTTTTTCACTGTGATTCTTCGTTCTCTCAAAATCACATGCTTTTTGAATTTCGATGTGTTTCGAAATAGAGCCTGCGAAAAACACTTATGTAATTCGCGTCATTCGCGTAAAAAGCACGATATTCGCGAATAAAATAGTTTTATCTCGATTGCAAAATTTTCCAGTCTCCAATTATGGGGTAGTCTGCGACAGGTGTTCATTATGGAATCAAAATGAAAGAAGAAGGAAAAGAAAGAAGGTTCTAGTATGGCCCTGAGAACATAAGTTTCCAGAACATAGAACATTCTAGTATGGCTCTGTTATGTTCTATTCTAGTTTTACTTCGGCAATTCTTGGCGGCGAAACTTCAAAGAGGACGAAGTTAAGTAAGTGTTGCAGAAAGATAGATACACTCGTTCCATAGACAAGTGACATCGATGAGAGAAATCGACAATGTATCGACTGAAGAATTGGATTGCAGTTTTTTTTATATTTTTTCGAGTGACCTGTAAAAGTCGACTGTCTAAACACTATAATTTCACATTTCACATATTTTGCCTAACCTATTCTTCAGTCATTTTATCATGTTTTTTTTAAGAGTAAAATTTTTCGTTATTCCAAATTTGAAACAAATTTGGGAACTACATCGAACGCACGACGCATGTTCACATTAACAAAAATATTTTGATTTATCTTATGGACACACGTCTCGTTCCAAGTCTCTGCACCGCCATTGTGTCTACGTTTATGTTTGTTTTATGAGAAATTTTAAATTATTATTATTGCCGAGTTGTTGAATATTTAAAGTAAAACGAAAACAGGACGAGTAAATCAAAAGGGCGTCGTTATATTATACGAGTATATAATTTACTTTGTATTATTAGTAAGGAGCGTATGCCTACATCTTAAATAACCTTCGGAGATTATTTTGCGTAACTTTGTCTTCATCTCGAAATAGGGGTTTTTTTCAAGATAAATATTTGCTCACCGGTACATACTACGCCAGTATGATGTTAAGGACATAGTTTGTACCTTTTTCTAATAGTGAATCTCTTTGACAGATTTATTAAAAAATATATGGATTATTCAGAAAAAATCTACCTTATTTAAAAAATGTAATAATCTAAAAATTAAGGACTGGCCGCCCGAGGATAAAAAAATCTAACTGAAGTGGTGACTCGGCGTCCCTCTATTTTCCATTCATAATTAGTTAAGTAGCCTGTATTTGTCGCCCCGGAGAAAGTGACCTTATTGCCTTGTGGTAATTTCTGCCAACCATTCGCACTTTACAATACAATTAGTTCTCCTGTGAAGTGTAAAGTTTCTTTTTTGTATGCAATTCATGATCCCTTAAAAAACCCGAGGCTGCCAAAAAGTCTCTAGTCTATAAAATAATGTTTACAGATAAATGTTTTGTCAGGCAATTGTTACGATACTTTTAGAGTCCCCCCACGCTTATTCCCCATTATTTAAAAGATACCAATAAATTATTTATTTAATTGTTATGACAATATATATATGTATTTTAATTTATTGACTTAAGGGCTCGACCTTATAATAATAGTCAACACGCGTGCTCCATATATCTGAATAAGATATTATAAAAGAAATAACAATAATCTTACATTATTTTTTAAATGCTTGCAACACAATTATAAATTATTTGAGTGTGGGCTGAAAGATATTCATATAACGTCTCTATAACTCAATAAGAAACCAACCAACTGTCTGATTTGCATTCAAATGTCTACCGAATAAACAACACAATACTTAAACCGAAACACTTTATCAACAGAAATACTAAATGCTCTAAAAAATACGTTGAAACTTATTTAGTATTTGGTACATTTCACACCAGAGGGCTAGCACTTCTAGGGTCCCTTAGACAGTTTTTCATGTAACTAAAAAGAATTATAATTTATTCTTCTTCTTGATGTGCCCTGTCAGGTCCCCCCGACGTTGGCAATCAGTCTGGCGAAGGCTTCTCTGTCTTGTGCGACCCGGAACAGCTCCTCCACACGTCTCATTCCGGTCCAATCCCTTATATTGCGCAGCCAAGATGTTTGCTTTCTACCTGGACCACGCTGTCCCTCGAACTTCCCCATGAGTATCAGTTGGAGTACACTGTATTATCCTTTAACAATCATTTTTAATATCCGCGACATCTGAATAGGCATATGTAGACTCGACCGTGTAGACCAGGTTCTCAAGGACGGACGTGATCTAAGTAAAAGGAATCGTAGCGTGTGTATGACAAATTGTAAGAATGCTACGGAAGCACGATGTGTGTGTAAGGATAGGAAAGTCTGGCGATCTGTTCTCTCTGCCTTCTCCGCAAGGGACGTGGCGTGAGGGGATGGAATATAATAGAATATTATGTTTTCATATGTTTCCCGGTATTAGGCTGATGAGTTTATACTATGCACGTAGACTTTTCTGGCTGACAGGCGTGTATTGCGACCTCCGGGTAAAATTGTGAATATTTTCATAGATATTATACGTATTTGTTGAACCATAAACCTATGACTAGGTTAGTTATATTTAACTATGTTCATGTTCATACTATATTATACAATATGCTGGGTGCTAACTTGTGACCTAAGTATGTAGTTAAGTTATTAGGTACTTATTAGTACCAAATTTCTTTCCCATACGCATTAAGTATGATTAAGATTAAATTGCTTAAAAGATTTAATGTTCAACAAATATTTATTATAAAATAAACAAATAACTATGATACCTACACAAAACAATTAATTTTATTTTGAAATATGGGACCGCGGCCCACCTTTACAATATAATATGATATTCGGTACATTTTGGTTCCGGATGTAGCGACAATATTATAGGCAAAATGCACGCAACAAACAATGTAAGATAGGGAGGCTTGTGTCATTACGTAGGTCACAGAAGGCTAACTAGAAGATTATAGTGTCAGTTAAATGTACATTCTTTAACTTTGAAATACATCCTAGAGCAGTGATTCCCAAACTATGGTACGCGTACCACCAGTGGTACGCGACAATTATTAAGGTGGTACGCAAGCAGCCATGGCCATAGGACACACAACTGAGCCAGATATTTCCTATCTTGTCTTGAACAAGCAGCACCATTTTTCGCACTAAGAATATTATTTTTTTTTCCTATAATTAATAAATGATAATGTTGTCATAAACAGTTGTTGCAGTTTTTATTACTTTACCATTTTGAACGTTTTTTTTAACGATTACAGTTCAGTGGTACGCGACTGATTTATAATTTCGTGTGTGGTACGCGAAATTAAAAGTTTGGGAACCACTGTCCTAGAGTGTTAATTGTTCTAGTTAACCAGATGTTGCTAATCGATTTTTTTACAATCAACTATTGCAGACTAGTTACAAAAAAATAGATATTTCTCCTATTTAACCAGTTCTGTTTGTTTGCATAAAATTAACTTCTATTCACTACTCTATTCATATCGATCATGATTTTTTTAGGATTCCCAAGTGCAAGTCTACTGAAGTTATACCTATGTACCTACTACCTACTATAGTACAATGCACCAAATTGATCTAAAATTTGCTTGCATGACTTTAGCAAGTTAGGAAGAAAAGAGAAAAAATACAAGTGTCGTTTAAAAAAAGACCTGATGCTTAATGAATTAAAAAAAATCTCTAAAATCGGAAGAGTGTATAACATGAATGAATGAATGAATAAATTTATATAATATGAAAATATATAGGTTAGTCCATAAATAAATCATTACATAAAGCTACTTCAACTATCCGGGAAAAATTATACTCCCTCACTAGACCGAGGTCTATTCCGCGGCAGTAGACACCGAATCAGTTTGCGTATATAGTATTGCAAGAATGCATGATAAGATTAATAAGTCACATTCACATAGTTATGTATTGCTTAAAAAATGGTCTAAGTTATATGAAAGTCAACGGGTAAATACCTACATATTATTAAGAGTGTGCATACCGACATTTCAAAAATTTCTAAAAACGGGAGACCTTCTATCTCGACAACCGTTACTAAATATGCATTGGAACAAAATAGGGTAGAAGCATTGAACATTTATCTAGGGAATAACCGTAAAAAAAAATTTAGATCTTGTATAGATTTCTCAAAAAATAATAATTTAAAAACACCTCTTATTTTTTTTCCGAAAGACGGAAACTCGTTTCCCGAAAGTCGCGGTGTAAATTTTTTTTCTTGTACTGATAATATGCATTAAAATCTAGGGAATAACCGTTAAAGTTTTTTGATAGACGCAATATTAACCACAAAAAAATGAAATTTTTACCATTATATTGTGCGATTGTCACGCGATTTTGAACCTTAATGCCCTGGGAAAAGACTGTGACGTCATTGCTGGTGCCATGCCCTTAATGTGAATATCTAAATCCTAAAATAGACGTGAAATTACTAGGGTAACTACTGGTTACAGTATGGAAAGGTGCTAAGTAGGCGAGCACGTTATCCCGAAACTATAAAGGGATTAAGTTCCCTCGGTATATTTTATAGTTAATACACCTAATAGTAACCTACTTCTCTGGATGACACTCTAATTTAAAGAAGTTATACAACGCTTTTAACATAATAATTAGATCCTCACCATAAACATTCTTTACTTAAGAGTATGCATACTGACATATCCAAAATTTCTAAAAACGGGAGACCTCTGATCTGGACAACCGTTATTAAATATGCTTTGGATAGAGTACATTGAACTTTTGTTTAGGGAATAACCGTAGAAGGTTTTTTATATCTTGTATTGATTTCTCAAAAAAAAAAAATGCCAAAAAAACACATCTGATCTTTTCTCCAAAAGACAGAAACCCGTTTCCCGAAAGTTGCAGAGAAAGTTTTTTTTTTTATTGATATAATGCATTATATAACCATTTCTCATGTGCTTTTGATCTCATATTTTGCATTTTTTTTGTCAATGTTTCAGATGTACCTTAACTTACTTATTTTTGTTGTTGCTTGTGTTGTATTTGTTATTAGTATTATTCACATTAAAGGCTTGCGCCGTGAATAAATAAATAAATACTTAAATAAATTATAATCTAGGGAATATCCGTAAAAGTTTTTTGATGGAAGCGAAATTAACCTCAAAAAATGAAAAAAACGCTATTTTTACCATTTTATCATGCGATTTTTCATGCGATTTAAAACCTTAATGCTCGGGTTGGTAATAGTTGGGTCGGGAGCCTTAAACATACTACCTCCATATGACGACACTTTGCAGTACAGGGTGTCACGCCTCCAGAGAGATATCAAAGATTGTTATGTTTAATCATGAAAAGCGGAAGAATAGTTTGGTGCTGAATGTCATTATAAATTTTAGTCTCCTAGGAGTGTAACAAAATGCGTTGATGGATGTGTGTCAGAATTTTAACAGCGAAACTTAATTAGGTGTAAAATATAAGCAAAATTTCCAGGACCCACGTGTAAGTCGAGGTTTTATTTGATCCCTTTTATGGGCGAAAAACATTCTGTTGTGCGTTAAGGAAACATTTTGTCGTTTCACTTGGGAATTTTAAAACTCTATAATACATAAGCATAACAGATCATTTAACCTTCTTGCTTTCTGATTCTGTATTCATAGCACAAACAATTTTCTTTACATGAGAATGCCAAGTCTGACGATCCCTGCAAGGAGTGATTACCTGATTTTTTTCCTTTAAATGAGGAAAACATAGGGTACCTTCTATCACCGAACACGGCCTTAAGAATAATCAAACTTGGTATAGTAATAAAAAAAACAATAATTTATTCATCTGCGACTACTTGACACGTCTTTCAGGGTAAGCATAAAAAAAGACAGTATGCCATCGGGAATTTTTACACTCTTATTTTCCGCGTTGTATGCGAATTTTTGAACAGGTGAAACCGCATACTCTATTTTGTTATAGAATAAAAATATTATCAATGCGTGATTTTCTTTCTTTTGGTATTCGGTTACATTAACTATAAACCCCGTAAACCAAGGACGATTTATGAAAACATGTATCAGAAAGCGTGTCATAAATATCATTTTTAATTATTTTTTATAATTTGACGGTTAATTAAAATTGCATTTCATATTTTGATTTGTGATTTTAGTAAGTAGAACTATGGATTTAATAATGTCTTAGAACAGACTCCGGTCTAGTGAGGCAGTAAAATGTTTCCAGATAGTTGAGCGACTGGTGCCACACGGCATGTTTTGATTTATTTATGCTTATATATGTGTATATCAAGAGTAATTGTTTTTGTAAAATAAATTTCATTCATTCATTCGATACATCTTGAAATCGATGAAAAAAAATGCAACGACCCTATTCACAATGAAGTGTTGTCACGGAACTCTCTGCATAAATGATGAATGTTAATATTAAGTGTAAACTAAGATTCGTGACCCGTGGTTGTGAATGGGGCAAAGCAACAAACAAAAGTTAATAAACATCCTAATGATACGCTTATACACACTGCACACCTATGCACCTACAATGTATCTTCGTGTATTCTTGCATTCACACAAAACAATTATTATTCTTGCTATAGGTGCATAAACTTAGTGCAGGGCTGAAGAAAATCACTTCAAGAATACTAAAAATCAATATGTAGTTAGGTATATGAGTAGATAACGGACGAAAATCATTTACTCAAGGCACACATTTTGCACTCCTTTGAGAGCATCGTTATATGGATTTCATTCGAAAATTAATCGGTATATGGATTTCATTCGAAAATTTGGGGCCGTAGCGTAGGTTCAGATCCCTTAAATCTATTTAAATCTATGGAAAATTTCGCCATGGTTTGTTACGATTCACTAGTGGATGGCCATTGTAACCAATTGCATTGACATGATGGAAGCGAGGAGTGTCATATGTAGAAATAGTCTAGCGTTGTTTTCAGCAATGTAGAGTTCTTTAATAAAAAATAAAATATTATTATTATTCATACAAAAAATAAGTTTTTGGATACTGCTAATCAATCACAATCATTTTAAACGCATGACAGATATAACTACATACACAGTAAAGTTGAGCTTCGAGCTTCTATCAACAGATGGCTCTAGTAGGTTGAATAAAAAATAACACACTCCGTAGGTTGTTCGAAAGGTTGTTAGGTTACTTTATTAGTTAGGTAAATATTCCTGTTGTACCGCGTGTCTTTACCTTTATAGATATTTTCTTAGGGAAAAAATAGGTAGGTTAATATTATATATGATTAGGTTGATGCTACTTCTTATTCATTTTTAGGGTAACTAGGTCATATATTATTTTTCAAAAACCATAAAAAATTTCAATGCGACGCTATAATCCGGGAGTAGCCAGGGATAGATGTGTGGGTGTCCCCTTCTAATGCTAATCGCTTTCTCACCCACTTACTGAAGTTACGTTTCCGGGTTATGCCTTCTGTAGTCTCTAACTAACAACCCATTAAAAACGCAGGAGCAAATGTATGTAACATAGATTTTTACATTATACTTTTGCACGGTCCGAGTCATCTGTTCCCACTGACAGTTCCACTAAGGAAAAATGCATTGAATTTGACATTACTGTTAGGCAAAGCTCCATACATATTTTTTTTCGGTGGGCTCGCGATATGTAGCTGAGTAAGTTATCCAGTTACTAGTATACCTATATACTCGTACTATGGTTTGTAATTATTTTGCAGTAAGTACATATAGGCCCCTACAATAATTAATTTAATATCCTCCGATAGGCCAACAAATTACCAATATACAATGGACACTATACAAACTCTTACATAATACCTACCCATTAATAATACTAACTGGATGTATCGTATAATAATATTTGTACGTGAATGATTTATTAAAGTTTACATAGGATTTTATTACTTTCAGTAATCTTCGCCTAGCCAAACAATATTAATTAATGATTATGTATGTGATTTTAGTACGAAATGTAAATGTTTATTGTAATTTTCATATTGCAAAAATTAAATTAATATTTATTCTAGGATTCGATCATTTTAAATGAATGTGTACCCATTCCTTTATTCACAAATAAAATTGTTATTTGGAGTTACATGTTTTCCTTACGAAAGCCGACACGAGAGAGAGAGCTATTAAGAAAACTATTGTCCTCTATTGCTATAGAGAAAAAGGTACTTCCTTGGAAAAGAATACAATGTTGTCAGTTGACAAATTAATAGTACCTACGCCGCTAGAAAAATGAAGGTCTCGATCGGAAGAAATTGTAAGCTCTTAGCTTGTATGAAATCTCACCAGTACATTTTATTGGCAACCTTGATTTTTAATGAAGTTCGTATTTCATGTCACCTCACACGATCCACGTTGAATTGAAACATTCGTGCCCTGAAATGTGTCCAACTTTGTCCATATCTCACGGGGACATGCCATGAAATTAGCATTTACAACACTCGACCATTGGCATTGCTGTCGTCTCCTCATCCTCGACCTGAACATTGTGGTCAACACAATTCAACAATTCAAAACTAGTTTATTCAATAACAAAAAAATCCTCACACAACATTTTGAACATCGTTCCTCATTCAACTTTATACATAGTAAGGCTCAAAATCCTGCAACGGAGAATTGGACGTTGAGCAAAAATACGCCAATTCAACATGTCGTGGACGTTGTCTTATTTCAATCTATGTTTCATTTTATTTTACATTTTTTTTATTTTAATTTATGTTTCTGTTTTTCGTTCGACTTAACATTATTTTTTGTTTTGTTCTACAGAAAAGAATTATTATTCATGTTGTCGTTTTGGCGAATTGATTGAAGCAAATTTACATAATTTGACATACATTAGGTACCTACGCTGTTTTCTGCAAAGAATTTGAAATTACCAATTTTTTATATCCATAGGTACCTATATAAATTTTGATCCCAGAAATATTATTATTTATATTATTTTCGCTTAATTTTTTTTTGCGTTGATACCACGAAATCTTTAAAATATCGCGCTTTATACGGGCCTACCTATTAAAGACAAAAACTATATTATAATAGTTTGAACAAAAAACCCTATAAGGACATACATTCTTAGATTTTATAAAACCATACAAAACATTCACCAAATATTGATGAACTAATATTGTTTTTTTTTTTTACTTTTTCTTTCTGTATAGTTTTTTGATTATTCCTTGAGAGGAGACTTATTCCTGTTTCAACCCAGACTCTTTAAATAAGATACATTTCTAGTTAGTGCTTGCTATTTTCAAAACTTTATGTTACCGACAATTACATAGTAAGTGAACCGCATTACTATTTCATAAAGACAACATTATACAGTGTCATCATAACTCACCGATACTTAATACTATTCGTGATTACTAAGCATCAGAATAGTACCAGTAATATAACTAAATACCTACCTACACTAACATCATTCCTATTCACCCACTTAGCTGACTGAAGTATGATTCACAAATAGGTTATGGTTAGCAATATAGTAGATACCTTCACTTGTAGATAAAATTATTATGTTTGCTGATTTAACGGCACGTAGGGAATTAATAGACCATTTAATTAAATGTGCCGCTCCATTATTGAATTTGTCGAATTGTCTTAGATTTTTTCAGGCGCTTATTGCCTTGTCGAATGAGTCACCTTTTTGGTTGTAAGTAAATAATACTTAATTGCATATTTTAATTCCCTTTTTCACTATCTACGATTTATGCTCCATTTCAATGAAATACTTTCGCATTTATGAAAATCGTAGTACCTAAGTGTTGAAGATACACCTTAATTCCTTAATTATTTTAAGTATAGTAACTGGATTTTTCTGCATTGCGCAAATGGAAATTCATAACATAGAGGAAAGTCTACATCTAAGTATTCTTTTTTTCTCCAATTCGTGTTTTTGGGGGGCCATCTATAACTAAATCCACATAGGTACAACAAGATAATTCCGGAAATTCTCCACGCAATTTTGCTAAAAAATATTTAGTGCACTACTGTGCCGTTAAGCAGATTACATTATTGATAACCGATATTGTTAGTAGATTGTATCGATTAGCTCGATAGTTATGATTCACAATATTATCGATATTGTGGATCGGTTTGAAAGTTATGATTCGCAATTACATTACTGACAATTTACTTCATTTCCCATGGCAATACTATAGAGTATATTAGAGACACCAGCATCGCCTATTAATAGATTGTCCTCCTACTATTCTACAGTAAATACTCGTACTCTAGGACACTATTAATAATATGCAATGCCATTATATTATGATAGAGAATGTTCAGTTTTATTACTACCAGAGGTGGGCACCGTTAATTAAAAAGTGAACTTCGTTAATCGATAATTCGTTAACTAAAAAGTTATCTTCGTTAAAGCGTTAAATTTTGAAAAATGTAACGGAAGTTAACGTTAATCCGTTAAAGCGTTAATGTAGAAATTCGCGGTTAAATGGCATGAAATAGAACTACATAAGTACAACTACTATCACATTTACGCTATCCCAACAAAATTAAACTTCTTTTCCAATTTCCAACACACACACGATACCACACATAACCTCATACAACTATTGGATTATCTAATGTCAGGGCCGCCACTGGATGATGTCTATCCAAACAATTAAATATTAACGACATAATTAACGGAAGTTAAATAATCCGTTAACGATTTTTGGAGGTGGGAAAAGCGTTAAATCGTTAACCAAAATGTTAACTTCGTTAATTAAAGATTAACGGATTGACGCTTTTCTGCCCAGCTCTGACTACTACCTATCCTCTTAATAGGACACCAGTGCTATGGCGCATGGACCTCAAAAAAATATAATACTATAGTTCCATTTTAGAACCGTAATTTTCATCACAACCTTCAACATTCAGATAACGCATTTACGTAGTTTTATGAAATAAGGTGTAATCTTTATCATAAAGTTTCATGGTGAAATTTTATATAACTGAAATGAGAAATATTAGTATAAACTTTGTATATAGTTGGTGCAGTTGGTTGAAGTATGCAAACTTCAAATCACGAGCTGCCGAATTAGAATCTCGGAAAAAACATTGTGAAATTAAAAACTTATAGGTAATGTAGTATTACCACAACAGTGTAGAAGAATTCTTAGTTAGTGTATATACTACGGAATGTAGAAAAAATCCAACGCTTTACAAGAATAAAATTTGTACTTAAATAAAAAATAATTACTTATAGGTGTTATGCTTTTTGCATGGTGATGAGTAGATATTACAGAACGTAACGTGTCGATTCTATAACTGAAGAAGAAGAGTGAAATTTTGTATGGGAATTTGTGACATTATCATCATTATATTATTTTCATTATTTCTCATCTAATGAGTTTTGAAAAGAAGAGGAAGTTGGAGAGGAAGATGCTGGGCATTTCTTTAAGGGACAGGGTACCAAATGTTCATATCAGAGAGAAAGCCAAAGTAACCGATGTGGCGGAAAGGGTCGCTAGCCTTAAATGGAGCTGGACTGGTCATATTGCCAGGTGCCAAGACTCCCGGTGGACCAAGAAGATAATAGAATGGCGACCAAGAACAAGCCGAAGAAGCGTCGGGAGACCCCAGGCAAGGTCTAATGATATTAGGAAATGTGCCGATGGTGGATGGATGCAGTGTGCCCAAGACAGGAAGCTGTGGAGGACCAAAGGGGAGGCCTATTTCCAACAATGGACCTGAGTGGCTGCGGAAGAAGAAGAAAGTTTTGAAAATCCATGTTTAGGTACTCTGTCAATTCATTTACCTACATTATCATTTAATTATTAAAAAATATAGAGGTGTACGCCAATGCACACTTACATAATCATAATACCTCTTCCCATTAATTTATTAGTAGGTTCAATCTTTGTCGTATCACTTTAGAGAATAGTTAGATAAGATGGATAAATAATACCTATTATTCGACCGACTACTTTTTTCCCTACAAATAAATTTAGATCTATCTATCTATCTATCTATACCCTCACGCCACATCCCTTGCAGGGTAGGCAGAGAGGACAGAGCGCCAGACAGCCCTATCCTTACACACACTCCTAGCTTCCGTCACATTCATGCAATTAGTCATACACGCTCTCCGATTCCTTTTACTCAAAACGCGTCCATCCTTGAGGATCTGGTCGACATGATCGGACCAGGTCAGTCTCGGACGGCCGCGCTTTCTCACCCCTCTTCGCTCATTCAGATATATCTTTTTTGTCATCCTGTCATCATTCATTCTCTCAACATGCCCAAACCATCTTAGTTTGTTTACTTTCATTCTTGTCACTACACCAGTCTTGCAGTCACTCATTTCCCTAATAACCTCATTCCTTATCTTATCTCTCAGCGTTTTCCCGCACATTCTTCTTAATGACCTCATTTCTACTGCATTCAACCCTGATTCATCCTTCTTCATCCACGTCCACGTCTCACTAGCATACATCAGGGTCGGCACCAAGACAGCATTGTGCACTAGCACTTTTGCTTTCATAGACACATTGCTACTACTAACAATCGGACCGAGCGCACCATTCGTCCTAGTACCGGCCAGCTTCCTTCTTTCAATGTCTCCATCACAGCGTCCATCTCTAGTAAACAAACTTCCCAGATATACATACTCATCCACTTGCTCCAGACAGTCATTACCAACCTTTATCACACAATTTGTCCTTATTTCCTCTCTTTCGAACACTAATACTTTCGTTTTATTTACATTCATTTTCATACCATTCATATCGCAGCTTTCGTACACACAGGATACTATCCGTTGTAACTCACATTCATCATCAGCCATCAACACTAAATCATCTGCAAACATTAACGCACATACTTTCACTCCATTTAGGTCCACACCAACATTCAGCTCATTCAGAGGACGCATGCAGTAGTCGAAGAACAGGTTGAACAACCAAGGCGACATGACGCAACCCTGTTTAACCCCTTTTGTGAGAGTGAACCACTGCGACAACGCAGCATTCACCCTGACACAAGCAGAGCTCTCCGTATATAGAGACGCGATTGCGCCAATCAGTCGGTCGCTCACCCCATATTCCGACAGTACACGCCACAGTCTTTCTCGGTCCACACGATCGTATGCCTTCTCCAGATCCACGAACGCGCAGAAGAGCCTCTGGTGTTTAGCCAGAAGCTTCTCCACGACCATCCGTAGGGAGAAGATCTGATCGGTGCACCCCCTGCCACTCATGAAAGCACCCTGCACATCCCATACTTTACTTTCAGTCACTTTTCTTACTCTTTCAATCAATACCTTTCCATACAGTTTGCCCACAGAGCTCAGCAAACTGATAGCCCGATAACTGCCGCATTCCAACCTTGAGCCTTTCCCCTTGTACAAAGGGCAGATGACTGCCCTCCTCCAATCCTCAGGAGTGCAGCCACTCTCCCAGCACAAGTTGAAGAGCCTCAGGCACCACTCGAGAATCTTCGGGCCACCTTGCTTGATGAACTCTATGGCCACACAGTCATGTCCCGCAGCTTTACCATTCTTTGCTTTTTTCAATGCAAGCACAACTTCATTCATACGTATTTCCTCGTCCTCAGCAATATTTACATTCATACTATCTGCTACATTCGTCTGGTTTGTACTAGTACCACTTTCATACAATTCTTCGAAGTATTCTTTCCATCTTTCAACAACTTCTTCTCCATTCATCACTAAATCACCATTCTTATCTTTGATGCAATTCATACTGTTTTTCTCACTTCCAGATCTCTTTCTTTTTACTTCCTTCCAGAATATTTTCAAATTCTCCTCGGCGTTCCTCGATAATTTCATACATTCCTCTTCCTCAAGTTTTCTCTTTTTCTGGCAAACCATTTCTTTCACTTCTTTCCTACACGCTTTATATATATTCTTCTTTCTTTCTTTCTCACCTCCATCATCTGGTTTCGCACCAAGCACATCATTCCACGCTTTCTTTTTCCTCACTACAGCATCCTTCACCTCATCATCCCACCACGCATCACCTTTTTTCCTTCCTACCAACGCTTCTCCACATACTTCTCTTGCACTCTTTACTAGCACCTCCTTCATAACATTCCATAGTTCACTCGTCGAGCGTTCCTCATCATCATGTACTTCTAGCCTTTCGTTAGTCAGTCTTTCATATTCATCCCTAACATTCGTCTCTTTCAGTTTTTCGACCCTGATTCTCCGGACAGGCTCCAACTTCCGAGCCCTCGAGCGCCAACCGGAGAAAAGATCAATCCTTGTTATCACAAGGAAGTGATCCGTCCACAGTCCGGCGCCCCGAAATGCCCGGGTGTCCTTTGTCGCCTTCCGGAGCTCAGAGTCCACACATACAAAGTCAATCATCGACCTTTCAATACGATCAACTCTCTCTCTTTGCCAAGTGTACTGGTGGATCTCCTTGTGTGCGAAGAATGTGTTCGCCACAAAGAGATCCAACTCCAAACATACTTCTAACACTCTTTTCCCGTTATCATTCACCCTATCATCGCCATGCAATCCCAACACTCTCTCAAAATTCTTCCTTCTGACACCGACCCAACCATTCAGATCACCTGCCAATATTACTTTTTCATTCGCTCTTCTTTTATACGCTGTCTCCCGCACTAAGTTCCAAAACTCATCCTTCTCATCATCCAAGGCATCATTCCCTGGACCGTAACCTATAATAAGGAACAGCCTGGTCATGCCTACCTTGAAACGAATCCAGATGAGTCTCGGTCCTACCAGTCCATACCCATTACGCTTCACCATACATTCAGTCATTCTTTTTGATAATATAGCACCCACTCCCTGACGTCCATGTTCATTTTCAGGCACTCCAGACCACATCTCTGCCATTCCATTCACCACATCACAATCTCTATCCTTTCTTTTCGTCTCACATAAACACAATATATCTAAGTTCCTCTCATGCAAAACATCACGCAATTCATTCATCTTACCTTCCATATCTCCTCTTATATTCCACACACCAATAAATTTAGATACTTACTAGATACTTACGAAAATTGAAAATAGGTAAAAAAAATAGCAGTTTATTGTTGAATTTTTAAACGCCTGTATAGAAAATATTTAGACGTATTTTATCCCTTCACGTCGCGTCCTTTGCAGGGTAGACAGAGAAAACAGATCGCCAGATTTTCCTATCATTACACACACGTCTTTCTTGCGTCACATTCATACAATTCGCTATATACATCGTACGTTTCCTTTTACTCAAAACACCTCTGTTCTGAAGCAATTAGTGGACATGGTCCAGTCAAGTAATTCTTATAAGACCGCGCGCTTCCTAAGGCTGGCCACAAACGTCCCGAAGTTCAGTTCCGGAATCGACCGTTTTGCAAAAAGGTTCCGACCAAAACCTCTTTCTGAATTTAAAATCGGGGTGACGCTGAATTCAGAGAGAGGTTTTGATCGGAACCTTTTTGCAAAACGGTCGATTCCGGAACTGAACTTCGGGACGTTTGTGGCCAGCCTTATACCTCCTTTTTTCTCCTAGGTCCATTTTTTTAGTTATCTATTCATTATTCATCTTCTATACATGCCCCAACCCTCTCTAAATAATGAAATAAGTAGGTAGATAAAGTACATGGTTGGCGCAGTTGGTTGAGGTGGCAGTCTTTCAACCGGGATATGCCCAGGTTTAAAACCCGGATATATTCCACATTTTGCGATACAGGCTTTTAGTTTAGTGCAAGGTATGCAGGAAAGTATTTGGGTTTGTGTAGGTATGCAAGACCAGATCCATTTAAAAAAAGATATATGATGTAGGTTTGCTGTAGAAAACATAATTAAGAGTATGCATACCGACATTTCTAAAATTTCTAAAAACGGGAGACCTTCTATCTCGACAACCGTTACTAAATTTGCTTTGGAACAAAATAGAGTGGACGCATTGAACCTTTATCTAGGGAATAACCGTAAAAGATTTTTTTATACCTTGTATAGATTTCTCAAAAAAAGAATTTAAAAACACCTCTGACCTTTTTTCCGAAAGACGGATACTCGTTTCCCGAAAGTTGCGGAGTATTTTTTTTTCTTGTACTGATAATATGCATTAAATTCTAGGGAATAACCGTAAAAGTTTTTTGATAGACGCAAAATTAACCCAAAAAATGAAAAAAAAATGCTATTTTTATCATTTTATCATGCGATTGTCACGCGATTTTGAACCTTAATGCCGTGGAAAAAGATTGTGACGTCATTCCTGGTGCCAAGCACTTAATATGAAAAATAAATGAAATCGCCGTTTTGCATAACATACAAACATTGAAATTACATCTCGTATTGCAGTATGTAATTTATTCTGAAAATTCGATAAGTTTTACATGTTGCCGTTTTCACAAAAATAAAATAACACAGCAATATACAGAATGTCCTGTAAATCAACGTCATCTCGTGGAGGGGTGATAGACCAGCTCATAAGTGACCAGAATATCGAAATATGACCTCAGTAAAAAAATCTCATTCTCGAGATATCCCCCAAAATTGTGGCATAATAAGTTTTATTTTGGACTATAATCAAATAGCTGGATTATTCAGAATTACAAATTAAAAATTATAATTCTATAATATTGAATTTTGTGACCATGGCGATCGAAAAACTGATCGAAGGTGTCGAATTTCACGAAAAACAAAAATGTGCCGATATCTCGAGAATGAGCGATTTTTCACTAAGGTCATATTTCGATTTTCTGGTCAGTTATGAGGTGGTCTATCACCCTTCTATGGGATGACGTTGATTTACGGGACACCCTCTATACATATATCGTTACGTAGGTACATAAATACATTAGGTAATCGTACAGTTTGATATTACTGTGTTGTGTACATAGTTTTGTTGTAGGAAATAAAAATGCGTCGTAAAATATATTGTGGCAACGTTTTCGACATTGCGACAGGTATTTGTATTGGAAAAATATGGTGTTATTTTATTATGCAAAGGTGCAATCTATTGCATCATATCATGATGGAACTTTGATATTCTTAAAAATCGTCCCAACCTTGAAATTGTGTTACTCGGGCACTTGAATTCTCTTGTACGGTTTTCTAACAAATGTCTCTCATTTGTAGAGCTGCGTTTTAGCGTGAAGGTAGAAATGAATGGGTCTACTTCTACTCTACACTGCACATGAGGCTGTATTACCTTGACGACTCCTGGATATAGACCGGAAAAAATATAAGGTACGTATATACAGTAGGATATAGCGCTCAATCCTGTCTTCACACATAGAAACGTAGAACGGTTGTATTTTTTTAGTGGTTATGGTATCAACGTTTTCACACCTACTTTCAGTGTCTGTTCCTGTCGAGCAATTAAAATTGCGACTTTCATTAAATTGCCTTTGTAGTGTTTTAAATGAAAACAGAGAACTATTGAAGGGGTACCCCATCGATTGCGATTTCAGTGTGTCAGTTGAAAATGTCCGGTGCAATGTCGGTCCGTTGTTGTCATCACCCACGTCCACAACGCACGCGAATCTAGTATAAAAATCAGAGTCATTGCTGCATCGCGCTGAACAAACACTCATAAATATTCGGACAAGTCATGTTGCGTAGTAAATACGAGTATACTCACATACTGTCAATACTAATCTATAAACTAACTAGGTACTACGAGAAATCCTATCAGCGATACCAACATTTCACTGTAGGTACGTTCTGCGTGAGTTGCATTGATTGCAAGTAGATACGGTTGTCTTTTTGTTCAAAATTATTTTAGCCAGGAATTTGTGGTTGAAAAACTGCATTAAATCAATCATCGACGCGTTTTGAGTAAAAGGAATCAGAGAGCGTGTATGACAAATTGTATGAATGTGACGGAGGCTAGGAGTGTGTGCAAGGATAGGGCTGTCTGGCGCTCTGTCCTCTTTGCTTACCCTGCAAGGGACATGGCGTGAAGATATAGATAGATAAATAGATCAGTCATGCCTTGGTTTCCCTACCAGTCTTCTGCAAAAGCTTTTATTGTGCGAAGTTTTATTATCCCCATGTCGATATACTTGACCCAATGTTGCTTTGACACAATTACTCTATTGAAAATAATTACCTACCTATGAATTTAACTTACTTGTTTCAAGTTTTCGTGGTTGTATAAGTAGGTATATCTAGCTAAATATGTATGGAATGTTCAAATAGGTAAGTAGGTACTGTGTTTTATGATATTTTTATCAATCTAAACATTAATATGGTATTGTGGAGAATCGTCGATAAAACCGACGTGGTTGGTATATAAAAACATTTCTGTGGAGTTAACTTATTCCATTGTATTTTTATAACGTTGTTTTCTACTACTTTATTACAATCAAAATATTAAAATTGATTGACTATTATCGGATTAGAGAATGTAAAAATGTGGCTTCCCCATACAAAGTGTAAAAAATGGCATAACGCTATCACTTTTTCAATCCAGATAGGTATCATAACAATATTAATCTTTTGAAAACGTTTTTATCCAATATTCATAAGTAATGTGTTATAGGAAAACAAGCTTTTTATTACATGAAGTTGTCTGACAAATTTGTGTCTTTTCCTGTGCAGGTTTCTGGACATTGAGTAAACGTATTTTCTTATAAAGAACACATCATTGTTATTCTATTTAACATTATTGTGTTATTCTTGAACGATGTTTCATTTTATCAAACTGCCAATGTCATTTATTAATTTTATTAGGTAAGTATTTGAAACAAAAATATCCCAGTAATAATTCTATAGATTCATGATATTTCATATTTACGTACTCCCAAAAAAATTGGTAGAGGAACTGAATTGAATTGAATTTATTTTATTGGAATAATATAATACAAATTATTGGTTTAACCTAACATGAGTATAAGACAGTACATTATGATTTGTAGCTCCCCAGTCAGCAATGTAAACCGCTGGTATGAGGAAAACTAAGAGAAAAGACTGATATCGTGTTTGTTTTGAGAAATTCAGATGATAGTCACTTAATAGAAAAGCGTTTTTCAACCTACACGAAAACCACTATGACATAATCTATGGATATGGGAAGAATACACAACAAACCATTTTGTACGATATTCAACACAATACCGTTCTATGGAGAAGACATAATATGTAAGTTTTCTGAGATTTGGTTCCGCTAACTCTCACTATATGTTATCATTCCGTTTGATCAATTGTATAGTCTTTTCTCAATTCGTGGTCTCGAGTCCTTCTTTCTTCTACTCCATCTACCGTCATCTCTGTAAAGGTTTAATATTTCTTGATCAGATACTGAGTTATAAAATAAATACCTAGCCGACCCGTGCCAGGATATGGGCTTCGCCTCACATAAATAATAAAGAAACCGCACAGAATAGGGATGAGTGGAAGAGGAAACATGAAATTGAAACTGGAGAAAGAAGTATTTGGTCTCAAAAAAAATAAAGAATTTGACATTGGCGTTTATATTAAATCGCATTAGTAGATTATTATCCATATAACCCATGACCCTTCATAGGTGGTTGGTATAAAATTAATTTAATTGAAATTTACTAACGCGAGATAGACATCTCTTACTAAGCATAATATGACATACTTTACAAACAAATTTATTAAATCTAAGAATTGTGATAATCAAAATACCTAATGAATGCAAAGTTGTTGTCTAGTCTAGACCATATTTGGATCCATCACTCGAATTTATGGATAATGTTTCTATGTATTGTCACTGGATGTTAACAAGTTACTAATCCTATAATTTTTTTTTGACACGTATTCGAATTAATGTATCTTGTATGTATTTTTATCTTTATAATCTTCTCTGGCGAATAAGTTACAGTTGGTAATTTATCTACGTTGTCATTATTGTCAAATCAATCGATATCTTACGAGTATGTTAAATTATTCACGTTAACAATGTGTGTTTTTATTATAATTATTACATATATCTAGTCCTCGATTTCTCGTTTCAAATTTCATACAAAATGTTTTATCTAGAAGGTGATTTACTTTATTTCAATGCTTGCAAATTCTACTAGGCTTGGGACATTCATTTTCTTTAGTAGGCTACTAATATAAAAATAATTAATCTCAAACTTCACTGTTTTGTAACCCAAACAATACTAGCACTCAAGTATGTATGCCTCAATAAATCTGGATCGATATTTTTTCTCTAACATAAAAAATATTTCCCGTAGTAGGAACTTGTATCGTGAAGTGCAGAATTCAACATAGTCAGCCGTACTGAGACTTGATTTCGGCCCTTCGCACTCAATTGGTCCAACGTGTCAACAGACAACTAAACCAACGTGTATCTACTGGATTTCAGAAAGTTATTTTACAGCAATTCTGTCACACATAAAATGACATGCTTTCCTTTCACTGGATGTGCCGAAAGCAAATTATTAATATCTTTACTCATTCTCCAGATGTCATCCGGCAAGCCATTAGATTCGCAATATAGATATCTAATTATATTAATATTAAACTATGTGGGTATCAATCTATAATAGAAATCTATCTTACAGGTGTTTTGATAGCAATATAATTAGCTAGTAACTTAAATGAGGAGTCATTCTCAATTTCGTTTTATTTTTAATGTTTTGTTAAGTCTCTTTAGAATTGATAAGTTATGTGTGTTTTTTACGCACAGCACTAAAAAGTCCATTATGCTCATTAATCCTACCAAATATGTGGTAGAGTAATGTATTATTAGAAATCGGATATATTTATTAGCAATAATTTATAATCAAATTTAAGCCGACTATCGTTTCAATAATAAGGAATGAAAATAAAATGCCTAATGCAATGTATATAATATAATAATAGATAAACGAAAATGATTTTTATGACAGTATTTTATAAGGAATATTATTTAATGATCAAAACTACGTAACAAAGTGACAATATAATATAAATAAATATAGTCACTTAATGGACATATCCAAATCCATAATTCGCTGATTCTATCTAAAATATTCTAATAAAGTTACAAATTATGAATATTTAGGATGTTTTAATACTACTCTTTATTTGTATGGAATGACGCCGAAGATTATTTCATAATAATGTACATATCAGACGCGAAGCTACCTAAGAACACGATTCCCATCGAGTTACCTTTTGGATAAAATGATAGGTATAATAGTGTCTAATCTGATGTAATCCCATAAGAAATGTTAGCCCCGGCTTCCCTTCTGCAGAAATCCACCCTTCGCCACTGGTACATATTATTAGGTATGTTATTCTTGATAGGCATTGTCTAGATATTGTTAATCGAAAAAAATATCATAAGTACTTACCTAAATGTCATTTCGGCACCAGGTGGCGCCAGTGTTGTTTTTATAAAGAAGTGAAATGTGTGAAAAATCGCACTTGAGTTTTCTTGGAGTGTTTAAGATTGCAAACATTAAAGGAATACATTATATAATTATTGTAAATGTAGCCTTTAATAATAATAACATGTAATATCTAATTTTGGAAATGTTACTTATTAATATTACGTAAAATTTAAATATCTCTCTCATTATTGTAAACAATAATATTCTTTTCGCACGATATTGACTTAATGAGAAATGAAGCAACCTTCTTACCCTTTCCTCATATCCCTGGGTCTATAATGAAATAGCGACAATTAGAAAGTCTTATAGCAAACACTGTGATTGAAAGGCTGGATACAATAAATAATGCATCAGAGCTTGAAAAACCACTTCTGATTGCGTATTTTAACATCTCTACAATGTTTACAGCTGTTATGATACAAGTGCCATAGAAATTTCGCATCGAACGAATGTTCTACAAATATGTTGACTGTTTATTATTGTGAAGTGTATAGAAAATACTCGAATCGTATTGATAATAAGACAGGTGCCTCTAATATGAGTATTAATGACATCTTGTACACCTACACTTTGAATAAATGATTCTGTGATGTGTTTGTTCAGTGATAAACCGACACATTTGAACGCGCAATGTTTAGATATATTCAAGTACTATTTGTACACATTCGTATGTCTAATGATTTGTAGTTTGGTAGTTATTATTTCTAATTTATTACATTGTACCGATATGTAAATTTATTGTTTAGTTTATGGAAATACTTCAAGGAGTAATGTTGATATTGTTTAATAGTTTTTTTCCAAAGTTAATTCGCCCACACGTCTTGTGTCAGGCAGTAATATTGACAGTATGAAATGTATTATATTTAAAGTAAATTCATTTGTAGAATTACTTGATACAGAATAATAAAGAATTGGTGCGTGAAGTACTGACTGACATCCACCTACCTTGTTTCTTGTTGAGGGCTCTTAACCTCTAGTCGGTCGTGTCCGTTGTAGAAAATAAATAAATAAAACAATAATCATAATCATGAACAAAACAACAACAAAAAACCATAATAATAACGATGATAAGAAATGACATAACTATTTTCCTAACCGCATCCCAATAAACTTGATGGTCCCAACCGCATGATTATAGCAAAGTAGCTAAATCATTATACAACAATGATTCTACAATGGTTAACTTGCTCTAAGACTAACGAGACTGTATAGAAATACAAGTTTTGTTTAATAAATAATCAAAGATTTGTAGGGAGTTTGTGTAAAAATTATCAAAAAAGCTATTTTTCAATATAGTTTTATCCGCTAACGTCTATCAAGAAATATTTGTTGTTGGTTAGGAATATAAGGAAAAGTCCTATCGCTAATCAAAAACTTCTGTAGTCTTAATTAATTTGCCTAGTTCTAAACAGACAACGATACACCTAGGTAGGTATTTATTATTTTTTGTGTAAGGATTACTTGACTTTCAAGATTATTTGAATCAATTCTATCTGAAACATTTTTGCAAACCAATTTGTTTTTTCAATTTTCCAAAAAGAGATCCTTTACACAACTTTCGGAAAAAGACCGAAAATGGCAGTCTCTCAGTATAACAAAGAAAAAACATATGAAGTCAACTCTAGAGTAAAACAAAATAACGTATCCTGTTTTTCGTTGACTTATGCCCAATCCCACCAACTTTTACCTAGGAAGGAGAGCCCTATAAGAAATTTCCATACAAAAACAGAGATAATATTCTATTTCAGAAAAAAAGAACATCGGAGTGCCTCACCTTCACAGCCAAAATCCATATGAAGTGCAACATGCAGCTCACCTAGCCTGGGCGGAGATATTTGGGCACCTAACGTAGGTGAGCTGCATGTTGCACTTCATATGGATTTTGGCTGTGAAGGTGAGGCACTCCGATGTTCTTTTTTTCTGAAATAGAATATTATCTCTGTTTTTGTACGGAAATTTCTTAGGGCTCTCCTTCCTAGGTAAAAATTGGTGGGATTAGGCATTAGAGTTTTAGAACCGCAGACGAACAAAACGGGAGTTGTATTATAGGATCTACTGAGTAGAGAGCGTGATTCGGCGACTATTATTTATAAAGTCTATCCATCCTATTTACCAAATAATACCCAATTACCTTTACGTTAGACCCAAAACAACCATCAATGAATACATCAATCTAATTTATGTAGTAGATATAGGCACATTTGGATCCATCATCGCTTGAAAATTATTTTATTCAAAATCCAAAGAACCTGCAAAGGATTTTCTATGTTAA
This sequence comes from Ceraclea dissimilis, assembly GCA_963576895.1. NCBI lineage: Eukaryota > Metazoa > Arthropoda > Insecta > Trichoptera > Leptoceridae > Ceraclea > Ceraclea dissimilis. The sequence continues at coordinate 11,132,767 of OY756369.1, forward strand.
ATCCTATCTACTCTTATTGAATTTAGATCGATTGATACATTTTTTTAGAATGTTGAACATTATAATTCGGATAGAAAGAATCACGAATAGGCATACATTTGAATAAAATCTCAAAGCACCCGCTAGTGACCCAAATGTACCGTCCTCTTTACAGCGTTACCAAATACATTTTTGTGGGTAATCTTGTAATAAGAAGTACTTGAGTACAATTGATTTTAAAGTAGGTATACTTAATGATGTCAATATTTCTCTCATTTTCGATTCAATATGTCGATCATTCAGATGGTTTTAACTAGAACAGGAAATTAAACGGTGAATCGAAAGTAAATACATTCTGCGAGTGTTTCTAATGTGGAGTTGTGGAGGAATATCTTCAAATCTTTATAAGTAATTGATTCTTCGGTGTCTGTTAGAATACGAACAAGGATGACTGAAAATTTTCAGTAAAAGTTAACGTTACTCCAAATTACTTCAACGCAAGGGTATGCGAAACTTTTTGTACTTGCTTCTTTCTTTGTTCACTCTTACTCATAGCGAACATTAACAAACTTATAGGTAGGTATTGTTTGATTGTGGAGTTGTTAACCGAAACATTTAGGTTTTTAAATATTGCGACACATTTTTTACACAATACACATTTTTTAAATATTGCGAACTAGTGAAGAAATACTCTCTTGTCAAAGGCATTTTTTTTAATGAAACGTTCTTCTTTTACCTATCTAATATCTTAACGAAACATTTTACATGCAACTTTTAAACGGACAAGAAGTAAATAAAAAAAATCAACAGATTTTCACAAATGTAAGTTAGGCATTAATTTTAGTATCTTTGCCTATTCTGGAAGAGAGGCACTAGATTGATTGCAGTGTAATAATATTTTGATTAAAATTAACGTCTGGTGCATTCAATTTACATACTGAAGAATACACATTATTATAAGTCGTGTAAACACTATTTATTTAGATGTAGGTAGAGAGTTGTTTGTAATGTATGCAGAGGTACAACAAGCTGTAGTTTGATAGGTGAGTTGTACCTAAGTGGTATGAAGTTGTAATCACAAGCAGCGAGTAGAAGAAGTTAAACAACATTATTATAATGTGTGTTGCTATCAGCTGTACATAGTTAAATTGAAATAGCTCTACTTTAGACTCTAAACACATTGGAATCTCTTTAATCAGGAATATTTAGGGTTTAATGTAATTTTTTCCTGAGAGGTAAAATTCATTAAGTACATTTACTTAATTGTTTTACTCAATGCTGAGCAGAGGGTAAATATTTTTTGACGTTAAACTAGTACAAATCTATTCTACAAAAAATAATCAAGGGAATCCAGAGGAAAATAAGTAACTTATTTGAAAATATATGGCAAAAAATCATTAATCTCGATTATCTCGATAACATGATTTTTTCATATAAGAATAAGTTTTACCTCCAAAAAGAGTTAGTATAAAATACAATCCCTTAGTGAAGTTACATTTTCTAGTACCTACCACTTATTTAGTAAAGTCACTACTGCCCGATCCCACCAACTACCACCTAAGAAGCAGACCCCTAAGGAATTTCCATACAAAAACACAGATAATTTCAGTGAATAAATAATAATGTACAGCTAGAGAGCAACAAATCCATACAAAATACAACATGCAGCTCTACTTAGTTAGGTGCCCAAATATCTCCGCCCAGAATCTCACTCACTTAAGTAGCTGCATGTTGTATTTTGTATGGATTTATTTCTCTCTAGCTGTACATTACTATTTATTCACTGAAATTATCTGTGTTTTTGTATGGAAATTCCTTAGGGATCTGCTTCCTAGGTGGTAGTTGGTGGGATTGGGCATAAGTGTTTTAATGACTTTTGTGTCTCGTGTATAAAAATGAAACTTAATATGCATTTAGTGAATTTTGACACATTTAATTTTGATTTTGGGGCTACAAAAAGACCCAATTACGACTTCATTCCATCCGTTATGAACATTGCATATTTAACTTATTTTCGACTAAATGTACAAATATTGAATTTTACCTCAAAACAGACGATGTAGATGTCAGATTACAAGAGCTCTATTGCTGGACTTACAGTTGATGGCTTGAGACTCGGAACCTCAACATAGCGGTCGAGATAATGTAAGGTGGGTACCAACTTCAACTACTAGTACTTCTTCATCTCCACGGTATAGACGGCAATGTACCTACTTAGTAATTTGCTGGGCGTGTTGTATTGGTTTTGATAAGTGCTGCTTGCTTATATTATTGTAATAATAATAATAATAACTAGGTACCTGCTTACATGACCGTCGCAACATAACAGGTGAGATGTGATTTAATATTCACTGCTATTTAGCAAAAAAATCATATTATAATTCCTATTTTTACTTCTAAACAAGAGTAAGGAATGCTTTACATCGTTTGATGCCATCTATTTATCTATTTAATTCTCGATTTTTATAATCAATCCACTCATAATGTGTTAAGCTCACTCGTAATAGTGATTTGAATAGGTCAAATAGTAGTAGGTCAAGAATAAACAATAGGTTCAATTCCATAACTTCTTGATCAGAAATAAGTGTAATTCAAATTTAATTTACTATAAAGTACTGAATAGAAAAAAGAGCGCCTCATTTAAGTTAGTACGTATTTAGATAATTAGTTATGTGCAGAATTGAGCCCAATTAATACATACCTACTATTTTTCATCACACAGGATTTCCTATGAAAGCTATAAAGGAACGACTACGTTTTTGAACCTATTTTAAATCCACGAAAGTAACATAGGGTACTAAATATGGAATCAAAGTACATACGAATACGAATTTCACTTATTATGCAATAATTTCACTGATATTTTTCACAAGTTAGTACAATTTTCATTGTAGGCTGTTCCTTGCAGTTCCCCCAAAGGGAGTGCAGCATCGTGGATATTCAATAATAAACAAACATGACGAGTCTGAAATGGACTAAGTGGTGTTGTTAGGAATATAATGATAAAATTTATTTCTTTATCTATCTTATTGTGATTGTATCATTTGTCTGAACTAAATATACATCATATTATTTGTAGCAATCCAGATAAACTAGCCTTCAACGTTTTATATTATTACCTACATAATATTGGGCGTGGTATTTTAGCAACAAGCAATAATATGAAGAAATGCAATATGAAAATGTGAAATAAGTTTATTGTTGTTTATCATTCGTAGGCCCATCCGGACACCTGGAATCGTCATTTGAACATATCATGTGAAAAATAATTATATATAACCAATTGTACATTAGTATATAAATATATAGAATTATACATCAATGGAACAGAAAATATGATCCAAGATCAATGCTAATCGGAGTGAAAAAGGTTCCTACCAGCATTTCATTAATTAGTCAATACATAGAACAATAATTAATTAAATATCACAGTACGATGAATATGGTGAAATCGAATACTGGCCAGAGTGTAAAAGTGAAGTATGCAATATAAAAACTGCAGATAAAAGTTGGTAAAGGTGCTACATAGAGCCAGAACCATAAACTGAAACTTATCTCCAAGAATGCACGTGGCCTTGAACAGAAGTAGACGAAGCACATAACAAGGATTACAAAGATTAAATCTTGGCTTTGCAACATTAAAATCGAATTGTTATTTGTAGGATACCAAAATGTTAAGGAGATATTTCAAGGTTGATATAAACCTGCTAGAAGATCACCTAAAAGATGGACCTACAACCGATAATCCGCCTTGCGTATTGTTATTCCAAGCTGAAAAAAATAAATCCTTTTCAAACTAGTTGGTGATTATCACTTTAAATAAAGTTGCTTGTTTTCCCGCTATAGTCTATGTGAATCTGTGATCGTTTTTCCAGAATTAAATTTGTTGATACAGTTGGTTGAGGTGGCAGTCTCTCTAGCGGGAGGTGCTGGCGATGTATTCCACACTTTGCAATACAGTCTTTTAGCCTAGTACAAGGTGTGCAGGAAAGTATTTGGGTTTGTGTACATATGTGAGCCCAGATCCTTTATAAAAAAAATAATCTTGTATAATATCTATAAAAAAGTAATCAAGGAAACTATAAGCCAAGTAGGTTTAATTATTATTAATCTACTTCCTAATTAAATAGACGATAGAGCGCAGATAAGACGGCCTAATCAATAATAACTTATCTACAATATCTGGTTTTCACTTAATAATTTAACTTAGTATAATACTTACGTATAATAACAAAATATTGGAATTAAACCATACTAGATATCTGACTACAGCCACTAGTCGTAATGTTATACATACTATTCTATTCAATGTTGTATGTTTAATAGATTATTTAATAACAGTTCATAATGTTTAGCCGGTAACCTCCCATATTCAATGTTAATAATTCAGTAATGCCTAGTTCATATTACCTTTAATAATATGAGGCATCATATTGTTATTAAAATACAGCCTTACGCACGAGAGCCTATGAACAACGTTGAACAGTTATACGGAATCTTTGTTATGAAGTAATAATTTTCAATAAAAACGCGAGAAATTACTTTTATAAAAAGCCTCATAAAACTTGTATGAGAATAATAATGTAATATCAAAATTATAACTAAAATAATGTTGTAGGTACACTCGTAGAATACACTCGTTCATAATAATAATTTATTTATCGGAGATTTCATACACGTTCAAATTTTTGGCGAATTTCAGGTACCAACCTACTACCTACCTATTAAAGGTACATTTATATTTGGCAAAACTTCCCATTGTCAAGGTCATGTTTTGTCACACTTTGTCAACAATGACAACGTGGCACCGATTCTTCTGAGTAGAGACATGATCGGCAACGGGCTGTTGGCATTATTATTATTAAACAGATTAGAGTTAGATTAGAATTCCTAACAATTAGATAACAATTTCAAACACTATCGTCACATACGATGGTTAGTTATGGAGCCTGATTAAAATTATTAAGATCACGACAATTTCTGAGGCAAAGCCATTGGATTAACAGATAATTCTTTCTGTAATAAGCTGCAGCCTTATAGATCTGGGTGAATCGAATGTTAAGAGTGGGGAACTACCTATGATTGGCTAGGTGCAAATTTTCCTAATTTAGCAACTTTCTTTAATTACTATAACCGTAGATCTGTTTACTGTCTTTTATACACTCGCCGTTTCATTAAAACATCGTTGATTATGAAACGACGTCTTCATTCTTATTTCATTGCCACGATTAAGAAAACGTTCACAAAGCGATCAAGTGTTAATCATAAATCCATCTTGTAAAAGAGTAGCAAGTCTAGTCAGATATCACGTTTCATCTACATAATGAAAAAGCACTGCCTACGCGTTGTGCAAAGAGCAGCTGTGCGCGATGGCCCGCAGATTAACTTGATTGGAATGAGGGAGGTGGACAGTGAACTTGCTAACTCTGGTATCTCTTAAGTGTGTCGTCTATCGCTTGAGAGATATGAGTGTAGAGATGTAAAAGTTATTTATTAAACTTGGAGTTTAAATGCTTATAGAAATTCTGTACACTTATATTGTTTTTATTGAGATAGGTTTTTAGAGTTTTATTACATCTGAACACTTTAAGAAAAAATATTCAGAGTAAACAAATTAATTTTGTAATCAGTTCGCTGTTTCAGAAAAAGAAAGATTGAAATATAACAGTAGGTACCGTTGGTACAATTAACAAATTACCTAAGGAATAGGTATTGATAATAAAATATCACCTAACTCTAAAAAATTTTCTACTCTACAACGATAATTTTGCCCAAAAAATAATGAATTAAAATAATTGTTTACAGATACGAGCTACAGTAAAGGATGAGTTTTTATCAGGGTTCTAACGACTAATCTTTGGATGGTTTAATGTGAATGGAATTTGGAATTTGACAATAGCATTCTCCAATTCCAATTAATCACTAACTTGAAACACTGCCTTTAATTCAATTGCAACATGTGAAAACTTATGTTTTACCATATTAATTATCTAGGTATACCTATTTATTTTCTACCTCCCTAGGTGCTTTTTTTATTCGAAAGAAGGGCGATGTAAGTGGGCAAGCATGTTGGTAGTTGGCGCTGAAGCAAGTTTTAGTCCTCATTGTATGCAGCAGTATCATGGGTGGCCTACGAGTATAAAATATATTCGTTAGCCGAAGGGCTCCGTCATCTACTCTACCGAGGGCCACTCTACTCCACTTAATAACATGTTCAAGAGCGCCCTCTAAAATCGTTTCATAATAACATTATCTTATTTTAATGAATGTGTTTCTCTCTTTGTTCAATACTATTATTCCGTATGTAACTAAACAGTTTGAATTATTCTAATATCACATATTCTCAAATATAGAGGGATTTCCAGTGAAATGGATTTTAATGATTACTGTTGCAACATTATACTTCCGTCACAAATTGATTTGGCGTCTACTGTCTTAGAACAGACTCCGGTCTAGTGAGAATTTTCTCAACGAAAGGCGGCAGATATCAACATTCACATAATAACTTATGCGAACTCCCTTGGGGAGGGGAGCAGGATGGATGTTCCGACGCTTACGAGTCGGCTTTGGCTGGCTTAAGTGATCACTTTATGCCCAGGGCAACGTTCACCCATTCCACCACATCCTGCTACCAAAATGAAATTTTTGGCCGTTGAGTATATAATACTCAACAACCTATTTCATATGCACCCAATTTCAGATACTACCGCCATCCGTTGAGGAGCGGTGTAACCTTTAGCAACCTATATTATAGTGAGATCTACCCACTTCTATAGGCGCCGGGAGCATTACAGCTTCCACCTTTTTGGTTACTGTGACCAGTGGAATTATGAGAGAAAGATACCTAAATCATTTAGGTATTACTGGCTTTTCATGTCCGCATCATGCCATCTGCGAGATGCAGACATGAAAAGCCAGTAATACCTAAATGAGTTAGGTATCTTTCTCTCCGGTCTAGTGAGGCAGTAAAATATTTCCAGATAGTTGAGCGACTGGTGCCACACGGCATTTTTTTAATTTATTTATGTTTATATATATGTATATCAAAATTAATTGTTTTGTAAGTTGTATGTACATATCTGGAAAAATAAAACTTCATTCATTCGTTCATTCATTCACTTCATTCATTCGAATGAATGAATATTCAGGTACAATGAATTCTTTGTAGGTTATGTAATAATATTACGAGATCTATACACTCTATTCCTTTTTTCGACAGCACAAATCAAACTAAAAAGTTGCCTCACCAGGACGAAGATTTTGGAAAAACCGCATCAATAGAATGGACAGCTCCAAAATCCCTTAAACCCTGGCCCACGAAATCCTAGAGGGTTGCAGTCTGCCAAGAAGACTAGCGAACAGATGGAAGGGCAGCTGGAATCCAGCGTCTCAAGTGTCACCTTGTAGTCAATAACATATCAAGATAAGAAGAAAGAGAACTTCAAACAAAGGAGAATGCTCAAAAATAACCCAAGCCCGGCGCAAACAAAATGTAACTCAAATGATAGGTAAAAATGAGTAATTAAATACTGCATAGGTGGCATCATCGAAATCAATGGCTTAATGGGTGAAATACCTATTCGAAGTTTTACAGGGGTTACACGAATATATAGGAAAATGAGCATTAAACAGTTACAATTGCAATTCAAAGGTATAAAATATGATAAATATAAGGTAGCCCGTCTTCTTCTACTTCATCATCATCAGCCTTGGTCCCTCACTGCTATATGGAAATAAGAAATAATATTGTTTGAAAGCTCTTTCAACCTACCATTCCTGAAATTATGCAATCTCTGTGTCTCGTGAATTTCAAATAAGTAGGTATTTCACGCATTTAGCCATTGATTTCGATGATGCCACTCATGTAGTATATAATAAAACATTTTTACCTATCATTTGAATCACGTTGCGTTTGCGCCGGACATATTTATTTTTTACATAATTCATGAGCATTGTCCTTTGAGCCTATATTCGGCAGTGGAGGGACCATGGCTGATGAAGAAGAAGAAAAATCAGATGGGCTACCTTACACTCATCATATTATATACTTTTGAATCGCAATTTTAACTGTTTAATGCTCCTTTATTTCTTATATATTCGTGTGATCACCGGAAAACTTTGAATTGGTATTTCACCCCTTAAGCCATTGATTTCGATGATGCCCCCTATGCAGTATTTAATTACTAATTATTACCTATCATTTGAGTTACATTTCGTTTGCGCCGGGCCTGGGTTTCTTTCCCATACAAAATGAGCATTCTCCTTTGTATGTAATTTCGATTTTTCAACTTTCATTCTTTATTAAAACTTTTCATTAATATTAAAATATAGGATTTTATCTAACATACGTATTACTATTATAATTAAGACGCCTTTATTCAATTTTTGAATAAACTTATCAGATGGTTTTTTGTTCACAATCATAAACATCCATGCCTAGAGCAATAACAAAAAAATGTTAATATTTTGGTTCATTTAGGGTGGTAAATTTTTCTTCCACGTGCTGGTGAACCTATGTATTAAATAATAGGTACAATATATTAATATTACGTTACGGATTACGCCAAATTCTTTTTATACCTATACATTACGAAGAACATACTACTATACCCTCACGCCACGTCCCTTGCGGGGTAGGCAGAGAGGACAGAGCGCCAGACATCCCTATCCTTACACACACTCTTAGCTTCCGTCACACTCATACAGTTTGTCATACACGCTCTCCGATTCCTTTTACTCAAAACGCGCCCATCCTTGAGGATCTGGTCGACATGATCGGTCCAGTCCAGTCTCGGGCGATCGTGCTTCCTCACACCTCTTCGTTCACTCAGATATATCTTTTTTGTCATCCTTCATTCTCTCAACATGCCCAAACCATCTTAGTTTGTTCACTTTCATTCTAGTTACAACACCAGTCTTGCAGTCACTCATTTCCCTAATAACGAAGAACATAATGTATTATATTTTTGGACATTCATTATATATCTCATCACCCTTTTATTTCCAGCATACATTGTCACATCTCCGTCCCTTAGTTCAACTCGTCACCATGTACATAGTATGTATTTGTCTAAATAAAGAGTTGCTCATAATATAAAGGCAAATACAATATATGGAACATACATTATGAATTTTACAAAAGATTGGGGAGCGGTGTGTAAGTCGGTAAATAATGACAAGAGATTAATTGCAGTCATTTGTGAGAGGTTTTAAGGGAATTATTATACCGTAGGTTGAATTAGAGACAGATAGATAGATAGATTTATTTTGGTAGCCCTCATCACTATGGGTGGTTTTGTATATCATACATATTAAGATTTACCATAATAACACTAACACATTCATCCATCCATAACCTCAATGTATTTGGTTATCAGATTGTAATACTCGACAACAAAATTTGTCTTGTACGATGTTGTATATTTTGAAACGAAATGGCAAATTTCTTTTAAGAAACTCAGACTTTTTTCTTTATACTGCAAAGATTTCATACAATTGTCCAAATGTTTGCCGTAGACTTTACCTTTATTATATTAATAACTTTTCCGATTTCTTGGGAAATACAATCAAGAGTCGAGATTCGAACCTACAACTGCCCATTAAAATTTTAGATCGTCGGTAGCTTGGTTGGTAACGTGTTCCACTGTAAATCCTGCAGGAGCGGGTTAGCTCCCTGATGCCGACTTACTACACTTTACGACAGGAAGCTTTTCAAGCTTACCTTGAAATGGGAAAAGATGTATTTGGGTTTACTTCGATTCACTAAAAAAAATGTTGCCCACCCTATACATCTGTATGGTCGAAATACGTATTAGTTTCCTTACCAGTTTTGTAATCATTTCTATTTCCTTCAAGAATTTTATAATAAAATAATTAGGTATATTAGTTCGAAATTCTCTCACCGTCAAAAAAGATTTATCCCACTATAATACTATGTAGTACCTGCATAATATTTACATGCATAAATGGTAGGCCTCAGGTACCCCTCACAACATTGTTTGCTGTCAAACAACACATAGAGGTTGACTTGTTGTAATTAATTAAGATTTTAAGTAATGGATGATTCTTCCCTCTCCAAATAATGTTATTAATATTCATTCGTATTAGAACCCTGAAGGGTTAAATTTTTGGAGGCAAATATATTGGTAGGTACACCCACAATGCGCTGCATACCATCATATCTATAATCAAATAATGCAAGAATCGTAGTAGGTACATACCTAATATTTATTTATTATTTATTTATATAGACTACATACCTACAAAGTATTAGACATCATAGCATTAAGGATATCTACCCTACTGAGCATGAGCCCGTCCCCGTACTAAGGTAAACCGAATCAGTTTTAAACACCCTCTTTACATTCAACGCGACGATGGCTATTTATTATTTACCTAATTGACATTTTTCTTCTCTTCTTCTTCTTCGTCAGATTTGGTCCCTCCCCTGCTGGATATAGGCCTCTTCCATTTGTTTCCATCAGTCTTTTCTATCCCTCGCCTTTCTGACCCACTGCCTACCCGCTACCGAGAGGTCACGTCGTCCGCCCATCTTTTCTGGGGCCTTCCGACACCTCTTCTGTTTTCCCATGGCCTCCTCTTTAGGAGTCTGGGTGTCCATCTATTTTTGTCTTGTCTTTCAATGTGCCCTGCCCGTTGCCATTTAAGTCTTGCTGTACGATCCATGACGTCGACAACTTGGGTTCTTCGTCTGATTTCCTCAATTGACATTCACATGATAAAAATAGATGTTGCACCAAATCCCTAAGATAATGTTAGGTAGGCACTTTTTTATCAAGGGGCTCTTGTTGATGTCATGCAACACTGGCAAATTATTTTTAAGGAAACACTAGTTTTTCTCATATTTACGTAATTTTTTAATGTTGCTTAAAATTTGCGTATATAAAATATTAAAATAACAAAATATTGCTGAGTGACTCAACGAATACAAAAAATAATGTCGCAGCCGGATATTTTTGCAAGTAATTAGGAAAACCCGTTCCCATAATATTTGCATGTCAAATACAAACGCCAAATAAACATTTACGAATTTATCAAACTCGCCTACATCCATGTGACATTCATTTATCAAAATTTATTATACGTTCCTGTTCTTGTGTGACAATGCACGCGCAATAGGAGAAGTGATAAATTTGACCGAGGAATGAATTCACCGACCGAAAAAAATATATCCTAGTAATAACTTCTTCTTGTGGCAAGATTTTAACAATAAAATAATATGTTTTATTAGTTGAAGAATACTTAGATCCGAGCATAACTTCAATAACAGATTACTACAGGTTCGCATACTCTGAGTACAGTTAAGGTGTGGATATACGGGGTCTCAGGAGACGCGCCTCCAGGCACTGACAAAATGGCGTCAGTCTCTTCAGTGAAATACACGACGGGAGATTTTCGTCTCTAGAGACGGCATCTCTAGTAAAAATGGCCGACAATCGCCTCCTGTCATCAAATTCTAAAATACACGGGACTATCTCGAGACGCGAGACTTTGGTCTGTTGCTGCATTCATTCTATTAGTATTTTTGGCGCCATAATGGCGTTTGGTTTTGTGTACATACTCTAGTGTCATGTATTTACGAGTATTGTGATTAAATAATATAATTATATACCACTTTGAAATTATTTATCGATTCAGTAATGTACATATGTCGGTCGGTACTTTACTTACATGCGTATATTTCCTTTTCTGCGTTAGTAAATGAAATAGAATACTTAATCAATTTTTATTTTTGTTTTATGTAGACCTTCTTTTAATGTACACCATTCCTATGACATCAGTGACATAAGCCAAAGCAAGTATCGGTATGCACTACATACCCGAAACCGTTGTGAGTAGCGAAATTTTGTTTCCTTCTTATGTTCCTTCGATGAATATTAAAGGGTGAAATGGTAACTACATAGTTTGCTATAAATGTTGTAGGACATGAAGGGAATAACAAAACACGTAATGTTAATGTATTTTTCACAACTGTATTCATATTTCAAATGCAAATGCAACTCTGTTATTAATCCGCCATTATTTAAAAATAATATTATAATTATAATCAACTAACAATTTTATTATTAACAATGTACTAATATCGTCACAATCGCAGGAATGTTTAAAATTATATATCAATACAAAAACCACGTGCCCACGCGCGCCAATCCAATTCAGTTGCAAACATCTCCAAGAGACCTCAGATTAAAATTGAACATGTCAAAAGACCGGAGACGCGTCCCCTGAGACGAAAATATGTAAAATACACGACGCGAGACTTGCGTGCGCAGACCGTCTCAGGAGGCGCGCGGTATCGAGAGATATCTCGCGTCTCCGATGTGTTTACACACAAGAGACCTGTCATTTTGGTATCCGGGAGGCCAAAATCTCTCGTGTGTATCTTCGCCTTTAGAATGAAAAACAATAGTTGACAGTTGGTAATGCGCTCGCTCGCAAACGAGTAGAATAGCGCGGTTGCGATCCCCGATTCCGAGTATAATTTAATTCACAACACAAGCTTGCTGTGAAGTTTTTAAATATTTGTTTCAGTTTATTTGGATATCTGAGTCCAGACTCATAAAAAATTACGTCCATAGAAAAAGTTACAACGACTTTACAGAGTTTCAGGATAAATAAATTCAATTGCTAGGCTAGGTGTTGGGTTAAATTATATTAAAAAGATATTCTTATAGACCGAATGTGTGTTATTTATTCCTGGGCTACTACGCCGGGTTGAAAAATCTAGTAGAAGTAATACAATTAAATATCGTCTTAGAAAAACATCAGACGTAATCTCATATAAGTTATTATTGGATTATGTATAGCCTGAATTATTTATTGTATGTATTGTAGAGGAATATTATTTGGCATTGGAATTACTACACTCCTTAGAATTTCCCTTTGAAATCGCATACACAGAAACAACCTTTTCGAGCCGAAATAAAATGTATTACAAGATATGCCTCTACTCCATTCAAAAGTCAACATGTATTTCAGCCTTGGTAGAAAATCAGACGGCTCTGGACATGTCATGTAGTAGACCTTTTGAATCTCTAGCTTTTCATTCGATTCCCTCACTTTTTTCATACACGTCATAACGCTGATGTCTTATACCAAGATTTAGTATTACTTTAATTGCCATTTCTTCTTAAAATCTTTAAGTTATTAGAATTGAAAATTACAAAAATAGAAAATCCTTCTTAGAAACCCACGTCATATTGTGGGCAACAATACACGACAATAACTCACAATACCATTTTAATAGAAGAATTGTTGAACTTACATAAGTCTACTGTATGAATAAAGTAATTTATGTTCTTTGAACCAATAATAATAATATTATCTAAATTATTTTCTTTTTGATAGAATTATGTTAAATATTTAATTTAAATATCAGATAAGATCGGGCTATTTCGTTTTGAGCGGTGAAGATTCTTAATCTCATACAATATCGCTATGCGTGGGTTCATGTAAAAATGTTCTTAGGTTATACTATTTTTCTATTAATATATATTTTATATTAAGAAGGTAGGTATGTCTTAAGAAAGAAACGTGAATAATTTAATAATAACATATTGGTACATAATACCATAAGGTTACAAATTAGCAGGAACATTGGAAATGATGTTTTGTTTTATATTATCTTTTTCGTTTTGTTGCGATCTATTTGTGGTATCTTAGCAAGATTGGTATTTATGTATTCGAAGACACGATTTTCTGTCTTGTAGATTTTGGCAAGCGTCGTACAAGCATACATAAATAAAAAAAAAATAGAAAACTAGAGCGTGGATATTGTAGAAGATAGTACTTATGTAAGGATCATTTGGTGTTGCAATAGGAATGTCCAAAATTTAGGTTTGACTGACATTTAAAACCATGACAACCCTAAAGTTAACCCACATTGAATAGAAACATTGTTGGAAAGAAGGCTGTGTTTGAGTATTGGGCAACGTGTCAAATTTCGGAATATCAAGTCCATGGTCTTGCATTAGCTTAGAATTCTAAACACGTCATTCATTCTTACATTTTTTCAACTATAAATACTTTTGAGCTCTTAGCTTTACTAATGAAACTATACGCTCTGACTGCGATGTCGAGGATATAGTAAGGTGGGGGAGAAGTAGTTGAAGACGCTTCTGGAGGGAGCATGTCGACCGAATGGATGACACCAGACTTGCAAAGATAGTCAAGACGGAAAATCCCACTGGAAGAAGATTACTCGGAAGGCCACACAAGAGATAGAAGGACAGCTGGAACTCCTCATCCCAGGACAGCCCGCCGTCACAAACAGGTCATCCGACCATATGAATAAGGCAATAGGAAGAAGAAGAGCTCTTGCACAGTTGTATATGCCTACACTCTTCTTAGCTAATGCCATGTAATAGAAAACCATAAAATATGTTATTGACGGTTAATAATAGTAAAATGTGTGTATTATTTTTGGTATAAAACTGATTAAAATAATGTAATGGTATTTTAAATATTCACGGGTATGTTTGATCATAGATAAATTATTATAATAAACATAGTTCTCAATTTACATTTACATTATCACGTGTAGTTAATAATATGTAAATTTTAATTTAATTATTACTCGGAGCTAGACAGGACATGCACTGGACAGATGTTGAAGAAGAAGATAATAAGAAACAGCCATAATATGATGCACGTAAATTCTAATGAAAAGTAGAAGAATCGAAATGTCAAAATATGATGTAAAATGAAAGACTCTATATTTCGACTAGTGTTCGAGGATTTGCACATTCATCATCAGGCAATTGTGAATAACATTAACAGGAATACAGAGACAGTGAGTATTTATGATAATTGAATCAATATAATGGGAGAAGCCTGTAATTAAAAAAAGGTAAGAAGGTATAAAATATGAAGACAGTCAATAATTGGTATTCCTCAGTACAATCATTTAAAAAGAAAATCCAGAGTTTTTGTACTTAAGTATATCAATATGAGGGAAACCGTTCTAGTTGCGCGGCCCTAAAAAAACCACCACCGATGGGTAGAGGTACCCATGACATTTTTCAATTGATGATGAGATATAACAATCCTGTTCACATAGCCAGATTTTCTAAATTCAGATTATCAATGAATTGTTGTTATACTTCCATATTAATTGTAACTGAATAGTGAGATTACAAACTCTCGCTTGAAAAGGCACACTCCACCCATTATAATTTAGCAATGAAATAAATCATTTTGCGAATAAATTAAGTAAAACTTAAGTAGTCAAGTTTTGCACCTTTGTTTTGTTTGTAACGCTTACATATGCCTATAGTTAAATATAAGGTCTCCATTTAGGTGAAAAAGTAAGTTGTAATCGGCACTAATTAGTTTTAGTTAATCACCTGGCGCTTGTTGTTTGTGGCGACCCGCCAACTCGGGCAATACAATATCCAATGTTGCTGATAATAACAACATTATAATATCTATCTAAGTAAGTTGGTACAAGTATTCAAATGGACCTAAAAGGTGAAACTGAATACATTATTTAATTGTTCACACAAATGCTGTAAGCAACAAACACTAACAAAGTAGTTCGAGTAGGAAACATGACAATATTATAAAGTTTAATTGTAAGGTGTGATATAAAGATACGAGTATTGTAATACTTGTTAGCCATTTGGCACAAGTGACAAAGTTTGTATACGGTTTAGTTTTATTGTAAACGCAATCTACATAGAGGATGTTTGCTATTTGAAATCCGATTTGAAATATATTGTTGACAATGCTTGAATGTAAATATAATTGATGTATTTGGAAGACAATTCATACTGCTGCCTTATATTTAGGAATGGTTTACTGAATTACATTGCTGCAAAAGAATAACAAATAAATCTAACATAACATCCACGTCATATTGCTGTTGTCATCAGTGGCGTATATAGGATTTTATTTCTAGGGGACCCCGATCTAATATTTGACATTGGGGGAGTGGAGGCAACAAAAATTTGAAGGTAGACGTACAGTATAACAATTATAAAAGCGCCGCAAGCAAAATTATTTCGTGAATGTAAGTGAAAAAGTTCGTGTTTTAGGTTGGTATTAATATTGTGTGCAGAAAATACAAAGAGGAATAGCGCCGCAGGCGAATTTTTTTTGAATAATGGGTGAAGTGATGAACTTGAGTAACTTTCATGTTTTAAAATAACGTTTTTTAATGAATTGTTGAACATTTCGGGGGGGGTGGGCGGCCCTCCCTATATACGCCACTGGTTGTCATATCCATTGATATCCATCAATTTTTTGCAACAATATAATGTAAGTTATAAAAACAAGCCTTGAAGTGCAACAAAAGTAATTTGACTTTTACTTTTTTTTGTTTCTTAGAGGCAAGTTCAGCGGATAATCCATGAATGTCACATTTATGGAAATAGCCGTGATCGATAAGAATTTTAAGTGGTCTATAAAATTAATCCATAAAATTAATAGATTATATAAAATATCTATAATTAAATGTTAATTTAGTCTAATTTATTGGTAATAAATTGATTTGACAATTTGTAAATGTGTAATTTCAATGACAGGAGTTGAATATAAAAATCTAGTGTTTGTTTCACAATAACAACTTTAATACATAACATAATGTTTTTGTTACCTAATAAAAAATATCTTATTAAAAAAACACCTTATTATTTTGCACAAACGATTTTAATGACTATTAAATTGGAATAGGCCCTTCTACTCTAAGCTAAATTCTGTGAAAAAATACACTCCATAAAAATCATCTATTTTATCAATTTACGTATTCCTAATTACACCTTCGTTATATTGGAGAAGATAGATACTTATTGCTTTCTATGTTATCAGACTTGACAAAAAATGTAGCTACGTTGAAAAAAACCCAATAGAAATTTGGATTCGGTCCGAGTTCAATTTATCTAATCAAAGTATTCAGTAGGTAATTTTTCTAAAATGTGTTTGACGGAAACACAAAACATCCTGAAATACATTATTTACTTCCATTGGGATCGTGCAGTCATACATGCTTTTTTATCCGGGACGCTTCCTTGGGAATCTAGTCGACATGGTCAATGGTCATGTCAGATTGGTCTTGAAAGACAGCGTTCCCTCACATTTTCTGTTTTGGTCACCATATTGGCACTCATTCTCTCTAGGAATCCAAACCATCTCAACACACTTTGGTCATCATAGATATACGTACCTACGTACCTGCTTTGTTCGAAGCTACCTACCCGTGGCGAAGTGTCCTAAGAAAGCAATTCCCACTGGGTTATGTACCTTTTTGATTTAGGATGATGAAATAATCTTATATGACAATGCAATAAAGAAGGTTAAAAGTCCCGGCTTCCCTTCTCCAAAAAATCACTCTTCACCACTGGACCTACCTATAGTTTGTGTAATTATGTAAGTAAATAAAAAACCCATCGTTCATATGTAAGTACTAGCTGTAGAGTGTAGGTACCTGCGTATAATCCACGATTCATTTATGTAAGTATTTATTTTTTTGTTTTATTACAAAACAGGTTCATGCGCATCGAATCTGTTCTGTGGGTGTTTTGGTTTCGACTCTCAACTTAATTAAGTCATTGACGTGAATTAAATTAACTCGAAATGTAAAACAAATGAAAGTTGGCTCTGGGCAACGCGTGTTCTCTGTTCTTGTTTCGTATATTTAAAGTTTCAATCCTCGTTGCGAACTAATTGCTTTTTTATTTTAGTTTTTAATTTAGAACAGTTTTTGAATGACGTAAAAATGTACTGATTGATGTAGTTACTTAATTAACGACCTTCGTGCGGTGGAAAAAAAAACATAGTTGGCAATCTATTCCCCATTTTCCATCACATTAATAAATGAAGAATTAAGTGCCTACTTATTTGTAATTGGCTCAGGATTAGGTAGGTAGGTATCGCCTAACACCCTACTTAAAATTATTTTTATTTATTCATAGTTCAAGAAAACAAAATACAGAAAAATCAAGTAGTAGAGAATTTGCAGAGGGAGGACAGCTGTTTTTTTTAATCAGTAAGATCCCAGGTATAATCGAGTAGGTAGTTCTATTTATTCTCCCACAAAGAACTTGACTTGACTCGCATGCTGTGTAAATTTAATTAAATATGAGAAAAAAATAAAAATATGCGACAAAATATCTATTAGGTGTTCGTTATTGCGTGTTTTCGCTAAAAATCCGGATTTTGTACATATTTTCTTATGCATAAATACTTAATCTTAAAAATGTAAATGTTTACTTTAAAAAGTATAATATATTATTGAAATTAAACAGCTGATTTGATCTATAAAATGTGGTATAGACTAAGTGGGAATAAAAATAAAATAAATTAATATAAAATAATAATAAATTCACTTCTTTATACTGTCTATAATAAAACATATGATAATCCATATTAAGACAGAATTACCGAACACTTAATAAAATAAAACATATTCTTAAAAATCAAATTTTATACACTCCATGCCTCAGACACTTTCATGCTTGTTTGATGTTTACATTCTAAAAAAAATAATAAAATAAATAAGAGATATGAAGGCTCCTCATGTATTATCCTTTGAAAGGTTTATGACTTGCTACACTTAAAAAACAAACGCCATAATTTTAAAACACAGTTTATTTTTAAGTTCGGTTTAACTCCGTGAAATCCCATACAAAAACATTCGACGCTGATCCACGGTTTTATCATTTGGTGATGTTGATTTGAGTTTATAAAATAAAACCGTGTATGTAAAAAGAAAATAATAATACTAAATCGTTGCGATAAAAATAAAGAATAAAAATAAGTCTCCAAACGGCGATCGTTGTTTTGAGCCTTCGTTTGATTAAGGTGGTGTTTATTTGTGAGATGTGAATAAACAACATATTATAATGTGTATGTGTATAAATAAATAAAAAAACAAAAGATACACGGCTCGAGCCGGTCTGAGTGAACATTCCGCCCACTTCATCCTTAAATGCTTCTACTTAAGGAAGTGATGTTCAACTCGAGGCCCGAACCAAATGTGAATAATAATTCCGAGTAAATGAAAATCTCATTTTCATTACGAAAATTCAAATTGGTGCAGCAGGTAAATAAATAATCTAAAAGTATAGAAGTATGTTTACAGGCTAGGTGAATTATATCATAGGTAGATACTCGTGTCGCACTTTTAATATGTGATATTTTATTCCTACACCTCATAGTAAATTTTAAAAAAATGTTGTGGAAAACCGAAGGTTCAAGAATGCAAGAATATAACCAAGAATATAATCTAATAGTTAATTTCTAATTCAATATCTGTAAATATGCATGTAATTGTGCATTGTTTTAAATTAGAGAAATATTATGTATCATAATCAAATTTAGGGATACCGTCAAAACATTATCTACTCGTATATTATATCAATATCTTCGTTTTTGGTTCTTCGCGATTCCTTACTATGCGTAGAATGGCCGAATGGCCGAGCTTTCTGAGGTGGTACCACTGCCATCTTCAGGATGAAGACTTCATTCTACACGCAGTAAGGAAACCCGTAGAATTAAGAACGAAGATATGAATTTATCACGCTGCGAAAGCCTTTAAAAGATTTATTATATTTTGTTGAACACCCCTGAAATGAACCAAATGCGGGTGGTCAAAATCTACACGGACCAAGTTCTTTCTCTTCGGTACTTTACCAGTCGATGTTGGTGAATCAAAAAGTCATGAGAAAATCTCACCGTGCGTCGTCATCGCACTAAAAATCTTCACATTAACACCGTCCTCTGTTACAAAGCAATCCACTTGTGATCTTTTGTGTGTGAATTTTATTGCAATGATAATAATATTACACTTGTGTATCGTAAATTGGATTAATAAGTTATATAAATTGCTTGCCATTAAGTTGCTTTAAAAATACCTTCAGAATGATATTAAGACAAGAGCCTTTCTGTAAATAAAATGCATTTTAAATTACACCAAAGTCACAATATATATATTTTACGAATAAAAATCTTATTAAAATTTCCTGCTCTTTTTAACACCTTCGTCCTGACTTAGTTTCGCGTTGAGAATTTTTAGCATTACGCGAGTTCATATATATCCGTAATATAGAAATTGGCTGCTCCTAATCGATCGTCCATGCACTGTGCTTTATAAAAGTCCAGTTCATAGGACATTGTTCAAAATCGAGTTAGAGTATGGGAGCTTGTAGAAAATTTGTCAGGATACGGACTCGAAACTAATAATTGTATTACGTCATAACACCTAATTAATAAAGAAGGGAAAATACCTACCATTGAAGACGGAGTGATATAGAGCAATGAATGCAGTGCCTTGTTGTGAAAAATTAATAGATAGGTACATTTTTATGATGAGTTAAACTGTGAAAATGGCGACTCCAGCCACATGGATTCCTCAATGATTTTTGAAAAATGTGTTCAGAAAAGCTGACGTAGTAAAGGTCATGTCAGTAAGTTTCTTATGGATTCCCAATCATGCTACTGACCACACACTCTAATATGCCGTTATTAATATGTCCTAAAAACCGTATAATTCAATAGCTAATGGTATGTATGAGTCTATTCATAAAATACATCGATTTATTAACAATAATAGACGTGTATGTTTAAAATGATTGTACCAGCTATCAATCAGTAAAGCACAAAACGTATTACTTACTTCTTCCATACCTCAAGCGAAACACGATGTGCCGAATAGATAACGACTTACAACAATACAGAATTCAATATTATTAATAACTATGTAAATAATATTCCACAGAATTTACATATCTCAATTTCATTTTAAAACTGTCTCACATTTTTCGAAGATATGTGTCAAAGATAATGATATGCTGTGAAACAAGCATTAATCTTTATTACCTACGTTCTATAAATAGTACGGTTTTGTATAAATTTCAATATCTACGTCAATATTTGTTTAAAAATCGTGAACTTTATCCACGTAAACAATAATAATGTTGTACTCTATTCTATCACCTCTCGCCGCGTTCCTTGCGGAGTAGGCAGAGAGAAAAGATCGCCAGACTTTCCTATTGTAGGTACGCACATTTCTTGCTTCATTTACAATCACGCAATTCGTCATACACATAATTTGAGTACATGAGTTAGAAAATATGATCCTTTTTGTAGATCCTATTGACAAAATTGTTTTTATTCTGAGTAGTTTAGGAAATCCAGACCGTTTTATGGACTCTTAAGCTTCAGAAAAATTGCAAAAAAGACGTCCTTGTGAACAATTTATAAAAGTACAAATACGGATTTGCAATATTACAAAATATGGCTAAAGTCTCTACTAATAATTTGAAGTTCACTCGAAGAGGAAAAATTGGTTGAACAACACTAAAAAATAATCCATATTTTTCAACAAAAAATAAGATAGAATTTCACTTCTCTAGCTTGCTCAGGATTCTCCTTCATTTATATAATGTTTGAGTAAGAGCATACCTGCTTGTATTATGAAAATAAAATGTATGTAGACAATTCAATCAACATATTTCCATCTTTTCGTCAGTTTTGCGTTCACAACATATGTATGAATTATTTCTGACTTGATGTTAAGCTTTGGTAATCCATCATTTCGTATGTAATATATACTGGTAATTTATCACATGTACAGACAATGTTATTAACTGCATACTCTACCCCTATTAGCGTTGCTTCACTTAGCGTAAAATTAACCTTTAACTGCACAGGTGATTTTTTCCATTAATACGCACATAAAGTCTCTAGGACTATATTGGTTTTGGAGGGATATACCTAGTGAAACTAAATAGAAAATTTGACAATGTGCTGTATCCCTATCTCTATTACTTTCATTTGAATCAGAAAATAAGTATTTATTTATTCACGGGGACACACACACATAAAGTAACAAAAAAAGATTGAATTCGCGAATAAGTGTGTTCACAAAACGCACACGTAGTAGGTATATTACAAATCAATCCTTTAGATTTTAGAATGAAACATATCAAAACATTCTCTGCATCATTAGTATATTCTTATTTGAATGGTTTGTGTTTGTTGTATTGGGTATTGCGACAAGATGCAACATTAGCATTCCGTGATTTCTTCTGTTGAGCATAGATTTCACTGTACTCATCTTGACCGGCTGCATCAAAATATTGTGGTATTCACTCATGCATTTATTTCAAGGTTTAGTGCGATGTACCATATAACGTGGTCGTTGTGTATTGTTCCTATACGCTGATGATGAGTATAGCGATGATTTAAGTGAGAATGTCTATGACCTCTTTATTGAAACTATAATGAATTGTGAATACAATAGACCATTTTTCACCGCTAGAAGCCGCTGGCTTGATTGTGATACCATAATATTATACCTTTCTATAACAACATTTTACCTATAACTACCAATGAAGGTAGGGTTATACTGTACCTTGTACAGTAGATAAATTTTATACGTCCCTATTTTATTCTGGAGGATATATTCACCAATATGCCTTAATTTAATCTTTATTCAATGTTAAGTAACCACCTTCGCGGAAAAAAATGTATATGGAAAATTTTATGTGGGATATAATAATGCCTAATGCTCCACGTCTCGAATGCAACAAATACCTATAGGTAAGAAAAGAAGATACCTATCATTATTTCAGTTTTTTTCAAGCATATGTTACAAAAAATGATAGTAGACACATTTGTTTTGCAACATGTAAGTACCTAGCTATTTGAGAATTCGTATTTGGCATTCATATTTGAGAATTGTAGTGAGTGGTGGATGGTGTGGAGTCTGAAATTCCTGGCGCAAATCTGTGCTTCTATTGCGATGATCCCAAGTATTAGTTAACTCACCTGATTATTACAAGCGAAAATTTGCCGAAAGGTAGACGGAGTCTTAAATCTGCATGCTGTGACGTCTACGAGTACCTAATTCGCAAAAAAATGATTCCCTGGGAATGTCACACCAGTTCTGGGTTAACCAAAGTTAACTAAGTTGAATATTAAGAAGCTCTGGTGAAAACAACATTTCAATGTTCGTCGGTTTCCTTCAATACCTACGATACTACTTTCATAATAGTGATCGCATTACCCTCGATATCGTTATTAATAATTTAACGAGTTATTTGATTAATTACGTGGGTAGGTACTTCAACATAATATTATTACTTTTAATAATAAATTTCAATTTTATGTGGGTGAATAATAAAATATTAAAATTTAAGTAATAATAGCTTCAAGGTTGACGGAATTGTGAAGAAATTATACTGTTGTGTTTCAAATCTCAAAAGCTCTATTAAATTATGGGAAACATTATTTTTAGGAATACTTAGTAATAATTCGGTGTACCTAGGCAGGTACCTACTTACGTGATTTTTTGATACTTGCGTAAGATCAATCAAAATTACCATTTCGTATTTACATTATTACTTACGATCACGATACATACCAATAGTGGGGTAATGAGAAAAAATGCCGTGTGCATGTGTAAACACACACAAAAATTATCTTTGCACATGTCATATATATTTATAGAGAGGGAAGATATCGATGTAAAACGATAAGCTCGCCCTAGTGAGCAGCACGTATTATTATTATAACTTCTCAAATATTGTAAGGTTTATTTAAATAATATGCTTGAGAATGGGTGGAAAAATTATTGCTCAAATAGATGTGAATCGTCTTATGGAAGTTCTACATACTACGAAAAAGAGTAAGAGCCCTTAAATTCGGGGATCCCATGGGAGGCTTGAGTTTAAAAAAAATCTATAAATTTATTTATTTTTTTATTTATTTATTCATAATGAGAAATATTACAATAGTTTAAGATAAAAAATACAAATATAAATATAACACAAAGTAATCGTATAGCAAAAATGCTGGTATGAGAGGAATTTAAGCCTCTATTGTAATTACTATAGCACTTATTTTGTCTCACAGTTTAAACTTGTACTTTTAATTAATAATATCACTAACACTCATTCATATTATTACTATTTACATTCACAAGTTTTAAGTCCGTAAACAATAATTATTTTATTCACACAACTGCCACAGTGCGTCTTCCCATAACATATTCCTTTAAATACTTTTTAAATTGTTCAATATTTTTCAGTTGTTTGATCTTATCTGGTAGTCGATATAACTCGTAATAATATAACTATAATCGATATAACTCACTTTATTATCTACAACAAAAATATTGTAGGAAATTTTATTCAGACAAGGATCAATTGACGTATTGGTATATATAATCAAGACTTACCAAGTCACTTGTCAACTGCCTTAGGTAACTGTAGATATATTTACCATCATGAAACAAGTAATCAATTTATTTTAAGGTAATAATATATTATTTTGATCTAGAACAACATTATGGTTACATGGAATTCAGTAGGCAACAAAATGTATATAGGTAAATTAGAGTGGACTGAAAAGTATAGGAAATATTACGAATAGCTGTACTATTCTATGGATAGGGCCTGCACTTATAGTCGTGAGACTTTTGTAATGCGATACTATAATTATAATGATAGTATAAAATATAATATAATATTATTATCTAAATCTAAGTAGGTGTATTTCATCTTGATTGTTTCGACTGAAAATTTATTGATTGTTTCTCAAACTAGGTAAATAAAGAACCGATTTTGATTCAGTACTAACTAGCCTATTGTTTTATGGTCGAATACTTGACAGAAAAAAATAGTGCATGGATCACCGGAGGAAGAATTAACTATACCTACGTAGTTTTAATTAAGTTTCAAGTTAGTTGAAATATATTTGCAGATCCTTATTCCTCAACAAATAGTTGGTCACAGTGCTTTGTGAGACAAATTTAAGCTTATTCCAAATGTGATATCTTACCGTAAAGGGATAATCACGATTACGATAACAAGCCAGATGTCAATAGACGTATGCACAATGAAATCTTTCTTGAATTCCAATATTCAGTCAAAATTTTAATGATAAAGTAGTGGAGCTTTTGCCTCAATTGACTCAATATTTCATACATTAATTAATGTTGGTATTTCCGAAGCATCACCCCCAATCAAAGTCCCATCACTTGAAAAATTAATGCAGAAAACAAGTTAGACCCACGATTGGTATGAAGCTCTACTGAGAATGTTGATAGGTCCGATAGTAAGATGTATAATTAAATAATAATAAAATTGCGTTATTTAATAGTAAATAAATGAAAATAAAACAATCTAAGATTTATAATTATTGTATCAGGAAAACAGATTAACGATAAGGTGATAATTATATACCACGGTGAAATTACTCTATGTTCAATGTTTACAAAATCTTTGTAGGTATAATATTTTAATAACAATATTATTCTCGTATACAAGTAGCAAGTCGTTCTAATACCATCGTATAATGTAGGCAGGTAGGTATATACCTGCTTACTTCTTATGTTTTGAATTATAACTCTATCAAAATCTGACTCGGCGCACCTTTCGTCTATCATGATACGATAATGTAAATTATACGTACGTAAGCACAATATATACCTTATCTTTCCAGTAATCTAAGCTTCCCATATTAAATTCAGATTACTGTTTACTGAATGAAGTATAATTTAACATTACTTTATTTCGTGTAGAAACCGTGGAATGCAAGTCAAACGCGGGGGTCAAGCAATAATGTTTGTACAGCTTTTAGAAAGTGCACACTGGCTCGACATTGAAATGCACGTACCGCCACTGTATTTTCTTTACAGTTAACTTAGAGAATTAGTCCAGATGGATTTATGACATTTTAATTCCTTCAGATGGACGTAAATATTATTATACCTGTAAGAAAAGGGTAACGATACTTGGTTTTTCGTGATTACGAGTATTATGAATGTTACAGCGTGAAAGTTGTAGATAATTCTGAGTAACACGGAATTTCATTTTTAGGTGTTTGGAAGAGAAATCCGCTCCATATTTGTTTTAATTTTTTTAAGTAATTGCCGGGTCTTTTGCCATATGCATTAAAAAAAAGAGAATTTTTGCCATTACCTACGACAAATATTAGGTATAGTGAGCAACAACCAAAAAATGAATAAAGTAATAAGCATTTAAATAAATAAATAGGAATTAAAACAGACCAGCAAAGAATGATGAACAAGAAAAAATGTGCAATTTTGTAATAATAGGAATAACTACATACCTATTTAAATTTACCCCTCCTATGTAATCTGTTAACATTATTCGTACAATATTAATAGACACACATTATTAGTAATTTTATTACTCATAAATATTTTACTCTCGATTTTGGTGGACGAATATCTATTAGGTACTATTGTAGAATTCCCAAGTTATTTAAGGGATTCAGAATCTACGGGAATTGTTATATATTTTCAGTTCAACATCGTATTTGTTCACGAATATCTATATCCATTCGTCTCGATAATTTTATAGGCCATAATACTAATATAGTCCATCGCCTCACAGCCATTCTGAAACAACTAATTATTTTTAACAATCAAATTAACATTCCGAATAACTAATTGAACCTACAACAGTGCAAATGCAATATTCATAACATTATCAATCTGCTACTGATATTACTTCTTTCTCTTTCTTGTGCATAATAACTCATACATAATTACTTTAATTGTATCTCGCTCTTCAATAAACTGGACACGCTTAATAATAACTATACATTTCAAAAAATACAAAGGAAAATGTGCACGAATGTGAAAGTGTCCAGGTAAAATTATTGAATCGTTTAATATCTGTAAGGTATTGAAATGGTATCGTTTAATATCTGTAAGGTATTGATACTAGAAGAAAGAAGAAGAAGGTTATGAATACAACTTTTTTATAATATTATAGAGTTTACATTAAATGCTCACGCTGCACAAGATGTGGACATTAAGTAAGACCACCAGCCTGTTGTATTATCATCATCATTGTCTTTTTTTATACAGCATACCTAATACTTCATATTATAATAGTATATTAGGTTTTTTAATGTTTGCTTTATTTTACTAACCTGTTGAGATAAAATACATATTAAGTCCGACATCTTAGTATCAAACAAACAATTACCATTATAATTTAGTACATCGGCTCTCAGTGATTCAAAATATTTTTTCCTAATTAAGATTTCTTTGACTATGGAGGTAGGTAGGTAGATACACTATTTAAGAAGGGAAGCTTCTGTTATAATACGACACAAGTTTTAGTTCACGATTTTGTAATAATCTCGCCTTTTTGAAGCCCTATATAAATACGTTCCATACTAATTCTATCTATCGTTAATATACATACATTAAAATTTTAACTTTTCCCTGGCGAGCAATATAATTCCTTGAGCCATCTCTATATTGTTGCAATATATGAATTCAAAACTTTATGCATATTACTTATTTAAGTCTGGCATTGTACTGTATTGATAATAGTGTAGTCGTTAACTTGTTACATAGATGGCGGTAGTTGTCAAAAAAAATATCACTTGAAATGGTTTATGGAATCATAATAGAAGTGTGCCACATTAAAGTTTTTGGGGATCTCCATCTCTAGTTCCATGTAACTAAAGATTATACGAGAAAATACACAGTAACTGCGCCAACCATGTACTCATTTTCACGAACAGCAATTTGGTTCTGGTAACTCTTGAACCAACATTTTACATGAACACCCTCAAGAACGTAATTTTGTCAAACAATTTTCAATACCTACTTACCTTCCAAATTCCATATAACATAATATGAATTCGACGCAATCCTTTGAAGTGGTTAATAAGATTTTATAGTCACATTAATGTTGATAATAATGAATTGAATAAAAGATCAATGTTACAATATCTACTTTAAATACAATATGCTCGTAACATTAATACTTATAGGCAAGCGTTGATGTTAATATTATTGTTATACATACCTACCAACTGATTGATTAAGCTTGGCTTAGCATGTTATTTTCTTAATATATTGCCCATTGTAAAAACATGGGCTTGTCTGCGTAGGAACTCTTTAATGGTCTTGTGAAAAAAATATAATTCTACCGACGTATTCCTCTAATATAGATGGATAGCTTTATACTATTGTGTATTGTACACGTACCTAGTAGGTATGTCAGTATGGGTATCCCAATCTCGTACTTTATTTGGTAAATGTTACATTTTTTACTATAGATATTATAATAAAACGATTAATTTACAGTTGATATCAATATTTAGAGGAAATTAAATCGTCCATCCATAACCCTCGTGGCATTCTAAATAGGTAATCGCATCGTGTTCGGAGTAAAATGAATCGTAAAATGTATGAAAAGCCAAATTGTATGAATGTGACGGAAGCACGAAGCGTGTGTAAGGATAGGAAAGTCTATCTGTCTGTTCTCTTTGGCTACCTCGCAAGGGACGTGACGTGAGGGGACAGAATTGAATCACATCGCACCATATCAAATGACGCAGGACACAATATATGGTTCAACAATTTTCTCCTTATTCGCAAATTTCTATTTAATGTTCAATAGAAATCGTCTGCCCATCTGTTTTCCATATTCTGTGTTTCTTAGCTAAGATATAATAAAATTATATTTTCCATTTTATTCTTTTCAATTCGTCAACAAATTTTCTATTTCAAGATTCCAGGGAGGCTGCATTCAAAATTACAACAAGTGTCACCACAAATTATTTTGATTTATGAGACCGTTTTTTTTTCTATCTAAAAAACAAATTAGTCTAGTATTTTGTACGCATCAATAGTGTTGTCTACCTATAATATCTATTACACGTGTTGAACAATTAATAACATTTATATAAAAATACTCTCATGGGAGATTATACCTAATATTTGAAAACGCCTGATCCAGAAACTTAACAAAGAAATAGTAATAACGAATATAATCACAACTGTATAAATCTATTAGTGAATCTATTATAATTTTAATTATATAGTTAGGGATTAAAGTAATTTACTTGTTTCATTTTAATTAAAATAATAGGAACTATTTTCAACTTGATTATAAGTCGGTGTAAATCTAATACAAGCCAGTGTTATTTTGTGTTGTAAAATCAGGTTATTTCGTGGTTTTCGTACTCCGTAATAATTTCAAGTCTGTTTTAGAGAGTTTTGTACCTAATTACTTTTCACTACCATCTATTTATACATATTATTGTAAATCCAAGACGTAGGTAAGTAAGACGTGTAACATAAGACGACGGTCAAGGGTCTCAGACGTTGCGGAGAGAGTAGGGACACTGAAATGGCAGTGGGCGGGTCATGTGGCGAGGCAGAAGGACGGCAGATGGACCCCTAGAATACTGAGCTGGAGACCCTACGAAAGTAAACGAAGTGTAGGGAGACCACAAAGGAGATGGGCCGATGATATCATCGAGTCGGTGGGACATGGGTGGAGACAAAGCGCCCAAAACAGAGAATGGTAGAAGACAAAGGAAGAGGCCTATATCCAGCAGTGGAGGGAAAGAGGCTGATAAGAAGAACAAGAAGAAGACTGTAAATCTACTCTCTAAAGCTCTTTTTAAAGAAACATTGAAAATGTCAGCTTGTTTTCAAATAAATAGTCAGAAAACGCTGGACTTTTAATCGAAGTCAGTGTTCCGTTTTCCGTTATTATAAAAAATTGATTCGTTTTTTCCATTTCCTTCGTAAAAATAGTGAAGTCACAAGCATTTTTGTCATGAATAGTGAGTGGACTGATTGATGTTGAATCAGTATGTAAATCCAATTTTGCGTCTATTGTTCATTGTTTTTTGTCAATGTCTGATGTTGCCCACTCAAAATTGGAAATTGTGTCTATGAAACAATGATTCCAGTTTGCAAATGTGTCGATAATAAGTAATAAGAAATCCGACTAGACAAAAATATAATACATCACCTGGTAAGTATAGGCATGATAGGCATAAAATCCGTAGCAGACATGTAGGTAACATACTAGTACAAATTTTAAAATGTCAGTAAAAATTAATATGGTATTTTGTAGATATTAGTATCGTGATGTTTAAATAAACAGGAATATCTTGTTTCTGTCGTGGCTTACATATTTATTCAAATCCAATTACAGAAACATTACTGGGAGCCTCTCATTTCCACGGAATACGGATTCATTCATGCATACTGTATTATTTTATAAGAATTATTCGGTGTCATTGTAAATTTAGTAGATTCACGAGGGATTCAAACGTTGATGAACTCTGTCAAACTAATCCTAAAAAAACTAAAGAAATAGCTTTCACAGAGGCTTCCGAAGTGGTTCAATATCAAGGGCATTCTGGCAATCTCAAAAATACAATCCATTTTATCAAGAATTTTTAAGAAAATGCCTAATTTCTCATGCAGTGTATTTGTGGTAATATTAAATAGTCTTGTACCTCTATATCTCCCCATTTCTAGTGCTCTTGATAGATCGTTTACAGACTGCTTCTTCTTTATTATAGCGCTACAATCTTTGGTTGGTTTTAGATGACTCCAAAATCCATGGCCAACCTCTCGTATACAGAACAGCGAAGTCCTCCAGTACACTCTCAGGCACTCTGCATTCGGGCCGATCCCCCAACAAGCCAGCGAAACTTTGAACTCCCTACACGTCTCCTTTCCACTTGAATCCACATCCAAATTATCTATACAAATTCTAAAGCAGAAATCCTCCAGGTTACATTGAACGCTCTGTAAACATCTGTAACACCAATAATTTGCCTTGTTTAGTAAAAAGTTGATCATGAATGTTTTCGCATAAGAGAATTCACAAATGGCGAGATAGCCGCGTAATAAATCTCCGTGAACACTGAGGACTTGCTGTGATATTATTATAAATAATTATAAGAATGGTAAGAGAATGAATGACCTTTTGGGTGATCAACGGATTAATTAAAAATGTTAGAGATTATTATTGTTGATGTGGAATAATTCTCAAGATATTTTGCTCAGATCAAAGTGAAACGACCGCTGCTGAAATAAAAAAAATATGACAGTTTTTCGATTGAGTTGACTCATCTTGTTACAAAGTTGTAGTGCCTAATCTTTTCCATTTGTCATGTTTACGACTTTCCATTTCAAAATTATTCGACAAGTTTTGTATCTACGGAACCATCGCCAGTTAAAAATATACTTAAGGAATTATGTCTCCTAAGCTTATTTCGACAAATTGTTTAGTACTACTAGTTCCTTCTTTCAACATCCTAAGAAGAAAATGCTCATTTTACGTACGCATGATTAATTATTGTTGATCTTTTTCCCAATAAATTATGACTAAAAAATAATGAACAAAGACAAAAAAATATGGCTTTATATAAGGGTGCCTCTTAAAATCAAAATTTCGAAATGTTAAAGGGACACCCTATGTTCTCCTATGTAAAAAATGGAACTACAATTTTTTTCAGAATTTTTAAACATGGTTTAGGGGTCGCTACTCGGTGTTGAAAATTTAATAATTATATTAGTATTAAAATCAGTTTGATACACCGGCCTGGCTGGGGTACGCCTAGGGAAATAGACAGACACTCAACTGAAATAATGTTTTATGTTTGTTGCTGTATTCGATAGATATAAATATAGAGAAAAATTCAATAAAAAAAAATGTTTTTCTTATACTTATTAAATTTTCTTCAAGTGGTAGCGACCCCTAATAGTTGTTGAAAAATTCTAAAAAAAATCTGCAGAATTTTTTTATAGCACAGAATAAAAAACAGGGGTGTCTTCTCAAAAGAAGCACCCTACTGTATATTATTATCTTCACATACAGCAAAACTCACCGGATCGCTTCAGGTATAGACATTGTTTCTTATTATGTAGGTATGCATAGATAAGTTCATAGGTACATATCATTAAAACATTACTAGGTATAATAATGTAATTTTGTATTCATTATTGTATATTAAAATGTCCATTATGTAAATATTATCTGCTATTAATAAAATATATTAATACTTATGAGTGCCGGTGTTGAAATCAATTTTATTCATGTAAGACATAGTAACTTTTCTACGACATAGCATGTTTTGATTTGTTAAGCTATTTGATGAAATTTATTAATGTGTTGACAATTAGGTAGATACTTTGTAAGCAAATTGGTAGGTAGGTTTATCGAGTATTATAACATCTTTGCAAATCTTATTGCCGAGGCCGCCTTAAAAACGAGTTATGTAGGTAGTACTAGGTACATCATCGTTTTTTTTTTGAAAATAAAAATTATATTTTGTTAGAACGTCAGAGTTTCTACATGTCGTAGTTGAATAACACGCGGCTATCACAACATGTAGGTATACAGCAAAGGATGGACTTTCCATCAGGCTGACCGTCGGCTTGTTTAATTTGATCACTTTTAAGACTGCCGACAGCGATTGTACGAAGAACAATTCTTAAAATTGTCCAAGTCAATTCTAACTGCAAATCTTAATCACAATTGGATAAGTGACTCTCATACGTGATTTTTTATTACAAGTATCTACTGGTACCTTCAACATAAGCACGACGAATACTCGAAAATAATGATAGAAACAAGTGGGAGTCCAACGATTTTTGGGCTCGAAACTTCATCACTAAATCAGAAGTCGGTAGATGGATAGTTTTTAATTACTGAAATTATTGTTCATTGATTGAACGAATCTATATAATATTTTATAGTGCATACGTTTATTCATAATTTAATTGCATATTTGGTGTGAAAGTTTATAATGTAATTTTTCTAGACTCCTAAACTAGGATCACCTTACCAGCTTTAAGAGATCTTTTTAATCCGTTAGTTGTGGAGATATACTTTTGATATAATAATTTTGAAGTAGGTATCTTGTGAAGATGCAACGTGTCTTCACCTACAATGTGAACCACAAAAAGAAAACAGTGTAGGATCGCAGCTGAAATATATCTATCATTCAAAAGTCTCCGTAATACAGAGCAGAACAACGCACCATAAATAAAAATATATCAAAATTCTCATCAGCACAACAGTTCTGGGTGTAGCCTGGCTGATTCAAGAGGTCTCATCCACTACATCCGGACGCGTCCTTTTGAGGGGCCGGCCGCCAACCTCCAGCTCATCAGTTCAATGGCACCTGCATCAGCGTTGAAACCATCCATCCACCGCAGATTGAGTCTCCCCCTCGTTAGAGTATATGTGTTCTGTGGTCTCCCCGCTTGTCTGCAACCTTCGAGATGTGTTAAGCGTCTGGGCTGGGCTTCTTCGTTCATTCAGATTTTGTGCCCAGCCCAGCGTAATATGTAGGTAATAAATATGTAGTGGGCTAAGCTGGGCAAATGAGTAAAATCATACGTAATAATATTATTAATATGTCAGTAGGTGAATGTGCCTTCAACAGGCGATCAATTTTATGAAAAATTACCTTCATCATAATACTTTCATATAGTCGGGTACCTACCTATAGAGTTAATATAAATAAATGTCGATAATTAATTTTAATCAACAGTCCAAACAAAACTAATTCCCGCTAACTACGCGGTAAAATTAAATGAAAAATAAATGTAAATGTACAGTTACGTGCATTTTTTATCATCACTGTATAGTTACATAGATGAAAAACAATTTAAAATCAGTAAATATAGTTAGTACCAGCTCAAACCCGTCAAAAATTACGCGGTTTGTGAGGTGGGCAGAGAGAAAAAATGTCCAGACTTCGCTATCTATTCTACTTGATAGTATTCTGAGTATAATATTTGCCAATTCACTTTATAAAAATATACAATTTAAATATAAAGGATCTCAAAGATTACCCGATTAACTCATTAATTAAAGCTGCGTATCCTAAAAATGTCGACATCTATCGATAACTATTTTGTAGGTTCGTAATGTTATAAGCATTTTGTAGGTTCGTAATGTCAATGAATACCAACAGCTGTGGAAAAATATGCATTACGGACTACTATATTATGTTAATGAAAAAAATGTTGTATTAGCCGAATGGTTTTCGAGAATCTAATATAGCATTTTAAGGGCTTTAAATTCCGTATTCATTTGACTGTTGATAAAGTGGGCGCGGGTTCGATCCCCGATGCCAACCTACTCCACTTAACGACACAAGCTTTTCATGCTTGCTGTGAAGTAATAATAATAATAATAATAATAAACTTTATTGTAAATTAAACATTTATACATAAGCATTAAAATTAGATTTACCTAACTAGGCAGAACCCGTACTAAGGTAAATCAGTTTCAGCCTTTGGTTACATTTGATCTGATTTAGAAAGAAAAAAATAATAAGACAAGATAATAAGATAAGAAAGAAGAAAAAAAACAATAGTATTAGAAGTAAAGTATTGAAATTAAAAGTAATGACAATAGTAACAGTATGCAAGTAATAACAATAGCATTAAGATCAAAACAAGAATAGTATCAAAAGTATACAAAGGTGTAGTTGGGTTTATTTGAAGAAACCCAGATTCATTTAGCCAAAGTTGCTATTACGATCGTGCATCACATTCATATTCGGTTTCGACGAGAAATATAGTAAGTTGATAGTTGATTATAGCTTGACATTGTATTTAACATGATTGATTACTAGTTTACTGGTACCTGCTACTTGTTTAAAATACTTCTACATGTTGTGGTTCAAAGAAAATTATTACCGAAGAAATTTACCGCAATAAAAGTTACCGAATCGAGATTCAACATACAGTCAGATCACATTTGGTTATTTTTTTTTTATGAAATTGTGTTTATCGAAATAAACTCAAAATACATCTTCGCACACTTCACAGAAAGCTTAAAAGCTTGTGTTGTGAAGTGGAGTAGGTCGGGGATTGAACACAATTGTTTGAATACTTCACTGCTACATAAGCAGATATTAATTTATTGAAAAAAATAATTTATGTAGACAAAAGAGCGAAAAAGCGATTTATTTGTAAATGGAACATCTAAAAAGCCGATTAGTTTATTTTTTTCCTATGTTGATGAGTTTTTTCTACGGTAAGATGTGTATTTTAATGATAACTTAGATTCTCTTGAACCGTCCTCAAGGTAACGATGAGAGGAAACAAAACTTCAACAAAAAAGAAAAGAAAAGTTTTGTCCCTACAACGCGTACATATATATTTGAAATTTTCTTCCTATATGTATAATGTATGTAAGTATACTTTATTCCGAATATAAGTGCCAACTGAACCTACTGAAAATTACGACGAAATAAAATATGTAGTCGGTAAATTTTAACTCGGTAAATTTGATTTCACAACTTTCCAGTAGATAGGTAGGTATGTGCAATAACCAATACAACATAGTCGACGTAATTTACATTTGTATTAATTTCGATGTTGATGATAAAGTGATAGATACATGTTGATTTTTATATTATGATAGGTAGTCATCATTGAGAATCGAAGTATTCAATGTAAAAAAATACAAAAATGATCACTATGCGCATGTGAGATAAATACTATATTTCTATGCCTCTTCTCCTGGATTTTGAATAAAACAAATAAGTGATGATTTGTCAGTATCGTGCCTCCCCATTCAAAAATTATTAGTATTACTACTCATTATTTGTATTGGTGGAACCGATATAATAAATTACACCAATATGAAATATGTATGGAAATATATATGGACGAAGTAATGTAGCATGAAATTTTTTAAAACGATTATTGATGATGGATTCTGACGCCTTCTTCCTCATAAAAAAATCTTACAGTAGGTATCCTATATTGTACTTTCTAATTACCGTGTGACGATAGGTCCAATTCTATAATTTTTTGAGCTAAATTTAAAAATGTAGGTATTATAAATTTATTAATATGAAAATTTATTGAGGTGAAACGGAATGAAAAAATTCCTTTGGCAGGCCGCAGGCATAGGTAGATTTCAAGTGATTTATTAATTTTAAGAGTACATCTGTACATATAATAAAAACAATCACAATATTATCAGCAAATAAACCAGCGAAGCGATGAAGTAGTATGGATGTAGTTTATTCTTTGATTATCGAAGTACCGTATGACGAAAAAATATTTGATTAAGTACTTCAATAATCAAAGGAAGTACCTAATCCAATAATCAAATTATTTGCATTCCACATATAATATGGATTGGTACCGGTACCTAAGCACTAGAAATTTGAAAAAAGATGTGAGTTCTACTCGTATCGTGAAGCACTTTTCTAAGACAACAAACACGCTAGTACCTATGCGGTAACTACTTACTAGATCTTTCGATCGATCAGTGTAGTCCGAGGAATTGAGCTAGACAAAATATAACTTTTGATCTGTATTCCTTATTTAATGCCCTTTCATGCGATACCAGACACAGACCCTCACAATCATTGGATCCCCTCAGAATGATTGTTTTTTAATTTAAAGCCTTAAAAAGTGAACCTTCCTCTTAATGGATTTCACCCAATCTCCTATCAGTTCATCTACCCCTTACCAAAAATCTACCACACAAGTTTCACGTTTCTGCGACGCATAGATTGGCCGCAAACGTGCGCACAAGAAAAGGGACATATATATATATGGCTTATATATATAAACTTTTAAACCAAGGTCGGATTCGGGTTCTCCTGGTCCTAATTAGTGATACTGGGTAGAAATTTTTCAATTCTGCGACATCACGGGAGAAACGAATAGGTAGAGTTCCTTATGGAAATCTACCTAAAACGAACTCTGAATTTGTAGTTATTGTACTGATTTCAAAAGCTATGGAGGATTGAATCGAACCGAAAAATATTTAATAGGTAAGTCTAATTAAATAGCGGTCGAAGAGGCGTGTTCTAAGAAGGAAAATTTCCTGGTTCCGCGAATATACGCTACTGGACTGGAATAAGGAGTGCTGAAGAGCTAAGGACAGGTACTTTCTATTAGGTGATCGTCAATGTTGGGGGACCTAACAGGATACCAAAAAGGAAGAAGAAGAAATACTAGTCGCCGAGATTAGGGATAAAACGACATTAAAAAAAGATGAAGCAAAAACTAAAATGTCTCACTTTGAATAAATTACTGTGGAAATGGCGATCCTTGTTCCAAACCTATTAAGAAAAATTGAAACGTTTTTTTTTTGCTTGAGGAACAATAATTAATCTATTAATAATCTGCTAAAAATCACAAATAGGTTACCGACCTCCAATATCACAGCAACAAAAAAACTGTATTTTTATTAATTACAAAGTCAACGCTCATCCACATAATTAAATGAAACAAGATATCTATACAATGCGCAGAGAGCAAGTAGTATTATAGTAGTTGATACACCTGTCTATCGAATGCCTCGGTGGTCCACAGGTTGACCATATGGTAAGGTGTTACGTAGATAGATGATCGGGAGATTTATATTGTAACATAGAACCGAGGATAAGATATGGAACTCGTGTTATTAAATAAGATTCTGTCTTTAATTTCACAGTTATTTTTCACTGTTTGGTCCAGTGAGTATCTATAATAGCAATATTATCGATTTACTTAGATACTAATAGACTCTTGTTCATGCAAAATATAGCAGTCATACTCGTATTAAACGGCTTTTGATAGACTGGTGGAAAATGTGATAAAAATTTCATAGATACCTTAGTACGGGCTTTGCCAAGTTAGGTGGCAAAATTGTGATTGTTCAATTACGAGTATGTAGATAAACAAAAAAATAAATAAAATAATACTCGTAAACCTAACTCAAAACAATTTTGTAGAACAACAACGGCATTATTAGAATTTCGACAATCGTTTTCCGAAACTCTACATGGTACGAGTAAATAAAGTTCAGCTAAATTCGATCGCATCTTACAACAGTTACCAAATCACATATACCAGAATAAACTGCTCCAGAATATTGCTCGTACTAGAATTAATCTACTTTTTGTAATCTATCAAAATTTATCGTTGGATTTTGTCTGTGCATACCGAGTTACTTATAAGTAATATAAATATTTTTATTATAGAATCTGCCCAGATGATAAACGTCTTATCCAATGCTATGCTGACCGCATCATCAACATTTTACTGAGTTATATAGCTACTGGCAGATTATTTCGTTCTTCTATAGTATATGAATATACTACTTATGTTCTGTGGATGAATAAATCACGAGAATATATATGGCTTCTGATGAATCGAGAAACGATTTTAGAATATCAAATTTCGATTTTTTGCTTGTTAAAATCTGCAGCTCGATAGCTAATTAATAACAATTAATTTTTAGCCTGGGCACCTACTTTGTGATTATAAATCTGAGATGCTTATTATTAGTGTAAATATGTATCTATACAATTTCATTTGAACTTCATTCACTATTTGGAATACCTATAATCTGTACCAACCTTAATTTACTCAAATAAATTTTCTCTTCGGGAATGCTTTTCTAAGTCAACTGAATAAAAGTTTGTCAAGTATCCCTAACATGTTATATAGCCATCTTCCGTACTATAATCAAAATCGTTTAGATTGGTATCTAAATACACACGATTTGTATGTATGTATTTATAATAGTATAAAAAATTGTACCAAAACAATGAATATATGTAGGTATCTCCTTCGCGTAATGGGTATGGACTGGTAGGACCGAGACTCATCTGGATTCGTTTCAAGGTAGGCATGACCAGGCTGTTCCTTATTATAGGTTACGGTCCAGGGAATGATGCCTTGGATGATGAGAAGGATGAGTTTTGGAACTTAGTGCGGGAGACAGCGGATAAAAGAAGAGCGAATGAAAAAGTAATATTGGCAGGTGATCTGAATGGTTGGGTCGGTGTCAGAAGGAAGAATTTTGAGAGAGTGTTGGGATTGCATGGCGATGATAGGGTGAATGATAACGGGAAAAGAGTGTTAGAAGTATGTTTGGAGTTGGATCTCTTTGTGGCGAACACATTCTTCGCACACAAGGAGATCCACCAGTACACTTGGCAAAGAGAGAGAGTTGATCGTATTGAAAGGTCGATGATTGACTTTGTATGTGTGGACTCTGAGCTCCGGAAGGCGACAAAGGACACCCGGGCATTTCGGGGCGCCGGACTGTGGACGGATCACTTCCTTGTGATAACAAGGATTGATCTTTTCTCCGGTTGGCGCTCGAGGGCTCGGAAGTTGGAGCCTGTCCGTAGAATCAGGGTCGAAAGAGACGAATGTTAGGGATGAATATGAAAGACTAACTAACGTAAGGCTAGAAGTACATGATGATGAGGAACGCTCGACGAGTGAACTATGGAATGTTATGAAGGAGGTGCTAGTAAAGAGTGCAAGAGAAGTATGTGGAGAAGCGTTGGTAGGAAGGAAAAAAGGTGATGCGTGGTGGGATGATGAGGTGAAGGATGCTGTAGTGAGGAAAAAGAAAGCGTGGAATGATGTGCTTGGTGCGAAACCAGATGATGGAGGTGAGAAAGAAAGAAAGAAGAATATATATAAAGCGTGTAGGAAAGAAGTGAAAGAAATGGTTTGCCAGAAAAAGAGAAAACTTGAGGAAGAGGAATGTATGAAATTATCGAGGAACGCCGAGGAGAATTTGAAAATATTCTGGAAGGAAGTAAAAAGAAAGAGATCTGGAAGTGAGAAAAACAGTATGAATTGCATCAAAGATAAGAATGGTGATTTAGTGATGAATGGAGAAGAAGTTGTTGAAAGATGCAAAGAATACTTCGAAGAATTGTATGAAAGTGGTACTAGTACAAACCAGACGAATGTAGCAGATAGTATGAATGTAAATATTGCTGAGGACGAGGAAATACGTATGAATGAAGTTGTGCTTGCATTGAAAAAAGCAAAGAATGGTAAAGCTGCGGGACATGACTGTGTGGCCATAGAGTTCATCAAGCAAGGTGGCCCGAAGATTCTCGAGTGGTGCCTGAGGCTCTTCAACTTGTGCTGGGAGAGTGGCTGCACTCCTGAGGATTGGAGGAGGGCAGTCATCTGCCCTTTGTACAAGGGGAAAGGCTCAAGGTTGGAATGCGGCAGTTATCGGGCTATCAGTTTGCTGAGCTCTGTGGGCAAACTGTATGGAAAGGTATTGATTGAAAGAGTAAGAAAAGTGACTGAAAGTAAAGTATGGGATGTGCAGGGTGCTTTCATGAGTGGCAGGGGGTGCACCGATCAGATCTTCTCCCTACGGATGGTCGTGGAGAAGCTTCTGGCTAAACACCAGAGGCTCTTCTGCGCGTTCGTGGATCTGGAGAAGGCATACGATCGTGTGGACCGAGAAAGACTGTGGCGTGTACTGTCGGAATATGGGGTGAGCGACCGACTGATTGGCGCAATCGCGTCTCTATATTCGGAGAGCTCTGCTTGTGTCAGGGTGAATGCTGCGTTGTCGCAGTGGTTCACTCTCACAAAAGGGGTTAAACAGGGTTGCGTCATGTCGCCATGGTTGTTCAACCTGTTCTTCGACTACTGCATGCGTCCTCTGAATGAGCTGAATGTTGGTGTGGACCTAAATGGAGTGAAAGTATGTGCGTTAATGTTTGCAGATGATTTAGTGTTGATGGCTGATGATGAATGTGAGTTACAACGGATAGTATCCTGTGTGTACGAAAGCTGCGATATGAATGGTATGAAAATGAATGTAAATAAAACGAAAGTATTAGTGTTCGAAAGAGAGGAAATAAGGACAAATTGTGTGATAAAGGTTGGTAATGACTGTCTGGAGCAAGTGAATCAGTATGTATATCTGGGAAGTTTGTTTACTAGAGATGGACGCTGTGATGGAGACATTGAAAGAAGGAAGCTGGCCGGTACTAGGACGAATGGTGCGCTCGGTCCGATTGTTAGTAGTAGCAATGTGTCTATGAAAGCAAAAGTGCTAGTGCACAATGCTGTCTTGGTGCCGACCCTGATGTATGCTAGTGAGACGTGGACGTGGATGAAGAAGGATGAATCAGGGTTGAATGCAGTAGAAATGAGGTCATTAAGAAGAATGTGCGGGAAAACGCTGAGAGATAAGATAAGGAATGAGGTTATTAGGGAAATGAGTGACTGCAAGACTGGTGTAGTGACAAGAATGAAAGTAAACAAACTAAGATGGTTTGGGCATGTTGAGAGAATGAATGATGACAGGATGACAAAAAAGATATATCTGAATGAGCGAAGAGGGGTGAGAAAGCGCGGCCGTCCGAGACTGACCTGGTCCGATCATGTCGACCAGATCCTCAAGGATGGACGCGTTTTGAGTAAAAGGAATCGGAGAGCGTGTATGACTAATTGCATGAATGTGACGGAAGCTAGGAGTGTGTGTAAGGATAGGGCTGTCTGGCGCTCTGTCCTCTCTGCCTACCCTGCAAGGGATGTGGCGTGAGGGTATAGATAGATAGATAGATAGATCTCCTTCGGAAATTTTCAACAAAGGCAAAAACAGTCGCGATATTCATATCAGGCTAATACAAAAGACTTAATCTAGATTTTATAATACGTCTAGTCTAGGTGTAGTAGAACATTGTAATACAGGTAAGTTGATTATTTCATTTAAATAGATAATAGGAGTTCGCTAGAATGAATACATTTACAATATGCCATCATAACCACGCCCTGATTTCATACAGATGATTAGCTCATTTGAATCACCTGCTGATTAAGAGATAGGGTATACTGTAATATGTAAATCCATGGACCAGCGCACCTAATGTTACACTGAAGCTGTTGAGTCGGATGGACCATCAACAGCGACAGACTGTCATCATCTCGGCTTAGCATATGGCTCGCTTTGAATTGAAATAAAAAAGTGGGGTATTCAGTAGTATGTAACGTAAGACGGCACGCTTATAACAAATTAGATTTTAAGGAACAAAAAATTATCGTGGACCTCGATTGCTTGTGTGAGATTTTAAGTAATATCTTATGTGTATAATTTTATATAAGCGTAGATTATGAGTCTTACGTAGGTACGTACATAAGATGCCGTTTGTGAATTTTGCTTCCCAAATAGGTATTCTTTCACAAAAATTTATGAACGTAATGGAAAAACATAAACCCTATTGTATTCATCATTTTCTTATAAGATTCTATTTGGATTTATTCTACTTGTATTATATTTATCAAAAACTATTATTTACTTAGACAGGTACTAGTATTTTTACTATAGTAAGTACTATCTTCTGAATAACACCACCTATCAAGGAATAAAATTTTGCCTAGGTATTTAAAATATGTAGTCTGTATTATTTTATATTTTTATAATGGTTGAAAATTATGTTAGGCACTTACTACTTACTACCAAGTGTTTAGGTAATTTGGTGATTGGCATTCATTTTATTGGTACCTCTACTATGTTGGTAAGTAGGTCCAATAATTTACCAATCGTCAAATTAAAAGAATTTATCGTATTCACCGTTTCGGATGTTTTAGATCAATTGATAAAAAAAAACTTTAGCCTTATCAGATAATCTATAAGATAAATAAAATTGTATTGATTCCCACGGAAAGTGACCCATTGTCGAACAAATCAGTGATTCAGAAATGAGCAGCCAAATACCCAACATCGCTTCCGTTATTTGATCAAATTTATGTACCTACTAATAGGAGATCACTCGCCCCATTGCAATAATAATATAAAGTCCCTCTTTACATTGGCACTTTGCCTCGGTTTTGGACACCGAATTCCACTTTAGCTCATGTGTCATTCTTCTTTCATAAATCCTTTAGATAAATCCTGCTTCCGAATTGTTGTGTCAGTATGTTCACCTCCTAATCGAAAACATTGAACCGATCATTTGTTTCTTGATGAAAATTAACAAGTGAGAATGAAACATGCTGGAAAAAATATGGGTTTTACTCATAGGTGTAATGGAGTAGACGAAAAATATGGTTTTATTTTTATTTTTTGATTATATATAAACATAACATAATAGGTATATTCGAGAAAATAATGCCTAATTGCGTTTGGGATTTTTGGCCTAGCTTTGGATTTAAGCGAAGTAAATATTTATCATACAAAACTGTTCACTAAGGCGAAGTAATCGCAATTCTGCAATTTTTTCAAGTTAACTCAAGTTTATGCAGACTATTCCCATAGGAATCCCATTAGATTATCAAGTACTTAGGCGCTGCAAGACGATTTGCATTTGCTGTCGTGCCCGCTGATGCGGATGGCATGCAATATGGAGGACTTAAAAACGGCAAATCACAAAGCGATATCTGTCGCTGCACATTGGAGTGGCAAGGTCTAGAGCCCGGACCCGTAAAGTAAAGTAAGTATCTAATAAAAAAATGATAAAAATGTATAAAAATTATCTACCTGTAATCAAAAATTCGTCAAATAGTCTATTTTGATTGAATGTGTAAGTAAACGTGTGAAAAAATATGAATAAACTCGGCCATTTCGCGTTATAAGAATTGGTTGCAAGAATTATATAGGTAGCTATTAAGATATAATAACTTCCTACATACTTTCATAAATAAATAAATAATTTCATATTTTTGTATAATCAAATTTGACGGGACAATATTAATACAATTATTTTCCAACTTGCATCCACTTGGATTTATTTTGTATCTCCTTTAAATCTCCACATTGTAACGGAAATTCTATAGTAACTTAGTAGGTAGGCTAACTGATCCGTCTGTATGTTAGCGTCTTTCAAAATAATACAAAGTCAAATTCCATACTAACTCCTTCAAGATAATAACAATGCTAGGTAGGTAGGTATATGTATGTATGAAAAATATCTTATCCGTAATCCAAAGTCTAAGAGGTTTCGGCACATTCTTTTAAAACTTTGCCTCTTCCGACGGTAGCAGCTACTTATGGGTAGGTACATTAGGTTATATGAATCAGAACGAGAATATCTGGAAATCTTCAAAGATCAGAATTTAAAGAATTTTCGCCAATGCAAGATATCCTATATTATTAGGTATTGTATTTTGATCTGAGAGAACATTAAAGGATTTATACAGAAAATGAAAGTGCTTTTAATTTTAAAAGATTTCCATAATGTTGCATCACTTCTTCATTTACCTACTTCACCCCTCCTATATCCTTTTAGGAATATTGGAAATCAAAAGGCTCCATCAGAACTAGGGAACCTGTATAAATGTAGGAAGTCCTAACGGATAAAGCCATAGACAGTTCAATAGTTCTTCCCACCTTTATATAGGTTCCTTAATCAGAACTAATAACTTATCGCCTTATCATTAGTTCCTTACTTTCGTTAGAGTGCTTCAGAGTTTATCTTCGTACGATTGCTCATTATTGCGTATTGTCATTTGCGGCTAAATTTTATTTATTTACCTAGGAACTATATTTATTTATCATTAAATAAAATTTCTTGATTTAAAAATCTTTGAGCAAAACGAAAGTGGAACCACACAATCCCGCTAGAAAGCTCTCTTAACACTGCATACTATTATATTCCTCGATTTTATTTTTATTTTTTAGTCTAGTGATTT
Organism: Ceraclea dissimilis; assembly: GCA_963576895.1. Lineage (NCBI taxonomy): Eukaryota > Metazoa > Arthropoda > Insecta > Trichoptera > Leptoceridae > Ceraclea > Ceraclea dissimilis. The sequence goes on from OY756369.1 coordinate 11,176,940, forward strand.
GCTAATTAAGATTTATGTGGGGAGACTAAAGAATGATACAACGTCAAAAAAAATTTAGAGATCATACGATTGAGGATACAATAAAAATATTCTTTCTTGGCTTACGAAATTCCATTCTTCTAACAAAATTCCTCCGTACAACTTTGTAATAGAGTTTTATCTGGAAATTAAAGAAAACTATGCTGTACTTTAAAAGGTTCAATATAATTTGGTATGTGACATTGACTGGAAATTGATTTCATCTATTGGATTTCCTGATGCGAAAATTGATTTCTAAATCAATTATTGTATCCTTATCTAGAATCAAAAGGAGAGTGAAAAAAGTATAGGGAATTAAATCGTCATCAACAAACAGCATCATGTGTCATTTTTACAGATTAGGGACGAACGGTGAATTGAAAAGAGAATCGATGGGGCAAAAAATCCCCTAAAGGCGATTTGAAAACACGTCATAGTAAATCGTGAACTGACAAAAACCCATAAGAATATTGCTCAATTTTAAGTTAAATTATTGTTTTTTTTTTTTGTTCTCTTCTTTGACTTTTGTATTTAATCGTAGATTAGCTTCTAATTTCTTATTTATTGACGATATAATATTGACTAAGCTTGTACATCTTAATTAAGGTAGCTGTTTGAGCTCAATAAATACCCCATGTCCATTCCATTGCTATGTGTATTCAGTGTCTGTGTTGTACTTATAAAATAAATAAATAAATTTAAAAAAAAGCATGAGCCAAAAAAAAACGAAAGCCCTTAAGAATTTACTCAAGGGTCAAAAGCTCAAATTTAATTTGATTTTGAAAATAAAAGTAATTGTATATATTAGTACTCATACGATTTCTTTCATTGTGTTAGAAACTCCATGGATTGGTAATTCACAAATGAATAAGCGAATCTTAAATGAGATAGAAAATAAAATAGTCAACATTTGAAAAATAATTCATCTACTGGAATCCAACTAGAAAGTTTGGGTCTTGGGAGTAAATTTCTTAAGAGATTTTTCTTTTTTGGGATTTATTCATGTTGAGCAATGTTCTTATGGGTTTTTCTCCGGGAAGCATAATAAATACTTAACTACCTATATATTGTTATTTACTCACTGACTCTTCACACTCGTAACAGATTTTCTTTTTTCTAATAGGATTGTGCACTTTTTCTAACATACTGTATGATTTGATTAAATTAGATTAGATAGCAAGATAAAGTCTCATACTATTGACATAGTTATTGTTGAGAACTTTCATTGACTTCTCACCCATAAGATTGATAGATTTTTTCTGTTACGTTATTATGTAGATACTCGTATCTATGTATTTTATTGTATTGGTATTTTATAAATTCGAGAGTAAAAGTTCCTCGTTATATACTCCTTCTCCCAATTCTCTAACATTTTAATATATTTACCTATTCCTAATGAACGTACCAACTTCATGTAGGTATTTAAAAAAATATACATATTATGGACAACGCAAGCAACACGAAAAAATGGGCTTGTAGTTCTTCTAGATTCTAGAGTTATCAAAATGAGAACCAAGATACATTCCTGCTCACAGTGCTCAAAAAACTCGAAGAGTGAAATAGTATCTACATCGTCATCTCTGAGGTTCGACCATGGCAATACCCATATAGAAGACTGCGATTCAACACTGTCAACCAACTTCCCCAACCAAACCTACCTACTGATTTAAAAATTAGATAAATGCGAATATACCTACCTAATATAGGTAAAGTTTTCATTAGAAAAATATCTACTAAAATGTTGAGGCAACAGATGTACAAAATTAATTCAGAAGGACACTTTAATAAATTTAAAGTCAAAATGTAGAACAATGATTCAAAATCGGATGTGAGAAAAAAATCGGCAAATTTAAGCAGCTGACAAAACCTTTTTGATTCTCCCATTGTTATCTAGGAAGGCTCTACGCTAAATTCAATAAGATTTAATTATTTTACGTTCTTTTCACATCATAAAGTGCCCGAGACAGTTTGGTTCATCGAATATGCATAGAAAAATATATCGAATAAGAAATCAACTAAAAAATCGTACCTAATACATATATGTACTATGTAGACGGTAGTCAGGTACCTACATGAAATATTTTCGTAACGTTTTTGACTATACTTGCAAAATCAAAATTATTTGTTACTTTTTTACGAATTTTTCAAAATATTTTACCTTACCTTACAAAAAATACTGACCTAGAAGCACCTGATATGTTCAGAGACGCAGTGCTACGAGAAAAGGGTCCTTGATTCAGTCAGGGTCCACTCAGGACTGTCGTACTCGTGTGTCGAGAATACAACAATAATATTATTATGTAGTAAATCGGGATTGAATTAAAAGATTTTACCAGTTACCAATCAAATGGACAGATTAATGCAAGTTGTTAAGCAGATGCAACTCTCGTCCAGAAAGGCTTTTTAGCATAAGTAAGAAAGTACTATACCTATATGAACTCTACTAAGATGGGATGCGTTGTAAAAAGTGAGAACTAATTAAATAGAGTGTAAGGTAAGCGTTAGATAAAGGAATCAAAAAGAGTCCTTTGCGATGAAAATGATTCGGTGAATTGTTTTTTATACAATAACAGGTTTCTTCTCCATATTATGACTAACGTCTATCGTCATGACGTCGGCTCCTTTTAACAAAAAGGCGTGACAAAGGACTCATACACCACAATGACTTTCTCATTTTTACTCCTCTGAGATGTTCAAGCAATTATGACACTTAAAATTAAACCACATATGGATTCAATTCAATTCACAGTCAATACACATCCCAGGTGACTCGTGTGAACAATTATACGTTTTAAATCATATCAACATAAGGATGAAATTTGAATAAAATTTCATTACAATGCTGTCCACTTTGATGATACCTTAGGTTGACCTAACACTTTTGGTAGACACCTGACACAGGTCTACAATCCATAAGAGGTATTCAATTATATTATTTTATTTGTACGCGTGTATTTGTAAAATATTTTTTAAATATTGTTCGTTTGAATCGTCTCATCATCAAATAATAAGTCTTTAATTGATCACTGAGAATAAGAAGTGTCGTTTTATCAAAGACTTAAATTGTTATTTTTGAAAATATCATGAGATTGATGTCTCGAGTTTATTGATAATATATTGTAGCCATCTTCAAACACAACAATATGAAGTGTTCACTAAACATTCTTATTAATTCATTCAAGTAATGTTGTATCAAGTACCGTCACATTTCTCAGGATACAAATTATTAAATGTTGTCGTTCATTTGATACATGCAAGATTATTGTTTCCTCTTGTGAAGTGTTTGCTTGCCATCTTTACTCGTCAAAGTATAATCAGCTGTTTGTTTTGTGTGGAAATCAATAGTGTCAAATCATTCACATTATTATAACGTTTGTACAATGTACTCTTATACTTTGTATAGACCAACCAAGTAAAATGTATTGCATATACGTCCTCCAGATTGTCATTGTGAAGAGTAAAAGACTTTACTCTTCACAATTTTTTTAACATGGCATTTTTACTGCCTTTAGATTTTTGATGTTCAGGAAGAATTCATTTCGTTAAAGGCCGTTGAAGTGATACTGTGCATCAGTGCGATAAGGATGAGGATGAAGTATCGAAAATTGTTAACTTTCTGTGTTTCCATAAAGAACGCTAAAGGACAAGAAATAATTTTTGTTACGGATGATAGAAGAAAATTCATCCATATCATACATTTTCCGCATTTTCTTTTATAAATAAGGATGGAACTAGTGTATGCAATCCCGTATACTTTCCTGCATGCTTAAAGTTTGTTTGTAAAGTTAGAACGCATCGTCACCACCAACTACCAAGATTCGAACCTGGGACCTCCTAATTAGGAGTCTATGCTCCAATCCACTGCGTAACCGTATGCTCGTCTCGAGGTGACCAGCAAGATGTTTGCGAGTGATAGGTAATTTCTTTTCAAAGAATTTTCTGCTTCTGCGATGTAGAAAATCTAATGATTTAGTAATGAGTTTTTGCAAAAGGAGTCACAAAATTTTGATGAAAATTATTCATAATTGCGTGCAGTTCTCGGGAATAAACCCCTGCAAATAGCATTGTGTCATTATGTTATTTTAAATATTCAGTGGGCTTAGTGTTAATGGTATTACGATTAAACATAAAAGGCAGGATACTATTTTGAATAAACATTAAATTCGACTAACAGAATATCTTGTCACCTATTGTAATTTGTATGAAGTTGATAGGATATTGTATTGTTATCTTGTTATACGAGCGGGCCTTCGAAATATTATATTAAAATGTGGTATTGTAAAGTCAACCCTTTTGAAGAAATAATGACAAAGTTAAAATTATCTCCATCCTACTGAATGCTTTTCATCAGAAAACATCTGTCCGGGTTTTGTTATGCGGCCGTATAAAATTAATTATTAACTTTCTTACCTAACATTACATTATATGTAATACTCGTATTGCAGATGAATTTTAGGGTTTGTGAACTTTATTTTTTTTTTAAATGAAAGAAATGTTTTTTTTTTTCAAAAATACAAGCTCTTGTCTACAGTTTTTTGAAATCTAAAATGCATTTGTGTGATTATGTACCCATATGTCGCAGGTTACCACATATTTTAAGAAATGCTGTGACGTAAAAATATGGATGAAAGAAAATATTGGTAAATACAAAATGTTGTCTAAATGTTTTGAAACTATATTCTTATTAGGTACATCTACATACTTAAGCGTCTATTTAATAGGTTTCATTATAAAAGTCAAATCAAAAATAAGCCTACCTACTACAGAAATAAAAACAATAAATTCAACCAATTCATGGAAATAATAATTATTACTCAACACTTTCGCTGCAGAATTTTAATGCAAGTTACCTGCAAATATTTGGGTAGACTTTGCGGCAACCCTAATTGAATCACTTTCATTAACCCAACGTGGTCCGGGTTTGTTTAAAATTTATAACATAATATAAAACGAGTGAATAAAATGTGTTTGTTCCCTTATACTATGTGTTATTATTATGTATAATCTCAACACCTTTTACCTTCGGTGTTACAGATCGCGGGCGGCACAATACGCCGTCCTTGTGACGTTTTGACACGCCACTCAACTGCAGCAAAACATTCAAAGTGATGATTTAAAATTAAATTCAACAGCGAACATGAAAAACAAAAAGAGAAACATCAACTCAAGATTTGTTTGGGCAAAGGCCATTATAAAGAACACATACAGCTAGAGGTTGCAAGTTTGTGCGCCAAATTAACAATTTTATTTCTTCAAATACAATTTGATTATTTCTTGTATGAAGTTTGTATGATGACGAAGTATTATTACCTACATACGATATAGGTATAGAGGATGCTCAATTGCTCATAATCTGACTTCAATATGCAGAAGATTCAGAATCTGTAGTCTCTTTGAACCCAACTGGCCACGGGAGATATGTGCACCACCTCTATAAATGGGGCAAGAGGAAACATCCCCTTTACGAGGGCGGCCTGATCGCGACAATCGAGAAGTTTGAGGGGGATGTTTGAGAAATCCATGAGTTGACGCCAAGGGCAATTGAATCTACCTAAGAAATATTGACGCGAAGCTCTGACTGCCAGATCGTTTTGTACAATGGTTGTTTATCATACGAAACAGAGACTATGTGATTTTTGATTTAGGTATATTTCTTTTTAATAATGAATCGCTTTTGTTACCCAGAAACTTTGGTCATCATTGAGTCTTCGCTGGTGTATTCGTTGATAATGTTGAATTGCTTTTACTTATTGAAAAATTGTTTGTACTCGAATAATTAATAAAGAAAAAAAATCAACCTGGACTGGAGAAGCGATGATGAAAATAGTCCTATCTCTACGTACCATCCTCAATTGATCGCTTCAATACTCAATCGAAATAGTTGTTTTGCAATTTCTTCATGTTTACCAACACAGTAATACACCTTGAGTTTATTAAGCATGACGTACCTTACCTACGTAATATTATGTAGGTAATGTACAATGCTTATTGAATATACGTAATAAAGAATGCTCATATGTTGTTTGGAAGAAAAGGGTAAAAGAAAACATGCATTCATTGCACATATTGTATACCTATAATACAAATGACCATTCAATGCCAATTTCACGATTGTATCCGGGGTTTTGAATCATGCTCAACATATCACATTGAATCAATATAATTCCGAAAAATGTTATTTTGTTCGTCAAATGTTGCTAGCATCATGAAACATGTCCCGATTTAACAAAAAAATATGCAGATAGATACAATAAAATAGGTATTATACCTTTGTGGTAGTGTTTTCCTTACCGATTTTTATTAAATTTATTTTATTCACTTTTTTCACAAGTCAAGAAACCCCGTGTTTTTACTGATTTTGTAGTTAAAAAAACAATCCAATAATAGCAGCCTGGACTGGAATAAGGAGTGCGGAAGAACTGTTTCGAGCTGCCCAAGGCAGGAACATTTTCTCTGGAGTGATAGTCAACGTTGGGGGGACCTGACACGACACCGGAAGAAGAGAAGAACGACAGCAGCAAATATCACTACACCTCTACATATCGTTTCACCTTACTTGTCACACTTTTTCTATAGAATTACTCTACAGCCAGTGGCCAAGTTATTTGAAACCAGGAGTAGTAAAGAATTTTTGTTATATAGAAAATGTCTGTTTGGTAACATAGGTAGGTATTTCATCTAAACTTATATGTACTAATATCCTCTTTGAGTCTTTAACCTTTGCTTATAATAAAGTACACACAAAATACCCACGTATTATTATATCAGATATTTTTTTAAATTCCCATTGTTCTCGGCTGATAGATTCAATATTAATAAAACCGTGGTCTATTCAATCGATTAAGAACAATATTATTATGTATTATAATAGGATGATACTATGTAACTATTGTTAGGTAAATATGCTAGTTAGACGTCTCATATAGGTATAATAATGATTAGGTACTTACATAACAGGCTTGAATACAGCCTCCCTATTACAAACTTATCCATTAAATTCCGCAAATACGATTGCTCGAAATCGAAGCTGGAAATCAATTACTAGACTTTCCAAAAAAACACCTAATTTTGTTCCATGAAATATGTTTTATCGAGTTTTGAATAACTTTTGTAGTAGTTTTAACCATCTAATTATATTCGGTACAAACAGATTGTATTTAGCTGTTGTGTATTTTATAAGTCAAGCTTTTCATCAGTAAGCACGATAACACACTCCCAAAAAACATATTATTCGGGGAGCTTGTGCACTGAAGATGAAACCAGGATGGCCAACGCAAGCGATATAAAGACTCCCTTCATACCATCCTGAAGGACAGCAATGTCCAGCATACCTGGGAAGAGGACGCTGCTGATCGTGCTAAGTGGAGAAACTTAATCCACAATTATCATCCAAAGGATAGAGGACACCAAGGCCCACCTGCGGGAGAACATCCATGCTCCAGGTGTGACAAAATATGCCTATCTCGAATTGGCTTATTTAGCCATATGAGATGATGGCATAACAGAATGGATGCTGTACGGTCCGACCCACCGTGAACTTTCGGCGATTCTTTCACAATACTCGCCTTATCGAGTCGTTGGCATATAATCCATATTATCGTTGCTCCACTACTTACTGAATTCTTTTAAATTGTTTTAAAGAATTTCTAGATCCTTTAAAAAAAATCCTTCCATTTGATACATTCACATCGAGAAATCTGTCGAACTAAAATTGTTACAGTTGATCTAATCTGCAGAGCATTTGTATTTGTATAGTTGTCTATGTAGGAAATCGAATGTAAGCATACGGTTACCTGAAAATAACGCACATGAAAAAAACGCATATGAAAAAATCTCATAAGAATATAGCGCATATGAAAAAAGCGCATATGAAAATAACGCAGTATGAAATTAACGCAGTATGAAATTAGCGCATAGTGAAATTACCTCAGTATGAAATTAACGCAGGGTGAAAAAAACGCAGCATGAAAAAATCCCATAAGAAAATATCTCAGTATGAAAATATCTCATAAGAAAAAAACTCATATAGAAAATAGCGCCATATGAAAAAAGCTCATAGTCTAGTATTAAATTTGGATTCTCTCTGATTCTAAATTATTGAATTATTAGCATGGTTGCCTCGATGCCTCGCTCATTAGATACGTTTTACTGTAATGGGATATTTTTTCATATACTTAACATAAAAGGATATTTTTATTTATTTGAATATAAATAAGAAGCACATGGTATACGGCGTGATCTACCTAACTGAGCATGAGCCCGTACCATGATTGAAATGTGTATTAAATTAAGTATCTACTCGTGTTATTCTTTCTACTCTATTACAATGTCTTCTAAATGACAATTATATAATTATTTAAAAATGTGTTTGTGATAGATAAACATTACCTACAAAACAATATATTGGAACCTTACCTATGTACACAGAGAAATCCTATAATTACTCTAAGCCTATATATCAAGCTTTACTGAATTTAAGAGTGATTTGATAATTGCTGCCATGCATTATTATTTGAAAAAATAATATACTGTCTTTCTGAAAATATGGTATTTCCTAATTTACCTTATAACAATATGTGAACCGTAGAAATAATGTACCTGATGTAACCTTTATTTTAATCTGTTTATTATTTTATTATCGTCAATAATAGATGGATGGTTATATAAACTCAGGCAGCTTATACAAGGGGCGGTCGCAGGCAGGAAAGTATTCATCACAAGTTAGGTACTGTTAATAACCGTATCCATTATATTGCGATTGTTTCATAAAAAAATACTGCGGCGCTAATCGCATCGTCACTATCTGATGCATTGTTTATAACACTTTTTATTTCAAGAAAAACAGTATTTTAAATTTACTTCACGACCGTCGGTTCTGCATGTTCTAGCAAAGCAATTTTCGCAGTTGGTGCTAGCTCCGCACTCGTTTTCCTCAAATAATACAACGTTATGCTTACTATGGCTAGGCTAGGTTCCTAAATTCACCCATATATCTAAAATAAATGAGAATAGGGGCCGTGACATTTTTTGCTTTTGCACACAAGCGACGGCTCTGGCCCTGTCTTGCCTTGGCTGTAATGGTAAATTGCTAAATGTATAAAACATAATAGGTGTTTGTTATGGTTCTAATTTTTAAATAGCCCAAGTCGTTCAGACATGATTTTGACACGGAACAGCTCCTCGAAAGAAAGTTGTTGTCTTTTTATGAAACAATTATACTTAATCTAATGGATGCAGTTTTTAAAACAGTAGTTCGTGATGAATTGATGAATATTTTAGGGTGTCCAGTAAATTCGTCTAAAACCCATTTGTCTAAAATCAATTCGTCTATCTAAAATAACAATCGTGTACTTACACATTTTTTTTTACATCAACGGTTTAAAGAAATAAATACCGTGCTGTGTTGTGCACTGTGGTGTGTGCTGTGCTATACGCAGTTGTGCGCTGTGTGCTGTGCTGATCTGTGATGAACTGTGCTGCGATGTAAATACTTCAGTCCTAATATTTTATATACAACCTAGCTATTTTATTAACTTCTTTTGGATGATAAAAATATGACCTACAAAAAGTTGATGGATTTTAAGTTCAAATGCAGAATTCGCCAGAAAATTTAAATTTCCGCCATGTTCAATCAAGAAATTTTGTTGGTAAACCTCGGATTCGGATTCAGCATCCCAAAATACGTAACAGACTACCCCACAACTTTCGATCGGGAAATCCAACAGCACCATATTACTGATGATACTAAGAAATATGTATTATGAATCTGTTCAAGGAGTTGTGTAATGAGGTTTTAATTTTTATGTATTATCTTAACTTTCCCTGTCATGAAATCCTTATAATATTATTTCCTCCAAATAAAAGGTGTTGAAAAACATTACTGTAAATTTGCATACTTTTTCACTTTTTTACATTTATTTGTAAATTTACATACTTTTTAATTTTTCACATATATTTGTTTATTTTTTAAGTGAACAAAGTATACACATAAATATAAAAATGAACATACCACAGATTATAAAGCATTGTTCACTAGGGCGAACTTATAGGAGAAATGCGATATCTTCCAGTTAACCCCAACATTTATTTATTTTTCTCCTAACGAGGACAGGTATCTGCATTAGTAAAAATATAGTACTACTCTATACAAGAAAATAATAAATTCATTTTCCTTACTAACATAGAACATAAATAAAATACGTACCTGTTTGTATTTTATATTCTGTTTGACAAGAAAACCGAAAATAATATGTAATTTTACAATACAGAAGGTAACGCCTGACACCATAACTACCTACATGAAGAGTAAGTAATTGATGAAGCGGGCGAATCATGTGTAGATTGACTTTTCATCGACACTCATGCTAGTATCTTCTTCTTCAGAGCACATCAACAGGAATGTAGAAGCGTCGAGTAAAAGCCAATTTATACACGGTTAGCCCGAAAACCATGAAATCAGAACAACATTAAGAGGGTTAAGGAAATATTTCAATTATCCCAAAGATCGTTAAAAAATCTTCTCGTAAAGCGTATATTTAATGAGCGAGGCATCGAGTTAACCTTGCTAGTAATTCAATAATTTAGAATCAGAGAGAATCCAAATTTAATACTAGACTATGAGCTTTTTTCATATGGCGCTATTTTCTATATGAGTTTTTTTCTTATGAGATATTTTCATACTGAGATATTTTCTTATGGGATTTTTTCATGCTGCGTTTTTTTCACCCTGCGTTAATTTCATACTGAGGTAATTTCACCATGCGCTAATTTCATACTGCGTTAATTTCATACTGCGTTATTTTCATATGCGCTTTTTTCATATGCGCTATATTCTTATGAGATTTTTTCATATGCGTTTTTTTCATGTGCGTTATTTTCCGGCCACGAAGCATACATATTACTAACAAGTTATATTATTTAGTTAGCATCATTTAATTTCATTGAAAGAAACATAGAAATGTTATGTATCTTCAATGCTATTTCATCCATTGTGATACGTTTTCTTTTACTAGAACTATTAATTATTCGATGATATTAATACATGCATATTTGTATGTAGATAACTGTATTAATCTCATTAACAATCTATTCATAATAATGTAAGTTTTCTATACAAGCAGTGATGTTGGATTTGTATGGACCACCTATTATTTCGTGTTTTGAATCAAATATATAATACTATGAAGAACAGAACTAAAACAAATCGTCTTCTATGTAAATCCATGTGAGTTAAAAAATATTTAAAGTACCGTTGCGTTGGTTCAAAAATCAAATCTCATTCATATGACTCCAAATTTTCTCTTTTACCTACTTGGTACTATCACATTTCCAAACCTTATCACCGCGGTTTTTGGCAAAGCATGTATTTTATCTCTTTTGAGTCCTATGCGCCTTACCACAGAGGTAATTCTTTTTTCATGGGATTGAATTTGAATATCAAAATTCAGTTTTTTTTGTATAGAAACCTAAAGTACCGAATGACAAATATGATAAGAGGAAAGCAACGAAAATGAAATTCAATCAACCGTATTCCTGATTGTCGGCTGCATGGGAAGGTTAGGTCTAGGTATTTCAGTGAAATTTAACAACTTATTATATCAGTAAATTTATCATTCTGCCTCCATTCAGATAAAAATGTTTTTCCAAAATTAAAATTAAGTACTCAAATATTTATTTTAAAAATAATAATTCAATCATAATTCTGCATTATGTCAAACAAATATTGCAGGTAATTGTATAAAAAATATAATACTTTGGTGACATATTGAATTTTAACATTTGTATCGGAAATAAGCCGTTTCACACGCTTACTTTAACCCAAAAATATGAAATAAATTAATGTGAAAATATTTCACTTGTGCCTAAACAAATATCGAATTGAAGGTATGAATAAACATAACAATTATTATTATCAATAACATGTTGATTGAAAAATGTGTACAAATTGAAAAAATAAAGATAATCCCATTTGTGGAGCGTGTTCAGAAGTAATTGATACATCCTCATGCCCACATGACGATCCAGTATTGTGTATTTGTTATGTGAGTGTTTATATTATTTTCCACAGGGGACTGGGTTGTACACCAAAGCCGCCATCCGCACAAAGAATATCTTATTAAAATATTAAAAAGAAACGTCAATCATGTGGTGGTAGTGCAAAAAGAATTTACTTTACTCTTATTCTACTTTGCATTGTATCGTCGTTTTTGTAATTTTTGCGCTGTGTAGATTTGCGCTCCTTTGCAACAATCAATGATGATAGCTTTCGGGTTTCATTATATATGTTTAACCGCCACATACCTACTTCAATTCGCATAAATTTTACTGCAATAAGTGTTATCTGAATAAAAATTCGGTCTGGTTTTATCATAAAATCCGACGTTTTCAGGCGAGCCTTATCGAAATATATACATACTTGTGCGCACTTCACATTAAGCTTGAAAAGCTTGTGTTGTGAAGTGGAGTAAGTTGGCATGGGGAACGTAGGCGCATTCGCCGAATTATTATGGGGTCTGTTATCATACTGCAAATATTCACTATGGTGAGTTTACCAATATTCAAATATAAAATTTAAAATGAATCCAACAATCATAACATGAGAATAAGTAATGTTGTTGAATTTTAAGGTGGAGACCTTGGGAACATAAGAAAAGCATCGGAAGACCTTAAAATAGATGGCCCGACGACAAAGTCGCTGCGGGGGCTAAAAGTTGGCTGCAAGCAGCAAACGACAGAAAGAAATGGAAGGGTATGGAAGAGGGCTATATCCAGCAGTGGAGGACAGAGGGCTAAATGAGGAGAATGTTGTTGAGCGTAACTTCGTTAGACGCAAAACTCCCAATATCTATTTGGTTGGTGATGTTGGTAGTATAAGACTACATGGCATACAGTGTTGACAGCAAAACGACGCGTGAGATAATCTCGTCAAGATTATACGCAGATAATATGTGTGTATTGTGAGACGTATGGAGTTATGCAGGTAGGGGTGAAGCTAGCCTTAATACGAACCTTATAGGACACCATATTTTCAAAAGAACCTTCTAGTACTTAGTTACTATACCTACCTACATCTCAAATACTTTCCTGCACACTCAGAGTAAGCGAATTGCTTGATTCGTGATTATCAAGGTACTGTGTATAATTTGAAAACAAGAAACGTTTACATTAGATCGGTACAATCCTCTGAGCTAGAAGTCCTTAACCTAAACGCGATACCTGGATATTTGAGCCTTGCATTTATTTCAGCAGGTCCTTCAACCTGTAGACATCAGAGAGGCAAAAACGTTAACCGGGTTCAAAGGCCTATTGAAAACATATTTATTTAAGAAATCCTTCCCAACAACAGAGAGAGTAGGAATACAGAGTTCCCTTAAGGTGGGAGTACCCACAAAACGGCGCGAAATAAGTTGTCCATTATTATTATTTACGTATTCTTTCGATTACTGTTCTGGCTGATGCAGTTGGTACGATTCTGGATGGCGCTCTTGATTGACATGTTGGCTTGCTGTGGGCAGATCCTGATGGGTTCTTGTTGGTTGCTGATGCGTTTTCTGGTTGGTTATGCTGCAGGTTATGTGATGAAATGTATTCTGCTCTTTACGATGGTTTTCCGTCGATTTATTATCTAAGCCCTGCCATTCATTCTAACCCCACTTTTATGGTGACGTGACTTTGTCTCGGTGACAAACACTATATTATATGTATAATATTTCTTTCAATATTTGGTGACGTCATCATCGCCAAATGTCACTTAGACCTGGCCTCCATGATGATATTATGCGGGCCTCGGCTTTCTGCTGTGAATAAAAGTATTTATAGGTTTGTGTTTTCCTACCTAATAGTTCTTAGTTAAAATTCTACGCACATTTTTAAATGAACATGAAAAAAACATTTCTCCGTATGGAAACAAAAACGTGCAAGACGCTACATCAATGTAACTGGAATTTCATCGTATTTCCTATAAAATGTTTGACGTCTGAATATTTTATAAGATCCAACACGATTCGTATCAGGCATCGATTCTTTGACAGAAAATAAATTTGCGGTTGAAGGATTCTTGAACATAGCAAATATTAGCAGTTGTAAGATAATGTATGTTGGTAGTAGGCATACTTATTTCTTGTATGAAAAATTTCTTTTCAAAAAGGTATGTTTGTTGGTAGTATATACGTCATACAAGTAATACAGTACACGGACACTTACATCTTTATGAAGACAAGCTGTGTATGGCAATTTGGGTATCTCCATTTAGTACGTAGCGGTGATTGAAAATTGTAATATTACAAAAAATCACTGTTATTTTTTCAGTAATAAATTCATACTTCTTCTTTGTCAGTAAGTAAGTTTACGATCTGTTCGGAGACTTGATTTTGGAAAATCTCTGTTCTTCGGTCAGCTTGAAACCAGCTCACAACTTAATTATCTACTTACATAAATAAGTCGGTATGTAGTTAATTTCCTCTACTTTATATAACTTGAATACTAAACTCATATATTTCCGATAAAGATTTTATCACTTTTTACACCGTCGAATCAGTTATATTTCATTATTCACTGTTCCAAATATTTTCGCCTATTCTTTTCACTGTTCCTTTTTATAACCAGTATTTTTATCTTCTAAAGAATATTTCAAATCGTCATACAAGATGTATATCTAATCCAAGTGAATTGAAGTTTATTTATTTATTCTTGAGGCAAAGCAGATCAAGCAGAATAATTTAAAGATGAAACAAATTGATAAAGTGAATTGATTTTGGACTTTGACGTCCACCTTTTTGAGGTTTACGTGGAATGAAAATGTGAATAAATTTTTGATTCCTTTTTAAATTATGGAACACAATTTGCCTTTTCAAATTGGTCCGTTTGTGACTTACTAAAACTTTCACAACATATACCTATTTGAATCTGTATTTGATTTATTGACATATTTTTTAGATTCTCTCATTTCATTTTAAAATTAATTGTGGCTCATTCCATTTCCAGGAAATAAGATCTTGATACTATAGACAGACACCAACGGAACATCCAGGTACAGAAATTCATAGAAATATCCACATGAAATTTAGTAAAAGTACCTATACTTACCTAATATTATATAAATTAAGTTAGGGATAATAGGTAGTACGAGTAGGCTTATTAACTTTCCAATAGTTTATGTAAGTAGCAATAATAAAGTTCATATTAATTTTATAACAAAACATACTTATATTAAATGGGTAAGGATATAATAAATAGTTATTGTAGGTATAAGAGTATCTATGTAAATAAAAAAAAAGGAAGTGGATTTTAGAAAATTGAAAACACAAGTTATATTGAAACCCTTTTTCATTAGCCTAACGAATTGAGTTCAATTCACATATTATTATAAATCACTTAGAATTCGTTCAAACAGAACTTTTTTTATTCACCTAATCGAGAAAATAAACGCTAGCCATATGTTATCAGTTTATCAGAGTCTATATTTTATTTGTAATTTTCAAGGGCTCTAAATAAACTGCAATTATTGTGAATTTATTCTTTGTTGATAGAGCTGAATGACCAATTTTTAATGTATAATTTGAAATCCTTAATAAAAAGGACCTTCGTAACTATGTCCGTTTTAGATTTGGAAAATTACTAGACCATTATTAATCACGAGACATTAAAAAACTATTAGGAATGTAGAATTACTTAGAGCTTTTGTGATTTTTTAGATTCGTGTCATGTGGTTTTAGATTTCCTATTGAGTATTAGATACTTACGTTGTTATGGTGTTCAGAAGGGAAGAAGGATAACTTGTAATGAATACTTTCTGTATTAGATCAAAAATATTTTTCTTTTTTGTACCACTTCCTATTTAAAATACTATGTTTGTTTATTTTTGAATTACTATAATGTAATTATTGAAGATGCGAATGGTAGAAACAGTAATTAAATAATTGATAAAGAAACATTTTAAATGCCAACGTTTCTCAGTTCAAATGGGAGAAAACTGTAATGTGTTCCAACTAGACACTTACACATTATACAAATCCAGTTGATGTTCTTATATCGCAGGTTAAGTATTGCATAAAAATATGGTAAGTGCTCATATCCAACCACCTAATACAATCATTGTAACATACTCGTAAGTATATAGGTATTTTTACAATATTTGACAGCTTTTAAAAATCACAAATTGTTTCTCCACCACCCATCAATATTCACAACATACCTATACGCAAAACTTACCTATTTCATTTTATAGAAAGTCCAAACCAACGTTGGTCGTTTCACTCACCGTTTTTGTGATTGATGTGACAAAATTGACAGTCAGTTTACAAACAAACAACAAAATTTACAATGGTCCATACCTGGTGATACATTGCACAATACAATTAAGAATTTCGGTAGCGAAAAAATCTACCAAAACAAACAAAAAAGAAACAATATCACAATTATATCGGCAGTATTTTACCACTCGGTAGCTTGACAAATTTGTTTCAAAAACACAACAACAGAATTTCCAAGAATTCTTTCATCATTTTCTCACATTGGGTCGGTCTTTTAAAACAATTCAAAAAGGATGTTACCTTTTATTTTGTCACAGTAGTCGCATCCTGGGAAAAGTTGGCAATTTCTGTCATTTTTATTCATTCATTTGGATACCTTAAAATTGTAAATAATTTGTGACAAAAGGGTGTTGTTAAATATTTAGAGTCTCAAAAGTAATTTACCATTCAATCTCAAGGAATTTGTCTTCAATGATTTATTGTTTTATTGAAAATCTTTGCTTTGTTATTTACGAACCATTGTCTATATTGGTTCGCTTCGAATCATTGTTCATTGAATACACCATTGCTTCATTTAAAATTTCAGTAGCTGTGAATCATGATTTACAACCATTAGAATAATGTTTCTCTTTCAATTATTGTATTGCCGGGGTAAAGAATAACGTTTTCTCAGAAGATGAGCGAGTTTATTACTTATTTTAGCACATATTATTGTTTTGTACTGTAGGAAATCAGCTTTGTTTTTAGACCGATCATTTTGAGGCAACCGTTAAAATGTATTATACTATTGTCAAAGGTTTAATAAATCATAAGATAAGTTAAATGGATTATAAGTATAACAATCATAACCATAACATAATCTCTTTTCTCATATTACTCGTAGTGTTCTGATCCAGTTGTCACATTTCAGCTGGCTCTAATAAACTGATAAACCTTAAAATTGGACAAATCAGTTGATCATCACCATGGGTTTTAATTTCTTTATGTGCTTATGCGAAATGTGAATACTTCACCACAATACTCTTGTAGAGAATCATAAGAGTCGATCTACACTACAGTCACTATTTTTATAAGCACTAACTTCTAACTTAGTACTATTAACGTACTGTGACTTTAAACAGTTAAAATTTATTAGCGCAGCTGCTTAATGGTGAGATTTAGTGCATCATAAATGAAATGGTCGTAATAATAATTATTATAGATAGTATTCAATAATGTGTTGTGTACTTACATATAATAACTCTATAGGGACTGACTTATCGATAGAATGTATTGACGATATTATACGAGTCTAAAACACGCGGTCATAAAGACGGTGTTCATCTTGTTCATCAGGCTCGATATTAATGGTAGGAACGTTCCTATAGTATCTAAATGTGATTGCGATTGTAATTTCAAAGAGCAGTCACTGTGTTATTCTTCACAGCCACAGCTGTTACCTTTTGGTAGATCGTTACGAAAAAAAAACAGTGGTTTTATCCCAGTTTAAAAAATTTCAAAGCATTTTTTTTTTAAATCCATAATCAGAGTGCGACGTTTAATTACATTGACTAATTTATCTACATATTGTGTCTGACCATAGCCATACAGCTATAATACGAGTAGTTATATTATACCTATATCCAGAGCTGGGCAGAATATCGTTAATTAACGAAGTTAACATTTTGGTAACGATTTAACGCTTTTCTCACCTCCAAAAATTGTTAATGGATTATTTAACTTCCGTAATCCGTTACATTTTACTTTCGTTAATTAAGTCCGTTAATATTTGATTGTTTGCATAGACATCATCCACTGGAGGCGCTGGCATTAGATAATCCAAGGGTTGTATGGTGTTAAGTGTAGTATCGTATGTGGGTTGGAAGTTGGAAAAGAAATTTCACTTTGTTGGGTTGGGATACATCGCGATAGTGTAAATATGATAGTAGTTGTACTTATGTAGTTCCATTTCATGCCATTTAACCGCGATTATTTTACATTATCGCTTTAACGGATTAACGTTAACTTCCGTTACATTTTTCAAAATGTAACGCTTTAACGATTAACGAAGTTAACTTTTTAGTTAACGGATTATCGATGAACGAAGTTAACATTTTGATTAACGGTGCCCACCTCTGCCTATATCTAACGTCAAAACCATACTCCTACGTTGCTACATCCTTCAGAAATAATTCTAGTTTTCTTACATTCTCTGAATCTTACTTTTAGAAATAATTCTAGATTTCTTGTCTTCAAAATATAACAGTTAAGAATTGTGTACTTTTATTCCTAATAAACTAACAAGTGACATTTTACTAATTCATGGTTTTATCCTGATTCCTTCTTCTCTACTGGTTGTCCAATCACTTGTCATTTTAAAAGTTTTTATTCACGCATGTTATTTATAACAATTATTTTACCACGCCTCAAATGCTACTGTTACTTTTGTAATAAAGTTCTGCTCTTAGCTAAGAGGTGTTTTAATAATTTATGACCTCCTCATGTTGACAATTGAAACCAAACACAACGGGGTTAAACTCTATTTAACTAGCCATATATCACCACTACTTAAGTGTGACTGATTTAGGGTGGGTTGGTGAAAGCCTCAAAGACACCGCACTTATTAGAATATTAGTATTCTGTGACCACATCCTACCACCTACTAACTGGGGTTCCCTCTTTATGATAAATGTGTCGGCTAAATATCAAAGCCCTATTATTTAGTTAAAAGACATTTCTTTTATGATTTACGATGAGACAATATTTGCATTCTTTTTAACGCATCCTGACTGCTTAGAATCTTGACTCACATTATGAGTATTATGACGAATGAAAAGGAAACAATTTTTTTTCCCAGTAAAAATCGGACACTGTTTAAAGGTGACGACGTCGGACATTAGTCAAGTTCAGGTGCACTCAGCGAGCAATGGAAAAGACAAATGTTGGACATCATCAGTCGTTTGGCATCAGTCGTTATCCCATATCACTGTAGATAGATTTATCTCCCAAAGAAGTGTTTTGTAAATTAATCTGAATGGTAAGTTTTGGCGACTTTCATGTGTTCCCAAAGGAACGTAAAAGGGCAAAGTAATAGTTAAATAAAAAAGGTACCTTCCTCTAGCTATAGAGGTGGTCGGTAGCCTGCTTGGTAACGCGCTCGACTGTTAATCCAGTGGGCGCGGGTTCAATCCCCGACCTACTCCACTTCACAACACAAGCTTTTAAGCTTTCTGTGAGGTGTACAAAGATGTATTTGGGTTTATTTCGGTAAACCCAGATTCATTTTTTTAATATTTAAAAATAAAAAAAAAAATTCCTAAGTTTAAATATTTTATACGCCTACATCAGTAAACTATTTGATTACAATGAGTGTCAAGCAATAAATAATCATTTTGAATAAATTTTAAAATGCGGGTTGCTTAGTAGATATTACGAGTATATGTAACCAATATTATTATTGTCCTTTTAAACTGTTGATAATTTCGAAAAAAGGCCGACTCATTCTTAATGATATGAAATACATAAATAATTGCTCAAAACCACATGTCATCCAATAAATTTTATAAATTTACATTGGGTTTGATTAAATTATTGAGTTTAAACTTTGATACGTAGGTACCTACTTTTATTAAGTTTATTAAGTATTTAACTATTTGATACTCTTATCTGTAACTAATGGTTCCCGGATTATAACCCATAGGAATATTGCTCAACATGAATAAATCCCAAAAATGACAAAAGCCCTTAAGAAATTTGCTCAAGGGATAAAAGCCCAAACTTTCTAGTTGGATTCCAGTAGATGAATTCTTTATAAAATGTTGACTATTTTATTGTCTATCGCATTTCAGATCCGCTAATTTATTTGTTTATTTTCTAATCTATAGTAGTTTCTAACACACTGAAAGAAATCGTATACTAATAGATACAATTAATGTTATTTTCAAAATCCAATTAGATTTGAGCTTTTGTCCCTTGAGCAAATTTCTGAAGGGCTTTCGTC
Source organism: Ceraclea dissimilis (assembly GCA_963576895.1). NCBI lineage: Eukaryota > Metazoa > Arthropoda > Insecta > Trichoptera > Leptoceridae > Ceraclea > Ceraclea dissimilis. The sequence continues at coordinate 11,197,187 of OY756369.1, forward strand.
TTTTTTGGGATTTATTCATGCTGAGCAATATTCATATGAGTTTTGATCCGGTCACGGTAACTAATATGACATACCCCTATATGGTGACTTCTTCTCAGTGCCTAGCTACCTACTATACTCAGTATAAGTATTAGAGGTATTGCACTATCATCCCTTTGTAAAAACGAGGGTAGTCAGAGAGGGCTGCGCGTTACGCCTCGCGATCTTTGCAACATTTTATTCGTTATGTATTGGCTAATTCATATTATTAGTCCTTCTAACTTGCTTGTAATAGCAACTTACAGTTGAAAAACAAAATTGTAATGGCAACCCCAGAAGATAAGAGAATTTATGCTATACTTAGTAAGTGTCTCTTAATACATGAGAATATTTTGCTCTACAAAGCAACATCCAGGCCACCAAGCCTTTCAAGGGCCTCGGGGATAGCACCTAAATACAAAATGTGTATTGTAAAGTTCCCAGCACTAGATGAAACACTCGAAGTAGATAATAGGTACATTTACCCGTATAAATGACATTTTATAAACGAATCATATCGAATTGGTATTAGTCTTAATTTTCTCCCAGCATTACCGATTTTAATGAATGATGTCTACTGGTATCTATGTACAGAAATAAACTTTAAAATCTCGATATCTTTAATATAAATCGAATTAGAAAAAATTGGCGTGACCAAACCATCAATTTGTCGGTCGTTAAAACATTAAATTGAGGTAATATTTCAAATCGGTACCTTTTGTGAGTACACGTAGACTTCAACGCTTTCATTAAATTTATTGTCTATAAATCCCGTGAGTCAAAACTTGAACATACAATAGTTCACTGGGATAATAAAAAATCGTGGTTGAAAAAGTGTATTATTGTTAATTGAAGGTAGTAGACATTTCATAATTTAACGATACTTAAATGAATTTATTCGTAGTTTTGTCCGACTTGTTTGAAAAATAGTTCCACATGTCTAATATTTCAGGGTTCCATCTCTTAGTCATATTTTGTATTTACCTACTTACGTAGGAGATATGTTCATTCTAAAATATTAATGATACCTTTTGAGTGGGAAGATTGCTGATCTTTCCGGTTTCTGCGAGGGACTTTGAAGACGGGGTAAATGAATATTCTTTGCTACTTTGTATAAATTTCGAACCAAGTACGGAACACGTCGCGAATAGAAACATTTGGATGACCAATACAATCAGTAATAAGATTCCGTATCTAAATCATTCACTCATAAAATCAGTAACATCTTTTATTAGCGTATCAAATTGCATCAACTATCTTCTATCAATGAATTTAAACTGATTATTAATCAATGTCTTCCCACAGCGACTAACTGGAGATAGTCATTAAAATTTAATATCATTTGAACTCCCCGCGGCAATAAAAAGAGCATTCTGTTGGATTTATTTAAGGCACACACAGCAATATAGACCGTATGGATATTCAAATGGTTTGGATGGAATTGGAAGATGTATTAAATTGCCCTTCTATGCTGCAGTTCGCGTTATCAATCTTTATTGAGTGTTCAATAAAATTTAACATTTTAGATCCAATTTATTGTATTAGGTTGTAGGACTGAAAATTATAGTCGACTGTATAAAATGTATATGTGTTCTCAATGCAACGTTTTGAAACTGTGAAATGTAGGAGTAACCTCTGTGAAAAATAATAGTCGTTTGTGTGAATTTGGATTAAATCTATCTTTTATTTTTGATTATTGAGGAAATACATAAGTTTTTTATAGATATAATGATATTAGTAGGAAATAGATATGCCGAAATGATTTATCCGATTGTTTCCAGAACGATATCAGCAAAGCTGTGCAAGGACATTGATTGATATAAACTTAAATTTTTATAAAAATCGAAACAAACAAAAAAAATATTAGAAGGCGTGCAGAATTCCGCTGAAATTAAATTGAATATACGGAAAAAGCTTATCTGGCTTTGGAAAAATGGCTGAAGACGACAAAGAAATTAGTACTCCTCAAGAATAGCATAATTTATTTGAGCGATGGACAAATACCCTTCAAATACCCAATGCTGTTCTTTATTTTTTTTAACCAGTGAATGAATGTGATTTAAAATAGCAGAGACAATTGTCCCAAATATATTCAGGTGTAGTACCTTTATAGTATATTCACATGGGGTAACTCACAGCAATAGTGCATCGCAATCGAATGACCTTTTTACCCTAATAAAGACGCACTGACAGCGTATAGAGGAAAGTTCTTCTGCATTCTGTAAACTGCCGATGAAAATTTATTGATAGAATCTGAATTTAGTTTTCTTAGGGTTGTACGAAAAAATATACACCAACGTATTTCTCACAGATATGCTCACGGCACGGGGTTGAATGCAGTCGAAATGAGTTCGTTGAGAAGAATGCGTAGCAAAAAAAATAGAGAGATATAATAAGAGATGGCGGGGACAGTTACTAGAATAAAAATTAACAAACTTTGATGGTTTTAGCACGTGGAGAAAGTGAATGACGACAGGATGGCCATAAAAAAGTACATGAGTGAAAGAAGAGGTGTGAGAAACTGCGGCTGTCCGAGACTGACTTGGACTGATCAGTCGACGAAGACGGATGTATTTTGGGTAAAAGAAATCGGAGGACGTGTATATAACAAATTGCATGGATGTATCGAAAGATTCTGAAGCAAGGTAGGTAATGATATGTTGGGCGGTCTGGCGTTCTGCAGATTTCTCATAGTCCCAACAAAATATCCTTTAGGTAAAATGTTGAGCCATGGCATGAGAGTTTCACCGTCATACGTATGAATATAGGCGCATATATAAAAGTATATATTGTATAACTTTCTGTGTGGAAACCTATAATAACACCTATGTTCTACATGGTATGTATAATATTATAAGATAAGATATAAGATATAAGTATAAAATTGCATTGTGTTGTGTTAATATTGTTATTGCTTGGTTGATTCCTGTTGTTTCGCAAACAAACAAACAGAAACAAACGCACTGATGTTAAAACAACAGAAGCCCTGACCGACAGGTAGGTGGATTGGATATAGATATTATTATTTATTATTATTATACCGATTACGGGTGTATTATTCAGGTACAAGCAGGGATGCCTAACATTTTTAACTGCGTATTATTTTGCATGTTATCTGTGGGTTAATTGACAAAATATATTTTAAATCTATAGCTGAACCTGCTCTCAAACTCTATAGGTATAAATTTGCCTTAATAACTACGTGCACTCGAAATAATGTAAAGTATGGAGACTTAGTGCCTATGAAAATCTTTCTTTTAAATAAATTAACCTTGATTGTTCTTTTTTATATGCGATATGCATATTTGAGTGCCTCACAAATTATGCGGTGCCTATGAAGGATAATCTAAACCTAGTTATAAAATAAATTGCAAAAATATCAATTTCTTTTGACTAATGGAATGGAAAGCGTGGCATTCCTAGTATGAACAGTCTTCAGAAAGAATCACGATTCTTTACATATCATTACATTACATCATTTCTTTTACCAGTAACGGGTAAAAGAATATGACTGTATTGTCTTAACAAAGGATACACCCCAAATCACGTTTAAATACCCACTTCAGACGATAATAATAATAATAATAATATATCTATATACTGTAAATATTAATAATGATTATTTTCGGCTGTCTGTACCTGCAAATTAGTCTTTACAAACCATCTCTCATGTAATTTTGATCTCATATTTTATATTTTTTTGTCAATGTTTCAGATGTACCTTAACTTACTTATTTTTGTTGTTGCTTAATATATTGTACTTGTTATTATTATTATTCATGTTAAAGGCTTGCGCCGTGAATAAATAAATAAATAAATAAATAATCAGAAAAAAATGTTCTGAAGGTTAACCTTAACGAATTGAATTGTTCTCAAATTTGATCTAGCGCGTGAACTCGTATTTCGCGATGTTGTCAAAATAACCTAAGAGATGCACCAGTGTTTTATTTGGTAGTTTTGGATTCCACATTTATCTAGCTATTTGGAAATACATTAATTTTTCCAAAAAAAAAGTGTGAATTTTGTATTTTCCGCGTGCTAATTTGTATAGGACCGTCTATTGTGCGGTTGGTTGAATTAAAAGGACATTTTATTTCTAATCGACACACCAGACATACATCCTACATAATGGGGGTAGAGAAACCAAAGGCTTAACTTCCCTAACGATGTCTGAATTGCCCCCTATCACCTGTCGCCTTATACGATCCACATCGCAAGATAACCACCCGTCACTCGTTTATTCTCCCGAAATTTGTCGGCAATTATTGAGTAGTACACACAAACAACAAACAACAAGAATACAACTTAAAAAATACACGATTATAACGATTACACAAAATACTAATTCTTTATGTGTATTTAAGAGTGTGCATACCGACATTTCAAAAATTTCTAAAAACGGGAGACCTTCTATCTCGACAACCAGTTCTAAATATGCTTTGGAACAAAATAGGGTAGATGCATTGAACATTTATCTAGGGAATAACCGTAAAATATATTTTATATCTTATATAGATTTCTCAAAAAAAAATATCCAAAACACCTCTGATCTTTTTTCCGAAAGACGGAATCTCGTTTCCCGAAAGTCGCGGAGTAAAAATTTTCTTTTGTACTGATAATGTGCATTAAAATGTAGGGAATAACCGTAAAAGTTTTTTGATAAACGCAAAATTAACCCCAAAAAATGGAAAACAACGCTATTTTTACCATTTTATCATGCGATTGTCACGCGATTTTGCCGTAGGAAATGACTGTGACGTCTGTGGTGCCATGCCCTTAAGATAGTAATTTACATTATAGGACGCCATCCCTTGCCTAAAAACCGCTATAAAAAATATGCGATCCAAAGACCACGATCGTTTTTATAAAACTCAAACAGGTGTTTTTCTAATGTATTTTATGATAGTGTATCTTTTTAAAATAAACAACACTTTAATGTTTAAACATATGGTCCAGATATCAATACTAATTTTCGTTTACCTCAAATAATGTTAGTAATTTTCTTATTAATTTAACAAGATAATTTTTATCTTTTTCTTGTTACAAGTTATTGACCCAACGTGTATTAAACAAATATTTTTTTTAGATCACCTGTTTCAATATTAATAGCAGATTCTCCGTCCTTTCAATTACAGGAGTGAGTTGTCAACGGCTTATTTTTTTTCTCAAAGTTTAGCAATAGAGCCAATGGTATTTTGAGAATGGTAAATGAGGATGTATAATTGAATTTAAATAGTAATAAACGAAGAACATATAAAACGGTTTACATCACTTCGTGTCCAAAAAACACAGAGGTTTTAATACACTCTCGTGAGTCCACTTCAAAAAGAATAATCATATTAGGAAATCGCTGTCTAAAATCACAATATTGGATGATTGCCTACCTCAAATACAAATCAAAAGCACTTGTTAATTGTCAGACTATATAATTGGTATGTATTCATTTTTTAAAAAGCACAACACAAAGCTTACAGACGTAGGTAATTGAGAGCTTATTGCATTGATTGACATTAGCAGCACAAAATAAAAAAGAAATCAAAACAAATCCGTCGTATTAAAATATTATTCTTAGTACGAAAAGCATTCAAAAGGGGGATTGTATTAACAATATTATTCATTGAGTGTATGGTATTACTAACTAGGTACTTTCTCCTCTTTTCATTATAATTTTAATTTCTTTATTTCTACTTTGGAACCATCACAAGCTTTTGGGCGGGCAGTCAGACCACTCCACGGATATTTGAAGAGGCTCGCTCGCTCTTATAATACCATTCCATATCCGAAGGAGCTTTGTTAGGGAACATCCTGTTTACAAAAGCAAATTAGCTCAAACACAATGGGATAATAAAGAGCCCCCAAATATCATACAAAAGAATTTCAGATCGTTTTTCGTCTCCGCTTCAAGTACCACAGAATGGAATGTATTTTGAAAATATGGGTACATTCCCATCATGAATATTATGATATTTAATTTTTAGTATATTTTTCAACTCTTAATTTTTAGGTATTGGTTAAACGATGTTTAAAACAAAAAATATCCATTAGTCTACAAAATATCATAACTAGGTAGTATTATTATTTGTGTTTTGATAAGAGCTTTTGAAAATACCTAGGTACTTTGATGAAGTAGACGTACCTACTCCATTACAGAAAAAAAAATAACGTTTACGAAACAGTAATCTACATGTAAACTTAATTTTGAAGTATTATTATCCCTTCATCATCGAATAAAATGTCTGGAAATTAAAATCACCCGAGGATAAAAAAATGTAAAGGTTTTCAATTACCCAATAATTGCTCCTTGACAGAAATTCGGACCCTCAACCCGAATTCCATGTAGGCATTCTGCAGGTCGGTAGAGACGACCTAGAGCTATAATATAAAAGAAGAGGTTTCAATTACATATGTAAGTAGGTATATTGAAGAGAACATGATATCATTCGATTTATTATAATATAATAATAGTAACAATCAAAACATTTGTTAATAAAATCGTTTCATTTGAGCCCACCTTGTTGCATGTAATAAAATATAGAGTATAACAATATGATGGGAAAGATAAATATTAATAAAAGCAATAGAATTTTTAATACACAATATTGAACTAAGATCATCTTCAGTTACTTTTTTAATAATTAGTTTACCTCCTGCTAGGAAGGATATCGTACCTTGTTATTATGAGATGGATATTAGGAGATTTTAACAATAATGTAAGACAAACATCTCAGTACTACCTGACTCCTTTCGGTTGTTAGCCGCCCTAAGGTAATGTTGTAGGAGTTAAATGATGCCCCAATTTTTAAACGATGCTAAGGAAAATTTTTGTAGGAGTAAAATGATTCCCCATTTCTTGAAGTATGCCAAATCATATCAATAAATTCATTCAAGCATTTACTGTGCCAACTTCATTCGATATCTTCTTCTTCTTCGTCAGCCTTTGTCACTCCACTGCTGGATGTAGGCCTCTTCCATTTGTTTCCAGTTTTTTCTATCTCTCGCCTTTTTGACCCACTGCCTACCAGCTACCGAGGTCACGTCGCTCGCCCATCTTTTCTGGGGCCGTCAGACACCTCTTCTGTTTTCCCATGGCCTCCACTTTACGAGTCTAGGTGTCCATCTATTTTCGTCTTGTCTTGCAATGTGCCCTGTCCATTTTAACCCTTGCTGTACGACCCATGACGTCGACAATTTGGGTTCTTCATTTGATATAGTATACTTACTTACTTACTGCTAGCCACTTGCGTTCCACTGCTGGACATAAACATCTTCTAAACTACGCCTCTTTTGTTCTCCCAGGGCCTCCACTTCAGGATTTTAGGTGTCCGTCTGACACTGTCCTGTCTCGCCACGTGTCCCGCCCACTGCCATTTTTGCTTTGCTGTTCTTTCTGCGATGTCGGCAACTTTTGTTCGACGTCTGATCTCCTCATTTCTAATATTATCTCGAAGACTGACGCCCAACATTTGTCTTTCCATAGATATAGTATGTATGAAATCAATTAAAGGTATGTAGGTATTCAGTTTTTATTTCGGTTGACTTTTTTATTGGCGTTTGTAACACGGTCGTCAATGTCTCTAATTAAGACTTATTTGCCGATGTTATTGAAAGTTAAATGTATTCTAATTAGTCAGCTTCCTCAGTCAGTTGCAAAGTTTTTCCAGATTGAGCTATAGCACCGTAGTCATGATAACTTCATGCGTAATTCATTTGTAGTCGCATTCGTGCAATAGTCATTGCATCTTCACTGTCTTCTAGCAAATCGAAGATAGTTTCAGTTACTGCTAATAGTATGAAGTTACATACGAAGGAGCCAAAAAGCCAAAGTCAATTCGATGTACAAATGTCTTTCCTCATTTGTGAAAAATTCAATCCACCCAGAAAAAAATCCTGTTCAAATCGGTTGTCCTGCAACGAATTGAGTTAGCACCGTTTGTTAAATCTTTCTATAGATTACTTCGAATTCCTTTGAGATTTTAATTACGGGTCTAGACTGAGAAAAAGTAAATATGTATTACAATCTTGACCTTTTTATCTCTATTCAAATTCATATAAACTGCTCCAATAGATAGACATTTAAGTTCTGGTTTCTGACAGATATGTAATACAAACATTTTTTGTCGAGACTGCTGTGAGAACTTGGCGTTTGTTATTGATTTAATTACACGAAAATATTTCCGTAATTAATACTGTGACTCTGTATTTATTACAATTTATGAATGTATAACAAATGTTATTCACTTTTTATAAATAAGCCTTTATGAATTCAACAATAATTTTTATTTATTCATCTGCAGGTGGCTCTCTACCAATACAAAAAATGAGTACCCACATACTCGTCTTAAAATTATTACGTTTATACTCGTATGAGTGTTCAGGAGCTTTGAATTTCCAATTATCGGTACGTAATATTTCAATGGTTTTAGATTTATTCCTGACGCCTTGTCAATTCAAATAGTTATTGTTGGTTTGTACCGCTTTTCAACAAGACATAGAATCAGATCTCATCATCAACATACCAATGATGCCAACGACAAAAAAACCAAAGCCTGTCTTAAGAGATAAATTGTATTTTATGAGCCCTCGAAATAAGATGTGGAGGGAAGCTTAGCATACTATTTTATCTAATTTCATATCAAATTCAAATATAAACCATCAAATAAATTTCTAAATCGTCAATATTTTTTTTTCAGGATTACCTAAACCCAATAGGATATCAAAATATACCTACTGCATAATCTATTTTACCACTCAAACGAAACTTATAAATCACCAATATCATACATTAAATAGCTAAAAATGTTTGTTGTAATGTCTTCAATTTCGATTTGAAAGTGCTGCTGATAATTGTAAGTCAAACATAATATTCCGAAAACTAGTATTATACTCGTATCCTGCTTACTATTGCCAAAAAATTACATACGGTCATATCCACGCCCACTCCTTGTGTTGCCTGCTCTTATGTCATTCCTATTTGGCGCGGCTCTGGTGTCTACAGTTTCTGCTGGCCAGCACAGATGTTGCCTTCAGGGCGATATTAGGCCAAAGAATTAGCTGACACTATATTTACTTCATTTGGTGAATGTTTGACTTTAGGAATGCATAAGACATGAAAATAGATGTTAAGAGAATTCAATTACACTCACTTGTATATGTAGACCAAAACTTCAAGCGATAATTATTGTTTAGCTCTCGACTTAGAAAATAAGTAGTCTTGGAGACTATGGAAATATCTAAACAGACTGGGAACAAACACATAGTATACTGTGTGTAATTTTCGTGGAATTTATTAAATGCAGACCTATAATGATACATAAGAAAAACAACTTAATTAAATAAAACCCATAATTATCCAGTTTCCTGTCAGATCGTTACCTACCAGACTGTTGTGTGTTTAAAGATATTATGTTCTTTATGTTGTGTCTATTATATTCAGACGCAGACAGTATAGGTAATAATTAGATTTTGAAAGATATTTGTTTTAGTCATCTGATAACAGATGCTTAATTCATTGATTTAATTCGTATTTCGTACATACTATATTCCCATAGTAATTATTATCTTCAGATGCACAAACAACTGAATATTTATTCTGACAATTAACTATTTCAAGCACAATGATTGTACATATTTTTGCTCCGCTTATCTGAGCCTAATCCTAGTTGGGTGAATTTTTCACATGCTGATAAGTTTAGGTACTTTTCAAACATGAAAGATAATGTGTAGACTTTCTATACCTAATCCATGAGTCTTTAAGGACGTGATATTCAGAACGCATTTTAGTTATATTAATAGACATAGTATAGGTAAATATACGATCATCGTACCTAAATTGTTAATAACCTAGAACAATGAATAAAAAATAACATCTTTACAATGGGAGCTGCGATATTTTAGTACAACTTATATTGGGGCTAATAATAACATTACGACCTATACCTTTCTACTCCCTCATATAAAATAAATAATCGTTTCATTATTAGGGGTTAGACAAACAAAATCAAAAGTTGTTAACATATTTTTTCAAACTAGTTTAAAATTTATTGGTGGTTAACTAACTAGAGGTTCCCTTTGTCTACCTGAGATCCGATGGCGTCTGGGAGATGCTAGATTTTTTATTAATATTATATCATATTTATCAATGCGTTAAAAGATTACCCTTATTTATAGAAAGTCTGACATAGTCGCCTCTCATCGTCCTGTTTAATAGAGCAAATTTATGACCAATAATTTTGTCTAAAGAATGTTAGATGATTGCATGTTTCCTGGATACCTATTGAGACTCAGTATTGAAATTTTATGAACTAATGTTTATATTTTTCTGATGCTGGATGCCGGAAAAGATCCCTGGATAACGAAAAGCTCGCCATAGTGATAACAAATTGTTGATAGTTATAATGTTGTATTTTTTTTTAATTTAGTTCTACTGGAAAGAGTACGTAATTAAATATTGTCTACGGTATGGCGAGGTATGGTATGTGAGCAATGCATATCACTATCCTTGTTACTAGTTACCCAATAATCGTTATACGAATCAATGAATTTTAAATTTTATTTCTTTATTTCTCTCTCCAAAATCATTGAAAACACGTCTGGCAGTTCGTTGAATCAAGAAGTCATCACAAACAAAATTTTCTATTTTATATAGTGTTTATTTTTTATTTTCTCCTTTATTAAGATATCTCAATAGAAATTCTTCCACTAAAACGAATGAGATATAAAATGCTTGCGAGAAAAAACTTTGTCAATAATCGAATTGAACACAATTTCACACAAAGGAAAATATCGTAAACCTAATAAGAATATAGGAAATACGTATAAAATTAGGGAAAGCGTAAAGAAAAAAAGCGTTATGAATATTTTTATCCCTTTCATATTACAAAAGTAATAATAGTACCTACTAGTATAATAATCGGATGAATCGTCACCTATGTACAATCGTACTGCAAAACGATCACAAAATAAGGAACCTATCTGCGTGAAACCTTAATAACCGTGAAAGTATACCTTTTGATGAGGAACACTCCTAAACAAATATAACGTAAAATTCCCCATGATATAAAAAATAATACAATATGGTATCAATAAAAAAATTTAAAGCCCCAAAATCACGGCTGGTGTTGGTTTGTTTGACGTTTTATTTGTATTTAAACATGATGGTTTGTAAAATAAAATGTTATTTTACGTGTATAAAAATAACAGCGATAATAAAAATAATATGAAATGCTGTCAAGATGTAGTAACAGTAACAGGTTCTGAATTTTATTTAAATTTGTGTTTATTGGAGAAGTGTTTACCTGAATATTGAGTTTTACAATTTTGACTGACATCTTTGAATATCGAGTTTTCTCACTTTGACATTTTAAATTCATGCTGCCTAACCTAATCGCGAAAATTCTTCCACAGGGATCGATCACATCGATGAATTTTTTCTCTTCGTATTATTACGAAAATTGGAATCCTAAAAACTTTGCAAAGTCCTAGCATCAGAGATATGTTATGGTCCATAACATATCACTGCCTAGCATTAAAAACCGCTCGTGCAAGGAAACTGGGCGTAGAATATACTGGTCTATTAACTCAGCAAATCCTCCTTTCCTTCCTGGCCTACAGAAAGATCAGACAAAATACCAATCTAGTGTAGCTGACCAACCAAGTACCTATAATTTTCAGTTCACAAATGCGAGAGAAACTTATCGTATGAATATTTTTACTGTAGGTACGTTGTTCACTACTAGGTACTACGTATAACTGACAAATTGTCTTAGAGCAATTAATGGAACAAATGCGAATTTATTCCTTTTTTCATACGATTAATGCGTTGTCCAGTGATTATATAGGAAATAATCCTCCATCCTCTTTAACATCTTTACGATCGACAATATCCCGATCTTGAGTGGCAGGCAGGGACGGTATTACCACTTTTATCCTTTTATTATTCCAATTAATTAGTAGTATTATCAGTTATATCCTGATTAAAGAGTCGATCCACATAATGTTTTGTCGTAATCCTAACACTAAGCCTACTCAGCCTTCATGTCCGATCCCATACTTTAACCACAAAACCAGAAACGTCAAATCAACATTATCGATTGAAGTAATCTTTTTTATCCAATTAGGGTTGTTGGTTACATAACATTATTATTCCACAACCAGAGAGCAGATTTTCGTTTACGAAATCCCTACATTTTCTTTTGGGGACTTCTTACTAACCTTAAAAAGCAAGTCTTCTAAAAAAGTGAGGTTTGATGGAACGTTTATTGCCTATCAGATATTCGAAATACCTACCTACTTTGTAATGAAATTTACTAATACCTACTTGGGTTAGAAGAGTTCGCTGAGTAGCTAAAAGCTGTATTTTTCGTAGGGCTAATTAGTACAAACTTACTTCTAAAATGCACAATATGAGGCAATAGAAATTTCCATGACAGTCATCGATTTTAGCTTTCATATTTTCCAAAATAAATTGAGTTATAAATACATAGGTATTTAGGTTTGGTATGCCCATATAAATTTTAATAGTCTAAAGTTGTTCCAACCTTGTCGTTATGGTGTAGGTACACAATACTTATACATACGAGTATGTGTATTAATATGTTCACACAATGACAGGAACCATTCATTAATGTTTGATGCTTTTCGGATATCATTATCATGATATTTGTGTTCTATTTGACAGTTTAACATCGCCTTCAATACGTTTTATATTTATCTTAATTGGCTACCAATCTTATCAGCTCTTATAGATTTTAATTAGTGTTACTACCATCACAATGAATATTCTTTATATCTGGTCTAAAACAGGTTAAGATCCAATATATTGATATTGAATGGTATAAGTAGGTAATTATTATTAATTTAGACAACTAGTTGACTAAATCAATAATCTATTGTATCCTAATAACTGTAAAAAACAATATTGACCTAGATCATAATTATCAACTATCGGTTGGCTGGGAAGGGTCTGTAGTCAAAAATCACACATATACTATGACCTATGACAGTTGGGTACCTACTTGATAATTGTATAATTTGGCAGTTGGGTACTTGATTTTTTTATAACTTGGCAGTTAGATAGGTATTTTTTTCTATCCACAAGGTACTCAATCACGAGTGATAATTGATAAATACTTGGGTCGGTATTACTCGATTACTAGAAACTGTTCAGAGTTAAAAGACGCATGTATCACCATGGATAAAAAAAAACTTTTCAATAGCAATGGCTGGGAATTAGTAATTAATAAAATACATGTATTCTTATAGTATATAAATTAATAGGCGATATTCAACTTTGTCTTCCTTTCTTCAAGAATTCGTACCCTGAAGACACATACATACATATAGACACTACATATTATATTGGTCGTGATCATTTTCTTTTCTGATGTTTACATTTCGTGCGTTTCGCATGGACACGGGTTCTTATATTGTATATACAGACTGGATCTGAGCAATTATTATAATAGTTTAGTATAAAACCATTATTATTATACAAAAATGTAAATCGTAGAGTACAGACAGTATAGAGAAAATTGCATATTACTTTATTTTAATACTAGTGTATTAAATTTATCATCGTATGTACGACGTCTCTGTAATATGCAAGCTATTATTTTCTTTCCTATTATTAGTTAGCTACATTTTTCTACAATAGTCGACGTTTTGAAATCATTAGACTTATGTTCCTCGCGAGAACACAAATTTCTCACCAAGTCTTGTGCAAGGCGTTTCACTTCTTCGAATCCAAAATAAAATAAAATAAAGTCAATCAAAAAGATAAACAAGCGACAACAGAGCAGCGGTGTGGTTCAGTGTGAGTAAACAGTGATAATCGTTAAAATCATATTCTCTCGGGCAAAATTTTCTCAAAACTGCGAATTATTATGGTGGACCCCGATTTTTAATTAATTACAATTTTAAAAAAAATGGGAATTGGGAATCCAAATGCCAAAGCTTTGTGTTATAAAAGTGCTGTTAGCCTTTTATAAAAAATACATGGGTACTTATCATAGCACAAATAGGTACCCTCTATTGTATGTAGGTGACCACAATGCTTAAAGTATTTACCTACTATTTGTCTTGAATAGCTTTGTTTTGATTCTTGGTGGTCCGATTGAATTAATAAGATATAGTTAGAAGTATCTATGGGCAGGTAGGTACCTACCTACAAACCTAAATTTTATTTTATACAGTGTCGATATCTCAAATATTTCAACAAGTGCTTAGCTATGTAAACAAATACTTAATTATGTGTCTAATAATACCAACATTTATTAGTAGGGTATGCATTATACGAGAATTTTTTAATCAAGTGAATTCTGATCCGAACAATACTCGATTTTGTAAGAGAATAAGGTATCCATGTACTGACTCTATTCTACCAAAACTCTAAACCATCACAGTTTTATACCAATGTGCGGTAACCAGCGCTGCATTACCTTATCAAAGTATGGACTATTGGACCCACACAAATCTGCCTTCTCGCAACCCAAATATACCTACGGCCTGTTCATCACCATATAGCAGAAGGAAAGGTAGAGGGTCGTAATGTAAGAGGTCGCCCAAGAAGCGGTTATATGAACCAGATTATTGCAAAGTGCGGCGTAGCACCTACACGGAAGCGAAGAGACTGGCGAGTGACAGGACGGCGTGGAAAGAAAGAACGAAAACTCTTGGTACAAACCATTCCACAAGATTGTAAGCACATCATAATTAGTATAATAAGCATTCAGAATGGGTGATAACCTCATTGCTGAACTTAGTGATGTTGTTTCTTCTCTTGTATTTTAGATTTCCCGGCAATATACATGCAAAAAATAACGATTTTTTCGTTCCAAAAGGTCGGTATTCCAGCTAGGTACTTGAAAATTAAACCTGAAAATCAAATGGTAGAATAGTGTTGTTAAAATTATGTACCTACATATAATCATAAGTAGTCGAGCAGAATTTCACTAATTAAACGTTTGTGAACAATGTAGGAATTATAAGAAGCTTTTGAATAGGAATATTATTTTCATTTTTCAGCGAAAGGGTCGTATCAAAAAGTCCTCAAAGAGGGGCGATTCAAAGTAATATTAGATTATATGAATTCTAATCCTCTTTACGAAGGGATGGTTGTTAACATATTTTGGGTGTAATTAACCGTAACCCAACAAAGCAGATTATACGAGAGAGTTATCAATTAATTAATTTTCTACCAATCTGTTGGGAGGGGAGGAAACCTAGGCAAAACCTCGTTGGTATAATTCCTTTATAATTATTTTTTGTTTCAACCATAAAATTTTGGTATTTTTCACATAAAACTTGTTTGTTCTTCAGCGAATCATTTATTAATTATACATGCATTAAGTAATTTTATGAGATGAAACTACTTCGAGATTATTTTTTTTGAAAGAACATCGGGATTTTCTACATGTCGTAGTTTAATATATGTAACAAATAGTTATTTCAACGAATATACGCCAAAGGATGGACTTTACATCAGGCTTTTGACTGATCGTGGGTTGGCTGGCAGCCTTTGGCATCCTTTGCCGTAAGTATATCTATTGAGATAACTATACTTGAAACTACTTCGATGACTGCGAATGGAGATTTTTTTATAAAAGCACATAGGTGGATAGGTACTTTGGTGGAACCATCAAAACTCAAGTGTGTATAGAAAGACAACGTTAGACGGAGTTGAAGAATAATGAACCAGAGACGTGGTGTAAGCAGAGAATTGACCAGACAAAGCAACGATGATCAGATTGTCGAGAATAGCCATGTATTGTTCTTCAGTGGATGGAGACAGACTGATAGGTACCTACCTACTTAACGTCCTCGAATGTACTACGACTTTTGAAAATGGTAGTAAGTTTGAATTTTAAAGTACTTCGAAGGCAGAATTTTAATTTGAACTTTGAATCGTCAGTATTCTAGAATAGAAGAATGAATACATGCAGAGTCTTCAGGCGAAAAAGTGAACTGGTAATCGCACTAACGGATTCATACTAGAATTCCAATAAACTGAATGATTTCCAAGGATCGTTCAATACAATTCAGTTTGATAAATTCAATGATATAAATCATCGTCATATTCATATTAAACATTTATTATGAATATAGAGTCGCAAAATATAATAATATTCGAATAATAACGACGTGCCCATATCGAAACACAAACGATCGTTATAAATTCTCCCGATGTACAAAGAATTCCCTGTAAATAATACGATAGGTAGTAAAGTTTAGTATACGAGCGGCAAGAGTGTATCGCAGCTACTTTTGATTTTTAGCGATGCGGTAATAAAAAAAGTAAAATTTATAAATCATAACAATTTTGATCACGTATCGACACATTGACGGATATAGTCGATGACAATAATAATGTAGCGAGGATGATTAAATTGTGATGAACTTTTTTATTTATTTTATTTTATTTATTTAAACTTAAAGTAAACAACAAACACATATAAATAAAAAAAAATGGACATAGTACAGATTATAAAACGTTGTTCACTAGGGCGAACTTTTGGAAATTATATTTTAATAAAGAAGATATATTTTGTTCAAAGATATAAGTCTGGCTCCACACTCCACAGTCTAATAATAGTAATATTAATTCTTTTTTTTTTTTTAAATAAGGATCTGGGCTTGCATACACAAACCCAAATACTTTTCTGCACACTTTTCACTAGACTAAAAGTCTGTGCCGCAAAGTGTGGAACACATCGCCAGCGCCGGGCTTTGAACTTGGCATCTCCTGCTTGAGAGACTGCCGCCTAGACCAACTACGCCAACCATGTATTCAATTTATGGATCATATTTTTTTAAACTTTCATAAACCAAAAACTTTGTTCGTAACACCCTATGTATAATTTAATAGTAAGAATATAAAGATAATAAAATAAATACTCCACGTTGAACGAGCTTGCCAAAGTTTCAGATTGTTCGAATCTAACTTTACATTCGTCGCATTATTGTATTGAAAGTAAAGGTAGAGCAAAAAATTCTGAAATTCCTGTCGATTGTTACACCAAGCCATCGCTTCTACATATAAGTCTCATATATGCAACGTGCATCATGCAACAAATATAATATGTGCAATGTGCATGATAGCATTGCATTGATATCCGATACGTTACAATAATGTACCTTGCATTGACAATTAAAAAGGCACATTGAGTCTAACTGCATAGCTTTTTTTCAATGTATAATTAAGGAACCGCTTGTGCATTACCGCATCATTACTTGGTAATTTGAAAGAATTTATTTAGAGACATCTGTCGACTTAAAAAAGTAATACGTCTTTTCCTGATGATCCAAAAAAAAATAGGAGCAACTAACTAACTAATGAAGTCAAGCCGTTCTTCTCTGTGTATCCTGTGCTATCTGGGGCTTGTACAATTTCTTATTAGCGAGACAGATTTTTCTTGATTTCTCATTGTCCAATAATGAAAAACATAATATTTGATAACATTGCTCACAAATATAGGTTCATATTTTTCGAATGACGATAGGTATTAATGTAAGTCAACCAGTGGTACAAAATGTAGACAGAGTCAATAGCGCAGCAAACCAAACGAGAATGTGAACTGCAAATAGAAAAATGTAAACGAAAATAGTATACGGAAAGCAATACAATATAAGCGCCTTATAAAATTGACGTTTTCATACATTGAATGGAATTTAGCGGTAAGTACACAGATGTAATATGTCTGAATTCCAACATACTGTCTTGCAATAATAACATACCAATAATTGTACTTTAGATAGTTGTATGAAAGGAACTTACACTGAGGATATTTTGACAGAAACAATCTGTTGAGTACTCGCTTACTGACAGATATTCACTATAAGTAGAAAGCTCATGTTGTCAACTTGAAAGTGTTGTTTTTATTTCCTGTTGCAGCGATCTTGAAATAATAACTGTTGACTGATGGTGATTACTGTATTGCTGTTCAATCGTAAAACGATGTAACTTGAACTAAAATTGAATCTTCGAACTAGGTACGAGTATATTCTATATCAATAATTCCTCTAAGTCCTCTAAACACCGAAACTATGAAAGCTATAAGCTAGCCTTTGCTAGGGTGATATACTATGATGAAACCCGAAGCTTTGTAATTTATTTAAATTAAGATAATAATATATAGTATTTTCCTTCCTCTATTAGTTTTCCACGTATCTCCTTCAATTCCTTCATTATCAATCCATAAACCTCATGCACGCGAACAGAAAAGTGTATCCAAGTTAAACTAGAAAGGCAATCTCGACCATATTGTGAGGAAGGACAGGAAAATAAGAATAACCTGTATGATAATTTTATGTATACAGCTATTTCCAGTATTTCACGTAGGAAACGGTATCTTTGTAATGAAATTGCACGCATAAATTCATCTCAAGTCAATAAACTACTTTCATCATACATTGTAATGGATACAAAAGTTAACATATTAAATACTAAACCTCAAAATAACTCACCACATTGCAGTATACAATATAATAATGCATCAGCCGTGGCTGATTGCGGTCTTACTGAACATCATACATGCTGTATGCCATAAATTATGATGACTGTTCCCGTGGGATGGGCCAAGAAATATCAAAAGATCTTATGGTATTTTACAGAATTTGCAAAAATACTGCTATTTTTCACTTTAAAAATTTAGGAACTTTTTGCTCTAGTTATTTTCAAACATAAAGAACACAAAGAAAGCGCAGCAAAGTTATAGACGACAGCAGGTCTCTTTGGAATTTTGTTTGAAGAGCTTTCAGACATTAAATCAAGGGAGTATAAAAGCTATGATTCATTTTTGCGTGATTCATTTTTATGCATAAAATAAGAGCTCGTGTTTTGTTGAATGTCCGCAAATCTAGTAGTCAACAACAAACAAATCACCATAAAATCATAGCACTTAGCAGACCTAATAGGATCACTGCTACTATAGAGTGCTACTTTCACGGGATTTCTTGAGGTCAAACCACAATAAAGTACTGTTCCATTATGAAATGTTGGTACAGCGAGCCCTAACAGGAACATTGAGCAGTAAGTTAGACAGTGCCTTAACCAAACAAGTGGCAAGTCAACGCGTGACGGAATGTCGATGCTACTACAATAACTGAACGGCTTCAGAATAATATGCACTCACATAGGCATCATACTAGAATGTATACAGTTGATACAGTAAAAGGTCTGTATGGATTATTGTACAATTACAGTATTATTATTTATCCATACAATGAGAAATATTGTGTACCCATCAAATTGCAGACACGATTTCTGATTGTATATTAAAAAAGAAAATAACCTTATGGTAAATTTTCGCAATAATATGACGTTTATGTAGGTACCCACTTGGTATGTTCTTGTAAGACATCGTACGAAATAATACCAATATAAAGTATTTGATAATACGAAAGGGAATTGTGAAATAAACTACCTATAATGAATCTACCTAATGTAGTTTGAGCTTTGAATAAAACAGAAATTGAAAGAGTTTGTCAAACTCAGAATCAAATTCCACGAAAGCGAGCAAGTCGCTAAGTCTCACATTAATTGGGTAACAAGTAATTATTATGAGACTTTGTTTGCTAGGGAAAAATAATCGCCACTCTTCTATACTACTCGTAGTTCTTACCGACTTTCTACCAAGCACAAAAGGTAATATAAAAACAATTACTTAGTAAGAAACTGTCGCTTGAGCGAGCTTATTGAAAATTTTGTGATCTCTTTCATTATATCAATTTTATTCCAATCTAGCTTGCTGAAACATCACATCACTGCTATTATACAAAGGAAACACAAAAATAATTAAATCTCGCTGAACCTTATATAAAATATTATTAAGACTCTTCATAAGTGTAAATAATAGCAAGAACGTATGGAGTAAAACACTTTATATGTTGTAAAAAAACGTTTTGTGAACCTGTCGCTTTGTTTAATGGTTATTTTACAATACAAGAACATAAATAATAATTTATGAAAATGTTTTAAAACATTGCTGTCAAAACTTGCAAGTTTGATGCTTTGGTAGGTGTAGTAGGTAATTATTTGTTTTGATTCAATGTAGGTATATTGTATAATATTTTCACCAGTGTTTATTGTTCCATTGAATAAGCGATGGTAAAAGTTCATCAAAGGATACCTCGTATGTTTGTAAGTTAAGGCGAAGATACACACGAGAGATTTTGGCCTCCCGGATACCAAAATGACAGGTCTCTTGTGTGTAAACACATCGGAGACGCGAGATATCTCTCGATACCGCGCGCCTCCTGAGACGGTCTGCGCACGCAAGTCTCGCGTCGTGTATTTTACATATTTTCGTCTCAGGGGACGCGTCTCCGGTCTTTTGACATGTTCAATTTTAATCTGAGGTCTCTTGGAGATGTTTGCAACTGAATTGGATTGGCGCGCGTGGGCACGTGGTTTTTGTATTGATATATAATTTTAAACATTCCTGCGATTGTGACGATATTAGTACATTGTTAATAATAAAATTGTTAGTTGATTATAATTATAATATTATTTTTAAATAATGGCGGATTAATAACAGAGTTGCATTTGCATGTGAAATATGAATACAGTTGTGAAAAATACATTAACATTACGTGTTTTGTTATTCCCTTCATGTCCTACAACATTTATAGCAAACTATGTAGTTACCATTAATTCACCCTTTAATATTCATCGAAGGAACATAAGGAGGAAACAAAATTTCGCTACTCACAACGGTTTCGGGTATGTAGTGCATACCGATACTTGCTTTGGCTTATGTCACTGATGTCATAGGAATGGTGTACATTAAAAGAAGGTCTAATTAAGTGTTCTATTTCATTTACTAACGCAGAAAAGGAAATATATATACACATACGCATGTAAGTAAAGTACCGACCGACATATGTACATTACTGAATCGATAAATAATTTCAAATCGGTATATAATTATATTTTTTAATCACAATACTCGTAAATACATGACACTAGAGTATGTACATAAAACCAAACACCATTATGGCGCCAAAAATACTAATAGAATGAATGCAGCAACAGACCAAAGTCTCGCGTCTCGAGATAGTCCCGTGTATTTTAGAATTTGATGACAGGAGGCGATTGTCGGCCATTTTTACTAGAGATGCCGTCTCTAGAGACGAAAATCTCCCGTCGTGTATTTCACTGAAGAGACTGACGCCATTTTGTCAGTGCCTGGAGGCGCGTCTCCTGAGACCCCGTATATCCACACCTTTATATGCCACCTGTTGAGTCGCTCGTATATACCCAACAACTTATTATTGAGCTTTTGAATCAAGCTTCTGTACGGTTAAAATCGTTAATGAAAGTTTTTCTGTTCGATCTCATACCCATTTTTATATGCATTGCACATAAACCTGCATATTTTGTTTTCTACATGCTTCTTTTTCAAAATGAAGGTCCTTTGGAAAAGTAAGGCATGGAAATTATGTTTTTTGTGGAAAACGTTATAGAGACAGGTCGTACTTTTGACAGAAGTGGTCGAGGACGGGGAAGGCTTTACGATCCATTATTTACTTATACAAGGCAAAAACAAGATGCTCCCTTTAAAAAAAATACCTTCTGAAGTACAAGTTAATTTAAAGTTTTAATAATGGCTTATTTACTCTAAGTAATAATGTTCGTATGGCACTGGAGAATACAAGTTTCAATTTTGGTCAAGACAATTTGCGAAGACAATATGTTTGGAGATGCAGCAAAAAGTGAAAACAATTGTTAAGGAGGCGAGTGCATATTTTGAGTCCTATTAAGAAGAGTCACTTTTTTCTGCGCCCGATCAAATTATATTATGATGAAACCAGCACGATACGCCACCTCGCATTCGAGTGAATAAATCGACACTATGTTTAATTTAATTTGTTAATTTGAATCAATAAATAAATTAACAATAAGATCCCTCGTAAATGTTAATGTCTATATTATCATAAAGTATTTTAAAATATTTCCAACTTGTATACTTTTGTAGCACGTACCAACTTAGTGAATAAAGTTCTTAACAATGGGTCATTATTTACATCAATACGAAAAGAAAGAAATTGTATTAGCAGGTATCTTAATACTAGCTAGGTATTTGTCGACAAAGTGGATTTCTCTGTAAGAAGTAATTTTCGGTTCCGAGAATCGCTACTTTAATGTTTTTTTTATGTACTTTGAACATTTCCGGAGTGCATGTGATTCCAAGTGGCCTTTCTCTCCTGAACCAAGCCAATCTCCTTCCTCCAGGTGAATTCTCAACTAGATACTCCAACCATTATTCGATTCTCTTAACTGATTAGCTCCTTTCTCCTTACATCTCTAAAAATTATAAACCAGTCGACTTACTGATCAGAGGATAAAACAATGCAGATCCTATGAAAACTTGACATTTCTACATGTTTTGAAACGAGCAGATAACAAATAAGCAACTTTCTCTACAACTTCCACAATTTTTTTACGCATAAGTATAAAATATATAAAAATTTACAGAAAAATTGAAAATTATCTAGATTGAAGAATCTAAGTTTGAGAAGTCTTCCTTTTGAATTGTCTTCCATGAATCGATTAGCGATTTTAATCAAAAGCGTTTGATTCTCAAAATTAGTGAAATTACTTAATTCAAGCAGCGAGTCTCTGAATTGCAGGATGTTGGTATTTTAGAGGACTTTGTAAATTCAACACAAAATAAAACAAAACAATTTGGATGAAGTTTTTAGACGATTTGTTTTTGTAAACGGTGAGACATACAAAGGCACCGTTCCGTTTCCCAGCCTTGTTTGACGTTTCAAGAATCACGCGAATTTCTACAGAAACAATTTTTAGTTGGTTGAGGTTTGTAGCTACTCAAGCTACACTCTGATGTATTCCTTTACACTTAGATTATATATGCCTTTATATCTATTTTACATTCCGTAACGAATACGGCAAAGAAATCCGCTGAATGCTACCTTCCATGGGTAAAATGTAGAATTTTATTCTTCTTGAATAATACCTATTTCTATATTTTTCAATACAGACATTGAGTAGATAGGTTGGTTTAATTGGTTAGAAAGAGGATTTCTAAGCGGGATGCATGCTTGGCTCAAATCTATATGCTCAAGATAGGTAACATTAAAAATATAGGTAAGAACTTTTTCTTCCTTTCATGATTCGGCGCTAACGCATTTTTTATGCTATATTGCAGAAAAAATAATTTTAAGAAATAAATATTTCATACTATTGTGAAATGCGCACGAAACTATTTTGGCTCGCGTGGTCAAGCGCAAGTATTTGTTTTTAGAAACGACAGTCAGGCCATTTGTTTTTCAGGACTACTGACCAATCTAACCACAATATTTACTCAGTCCTCACACATCGTCTTAATTATTTTTATAAATTACTCTACCAATACTATATAGATCATATAACTATACGTGATCTAACATATTTTATTCATTGTTCGTCGCCAAAACCTTTTAGAATCCCGCTGCGAGAATTGAAAAATTCAATAAAAAGAGTTGAATTAAAAATATTTTCTTAGTTTGCCGCACGGTAGCTAAATTAACATTCCTATGGTGAACAACGCAATGAAGACGATCATCAACCGGTATTCCTAGGGAGTGTAGTATTTATAATATACCTAGGGACGAGCTTGAAGAAGGACGGGTTAGGATTATTAATGTGCGTGTGTGTGTCCTGGGCAGGATGACTACCGGAGAACTGTCATTAGTCACGGACGTCCCAAATGATTCCCGTTCCCGTCCACAATGACAGCGGAACGGATTGGTTTCACGTAACGTCTGAAGATTCCTTATATTGTATGCCTTCGTAGAACATACATAACATTTTATTTTTATTTAAATGTTTGGGGAAGACTAGTAAAGGCAGATTTGTATTAAATGTTGAAGTTCATGATGATACATTTTTAACAGAATTAAAGCTTAGATTTTCTTATCCACACAATATTACATTTATTTGAGTTCGGCGGCTCGGAAATTATTTGCCCCGATCAAGGCAGTTTTCTGGAGTAAGCTCCAGGTGTTCCATGTTCCCTCTGATGGTCTCCTTCAGTATTTTTAAGCTTAGATACGAGTAAATATATTCAATTTATTGGACACTGTTAGCGCTATTTTTGTCAAGCAATATTTCGGGTTGTTTAAATACGTTATAGGTAAGTATTTGAAAATTGAAGAAATTCATAAAATCAAACGCTGATGCCTCATCCTTTCGATATTCGATAGATTTCATTCTACAAAACCTTAGGCTATCGGAACAGTATTGTTTAATTTGCCTATTTACTTAATTATTTTTCTACCGGATTCCTTAATATGTAAAACAAAGAAATTAAAACTTAGGTAGAGACTTAATTTTGCGTCAATCTTAATCAGTATTTAACTCATAATGTAGATTGTCCATAAATTTAATATCTTTCGAATCAGCGCTAGATACTACTCGAGTCTTTATTAGTGTTCCGTGATTGAACCTGTTCCCATTGATATCTTTCTATCCAGACTGCAAGTCCCGGAACCAACATAATGGAGAGAGAAAAAAGGGTAAACAAAAAATCAACAACAACTCAACAAAACTCACAAACAGAAGAAGAATCTCAGTTTGTCAGGCAGGTAACACTCTGATTTCATCAATCAATTCGTGTTTATCCTTTTTTTATATTGATTCAATGAAAGACGTGAATGACTTCTAGAAAAATCAATTATTCAGTGAGATCAATAAGTTTGGTAGTGAATCTATGGGAAAATTGATTTAAAAAAGGGGACTGTAATTCCATCACAACCACAAAATTTAATTAAAACTTTATAGGGTTGAGCTTTTAATTGATTTTGTATATAATGAAAGTTTCCTATGCATGGAGTGTTAGATTTTTTTATAGAAATTCACGTCTTTTTACAGTCCCACATTCCCACACGTTGATCATTTATATAGTAGTACTTTTGTAGATTGTAAGTACATATATCGAAAATGGCCAGCCAAGCATTTTATTGATTACGAATTACTCGAATACTTACTTGTTTTATTAGTTTGTTTATATTTGACAGTTCAGCTCAGATTGTTCTCCATTTATTTATATATATGTCTATTATATTTATTCGTAAATTAGTAGGTAACTGTCAGGTTTATCGATAGAGCTTTGCGTTGATTCTATTGAAGCATTGTTTTACTCTACAATAAATTTGTTGATTCAACATGGTTTTAACCTATTTCGAAATTTAAGTTAAAAAAGTTAGCCGCGAGAATATATAACTTTAGGATACACATGATTCGAGGCTAATCTATACGATATTGATGAAGAAAATTGTATAAAAAATGCTAGGTTGCACACAAAGTAAAGTGGGTATTGACAATATTTTTTATGCAAGCGACACATCAAGGTATTGAATATCTTATCGCAAAGAGAAACTTATACCAAATCAAACAACTGTTCAGTAGTTTCTACCAGTTACCCAGCATTTTTTGTTACATGTTTATTATTTTTTTATTAGATTATGTCATAGATATTTTATTATTTTTTCTATGACTTAATAAATGTAGAAAAAACTATTATCTATATGGCTAATCAATATGAAATATTACCTTAGTCAAAGGTAAAAAGGTGAAATATCTTATTTCCTCCGCATATTGTTACGGCGCTCACCGTATGTTACTGTAACTGCATTGTCATAATATTGGTTTTACCGTTTCATTAGGGCATCATAATATTTGTAGTATAGAGCTTATTATATATTCGTACATATTTATTGAAAATTAAAACGGGTAAACAAATACTTAACCCTTTTATTTTAAACGAAATGCATTAAATTTAGATTAGTCATTTTGCGTTTATGTCCGACATTACTTAAGTTACTCGTACATAAAGATAAACGAAATATATTACAGTAGCGAGAGGAAATTTGATGGAATATCCATAAAAAATATATATACCTATAAGTATTTTTCTCAATCGTCATATTTTTAGGGGGGGTGAATACGAATTTTAACTTTGCCGCTTCTGCAATCTGCATACATTCTTTCGTACCGATTATAGCAAGTGCCAATGCTTTTTTTCTAACTAATTTTTTTTTGTATAATTTAAATCAAATTTATCAGTTGATGTAGGAGAATAATGAGTTGAAGAGATATCCGGAAGGCCTATATCCAGAATTGGAAACTGAGAGGTTCATGAAGAAGATTTTTCACATCATAACTAAGGTAAATGATTTTTGCAGCCTACTTTGTTATTCTGGTATATTTATTTAGTATTCTATGACAATTACAAGTCCGATTAGAAACTTTGGCCAAGGAGAGAAAATGAACAGAAAAGTATGAATCCAAATGATCGAATATACATATAATTAGATAGGTATATGCCATGACTGGAATTTCATAACCATCTACTGCAGTAGGTACTTATAGTTAAAATAAACAATAATTTATTAATGAACATGCTTCTGATTCTACGCCTTCATCATTATGCGGTTACTAAAGCTTTCAAGTATTCACGAACATATTCACGAAAGTGGAAATCGTATTCTAATTCCACGTGGGAAATTTAGTTCCAACAAATTGAATTTAATATACATTAAATTGAATAATATTTTAATACTATTATTAAGTAAGTAGTTATTGTTTTAGCTGTAGCAAAATGTCAGGGATTCTCAAAGTAAGAATCACGTTTCTCCATGCTCCGACAACCTTCAATATCTCGGGAGCGGAGACCAGGAAATAACCAGAACAATCAGAATAATAAGGGAGGTAGGTACTCGAAGGCCTGTACCACCATCAGATTCTCGTGTTCCCTTTACGTACCGCAGTACCTGCAACTTCAGAATTATTATTATTTGCAGTAACTTGTTTCTGTTATGCAATCATTCCTCACCAGGTGACGCTAATGGTATATTTATTTATTTTAACTGGAATGTCTAATTGTCAATAAGAAGCTGTAATTATGTTGAAAAAAAAATCATTTGATGTTTATCTATGTACAAAAGTATTCGAACAGTATTTAGGTAATACTTAGCCACTATCACATTCAAATATTGAACTTTTTTAATGCGCTTCATTATATAAGTACTTATACACAGAGATATAATAATATGTGGCGGGTTCACTGCCAAAGGTAATTTATTACCACCGACCAAAACTTTCAAAAGTAGGTATTTAATTATTATGTACCGAATAATTGCTAAGTTTGTAAAATGAACCTAATTTATTAAAATACCCACTCGACTTCAATCATTGGTTACTCCGCATATTCAAAATATCTTAAACGATAAACATAATATACCTAAATGCATCTATACTTATGAAAAAATAGCTATGAAGAGCAAATTTCCATATTTTGTATTTGACTTCAAAATGAATAAATTTTCACATTACATAAACCTATTAGGCGACAATTTGTGACCATCAGAGTACAAGTTAAAATGGGTTCAATTGTATATAGCTATGTTTGTAGTATTCATACTTAATAGAGAAATATAGAATATAAATGTTATACAGAGAATAAGAATAGAATGGAATGAACTGGAAGAGAATAGATCTGAGACATGACGGGATGGCACAAAGTTGAAATCACGAAATGGATTACTACAGAATCATCACGATCTTTGGATCAATGACTATACATACTCTATGTACCTACTATATTAATAATACAATATCATCATACTACTCACTTGTACCTGCATATCAGATATTCTATAATATTATTCTATTAGCAAACTTGCTAAGCTTTGTAATGGAGACAATGAAGGAAAAAAGATCTAACCCACAGAAAGTGTTTTTAAAAATAATTAAAGTTATTGATAAAAGTTAAAAATGCTAAAATTTTACTCCGACATTACTTTATGATCACACTCTTTGCCACTTCGTCCTGAACACGTCAATGATGTGAAAACATTTAACCTTGATACAAGTTACTCGGGTTGTTGAATTAGCCCTCCCCCCACTTTTTAGATATCTTTCGAGTGTACTGTAAGAGTCAGGTCTTCGTCAAAAGATTCTTATCTTGCTCGGCAATGAGGTGGTTCGTCAGTCATTCTGAGTGTCAAATATTATACTTTTTGACGCAAAGGAAAATTGTGCGTGTTTTTATACACACATAGCTTTCATTAGTTACCCCATTATTGAGACATACCGTGATGGTACAGTAGTAGTAGATTTTCTCTACACCGCATCTGCTCGGAAATAAGCTAAATACAAATGGTATTCCATTTATGAGTTAAAATGTTTGCTCCATATTCACTTTCACTCAAGTTTACTAATATTACTAGAAGTAGACTATCGTTTTCATATTTCTTTAATTTTATCGTTATGTCGCCTAGATGTAGGTATGGGTTCGTAATTAAATGACATCTGAATTACTAATTTAATTGCCTAAATATCTACCTAAATTCACTAATTAATCATTATAATCATTTCAGTGAACTAGGAGCTTAAATAGAGTCTATTTTGTAAGCGTCTAGGTAGCATTAAAAATTAAATAATATAATCGGGTTCTCGTATGTGGGCGGCTCAAATAATATGTCCCTATAAGTTAAAAAATACCATAATTTATTGTGTCAATTATGAACAATTAATGCTGTCATCAGTTATTATGTTATAAGCAATTACTTCCTGTTTTTTTAATGACAATCCCATTAGTTAATCGTCTAAATATGATGCATTCTTCAGAGGATTTATTAGTTAAACGTTTGCGGATTCATTCGCTTTTTTTTGTGAAAATATGTGAGTGTAGAATTCCCTAAACGTTCTTTACGAAACCTAATAACTTTCCATAGGAGTAATGGACCATATACGACAAAAATATCCAGGTATTCTTCAACAATGCTTTTCGTGTTATAGGTTATATCTCTTTCTATAATTAATCCGTCCATCTCAAATACACAAACAGAAAAAAATAACAACTTAGTAGATAGAGCATCTATAGGTATGATACGGAACCATTTTTGAGATATTATTTTTCTGAATGTGACAAGTATTTTTTTGTGGGACTCTCGGATTTACTACATGTCGTAGCTGAATAGCAAGCAGTTGTCCAAACAGATAGATATACAGCCAAGACGGACTTTCCACCAGACTTAGTAATAGTACTAACTTAGATTATATATGGTTATCACCATTATAATTCTATGAGTACTAATTTGTGTAACTTGCGACGTTATTCTTCACAGCACCACAGAAAATACAGATTGTACACAAGTATAAAACAGACGTCGAGAAATGGTAATCCATTACGAAGATTTGTTTCACTATTTTTAACCACATTGTTGTTCTTTATCATTGTTATACATGATCTTAATATACCCATTTCCTCGTGAATATTAATAATTAATAATCCAAGAAAATTCAGATATTATAGTTATCCCATTTCCTAAGAATAATTGTAAAAGTACGTAGTGAATTATTGTATGTATTTCATTGCTTGACTTATTCCTTCAATGTTTCAAATTTATATATCTAAGAAACTAAATAATTAGACGTCCACAAATGCCTATTTTTTATACACTTTAACCAGTCTCAGACTATAAATGCTGGGCCTTACATGTGGCCAGCTATTGGAGGTTCTTAATTTGAGGCATTCGGACACGGAAAGCAAGTGGGTGATGTTGGCTTATTACCTTGGCAACTGAGTTACAATATCAAGTCTGCGAATTGACTGAGTGAATTCATAAATTTAATAATGTGTCTTGGTGAGTAGTTATGAAATCCTTTGAGACCAATATCAAAGACTAATTTTTCGATCTTTTCCTATATAGTAAAAACTGTATTTCCCTGTTTCGAGAGGTGAAAATTAATACAAAATAGTTTAGACTTTACATTCTGTTGGTAGACAGGTATGTAGATTTTTTAGAGTTTGAATAGTACAATTTGTATATTTTTTTACCAGCATCAATAATCGTAAGATTTTATCGGTGTGTAATATAAATAATTTGATTGATCGCTGGCATGACACAATCCAGTATTTTATATCGCCATTTTATGTCCGAGCATGACAGACATTTTGACTGGATGGCTGTAGACACAATGATGATGAGATATCAGATTGAAAACTTTAACAACGATTGACGTGGCAACAATAGAATAATTGAAAAATGTATATAACATATCTACAATAGGATTAAAAAAATATTCTGTCGCTAAACTTAACGAAATTGAATTTGTTTATATTAATGAATTAATTTTATATCAATCGATAAGCAAGCTGATTGAATTTGAAGGGCAAAATCAAAAATCTCTCTATTTTTTTCTTCTCCATAGAGAATCGCTGTAGGTAACTGAAATATTCCTTGTTTTCGTTGGGATATCTAACATTAGGTTAGGTAGAACATAAATTTTACATACGTAAGTTAGTTAGGCACACATGTAGTATCTAAAAATAAATAAATAATAAATAAATAAAACTTTATTGAAAAATAATAATTTCCAAATGGCGGGTTTATTGCCATCGGCTATTTCTGCCAACCAACCACTTGTGACATTCATTTGAGATAAAATATACATACATATTTAAGTGTATGAAAACGAAAGATAAAAAAATGAATAAATATAAGCAATGATTACAATACATAAACCTACATAAACACATACATATATAATACATATAAATAAATAGGTGGATGGGATGAAGGACAAGGAAGGAAGGAAACACGGAATTGTCAGTTATAAGGATTATTTATGGAAAGGTAATGATGCCTCAGTTTACTTTTGAAAGAAAGAATAGTTGGATCTAGTCTGATATGAAGTGGAAGGTAATAATAAGGAAGGTTATATAAGGAACCCGTCAGCTTCTGATTTCCAATCAAAGTTTTATTCTCTTTCCACTAAGAAGCTCCAATTTTTTTAGCTGGTGTTTTAACATTTACATATTTTTAATAATATTTTTACTCAAACTTATATGAAGTCTATTACGTGTAGGAAAAAATATTAAAACACTATATCGTTATTTACGAAGAACAAAAAAAACTGTTGTGTATTTATCGACCACCAACACGTTAATTAATACGCAATTATCGAGTATTGATTATAGGTAATGCATACCTAACTAATAATATACGAATCCCACGTATCCAGCGGATATTACACAATATATTAATAACTTATTGATATTCGATACGTATATTATATAATAATATATACCGGATATATTATGTATAGCTGTTGTATTAATCACTGCAATTTAATATCAATTTATGATATTGAATTTGCGATCGCTCCAAAGTTGTTGCTGATATTGAAAAAAAATGTTATTTATTAGTTTGTACCTACTAGACACATAAATTTTAAAATAATTATTAGGTAAGTACTATCAAAATACAAATTTTGAAATCGCATCCGTATTGCTCGCAATTTTGTACAGTTCGAATTAGATCATCCATAAATACTTGTGGGTCTTTTTTGTCGAAATAAAATTACAACATCTTCATACAAGTATTAGGTGTTTAAGATTTATAATTTCTATTGCAATTGCAATGTATGTTCGTACGTTCTAACAACTTATTTATGGGAAACTTTTTAGACCCTCAGGTCTGTTTGATCAGAGATACTCGGCAGCTTCCTGCGAGGTCTATCCATATATTATTATTTTGCAGACAGTATTGCAATTAAGAGTCGATAAATACACCTAATCGTAAATTGAGACAATACGAAATGCAGAAAAAATTAATTGATTTTTATACGAGAAGATTTAAGGTTAATATTTTGCAGTAATAAAACATTGCCTTTTAACCCAGACGTCCGGGTCCTCGATCCTGGCTTTGTCGCGTCCACTCTGAACGTATTCTTCTAGTCTTCAACCACCGATCCTGATCCACAATTTCTTGAAATATTTCGAATTAGCGGATAGACATTCCCCGTTAAAGGGCCAATAATAACACAAGACAAAATTTCTGCTTTGTATGGGATTGTACCGCACCGCAATGCTAAGCACGACTGCAAATCCAATCGGAAGCCCTCGGCCTCCAGTGGGTGGTGGTTCGCTCCAAGAGTGGTGCACGACAGCGGGTTGTAAGGCCGCTGATTGCCTCGGTGTGTAGCCCGACAGTACCGAACGGGGTGTTCGCGTACTGTGGTTCGATGTACTGCTAGGTACCGCCTCTTCTTCTTCTACGCCCGGCCCCACGTCAGCTTCTTCGCCCGGCGCCGTCCCAGGTACGATCTCTACCCGCCAGTGAGGAGTGTTTGCTGAGCGCACCCAAGGTCGCACTGTCAAGCAGTACTGACCTGCGACTTATCCCAGACAAACACACACACACCAGTAGATAGTGATCGCTTACCACCTCGCAACAGTCACTACCCGCCGGCGGCACGAGACTATACTATTTTACAATAGTACTGCTCGCTTCACGCCTTTAGGTATCGCGCAACTGTATGCAAGGCAGCCTGTAGTCCGTGTAGAATGCCAGTGGTCGAGGTTGATGAGCTGCGTTGTCCGGTAGAAGTTCCAAGTGAAGAGCGGTGATCCAAAGTCGTTTCCAAGGTAGCAGTAGTAGATATCAGAAGGTCAAGTAGAGAGAAGTGAAACGCAGAGAAGTTCGAGGTAGACTCCGTTTATTATGAAAATGCGGGCAATATTTATCCCCATACGCACGACGTCGCCGCGCGACGGTCGGGAAAAACGGGGGGAAACGCCGAACGGCCGACGTAAGTAACTCTCCCCACCGTCCGCCTCACCCATTCCGTACCGAACTGCCCGTCAGGTCAGTCGCGTACGGATCGGTGATTGCAACGCCACGCGTATGAGGACTTACAAATTACAATCATTTCATACATCAAACAACTATGGCCCTATCATAATAATTTCCTTCGCGTGCCTTCAGCCAGACGGTTATATCAACTCGATATTCTCTTTATTACCGGCTGAAGACACGCGTAACAATATACGTAACTTATTCTAGCTACAGTATTCAACAATTCAGTGTTCAAATGATCTATTTTCATACAAAATCATGCAATAAATCACAAATCAATCTCTTCGAAGCGTAGCGTCTCCCTCACGGCGAAGTGCTAGGTATGAACGGCGGGAATAGGTATTCACGACCCCTCCGCCGTCCGATACACTCCCCCCGTGAGGGTTCCCCTCACTTTTCTAGGGAGGATGGCGGACCCGTGAGCTGCACGACGGTCTTGCACGAAGGTCTCGGGCATGCTCCACGGGAGGTCCTGTTTCTTGCCCGTTGTTCATCCGCGGCTGGTGGGACCTCGCATCTTCCGTCATCTTCATCAGCTTTTCTCAGACAAAAGACATGGCTGGATCTTGTCGCTCTGGTGACACCATCAGGATTCATCTCTAACAGAGCGGACGTCTTCTCAGCCAGGGGAGCCAAGTCACAACTAGTGGTCAGGCTCTCGTAACAACGATAGTTCATTGCATCAGCGATGCATATTTCGTCCGGCTTGTAGGTGTCGCTCTCCACAATCAGCGAAAGGGACCACCTTCTTCTCGCCGGCCGAATCATAAATTGGACAAAATGGTTATCCGGGACTGCGTCAAACAGGATACCTCTTCCATTTGGCTGGAGGATGTCGACTACCTTGACGAGCGGCAAGGACATCCTTCTTCGCGCCACATAAATCTCTTCAGCAGAGTTGGTTTGTCTCGCCTGAGAACGGGACAAATAATCCGCCAACAACAAGCGGTGAGTTTTGCCTGGCCTGTGTGGGTCCCCCACCGCAACAGACGGTGAGGACGACACTCTTCTCGCCAGACAACAAATGGGTGCGTCGATCACGACGCGCAGATAGACCGGCTTGCGTGTGTTTTTGCTCTTGACAGACGGCAAAGACATCACTTTTCGCGCCGGGCATCTCATTCCAGCTGGGTAGACAATACCCTCACGAACATCACACAAATGGGCCGCAAACATTAAGCGGCCAGCTGCTTCTCTCATCACATCTTCAAACCCCGACTTGTAATGGCCTGCCATCGCATCAGAGGGCTTAGGCCGGATTGTTCGCGCCGGGGTTCTTTTCTCATGGCCCGACTCGCATTCAACTCTCACCTCAACATGCGGTGAAGTCTTCGTGCTTTGTGTCGGATGAGTCACCCTTCTGGTGACCATAGCATATGAGCCGTAAGCCGCCATTCTCGGACGGATTTTTGCGTCTATCCTGACGCTTTTGAAGCCCGGCTTGCAAGCATCTCTCACGTTGACAAACGGTAAAGATCGCGCGCATAGCGCCGGGCATTTCACCTTTCTAGCAAACTTCCTCTGAAGGGCGTAGACCGCCAACTTCGGACGGCCTTTTGCGTCATTCATGACGCTTTTGAGGCCCGGCTCGCACGCACATCTCACCACGACATATGGTGAAGACTGCGTGCGTAGCGCCGGGCGTTTCACCCTTCTGGTGAATTGCCTCCAAAGGGCGTAGGCCGCCAACTTCGGACGGCTTGCACCCGGCTGGCATGCTGCTCCCCCCACAACATATGGTGAAGCATGCATACGTAGCGCCGGGCATGTCACCTTTCTGGTGACTCGATACTCGCGTACGAGAGATTTGTTCATTACCGACATCAGGTGGTCCGCTGTGTTCCCAGCAACGCTTACTACGCCCGGCTTGTGCGTGCGCCTTACCGCAACATACGGCGCAGGCCACACTATTCGCGCCGAGCAAGCAGGATTAGCGTACTTTTTGATGCATTCAAAGCCCGGCTTGGGTGGGACATCCAGCGCAACAGACGTTGGAGATCCTTTTCTTCGCGCCGGGCGTTCCTTCTTGAAGCGACGAGCTGTGGGTTCTTCTATTACGACACATGTGGTGCCCGACTTGCGTGCTTCTGTTCTCACAACAGGCGAGAATGACAACACTATTCGCGTCGGGCGTATCACTTTGCCTAAGGTTAGGAAACACTCGTAGTGTGCGTCCAATCCGACGCGTATTCCGCCTGGCTGGCGTGCATCGCAGGCTGTCAAAAACAGTGTAGATTGCACTTTTCTCGCCAAGCGAAATGTAGCAGTGCCCTTCAGGGCGTGTAGACCGCCCGGCTTGTGTGGGTCTGTAACCGCACCTAGCGGTGTAGACGGCACGTTTCGCGCCGGGCGATTCACCTCTCCTGAGGTGAGTATATCCTCGCAGCACCGAGGAAGGTATGCATCGTCGATGCGTAGACAGCCCGGCTTGTGTGTGTTCGTAACCGCACCTAGCGGTGTAGACGGCACGTTTCGCGCCGGGCGATTCACCTCTCCTGAGGTGAGTAGCTCCTCGCAGCACCGAGGAATAACTGCATTCTTC
The DNA here is from genome assembly GCA_963576895.1 of Ceraclea dissimilis. Lineage (NCBI taxonomy): Eukaryota > Metazoa > Arthropoda > Insecta > Trichoptera > Leptoceridae > Ceraclea > Ceraclea dissimilis. Next base: position 11,232,390 of record OY756369.1, read on the forward strand.
ATACGTTGATCGCACGACTTGTGTGAGTCAGTTACCGCTCCCAGCGGTGTAGACGGCACCTTTCGCGCCGGGGATCGTTCCTTGTAGAAATGCGAAGTATATGCGTCCATACTGACGCGATTGTGACCCGAATCGAATTTAACTCTCACCTCTACATACGGTGAAACTTGCTTTCTTTGTGCCTGATCAGTCACCCTTCTGGTGACCAGAGCACACGGGCCGGGATCCGCCAACTTCAGGCGACATTTTGCGTCGATCACGACGCTCTTAAGGTTCGGCTCGCATGCATCTCTCACCATGATGTATGGCGGAGACTGCGTGCGTAGCGCCGAGCGTTTCACCTTTCTGGTGAATTGCCTCCAGAGGTCGTAACCCGTCGACTTCGGACAGGTTGAACCCGGCTGGCATGCTGCCCTCACCACAACATCAGGTGAAGCATACATGCGTAGAGTCGGGCGTGTCACCCTTCTGGCGACTCGATAATTGTGTACGCGAGAACTGTTCACTACCAACATCAGGTAATATCCCGCGTTCCTAGCGACGCTTACTTTTCCCGGCTTGTACGTGTACCTCACCGCCACCAGCGGCGCAGGCCACACTTTTCGCGCCGAGAGAGCAGAGTAAGCGTTCCTCTTGATGTGTCCAGGGCCCGGCTTGGGTGGGACATCCAGTGCAACAGACGTCGGAGGTCCTTTTCTTCGTGCCGGGCGTTTCTTCTCGAAGCGACGAGCTGTAGGTACTTCCCTTACGACACATAGAGTGCCCGACTTGCGTGCTTCTCCTCCCACAACAGGCGGGAAAGACACCACTTTTCGCGTTGGGCGTGTCGCCTTGCCTAAGGTTAGTTGACATTTTTTTTTTTTTTTTTTTTTTTATTTATTTAACATAAAATACATTTACAATTTACAATTATTAAATACATGGTAAGAATATGATTAGCAATGATCTTGTTACTCCCCGGATATGAGTATATTACTCGTGTTCCGAGGAGGATCTCAAAAGTAATACAATACATACATATATACACACACACATATATATGTATATATATACATATATACACACACATACAATGGAAAATACACAATTACAAACTACAAACACACAACACAACAGCAGAATGACAACATAAAAACAAACATTCAAAATAACATATAATAGCACTATTTAATTTCAGACTTTATTTTTACATAGCGACGAGAAGCAAATGCGCCCAATCTGACGCGTAGTTTGCCCGGCTTGCATGATGCTCTCACCATAACAGACGGTGAAGCTATCAGCTTTAGCGCCGGGCGTGTTACTCTTCCACGAGTTTCCATATTCTCGCCACGCGAGATTTCAACCGCTGACATCAAGCGGCATGTAGCGTCCCTAGCGACGCATAGAGCGCCCAGCTGGGACTTGTGCCTCACTTCAATAGTTGGTGTAGGCCACACTTTTTGCGCTGGGCGGGGTGTGAAGGCGTCCACTGTGACGCATTGATCGCCTGGTTTGCGAGCGGCACTCACCTCAATATTCGGTGAGGCCGGCAAGTTTTTCTCCAGGCGTGTCACCCTTCTGGTGACATAGCAAACCGCCAACTTCGGGCGTTCCGTAGCGTCACATATGACGCTTTTATCTCCCGGCTTGCGCGATTTATTCGTCGCAACAGGCGGTGAAGTAAAAACGCTTCGTGCCGGGCGTATCACCTTATCCACGGTGATATCTTCCTTGTAGCAACAAGCAGTTGATTCGTCCTCATCGACGTGTAGATTGCCCGACTTGTTAGATACTCTCACCGTGACAGACGGTAGAGATTGCCTCTTTCGTGCCGGAATCAATACTTCTTCTGAGGTTGCATGACTCTTGTAGCTCCGATTTGCAGATGCGTCCACAGTGACGCGTATTCCGCCTGGCTGGCGTGCATCGTAGGCCGTATCTGACGGCGAAGATCGCACTTTTCTCGCCATGCGAAATGTATTAGTGCCCTTCAGGGCGTGTAGACCGCTCGGCTTGTGTGAATCTGTAACCGCACCTAGCGGTGTAGACGGCACGCTTCGCGCCGAGCGAATCACCTCTCCCGAGGTGTGTAAAGTCTCGTAGACACAAGGTAAAACCGCATCCATGATGCGTAGATCGCCCAGCTTGTGAGGGTCTGTTACCGCACCTAGCGGTGTAGACAGCTCGTTTCGCGCTGGGCGATTTACCTCTCCTGAGGTTAGTATATCCTCGCAACGCCGAGGAAAGGCTGCATCATCCACGCGTTGATCGCCCGGCTTGTGTGGGTCTGTTACCGCACCTAGCGGTGGAGACGGCACGTTTCGCGCCGAGCGAATCACCTCTCCTGAGGTGAGTAGGTCCTCGCAACACCGAGGAAAAGATGCATCCGTGATGCGTTGATCGCCCGGCTTGTGTAAGTCTGTAACCGCACCTAGCGGTGTAGACGGCACGCTTCGCGCCGAGCGATGTATATTTGCGCCTCTGACGATGCGTTCATTGCCCGGCTTGTTCAGGTCACTAACGTTCTCTTGCGGTAATGACATTCTTCTCGCCGGGCGGGTCACCTCACCAGAGGTGGCCGAACAATGAATGTTGTATGCACAAATGTTCACTTGAGGCAAGGGCCTCCGGTGCTCCATATTGCAGGACGCACCTTTCACAAAGTTCACCTTGTTCACAGAGTTCAAAGCCGCACTTAGGTATGTCGCACCGTGCGACACACTTGTGCTCACTTCAGGCCTAATCCCTAGGCGTTTCGGCAACACACTTGTCACTGTATTCACTTGGCACAGATGTGTCGCACTACTTGACACATCTGTCACTGAATTTACATGAAGCACTGAACGGAGGTGCGCCACTTTATGTGGCACACCTGTCACTGAGTACCGCGGTACCGTACTACTGGGGTGCGCCAATTCCTGTGGCACACCTGTCACTGTACACCCGGGCACTGTCTGTAGGTGCGCCACTTCATGTGGCACACCTGTCACTGTCTTCACTGGATACAGATGTGTCGCACTACTTGACACATCTGTCACTGAACGCACTGTTCGGGGGTGTACCACTTCATGTGGCACACCTGTCACTGAGTACAGATGTGTCTCACTACTTGACACATCTGTCACTGACTCTATATGCAACACTGACCGGAGGTGCGCCACTTCCTGTGGCACACCTGTCACTGAGTACTGCGGCACTGTACTACTAGGGCGCGCCACCACATGTGGGGCACCCGACACTGTATCACTGAGGTGTGCCTGTGGCACACCTGTCACTGCATACCGCGGCACTGAGTTCACATGAGTCATACACTGATGTGTCGATCCGTACGACACATCTGAGTTCACTATGGGCATCAGCCCTAGGTGTGTCGGCGACACACCTGTCACTGTCTGCTGCACTGTGTTCACGAACTGGTCCGATGTGTTCGCGAGTGGGTCGCGCCCTGCAGCTAGACATTGCAGACGAAGTTCAGCATGTTCCGCAAACAACCGGCGGAGCTCCTTCGCCTGCCACTTGAGCGCCTCCTTCAATTCACATGTTGTCAAGCTGCTTACGATCGAAGATTCGTCTGAAGATAATCCATCGTCAACGACATCTGTATAAGCAGCTACTGGTGACACCGGTGGTTCTACGTAGCGGTCATCCACCGCCACTGGTTGTAGATGTATGCGGCCATCCGCCGCCTCCTCTGTTGACCTCATCCAAAGCGCCATGTCCACTCCTGAGGGATCCCGGGTTCGAAGGACCAAAATGTACCGCACCGCAATGCTAAGCACGACTGCAAATCCAATCGGAAGCCCTCGGCCTCCAGTGGGTGGTGGTTCGCTCCAAGAGTGGTGCACGACAGCGGGTTGTAAGGCCGCTGATTGCCTCGGTGTGTAGCCCGACAGTACCGAACGGGGTGTTCGCGTACTGTGGTTCGATGTACTGCTAGGTACCGCCTCTTCTTCTTCTACGCCCGGCCCCACGTCAGCTTCTTCGCCCGGCGCCGTCCCAGGTACGATCTCTACCCGCCAGTGAGGAGTGTTTGCTGAGCGCACCCAAGGTCGCACTGTCAAGCAGTACTGACCTGCGACTTATCCCAGACAAACACACACACACCAGTAGATAGTGATCGCTTACCACCTCGCAACAGTCACTACCCGCCGGCGGCACGAGACTATACTATTTTACAATAGTACTGCTCGCTTCACGCCTTTAGGTATCGCGCAACTGTATGCAAGGCAGCCTGTAGTCCGTGTAGAATGCCAGTGGTCGAGGTTGATGAGCTGCGTTGTCCGGTAGAAGTTCCAAGTGAAGAGCGGTGATCCAAAGTCGTTTCCAAGGTAGCAGTAGTAGATATCAGAAGGTCAAGTAGAGAGAAGTGAACCGCAGAGAAGTTCGAGGTAGACTCCGTTTATTATGAAAATGCGGGCAATATTTATCCCCATACGCACGACGTCGCCGCGCGACGGTCGGGAAAAACGGGGGGAAACGCCGAACGGCCGACGTAAGTAACTCTCCCCACCGTCCGCCTCACCCATTACGTACCGAACTGCCCGTCAGGTCAGTCGCGTACGGATCGGTGATTGCAACGCCACGCGTATGAGGACTTACAAATTACAATCATTTCATACATCAAACAACTATGGCCCTATCATAATAATTTCCTTCGCGTGCCTTCAGCCAGACGGTTATATCAACTCGATATTCTCTTTATTACCGGCTGAAGACACGCGTAACAATATACGTAACTTATTCTAGCTACAGTATTCAACAATTCAGTGTTCAAATGATCTATTTTCATACAAAATCATGCAATAAATCACAAATCAATCTCTTCGAAGCGTAGCGTCTCCCTCACGGCGAAGTGCTAGGTATGAACGGCGGGAATAGGTATTCACGACCCCTCCGCCGTCCGATACAGGGATAATGCAGATAAAACTTGAGTAGAGATATTTACCTTATTAAATAGGTATGTGTGGGAGTTATTGATATTTATAGGATAAATGAACTAAGGAGACGACATACAGAATACTTACTTACAATCTTTATCAATCTGGAATATAGAGATTAGTATCCTAAAACAAACATAAAAATTCTAACAGCATCTATTATTTTCAAAGCGGAAACAATCATACAATTTATAGGCTCCTAATAAAAAACATAACAATGTAATATTAAGGACCGCATTTGAAGTTGGTTCCTCTAGAATAAAAAGAAACGAAATTCATTTGAACATGTTCAAAGGTCCTTATTGTTTTTTCTTATCTCACAACTTAATTATGGATGTATTGCCCATCTTCAACGTTAAACATGAAATCCGACAAGGGAATAATGATATACCTAAGTAAAGTACACACAACCTGCAGTATGCTACGGTGGATGGAGTTTGATAATGGGTGGTCTTCGATTTTAACCTCAAACGTGACTTTTTGTTAGTTCACTTAGTTCGGAAGGACGGACTGGACGTCTGAGATGTCTTGAAGGGAGAAGATACGTACATAATAATATCGTTATGTTGTTGATTTTATTATTTGAGGGAAGGGTTTGTTTGCAGGATCAATTTGTCTAAAATAAATAATGCCTATAGGTGAAATACTTGGGTTCACTTTTTATAAACAACTATTTTATGAAGGATTTATATTCTCGATGTTGGATATGTTTACAAAAATGTAGGGCATGCACGCAGTTTTGGATACCTTCTTATGTTCTATAAAGAAAGAACTATTGATTCTTTCATCTAGTATAAGCATGCATCAAGAATGTCATAAGTATTTGTAAAACATCCAGGTCTTCAACGCTATTTTGTATTTAATTAATTTTCTCTTAGCTGAAATGTAGGCTTTCAGTAGAAAGTAAAAATGATTTCAGACTGAACTCGAACGTCTATTAAAAATATATCAACGCGTGGGTTTCTAGAGTCACTTTTCGCAACATTTTTTCTCTATCTGCTTCTCAATTTTTGCATACATTTCACAATGCTGAGTTTCGTAGCCATAAAATATACACTAGGTACTAGAAAATCTAACTGTGATTGTTTTTTACGCAGAAAATCGAATAGATTCTGTGAATAGATGCGGTCTGACAAATCATAGAAAACTTGTTTTTTTTTGTCTGTGATATTATTATTTACGTACCTCATAAGGTAGACGTAAAAGGCATTTGCCTACCTATGACATACCCCTCAAATATTGTGTAATTCTTAATCAAATAGATAATATTATAATAGTCCCTACAAAACAAATACAAATCCAAACTTACAAACAATCTAAAGCGACGGAGGATCACGTAACTGAGTTACTAAAAACAAATAGATTTTTATTAAAACTTTTATTAAGAAGCTAATACGAAGCTCCAGAGGAGATACACGTTTTTACATATTAATATTAAGTAGGGAGTTATAAAAAATAAAAGCTCTGCTGTTTAATTTTTTTGTTTGATTTATTAAAAGAGGCATTCTTCTTTATTCATTCAGAAGTTATTGAGTTTCATTTTCAAAACCAGTCTCGTGCCCAAAAATCAACTAAATTAACATGGTCTTCTACTTGGTTGAGCAAACAATATAATACCAAAAAATAACCTCAAAGAAGAGCCGATTGTGGTTCATATTTATCACAGAATAGATATGTGTACGTAAAAAAAATCTAAATATTATTTAAAGTGTTAACAGTGTATTTGTTTGAATGTGGTAGTTTGAAATGTGGTGGTTTGAAATTATAATGTGATTTTCTTTGTCACCAGTAGAGAAGAAAAATGGGATAGAATGAATAGAACTGTAGGAGCTGAGCCACTTGATAAAGTTAAAAAATAATCTTAGACTTGAGATAATCATAGCACCGTTTCAATAAATGCACTGTGCGGACACACACATGGATGCGCCGTGCGTAGTATATTGATCAGAAAACAGGCGTCGCCACATTTGTCTCTGACTTCCCTAAAATGCCTCACTGATATGAAATGAATGGATTTGTTTGAAATTTGTAAAAATTTACATCGACATATTATAATGTCTGTAGACTGTAAGATATCGACATATTATATGTCTGTAGACTGTATACCTGTACGTATAATGTAAGATATTGCTTTTACAATAAGTCCGCCTTTTGGCACACTACCATTGTCTTGTTTTTGTAACTATGCATATTTCTCATCGGTCAGTAAAGATATATTTATTTATTTAATTACCTGGGTTACGCCGGGCGCTAAAACTAGTCTTGTCATATAATTTTACTGTTTACATAATGTGGGATACTAAAATATTAACAGGAGAGTGTGAAAATGATCTGGTTTTTAGCAAACAGTTATAAAGTTTAAACTTTAAGTTAGATTTAGTTACGTGTTGTAAAATTTATGTTGGTGTTAATTTTCTTAGATCGGTTCTCCAAAGTAGTTCAGTTTGTTAAGTAAATACAAGTAGAAAAAGTCGTCTATTAAGCGAATATTCACTCCCACAAATAATATTAATGGGCTAGGAACCTAATGATTATTTTTTAATTAAGTTTTATAAAAAAATCCTGATACTTCTTTGTACATTTCATATTATGTTATTAACTTTTGTGTAGTGGGGTACCTACGAGTATGTCAGCATTGAGGATCGAACCCATCCAATTCATAGTTATGCACATTTCCAACCCAGCTTCCTATACGTGATTAAAAAACAGTTTAGTTTTCCTAGAATTCTGTGAATAATTGACCCAGTAACGTATGTTGATGACAAACTGCATTCTAGATATTAATAAACAAAATTGATGTTATGTTCGATCGGCTCTCAGCTAACCGATAATTTTTATGGGTGTTAAAAACATTCCTTAAACGAGTTGTCATAAAATTATAAGATCGTTATGCATCCAATTATTTGTATATGTGCTAAAAATTAACTGGTAACTTGTATTATTATAACAATTTAGTAGTTAAATAAACAAAAAATCCAATCAATTTGAGGATCTATAAAACACATAAAATTATAGGATTGCAATTGATGCGAAGTCTCTTTCAAGAAGCTTAAGATTTTAATCTTCATCATGTTAAATCTTTCCTGATGAAACTAGTTCTTTATGATTGGATGCAGATTAAATTATAAAAAACAGTCATATACTATAAGTACCTATAATAAATGGTTAAGCAGGGTTGGACAAGAGGCCAGCAAGAAAACCAAAGAAATATACACAGATATTTATCCAGAGCTTTGAGCTATTATAGTAGAGGACTAATGAAGTAAAAGACGATCCAACGCCGAGTTTCAAGAAATTGACAACTATATAGTTCTAAACTCAGTTTTACAACAATAATAAATTAGTAGTAGGCATACCTACATGATATAATGGGTATTCAATAAGAAAATGAAGGCTTATGCCTCATCCACATGCTGTCCGTCCTTCCACGAGTCCCGCGCGAATAAGTAAAAAGGCGTTAACCGTCGGTTACGTATACAGTTCAACACAATCACCTCGTCCGTACGTCCTTTTACTCGTTCTCACAAAACTCGTGGAGGGATGCCGAGCGTGAAGCGGCCCCATTATCTATACTCGACAACATAGAAAATTTAGCACTTTTTCTTTTATTCCTATTTTGTATCAGTACAGGAACTGTTTTTAAGACCTATTTTTCATTTATCTGGACTATTTCTATTGTAATTCTCTTCCTCATAACTCTTAAAGGTGATATTTTAATGATACTCGACTGTAGATGCGCCACTGACGATCATAATAATATCAATTCTAGCGTTTAATACAAATTATAATAAAAGGATTAATAAAATGACAGACAGATTGTGTTGTGGGTACATCATAATCAAGGGGATATTATGCAAATATCGTTGAGTTGATACAGCGTACATACACATGAATAAATTACCTACAACGTTGATTAATAGAGAGGTATTATGTTTACGATAACGCGATTAGATATCTTACATATTAAACTGAACTTCTACTTATTATAATAATACGAGTATTGCATCAAGGATTTTCACACGGGATAGAAATTATCGCTATAAACATTAAGAACTTTGTTGCGGTAATTACCTATTCCTATAATATTATTGTGATGCCTACTAATGTTCATTCTAAAGTATTTCTTCTTCTCTTATGTTAGATCCAAAGACCTATTTGTTGTATTGAGGTCCAGCTGCCTCTTTGCTGGTCTTCCTGGTTACCACATGTGGAAGTCTGCTGTTGTTCATTCTCTCCACGTGATCTCGCCAGAATCTTCTTGTATTCCTGCACCTTGTTAGAATATCACTATTTCAGTAGATATCTGCTAGGTATAAGAATATTTTCTTTTTTTATATTTATTTATAACAATACAGTAAAAACATATTATGTAGGTAGACAAGATTATGCATAATGCGGTTTGGGATTTTTGGCTTGCATGTTCACCTCCATCATAACATTTACCCATTCAGCTTACTATTGGAAATATAAAATGGAAAATATTTATGTAGAGCGCCTATAGGAAGACAACTACTAAAATATCACCTTATTTTATTAATCTCCAAACTGTATACATGAATATGTAAACAGATATGTTTTTATAATCCATAAAATTATCATTGAATTTTGACATCATTCCAAACGGAACTAGCGCATTAAATTATCTGATATATACTCGTATTTTTGATAAATTTGAAGCAATAAAACAGTAGGTTGCTTAAAGAATAATTTCTAAACATATAAAGTGCATAATATTGAACGTAAATCATGTTAGTTTTATTTTTATATTGCAACAAAATACTAACAATCAAACTACAATGTGTAGTTACAGTTTTATTTTGTGTGGACACAGATTTCTTGTACGTATTTGTTGTTTAAATAGTATAGAAAAATCACATAATAAATAGTGAAATGATCGAAACATGATAGCCATACTCCCACGGCATTTTTGTAATATTATTAGATGATGTATTGTTGCAACTAAATATCTCTTTACTATAATATCGACTCGATAGCTAAACAATCAAAGTAGCAAAAATACAATTTACAGTTTTATTTTTCCTCAACAGAGACGAGATGCATTTTCATTGTACTGTACTGTTCTACTGCATCAACAAACTGTAATGTATTTCCGTCTGTGCAATGCAGATAAAATCCAGTTCAACGCCTAAAATAATTTAGGTATATCACAAATTTAAAATACAATTTATTCAATGTTTTAGTGAACGTATTGTTTTTTTTATGAATAAAAAGTATGTAGCTGTGTAGTTATATCCATAAAACTCTGTAGCCTAAATACGGACGATTAAAATGGATGCTATAGCTTTAGTGAACTTATTTTTTTATAGTCTCATAATACCTAGGTCCCAAGATAAAAATGGTTTCGGCACACTTTCGTTTCTGTACATGACCCACCTGACCCGATCTATGAAAACTTAAATGACTGACGCTTCATTGCTGATGACATTGGTGAAATATGGACACCACAATTGGCTAAAACATAAATAAAATATTTGTTGACAGCTGCAGAGCTAAAGACATTGCATTCGCTATGGCATGTCGTAGGAACCTCCGCTTATAACTGTATGACAAGCTGGCGAGAACGGTAGACTTTCTTTAATATTCTGAACATCAGTTCATTTAATTAACTGTTGTTCTAATACCCAATAATTCTACGAGTATCATCACAAAATTGAAGGAAAATCTATCGCTTCTAAGAGTCTGTTTCAAATTTCTTGTAAATAGTTTATACCAAGTGTCAGTAAATTATTTAAAGCGATATCCCACGGTGCGCGAATCCAGATTCGCACGCGTAGATACACACACGCCGGCCGTGGAAAGGGGTGAGTCCGTAAATCTACAGACGCTTTCGTAGGGATTTGTATGGCGGTACGTAGGTACTAATCCAAAATCACGCACGAATCCGGATTCGCGCACCGTGGGATATCACTTTTAGACTTTTGTATTTATATCACTTTTACCGTAATAACTATAACATTATAAAGGTCACAACGCAACACACACATAAGTAATTGATTTAATATAATGATCATTTCGGAACAAATAGCTTTACATCTTATTTTAATGTTTGTACATCATAATTTATTGATTAGGATATTGAATATTACCAATAGCCCTACATTGACTATTACATTTGTTTACTGTCGGTAAAAAAAATATTTTTTATAGTTATGTCGTATAATTTTAGTCTTAGGCATTTCGTAACCAAATATGGCGTAGGTTTTTACTGGAAAATATGCTAGTACCTACTGTGACAAATACCTACAAGTAGGTATGTAGGTAAGTACGTTTTTTTTCCTATTTAAACGATACATAATAACTATAACAAATTTTATTTCAAAGCATTCTGTTGCTAAATTTTCAGCCCTATTTTTCAACCTTCAAAGTTATTATGGAAGAAAATCTTTCACGCTACACATTTTCTGTGACAATGACGTGATTCATGACAATAATTTCCTCCCTTTTGGGAAAACAGAGAGGTAAAGAGTCTCGCTACTCAGAGCAGTTTTTTGTAACATTATTAACGCTCTGATCTCATTGTCATAAAAAAGGTGTACAACAACGTTAAATAACGTCTGCGAGGCTGTCAGAAACCATGTGGATTAAAAATCAGCACTGTTTTTGTCTAACTATAAACGGTCATTCTCAAAGCATTACCCGGGCAGGGCCATCGTCTCACCTGAGCTAAGGAGACAACCCAACATGTTAAAATATATAAGGTTATTATAATATAACTATTATATGGCGCATTATTTTATATCGATTGATTAGAGTAATAATATAGACATAATAGTATCTAGGTACCAACACTAGTGATGGCAAAACAGTCAATATTTTAAAATAGTCGCTAGTTAGTAAGGTAGGTAGGTACCTCTACTTAGGTTAATAATGATGAATTACAATCTATTATTGTGATTGAATAACGGTTGATAATTTCACTTTACTACTCTCTGACTCTCTGAGTGTATGTATACTTAATAGATACCTAGTATATCATACTCTTAGCAATGTCAGGTACTGCAGTATGCCTATTCACAACAAAGACAGTTATATCCGATTTATTTATTTTTTATGAATCATTTTAAGGGGGAGCGGACGGTTGAAAAGTGTGGTTATTTGAAATTACATAATATATCAAAAACTTAATTCTAGTAGATGCTGGTGCATGCTATAACCAGTACTTAGGACCAAATAGTATACCTGCACGTTAGAGCTGTCCCAGGCTGAATGACATTTTTTTTTTAATAAATGAATCTGGGTTTTATCGAAATAAACCCAGATACATTTTTGTACACTTCACAGAAAGCTTAAAAGCTTTTGTTGTGAAGTGGAGTAAGTCGGGCGCGTTTCCAACCAAGCTACTGACCACCTCATGGGAGAAGGTCTACCAAAGCTTGCAAAAAAGAGTGGAGTAAACTGGTGAGCTTGGATCAATTTGGTACTTGGACTAATACCTACCATGAATCAAACTGGAAAAGATTGATACTTACATACCGTTTTTTTAATCATAGGACGAACAATCGTAAATTTTTAGTAAACATCTTATGTATGTACATACGTGAACTTCCTAGTGACAATTAAGCTCCTAGATTCTACTTACTACCTATAGCATTTTTTTTCTCTTTATTGTCATCTTAAGAAATTTAAAAAAAATTCGCTTATTAGATAACAATTTTACATATAAATTAAAACATCTTCTTCTTCTTCTTCCTCAGCCTTCCTCCCTCCACTGCTGGACGTAGGCCTCTTCCATTTCCTTCCACTCATCTCTCTTTCTCCCCCTCCGAATCCAGGTTCTTCCGGCTTGTTGGACTAGGTCATCAGACCACCTTTTGGGAGGTCTTCCGACGCTTCTCCTTTTGTTCCAAGGCCTCCACTGTAGGATTCTGGGTGCCCACCTAGTATCCTCTTGTCGAGCCATATGCCCAGCCCACTGCCATTTTAATTTTGCAATGCGGTCCGTAATATCGGTAACTTTTTAAGTAAACAAAAAAAAGTTTAAAACATATTAATATAAAACGAAACATAGTTAAAAGTAGACATATAACGTTTTGATTCTGCTTTCTTCTTGCGTTACATTGTTAAGGTCACATCACATTCTTCGTAATAGTATCACATTGGTACTTAGAAGACGTTTTACTATACATACTTACATAATTATAGTAAGTAATTATGGATAGTTATATTATAACTATATTACTGATGTATTATAGAACTTCCGGTTTAGGAACGGTGAACCAACGGCTATTGCGATATACGCGATGGACAGAAACTATACTCAGTGATGTCAAAGTGTCGTTACGAATCGGACACGTCATATTTCTGGTCCAGTTAGACCCACCGCATAGACAAATAACTATTAGAGTTATTTTTTAAATAATTATCACTTGCTATCAGACAGCTATCAAAGTCGGCGTATTTAGATACGTCATAGATGGATGTTATACGTACTTGGTGGAAGCTAATTGTTTAATTTAAAATTAAATAAAACAATATTCAAAATTCGAATGATCTCTTCAACGGTATATATCTTAAGTACCATCGCATTTTTTTCATTGTGGGGGTAAACGGTGACGGATGCGCGAATGTGCATTATACCTACTTATCTCATCAGATGATTCTGAACGATATCTACGATGTTTTTTTAACAATTATAGATTATATTTGTGACCTGAAAAATTTCGTAATATTTTTGGGAGATACTCGTAATACTCAATGGAAGAAATGCCAAAAATATTAAGTATTTGATTTGCCCTGTAAGTAAAGGTAGGAATATTTGTATTGGCATGCAATTGCTCTGACCTGATCCAAAGATGTTATTTCCCCTTCATGCCGAAAAGTCAGCCTGAAGGTGGTGATCACGAATGGAAAAAGTAGATATCTACATATTTCCAATATTAGTTACTGTAACATATTCAAACTAAATACCTCGGTTAACGATTCAATTAAAATTTAATCACTTGATAAAATATTTACATTATACTCACTTAGTTACACGTTTACTTTTTTAAAAGAATTCATAATACCTACCTACACTTAATAAAAAACGGTTTATTATAGTTAATTATAATAATTAGTTGAGAATTAATGAACAATAATATACCGCTAAACTATTATCAAAGTAACGTAGAGAAAAAACATATAAGAAACTATTAATAATACATACATACGTATAATACGTTTATATAAAATTAACAAACTATTTGACAGACTTGGTATGTAATACGTGCATAGTAAAATCAAGATAAATTCTAAGAAACAATTACCGACCCACTTATTTATTATCTTTTTTATTTAGCTTCCAATTATCACATACTTAAACAGGTGATTTCAATTAACTTCTTTTATTATTATTAAACGTTTATCTAGTGTTATATAATCGTCGACTAAACTATGTATTTCAAAGATCTATTCTCGTCACGATACTTCTCTTGCACAGTAGACCGAGAGCCCTAAAGCAGTAACCAAACTATCATAATTACTATCTCTAAATTGATTTTCATAGGTCTTCAATAGGTTTTCACGTGAAAACTCGACAGAACATATCGCTCACAAGTCCTTAAAATTTCTTGAAATGGTCGTTTCGAAGGACTTTTAGACTGGATTGGAGCTATATTACATATTTTGCTAACTCTCTCGATATGCCTGTAGACCTAGTCATTACAGTCACTGTTCGCTATATACGAACTTTTATACCTTGCAAACATCCCTAATCAAACAATTAAATCCATTTCTTACATTCGCTGTTCAACTCTTCTAAGATTCTCGAGTGAAAATATATAGGACTTATATATGGCAATAAACTGGTGTCGGTCGGTTCAATGTTACCTTAAAATAGAATAAAAAACATACCAATATTTGATTACAAAATGGTAAACGTGTATTATCAAAATATTAGCGAAGATCTCTCTAAATGATTCCATTATGTTGTGTTTTAATGTCTTGTTATTTTTAACGTGCCAGTTATAATTTAATAATGGACTATTGCTGTTATACACAGCGGGATATCAATGATACCTATATAAAACATTTTATATCTATGAACGATGATAATAACTGATCGTTTTTCATTTTTATTTTTGTGTGGACGAACTACTATAGATATAACGGATGTGAGTGTTATGCAATACTAAAGTTATTTCATTCAGTAAGGCTAGATCTGCTCATCTCCTTGGCTGGAAGGTGACTAATGCGAATCATTGTATTCCAACTGTTCCTCCGTCTTCTTGGAGGTCTTCAAGGCAGACATGGTCTCTACCAAGAATCTCTTTTTTGCCCGTCTCTATCGTACAATGTCTCGGTATCACACAATTCTTTTTCAAGTAAAAAATATTTAGATTCGTTTTGATATTTAGATCTAATTCAATAACGTTCTAATTTAATTACGAGTTCAACGGCGAAATATTTCAAAATGTCTTTCATCCATTGTTCTTTTTCTCTATATCACTTCAACTCTTATTAGGTCTTGGCTGCCTCAAAAATCTGTCTCCATCATCTTCTATCTAGAGCAGTTCTCCAGTTCACACCCAGCACTCTACAATCAGGCAATACCGAATCTTTGACCTTTCCTTCTCATCTTCTTCCCACTGGATTGACAGTCATCCTTCCCTTTTCTATCCTCCAAATAGTAATAAAATAAGTAATAGTATGTGACCGTACCGAAAACAACAAGAACCCATTGTTTTCATTTGTTCATCCGCATTGTCGTTATCTGAAATATGAATCACTTGTTAGAACATTAGGTATGCAAATAATATGAAGAAGTCATGAATATTAAAATAACGATATAAATCACAGTTCATTCACAGAACTGACAAAGTTTTATTAAAGGTAAATATAATAATATACTAACATCACAGTATTTCTAGGAAATCTTAGGAGACAGAGATAATCTACTTCTTGATCTCTTCCACCAGAAAACATCATGTACGAGTAGTTATGTAAGTATTCTGTATTAGGAACAGTCGCTGCAAAGAAAATAACAGTTGAATTGATAAAAAAATAGGTATTATCGATTTAAAATTGTGTGGGGAAACAAGTGATTGTGACCTCCTGGTTTCCTTATAGAACCAAGTAGTGAAATACCAACTTGTGCTTTTTTGTTGTCAACTAGTTTAATACACGAACGTTGTTTTACGAGTGTCGTTTCAGTTTTCTCAAACAAGCACTTCGTGAATGGTACCTGGTTGCCCCAATTATTCCGTTCCTGAAATACAAGTTCATATCCTCTCTTCTATCATTCAAGTAACTAGAAATTCCACTAACGTGATTTTAACATGACTCAAGTGAATGTGAAAATGATAGATACGAGATACCCGGGAAAATAGCTGTGACTTTTCGTCGAATCCTCTTCTAAAACACAAAAAGCAAAATTACGTAGGAGCAACAATATTGTAATTCATGTCGCATCTCCTACTGTTTATCATATTTTTATCCTTTTCAAAAAAATATATAAACTAGTATTTATATTCAAGACGGCAAACTGCGAACAGCGTAGCCGAGTTTCCTTGTAAACGGACGACAAATTTATATTACGAAGTTAGTTGATATTTGGAATATCAAATCAAAATTACCTTCTCTTTTTACCTGAACAGGCTTTTATCATATGGAGTTTTGCTTTTTTGTGATGTAATGTGTAATTTTGAATTCTATAAAAATCTATGTCGAGTCAACGCCCTTCCTGTCTTCGTCCAGTCATTCCAAATCTTATCTAATAGAACCACCTCGTCGAATCCTAATTTGAGATATTTAGAATGGGTGGAAATCATGACTTAATCTTCAAACTGATTATATACTATGTTATTTCACGACTGTCTTATTTTAAGTTTTTTCGATGTCAGAATTCTGCATCAATAATATATTCAACAGATTATTACTAAGATAATTGATTATGTGGGGAAATTCTGCACAAAGTTTTTATGTTCATACACGTCATATTCGAACTTCTGGATGGATGGCTCGACGTCAATCATTTCATACGTGATATCTAAATTCATGCAGTTACATACAAAATACAGTTGCTCGGAATGATTCAGATACAATATTTATTGAAAGAAAAAACCATAACCGGCATAATATTATATGGTAAAATATTTACACGACAAAATCTTCACGATTTTTTTTTTACAGAAAAAATACTCGCACGTTAAAAATGGTTATGGATAAAAATTTCGCCCATAAAATAATCATTAGAAAAACCATGGATTTATAATAATAATATACTTAGTAGGTTCTCAACGCTATATTCGAAAAAGAATCAGTTTTTCAACAACATTCCACCTGTAAATATTCTGTCGGGAGAACGTTTTATTATAAAATAAAATAAAAATTAATAAAATAAAATAATCTTTATTGTACCAAAAAAACAATCGTACAATGGGCGGACTTATTGCCAAATGGCAATTTCTGCCAGCCAACCCATTATAGTCTACAATGTCTGCATATTGTTTATGGACATTATTTTATGTGTGAACGTCTTGTCGTTTAACATTTTTATCCGTGAATATTTTGTCGTGTGCATATTTTTATCCGTGAACATCTTGTCGTGTGCATATTTTTTATCCGTGAACATCTTGTCGTATGCATATTTTTATCCATGAACATCTTGTCGTGTGCATATTTTTATTCGTGAATATTTTGTCGTGTTAATATATTTTATCCGTGAACATTTTGCAGTATAAATATTTTATCCGTGAACATTTCGTCGTGTGCATATTTTATCCGTGAACATTTTTTCGTGTGAATATTTTATCCGTGAACATATTGTGACCTTTTCTGTGAACGTTGTGTGGTGAAGATTTTGTCGGATAGCGACAATATTTACAGAAGCCTGTATAAGGAACGACTACATACATAGATCAATAAATCAATTGACTAGTTAATATTGTTCTAGACTGCACTACCACCTACTAGCTTCTTCCTACGTTTTTTTGCGCTAAACAAATTGAGTAATGATTTCGCATTAAAACTTAAACATCCATCCCAATTATCGTTATCCAACGTGCAAACTAAATTGCCTGTCAATTCCAAAAGTATTTCTACACTCATTAATAATCTGTTTTATATAAAAAAAATCTGCGCATTTATAATTCGCATTTTTATAATGCCCTGAAATAAAATACATAATATAGGAACTAGTTGCCGGTGTAGTATGAAAGTCCCGTATCAATATTTAACTAAAACATGCTAATTAATTTATGTATGTGTTATTATTATAATCATCGATATAATTCTGTATTTTTGTGTTATTAATAATTTACTAGACTATTTTACGATCATTATTACGACTTGATTCCATAACATCATCATCATTCTGAAGCCACTTTGATAGTGATGCTAGTGATGTCACATATTTTCTTTAAAAAACATCAATGGAACATTATCTAGAAAAGAAATCATCGATAGCTATTCTTATTTACTTCATATAGGTACCATAAATAAAAATCATTTTATGCCTAAGTAGGTATTTAGAAAGTCCTTTAAGAGTATGCATACCGACATTTCAAAAATTTCTAAAAACGGGAGACCTTCTATCTCGACAACCGTTACTAAATATGCTTTGGAACAAAATATGGTAGATGCATTGAACCTTTATCTAGGGAATAACCGTAAGAGATTTTTTATATCTTGTATAGATTTCTCACAAAAAAAAAATTAAAAACACCTCTGTTCATTTTTCCGAAAGACGGAAACTCGTTTACCGAAAGTCGCGGAGTGAAACTTTTTTTTGGTACTGATAATATGCATTAAAATCTAGGGAATAACCGTAAAAGTTTTTTTATAGGCGCAAAATTAACCCCGAAAAATGGGAAAAAACGCTATTTTTACCATTTTATCATGCGATTGTCACGCGATTTTGAACCTTAATGCCGTGGGAAAAGACTGTGACGTCATTCCTGGTGCCAAGCCCTTAACACGACATTATATTAATTTGTATGTGTACAGAATTATGTTTTATTATGTATTTTAAAATCACAACAGCAGACCTAGTCAGTTAGCTATGTATAAGGAGCCTATCACAGAAATAAATTCCGAAACAATTGGTGTGAACTTCTTATTTCACTAAAGTGAAAGATATAGTAATTAAACGTCAATAGAGACCAACGATGTAACGGGATACGCAGTACTAATTAAAAATAATTTTTGTCATGAGATAAAATTCTAAAATTATTTTGCGAAAATCGATGGATTAAATTAAAACATCGACGTATATTTGAATCCCTACGGCTACTGTGTTGATATTTCAATAATGTTTTAATGCTTTTAATGATTATCACCAAACAGTTTTATTAATGTGTGAGATTAAAAGCCACAGCGTCAGAATTAGTTTGTTGTACGACCAAAAAGCTCATTAATATTATATCGGAATTAAGTTCATTATTGCGTATCGGGTTTTCCGAACTTTCAACAAACCAATTCTAAAAGGTGTAAAGTGTTTCTCATTCTGATATTATTATTATTGGTACATTAATGTCATAAAAAATATTTCATGTTCTTATTTGTCAAAATTAATATTATCTTGTTTTTACAATGCACTCCATTATGCAGTATTAATTTTGAAGATGAGAAAAACACGTTTTACTTATTCTTTGAACATTGTGTACGATGTCTGAGTTGGTTTCATACTACACATGTAATATTCTATTTTTTTATCTTATTATTTCATACCACGGACATTTTATTTTTAAATATGTAAATAACAAAATCAGCTGGTGAACGTTTTTTGAGCGAAAAGCGATCACTATTGGATGTTAATTATTAACTACCTACTTCAATGTTTGAACACATCAAATTCATTTTGATCATATTCGCAACTAGTTCGCAACTAGCATATATTATATTTCAATCTTGCAGGCTTTTGCAGGGTGATGAATCCATATCTTTGTTGTTGGTTCTTCGAGTTTCCTTACTGGATGTAGAATTGTAGAGTGGTTGAATAACCGAGCTTATGGCAGCGATAATTTGCCATCTTTCATTCTACACTCAGTAAAGAAATCCGAACGAAGAACCAACAACAAAGATAAGCATTCATTTTTTTAGTAACCTACCATAATTTTCAAGAAGTATTGCATAGGCCAATGCCATACAGAGAGTGTCTAGGTGGCAGTGACCATACCCATCAATTACGTCTCCATTATTGCGTTCTCACATAATAATCATTGAAGCAACTTCTAACCACACAGTGGTAAACCATTACATGGATGGGTATTTTGATTAAGAGGCATTTTAAAACAACGGGGGTTTATTTTAACAAGATGTTGATGTACTAATTTTTAACTAGACAATTACTTAGATTATCAATCATACGATGGTTTAATAAATTTAATTTAATTTATCTGTGTGACTTTGCTATTTAATTTATTTTTCTCGCTCTTGTTGAAAAATTATCACAAAATAACACAATTATAAATGGTAGGTACCTAACTATTGCGAAATTACACGTAACGAAAATTCTACTAGAGGTTTTCAGTTTCAAAGTGAGGTGAGTTACAAGAAAAGCTTGGATCGTATAGTGGTTTGGATAGTGTGATTTATCTACATGGTGTCAAGTTTTAAGGTTTTTGAGAGGATACAAGGTATTTTGGGCAGAGTGCTATAATACTTTCCATAAAACAATTGTAGATTAGCCTACTACAAATATCGAACATGTCGAAAAGAACGAAATATCAATTGCTAAATTCGAACTGATAAAAATTACACTGAAATAATCAATAGCAGTAGGTATCATTATATATTTTTGATCCTACCTGGGAATTATCCATTTTATAGTAAGTAATAAGATTGAAGACATGGTTGAAATCAAGATGTGTTAATTAGCACTTAGCACTTTCATATTACACAAAATAGTGTAGCTTTCTCCCAAGTGAAGTGATCGTCGAAATTGTTGGAAACATTCAGACAGGACACAGGAAGTAGAATTATTCGCCCTCTTGGATATTGACATTCATCGGAGGATAATAGTGAATGAATGAGTGAAAATGTTTATTAATATGTACATATTTTTTAGTGTCTAGTTTTTTAGTGCATTCTAGGAACGGACGATGTTATAAAATTATTATAATATTATGATAACTGCAGTAAAATGATAAGATCTTCGGTTTTGATAGAACATTGTTCGTGTGTATTAGAAATATTTTTACGGAAACATAAAAGCAATAAAATCGTACGAGGTGCTAAGTTATTTTTTTATTACTCTATTGCTTTAATACGTGTAGGTGTCCTAAAATAAATAATATCTTGTTTGAGGTTACTATGGTATGTGGTATAGTCGAATACGTCATAGACTCAAGACTCAATCTTCTAATACAATACCGACTAGCTTATAGATGCCTATTTAGGAAATGTCATTCTTGTACAGCGACGTCTGATGATTTCACTCTTCCTTTTAGCCATACACCTTTATTTCGATACGTCTTTCATTTTGTTTTACTATATTATTTTATATCAATACTATGTATTTTTAAATACCATTATCGCCGCAACCGTATCTTTAAGAGTTATAGGTATAGGTAGTAGCATTAGGTACATAGAAATAAATTTCAGGAATATCGTTTAGATTTTTTTTTTTGAAAAACTGTATTATGTACCTAAATACGGAAAATAAACATATAAAGTATACCTAGTACCTACTATATATTCTTATATACATACTACAATTAAATAATAGTTATTTTATATGCATTACCTTTGTATTTCAGTCTTCGTAGGGAATTTTAATAAAATTACTTCATCCCTTTTTAAATTTTCTTCCAACGTTACATATACACGGAAGGGTTATTTTAATAATATTATAAAATATAGCTACGTTGTGTCGTTAATTGTATGATTATTATATTTTTTATATCCCAAACATTGTCTGTCCTAACAACTACCTGTTAATTTCACATAATTAATATGGATGAGATGTCCTCCCTCGTAGAATGTTTCTGAATTACGTGGAAATTGTCCTACTAATTGACTACTAAAAAGCTTTGAACTGTTTCGTAGCGCAAAGACAAAAGTCTGAATAATAAACAGTTATTTGTCAATCATTTTTTTCCAGCATCTGGGAAAGAATTCTTCTGGTGTTTATCCAATATTTTTCCTTATGGACTTATCCACTCTTTCACCTTATTGGCAATATTTTGTGCACATAAAAGTGTTCGTCTTTTTAACGTTGTTCGGGTATATCATATAAGTGAACAAGGTGAGATGGTTGAGAGGATAAATGATGAAATGATCACAATAAATAAAATATACGTGGGACAAAGAAGGGTTTTAAGGAGGCTTGACCATGTCGACCAGATTGTCAAAGTGACCAAATTCAATGTGTGACGAATTGCATGAATGTGACGGAGGCACTAAGTGCGTGTGTGAGGACAGGAAAGTTTGGCGATCTGTTCTCTCTTCCTACCCCACAAGATATGCGGTACGAGGGGATATAATAGAATAGAATTTATCTTACACTAGCATAAATTGACATTTTCCGTTCGTCTTGGACGAGTTATATTATTTTTCTCAATTGTACATTAAGTCGAAACCAAAAATAACATTTGTCCTTCTACAGGTCAACTTGTTTTTTTTTTAACAAAAAGGTAAGTAGCTGTTTATTGAGAACGAAACAAGGGAAGTTGTTTTTACTACTGAATCATCAAAAAATTATCTATTACATTTTCTGATGATATTTTTATACCTGGCGCCACAGGTGGGTTGAAATACATTGTTAATAACAGCTCGTGTGTCACGAAAGACTTTAATTTTTTGATCAACGTGATCGATTCAGACCCAAGAAATAATAATTCTATAGAATTCATCCTGTCATTTTTAATAAGCAGACATCAACATCCTGAAATCTTAATCAAACTCATTAGAACAATGGTAATGATGCACTAAGTCCATTGTTTTCGTGGGTACTTAATACAAATAATTCTCAAAAGTTTTCTGTATGTGATCGATGGGTTCAAATCTCATTTCTCCCAACTGTTCCAGCGATGCCATTCCAATATCTCCCACAATTAGACGACGTTGCTTATTATTAGGTACATTGAATCTAAAAACATGTTCTTTGTTCATATTATAGGAAGCCCGAGGCCAATGATTTCTTCTTCTTATTATCAGCCCACTCCCGTCCACTCCTGAACGAAGTCCTCCATTTCTTTCCACGCCCCCCTATCTGAGCCCTCTGGATCCAATTGGCATCAACGTGCTTGACAAAGTCATTTCTCCATCATAGTGGTAGTCTTCCTAATGTTAATGTGCAAGAATATTGAATACGGATAATTTATTTGTGTATCAATATCAACATGCTCATCGTCATCAGCCCGCGGTTGCCCACTGCAGGACATAGGCCTTCCCTCTCCTCCACCACTTATTCCGCTCCTATGCGATTCCCATCCACTGGGGTCCGGCAAACCTCTTGATACCGTCCATCCATCTGATAGGTGGTCGCCCTTGTTTGCCCATATTTTGCCTGTTTTTTTTTGTCTCCACTCCAGCAGATTTGATTATGATGCTCATTTGATGATTATTTTTGTAATTGAAATTAATATAAAAATATTTGTGGTTTAAACGTGCTTAGGCAGGTATTTTTTTTACTTTTAACATTAATTTTCTCACTGCTCGTAAGTCTTTGTGCAAATGTAGAAATATACCTACACCTACCTAGGAAAGATTTTAGTCGATGGATTACATATTGCTACCTAAGAGTAAGTAGGTAAGCATTAATAATTACCATAATACGAAAAATTGCGTTTTTTTTCTTCTGGTTATAAATCTCAGACCTGCGAAATGATTAGTAAAGATTACATGTATAAAAATCTAATTAATTACGAATAATACGAATATTTCCGCATACAACACATGTCAATGACAAATTGCCTTTATTTATTTTTAATTTAGCAATAATAAAAAGTCCAAGGATGTTGTGGAGTGTGTATTGTCAACAAACATCGCGTTGAAAGGTCACTTGATTCAACAATCAATGATACAAGCCATAAAAATATAAATAATTTAAATATTGTAATAGGTACTCGTATGTGTGTTCATGGATTCCTACAAAATATCTATGTTGTTATGAAACAGTGACGGTTTTCCTTTTAGTGTTCCCAATCCCACTTAGCTTACTGTAACAAGTTGGCAAATCTCCATCATTTTTCATGGAACAGTTTAAATATTTCATAACCCATAAAGTGAGTTGATATTAGATACCTACGTATTTGGAAAAAATACTTCATTATTTTGTTGTAATAAATCAACTTATACTCTTTTGCAAATTTTCCATTCAAATTAAGCAAACCTACGTCCTGTATTATTTAAAACACGGTGTATTGCAAAGCAAAATTTGTGCTGACTTTCAGTCCCCATTAGTGGAAATTGTGACAATTGATCAACTCATTGAGAATGTATTTTGCAAGCCATCTTCATCCTTGGCTGCGTCTGGGCTCAAATATGTATAATCCCAGAGACTTAGGATTCTATCAGCCTCCAGTATGTCTGATTTTTCTAGCCACAGTCTCTCCTAACACTCTTTGCCGTAATCACTTATCAAGGCAAAATTTCATGAGCTTTGAAAAGTGTTCACCGATTGTGTATTTTATTTATTTCTGACCATTATTCGCAGTTTATCTGCTGGATATCTACGCGTTATTCAACTAAAACATGTAGAAAATCTGATATCCTCACAAAAAATAAATTCGTTGTGACATGCAGAAAAATACAAATATTTATTTTGGGACGCGCACACTTTTCGGTGTAAACGCCACTGCTATGAATATTGATACATTGTACCCACAAATCAATTTATGGGTAGAGACTTTATTTTTTAAAAGCCTCTTTCCCATATATGGAATGACACAGTGATTTTATTGACACTCGTCTGAGTATACAAACATCCATACCATGCACCATGATAAATCTTTTATTACTTTGTTGTGTGTTGTTGGTATTTGTGATTGTGTTACATGACGCATTTTTGAAGAGAGCCCTTATGAACATTATTAAAAATATGTTTGATACATACATGTATTATGATGACGAATCACTATTAACAAACATATCCTATTATTAGATTGAAGAAAATGTTAAAGTGGTTATCACGGCGTTTTTTCCCATAAGTGTTATCCTTTATGGTCAATGGTCATGTCCTCCAATGTTAATGATATTATGTAGAAAAAAAACCTCCTTGTTAGTTTTGTAGAAAGTACAAGTTATCGTCATGTGCCTCCATATTTATTTGTACTCATGGATGATTGATTAACTTGGAGATTTCTTCCTCAAAACAGACTCTAGTCTAGTGAGGCAGTATAATTTTCCAGGTCAAATAAGTTGTCTGTGACCCATTAAGGGTACGATCCATTTAAATGCTACTATTTTTTTAAAAGGGAAATGGGCATACACAAACCCAAATACTTTCCTGCACACTCTGCACTAGACTAACAGCCTGCATCGCAAAGTGTGGAATACATTGCCAGCACCAGAGTTTGAGCTTGGCATCTCCCACTTGAGAGACTGCCACCCTAGCCAGCAGTGCCAACTCACGTAGATACTTTTATCCAGTAAATAATTGTTAATGGTTTGTAAAGTAAATCATTTTTCATTCCATTTCATTACGATGGCAATCGACAATAGAGATTATAGATTAATAAATTATTCCGATACATTCCTAGTACCTATGAAACGATATGACCTGAAAAAGAAACAGGAGTTCCTAGACGTCTTGATGAGTATTGAGACTGACAATATGTCAAAGTTTCTCTATAAAATTGCAGTAATCAAGTTGCGAGCTTACTAACACCGTGAAATATTACAAAATATCATCTAATACTATAAAGTGGTGAACTGTGAGACCAAAATGTACGAAGACAAAGTATGTAGCACTTGTAGCAGTGTACAGAGTATGTCAGTATGTGGTGTATGAACCCAATCACCTTAACCTGACTATGAATTTACTGTCGCAATACTGTAAATTATTATGCGCCTCATTATAAATAAATAATTGAACAGAATAAATGAAGAAATAAAATAAAAAAAGAAATACAAATTCTAAAAGATTATAATAAATCTACGTTTACAACTCAATGTCGCTAATTTCTACATGATTACCAATGATAATACGCGAGTATTCACTTGAACCAACGACAAACAATATTAAACCACCGGACAAAAAATGATATTTCAATACATTGTTTCATATTTTTATATTCCAACTGATTAATCGAAATTGTTATGTAGTGGACACTGGTATTTAAAAATGAATTAATTGTATGTAATAATTAATACAAAAACTATGTGTTAATGAGTTTGAATGATATTGCATATCACTTTCGGTTGCGTGACAATTGAGCATTTTGGAACTAGTATTTTTTTCAATGAAACACATACTAGGTATAATATATTTTCAAGTTACAATATAATCAATAAAAGTATCGCGTGTGGTATTGAAATTAATGGGTCCTTATGAAAATAATGATACCTAATAGTCCGATCATATTAAAATGTATTGAATACTTAAACAACTCACTCCAACTCTCGTTATTGTTTCGACACTTTTTATTCATTAAGAATAATAGTACGTTAAGTTAACAATATCAATTTCTATGGTTATACTAAGACCCAGAGACTTATACTAAGACTTTATACATCAGACTGTTTCCAAAGGATCTATTATAAGTAGTCTTTGAAATTCCAATAAAGACATCTTTTACAAATGTTCTCAGACATCGAATAAATATCGCTACATATTGTTTCCCTCCATTCTCTTTGTCTTCCTAGTTCAGTTTACTGTTTTTCTGAGACATATATACTTGGTCTCTAATATTTCCCCTCATCTGAAACCTTTCTATAAAAAAGATGTGAACGAGTAGTAACGTTGGTTGTATGAGCTTTGTAATTACTAAAAGAAATGTTGAAAATTTTGCTTATAAGTTCAGTAAGCATAAAAACCTATGTCCTGTTCTGGAGCAGATTTTTTTTTCTTCTTCCAACTTTACATAAAAGCTCACGCAGTCTATGTATGTATTAAAATAGAGGGCTTAATTTGGAAAGCACCCTACCTAAAGATAATATAACCTACTGAAATAGTAATCCTTTGATGTTAAATATTTTCCAATGGGGCTTAATTACTTTCAGTGCCTTCTGTACAATGTTAATCAGCCTTAAATCTAACCTTAAATAAGTAGGTTGCTCACAACCCTTATTAAAAGAAAGGATGGAAAATTCCTTAAAAAATCATCGCATATTGTGTCAATCGATTGATTGCAATTTAAACACAGCATTTTAAATAAGTACTCAATAAAATATTTGAGAATGTTCGTGTTTATGCTGTACCAATAGAAATGTAAGTAAGTATGTAAATACTTACGGCAAAAATTAGATAAAGTTAACATGCATTTTATCAGTGATTTTATAAATGACACTCTGTGGTGTTACATCGTATCGAAAAAAGTCAGTATAAGTCATGTTGATAATAAATTATTTTCCTATGAAGATGTCACATCTATGTAAATTCACCTTGACACTACAGTTAGATTATCGGTAAATTCTTATCAATTATGTACATATTTGCGAAAGTCGTTGTATTTCACATATTATAGTGTATAATTATCGCATCGTAAGTAGCAATATATTTTTTCACATATTTTTTTTTTAATTTATAGGATACTTGCCTATCTATTTGATATTTTCTAAGAAATTAGTGGCAAACGAACGGTATTACTATGAAGAAAGTCCATATTGAAAAATAAATGTAAAAATTGAAATAGCGTTATAAAAAGCAAATACGTGCAACTTCCATATAATTCCGCTCAATCGATTAGATAAGTTATTGAGAGGTGTGGTTTAAAAATGAAATAAAATAAAATAATCTTTATTGTACTGAAAATGATCATACAACGGGCGGGCTTATTGCCAAATGGCAATTTCTGCCAGCCAACACATATTTTTTTATTTATTATTACCTTCATAATAAATAAAAAATCTAATCCTCAATAGGTATTAAACGCTTTCCTTTTAAAATTTTCATTATTTACTCAATAGGTACATCGATTGCAGTTAGTTTCTACTAATCTTCTTCGCTTTTGGATAGAGATATATTTCCACCCCTATTACCAATACAACAGAATAAAAGTAAATGATTATGAAACAAATACCCCCGATACACAAATCCTATTAGTTAGAATTAATGTCCTAATTCGGCAAACACAATAAGTACACAATTAGGTATCACTTATACTCTCTTATCCACAATATTGTTAGATTTTTATTTCCTTATTACAACATGTTTAGACGAGAATTAATAAATTGTTATTGAAAATGTATTTTATTTTGAAGATTTATACGTTGTCTTCAAATTCTGTCATCGGACAGCTAATGATCAATGTAATATATTATTGTTTTATTGTAGACAATAAATTACATGGAAACGAATACTTTTTACACCAAACTGGATTTACAAGCTCGTAGCTGCTCAGGCTACGAATCATGAAAATGTGGTCATTCCAATAACTGCTGGAAAAAAATAAGCAGTAGAAATGTATCTACAAAAGTGACTTTGTGTGACATCCTTGAGTGTTAACAAAAGTATAGCTAACATATTTATGACGGGAGACAAGATCGTGGAAAAAAGTAGATCAGAGCTTTAGGAATGTCTTGTGAGAGAAGAGTTCTCTGTTCACTTAAGGAACCGTGAAGGGCGGATTGGTAGTTATAGTTTATTCTATTTATATTTATACAGGTGATGACGTAAATTGTTTTTTACGTGTTTCTTGACTAGTTGGGTACCTAGTAATATATTGTGTCCTGTACTTTATCGACCCAACGCCGGAACGAATAGTAGGTAATTTGGATATAAAACAATGTACAAATGAATAAATCTAGTTACAAGTCTAATAAATATAGTTATTATCAACTTTTTTGTGTCTCAATTTAAAGGGTTATTTTATTACACCTGTCTCCTAATGACAAAATTGGGTAATATGTTAAAAAAGATACCAGATATAAAAGGCATAAAATTGATAAAAAATATATCTTAGCTATAAAGTTGTCCGACAGACACGACCGAGTGTGAACACGAGAGGAGAACATTGATAGATAATAATATCATCATACAGGTACAGCCTAATTCAATCATTTCTTATGTAAGTATCCAATTGAAGAGAAACGAATTGCAATCAATTTCCCACCCATTCATAATACCTCTATTGAGGATACAATGGATCAATTTTCGATTATCGCCAAAGGTTAAGTTTAATTAAGTTTGTAGTTGTACCAATAATGCTGTTTTACAAACGAAAGTGAGGAATGGAAATTATTGAAAAAAAAAACAATCAAGCAACACCATATCAAATAAAACCATTTTTTTAACATTTCTATAGCACTATTTATTTATTTATTCATCTCAACATATTCATAACATAAATAATACATAAGTTCATCAATACGTCTGTACACCGTGTAGTATATAATATTGCAAACCCCACTAGGTTATGACCTGTATCGGGGTTGGCATGTATCTATGAACAGAGGGTTCAATTTAGGGTTCTTGTCATTGTTGAAAATAAGTAATCGTATTATATAAGTAAATTTCTAGAACTAATCCAATCTCGCCTCACAGTTGTACTCGTGAAGCACTCTCGTCAGATACCAATCACAACGGTATGCGATAACTGGATCCTCTTGACCGCTTGGTGTCTCCCAAGGCTTGACCTAGGCGAAATCTAACTTAATATCTGGATTTCCTTTCCAACGCCCTTTCATACTATACTACACATGACCCCACACGATCCTCGGATCCCTTTAAAACCCTCCGCATATTTTTTATTTCTGGAATAGGCTAATCTAAAGTGATACGGGATTGTATTGTCATCGACATTACGTGTGTTTGCAAAGTTTCAGATCCCTAAGTGGTCAGGAAGTGGTTGAAAAATCCATTGTAAAGTCTGCGCACAAACCAAAAAAAAAGAACAAATAAATTCCACAGGATCAGGCATAGAACTCGGCCTCCGCGTACGAGTACATGTCGTAATACATAAAGCACCAGGTGCTATTTCGTTCCAGCCGCAGGCTATTGGATGTCATTTTCTCCTCATTCCGTGATAAGACAATTCCTTAATAACTTCATATCAGTTCATTTAAATTTGGGCAGGTGTAACCCAATAGGTAGGTAGGTATAGCAATTTGTAGGAATGTAAGTAAGTCGTTAGAAAATTGTATCTATATTGTATCTATACTAATGTACCTATAGTAAGACTTCTTCTTCTTCTTCTTAATCTTAACGTAGGCCTGATGGCCTGTTATTTAGGAACGGTTAGCCTCCTGCGAGGTCGACTCCCAGCTGTTGATCCATCTCTTTGGTGGTCTGCCTGGGGGTCGCCTACTTTGGGGTTGGCCCTGGAGCACGATGAGAGGGAGCCTGGATGGATCCATTCTCCCCACATGCGCGTACCAATATCTCCTCCGTTGCCTCCCCCATCTGACGACATCCTCGACCTCGCACATCTATCTGATTCTCGTATTTCTAATTCTGTCTCTGAGAGTCTTCCCTGCAATGTTCCTGATGGTTCTCATCTCAGAGACTCTCAGCGCGTTCTTAGTCACCGCGGTGTCTGCCCTACACTCGATCCCGTATGTCGCAATGGGTGGATAGTAAGACTGTTATTAGGAAAGTAGTTAAACTTAGATTCCATTGAATAAAACTTTGTCGTCTTTCTTGTCTATTCGTTAATCTTTCTTTTTTCTTAGTGTCGACAAAATTATCATAAAATATATTAATGTTTACAGATATCTATGTAATTCTCACTTGCTCCTTTTTGATGAACAACTCCCCTTTTTAGGAAAATTCCAATTCCCAGTTTTGAACGATCAGATCTTATGTGACTTCCATATTAGTATCATGAACTTCTGGTTTAGTCTGTTGGACATTCTTTTAGCAGGTTTACCTTACGGACATATTTTGACTGGTATTTCATAAATATGAAATAACGCGAACTTTTATAAGACGTTGGCTGAAAGGCGGCGTATTTATGGTGAATCTGTAAGATGTAAGCGGGAAGAAACGCTATAAATAAAGTTATGTATTACCTTTCGTCGGTAGGTACATAGCATTAAATAAAATGTACATATCTTTGTTAATTTATTTAGAATTAATGAAAAGACATAAAAGAATGATTGGAATATTTATAAGAGTTTACATGGAGGATCTGGATGCAAGAGAGGAAATAATAATAAAAGCAATAAAATATGGAATTTGTTTTTCAGACTTTGATTGCTTGTAGTTGAACTTAAGTAAGATATTATATTAGTATATGAAATAACTTATGAGTTTGATGTAAGTTATAGAAGAATTTCAATTCGTCATGGAATCAGACGTATTAAATATTTACGTTGCGTGACTGACCATCCAAGTACTGGTCTTGGTGGTGCGTATTTATATCACTCTGTAATCTGTATGGATGCATTAAGGTATCACAGGTGCGTCAGCAACGACTCAGGTTATCATTTAGGATTCGGTCAATTTATGACCCGTTTATTAAGAACCGGTACTTTCATCATAATAACTACCTAATAACATTATCAATTCGAGGACGTTTTAAGGTACCTATAGGGTTCTTACTTGTAGATTGAGTTTAATATTGATTTTTCTGAAAGATGAAGAGGTGAAGGAAACAAAGAATGATAATATAATTTTTAGAACGATCTTTGTATGGTGAAGTATCTTTATGTTCTGTATTTTTCTTCCTTCACGTCAATTATCAAGAAGAGAGACTCCATCTTTTGCTCTACAGTATGATGCCCAGTGATTCAATCAAGAAAATTTTATGGGCAAATGCTAAAAAACAATGGGAAGGAATACTGTTTTATTCTTTAGGTAAACAATGATTATGCAATAAGATAAATAGTTTATTATTATACAAAATCTATATTTAGGTCTTGATGGAACATGTCAGTTGGTTGATCGGCATAGACCACAAAAATATAGGTAACGGTACCTATGACTTTCGTGAATATTTTTTTTGCTAACTATTAAATTCTAGAAATCAGTAAGCATGGAAATATACCTATAAGTTTTAATATAGATAAAAATAATATCTATACGTAGAAAAAAATATGGCACGTCGGTTGATATGTATTAGGGTACTTTTACTTATCCACTCTATTTAAATAAAATATACATAGGTGTGGTTTTAGGTAATCTGTCTATATTTATTAATTAAAAATATTATAGTTATATGTGCACATTATCACTTCGGAGAAATTTGTTAGTGAAAATATAACATTATGTACCTATGCACGGGTTGCATACTTACTGCTATAGAACAATTTGTAGATGTATCCTTACCCTGTGTAAACACTCATATACGAGTAATGTTCATATAAAACATAGGCATATTTGTAAATAACATTGCGAATAATATAAACATTAAACATACTGATAAGAGTGATAAGAATACTATTTGCATTTGCGATTTATTAGAAGTGAATGAACTCGGATTATCGACTCGAAAAATAATTTCTCTATAACTTAAAAGTTGTTACATTAGGTCAATTTCTGTAACTATTAATTATTAAGTGCATAGTAACTATACAGTAATAAGACGCTCTTCTTGCAGTTAGATACTTCATAATAAAATAAATTTACAACACACTACCTAGTACCTAGTACCATAGAAGAACTGTGGGACGACCCCAAAAGAGATGGGTAGACGATATAGTCCCAGTCGCAGGAAGGAACTGGGTGAGCAAAGCCCAAAGTGGGAAAACGTGGAAAGTGTTAGAAGAGGCCTATATCCAGCAGTGGAGAGATGGCTGAACAAGAAGAAGAAGAAGAAGACCTAGTACCTAATACATATTAGTTCAAAAACTTACAGAATTAGACTCTGTTTGACATATTAACGGACAACAATAATATTTTGTACAGAATGTTAACTATGTAGTTGTGAACTTTTTCCTATTCCTTCTTATCTTTAAGAAAAAGGAGTTAATGTTTTTCGTAATCCTAATGTTGTAATCAATTAATAAGTACGTTCGTAGTGGAATGAAAAGGGGCTCTCTATTGCCACGAGTTATGATTGATTTTGTCAGCTATGTAAGTAAGTACGAAGCCATCACTAAACATTGAGAATAGGGATTGAACGAACGATCTCTATAAGATGAAGTCGCACGATCACCTGGCGTTCCCCAAAGGAAAACTGAAGGTTGAAGTAGTAGTAATACGATTATGTTTATTTATGTACAGTAGGTACTTTTAGTACAATTTCATACTCGTGCATAAATAATAGGTAGTATACAATAATTGTATTTAGATGTCCGTACATATATTGTATGTATGTGGTTGGTTGAATGGTGTGTTGATCATGGTGCTGTGTGTGTATAATGTTGACCAGTTTCGACCCTGACTGCGTTCCATCGCCAGCGTGATCGCTGATCCTCCAACGTGCGGCCCTGTTTGATTTAACCCGGGTATAATTATTTTGCGGCGGGCGGGCTCTACGTCGGTGGTCTTTCATTCCTCCATCCTCTACTCCTCTTCTCTTCAACCTCTACGTAGACCCTACTCTAACAACAACATCACTCGGAAGGTGATACAACCTGTCCCTTACTTTACGTGCATAAATTAACCTCACAATAAACGATGAACACGAGTCTGTAATTATAAAGTTATCAAAATAATTATCATTCGAATCTTTTTTTTCGTCTTGAGCGATTAGTTACCAATACATAGTTTATATTAACTTACAGTAGGTGTGTCCAATATTAGAATTGATTGGATAATTTTAACTCAATCTGATCGATACGTGGTTATATTAAAACTTATATTAAAGAGCACAATTGTACTAAGTTTTAATTCAGCAAAACATGACATTTCTACAATGTTAGATAACCAAAATCTGAATGGCCCGTTCTATATCCAACATAATTAAAAATTGACTAGACATCAAACTTCAAGCAGTTATGAAGTATCCTGGAAGCTTTAGGGTTTTATATATCCCAGATCCTTTTGATCTGTCAGATCTGTATAGTAAAAAGGTATATCATTTCGTACACAAGCTACACGTGATACCAAAGCATAGCCTTTAGGTACTAAAAACCTAATTTGAAGACAGAGTATAACGAAAAACGTTGTATTACGAAACAAAGTTATACGAATATACCGTGTACCTCCCGATGTTTCCTTCCTCTTCCCTCTTGAACATTTCTTTATAATCTTCGTTTACCTTACTCTCTCTCTTTCTCCCTCACATACAACAATTATTTACTCTCATAGCGAAGACACGACGATGACCGGTACAGTTGTTCCCGAAGCTCATTCATAATGGACCATCAGCCATTTTCATATTATAATTTTATTTCATTTTCATATTCATTTAGGAAAATTCCTACTTATTGCAAATATACCGGGTATGTATGTAAGTATATTAATCAGTTCTACTGCAACCTAATTAAAAGACGATTTCATTTTTGTCTGAACATTAAAGCAACTCATTTACGTTGCTAGAGATATCTTAATATAAATAAATAGGTAGGTACCGGTTGTATATGGATACCTTTGTATTAAATACTATATTTTCTCTTGTATCTGTACTTCCATACTATACGCTAGTTTTTGATTCTATCTAGAATCAGTAAACTACAACGATAGCTTCATTCAACGTCTTAGCACGCTTCATCAACGTTTCATGTTTCAGGAGAAGAAGCTTTTCTAGTGTGATGACGCGAAGATACCCAGTAATTTTTCTATGAACAATTTTTTTTTCATATTTCTTAATAAAAATGGTTAATGATACGTCCGTAATAACGTGGGTATGTTATATAGAGAGGAACAAACAAACGTGGTCCGTGAGGCGATATCAAAAAACACCATCGAATAATATCGACTATGTTTTATGTCTCAATCTTACCTCTGAGATTTGTCTTAATTTTTTTTTTGTCGTGTGTAACTTTATACACGATTTCGATACTACACAAATCATCAACATTTCTGTACCCGAACAATAATAATAAAATATACAGTAGCCCCGGTGTGATTTCGTCATCAGTGATACTACCAGTCAAAGTGACGGAGATATTTAGAGTTATTTGGGATTTGATCAAATATGATTTTAATATACAATATACTTAGGTACATTTTATCAGACATCTCAATTTAGATTACCTACTTAACTGATCATGAACTCGTATCATGACAGATCCTAGTAGTTTTGAACACCCTGGTTACATAAAGCGCGACGATGGCTATTTTACCTAATTTTGGACGTATTCTTTTTGACATCCAAACATTATTACAAAAATGACTGACTAAAAAGATCGGTTACATTCCTAATTGATACTTACTTAACGAGTCCGTTTACACTAGGCCAACCCGCCCCAATACACTGCAGCAGCAACTGCTTTGTCGTTAGCCCTATATAGGTCCGCTTTATCACACCCCTCCGCCATATCTCGGCAGACGAGGAGGTGTTCGTCATCTTGTGTCTCTCCACAGCTACAGGAGATATCCTCATCCACACTTATGCCCCATCTATGTAGATTCTTTTTGCACCGTGTAACGCCGACTCGGAGCCTATTTAGCGTTTTCCTAATTGATGAGAGACCGATTGGTCTTACTTGGGCCATGTTCTATGAACACCCGAAGACTCTTGCTCTAAAGATAATAGTTCTACTATTAATTAAGAATAGTTTTCGGAGGCCGAGAAGCCTTTTTTCAACAAACACCTTTCCTATGGCATTACAGGAACGGAGAGTTTTGAGAATAACGTGAGAAATTATAATTCGAGTTATGGTGATCCCTATGTTCTCATGAAGAACATCAAAATACGCAAGTAAAAGCAATCGGCCAGATTATAGAACGTAAGGTTGGACACTTATTTCTAACTTCCTTACGAGAAGGAATTCGTTGAAATTAGACGATTTTTACAGCAGCAATCGCCTATAAGTATTGATTAGGCAATAGGCATCTACGACATCTACGTACATACTATTGAGTATATCTATGAACTTGCAGGTAAGGTTTCTACCTCACCTTGACTTGATTTGGTCATATTATTACGGTTGTAGGTATTATATTACGAATAAAAATTTGCATTGGTATTTTTATCCGGCCAATAAAATGTCATAAAAGAGTTATTAATGTCAAAATTTTGGCCACCATGTTTGATGTATGACTTTGTATTGTGTATACAACACAGCGCGCTGAGTTTACGATGAAAGGTAACAGAGGTCGCATATTATTTTATTACATTATATGGATTAATACCAGCGACATAATATATTAAGCACTACCTAGACAGAGTACTCAATGCTAGAAGTGTAACAAAACCGGTGCCCACAAACTGTCAAATCGTATGGAAAATTTTGACAGTTTGTGGGCAACGGTTTCGAAAGTTTGCTCTCATAGTTAAAAACTGTACCTATTAGTTTTAACGTTATTTAGGACTAAAACGATAGTTTTAAAGATGTTTTAGTTTTTATTATTGATATCTACTTAATAGTTTGAGTTTTGCGACTCCGAAATACCAAAAAGTGCCGAGCTCGAAATTGCGACACTTCCGTTCTATTGAAAGTACATAAAATCAGATCTCTAGTACTTAATATGATATCTCTTTGATTAATACCTTATTTTATTTATATACCTACACACTACACACAAGACAAAAAGGTTAAAAATATACGTTTGAATTGAACGCTTAGGGATATAACAAAACTGACTAAATCAGAGAGAGCAAGAGATAAATAAGGAGTAATACTATGATAACCTTTTTACATCGTCCCTTCCAGCATTCTCAAAATGTAGGTACCTACTAAACTATATTATACTCTGACACCTCTCTTGTGGGGTAGGCAAAAAGAACAGAACGCAACACTAACCAATAATTACACACACTTCTTACTTCCGTCACGTTCATGCAATTCGTCATACACGCACGTCGCACATCTATTCTTTTTATTCAGTAGATAGGTACACGTCCATACCTGAGTGATAGGTACTTATCAAGGTTATCTTAGGACGGATACGTTTTCTCACCCTCTTTTTCAGCCACATAGGTAAACTCGTTTTGTTATTATATCGTCACTCATTCTTTCAATATGTCCAAAACTTCTTAAATTGTTCACTTTAAAAATAACATTTAAATTATTTTTTAACAAGATTGGAGTTTCAATTTAGCAAATAAATAAATAATAACAATTATTTTTATTGAGGGCCATTAAAAATCAATCTGTGTGATGCAAAAATGATGTGTGATTTTTTTTATTCCACAAACTAACATAATGATCCCTCGTTTCTTGATGAAAAAAATGAATATTCAGGTAGCAAAGTTGATGATTTGTAACTTAATGATAATAATTGCGTAAAAAAAGAAATCGAAAACTTAAAAGGGTTCGAATAAAATATCCATCCGTCTGATATATAGCCACAAGTAAAAAATCATAAGTGCCACAGGTAAAAAAATCATAAGTGAAAAGTGTATAAGATGTTGTTGTTGATGGTGCCATTCCTTCCGAATAATTACGCAAATTTTTCATTTAGTCATTTTTTATACCTGCACTCTGCAGCGACCCAAACAGAAGCCTCTTGATATTATTAAGATGTGCGTCTCTCACGTTCATTAATTATATTCTTCATGGTTATATTGTGTGACTGAATCCTGATTTTTATTTTTGGAAAAAAAAAATACTAAAAAATAATACTTGGTTGGAGTGAGGACCTCACAATTCGCAGAAGAAGAAGCTGTATCGTGAAGTGCAAAATACATCGTCAGCGCAAGGATTCGAACCCGGAACCACACGCTTGGTAAAATGGCACTCCAACCAACTGTGCCAATCATGAGCTCGTATAGATGAGCTTAATACTAAAAAACGTTTAATGAAAAGATGAGAAATTATGTAGGTAGCAGTGACAGGGTTGATTTCTGCAGAAGGGAAACCGAAGCTAACATTTCTTATTGGATTACGTCAGATTAGACACTATTATATCTATCATTTTGTTCCAAAAGGTAACTCGATGGGAATTGTGTTCTTAGGTAGCTTCGCGCCTGGTAGGTAGTTCAATTTGGTCTTAAAATCTTCAATCATCGACCTATATTGAAACAATATTTTAAGAGATATATTTAGTATGTTTTATGTGGTAGGGAATAAAATAATATTTTGTCTATATTGTTTAGTGAATCTTCGTAATACGAGACGTTATATTATTATTGCTTTTAGGTTAGGAATTGATCGTGTCTTCTTAATATTGATGCTTTATTATTACTAATATTATTAGAATAAGATATTGTGTTTAGTTTGTTGGCATTATATTGTCGTTCAGGTCAGTAGAGTTCATCTTCCCAGTTATTCGCTTTATTGAAATATTAAATCGTGGGGCTCTCTCACTATATAACTTACGTATTGTACATATGTATAAATACTTCGATGTTATTATTAATATCGATGGGAAGTCTTATTATTGATATCCAACTTATCCGAATATTGGTACTCAAGTTCGGGTATTCTTTAGTTCTTTTATCGTTTCCAGTTTATCCAGCCCCAATATTACAGATTAACTCGTTCAGTCGAAAAACAGCAAAAAAATGAGCAAATATTAAAAATATATTTTTTTAGAAACTTTGACTGATAGATATACTACTTACAGATTAATCATTCAGTCGAAAATTAGCAAAAAAATTGGAGCAAAATAAGATAAATAGGTATTTTTTTTAGAAACATTGACTTATAGGTGTACTTGTAGGTGTAATTATGTCAACCTATGTTGAATATGTTTTTAAAGATGGAAGGTAATTGGGAGAGTGATTGGGGTAGCACTGATTTGATCACAAATCTTCCATATGGGGTATGCCAGATCGAGAATCATGATAGTCGAACACAAGCTTTTAGTGAGCTTATTATGAAGCGTGTTTTGTAAAGTACAATGTTAAAATATTCTATCAAAACTTTCTTCCAAACTGCTAAGCAGTTTTATACCCACACGCAAGTATGTATCTGCTATTATGTCCCCACAATCTAAAGACGTCATAATACCATAAAAATAATAACACAATTTCATAGGACCTTCTACATATTCAATAAAAAAAACCTCTTCTATTGGCAGGTAAATAAAAATGATTACGGTTATTAAAATTACCATTATTGTAGACTTTTATTAATTACATGCATTTTATCTGATCATGAAGGTCGAATGCATCAGCTAGAGATAGAGGCCTAAATATAGCCATTCGTATTGTAAGTACGAGATATATCTATAGGTAGGAGGATCCGTGGTAATTACATTGATTTCTTGTAGGTAATTCACGTAGAGTAAGAAATATTACTAAGATAATACAGTTGGTAGGTATGTTGTTTGCTGGTCGTGAAGGCAAACGATTTCCGATACATCGTGGAATTTTGATCTTGGGACGATGTTGAAAATGTCGCTCATTAAAAATAATTTTCCATAAGACATGATGGTAATGTACGTTAAGTAACTTTTAAGTCAACACGAGTCCATTACATGAAAGATAGTCAGTAGTTGTTGGGGTATTATAAGTATTGCGATGTTAGGTAGTTGGCTTAATCCCGAGGTTATCTGACTGTGGATCACCACGATAAGTCACACAATGTGCTTTCAGGACACGAATGTTTTTTCGTCTTTTTATCAAGGCAGAGCGGTAATTATTTTCACAGCGACATGTCGTTAAA
The DNA here is from genome assembly GCA_963576895.1 of Ceraclea dissimilis. NCBI lineage: Eukaryota > Metazoa > Arthropoda > Insecta > Trichoptera > Leptoceridae > Ceraclea > Ceraclea dissimilis. Next base: position 11,271,950 of record OY756369.1, read on the forward strand.
CTACTGATTTTCAGATGCGGACATCACAAACAGTTTAAACATTTTTCTTAACATTTCATCAAGCATTATTATCGTATAGCAGAAGTTTTGTATGGACAACTCAATTGACATTGTAAAAATCAAAACGTTCAGCCTTCGTTTTTCTTTCAGGCGTTCTGTTTTTCTATATTGGGAGTAAGACTTTTTGTTTCTCCTCCTCCGTTTCTTTTTTTTTTCAACCAATTAGTTAGTATTTAATTACCTAACCTACTGCAAAACATGGGCAAAAGAATTGCTTTATTTCGGACGATTTGCATATATTTTTATAATTTTATTGAATGTTTTTTAACCACGAAACCATGTGGTTTGACTCAGGCCCCCGAGCTGTAGAGTGCAAGAATGTTAGAGAACTATATATTTCTATACTAAAATTAATAAAAATGATTTTATAAATACGAATTGTTGGTCAGTCCGTCCATATTTTAATTCACACTTTATTATGCACGTTGATTAAAAGTAAACGACATAAAGGTAAAAAAGGTAGTAGCATAGAGACTTGTATAACATTTTCAACTTTATATAAAGTAATTACCCTTTTACTGAATTACACGAAAAGGTCTTGCGAGAGGACACTCGAGTAGCTCGAGGAGCTTAATTATAATCACAATATATTATTGTACGAGGAACGTCTATCTTTATCACGATGGAAATCTTGAAAATAAAACATTACAATTTTAATAAGTGTCCTTTAGTACATACTCTACTATTAAACAGACAGCTGGCGTATTTATATTACTCAGTATGCACTTACCACATCAGTGTCCATTGGAGAATTATATTATTCTCCATAGGCACAATAAAGTCTGCTAAGGAAGGATTTATGATTTCAGATAACATACTGAGTAGGTAGTATTAGCTTTTAGTAAAGCACAATAGTAATGTTATTATAATCTCTCATGAATAAGAAGTGAACTATTATAGCTCATTGTTTAATTGCAATGCTTTTCGATATGGCATTCTAGGTGGCAAGCGTTATGTTTGATTCTTGTCTTAGATAGCACTCAATACCATATATGTATAAAAAGTACTGCAGTAGAGGTATAAGTTCGCCATCCAACCCATCTAACCAATCGTAACGTAATTTCCATTACGAAAATATGAAAAATTCTTCCGATTGTCGGCGGGATTTGAACCAAAGATTCTTTGGTATCGAAAGAACGGGGCACGCATTACACCTTGTAGAGACGAGGCACAGCACTATTCAACTTTCACAAGAACAACAAAAGCATTTGGTAATAATGCAGTTTACCATTTAAAAATTACTGATCAAAGATCACCAAATATTTCCTAATATTTTGCCTTTGGCGTAATTTAATATAAAGTCTCTATTGGTCTCATCATGTCTCCGTTATATTGGGCAATAAAGTTTGCCCATCGCGGTCGTGATGTCCTGAGCCCATTAAGTATATGAAATTATATAATTTTGGTCTCAGACTTAGTAGAAGTAAATAAATATACCTAATTAGAGGTAATAAATTTTAATAGCGATTGCAATTTTATTGATTGTTGAAACGTTATTTGGATAGATATAGTACCTACCTACTAATCGCTTATCAGTCAGACTCTTTGCAGACGCTCTTATAATAATTTATTATTAACTTTTCGCATTATAAAAAATATTCCTTACCTCATTGATTGTTTATTATAATGATCGAAGTTCGCGGTCAAGCCAATGTTCATGTTATGTAATTTGAATATTGATTTTATATCTAAGTCTCTCCTATTCAATATCTAAGTTCGAGGCGCAGAATATAACCAATGAATTTCGCAAGAGATCACGGTCAGGTTTATTGATCTTTATACATTTTGCATTAGGTTCCACGAATCTTATTATGTTTTTTCATGTATCAACATACTTGTATTGTAATCATTAAACGATGACTTAATTTATTATTAACGTTGACCGGGTTCAAAGGCTTATTAAAAACGCACTTATTTAAGAAATCCTTCCTAACAACATAGGGGGTGGGAATACAGACCGCCCTTGGTGTGAAAATACCCACAAACCGGCGCTATATAAATAATCCGTTATTATTATCTATTTAAAACAATATATGTAGGAGTTAGCACGAACAGCAGATGCTAGATGGACCAAAAAAGTTCTTGAATGGCGACCAAGAACCGGCCGAAGAAGTGTTGGGAGGCCCCGGGCAAGATGGTCGGACGACATAAGGAAGGTTGCCGGGGGCGGATGGATGCGGTCGGCACAGGATAGAGAGCAGTGGAAATAAAAACGAAGAAAGAAAACGCTGGGCGCGAGAAGGCTGAGAAGAAGAAGAAATGTAGTAGGCAATACATTGCAAGACAAGACGAAAATAGATGGACACCCAGACTCGCCATGGGAAAACAGAAGAGGTGTTGGAAGGGCCCAGGAAAGATGGGCGGACGACGTGACCTCGGTAGCGGGTAGGCAGTGGGTCAGAAAGGCGAGAGATAGAAAAAACTGGAAACAAATGGAAGAGGCATTATCTAGCAGTGGAGGGACCAAGGCTGACGAAGAAGAAGTAGGTTTAGGTATCTAAGTTCATCCATCCATACCATCATGGTAGGTACCATTTTATTATACGATTATGTGGAATAACTACCTGAAATTCATTGAGATGATTCTCAGCCGTTCTCCGAAAGCCTTTCACAAACAGAAGATATTTGAACGCTCTATAATTTCATTAAGTAAAATGGCGCAGCTGAAATCAGACAAAATGGTAAAAAGTTGAAAATGAAAATTGGTCTATTCATTTCACAGGTCCTATTTAAACAGGTCCTGTTTAAACAATGCAGGCATCCCACAATGAATGTGAATGCCTAGTGTTCACGTAAGTTCCTCGTCGCATCCAAAATTAAGACACTAAAATAAATGGTAAACCTTGTAGTTTACTTTATAAGAAGTGATACATACTACGAACTGGAGTCTTGAATTGAAACCAACCTATGTTCCCATGTGGAATCATAAAGTTGTAATGTTTGTTTACTGTAAACATTTTATCTTAGTAAATCACGGGCAATTTTTCACAATGCCAATGTTTTAAAATTGAGAAGTCACGAGTTCCAATGTCATGTATGATGTAAGAAAAAACTCAAATTACTATTATATGAGTATTTTAATTATTTTCTACCTACAATATATATAAATTTTGGATGTAAGAACAACAATAATAGCTTAGAGCTTACGAGTACATATAATATATTCAGAGTATGCATACCGACATTTCAAAAATTTCTGAAAACGGGAGACCTTATATCTCGACAACCGTCACTAAATATGCTTTGAAACAAAATAGGGTAGATGCATTGAAGATTTATCTAGGGAATGACCGTAAAAGATTTTTTATACCTTGTATAGATTTCTCCAAAAAAAAAATTAAAAACACCTCTGATCTTTTTTCCGAAAGACAGAAACTCGTTTCCCGAAAGTCGCGGAGTAAAAATCTTTTTTTGCACTGATAATATGCATTAAAATCTGGGGAATAACCGTAATAGTTTTTTGATAGACGCAAAATTAACCCCAAAAAATTGAAAAAACGCTATTTTTAATGCCGTGGGAAATGACTGTGACGTCATTCTTGGTGCCAAGCCCGTAAAATAATACAACTGACAAATTAGCAGTCATTATGTTTCCTAAAGTATATTTAGAAGAGATGGGACTCTAAGCTAAACCTTGAGTAAGAATAATAACCGAATATTAAAATAATTATTAATGTAGTATTATGTTACATACTACTAACCAATAATAATCACGACAAATTATTACATCACTCGTAATAAATTATAATCAATATCAAGAAATCCGCGATCAGCTAACAAACTAGGCACCTCTATATTATTATCTCAACATTTTATACTCAGTTAGGTACATATTCAATTTGTTGTATGAAAATTCGTGACTTTGCTTAGGAGGAAAGCATTCATCATCAACAAGGTTGTTGTATGATTCTGTGGTATTTTTATTAACAATAATTTATGAAATAATTAATTCATTCATTAGAAATAATCTACGTGTTCTTTAATTAAGCTGTAGTTTTTCATAGTTTAACGTAAACCAATACTAATTTGCTTGAATTTCTGTATCCGGTTTTAAAACTGCGTATGAAATTTTTACAAAGCAGGCATAGTTATTCACCTTAAGAAAAAAAATCTTTCTTCTTCAGTCCTCTGTCCTCCACTGCTGGATATAGGCCTCTTCCATATTCCTACTACTTCTTTCTGTTATTTGCTGCTTGCAGCCAGTTTTTTCCCCCCACAGCGGCTATGTCCAAATCTATACTAGCCGAAAATTACGAAGAAAAAATTGTCGTGTGCTAAAAGGCGGACTTACTGTAGAAGTATCTTTCAGTCAACCTTGCTGAGTTGCTCGTTCTTTGACTTCTCCATCTGAAAGAAAAGTTTCTTCTATGAAGCTATTCGAAGGGCACACTCGTATCTATGAGCTTACTGGCATCCGGTACAAAAACAGTCGAAACTGACTGGTGATATTAGTACGATTTAGTAGTAGCTAACTTAGGACCTTGTGGCTACTGCAAAATTTTTCCCTTCCAGTTCCAAGTAACACAATAACCAAATTTTATTATTAGCTTTTGACATATATTTCCAGCTCATAGATTCCAAACAAGTTGTGTGAAAAATGATACCTCCCTTTTTTATCTTTGGTAATTTTTCATACAAATTATTACGTAGATAATAGAGAAAATCTACATAGTAAATACTGTATTAATTATAATATTAATTTTGGATGGTTTCAAAGATTTTCAATAAAGCGGTGTAAATACAACATGAATTAATTTTGTTAATAAATTATTGTGAAGAGTAATTGAGAACCCTGCTTTCGAGAATTTAATAATAATGATTGTTTTCAGTAATCTGCCACCAACGCAAAATCTTCTATAATATTCCGTGCGATAAATATTAAACAGTGTAACACAATACTAAACAAATCCATTAGCTTTTTGAAAATGATGTTAAGTTTATTTGATTTCTACTTAATTACGAAGTAAACGGTGTTCATTTACCGATTTGGATTGTGGCCGCTGCATATTAGTTTACCACTCGCTACCTTGATGGTTCTACTAATCGTTTTAGTAAATTTAATATTGAACAAATATTTGTAAATATACATACTTCGTTTCTGGTAGCCATTTCCATTAAAATAGTTATGATGACTATATGTAATATTTGGTACGTTTATCTAAGGTCAAGTGGTAAATTAATATTTTAGCATTCTTATACAAGCCATTATACAATCGTGGATTAGCCATAAAGCGGTAAGTAATATTTTTGGTAGGTAGCTATCAGATATTATCTACACTGAAATAGATATTCCAAAATACTGGTAAATTTATTATACAGATTTTAGGTAAGGAGAACTACGTATTTAGTAGGTCGAGTCACTGGATACTCAAACAAAATCAGATATGTATAAATAAGGATACAGAAGTGAAGACTCGATCAGTAGGGTAGATTGACAGAGGAATAGAGAGATCAAAGCTAGAGAAGATTAGAAGAATACCCCTGGTGGTATAGAATCGGTTTCTGTTTAAACATTACCATAACGCGTGTATCGATTTAATAGTAATACTCGATCTCTCAATCAATGATAACTCATTTCTTTATCTCTCATTATAAGTACCGATATAGCCGTAATTTCATCTGATATGAAGGAAAAAGAAAGGCTGATGATTGATAAGAAATAATTATTGACTTAATAAAGTAATAATTCAATTATCTTTAATGGAAAAATGCAATAATTACTTTAATTAAAAATCCCCCTAATAATATAGTTGTAACACAGCTAATAAACAACAAACAATAAATATTTTAGTATTGATTTGTAATAGCGTCTGATCCTAATGGCGAAATACGTAGTTTGTTCTATTAATTTGTCCTCTAATAAAAATAATATCATGATCATAAAAATCTTTGTGTGTTATTAAAAATGTATTAAACCGAATGCAAGATTGTAATTTAATAATACCTAATAAATAATTAAATAATAAAGAATAAACAAAAATAATTATTTCCTTGTTTCTTTATTATCGTAATGTTTATTTAAAAGTAGTAACGTTGTAATTATTTTATGTTAATCATTATTGACATTTAACGAGATATAATAGCAAAATAACTGTAGTTATAAAATAAAATCATTTTTATTAACTATCAAAATGCAGCAAGGTAATAATGTAGTTATTGATTTGATTTGCGCCGCGTCACTAATCTCTACTACACTTTTTTTTTCTTTTTAGGTCACCGTTTATTCCCCAGAGTAGTAACTTCTTTACCATAGCCCAAATACTTTTCTACATTATATTTCGCACTAGGATTTAAGACGAAAAGAGCAGTATACATTGTCAAAATTTCTGATGTGAATTGTGACAGGTTTTGTAAACATGCGTAGGTAGAGAATGAAATGATGAAACTGAACTGGTGAATTGGTAGTCCTATTAATAATCAAATCTTCGATAGGTGATCATTTAACACACGTCTAGTTGTAACATCTTCCGTTTTTTGTATGTACTATCTATCTGTATGATTATCAAATTAAATAAAAATATCTTAAAAGTACCTACTTGATGTTTGAATTTCTGGAATGAGACACTTTTAGAAATATCATATTTTCTAGCTTAAGAGTGTGCATACCGAAATTTCAAAAATTTCTAAAAACGGGAGACCTTCTATCTCGACAACCGTTACTAAATATGCTTTGGAACAAAATAGGGTAGATGCATTGAACCTTTATCTAGGGAATAACCGTAATAGATTTTTTTAATCTTGTATAGATTTTGCAAAAAAAATTTTTAAAAACACCTCTGACCTTTTTTCCGAAAGACGAAAACCTTTTTCCCGAAAGTCGCGGAGTATTTTTTTTTTCTTGTACTGATAATATGCATTAAAATCTAGGGAATAACCGTAAAAATTTTTTGATAGACGCAAAATTAACCCCAAAAAATGGAAAAAACGCTATTTTTACTATTTTATCATGCGATTGTCACGCAATTTTGAACCTTAATGCCGTGGGAAAAGACTGTGACGTCATTCCTGGTGCCATGCCCTTAAGAATGGGAATTACGAGTACATATGTCATTCTTACTTTTTGTACGAAAAAACGTACTTTATTAAGAATAGGTATTATTACCTTAAATTATTATTTCGAATAGCGTAAATTAGGCTAGAATCGTGGTTCGCTAATTGGCTCGAGCACGCTGCCTTCAAATTGGGCGCAAACATCACTGACGGATTTATTCTACCAGATACTCGTACAATTTCTGATTACGGTAGCTATTACGTGAAATATTATTATGCATTGCATAATTTCAAATTTGAAGTTTTTTAAAGCAATATATCATTATATTATTGATAAATGGATCTATAATAAAGATCTATAAAGGTACAATGGCGTCTCGTCATGCCAATCAAAATAATTATGTTTTGTATAGACAGACCACCATATAATTTATTATTTCTTAATAACCAAACTGTGATTAAATTCAAAAGACAAATTTATTGGACCAATTATTTTATAATGCTTCCTTGCAACTTCATCACGGACTCGACTCGGCTAATAAAGTTTTTATTGGTAAATAATATGTAGGTAATACAATAATTGAACCCCATAATAAATTCGATTACACAATCATAGTTACTACCTTCGTACCTCAAATATCAGTTTTGTTATTCAATCCCACAAGAAAAACATTGTATAGGTATAAGTACCTTGTTACAAGACGTGTTTTGAGTAAAAGTTGTAGGAGAATATGTATGAGGAATTGCATGAATTTGACGGAAGCCCGAAGTGTGTGTCAGGATAGGAAAGTCTGGCGATCCGTTCTCTCTGCCTACCCCGCAAGGGAGGTAGCGTGAGGGTATAGAATAGAACCTTGTTACAACTCAATAGATACATAGCAAAGGATGGACCTTCCATCAGGCTTATGACTGATCGTCGGGTTGCTTAATGTGATTAATTTACACTTAAGTAATGTTCACCAATTCCAGTCGATCCATCTGCCGCGACCGGGATTCGAACCCAGACCTCCACCTGACAAGCCAGTATTCTACCGCTACGCTATGACGGCTGCTAGTTGAGTCGATGCGAAACGTGTATAATACATATATTTACACGGCCCTCTGTTGAGATTATTTTTAGGTATGTATTTAGTGTATGCTCTAACACTCTAACCATTTTTATGCTTCTCTGAAGTCTTAGATCAGGTCTGTATCTGTTGAGATATAACTATACTTGTTATATTCAGCGGTCCTAATGGAAACACACACATGTAGAAAATTCCGATCGTCTCACAAAAATACAAAATTGTGATATTCAAAATAATATTGTACGAGTATAAGTACCTTGCAACCTAGTTTGTGAAATACCATTCCAATATATTCCTTTAACGGTCCTAATGGAAACACAGTGATGTCACCAAGCCAAGCCACTGCAAGCGGTTATATAGCTTTGAATATTATACCTCATCAAGTCATCACAAGTTGTTCCTAATTTATTTCGACCTATCTACCATAGAAAAAAAATCGGATGAATAAACCCAGCGATCAAAAATCATGGGTCATTAGTTTTTTAGTAATATCTGATTTTGAAGATTTTGTATCAGTGTGCTTATACGGTGACTTTTACTAGTCCGAGAGCCCGCTGCTTAATTTATGACGTATCTGTTTTTTGATCGAAATGTGGTATAAACGATAGCTTGCCAATAGGGTATTACATCGCACTAGGGTTGCCTATCAAAATCTTGCCGCAACCCCCCCTGCCCCTCCCGAAAAGGTCCCTCTTCGCGGTTTTTCGCATTTCATAGGAATATGGTAAGAGATAGGAGAAAGTAGTCAAGGACAAAAATAATCCTTGCTAAATTCTTTACAAAAAATGTACAGTCAATTTTTTCATAGGACTACTAGTTTACCCGTAATGGCCGGTCAAAAAACAGGATATTTTTTTGAAAAAATAAAAAAAAAAGTGTGATTTTTTTCTTTCACATTCTTCCACCCATTATTACTAACATTATATGGAAAAAAAATTGGCCTGCGGCGCTATATCACTGGTTATTTTATGAAAAACTATTTTAAGAATTTTTGTCACTGAGTTTAATGAAATAGCTCCGAAATTATTAAATGTATGAACATAAGTTATAGCTCGTTTTGTAGCTAAGACTATGGTAATTAATTCGTTCTCAGACTATTTTCCTGTAGCTCTTATCAATTTTCAACCAACTTAGTTTAAATACATTTTTTTAGTATTTGAAATGAATTTCGGTTTTGGACCGGCCATTACGGGTAAACTGCTAGTTCTACGAAAAAACTGACTTAATATTTTTTGTAGAGAATTTAGCAAGGATTATTTTTGTCATTGACTACTTTCTCATATCTCTTACCATATTCCTATAAAATGCGAGAAACCGCGAAGAGGGACCTTTTCGGGGGGGGCAGGGGGGGTTGCGGCAAGATTTTGATAGGCAACCCTAGTGCGATGTAATACCCTATTGGTAAGCTATCGTTTATACCACATTTCGATCAAAAAACAGATACGTCATAAATTAAGCAGCGGGCTCTTGGACTATACGTAGTAAGACAAAATAAAATAGAATAGGTGAAGTTGTTTTTTTTTTTGTTACAAGGATGTTTAAACATAACGTATTTGACTAATTTAAATGCAAATTCATAATATGTCCATGTTTTTTTGATAATATTATGTTAAAAAGACAAGAGTTGTGTCGCCAGAATATGGATATTTGGTATATTTGTTGTAGAAGTAGACTTATTTTATAAGAAGGTGCGACCTGGAATGTATGTAGGTGCGTTGAACAAGACGGTGAAAAACTCAGCTAATTATGGAAATAATGTTCATCTTAAGCGACTAAACACAATAATATAAGGAATTACTGCCGATTTTTTACCTTTGCATTACCTGGTAGGTACTTGTTGAATTTGCACGTAGCCCTAGTGTATACTGTCAATCATACGTGCGAGGTTAAGGAAGTATAGCACCTACACTGTTTCCTTGATAGAATTACTACAAAAAGGAGGAGTTGAAATCTAAGCAAATTCCAATACAAATTTACGAGTTTGCAATGCATTTATTATTATTTATGTCTTCTAAAATACTTAGTCGAAAACTTTTATGTATAAAGTGATAGATAATCACGCCTCAATAATGTTGTACAAATGTGTTGATTTAATTCAATACCTTTTCCTTCAATTGATTATTTATAGTATATGTATTGTTTTTTATACGCGGAGGCATGACTTTGCCAACACACTTCTCAGTATTATCAGCCAGAAGAGTCTACATATTATCATTTATGATTAACATATAAACTCATCAGCCTAATACTGGGAAAAATTCACCTATCCAGATATCACGGATATCACAGGATTAGGCTCAGATGCGCGGGGCCTAAAATACAAGCATTGTGCCTGAAATATCAGTATTTAGGAATCGTCTTACAATATTGCAAGTATTAATAATGACCGATTTTTGCATTTTTATGTATAAATTTTCCGGTAAATCTAATTTTTTAAAATTGTTTATTAGCGATTTTGGTATTATACCTGTAGCTGATAATACTAATGGGATTATATATACCGACCTGGAATGCCAAATATTTTTTATTTCACCTGCTAATTCTGTATATTTACGAATTTTTTCTGCGACGGTTGTTTGAATATTAAATGTATTTGGTACAGCGATGTCAATTAAATAAGTAATTTTAGTTTGTTTGTTATGTAAAACTACATCGGGTCTATTATGATGTATTGTTCTATCTGTTATAATTGTTTTATCATAATAGAGCCTATAATTTTGATCTTCTAAAACCGATTCCGGGTTGTATTTATAATATGGAATTATATTTCTCGAATTTATTAATTTATATTTTATAAGGCGTAAAAAATACACGATATCAACTATTGGATCTCCCACATTTGTGCAAGGGTAACCGTACTCAATGAAAACCATAACGGTTTCTTAAAAAGAGGATTTCTGCATTTGGTGTATAGTCCGTTAGATCTGCTGAAAAAACTTATAACTTTAATACTTATTTTCCCAGTTTCCAGACATTAATACCTATCAATATATTATTTTGATACAAGTAAGATATTTTAGAAATATTTGTGTCAAAAAATGTCATCAAAATTTCTATTATGTCAGTTGAATAACGGAGTTGACACAAAAGACGGACTACATCCAAGAACTTTTTCTAACAAACCACCTACCAATCCATAGATAAATTTTTCATTCTTCATTACGTAGAAATGACATGACAAACTGTACTCGAATAAAACCTAACATAATCAAGTGTAACAGTATCGCAACAAACATATTGATTATACCGTACACTAAGTTTTTCCTACATTATTATTTAATCGTGTGAAACTTCAACAATACAACGTTTTTTGTGAAGTCTTACTTAATCTAAAATCACTTATTGTTAAAATTGTGTGACTTGACGGTACGCCTTCAATACCCACATTAATAATAAAAAAACTCGAATACAATGTCAAGGTCTTTAGAGATCAATTTTCATACATTCCACAAACATTGTTTAATGTGAGAAATCGAGAGAAATAATATTACAAAACTTTCATGGAATTTTGTATTGTGATTTGATGTGCCTAACTAAAAATAATTTCTTTAACTACTTATAGAAATACTGTTTTAAAGTAATACTTAGATACAATCAATGATGATATCTTTTTCTATTGATTAGTGTTATGAATAAATTGATAAAGTGCAAATCAAGATTTTACTAGAGAATCTTGTGAGGTTAAAATTTCGTTGATGGTGTTAGTAATAAATAAATTACAAATGAATTAATAACAGTTTCTAAGTTGTTCCGCACCAAATACATACGGTTGTAATTGTAGTAGGTATTGGTAATTACTAACACTATCAACGAAATTTTAAAGTCATGAATCATTTATAAATAGGAACGTCATACAGTGTTATTCAAAAATAGTTAAGGCACTATTTTACACACATATCCAGTGTATGAATCTGCAGAGTTCTTTGATATTGAAAATACCATTAGATAAAACCTGCCCAATATAGGCATTTACAGTCATGTTTAGAAATAATAATAGACATAAGTGTTAGAAAATATAATAATGTTGATTCATAGTGCGTGTAAAGGAAATACCAAAATGTCAATATCCTAATCACAATGTTGTAAGCCAAGCGAAGGTTAGACATTATTATGCGTCTTCTACTAAATCTCTTAACAAAATTTACAAGATATCTATAGTATAAGTACTTATGGAAATTTATTCCCAAACCAGTTCTACACACAACACATAGTATTGCACAACATCTCTATTGTTTCTATGTGTTAAAATTTATGTTCATAAATTATTTATGAAGCGAAAAAATAGTACTCTTTTCTACAAAATTATAGAGTGTCATTCTTCCGAGCATTGTTCCACGATCAGAGTGTTGTGATCATCACAAAATTATTTTTAAATTAGGTGCATTACTAATTTATCATAAACAATATCAACATTAACAGCTTTCTGATTAAAAGGTAAAAAGATTCACTAGTTTCTAAGCTTCGCATCAAACATTTTAGTGAATTTTTTTACTAGTTTCCTCTATTTAAAATTATAGGTTTCGTCCTTCTAACTGAATAACTGTTTAATCAAATTGTTCTAGGAAGCGATAAAAATATTACGGAATATTTTTTTTTTGTATTCGAGTTATTGAATTTTTTTTTGCGTACGGTCCTTCAACTTTCAGTCATCTTTTTATATAATCGTGGGAATGTAAATTACCTTATGGGAACTTCGAACTTTACTCCTTGGACTAGTGATATTTTGAATTATTTGTTATACGACAAGTTGTTGAACTTGCCTCCTTAGTGATTTCAAATGATTCAAGTGATTTGATTATATTTTTGTTTATTTGTATCTTTATTTTCTAAGGAAAATCCGGTAAGAAAATAGACCATTATATCGAACAACAAAATATATCATTCTTTCTAAGATATCGACTAAACTGTGTCGCCACGTACGTTATTAGGATTTAAAATGATGAAATTGCTTAAAATGTAGAAAAACTATGATTGTGCTCTTGTGGTGGACGATGTTGATTTATTTTAGTATTAACTGAGTAATTATTTTGCCTTCAGGACACCGTTAAAAAACGCAAGCTATTATGCAAATATTGACTCCTGATAAGCAAGCATTTTGACCCTAGTCTGGAATAAAACGAAAGGAAAGGAAATACACGTTACAGATTTTCCTCAACAGAAGCGAGGTATCTAAATTGAACTCCCTTGGGGAGGAAGTAGGATGGATGTTCCGACGCTTACGAGTAGGCTTTGGCTGGTTCAAGTGATCACTGTGTGCCCGGGTTAACGTTTACTTATTCCACCACATCTTGCTGTCATTTGTGTATTTTTTTTGAAGTTGTATTTTGGAAGTTATTTTGCATCTCCCCAAGGGAGTAAAAGCTACATTATGTGAATGCAGATTCCTCGCTTCTGTTGAAAAAAATCTGTAATGTATTTCCATCTGCGCAATGCAGAAAAATCCAGTTCCAATACCTAAAATAATTTGCGTATATCTCCAATCAAAATGTATATTGTTTGGTATTACCTAATGGCAAAATGTGGGTATCTACTCTATTGATAAGGTACCTATGTACTTAATAATGTTTAACTTATTCCTCTCCAGACTAATGATATTGTAATATTACTCGTACCTGACCAACTTCAACAAACGGTTATCTCTTAGAAAAGTACTGGTATTGGTATATCACCGGCGTACTATCATTATTAGACAGTACATATTCATTAGACAAATATATGTTTGTTCAATGTTCAGGTTATTGACTACGCCGGATGCAAACATTACGGAGATAGGTAAAATAATATTATGTTAGTAGTAGGTACACTACGTAAGTAATAATACTATTAAGGTGCACATAGTTGTCTAAACCTGGATATAATTTATTTATACATTGAAAAATATAACCAGACTGGTATCTTCTAAAAAATAAAACAATATATCAGTTACTGAATTGTCAGAAATCATTCATTAAAGTATACCAATCAATCAAGTAAAAGTTCTCGCTAAATTAGCAAATTTATAAAATAAAGTTTTAAAGAATAGCTACTTCCTGCATAAGACTTTATATTTATAGTTTTTCATCAGCTATAAATGGTACAAACGTCGCAGGAATGTGATAGGGATTTCATCAAATCCCTAAGGTATGTAAACGATTGCAATTCACGCAAGATGTTAAAATTGCAACTCTCTGAGGTAATTTCCTTGCTCTATATTTTACCTAATAATACAAATTCGAGTAAATGCCTTTAATATCTAAATAATAATACTCGATTAAAATAGATAAGGGATTTTCAAATCACTCATTTCATCCCCACACAAACTTGTAACTTTATCTTATGTGAATTAATCATCTGCCTTAAGGATTTGATCGAATCTCAATTTTCATAATTTCGCTGCGAAATATATACATGATGTTTTACAATTTACATCGAAACATTACGAAATCCCTAGATTATCATTACAAAACCTGCATAATACAAGGAACTGTTAACTATTCATTAAGTTCTTTTGAAATTATAATTCATACTTCGATTATTACACCCACATACTATACCTGATGGAGACTTTGTCTGGAAATAATTTATTATAATCTATAGAGGTATACAGAATGTCATATTGCTCCCTGTACGACATAATTTATGGTCGCTAATTATAGAAGCGGCTGGCGAAATGAACATTGATGTCTTTGTTTCGATACGCTTGACGAATGAAGCATTGAATTAAACAGATGATTACAGAAGTTTTCACGGTCGTTGAGGTCGATGTTTCTTCATACTAGTGTTTTAGGGTGCACCTTTTGTTTCTACTTCGGTTGTAAGGATTTCGACTCTCTTACTGGTGTCATTTAAGTATGGTTTAACAGTATTCTAGGTAAATACATACCTATCCAATTCGCCTTGATTATAGTGTCTAGTATTATCTATACTCAACAGTTTTCTGTCTAAAAGTGTGCTAGAAATATGCTATTCACCCCTCTGCTTATAGACTATACATAGATGCCATCTATTCAAAATGTGTACTCAGAGGTTAGGATTTGACAGAATTAGAAAGACATAGGTAGTTGTGCCTGTGTGAAATATGATCTATATCTCATATCTTTTCTTTTTTGTGCTTATATGGAAAGCCCACAAATTCGTATAATAACTACAGTTCGAATTAAACTACTTTTAAACTGATTTCAATATTTACTGATGAAATGTATTGTACCAACCTAAACACTAAACAGTGATTCTTGACATTACACATTACCGCCTACAAAAACACTCAGCTGCTGTGTGTATATAGAAACTACCTACTATGGACACATTTTTACTTTTAACAAGTACCAACGTTGAAATTGCATTAATGCATACAGTCATCATATTAACAATTCCTACCTACATCAGGACAACTACTTGGAATGACAGATAGCACTTTATCATAATTCTATGTCGTTACATACACTTCACAATATTCTATCTGGATTGCAGGCAAATCACTTTTACTAGTAGATAGCAACTCGCATGAAATTATGTCTCAATAATTGCTATAAGGGTATTCTAAAAACTACCAATATTATCATCTACATACATCTGCACGGGTAAGCACGAAACCTGAAAAAGATACATAGGTACGACGTTTTTTATTCGATTGAGTGAAGACTTAATCGTACTTTTTTCTGAATCATCCTCAATTCTTCTCCCTCAACTATTGGATTAAGTCCACTTCCATCCCCTTTTGCTCGTCTCTGTTCTTTCTCCTTTGAATCCAGCTTCTGCCGGCTTGTTGGATAATGTAACCACCTTTTGAGATGACTTCCAAAATTTGGATCTCTTTTTTAAGTACTAAAGAATTCTGGGTGCCCATATAGAAGGTATCTTATTATCTGGACTCCAGGCAACTACATTTCAGTTTAGCAACACTGTCTATTATATCGAAAACTGTTGATCTGTGTCTAATCCCTTAGTTTTTTTGTTACCACGAAGGCTCAGGTCGAACATTTGCATTTCCATGGGCCGCTGTGTAGTACATTTCATTTCTGCATACAACATACTATTTTTCCTCGCTCACTTTGCATTTAAAACCTAAAAAAGCCTAAAAACCTATAATGTAAGACAGTTTATTCAAGACTTCTTCTTCTTCTTCAGCCCTCTGTCCTCCACTGCTGGATATAGGCCTCTTCCATATTCCTCCATTCCTTTCTGCTGTTTGCTGCTTGCAGCCAGTTCTTTCCCCCCACAGCGGCTATGTCGTCGGACCACCTTTTTTGGGGTCTTCCGACGCCTCTTTTATTCTCCCAAGGTCTCCAAGACGATTCAAGACTAAACTTCACAATATGCGTAGAATATTGTTAATTAGTACCTAGATGCCACAAGAGGAAAATTTTATACGAATGAACTTATATTTTGATGTAGGAAGACGTGGTGTTAGATATAGACTCAACAAAAAACAAATTATTGTTTACATATGTTTAAATTCCATACAATTATGATTTATTTTTAATCAGTGTTTTAGATTCATTTCGACAATGAAATTATTACAATTTGGTGTTTTTAATTAAATGGTAGCCAACGATTGTTAAAATTCTCACAAAACAAACTCACTAAACCACTTGTTAAAATATACAGTGTTTTTTTTTAATTTTATTAAATTGGCAACAATTAGACGTTTGTTTGTTCAGTTTTTGAATAAATTACTTTTCTTTACATTATTGTTTTATTTTCTCATTGATGTGATGATAAAAATAACTACATTTCATTTAATGGTTAGTTGCAAGTGACAATTATCTCAATTATTTTAAGGCAATAGGTATATATTGTATTGTAAAGTGTCATTACGTATTCTAATTTAGACTTATTATTTAATAATTATTATGACGGTAGGTACACATTTCCTGTATATCATTCTTTGCCGGTCTATTCTTCTTCTTCCTTCAGCCATCTCTCCACTGCTGAATATAGGCCTCTTCCATTTGCTTCCATTTTGAGCTTTGCTAGTCCATCTTCTACCCGCGATTGGGATAATATCGCCGGCCCATCTTTTCTGTAGCCGACCTACTCCTCTCTTTTTGTCCCACGGTCTCCATATTAGAACTCTGGGAGTCCATCGCTCTGTCCCCTGTCTGGCAACATGACCCACCCAATGTCATTTTTGTTTAGCAACCCGTACTCCACTTTTAATATTATATGAGGCTTGCTATAGTAGTTGATTTTCTTGAAACCTATAAGGCCTTTGAAAACAGCACATTTTTTACCAAGTAGGGAAGGAAATTATCGAGACATGCATTTTCTAGCAACATTGAAAGTGATTACTGATTATACCAAATGTTATTTTGGTACTAAAATGAAAGCGTGTATTCAATAACTCATCATTCATTTGGTAATTACTCATGTAATTCTGGTAGTATACTTACACTTACATACCTACAGTGAAGACAAACTGAGTAATTACTTGTGCACTTAATGATAAGTTGCGTAACGTAATATTTGCAACAATAAATAAATATTTATAAGTCTTTATTGATTCTTTTGAAACATTCTTCAATGAGAGAAAGTACAATGGCGAAGAAAAAGTAGACCCAAATTTAATTGGCTCACGATAATCACCGGTGGCGTTGTATGTTGTATAGTGATATGTGTTATTTACGTCCATTCACTACGGAACTTGTCCGTAATCTGTTTGTTTCTTTAATTATAGCGTTTGTTACGAACATGGAGCTTATATTATAAATGTATTCACTTTGGGTTCTTGTATCATAAAGCTGAAATGCACTGTGATTGTTAAATCAATGTCTACCAAATTAAGTTATAAATATTTAAAAGTCAGCGAATTCTACAGCTAAGCATATGTGTTCATTGTAAAATAAATCAATTGTAAATTATTTCTTGATTGCTTATGCTGGGTCTCATCCGTGAGGGATAAATGTATTTTTTTTTATATCACAGTAAGTACAGTCAGATATTTCAGATTCCAGCACTTCTGGCCACTCCAACCTTAGTCTTTCCTCACAACTTTGCCACCTGCTAGTTCTGGCTACAATTTCTGGGGTGGCCCACTGGTCTTCTGCCTGAATGCCATTTCTCTGACATTTCATGGGTCATCTCTGTGAAGAAGGGTCTGGGTTCTAACCGCCTAGTTTTGCGTGAATGAACTCGTTAGCAATGATGATGATGATGATGGATGACTTTTTGGCGCCGTTTAATGTGTTCTTAAAACTCTTAGTTGTCAGCTTGCTCCTGAAGGTGATGGGTTCGTCTTTACAGAGTTCGTCCGACAGTGTATTCCAGGTAATTGTTCCCGCTTCCATTCCTTCCATTCCATAGTAATATAGAACTTATATTGGACTTTAAAGAAATTACATGACCTTCATTCCTAATTCTGTATCAACGAATAAGCACGGATGTTGAATATACATATTATTCCGAATATAATAAAGTGTTGTCTCTATCTATACAACGTGTACGGCGGTATTTTGCTCGCAGGTGATCATTATCCGAAATCAACTAGTATGTTGTTTTAGTACACCACTACACACACAGACACGAGTGTATGTATAATATCATTAGGTATGTATAATGCATTCACCAGCTTAATGAATATTTTGTGTTTTAATTCAGTTCGCGAGCTCCGTTCATGTAAATTATAATAACGTGTTAATTTGTACTTACAAAGATATTTAATTCCACGTTACGAAAACATTAATGAAATAAAGTGGTTAGGTGTAGCTGTAGATGCTCACTTACTGCTGACAACTGTTGTTCCCCTGCTGGACATAGACCTCTTCTTTTTTTATTAATTTGTGTTTATCGAAATAAACACAAATACACCTTTGTACATTTTACAGAAAGCTTGAAGAGCTTGTGTTGTGAAGTGGAGTAAGTCGGCATCGCTACCAGGCTACCAGACCACCTCAAAAACTTATACGGCACGTATCCTACAATATGTCATCCCTTCTTCTTTTTCATGGTCTTCTTAGTATTTTTTTGTTGTTCCTCCAGGGCTTCCATTTCAGAATTATAGGTCGCCATCGCGTTTACTAAAACAGAATGTTTTGTGAAAATAAGATAGTGTTTTTTCTACCGATTGCTTTTACTGGTTATCAGCTATCCCATTTTTGTATGGTAGTACAGCAGTAATATCCATACCAGTTCATATGAAATAGGCAGGTATATTAGATTTAATGCGCTTTTGGAGTAGAACGAACTACTTGGAGGGCCTGTATGAATATGACGGAAGCTAGGAGTTTGTGAGAGAATAGAACGATCGGCACTCTATCCTCTATGGATATCGATAGATTTAGTAGCCCATAAAATGAAAAGACAATTTAAATCTAATGACGGGAAATTGAATAGTTTTAAATTAACGTTCAAATTAATTGAAATATTGTGATTGGTTTTGTGGTGAAGTACGAGTATATGAAAATGACTAAGTTTGAGATGCAAACCCAAAACTTCCGTCCAAGTCATTATTACTTAATAACCTATTGGATGTGTGCTTTTGTTGTTATGCTTACGTAGTAGTATGATGCTTACAACGTTAGGTAGCAATGCGCATAATGGTAAAATAACTAATGAGAAATAACTCTTTAATTACTACCTGTAATAATAATTACCAATTACGCAGGTAATTATTAAAAAAGCTTCATCAGAATAATACTAAGACCTCACAAGTTGAATGTCTCGATATCATTAGTGTAAAAATATGTGTGCAAACGTTCTGCAGAGCGCCACAAGGGTGACCCTCAAGCATACAATATGACTATATAAAATTGGGGTTTAAAAAAGCCTGCAAAATAGGTAGAAACATTTAGCCTGCGTCCTGAAGGAAAAATATCTGCAATTAAAAGATTTCTAGAAATTCTCGCGATCATGAATGGATACGCGCACAAGATTGAACAGCCTGGAGTGAATTTATAATGTTTTGTGTTTGAGTGTAATGTATTGTGATAGCGTTTTACTTCGAATAGGGGTAGAATCGAATGCTCAGGTGGTTAGCGGGTGTATTATTGAAAGATAAAATATAAGAAGTTCACCCATTCGTGGTACCATGGGTGTTACTGACATACTATATAGTAAGCTAGAAGAATGGTATGGACACATAAGGCGAAGACCACCGGAACACAACGTTAAAAAATAATGTCAATGAATCTCCCATCACATCCATCAAGAGGAAGGCCAAAAAATACCTGAATGACACAATGCGACTGGATCCTTTGATGAAGTGGCCTAGATGAATATGATAGTAATAGAAGGGTGAAAAACCTTAAGACGAGAAGAGCCGATCCCAATATCCTTCAACGGCAATAAGTTGGAATAGTGCCTGGAAAAAGAACATGGGGAAGAATCCTCACTACAGGACTTGATTAAGTTGTAAAATACACTTGGATATATTGTTATAGGTAAGTATTGTCTACTATATTATTATAAGCTGATGATCCACAGGGAATCTTTAGTATGATTACACTTTTCATTAAATATCTTTGTTTCATCATTGATAAAACATTCCTTTACATGAATATGTGGAAGTCAAAAAGCGTATAATGTGAAATGATGTTTCATGCTGTGAGGACTTGGTGTGAAACACGGCTTCACACCGCGGGACTTTGTCATTTCATTATTATTAGTACTTCATGCACACCGTACTATTACGAAGACTACATTAAATTTGAATAATTTCATGTTCTTTTATATTCACACCTGTGTTTCCATATGTGTAATTTCATACATAAAGGGAATTAGTATTGTATGACAAGGAATAATTGTGTAGTCTTATTTTATAATCTACCGTTTTTCTGTATTAATTGCTATAAAAACTATTTGGACGTTGGAAGAGAGAATGGAAAAAGAACCACTTTTTATTTACTACGATTTTTCTGTAGAAAAAGGGAAAGTTTTTTGTCGTGTAGGCCTAAAGAAGTAGGTACAATATTGTGAAATTATAGCGTTGTACTTAAAAAATGAGTACCTGTAACTCGTAGAATGCACAATAATACCCACACAGAAGTTCAAATTTTATTTGTAAACCATGTTTTGTGGTAGATGGTGAAAAGTAACAACAATGTTGTCTTCTCTAATTGATTAATGAGCGATTCGTACAACAAATTCGTTTTAAATTAATGCGATTTGTCACTTAAGTCACATGTTACATTCACAATAACTTTTAACGAGAGAAATAACAGTTATTTTTGTGTCTATTTGTCTTTTGATATAAGGTTTTTTATCTATGAATAGTTGAATTGTTCCTGCAATAATTGTTTTATGTCTTAAGCTATTTCTTTTGAAAGATGTACCTAGGACAGATATATAAATTTTATAATAGATTCAAGAAATTAACTCGATCATTTTCTTGCTCGGGGTTCGAGGTTTTTACTAAAGCAAGCCATACTTTAATTTTAACTTTGGTAGGTAAATATTTTGTCACTTAGTTTCTTAATTATAATAAATGCCTAATATGCACAAATGAAACTAATTGTTTTACTTACGTGTTGTCCATATCCAAAGCACAAGTTATGCTCAATTTTGGGGAGTAGCTTATATGATATATTAAATTCTATTGATGGCTCTGTTTTTATTTATATATTTGTAATTTTATACCCAACCAAAAATTTTAATTTAGTACAACTTGAAAATAATATTCCCCAAGATTTTAATAGAAAAGAGATGAAGGCGATTCGATAAAAAATATTAGGTATAATAAGTGCTTGTTTAAAGTTCCTGGTTGCTCCATAACATTATGGAATATGCAGTTATGGTGTTACTGAATCAACGAATATCTTAATTCCCTGCATGCAATAAAAAATATTTACCTACTACATTTTTTTAGTCATACTAAATAATAAAGTTTTATCATATCGTTTAAAATTACAGTAGTCCATTGAAAATATTGACATAACATTTATGTATAACTATCAAACATGATATTTTGTAACATTTGATTGGCATTTATTTATTACTGAATGGATTTCTCAAATGTCATTGGCAATAAAGAAAATAACATGATTGGCCAATTTGTCACTCAGATTATTGAAATAGATGGTCGTAATTATTTATCGAATCGTTTATGTGAGATTTTAGTGAAATTTTATTGATTTAAAATGCAACATTTAATTTTATAATCTCACAGTGTTGTCTTGATAGGGAAAGTATCTTGGAACAAGGTACATTTTATATTCTAACTACTGGCTTCAAGTTTTATTTTAGCATCAGCTATAATTTTTATGGAGTAATAAAGTTACACCGAGTTACGCGTACGTTGTTATGTCAACAGAAATACCTACACTGAATTCCTATGCAATAGTTAAAGAGTTAATTTATACCTTTATATTAATACTTACTTACCTTTTAATGCTTTGCTCATAGTAGGGAATGCAATAAAATCGAAATGAAATCGATATGCAGCTGTGAATGTTTGACAATAAAATGTATAACGAATTCATCGAAAGGCGTCTATGAAATTTGAATGCCCTGACCGCAATGCACTTGATCATAGTGCAGCGAAGGCGAACCTAACCAAGAAGATCCAAATAAGAGGTAGTAAAGTTTCAAACTTTTTTATCCTGACAACTTCTTCTTCTTCATGAGCCCTGCACCTTCCATTTCTGGATAGAGGCCTCCCTCACTCGTCTCCATCTCTCTCTGGATTTTGCCTCGGATGTCCATTTGAGGCCAGCTGTTAACTTCAGGTCATCTGTCCAAAGCATCTGTGGCCGGCCTCTAGGGCGTTTGCCGAGCCACTCTGACAACTATAAAATATTGAACTAGTGTTCTTGAAGTCTTCCGCGTATGTCCGTGCTAACCTCTGAACCATCGAAGTTCAAATGAGAAGTTCTAAGCAAAATTGCATGAATTTGGTATTAGTACTAGTATTATGTAGTATTCATGACTAACCGGAGCCAAGAAATACTTACACCTAAGCTGACATTGGAAGGTAATCTTTGTAAATAAATTTTATTGTTCTATGAAAGAATTTGCGTCTCTAATTATACAGTCACCGTCCATACAACAGTGAGAATACAATAATGTTTTAAAGTACACACATGATTATATTCAGTTGTTGGTATGCATGTGAAATATTTGTCTATTGATAGTAGTCCAATAGCGCACTATAATAAAATAAATGGCTACGCATGCTATTTCATGTAAACATTTCCACTTAAACGTTGAATAATTCAAGACCGTTTTACAAGTGATCAATACAAAGTTTTTTAGAATAAAGCATTAATATACGATACGTGTGAAAAACTTATCCTTCTAACACAAACTAAGAATCATCTTTATCAAAGTTAAACAACTTTTTCCTCTGACTGACAGATACTTCAAGTTCTTCTTTGTCTAATTCAACCAGTAACTTCTTTGAATAGATAAGTATTTCATTGACATTATCTATTTTACATAATATTTATGAAGAAAATCTATTTATAGGATTGCAAATAAATAAAATATTTCTCGTAACCCACTTGGAACCTCTGTATTATAATATCTAAAAGTTTCTTATGTCCAAACATGTTTTCTGATTATATTGTTAAATCAGATTGATATTTTACGATCGTGATATTAAAAGATTTACTTTCGATATGTTGTTTTATATATATGTATTTGTTGTGCCTACTTATAAAACCACATTATATGAATTTGTAAGATCAAATACTATGTCTCGTTTGACAACAGGACTCTTGAAACAAAAAGAGCTCCTCTACCAAAATAATTGAACACACCTAATATTTGATATCATTTTCTTATTCTATTTATCGTCCATCAGCTGCTTTGTGACCAATAGGTAAGTAAATTTTCGTTTCTTTTAATATGCACACCTTAAATAATTCATTTTGATAAAGCTTACATAGTTTATTTATCCCTATTTATTCACCTCAGTTTTAAACTCTCTAGCCTTTCAGGTTACAGCCTTGATCTCGTTGTATACCGCTGTGATCTTTCTCAGCTATTTCTGCCCACACTTAGTTTTTTGTTAATTTCTGTCTTTATTCAAACTATATCTTTTGAATCTGATTTCGCGATGAACCTATAGAATAGATTTTTTGTTAATCAAGAGTAAACTTGACAAAGACAAAACTTTCTTTGATGCAAACCAAAACCCCAGGATTCAACTTGCAAAGAAAGAAAATATTATAGCACAATACAAAATATTAAGACACTATGTATAGAAGCTAACAATAAGCGTGAAACTGGATAGTACTCGTAAATATATTAATATTATCTTATTTTGGGGTAAACAAACACTTGAACAGTAGCAGCTATCCAATACTAACAAGTAATAACTTCTCATTCTGCAGCAGTAATACTACGTTATATTATTATACAAGCTTGTGTCCAACGGAATTCGCTAAGGGACTTTATACACTTAATTAAATGATAGAGGGACCGAATATATTAGTATATTATATCCCCTTACAATATTTCTGGTCGAGCGATACCCACCATACACTGTGATAGTATAATAATCAGATTGTTATTACATTCTGTTGTTTGATTGATGGGATACCCTGTTATATCAGAAATATGATATGATATTAGATTTATATGTAAAGTCTAATACGATATTAATGATGTACTGTTGTTATTATTGGCGGGGTGCATTTAAGCTGATACGTTGTTACGAAATGATGACAAAGGACAATAATTATGTTTTTAATCCCCGTGGAATATTGCACAAAGCAGTTGGATTTAGGAAATTGAAAATTGAGGGCTACTGCTATTTCTTTTAGCCTTTAAGCTTTCTCAAAGGAAGAGAGAAATTTCTTTTTTTTGCCTACCATCTTCCATACAAATGTGATCAATAATAGAGGACTAAATAACAATGGTGGTTCGAGATCTCCGTCTTATCAACCCACTCCTGTCCGCTCCTGAACGAAGGCCTCTTTAATCTGCTTTCACCCTGCTCTATCATGGGCTCTCTGGATACAGATAACACCAACATTCTTGACAAGGTCATTTCTCTATCGTAATGGTAGTCTGTCTTCCTATATCCCTCTGGTTCGAGAATAATTCATAGTCTTAAAATTATATGTACCTAATGTGTTTTTCCGTACCTACTTGATAAACTCAACGATCAGTCTATATGGATTTTAATAAGTATCAGTATGAAGATAGAAAAGTATGTAGGTATGTAACTCACTTATGATGCCATGGAAACTCTACGTTTTACATAATATATAGAATATAGAGCAAAGGAATAAAAATAACTAGATAAACGGTGTACCTATCCATATGCAGATACTAAACAGATTTATTATGAAACACATGCGAAGCTCACTGCGTACTAATTTTTATCACCTCTCTCTTGACAGATATTGTATGACATAAACAAAGTTAGTTTATATCAAAAAGTTAGCCGTTAGTATTCTGAACACTCACAACATAATGTATCTATTCCATTTTGGGAGAGCGCAAAGTATTTATAATGAACATTTTATGGGCAATTTTTTAATAAATGTTATTAGTATTGTGACAGCTCATAGTATGAATATCACTATATTTTGTACCAACGCATCCTACACAAATATTCTAAGGTGGTAATTAAAACTAAATATAATAATTGACGATTAAAATTTAATTTACTGTGTAAAGTGAACGCCATGAAATGGGTCCCACCATAGCTAAAAGAATAATTGAATTTTAGAGAGTATTTTTAAAAATACAACAAACATTTTCTATTATCAAGGGTGCAGCTTTGACC
Source organism: Ceraclea dissimilis (assembly GCA_963576895.1). NCBI lineage: Eukaryota > Metazoa > Arthropoda > Insecta > Trichoptera > Leptoceridae > Ceraclea > Ceraclea dissimilis. The sequence goes on from OY756369.1 coordinate 11,297,717, forward strand.
GTGAGATTTGAGCTTTATTTGAGCTTTGTGAAAAACTGAAATGTTGCCCTCTGTAATCTGTATGTGGCTGAAGGTCGGAACAATTAACGAATTATGTATTCCTATGCAGCACATGCAGCACAGCTTCTCCAGGAAGCCAATTAGAAGTCAGCCGCTGAGGACAGGAGGAGTTGGAGGCGAATGTTGCGGGAGGCCAAGGCTCGATATGGGCTGTAGCGCCATCGGAGAGAGAGATGTATTCCTATATGAATCAAAGGTGTAATGCAGTTATGACAATTGTAAATCCAACCCACTTTTGACAACTTTCCGATAAAATAAAAATGTTTGTAAAGTACAGGCTATTCGGTCAACAACAAGCTTGCAGATAATTTTGTTGAGATGAATGACTTATTTTGTGACTTAGAAAAAACTTGTGTTAATTACGTTAACTATTTATTAGCAACTGGGAATTATTTTTGTTAATTAGTTCACGGTTTTATTAAAGAGAGATTTATTTGACTAAGTTGTCCCTATAATTATTATTTATGATGTTCACGATTTCAATAACTATGCAAATTTTAGGTCCCCAATACTTTTTTTATTTATTTAACTGGGCAGGTATCCATTTCTGATTTACTAGTCGTATGTTTTGTATCTGTAATAAATATTGTTTATTTAACTATCGATTGCTATTTTTATTGTAATGCGGAATTTGATATTAAGTTTTCCTATAAATTTTAATCCACCTACCGCGTTTACGTGTTGGATAAACCACGTATTTATTAATCGTAACTTGTTTTTATTTTGCGGCAAGTTTATTGGTATTTTACTCGTAGGTATTATCAATTTATACACGTAGAAATTTGATCGAAGCAATAATTTTAGTCTGTTTGTAATATTTTTTTTATTGAAACTTCTTTCATATAATTTCAGAATTAAACAAATATATCAATATACCTACTGTAAATATTAATAGTGATTATTGTCGGCTGTGTGTACCAGCAAATTACAAACTATTTCTCTTGTACTTTTGATCTGATATTTTATATTTTTTGTCAATGTTTCAGATGCACCTACCATAACTTACTTATTTTTGTTGTTACTCGAATTGTAGTTGTTATTACTATTATAAATGTTAAAGGCTTGCGCCGTAAATAAATAAAATAAATTTATAAAAAACGGATGAAAAATGAGTTATCGAAAATACTACACCTATTCAAAACTTTGTACTAAAACAGCTCATTTTAGTAAGTGTTAAAATAAGTATAAATTTAATTAAAAACTATGAATAATCATTTACATAGGTGAAATTATGTGAATACATGGTTTGATAATAGTGTGAAGTTTAAATTTGTAAATGTAGGTAATCAAAGACTAAAGAATTGAGGAAAAAAAACAAACAATTCCAACAGATCAACAGGTTATTTCACTGGATTAACGAGCCTTGAAAGAAATAGTTAAAAATATAACATTAGGTACCTAGCCAAGCACTTTGGTAAGAATTCTTATATTAAACAACACAGAAGCACAACCTGGCATCAAATGAGGCTCCTAATAATTCCAATTTATTTTGAAATTTTAACAATGAAGATATTATTAATATACTTAATTATTGATAATAATTAGGTATGATACATGCCTAGTGTTAATAATCAAAATAAGGTATCTTCACTAGAGATTAAAATGTGTATTTAAATTTGTTTCATTCGTAGTTCGAAATCCTGGTTAAAACCAAAGTTATTTTCTTTTTTTTACACTCTATGTAACAGTCCTATAACTCGCACCTGGAATGCAGAAAACTTTCAATATGTATTTGCGAATTGGTTTGGAGCAAGTTCCTACATCTTGATCTCCACTCTTCTCTGTCTCCCGCAGCTCTCTTCCGTTCGACATATATTAAGAATTGTTTTATTCATATGGGGAGCCCATAATTAATAGTTTTATGATTATGAATGCTGTCGTTGTTTCTCCCCCAGTTACCCAGTTAGTTCTCCTATCAGTACTGCAGATATGCATATTAAATACTATTGTGAAAATACCCATTAAGAATTGTTCTCACTGTTACTACCTTAAGCCCCATCTACAAACATGTTAGTTTTATAATAATACCTAATTAACTATAAAGATTTTAAAGATTATTTAACCGTTGCCTATTTTTTTAAATAAAAATAATACAAGCCTCAAAAAGTAACATGTAGATATACAATATACATAGTATTAGAAAACTAATATAGTTATATAACAATATTTTATTATAATGTGTGGTAATGAAAGGTCGGGTCGTTAGATCTGTGTTATTAATCTCATTATTCCTGTTAATTCGAAGATCATTAGGGAACCTAATATTATGTATTATTAGTATTACTGTGCGAACACTCTATAGTGTAGTCAGTAGTGCTATTATAATTTAATGTTTCTAAGAATTGTAATATGTATGTAAGTTTTTAAACGTTAGGTTCATTGTATTCGCCATTTTTAATTATCCTATTTTATTTTACTATGCATAATATAATAGGATGATTGTGCAGACTGAGAAAATCCAGGGATTAAGACAGATGATGAGTGACATGCGTGTTGAGATGGTTCAGACATGTGAAGAGGATGAATAATGATAAACTAAAGAAATGTGTATATAGTAACTGAATATTAAAGTAAATTATTAAGTATTTACTTACATAATTAAGTATTGGAACACCTTTCTTAAGGCATGTCCGGGCCGTACAGACGGCTGAAATGAAGATGTTGAGATGAATGTGCGGCGTCACAAGGCTTGACAGAATCCGAAACTCCTACATCCATGGGAGTCTAGGTGTACGCGACATCTCTGACAAAATTCAGGAGTGCAGACCCCCTTTGTGTGTTTTAATATATGCAATAAATGATATGTTATTTTATTTAATAATATACTCTACTAACATCTCGCCATGATTTTCTTGCGAGAGGATTGAATTTTCGTAGGTACATCATTACCACAATATGCTACAACCTAAATAAAAAGTATTAAAATTTTGTGCTAACGAACTTTTTTCTCAAAATGCTAACGAACTTAAATCATAATAGTGATATACCTATTAGGGATTTTCAAACAACCTAAGATACATACGAATGTATCTATTACTTAATTATATTTAAACGAACAAAAAAAGAGATAAATATTCCAAAGGATGATTATTGAATAAATGATTAGGTATCTACCTCTTTACAACGAACATAGGTCGCTATATGAAGAATAAACCTATGGCCAGTTATAAAAGAAAAAAAAATACAGCTGATTGATAAGTTTGTTTGAAAATTCAATAATTTTGTGCTCGAAGACACGTAGTAATTAATGTTTTATTATAATTGACAGATTAAAATTTACCCTTAAGCTACAACGCATGGCCACCAACAAAGATGCAGAATTTAAATAAAAAATAATACCTACATGTATACCGAGTTAATAACACGAACTTGTACCTCCATACATATAATAGGCGCAGAAGAAACTCTGTATTTTAATAATTAAGAAATTATCATATTATTGTATCGGAGAAAGTAAAAATATATCGGGAACTTTGTTTTCTTTTTTTTTGCAACTGTTCATAATCACTTAATCTTATATGGTCAAAACTTGATACCTACTTAATTAATTGCTTGTAATTAAATTCATTAACTGATTTACATTAACATCGTATTTTTAATAACGCGTGCTTAATTGGTGAAATGTATTTAAAAATCTGCAAACATACAACCTTTAAAAAACATTCATAAAAATTATTTTTATGGGCACGCAGTCTACCAAAAGCTTCGTTCTCCCCAGCTCCGATCCTAGATTCCTAAGGTAGAACAGTTCTTCTATCCTCCTTATAGCTCGTCCAATCAAGCATGTTATGAAGCCAGGAGACTCGCTTCCTGCTGACACCACCTCGACCTTTAGGCCTTTGGTGATCAGGTGCAGCAATCTTACTCCTTTGAGTACATGGACCATGTAGGAGAGTTTCAGTACGATAGGATAGGGGATTATTTTTGTACTACGAATGCTTTGAGTGGCAAAACCTTGTTACCTTTTAGTGTTCCCAGGAGGAACTCAGAGTAGACCTATGTACTCCTTTATAGATGTAGCAGATTTGGAGATAGAGCTTGATGGGTACTTACTACCTACATAAACTACTCTGTAAGCGCGTCGTGTGTATAATTAAGTAATTAAACAATTTTAAGATTTTTATGTAAGAATAATGTGATGACTTGTTTTGGGTATTTTTTTTCATTCATAAGAATTGTAATTTAAAACATTCGGTCTTTTCAATAGTTACCTTGTAGTGGAATATTAGAGTTAGTCCCAATCAAAAACCAGTATGGTATGATTCCTCAACGTATCGGTCCGATACGGAGTTTAAGGGTCCAGTCAACCAGAAGAGATCTTTGAGATATAGAATGTTAAATATCGGAAATATATCTGGAAGGTACTTACAGCTTATAAATGATAAATGCCCAATCCCACCAACTACCACCTAGGAAGCAGACCCCTAAGGAATTTCCATACAAAACCACAGATAATTTGAGTGATTATTATAACTGTCATAACCTTTAAGATATAAATCCATACAAAATACAACATGCAGCTACTTAAGTGAGGGAGATTCTGGGCCGAGATATTTGGCCACCTAACTAAGTAGAGCTGCATGCTGTATTTTGTATGGATTTATATCTTAAAGGTTTTGACAGTTATAATAATCACTCAAATTATCTGTGGTTTTGTATGGAAATTCCTTAGGGGTCTGCTTCCTAGGTGGTAGTTGGTGGGATCGGGCAATAGTCTTGCGAATATTTAAGTAGCGTTTAATGTTATATAAAAAGACACAATGATACAAGAAAAGTTAGAAGTTAAGAACGCGTGCTGAACCAACCAGAGACTCGATAAGAATGATTGATTTGTGCTGGTTGATCCGCGTGCGTAATGATATGCAATAATTAAGTTGACAATACTATAAAGGCGTCGCTAGACGGTCTGTTCTAAAGGCGACCGCCACAACCTAGGCACATGATAAATAATTATTTACACAACATAATACAAATGTTAACCTTTTGGTATAACCATGTGAACTCATGCAACGAAACGTAATTTCCGACGCAGGAACCTATAAATAAAATTCACAATACACGATAATAATTATTACTACTACAAATAACAATTTCAGAAGCTTTCGGCAGATAATTCGTTTTCCGAAAGTTGTCGGCATGAATGATTACTTCCGTTCGTATTAAACGAAAGGTACAACATTTAAAATAAAATAACATAATAAATAATCGAAACATCCCTTCCACAACTAAAAAAAATAATGACACGGGTGAACTTATACGAATAAAAGTAGTAACAGTCAATACTATCAAATGATATTGTAGAGGGTTCTCGATTCAAAATAAAAATTCAACCAATACGAAAAAGACTAATTCGGGTCGCCCCGCCCTTTCTCTTTAACAAAAAAAAAAAAACAGCTGCAATCATCAAAATAGTAATAATTCGTTAAAGTACACATTGTAATAAAATATGGCCGACATTGTAATGTCAGTTTGTGTCACACATACATGAGTTTCAACTTTGACAACAATAGCAAAGAGTTAAATTGATTGGTTGAAAATTTTAGGATGTAGTGTGAAATTCACAGGAAATCCATTACCGTGTATTTGATTGGTTTGTTTGTAAAAGGAAATTAGATAAAATAAAAATATGTACACAGTACAAAAACTATTGTTTTAGCCATGAAATGGAAAAAAAACACGAGTTTTTTGTATTGTGGGAATTATCTATTGAAATGAGTAATTATAATTGGAATTAAAAATTGTATTTTTAATGTCGTTTCGTGTTAGAATTAAGATAACAAAACAAAAATGTGGTTGGAATACTTAGAAACATTGTACCAGCCTAATTGCTATCAAAACTGGAATAAGTATTTCGTACCTATATGTGTTATTACTTATAATTACTATGTGTTTTTTTGTGAGGAATATTCTTAATCTTTCTCAGCCGTTTTAATTCCAGTGCTGGACATTTTCAATAAAGCTACTAAAATAACGGCATTGAATTTTAGTGGAATACGAAATAAGAATTGATGTACACCAATATTTTTTTTTATTTTGGAATCATGTAAAAATGTAGAATATAGTCAAAGATAAAAAAACAAGAGGGATAGGTTCGCCCATGACATGGCCAGCAAGAGTATTTAATGTCAAGGAGTACCTATCTGGAAGATTTCCGTAAGATGGAGGAACTGTTTGTCATTTCATTCGTACCTTAAGAATCACCTTCCGAATAACATCTACGGTCGTTTATGACATAGTCTTTCATAAAAGAATTAAGATGGTGGTTTGAGAAACAAACACCTACGATTTTCTAAAGTCTATCTCCTCGCCGCGTACCTTCCACATACTCATTGCTTCCGTCATATTCATTCAATTTGTCATATACAGTCCGATTGCTTTAACTTAAAATTCGTTTGTCCTTGCGAGCATCTGGGTATGTGACATTTTATACATTATTTTGTTCTAAATTTCTAGTTTAGTCCGTTAAATTTAAGAGGAAGATGACTCACAAAGTTTCAAGTTCTTTATTTTCAATTCCTTTGGAATCAGTACACATGTCGACATAGTATACCTAATTTCTGTACATGAGTAAAGGAATTTAATGAGTAAATGGTATCTTCCATTTACTCATTAAATTCAAATAAATCTCTGGACACTTTGTCAGCATGCCAAGTGTCACATTCTTCAGAGGTAATTAATCATGTCAACAAAATTCTTAAATAACAAAAATGGTGACATCTTTTCACTAAGCTTTTGACAAGTACATAGAAACACAAGTACGTAGTAATCTATCCACCTACGGTGAAACATTTTTTTTGATCAACTTAAGTTTGAGCTTAAAGCTAAGATTACGGCGACTTTTTCACAATATTATTAATTATTATCATTTTTTGGTCATAAGCGCTTGATCTCTAAATCACATTGGTGTGGTGCTGGTTTTTCACAGAAAAAGAATAAATAATAATATGCATTTTTTACAGAGTATTCAATACATTATAATACAATCTTCTTTCATTATACCTTATCTGAATCACACTTGTTATGAAGAACTATAAATTTGAACAATTTTGTTAGCGCGGTGCTTGGCCGATTCCCAGATAATGATTATGAAAAAAGAATGGTAAAATACACAACAGGGAAACTACAACAGACCCAATCCTCGTATTGAAAAATAATGGAGACGGGAAACTTCTATCGTATTATGGGACTTGAATAAAATATGTATCTACGGAATGTGGAATCTCATAAATCCCAGCTGGTTATCCTGGAAGACCCGGAAAACCTGGAAGAAGCGCTGCAATTCAACTCCCCAAGAATGACGGTAGCCTTCTAGATTTAGCGTATCTCCAGATCTAAGAAAAGATGAAGAAGAAGAAAAGAAAATTCAACTAACAAGGAAAAAGTATACAGTTTACACTGAACGAAGTTTGTTTTGGGATGACATATCTACGTTTTTGAAATAAAAAGGGGTAGGAGTTATTTTTACAAAAAGTGATTTATTAATTGGGGCGTTAATCTCCACGTGTAAATTAAGGGGAATTAATAATACTTTTTTGATAAGGATTGTGGGGGACCAACTGTTTAAAATATTTTTGTTTGCAGGTAGTATAAGTATTTTTATATCAACCCTTTGCGTATAAGCAGATGATGCTGATTTAAAAATGAAATAGTGACAATATGGTTTATACGTCATAAAACACACATGAGATTATAAACAAGCATACACGCGGACACGCTTAATGTTATTTTATTAATTTGTGTCACGGATAGGGTTGAATGATACGTGACACAAAATTTTATAGTTTTTAACACAATCAGTATAATAATTAGAAATAGTATAATAGTATAATAATTAAAGTAAAAAAAAATCAATGGGGTAAAAGTTTCGTAATGAAGTTTGATAGATTACGTAGCAACCCCGTCGAAGTGGTCACGGAGAATCTCTGTACACAAAAACTTTAAATTTTCTGGATGTTTAAAATTTTTATAGGGAATCCCTCCGCGGTCATGTCTCTTTATGGGTAAACTAAAACAAAACAAACATGTGTCATAAAATCTCGTGAAATAAGGTGTGTCACAACGAAATGTTTGATATCTGGTTTGTACAGCTTTGGCAAATGAAAATATTTTTTAAAACCAATTTGTCAACCCTGTTGTTATAAAAAAAGTTTGGGGTTGACAAAAAGAATATAAACCGTGGAAATCTGGTTTCAAATGCGTATCATCACTGTTTAAATTTGGGATAGTATTTTAAATCCCCCATTTTTATTCCAACCACCGTCCATATCCTGTTATCCGTCCAACTCCCTTCTGACTTAGCAGCTCTGGTTGGATAAAGGGTTAGAAGAAAATGATAACACTTTAAATGGATGTAAAGTACACACACCTAAGAAGATTAAAAATTCTTAAAAAAAAACGAGCAGAAGAGTAGTAGGTATGTACATTGTAGGTAGGAACATGCTTCAAAAAATATTTTTTCTGAAACGAAAGTTGGCACGAATGGAACAAATGATTGAAATAATGCAGAACTAAATGTACTTCTATGCTACAGAAACGTTGGTGTACCTAACATCAATCCTGGACGCTTCGGCATAGAAAGAATTTTCCCGAAGTGATTGACTATATTTTTGATATCTGATGCACTGAAGATAGGTAGAAGTAAGTGTCAGACAAAAATAAACTAAGAACTGACATTTCATACCTAAAATTAAATCGTTACCATTAAAATCTTATACAGTCCTATCCTTAGTGTTACTCTGTGAAAAATCTGTACCTACTATGATTTTCACCAGTTTTCATGGCTTTTTATGACTCTTACTGAAGTGTTATCCATACCCACAGACATCTCTTTAGAAGTTATCATTTTTCTGCATGTTTTTGTGTTTGGATTGTAGTACAATGCTATGACGGTAATTTGCTTTCTATTGCAATACATAATAAATTATTCAATGTCGTTGGATACCATCTCATCGATTCATTTTTATGAACGAAATAGATAATTTATTAATGATTTAGAATTATAAATGCATGTCTTAACATTCCTCTAATAAGGAAATGAATCCAATAAAATACACGACAATTAACAGCAATAACATATCATCTCTTCTTAATAAAGGAAATGTTAAATCGATTAAAAATGTATATAAAACAAATAATAAAAATACAAAACCATTGAACATAGTCTCAAGTATTTTAAAATGTTGCGGTGTATTAAATCGACTCATCTATTTAACATTCTGTTTGTTTTGTTAATAATTTTCTAACAACTAATTAAAATTCAAACAAAAAGCGGAAACTTGTTAGGAGATCTCTTTAAAAGTCTGAGTGGCTACAAGCAATATTGTTTATTTTAATATTAGGTTCTTTACTTTTACTACTTCGCCCTTTCTTTGATGGTCCTTGTAACTTTTAAACTTTTAATACTGTGTGTGGTTTATTGTTAGTAGACTGAGAACTACGAATTATTATTGTGCAGACTTGAATTCTTATTCAGCTGAAATAATACGAAGACAAAATATTTTTAGATCAGAAGACATCAATAGGATTTCAGGAATGCAGGCTCAATGTGGTAGAAGTTGGAAACTGACATGGGGTTGTGAAGTTAAAAACCAGAGGCCTATATTCGAGACGAGACTGGAGAATGAGTTTGAAATTAGAGTTGAAGAATATGGATTCAAAATTTTCGCGAAAAACTAGTAAGTATGTTGAGAAATACCTATAGGAGTATTAATTAAATTATTTTTAATGCACATAGATTTCAGTAGGAGATATTGTATAAAAAATCCGTATTGAAATCTTAAGCCAAAACTACAGTGATTGGTTATTTATCTAAAAGTTAAAAAATGTTGTATCGTATCTTGTTGAATAGAGGGCTCCATTGAATTTTAAGAATTGTAAACGCTGGGTTTTTAAAAAAAAATGTAATATCACATTTACAAAATAACCCCTTTTAGGTATATACTATATACCCTGATGGTACAAAGACATACCATCAGCATAGTATTCCTATTATTGTGATCATATCCATGCCCTCATAGGTGTAGGTATATTATAGAAGATATTCACCTTCCTACGTATATATATATATATATATATATGTATCATTGTTTTGACTGTTTTGTAATTTGAGCCTCAATTATTAATAGGAAGCATATTGGGGAACTTGGATTTTTATTTTTAATAAAAGTTACCTATGTTTTATCGAATTATTATGACTGGTCATAATATGTAAAGTGGGGAGACTGAATAAAAAGGCAAAGAATCCACAATATGGTGGGGGTTTCGGAGGGTTGGAAATGTTACACCTAATAGTACCTATGTGGTCTCGGTCCTCGGAATCGTTGAGAAGTGCCCCACCGGTTCGATTAAAAAAGAATCCTCGCGAAATTGGAACCTTCAGCATCAGTATCAGCAATAACTATCTTAAGACTATTTTTTGTAGCCAAATAGCCAATCTTTGAACTAGTAGAAATTTGAAACGAAAATATTGCATACCTATTACCTACAAGCTTTTTTTCTCTTATTTCATTTCGCCAATTGTCGGCGATAATTAAATTGCCTTTCCTTTCAGTTTTTTCAATTTTTTTGCGACGAATTGTTATATTTTTATTCTGTTCTTATGACGTGTTCGACTACATTTATTGGATTTATCTTGTATGGAACATTATCAGGTAAAAAAAATGCAAAATCGCGTGGGAACTTTTTCATTTCAGAAAAAAAGGAAAAAAAAAAAACTTTTTTATGATTTCATTCCTCTCTCCTACATTTGTTTTAACGAATGTTTTTGCCGTGGGGTCCGATTAATTATTTTGGGTCCTAAAGGAGGTGTGTTCAGTGTTCACTATCTGATATAAGGGTCCTTAATACTATAGCATACACATACCTATTACGTAGTCTTGTCTAAGTAGGTTTGTGTTTCAGACCACATTGATAGATACTGCATTTTATACCTGCATTCTTTTACGAATTGATAAATGTCAATACCTAATATTATGTGTTATTTTCAATAGAATGTTTATACATACCTACGATGAAATCCAATAAGTACGTGATTATTACGTACTTACCTATACACAATGTTTTAAAGATATAGGGGAGAGTGGGGGAACCGTGCGCACCTAAGCCAAAATTGATGCTACGTCGAAACCTTTTTAGATCAGAAAGTAAAACATTGATATGTGGAAGCCTCATATGTCTTCTATCGAACTGCATACTGCTATTTACTTTAATTAGTCGCAGAACTGAACTACAAAGCATTAAATGAGACAAGTCATTTGCGCACCATTCACCATACCGCGGGGTAATGGTGCGCATGGATAGGGTAATTGTGCGCATTCAAGGTGAAGTTAAACGACCAAATTTATTTGCTTTGAGTTAAATAACCAACATTATTTTATTAATGAGACAATTGTCATTGTTTTAAATTACAATTATTATTGTTGACAGTGAGAAAAAGCACTAAAAATGGAAAAGAAGTCCATTTGAAGATATCACATATTTAACTCGTCAAAAAAAATGCGTTTATTCTGTGATTTTGTCACAGAAGATTTTTCAGCTCCCAGCATAAAGAAAAATGGTTGGAAGATATTCCTTTCAAAAATTTTCACAGTGTTGACTCGGGCAGATATGCTAATTCTTTACCATCAGCTCAGAGTTTCCTTTATTTTTGTATCGCATATAGTTTTCTGGAATACCTAGCTAGTCTAACTATTTATGTTGGTTTTTCTATCATATTTTAGGCACTCGGATTAATTGAAACATTTTTTTAATATAATTAGGTGCCTATTACGTAATTAATATCGATTTTTATTTAAATTGTGAAAAAAATATTCCTTGCCATTTAGTTTCATGAGGGGTAATCATGCGCATTCATAAAAAAGTATGCACTCGTATGCGCACAATTACCCCTCACGTGGAATTCAGCATCTATCAAAATATTATAAAAAAACTATTCTACAAATAGCACCAAACTATTTTATATTGGTCAAAGGAGATAGTTAACTACCGAACTAATCATAAAGCATTGAAAAATTATTGTAATTATGCGCTCACCATCTTATTTTAGTCAGTGAAAAATTATAACAAAATACTAGTTTTCAATAAAATGGCATAAACTCGGCAACTTCTTCATCGATTGAGCTGAATCTTACTAAAAACGTTCGCCTTGTCGGCGGCTACAAAACTGCATTACCAGCGATATTATTTGAGGACGGGATCTTGCTAAATCTCACTGCGCACGATTACCCACTGCGCACGGTTCCCCCACTTTCCCCTAAATAAATAAATAAATAAAATCTTTATTGAAAAAAAATATTTTCTCTTAATGGCGGGTTTATTGCCATAAGCAATGTCTGCCAACCAACCACTTGTGACATACATTTGATATACACAATACATACACATACAAGTGTTTGAAAAATAATAAAAATAAATAAAAATCTACTAACAAGTCAAAATCTTTCTTTATTAAAAATCGAAGATATTAACAACTTTATTACTTTATCTTCTAATCTTTATAAAAGTTTGTATAAAGTAGACAAATAATAGTTCTAGAGTGTATTTTAATTGGTGGAATTACTCTACTGAGCGTACCCGGTAAGGTCCTATCTCAGATCATCTTGAACCGCATCCAGAAACCAATCTTAGCCATACTGAGGAAGCAGCAATGTGGCTTTGTGCCTGGCAGGTCCTGTTCGGACCCAATTTTCTGTGCCAGGTGTGTCCTCCAACAATCACAAGAGTATAACTCGCCAGTCGCTTGCTGCTTCATTGATTTCGAAAAAGCCTTTGACAGCCCCCATAGAGAATCAATTTGGAAGATATTGGCCCTTTACGGTATTCCCACGAGGCTGGTAGCCATGATCGAAGCCCTGCACACGGACTCGGAGTGCAGTGTGAGAACCTCCTGTGGTCCAACTGACACCTTCAGGATCACAACTGGGGTTCGACAAGGATGTGTACTGGCGCCTTTCATCTTTGTTACCGTCATGGACTACCTTCTCAGAAAATCCACGGGGAACTCAGGGGGAGTGCCGTTATTGCAAAGACCTGCCAACGAAACAAACGTGGGAACTCTACACGATCTAGAATATGCGGATGATCTCGCCCTATTCGACACGTCTGTGGGTGGACTACAGCACAGCACTACAATGCTCTACAACAACGCGACACGCCTTGGCCTCAAGGTCAACACTGGCAAAACTGAGTACATCTGTAACGATGCATGTCCGGATAGGGTCACAGCTATGATTGTCAACGGCAATCAAATCTCCCAGGTAAACAAATTCAAATACCTGGGCGCCACCATCACCCCGGCAGGTGACCTCCGGACAGAACTGCCCATTCGCATCGGAGCTGCCAGTGGGGCATTCAACAACATGGACAAGATCTGGAAGGCATCCGGGTTTAGTATCCAGACAAAACGCCGCCTATTCAACGCCTGTGTGATCCCTGTCCTCCTCTACGGCTGCGAGTCATGGCACTTAACCAAGGCTCAAGAGCGTAAGATACTCAGCTTTGAGAATAGGTGTCTTAGGAGGATACTGGGTATCACATGGCAAGAACGTAAAACCAACGAATACGTTCGACGGCGTTCCCAGCAACGATCAATCCTGTCAGTAATACAGGAAAGACGTTGGTCGTGGCTGGGCCATGTTTTGCGAATGCCCAACGACAGCTGGCCAAAGAGAGCGCTGTTTTTCCACCCACAGGGGTCCCGACGCCCCGGAAGACCCTCTTTCACAGTGCACCGTTCCTATGACAACGAGATCAGAGCGTTAGGAATGACGTGGAGAGAGGTAATATCACTCGCACAAAATCGCTCTGAATGGAGACGCCTGGTAGCCTCCCTGTGCTCCCGAATGGAGACATAAAGGGCGTAGTAGTAGTAGTAGTAGTATTTTAATGCTAAATATCATTTGTTGTGTTATTATTGCGAAAGTTTTAGTAAATACGTATTACATTACGAAAAAATAAATTTATTTTTATTTAATAAAGTGGCCTTCAGAATTAAGGGTGGACTAACCAAAGATTGGATTAAGTTCTCATTGTTGAAGGACTTATTTTCAACAATTGTTGATAATAATGTATATTAAATTATTGTGACCAAGGTAAATAATTTTATATATTGTATTAAATTAGGTACATCCATACTATCTAATGAATAATGTCTCAAGAGTAAAATGTTTTGAGTAGAAAGATAATTTGAAACAATACCTAGGTATTCATTTGAAATATGAATTCTACTTCATTATTTAAAAAAATGGAATAATGGGGTCAATCCTGTAATCAGAGTCCTTTACTCTCTGACTGGCATTGATCTGATAATGATTATTGTTTTTGATTTTGTTTGATCTCGATGGGATATAGACATGTAAATTATTCTGATAATTTAAAAAACTTACGAATCCAGGTGCCCCAATGGGCCCACTGACGATGGAAAACAATAAAACAATAATCTGTAACTGATTAATCTCTTTTCCAGTTACTTCATAGTACAACAGAATTAAAGCACACTTATTTTTGGTTTTAAAATTATGGAATAGAACATGTTGGAGATTTTGTTACAGAGTAAAATCTAAAAATAATGTCCCCAACATGTACTAAGAATTAAGTTCGTACAGGAAAGAAATTGCAATACATTCTGACCATACAACACAACATCCAATACAATCTCCGTACATTGAATTCGTAGAAAACATTGAGACATTTATTATTTACAAAGGTAATTTTGGACGTTACAATTCGTTCAACGTTCAAGAGCCATTACATTAAAATTCATGAGTAGGTACAACTATATATTACTTATAGTAAGTAAAGTTCTCCTTAGGACGAATGCTTGTTTATGTTTGCTATATAGTTTGTCGTTTAGTTTGTAGGTTTTACTTCAAATAAATATAAAGACATTTCATTGGACATACATGGGTCATGTTCGAACATAAACTAAAGTTGAATAATAAAGGATTGTTCAAGTTTTCGTAAACAACAACTCCAAATTATTATACCATGATAACTTTATTATCCAAGTTGAATAGTGTCCAAAGTTTGATATTAACAATACCTATTATCTACGGGTAGTACCTACTGTGTTTACACTAGCAAATTTAGAAATTTGTAAATAATGCTATAACATAATCATAGTTTCCTTTGAATTTCTTATCGATGTAGATCATTCAATTCCAATTACTTAGATTTTTTGTGATGATGTGCCCTCTTACAACGAAGAAAAATAGCTAAATTTATGTAAAATAAAATCAAGTTCAACATTAGTTATTGGTTTTTGTTTAGTTTTTGGAGTTATTAGATTTCGAAGACTTGTTTGTCTTATTCGACATTTGCTAAAAGTCTGTTAAAATAATCAAAGATATTTGAAAGTATATAAACGAAAAGTAATGAATTAAGTAAACAGTGAAATAACGAGAAAATAATATTTTTATAATACTAGAATGAGAACGCTATAACAATATTTTTAGTACTTATTTGTAACTATGATAAAATTAGAGGAATCTCTTAGTTATTTTGTAGAAAACTCTGTCATCAGTTGAGTTTTTTTTCTAGTGAATTTCCTATTTATTTTGGCTTAGTTAAGGCACAGTAATAATTTTAACGCGGAGGCATGACTTTGCCAACACACTTCTCAGTATTATCAGCCAGAAGAGTCTACATATTATCATTCATGATTCACATATAAACTCATCAGCCTAATACTGGGAAAAATTCACCTATCCAGATATCATGGATATCACAGGATTAGGCTCAGATGCGCGGGAAAACCTACCTAACAAAATACTTAATAAAATTAACACATTTTTTTATCTGCGCCCTGAAGGATATGAGTCAAGAATTACGTATTCAAAGGAGTATCCACCAGTACACATTTAAAATTTAAAATTCTTTTCTGTTCCCACACCTGGTGGTTTAAATGTGGGTGGTTTAAATTCTAAAACTTTCATGATATTAATATTATACAACGTTGTATTATTATTTAGTTGAATCACGTTGCATTTATTCTAGTAGGTTGTTTAGTTCAGCGTAACTTGTAAAGAAGATTCTGGTCACAGGAACAAAGTTTATCAAAGTAATGTGCACGAGATATAGGATGTAACTGTGTTTCATACAAACATGATGATATTACGGTTTAATGACGATATCACATAGGACTAAATCATACATGGAATAAATCACATAAATACACAATAATTGTGGAATGTGGAATTAAATAATAAATATCTGCTCAATAAAATTTATTTAATATATTAGTAAATACCAAAGTGAGTATAATAATTGAGGTGGTCAGTAGTAGGGTTGCACGCATGCTCAATTGTTAATCAAGTGGACTCCAGTTCGATACACAACTTCACAGCACAATCAGCTCTTATTGCTTACTGTAAAATGCACAAATATTCACTTATTAGGGCGTCTTTTGATACTCATTTTTAAATCCACAAATTATATCGGAATCCTTGTGTGTTTTTTTTTGTAGTTAGGTCATGTTCTCCGTAGATTAAATGATAGATGGACGAAACGCTTCTTATGCTGGCGCCTATAACATTACTAAGAAACCCTGGACGACCCCAAGTTAGCTGAACAGATGACATTGTCAAGTTTGCAGGTGGAACATGGATGAAGATTGAAGAAGGCGCAGGATAGACAGGAGTGGAGAGACTTGGAGGAGGCCTACGTTCAGGAGTGGACGGTCTCAGGCTGAGCAAAGAAGAAGGCACTTACTTATGGGATTTTGGCCTATGTGATTTTGTCTTATATAATCCAAGATTATTTTATATTCCACGACAAATCGGTATTAGTACAATTTATTCTTTAGTACCTACAACTGAACAGAAGTCAACGATATGAGGGTATCATTGGATAATATTATGCCATACGAAGTAGGAAAATCATGAGAAAAATACTAATTGATTGAAATAATATGTATGAGGAATATTGTAACCTCACGTAGGTTCTCGAGTTGAGAATTCATTAGATTACTATTTTAAATACATTGTCCAATAGGCACTTTACCTATTATATTGAATAGTCTAATGTATGTGTATATGTCTTATTACTGAACCCGCGGGCGCATCGCTGTATGTAAATACTCGAACCTTTATTGAAAATGTATGGAGATTATTACTATTAATAATTCCCAGTAAACAAATAAGTATTGACTCATACTTATGTACATGAGGCATAAATTATAATTGCGTGGGAGGTTCAGCTTTACTAAGCGGCATCTATTCTCATTCATTTCTCTTTTGTTATTCATCATAATTCTACGATTGACTAGAAGTTTATAACTACATAAGTACCTACAACCAATCAAGGCATCATTCAATATCCTGTAATAGTGAATCATGTTTTTTACCTACTATCAAGCCGCAACTCTTGCAGGATATATGCAGTGAGAATAGGAGAGAACCAAACTACATACCTACCAGTGGCCAAGGGTGGATTTCTGCAGAAGGGAAGCCGGGGCTAATATTTCTTATGGGATTACGTCAGATTAGACACTATTATACCTATCATTTTTTTCCAAAAGGTAACTCGATGGGAATCGAGTTCTTAGGTAGCTTACATACTATCCCTACACAAACATAAAAAAAATAGTTCTTCATTTGTGCTCTATTTTAATATATTTTCCTAGAAGATTACGGCTTTAGAAGATTATGCTAATGCAAAGTTGAGGAAGCAGATGATTTTTTTTTCAGAAAATGATATTTCTACAAGCGTGTCGTGCAAAACAATAATAACAAATCTAATCTAAAGGAAGCTAGTATCAAAATACAATCATTGATAACTCAGTAGGTATCCGTAGGATGCAACAGTTTATTTTCAAAGTATCAATATATATTTTAAAAAGATTCAAATGATCATTAGTAACCTCCCTGTTTTCGTTTTTGTGACAATGATCCACAATGCAGTGATTTAACAAAATGATTGTCAAAAAATAGGAAACACGACATCGAATTACAATGTTTTAGTTATCATTGCACAATATTTACAATTCAATAGGTTTTTTTACGCAATATCCCATACTTTAACAATGCGGTTACATATTGTATTACACCCAACCCACTGAGCTTCTGTGATTCTGTGCCTATTGTTATATTTTACCTACAATTAATTCCAAACCCTCGTTGATCCTAAAAATTGAAGATAGAAATACATTTGGAGATCTAACAGAAGGAATAGTATAAGTGCCTTAATTATTTTATTAGGCTAAAAATTAACTGGTATCATTTTTACCATGCAAAGTTTCCAATTTATTTAATCCATCTTTAAACTCCTGAACAGTTTTACACACATACCTATATGGATAACTTTTTTCATTCCATGAAGTTTAATGTTCATTTAATTTAAACTTTTTAAAAGGCCAACATTGCAAACTGCATAAAGTCATGAATCATTGTGATCTACGAGTAAATAGGTCTTCTTTTTTCTCAGCTATTTTAATTCAAATGCTGGACATAGGCCTCCCCTTTGACTTTCCACAGGTCCCTATCCTGAGCATGCTGCATCCACTTGCTTCCTGCGATTCGCCTCACATCGTCAGACCATCTTGCTTGAGGTTTTCCTACACTCCTTTTGCTTGTTCTAGGTTGCCACTCGAGAATCTTTTTGGTATTTTGCTATATTTTGTCGCTTATGAATTTATCCTTCGAATGTTTTTAATTCTACCTGGCAACTGAAACGCAAATGATCAACAACTTTGTAACTCCATTTTATTTCGCATTCCTTCAATAACTATTCGTGTAAAAGCTTTTTATAATAAATTGCTACTTTATTACCAGATTCTGTCCCAACAAAATAAAATAATGATTCATTGAATGTAATGTAACAAAATCATTCCACTTAACAATATTGTCCCTTCATATTGACAATGGTACGTAAATTCATTGTAAAGTATTGAATAATAGTCTGAACATTTTATTGTAATGTTGGGATTGGATTCAATATGTATGTAACTACTGTTTAACGTACAGAATCATTCTTCAAACATTCCATTCAATGTAACATTTCAAGTGTTGGCCGGAACTGTATTTCAAGTGTATTGTAAAAAGTTGTAAATTATAGACTGTATTCTGTATCACTGATAGCACAATTGATTTATGTAATAAAATATTTTCTATGATTACCTGTATTTATTTTAGGACATCCGCGTCAATATACACAAAATAGCATTAAAAATTGTTGTGTCATATTTTCTTGTAAAAAAATGGGTTCGCTACAGTCCGTCCCTCTGACGGTTCGTCCCCGACAGTTCACAATCTTTAAATTTACCCATTTAATTTCGATCATCAGCTCGCCATAGTGAATGCTTACCTAAAATGTATAAATAGCTTGTTTCAGTAAATTGGAGCTTATGATATTACGTAAAAAATACTAATACGAAAACGCTGAGAGATAAGATAAGGAATGAGGTTATTAGGGAAATGAGTGACTGCAAGACTGGTGTAGTGACAAGAATGAAAGTAAACAAACTAAGATGGTTTGGGCATGTTGAGAGAATGAATGTTGACAGGATGACAAAAAAGATATATCTGAATGAGCGAAGAGGGATGAGAAAGCGCGGCCGTCCGAGACTGACCTGGTCCGATCATGTCGACCAGATCCTCAAGGATGGACGCGTTTTGAGTAAAAGGAATCGGAGAGCGTGTATGACTAATTGCATGAATGTGACGGAAGCTAGGAGTGTGTGTAAGGATAGGGCTGTCTGGCGCTCTGTCCTCTCTGCCTACCCTGCAAGGGATGTGGCGTGAGGGTATAGATAGATAGAAAATACTTTAGTAAGCTAACTTTAAATTTAATAAAGAAGCTGTTAATGTTGTCTGCACGTGAAAATGATTTTGTTAAGTACGAGTATGATGGATTTTCAAAATTTAAACGCAGATGGGGAAACCTCTGAAGAAGAGAGGGAGCTGAATGTCCTCGTTATAAGACTGGGACCGACGACTGTCAAATGTCAACACAGATTACACTGATCACAGATCTGCCAGAAGAGGAAAAAGAAGCTGAGTAATGTCGTAACTTGCGATGAATGAATACTAAAATAGTTGGCTACAGGTTGATTTCGAGTGATTTTAAAAATAAAATAATACCTATTCGTTTGATATATCTACTTACCTATTATCATACCTACATTTGAAGAAATAGTTTTGTGGGTATGTTTGTTTGAATGGCGAGAATAATGGAGTTTTTATTTGTGTTTTGATTGAGAACATCCATGGGTCGTATTATAATAACATCGAGAATGTAAGGGTAATACGATACGGACATGCGTTCATGACGTTGGCGCTGACAAATGAACGGAAGTCCGTCCCTGGATCATGGATCATGATGATGAGAGAATGAACACAAGAGAACAGAAAAGACAGAGCCGGAAAAGTGCACTGATGGGCGGTTTTTAGGGGGCGTTGCGGATTTTTTCTCTTTTTTTGATCGACTGCCAAAGCTTACCAGCTAATACCATTTCATATGATATTGTATGCGTTGATACGGTTATCTGGTATTGTTGTGAATGTTCTTTTTAGAAGGGAATTTGAAACGCATGCCATTCAAATTATTTTGGAACGTTTATTATGTTTTTTTTTGTTTGCTTTTTTCTCACTGAGATTTACGAATGCGTGCTTTTGGAATTTATATTTATTTTGACCTGGATATATGAAATATTGTGAATATAAAATTTTTACTGGATTTTGCAGAATTCAGGTATTTTTTTATCTATTGCTGTAGAAAAATTATAACAAAATATGCAAAAAAAAATTACGCGCATAAAATTAATCTAGGGTTAAAAACTATATTTTCAATACCAGTATTTTGCTTGGTGAAGCCATATGCAACGTACTCTATTCTTCACATAGTTCTAACAGTAATCCTTTGGTTTTAGATAACATCTAAAAATGCTACATTGAATAGTATCTAAAATATGCGGTGAGGATATACGGGTAGTGACGCAAATAACTGTTGACATAAAATTAGGCATACGTGTGCGTTCGTTGAAGTTATCACATCATTAAAAAATGCTGGTATAGAACACTATAAACATAATACAATACTGGGTACTTACTCACTTATCGAGATTTTCGGTTACTGTTATTTTGTTTTATTTCTGCAATATCGGCAGCCGTCGAGTCACGTGTTGGGAGCGCACTCGTCGTCGAATCAAATTCGTCTCGCACTCACATCGATCGCCGTCAATACATGGGTTAGAGCCGGTAGTACGAGTAAATTTCGTTCATCTATTTTTTATTGTCTCTGATCGAATTGAAATTGATCAAGGCAGTAAGAAATAAAGTGACGGATGAAGAACCGTTATCAACAAAATTATGTAGATAGGTACTTAAGTACGAACAATCGAAGTTGTAGTGTATCAAATTGTCTATTGCAGTTATGAGAAGTTTCTAGCAAAAAAAGATTCGACATTTATACCTACTAGTGAAGCGTTCATGTTACTTGTGAGATCGTTTCCAGTATCCATTTCAAAAATCTGTTAACTAAAGGAGAATGCTCATTTAGTTCGGAAAAAATCCCAGGCCCTGCGAAAAAAAAAATAACGGACCAATGCTGATGAAGAAGACGAAGTTAACTATGCTTATCTTTTTTGCTCCTTTTAATAATACATGTGACCCCTGTAAATTTCGAAAAGTTATTCTGTGTGGAATTGTGTTTAATTGTGTAATTAGCCATTGATTTCGATGATGCCACCCACGCAGTATGATGATGCCACTTATCATTTGAGTTACACTTAGTTTGCGCCGGGCCTGTTTTTTTAACGTTCTCCTTTGTTTTTCGAGGAGTGTATAAAGAATTATATCCAGGGTCCATGGACAGAAAGATGTGACTGATGGATGTAAATTTAGAGGTTGTAAATTGATATGGGACTGGCCTATAGGTAAATAAGTTAGGGCAGCGCTGTAGTAGCAAATCACCACTATTTTTTTTATTATAGGTATTATTTTCGAGGGTCCAAAAAATCTGGGGATCCAGAATCTCATTTTGGAAATTGCATTGGACTCGGTTAATAACAATTACCTATTCTTTCGTGTCAATACTAATTTCTTTTTCTTACCTATGATGTGGCATCTTTCTAGAATTAGTATTTAATAAAGTGATTTCTTAAAAAAATGTTGTTGGATGTTTACCGTTAAAAAAGTTCAACCCTTGGAGAATATAATAATATGATAATTGTTTCACCAAGGTATGTAAGTAGTTAAAAAATCTTTAGATAATTAAACAATACAATTTATATAGTATAGGTACATGAATATTAGTTCACAATTCACTAATTTAGACACGAAAATGACATAATATTCCTATTCTTAGGTATTTAGTTATACCTAGTTCAGGTAAGTATATCTACCTGATACAACCTAATGGTCGAGGGATCAAAAGCATGCACGAACGGGAAGTAATTTGTATTCTACTGTAGAATAACTTCTTTGTATTCCACCGTTTAATTTTACTAGAAGCATGACGTACATGAGACACGATTATTATAAAATCATCGATTGTAACGCTAAGTAATAATAAAATATTATGACATTATGTTCTAATAGAATTTCAATTTTAAAACATTCCAAATTCCGGATTCGAAATTCAATTTTTCGCACTGCTTTTGTTTGTCGCAGTGACACGACGATTTCCTGTAAATGTTAGACTAGCCTCACACAGCCGGAATATCTCTCTGAAATCATAATCTGAATTCCGCCACATCGTCACACGCAGTCTTAAAAAAACTGATTATAAGTAGTCTAGTTGTTTCTTAGCTAGGCGAAAATCTTTGGTAACAATATAAATCACGGGTAGGTAAATAAGAAATGACAAATGAATAATCCATAATCTGATTCCTTGTGTGCCCGTTCTTTTGAAATATATGGAAAGACGTGTGTCCTGAATTCAAATTCTTAAACTATATGATCCAGAATTCAATCATTCTGACAGATCGATCTGAACCAATTAGAATATGCGTGGGGAATACTTAGGTAAATTGTATACATTCCGTTGCTTTCTGAATTAATAATATGAATTCATATTATTAATTCAGAGAGGAATTCCGGATATGTGAGGCCGGCCTAAATGTTAATGACATAACTAATTATACACAACGTGCATGACAAAATAATGTCGTTCCTTTCTGTTCTCTTCATCTGCTTTTTCTTTTACTGTTTTCTTCGATAAAAATCTGTTTCTTTTATTTGTGTGCAAACTTCGTTTTTTCCTTTTATGTTCCGTTAATCTTTTGTGTGAACTAAAATGTGAACGTGAGTGTTTTCTTGCAATGAAAAACCAGCAAAAACTAATTAAACTAGTGAATTTTTTATCAGAACGATTGATAGAAGTGCGCCGATTTGCTGTGTCTACGCGAAAAAACTACGCTATTTTGCACTTGCTTCATAGAAAAAAGGTAGGTATTTTTGGGTATTTTTTACCAACAGATTGGTACATAAGCAAGGTTTAATACATATTTCTTGTAGCTTTTAACTTCTGCGAAAAATTAGGATCATATACAAAAATGACCTAACGTTATGATTAGTTTGATTATGCATTTGATTATTTTTTTTCTAATGGGCTGACCTTAGTACGGGCTTTGCCTAGTTAGGTGGCAAAATTGTGAATGTATTATTATTATGTCTGTTTATTATTATTATTATTATTACCTACCCAAAAAGTGATTTTCTTCCGTACAACTGTTCAGACATTCAACTTCATGTTCTAATGTACTCATTGTTAATTGAGTAAAAAGTGCAGGGTAAGGGCATACAAGTTGTAAGTTTAATTGAAATCATGTTTCTATAAAATGAAATTTAAAAAAGGGCAGAACAATTTGGATTACCATTACGAAAAAGTACCAACAAACTTTTGAATAGGTAGCAAGTGAACTTTGTATAAACAAATACTGCATTAATCACTTCTGTAACTACACAGATTTGTAAATTTATACGCACTACATCTATAATGTTTTATTTTTTGCACCAAAATAATTACAATGCGATCAACGATGTAAAATATAAAAACAGTGTTTTTACAATGTTAACTTATAGAGTCCATACATTGTTTCTACGAATCACACCATAACACTACAACCAACATCATTATTAATAATAATAATCTATTCTGCATTTTTATATTATTACTATTATTTAATGAATCAATTCCCCCTCAGGTAGATATGATTAGTACTATGAAGTAGTGTTGTATTAGTTTAGTACTAATATTATAAACTAACTTACCGGGCATCGAACCAGCAACATCTTTTCTTGTATTATTTATATTATACAAGGCGAATACGGAATTTCAATTTAAAACCAACACGCAATGGGAGTGTCGGACACAAGAGAGCATCGGTCAGGTAGGTTCTGCAGCACACATAGAACATTTTGTAGTCTCCGAGGGAACTAACTTTATCTATGTAGATAACATACGAACGTAGCTAACTATATCATATTGATGTTCTCATTTATTTATTTCAATTGTTGCGTTTGCGGTATCCGTTTTAATTAGCGTTATCCTATAATTATTGCTAAGAGGTATTGACAAATTGAATTAATTTTACTATTAATTATTGTTAATTTCTTTCTTTAATCAATTAAAGTTCCTATTGTCAGACAGACATACCTACAGACAAATTGCAAGTCTTTTGCATTCAGTAATTTTCATTTTAATATCTCTAATTTGTTTACTTAATAAATTGCATGAATGTGATGAAAGCAAGAAGGATGCATTGTCTACTGGATTGCTTGTACTACTCGTACCTACAAACTAGGAAATAATCTGCTATCCAAATATGTAACATAATAACCAGTAAATTATAGATATGTGTAGAAAAAACACACATAACATTCTATCTGCTCAAAATAAATACCTATTTAACATGCAAATGGGATGAATTTCATTTGCTTAAAAAAATAATTAAAACGTAAAAAAACATTTGAAAAAATTATAAGTAAAGAAGAGTTAATGGGGACCGATTCTACAACCGTGGATCCCACGATGACATAAACTTCGTTAAAAATATATCTACAAATTTATTAACTACGAAATACCTTGTGGTATTAAAGAACTGTTGTAAAAATCGAGGCACCATATTATTATCACAAGACTTTATGATAGAATATGGCTCACTGGTACTTGGACAGGCTCGCGGGTCACTTTCTCTGCGTTGGTTTATGGTTCTCCGAGTCAGTATTGGAACTTGTCTATCTACATAAAATATTGTATTGTAAACAAATAGATATCTTAGTACAAGAAACATAATACGTAACATATGTGTGTCATATCATAAATAGTGTTATGGCATTGCAGTCAGCTGTGCCTATAGGTCGGTATCAAATTCGTATCAAGCATTTTTCAATGTTTTGGATCAATACCTTCACCTTAGATGAATAATTCAGTGTGTTCTTATTATTGAAAAGCTACTAGGCTTTGCAATCACCCGTACCTGGTCAATTCAGTAAGACTTCATCATGATGATGGTACCGGCAAGGGTACCGAAACCTCGGAAAATCAACCAAACCATTATTAAGGAAATTCGAAAAAACATTCATCGCATTTCGAAAGCCTACAAGAGTATCAAATACTATTATGTTTTGGTTCAAGACAGCCTATTCTTTATCCAAGGGTCAATTTTGCTATAAAGTAATGTGATAAAATGCACTGTATTACTATGTTAATTGAAAAAAAAAAATAATAAAAAACTTACCTACTTACATTATAGTTTGTACCTATGTGGGAACAGAGCTTAAAATAGTTTGTGACCTTATATTTGTCACGGAGGCAATAAAAATGTTATAACTAGCCCACATATTAAAATACTATACCCACAAATATTTAACCATTAAAATAATATTTAAAGTCTAAATATATTTTATCATTTTACATTATGTAGGTGTTACCTACTATTCTATAGATTCTGTATATTCCAAGACTATTGAAATCCTTTGTTAATTCTTTAATAAATAATATAATAGGTTCGGATTTCTTATCCAGTTACATTGAAGAAAAGTGTGTATCCTTTAGCTGAAACTCTTCTAAAACCCAGGAGTCACCTTGGCAGAACAGCATCTGAACCTTCAGTCCTCATTCTTACATTGGAGATGATGATATCCTCAAAAAAATCCAGTAACTCTCAATTAAAGACATCAAATATTGTAAAAATGTAAGGATAGGGATGTCTGGCGCTCTGTCCTCTCTGCCTACCCTGCAAGGGACGTGGCGTGAGGGTATAGAATATTGTAAAAACAATGTAAGTATGTGGATGGAAGCTTTTCACTATACATAGCTTCTTTTTGAAAATAATTATAGATCATCATATTCTGCACTTTGCGAGCAAAGTTGTTGATACATTATGTGCAAAATTTTGTATGTACTAGACACACAATCAATAAAGTAGATATGGTATAGGAACTAGAGAGTCAAAACCACAATCTGAAGGTCTTTCAAATATGTAGTTAGATGAGTTTCGTTCAGGTTCTTACTATCCCTTCAAAGGAAAAAAATCATTGATGAAAATATGATTGAAACGATTTGATAATGTTTTACATAAGCGTTTATTGCATATTTTTCAAGAAATGACTAAGATTTTTCATAATAAGTTACTAACTAAAATATTATGTACAAAATATTGAACATTGTAGAAAAATAATACAAAAAACACAATAGTAATTATTGAAATTGTACAGTAATATAGAAATTAAAATAGTATACAATATATTTTTATAATAAAATATCGATAATTATTAATTTTTAATTGACTAGTATCGACAGTCCAGTATATTAAAAATAATACAATAACTAAATATATTACAAAACCGAACTAAGAATTTGTGATGAAAATGCTATATGTCTTATTCTTGTTTTCGTGAAAATTGATAATAAATGCTTCAATGATTAATACATACTATGGTACATGATGAATTAGTAATTAAAACAATAAATAGTGCTAGAAATAAGAAAAAATAAGATAAAAAAGGTGTTGCAATTTTGGCACATACATAGTACATATTTGCAGTGATAAAATTTTTCATAAAGTAGGTTTTAAATTGAAGTAATTTGGTACATTGAATAAAAATTTGATTACGTTAACAAAATAGAGATATCAAAGCTTTTGATCCAACATGTTAAATGTATTTTGTTAAAACTTTTGACCTGAATGCAAATTCTCAATGTATTCATATAATACAACAAAGTAAAAAAAATAAAAATTATTTATCTATACTTCGAGTGAAGGAAATAGACAACAAGACAATTCATGCAAATCAGTACAAAATAAAAATAGTTTTTATATTTTCATAGTTATAAAAAAATATCACAATTTTCTCAACATTTTTGAAGTATGGATGTTAGAAGGAAAGCAGGTAAGCAGATTCAAAAATTTATTCCAAATATAAAATAAGAAAAAATCTAAGTAGGTATTGAGAAGATTAATATTTTTTTATACAGAATTTAATTAAAATATGTGTTTTTGTAAATAAAAATTTGGCACTGAATTTACACAGGCGATTTATAAAGGCTGCACTTAATTTAGATTTCCATTCATATTTTCAGGCATAAAATGTCCTTTTTATAAAATATACACCAGAAAAATTGAATCTTTAATTTCAAAAAGGAGCAATGAAAAACACTTTTCTAGAATTTTCTTTCTTCTGATCAATAATGAATACCACAATATAGAAAATATTGTGCCAGGCTTGGACAAGGAAGTATGTTCCGTTTATTATATTTTTTTAATCAATTCAATTTTTAATTAATAATTCTGAATAATAATTACTTAGGTAGTTGAAAATAATTAATTGGTCTACATTTTTTGACATACGTGTATTTTGCTTCACAACAGATATTACCTTTTGCATAGTAAGATCTTAATAAAATTGACAATAAAATATTTAAAGTTTTAAATGAAAAATAGTTTTGTGAATAAAAAAATGTGATATTAATCCATGGCTCTTTTGCACAAATTAATTTATTATGATTATTCGAATTTTAAATTGACAAAATGTAAAATACATACCTACTAGCACAATGGTCTATTACAAAAATGATATAAGTACATATTTCCATTGGAGCACATATGTATTTACAAAATTTAATAACAACAGTAAAGTCATAGTGAAAACTCACATAATAATATTAGGAAACTACTAAGGTGAATTTGTCCTTAAGAGTACATAAATGAGCTACATACATATTTGTTCAAGAGATTTTTCGATATTGCTAATTGCAACTCTTGTACTCTTGACTACTCCATTTTTTTCTACGTAATTACAAATTAATTAGCATTCAGTAGGCATTCTCCAAGTCAGTCTTAATAATCAGTACCTAAGTAGGTACGTTTTACCTCATTTTTCATTGCGCATTATCTCAGACATAATCAAACATAAAATATGCATAAATTCATTCCAAAGCAGCCCACAATTTTAAAATCATAAAAGTGCTGCTTCATTTAAGCAATTTTCATAATTATTCAAGCAAAATTATTTATTTACAATACACACTGATATTATTAGTCATTACTGGCGTTTTATGTGAATACATAAGTTAAATACTTGAATATACGGAGACGAAATTGGTTAAAATTATTCATACAATATTCACATCGATCGAGTCGATGGTCTGCCAATAGAAATAAACTGTCTATAAATTAAACAACTTTTTACACAGTAAAAAGCAACATTGGTTGGAACATATAATTATTATAACATAACATTTCAATTTGATTATACACTATATACAATTTGATAGGTATTTACACGTAATTTATTTACTTATACAATCTTTTTCATAACACAGTTTAATGCATACCTACATAATAAATGTTAAAGCGTTCAGGAACATAATCATTCTAAGTATTCGTCAATCAAACGAAATATGTTTTCCTATTACCGCCGTGATGATTGAGCGGTGGTGGACAGGGAGGAGGCGGACATGGAACACAAGAAGGATAAGGAGGAGCACATGGAGAACATTGAGGGTAAGGACCACATGGCCTGCATGGATCCCTTCTCAATGGGAGATGTTCTCTGCTGTCAATACTAGCATAACTGTGTTCCATGGCTTCGGAACCTCCATCGTCTTCTGATCCGATGCCTGACACATAGGTTGACTGGGTGGGGCTAGGGGTTCCAACCCCTGGACTAGCCGCACCGTAGTATTTATACCATGTATCGTGGCAAGTGGGTGATGCTGTGTAACGCATATTCACATTCTTACCCCCCGCTTCGTTCACTAGCTTCACATTATTCACACTGTGCGTCCGATTGGGGGATTTGACCTTGACGTCGGGCAATCGAAAATTTAGCTTTTCTCTACAATTTTTCTCCCCCCAAACAATCACTGTGCATGTTTTAAGTAACACTTTTAAGTCCGGATCTAAATCCAATGCACTTAAATCAGTTGTAACAATGAATATGATTTTTTGTCTTCGGTGACTTACGTTTACACTAGTTATACCACTTTGTAAAGCCGATTTAAATTCTGGTTTATACCACTCGTTTTGTAAGAAACTTATTGATAGCACAATTATAAGTCTTTTCGAATTTTCTACACCACGTACAATACCATCGTCCGAACACCTTTCACTGATTTGTAAATCTCTATGATGTAAACAGATATTATGTCCTAATTGTTCTAATTCTGTCATAATAGCACGATTAACAAAGTCCTCATCTCTTAAACTATACACTATGTATGCGTCGTAATTTTTGTCTTTAAAATCATTCAATTCTTTAGGAGAGCACGAAAACACTCGAACACCATACTTTGAATGTAACCAGAGTCGGAACTCTTCACGAAACATGAACAAAAGGGCACAGCAGAGTAATATAACAATGGTTATAATAAGCACAATTGCTACATAAGGAATATAATTCTCAACTGTCTTTGAAGAGTCTATGAATAAATGTTTTTGGGTAACTGTAACCACTGTAGTTTCTTCAACTTGTTTACGACACTGTAAAATTGCTGCTGAGATGGTTAGATTTGTTGGACGACCATCTTCTTCATAACACGGCAATAGCACGGGATCTTCTGAGTTAGCTATCAACCATTGTTCTAGATCGGCCAGTCCCTCACACTCACATTTCCACTTATTGCCTTTCAATGAAATCTTTGTATGAATTGCTGCATCATTCAATATCTTCCACGGTATAAAATTAACAATACCGTTATTATCTAATTTGAGATGCTCTAGTGAAGTCATAGAATTAAACGTTTCATTGTTTATTGATTTGATCTTATTATTCTCTAAGTGAAGAGTATTTAAATTCACTAGTTTTCTGAACTCCATTCCGTCCAATGTTTCAATTTCATTATTCTCAAGATGAAGAATTCTTAAGCTATCAATTCCATTGAACGTTCTATTATGAATTGAACGAATGTTGCTATTGTTTAAATACAGGTTTTGTAATTTCTTCTTGCCGATAAAAACATGATTTCCCAGCTCACCGAGATTGTTTCCGTCTAGGTATATTTCTGTAGCATCCATGGGAATTCTTTCAGGTACTTTTTCAAAGCCTGCATTTGAACAATCAACGACGTTTGCACTCCAAGTTAAGTCGTGATAGCAAGAACATCTATCAGGACATGTCATTTCACAATCGCAAGCATCAAAATCACAACAATGGCAAAGTGCAAAGCAATGTGTCTCATAGGGACATAGAAATTGTGAAGGTTTCACATCTAACAGAAAATCGCTTATTTTTCCTCTAGAGTGTGGAAGCGTGCAAGTTACAATATCAAGATCCATGACTCTCGGATGTTGTCGAAGATGACTTAAATGATTTATTCTCTGTAGCCACTCCATTGTGCAATCGCAATGGAAAGGGTTACCGCCTATATAGAATTCAGGTAAATCTTTGTCTTCGGCAACAGGTGATAAAGCAAATGCTCCAATATCAACTGTTTTTATCTTATTTCCATATAGTACAACTTTCTCAAGATTTGGTTTATGCAAAAATGTTCCAGAGTTAACTCGGTTGATTTGATTGTCATTCAAAAATAGTATTTGAATACTGTTTGGAATAGATGATTCGTCGATGCTTGTTAAAAAGTTATAACTAACATCTAACATTTTTATATTCACATTAGTTTTGAGGTCAAAATAGTTTTCTAACTTTTGAATCTGGTTTTTGTGCATATCCAACCACTCGAGACTTGGCGGTAAATGACTATAATCAAACCACATTAAATTGTTATCAGAGATATTCAACCAACCGAGACTGTTCATATTCGTAAATACTCCTCTAACATCTGTCAATTCGTTACCATCTAATCGAATGGCTCTTATGGTCGGATTAGATCCGAAAGCACTCTGATCTACATGTTTAATTTTGTTTGACGCTAAGTTCAATATTTGTAGCGACGGCAATGATATAAATGCGTCCTTTGATATGTTCTGTATTTTATTATCAACCAATCTTAATCCATAAAGGTTTTCTAGTCCTTCAAATAAAGAACTATCGACATAACTGATATTATTTTTTCCAAGATCAAGAGTCTTTAAGAATCTCAGTGATTTGATAGCTTCCGGGACTTCTGTAATCAAATTCCCACTCAATCCGAGATCTTGCAATTTTGTTATATTTTCAAACGATCTTGGTTCTACAGTTTCAATCCTGTTTCCGTCCAAAAACAGTTGATTCAAGACGTACAGATTTGAGAAATGATAGCTATCGACGGATAATATTTTATTATGTGCAAGTGATAGCGAGTGAATATTTTTCAAATTGGAAAATGCTCCTTCAGATATCTTTTGAATTTTGTTGTACTCCAAACTAAGGAACTGTAGATTGTACAAATCTTGAAATAGCAGTGAATCAATCTTTGATATTTTGTTGTGTGATAAATTCAATACAATCAACCTGACCAGTCCTGAGAATGTATCTCTATTTACCCATTCACTTGTAAGATTGTTCATGGAGAGATCTAAGATTTGTAATTGATCCAATCCCTCCAATAATCCTGGCGCAAGAACACTCACAGTATTATTATTTAGATATATTTGTTTAATATCTCGAGAGGACTGGAACATCTCTGGAGGCAGAGTAACAAGGTTGTTGGTTGACAAATTCATTACTTGCAATGCACTCAATCCAACGAATGCTCTGTCAGCCACAGACACGATTGAGTTCTCTTGTAGAAACAAGTTGCGCAATGATCTTAAGCTGGAGAGTCCGTTATCGGGAAGGCCAATTATGTCATTCTTTGACACGTCTAAGGTTTCCAATGCAGCATTACAAGATTTACCTGGTGCAGTTGGACCATCTCCCCAGTCAGAGAATCCCATTTGGGAAATATCTTGAAGTCGATTGGAAGTCAAATTCAGCTCTTTCAGATTATAAAGAGGGCAAAAGACTTCTGTTGGAAAACTCCAGATGTTATTGTCACCGAGGTCGAGCATGCGCAATTCTGTCAAACCACGGAAACTGTCACGATGGAATTCCATTGACATGGCTGACCAGTCTGTGTTATGAGTGCGCAATGATAATGTGCGCAGATCTCTCAATGGAGCCAAAACAGAGGCTGGAATGTATCTTATTTTACAATACTCGATGTGAAGTTCGCGGAGTTTCTTGAGATGTCCAAGAAAACCGGCATCATCATTACGTTTACCAATTTCCAAAGAGCTTTCAAAGAATAACACATCGCTGCATTCCAAGGACAGAGAAGATATCCGCTCTGCCTGGTTTTGTGGAAGTTCCATAAGAAGAGCAGGAGCGCCGGCTACGGTGCGCAGACGGCACCCAAGTCCCAAGGAGCCGTCTTGTCCAAGTCTATGCCAACTGCAGTGCTGGGGTGCACCTTCCAGCCTCAAGGCTCTGCCTTCGGCTTCGACACCCAGCCATATCACTAACACTATACACCACACTGTAAACATCATGATATCACCTTGCGCCTGGTAACTTTATAGCGCTAATTGTTTTTAATTTATCAAAAATCAACATTTCACTATAAAAATCACCTCAAACACTTTATTTCCATCTCTCACGATACGAGAAACAACAATTTTCAAAAGAAAAACAAACAATACCATATAGCGTCTTTTTCACCGATGCTCCGTATAAGTTAACTTTCGAACAGTTTGTAAACTTTTCCGAACACAATATCTAAAGTCTTATATTTGTAGTACACAAATCACTTCCCACCCTCTAAATGGCAGACCGCTCTCCACGAGTACTGAGAGCTAACTGATGGTATGGAGGTATGGGGCCCCCTCAACACCCCGCAGTGTAAAAGAAGGGACAGGGGGGATCTCCCCCTCCCTACCTGCAACAAGTGGTACCGGCTGTGGAGACGGAAAGGTAAATCAACGGTCCATACAACAAACATTCAGTTTACAAGTTTTAAAAAGGTACAATTTAAAATGAGCTTCCGTAAATAAATCCAATCGACACGGTTTGACATTATTGCGAGAGTCCCTAGTTTTATTTCATGTGAAATAAATCATTGATTGTTGATTGTGACGGACTTTGAAGATGGGCCATCTTTGTTTGTTCAAATAGAAAGGCATGCGATGGTAAAAACAATGCGCGGTTTAAAAAGTTGTTCATTTGAATACCATTATCAATGGAATTAAATTTGTTATATTCTAATCAAAGTGATCAATGAGTAATGTAATGAGATGAGCATACAGAGTTGTAAAATAGTGTATTTCTATAATAGAAAATTTCATATAATTCACAATACGAACTATATGACAAATATGTAGAGAAGACATACTTGTCACCAAACTTAGGCACCTATTAGAAAATTATTTACAGTTATACACTCAGTGAATTAAAAAGCTCATGCCTACACTTTACAAATACATATTATGCAATCATTTTTATTGTAACTCTTGTCTGATTTGTCACGTAAAATCTAATTAGATTTTTTTTTTGCAATATTTATAAAAACGTGCTTAGTGGTTTTCATTTGGATTTTCATAATCTAATAAATAAATAAATAAATAAATAAAACTTTATTGGCCAGTAAATATATGTGACAACAAAAACAAAACAAGATAATACAGTGTGCCAAAAGGCGGACTTATTGCAAAAGCAGTATCTTACAGCCAACCCTGCGCATTCCATATTTTGCCCCATTATTTAGAATAATAGTTTATTTGTCAAAGGAATGTATGTTTAACCATTGCAATCGTAATGGTTAAACATACATTTTTCTTCTTCTTCTTTCATCGTTTCCTCATTGCTGAGGGTCGTGATTTGTGGAGCTACCCACGGACAAAACAAGACGCCTCCAGTCCTCTCTATTCTCCGTAGTCCGCATCACCGAGCACAAGTCTCTCCCAGTCATTTCCTTAATCTGGTCGCACCACCTTGCAGGAGGTCTACCTCTACTTCTTTTGCCTGGAACACTTCCCATGATTATATTTTTTTCCAGGTTTCCGGATTCTCTTCTGGTGATGTGACCAAAGAAACCCAGTACTCGACGACTGCACACCGCAGATAGTCGTTCCGTTATTTTGAGTTACATAATAGTTGTTTTAAGTACATAGAAATATACACCAAGGAAAACGCCTTTTTATTATTATTAAGTACTTATTTACCTCCATCAACTTCAATAGGTAAGTACTTACCTATGCAGTTTATTTATAATAAATTATTGAACGCAGGTGAATAGCTATTTTTTAATTAAATTTAGGTATCAATTTATGATAAGTAAATTTCAAATTGATGTCTTACAGATACATTAATTTTGTGCATTTAAAACTAAAAAATACTCGTATTATCTACTATTGCATAAAGTAGCAAAAAGCAATTGGAAGCTCTCGATAGCTTCTGTAAGCTCAATGAATGTGTTTATTCTACAGATACAAGGTACGGTACATAGCTTATAGTTAAATCGATTTGTCCGTAGATCTTACTAACTAAAAGTTCGAATCTTGGTGATGACCACGACAGTAGGAACATACAAAATTACGTCCTTTTTTTTAATTTACGTGCTTTTATTCCGCAAAGAAGTTTATTGTTTTATTATTGTTTGGTAAATTGTTTTTAAAGGCTTGGCACCACGAATGACATCACAGGTTAAGGCATTAAGGCAGTGGCGTAACTAGGGGGGGGCGAGGGGGGCGGTCCGCCCCGGGCGGCGCATTTCAGGGGGCGGCAAAATGGCATAACATATAAAAGACCATCTTGATAAAACACACAAATTAAAAAAAATCTCTGAATTTTCTAAAATTATTATAAAAATTTATTAAATTACAATAATTTTCATAAAAAAAATTGCCTGCGGCGCTAATTAATCCCGTTCGCGTCGTAGGTACATATTATTTATAGGTGTTCAAATTAGTTAGATTTTCGATATCTTGGATGGGCGAAGAAAGAATGGGCGAGACTCATCCGTGAGCATGGTGGTCACGATCCTCGTAACCGAGGGACCGACTAAGAAGAAGAAGATGCTTAAAATTTCGATACTTTTTGCATAGTCGCTTCCTCTATACAATACTTGTTACCTACTACAGATAGATAACCAGATTCATCATTTCACCCATTTGTCCAAAAAATTTCGCCTTCGGCGCTCTTTTTTGTATATTTTTTATATCTCTTTTTATGATACATACTTATTTTTTATATTTTTATTTAAAGAAAGTAAACAAAACTACAACATGACCTTCATTTTCACTTAGTTGTATGAAAAAAATTTCGCCTGCGGCGCTATTTACGTACTTAATTATGCCACATCTATATTAAAATTTCAGTTGCTCTCGCCTAGCTTCAAAACTGCAGAAACCAATGGGTAGGTATACACTTGTATAGGTACTTTAGGGGTTGGGCGGGGCGGCATTTTCAGTTTCCGCCCCGGGCGGCACTAATACTAGTTACGCCACTGCATTAAGGCTCAAAATTGCGTGAACAATCGTATGATAAAATGGTAAAAATAGCGTTTTTTTAATTTTTTGAGGTTAATATTGGATCTATCAAAAAACTTTTACGGTTAATCCCTAAATTTTGATGCATATTATCGGTACAAAAAAAATTACTCCGCAACTTTCGGGAAACGAGTTTCTTCTTTCGGAAAAAGATCAGTGGTATTTAAAAAAAAAAAAGAGAAATCTATACAAGATATAAAAAATATTTTGCGGATCTGCCCTATTTTGTTCCAAAGCATATTTAGTAACGGTTGTCGAGATACAAGGTCTCCCGTTTTTAGAAATTTTTGAAATGTCGGTATTCATAGTTCATTTCATACTCTTAAGATATTTTTATTCGATGGAAAATTGGAAACGTACATATTAAATGTTGAGGAACAGGAACCAACTTTACTGGGTACTATTTGCACAAAAATTCGTTTACAATGACGGTATAAAATTGCAGTTGTAAATATACATAATAATAAATTTAACGTTGGTTTATGGTTATAATATTATTTGCACAACATTCGGGCTTGTTTGCTGCAGTACGATATACTACAAAGGCATAGTTACTTATTATAAAATGCAAAAAATAAACAACTGTAATATACTGCGTATGTTATTGAATGGGTAATACATGCATTATAATATAGTCCATAGGTTGATTGCAGGTAATCATGGATAATTTCGAAGAGCCAATGTATGTATGTATGTTTACTTATGTTATGTACGTAATGGTCACCTGGTTCATAATTATTTTATTATAAACATACAACAAGATGCTACACGCACATCAGTCAGTATACGAACCCTGGTAAGACCAATGAGATGCTTAGTAAACGGGCACCTCGCCGCAAACCGTTGGAGCTCATTTTGTTTTTATTGTGGGTTGTTTGAATTGAATATAATACAAAAATATTTACAACTCTCTCGTTATGAAACTACCGGACATTTTTTTGTACTCTTTGCAACAATTCAAATATTTTCTTTGAGTATAATTTATGGTTTTATTGCAGTTTATTTTGCGGTGTGGCTACTTTGATACTTTGTCTAACACCACTCCTTTGATTTTGCATGTTTTTGAAACGGTATCTTTTGTTTTTTGTTTTGAAACTGTTCTAGAACACATTTTCAAATATTTGTCATTTATTTATTCCACTATAGAAAAAGAACGGTTTTCTTTTGTTTTATGAATTTAAAACTGTTTTTGTGTTATCCAATGATAGCATTTCATTGTTATTTTGTTTTCTGAGAAAAATACGGTTCCTTAAATTTAGATTTTTCAATGTGCTACTATGCCATAATTAATATATATGACTTAATATTACCTATATAATTTACAGCTTTTTTTTGCGAAAATGGAAGAATAAAATATAACGGTTTCATGTATTGCCGTATCTAAGCAACCTTTTTAAAAATAATGTAGTTATGGTAGTTATGTTAGAATAGGTCATAAACATAATCTATTTTTAGAGGGAACACGATATTTTAAAATTGATTTACGAGTTGCCTGGCATTATGGTACAAACAACTCAATAAGTTTATAGTGTTTGAGCTTTTCAAAAAATATACAAATCTAAGAAAACATACTCTTAATAATTAGTAACAATTTTATAATACAGTAGATAAGCGTATTGAAATTAGTAGGTAAGTATTAGGTATTATCAGGTATTATTAAGACTAATAAGTAATAAGTATGTATGTACTATTAGACAAAGGTTTGACTAAAGGATTAGCTCAAAATTGAAATGAAATAGCACTAGGTATTAAGTTTTACAAAATAAAGCATAATTTTTATAAGTAAGTAAGATTGTTTTTTTGCTTCATCTACTCGCTGGCCAAGCGCCGAAACGAGTGGATGTTCATGAATAAAAAAGCGTGAACGTTCGGTTACTTACACGAGCCAAGACAAAAATGCGCCATCCACACGCCTTTTTACTCATGAACACCCACTCGGTCGGGCGCTTGGCAAGCGTATAGCGGCCACATAGAGAAAATAATAATAATAACCAACTTTAAGAGAAAAAAAACCTATGCCCAGAAAAATGTCTGGGAACCAACCGATGCAAAGTCCAGAATTTCTTGACGCCAGCATTCTCTACGTTGTGCAGTGTACCTAACTAAAAAATGTATCTGCATTCTGCACATAATTATAAAAAAAAAACTTACGGATCCATAAATCTCTAAAACAAACAATGATTCATATTTTATGAAATTCAATAACTTAAAACCAATAATATCTGCATCGGTTTACAAATATTAGTATCTATCTACTAATAATAAACTTATAATTAATGATATCTGGGTCGGACCCATCCATAATAAATGCAGCTAATTATTTTTGTATCCCGACCTGACTCAGGTATAAATAAAATAAATCATAATTCCAGACATAAACGGTTCTATTGTTTTGTATGTTTTTTTTTTTATTTTTATAGATATTTTTTTTATTTTGTTTTTCTCTCTTTTTGCAGTGAAAGAAGAAAGAGATGACCTTTAAATTTAATAGCTATCTTCTAGGTATCGTGTACGATGATATTTTAATATTAGGGATGTAAATCATTGATAAAAGTAGCATCGCATCGATGTCAGATCTAAGCATCGATCTACCTACTTACCATTATATTTGTGTTGCACTGATAAGTCTGAAAATGGCGTGCGAATATGGTCACAGAAAGTATGTAATGTACATAGTTCGCAGTCATTAATGGACTTTAAATATTGGAAAACATAACATTTAAAAATCAGTAGAACCAATGGAACAGACTGAAAACAAAACCTTTTACAATAGTAGTCATCATTGTTCCCTACCTATGTACTACAGCAGTACCTACCTACAGCGAAATACCAAAATTAGTTTGCAGCAAATCAGAATCAATATAGGTATATGAAATTTTAAGGATCCCAATATTTTTTAACCCATGTCCTCTTAATTTTTATACAGTTTTGCGAAGAGAGACTTGTTGCATTCATAAAACTTATATGAATACCTAGATACCAACATACTTGCTTAACAGGAGGGAAAAGATTGACGAATGCCAATAATTTCATAACTTCGATGATTTATTCACATCCCTATTTTTCGGTTTACTTAGTCGATGTTTCTCAAATTCACAGCGGGCTCCGGGACCCACTTTTGAGCATTGGTTGCCGGCGGGGTAGTGGTGATCAAATATTTTGATATCACGGCATCACTCATACAATACATTTATTAATATTATTTATATTCCAACACACAACTAATGCAGATACAAACTCACGAAGATTATATTTGGAAATTGGGTAAAATTTGTGTAACACGAAACCGAAAATTCATCAGATTTTAGTAGGTGGTGTGAGCTTTTTGGGGTTGCTCTTGACTTGCAAGAAGATGGAGGTGATTCGAGCCCATTGTCAATTTATTCTGTTTTAAGATTTTTAAGTTTCAACTTAAGATTTCTAGCATATTTACAAATATAGGGGTATCAATCTGGATTACATCATCTGGATAAAAGTACCAATGGCCATCCATGAAAAGATAGTTTGGTATATTATTTTTGGGTTCACTGAAAAACACTCCTACTCTACTCAGTCCGCTCATTGCAATTATTTTCGTCATGTTTTCTTATTTTTATATTATTAAATTTTTCTTCATCATCAGCCCATCCCCGACCACTCCTGAACAATGGCCTCCTCCATTTGCCTACATTTCGTATGTCGTGTGCAGACTGCATCCAGGTTGCGCCGACATGTCGTACCAGGTCGTTTCTACATCTCAGCTGTAGCCGTCCTATACTTCTGTTCCCATCTCGAAGTCTCCAATTTAGGAGGTTCTTGGTCGGCATGCCCTCTGCGCTTCTAGCCACGTGTCCTGCCCATTTCCACTTTAGGGACTTTAATGATACGATTTTTAAGTAGGAGGTAAGTAATGTATACGTAGTGATACTTCTTAATATATTTTATATAGGTAGGAAGTAGGAACGCAGA
Source organism: Ceraclea dissimilis (assembly GCA_963576895.1). Classification (NCBI taxonomy): domain Eukaryota; kingdom Metazoa; phylum Arthropoda; class Insecta; order Trichoptera; family Leptoceridae; genus Ceraclea; species Ceraclea dissimilis. The sequence goes on from OY756369.1 coordinate 11,337,564, forward strand.
TTGAACGACCTCTCAAATCTAAATATCCTCTAGGCTAAAACTATACGACTCTATTCAATTTTAAAAATTCCGCTCATCAATAGATCGTAGAATATTATGGGACATTAGAATCCACTGTGAAAAAACTCTATCGCTATTTTTATACACGATCTCTACGTTAAATCCATAATACCTAATACTGATAAAATCATACAATTTAATGTTTTACAAAATCATATACCATAAGTACCTACCAATTTGGTTTAGCTGATTCTTTATTTTGTGTCTAAGTAATTCTAGCACACATACTTGTATTATTTTGCTGATCGATTCACGAGTCGGATAAAACAGTGAAAGGTAAATGTAAAGATAGAGTGTCAAATTGTAGTTTGTGTGTTTGTAAAGCAGCGAGAGAAATTAACAATAATTAATTTAATGTTGGTGATAATAAACTTTCCTTTTTTAATTCTTTTTTTTCCTAGTAGGGCAAGTATAATACATACCTATTATGTTTTTCAATGTTTTCGAAAATACCTATCTATAATTTGTCACATGATCGAGCAGCACTTATACGAAATGAAGGGTTAATTAAACTAATTTCTGAAATACTTTAGCAATGATAATTATAGGTAAGTATAGTACCTAATTAATGAATAATGCAGTTCAATTTGTCGAATTCATGGACGGATTACGAATATTTATTTATTTATTTATTTAATAAAGTATAAAAGACCTGGACCAGCTTAACAGCGACTATTGTTAATTATGGGTTGGCTGGCAGAAATTGCCATTTGGCAATAAGTCCGCCCATTGTACAATTATTTTTTTTAGTACAATAAAGATTATTTTATTTTATTTATTTATTTTATTGTAGCGCCAGTCCAGGTACAGGTTATGTTTACAAAGTGGTACTTACATGCTAATACACGATGTGATAACTGATAACAGACGTACATAAACACATGATAAACACCACAAATACAATAATACACTATTTTAAACTTAACAAAAACAATTAAAACAACATAATACAAAAATTAACAGAATTATCGCCACAACATATCGCAGCTAAGCAACAGTTAAATTTAAGTATAGGCATATCTATTTTCGATATAATAATTGCATAACTAAGGAATGTTCCAACTGTACCTACCCTTCATTCAGTTGGAATTTTTCATACCTGAAAATCGAAGAGTAAAAAAATGTACCTACATACATAACTAAATTTTAGCGTAAACTTTCTTATAATTTCGTACATCACGGTCATTGTTTAATGAACGTCAATCAGCTCGGAAAAAAACTAATCCACATAAAAAAAACTTGTCCACTTAGAGAGGTGGGTATATGTATTATACCTAGCCATTGATTGGTATTTGTTTGTTCTGGATTTATCATCAATAATAATACTATTTGTAGGCAGGAAAGCACCTACCTATTACTATTATTATTAGATGTTTATGAATATGAGTATTATTGCCTGAAGCCAGCCCTGGACGGGCCGCTAACGAGTCTGACGGAAGATAGATCACAGTACTGCTCCATATTAAGTTTAAACTATAAACTAGGAATAGGAAGATACGGATTTTAGGTTCTAGTTATATTGATTATAGAAAATCAAGGGTTTTTAGCTCTCTTTTGTATGAAATCTCAGTCAGTATGTATCTCAGTATTCTCAGTGTCAAAAAAATCCTTCGTTTGTCTGTCGATAGATTTCTTGTTGATTCTAAATCGTATTGTTTGGATATTATGATCTACCCAATGTAAAATATTTACCAACCACATCTGCAACACTATTGAAATTACATTGAAACTATTAAGGTGTTCATGCTTTTACGAGTACAAATGTTCGTTTATCAGGAAAATATGTTTTGTAGATAATACCTAGTAGGCATTGATATTTTTTCCAGGAGATGATTTACATTAATTGAGAGCACCTACCAGACCTCCCTATATTCGATCTGTAGTATTTTTGACTCAGCTTGATTCACCAAATTTTGGTCAAATAAAAATAAAAACTCTCTATGGGGTTTTTATGCAACAAGTAGGTTGAACTAAATCTAGAGGATTTCAATTATAAATCCGACCACTGAAATATATATCTACACAATAATTAGGTAGGAACTTATACTAAATCTCTTCTTGTAAGTTTGATAGTAGTATACCTACCCATTATAGATTTAAATATTACCTGTGTATTTGTGTGTGAGGAAAGTCAATCCATTAACGAACACTGAACAGTCAAAGATGCTTCCGACGATAACACGGCGAAACAATTTAAATTATCAGTCTTTATGTTAAATAATCACATTACAACTTATGACCTTTCAATATTGTATCAATCATTTTTTGTACTGTGTTAAAATATTTTAATCTTATTTTTTGAAAGCCATAACATAACACATTGGTAGGTATACATATTGATTTTAAAATTTCGTTGATGGTGTTAGTATTTTTTACCCAAACTTATATACATTCGTAGATACTAACCTAAGTTTATTACATTTTATATACATTTTTACTGTTTAGTTTGGTACAATTTACTATGCCAACAACTCGATAAGGCGAGTATTGTGAGCGCCGAAAGGTTCACGGTGGGTCGGACCGTACAGTATCCATTTTGTTATGTCATCTCATATGGCTAAATAAGCCAATTCGAGACAGGCACACTTTGTCACACCTGGAACATGGATGCTCCTCTGCAGGTGGGCCTTGGTGTCCTCTATCCTTTGGATGATAATTGTGGATTAAGTTTCTCCACTTGGCACGATCAGCAGCATCCTCTTCCCAGGTATGTTGGACATTGCTGTCCTTCAGGATGGTATGAAGGACGACAATTAAATCCTATAAACAGACCTCGTGTATTAGAGAGGAGTCCAATGAATAAATTAAATTAAAGAATATAAGATAATTAAATGAATGAATATAAGATGAATATATTTGTAATATTGGTCAAAGTCGTAAGACATCTAGTGTACCTGCTATCTATTTCTAGTTTGGTGGCAAAAAGTGGTAAGTATCTACTTAATCTAAGTACATTAATCCAGACTTAGGTTTAAATTTTCCACAAATTGACGGTTATATGCAGTTTATTAGGCTTTATATTGAAATGCTATATTCATTAGAGTTACGTATTCACTTTGTTTGTAGGTACGCTACCATGGCACTGTATTTGCTTGAGAGTTGAGATCCCAATTATGATTCTAGTTAAAGTGACTGACAGCTGTTATTTGTAAAAGAATCCCACTCACTAATGATAAGTAAACCTTATTGAATCTATGTAGGAAGGTACCTACTGCACAGAGCACAAGTAGTAAACGTCGAATATATTCTCTACATAGTATTGAAGTTTCTATCTAAAAAAATTGTACCATCCCACAAATTATTTGGCATTGATACTTAATCTCTTTTCCTTCTTATTCCTCAATCTTCCAAATCCATTGTTGGATATAGGCCTCCCCTTTAGGCCTCCACAACATCTTGTCCTGGGCACACTGCATCCGTCTCCCTCCGACATGTATTTTTTTAACATCATCAATCACCTTACACGAAGTCTGTCGACGCTTCTTCGACTACGTCTTGGTCGCCATTCCATTATATTTTTGATTCACCGTGAATCCTGACATTTGGATGTCAAACCCAGCTCCACTTCAGACTAGCGACCCTTTCCAACATAAGCAATCATACAATGATCATTTCTATTCTAAACCTACTACCAAAGCTTACTATTTAACGTGATGATTCTCAAAATGTCTATAAGTTTGAGGTGTTCTTCTTACGAGATTCAATTAAACGAATCGATACTGTTTACATTATATCGTGAATTATACTACTTAATTGTTTCATAATTGTGGGTAATCTGTAGGTAGATATTAAACTAATACATAATACGCTTATTAAATCTTGCTTTTGTTTACTTTCTTAACGTTGAAACTATCAAGTAATGCCATGACTTAAACCAATGTTACCTAACTAGTATGACGCATATCACACACATACACTTTCTCTATGTTACCTACTGTCATGTTCTTATAGATAATACAACATTTAGTTTGATTGATTACATTGCTAAGTGTTTGTTTTAAAAGTCACCTTTGAATGATTGTAAACATAACTCTTTAATGAGTACCTATAAGAGTACCTATAAGAATTCTTAATGAGCAAATCAGAATGTACTTATTTGAAAGTTTGCTATTTCTTAGATTTTTGTATGGTAAGGTAAGGATATAATTTGCTAGCTGTATTATAAATCTATAACATTGTTTCAATTGCGGCTATCAAAATGATAATATGCATACTTAGCTTCAGTTTCAGCAAGTTCATTTACGTAATGCACGATGTATGAGTTTCTCACAGTCATACTAAAAATTCTATACCATGCATACTCTAAACTATCGTATATTATGAGAAGTAGTTATACATTTTAACTCAATGAGTCATACAGATATCTAAATATTGTGGAGATTAAACATTAATTTAATACTTACAGCAATATAGAAGCAATGTGTATCTATCAAGTCTGAGAACAGTATTAGACAAATCCGACATGCATGTATTTAAATAAATGCCAATATGTACTTATTGTGTCTGTAGAGGTGCGATTAGTATTAGTAGACGTATGATAGATATTATAATATTATTGGGTACATATCTCTTCCATAGTACGAGTATTATTTATTTGCTTTGCGTAGGCGGCTTGTCATTTCGTAATATCTGTGTCAAGCTCTTGTTCACCCACTGACAGACGTGTGTCTTTCCTACATCAAATTGTTCCATATTGTCTATATCGTACACATTAATATTGGGACCTACATTTCCGTGTTTTAATAAGAGGTCCTTTTACAGAATACCTATTCTGTATACTTATTCATGTTCACCAACCATTTCTCAGCACTTGGATGGAGGGATCTCCATAATCCGTTTTTTATTCTTTCTTTTTTTACTGTTCTTGCCTGTCACAAGAAAGGCAGACACTCATTTCCTATATCTACTCTCATTAGAATCTTCATCGAAAGCCTTTATTCTCCTTCGATAAGTTCTTGGTTATTCGAGTCTCGTAATTCTGTTTCCCCAGATCTTCGATCATTATACAACAGTAATAACATAAGCGTCTTTTATGTTATCTTTTAGAGATACTCCTATATACTAACCCCTCTTTCCACGATGATATGCGAAACATTTGAGTACTTTTTGACTAACTTTTCAGTGATCTGTTGCAATAATATCTGTTGTACTCAAAGACGCAATACTTCATTCTAAATTTGTCCCATTCAGATGAATATATTGTACCTAATACTTGTGTTCCTAATGTTCCTACTCTATAAAGCAAATATGTCGGCAAATTTATAAAGGGGTAACATTAAACACAACTTAAAGCACGATCCTTATTACACAATGGGTTGCAATATCTAATGCCGGATGACTCTTTAAACGGGGGTGTCATATTATTTATTATTTTTCAAAGTCACCCCTAATTTTTTTACCCACGTATTGGAAATTAGTTACAGTGAATCAGTAATATGATTAAAAAATATTCTTCGGTGAAATAGACCGGTCATATTTTACCGAGATAATTATACCGACTCACAGAACCCTCGTGTGCATATACTGTGTGTATTTTTAACATTTTGTCTAGAGTCAAAGTTGATGGATTTAAATAAAAATAGACAATCCAAACATACTTAAATATGATAAGTTTAATGCAACATTATGTCCAATCTGATTTGCCTATACAAATGTTACTAACGTAAGTTTTCGTGGCGATTGGCATCAATGCAATGCTAACCTTTTGGATTTAAAGTATACTGCACATTTGCCAGTTGTCCAGCGAATCTTTAAAAACCTGAAGTTAGTTAGTAGGTAATAATTTTTAATCAATATTCACACTCTCTGTAGATTTTTTTATATCTAGCATTAAATTGTACAATATCGCCATTAAAAGAAATGGCGGAATATTTTGTCGATAGTTTCGGAAAAATAAACTTCCTATAAATATTGAAAACATCATAGATAGGGATAGGTACACGATAGTGCGACAAGATAAATAATAGACAAAAATATAGTGTTATAAAAAATAACAACAAATCGACATATGGCTATGATATCCGTCCAAAATCACCACAGATGGCATGTTTAACCACAAAAAGTGCGCTTCCATTGTGTAATCCCTCAGGATACAATGAGCCTGCGTATAAAATGCGCACACAAATCTCCATTAAATGCATTATTAGAGGCGTCAATACATATTATATGAAATATCTTCCTATATAAACTACCTACTCTATAACTGCATAGACATGTGCGCCGGCTGCAAAAAAGCCGGCGGCGGCGCCCATGTCTAAAATTGCCGGCGGCGGCGCCACGCCGGCGGCGTGGATACAAAGTGGGGGGGAGCATTCAATTTTTTTGCATTATTGTTTTAAATGATTAAATTCGCATATGTGAAAAGGATAGTGATAAAATCGATTTATTTATTTTGAAAAACTATGATTATTTCAATGACAAAGTAAAATAAAAGCCCATATTTGAAAAATAATGGAGAATTTCATTATTGCTTTTTCATGGTACTGGAGGGCAGATTAAAATAAAATAAGCCATAAAGTCAAACGCGTCAGAATGAGCCTCACTATGGGCAGTGGTGCAGTCGAACAGGTTTCTCATTTGGCAATATTTGGGCTGTTATCTAAACGATGAGTGAAATTGAAACTCTGAAATAAAGTCTAGAATTGCAATGACGAGGTCGACCTTCCACAAAATCCAAAACTCCTTGAGCATAAGCTGTAAAAACATATGTGTTGTATGTACTGTTGATTGTAGTTGAAGGATAATTTAATAAAATTATGTAATTTAATGAAACTATCTTATTTGTGATGTTACTTTAGGTGTAAAAATAAGGATAATTAATGAATAAACATAAATTATGGCGTTTTTCGTCGAAAGGTGCACAAATTAATAATGATATCAACCGAAATACGTAATGCTTACCGGTGGAAAGATAAATTACAATTTGAGAGTAGTCTGTAATCACAGTCTGAGAAACCACGTTAGGTGATAGTATTTTTTTATTATTGAAATGCAGCCTTGGATGAGCGAAATAATTGGATTTTAACGTTAAAATATTTAATTATACTCACATTTTGCCACTTTGAAGGTCGAAAACGTCAAAAATTACCAAATGAATATCGTTTTGTCAAGAGAAAGGATTCATTATCATTTCCACAGTGTTGTATTGAAACAAATGAAGTATAGCGAATCTAGTTAAGTGGAATAAAAATAATTTTGATTAGGTACTTCGATAATCAAAGGTTAAACTAATGAAAAGAGAGAACGGTTGACCGAAAAGTCGAAAGGCCGCATATTTTGGTCAGATATTCTGCCAAAATTCACGTGGTTTAAAAATTTCAGCGTGGTAAAATCGACCGGTGTCCTAAAAATCGATCAAAAAAACATAAAGTTACTTACATAAAAAAACCGTTGGTTTTTCATTTAATTTCCACCACGAAGAACCAAATTATTAATGCCCTCATCCCATCCTATTTCTTGTTTTAGAATCGAATAAGTAAGACACAGAAAATTCCCCGATTTTTTTATGCAAAACCAAATGAACGAAATATTAGGAAACCAAATGAACTAAATATTTAAGAAAATTTCATTATAGCTTTTTCATGGTACTGGAGGGTAGGTTAAAATAAACTAAGCCATGAAGTCAAACGCGTCAGAATGAGCCTCACTATGGGCAGTGGTGCAGTCGAACAGGTTTCTCATTTGGCAATATTTGGGCTGTTAGCTAAACGGTGTGTGAATTGAAACTCTGAAATAAAGTCTTGAATTGCGATGACGAGGTCGACCTTCCACGAAATCCAAAACTCCAATGTATCCAAGAACTACGGTTGAGCATAAGCTGTAAAAACATTTGTGTTATATGTGCTATTGTTTGTAGTGGATGGGTAATTTAATAAAAATATCTTATTTGTGATGTTATTTTATGTGTAAAAAAAGGATAATTAATAAATAAACATAAATTGTGGTGTTTTTCGTCGAAAATTGCATAAATTAATAATGATATCAACCAAAATACGTAATGCTTACCGGTGGAAAGATAAATTACAATTTGAGAGTAGTCTGTAATCACATTCTGAGAAACCACGTTAGGGGATAGTATTTTTTTTATTATTAAGATGCAGCCTTGGGTGAGCGAAATAATTGGATTTTAACGTTAAAATATCTAATTATATTCACATTTTGACACATTGAAGATCGTAAACGTCAAAAATTACCAAACGAATATCGTTTTGTGTCAACAGAAAAGGAGTCACTATTATTTCCACAGTGTTGTATTGAAACAAATGAAGTATAGCGAATCTAGTCAAGTGGAATAAAAATAATTTTGATTAGGTACTTCGATAATCAAAGGTTAAACTATTGAAAAGAGAGAACGGTTGACCGAAAAGCCGCATATTTTGGCCAGATATTCTGCCAAAATTCACGTGGTTTAAAAATTTCAGCGTGGTAAAATCGACTGTTGTCCTAAAAGTCGATCAGAAAAACATTAAATTACTTTCATAAAAAAACGTTTGTTTTTCATTTAATTTCCACCACGAAGAACCAAACTATTAATACCTCCATCCCATCTTTTTTTAGTATTGAATAAATAAGACACAGCAAATTCCCCGATTTTTTTTATGCAAAACCAAATGAACGAAATTGAGACGACGGAATGGGTTAACACTGCATTAGTTATTATTCGATGTCTTATATAATTACTGAATACTAGCGTCGCCACAGCTGAATACTTAAAAAAAATTTAACTGGTAAAGTACTTATTTCGATTTTTGTCTAAAGAAACACAGGATAAATACTTTTAGTTACACGGATGCCACGCCGCCGGCGTAAGCGTTTTGCCGGCGGCGGCGCGCCGACCGTGATCAGCGGCGGCGCGCCGGCGTGGCGCTCATGTCTAAACTGCACTATTGCCACTAACTTAACTACGAACTGCAGATACCAAAATATCTTTTGTTAGATCTGACACTAGGGACAACATTGTAACAGTGGTGCAACCGCGTTTGAAAAAATATATTCTTGCACATAACTCGATGTTGTAGCTAAATTAAAATGTACAAGTTGAGATTGTTAGGATGACAAGTAGAGAGGATGAATGAAGAACGTAAAATAGAGAAAATGGTTAAAGAAGAGATGTAAACAAAAACAGCCGTCCAAAAACCCTTGGCTAGACCATGACATCCAAGTCAAGTATGGACGTGTTATGAGTAAAATTAATCGTAGAATGTGTATGACGAATTACTTGAGTGTGACGGAAGCAAGAAGTGTGTGTAAGTAAGGATTGTGAAGTCTAACATCTTAAGTAAGTGATCTTTTTTACTGAAAATTGTCAGTTTACCTTGATATTTAATGAGTAGGTACAGGGACGAAGATACCTAAGGAAAGGATTCCCATCGAGTTACCTAAAATTTGCTAAAAATGTTAGCTTCGGCTTCCCTCCTACAGAAATATATTCTTCGCCACATGCTACCTTCTAAAATCTTAGAACAAACTACATATAAAAGTTTGATAAGTTTTTTCGCGCCACCAATGATGAATGTTGCAATACCTACTGCAGCGATGCACTGCAGGTCCCTTCAGTAAGTACGCCAACATAATAATGTAACATGCTATTTACTGCTACTAATATTGTTACTAACTGCACCTCCCTGCCGTCCCTGTCAGTGATACAATATTTATTATTGAGGCACACAATTCTAAAGGTACAATGATTAGACGATGAATGATCGCATTGATTTTCTATGCGTCTTTATGCTTTGTACGTTTTTAACACATTCAGAACCAAGCAACTTTCTAAATAATAAAAAAATTAAATATGTAGGTATGCATTCTAAACTTTGGACATATGTAGGTACTTAATTCAATTTTTGTATTTTATTTTCGCACGTAGATACAGTCTGTAAGGAAAGAGGTGGTAGCTTATATTATAACTATAGTGGAAACACTCATGTATTTTCAATGGAAATGTCACTGTAGCCAGCAAACAAAATTGAGGATCCCAAATAATGTTGGAAAGATTGACAGATATCGTTTTTTTTCTTATTACCTACGTTAGGTTTCCAATTTTCATGGATAGATAAATAGACACCTACATCATATAATTTATAACTCTATCTTTTTTTGAAAATATTATCTTTTTACTTCACTTATTGTTTTTTTGTTTTTCATATAATCTTCATTTTTTATTCAAAAGGTTTGATTTACTTAGAAATACCTACCTAATCATAAACAGTAATCACGTTGATTCCAGAGCTAGACATAAACTAAAATATTATAACGTGTTAAATTATTAAGACATTATTAACTTATTTCAAATTGACATAGGGTCTGGAAAGGTTGACCTACGCAACTATTGCATTATTAAATAAAAAGAAAAGAAATACGCCACCTTCTGAGAAATCTAAGAAATAAGAAATACAGAGGATAAAAAGAAATTTACCCAATTACGTAGTTTCATCCATAATATAATATTCTATCGAAGATCCATAAATCTAATGGCATAAAGACGAAATGTCAATTATGTCAAAGTTGCAGAAAAATTGTTATTATCATCGAACAATAAGATGTGTGGACAATATTTGACATAATGTTATGAAAATAGTTTTGACCACACAGAAAAATATTGATTTTATTTGACGCCTCTTTCATGGCAATAAAATCGTGTTTGAGACATCAATAATTTTAATTTATCACCAATTTTGTACCGTCAAAAATATCTTTACCTTGATTTTACCTTAAAAGTTTATTTCGTAATACGAAATAAGTAAAAAATACTATCAATGGTAAACTCCTTGCTTTAGAGTTACCCGTTGGAGAATGGTTGAGGAATAATGAATGGGGTCTTGAAGACCAAAAGAACGCCCACTAGAAAGGTAGAAAACTAATATAATATTAGGTTCAGGAGGCAAAAACTAACACACCTTGCCCTACATGGGAAACCATAGAGGAGTAGGATGCCTGGAAAGTTTCCAATTAGATGTAAAGAAAGCTGGTAGTCAACATCAAAAGGGTGTCAAACTCTGCACAAATAGTGCTAGTGGCCTTCGGTCAGTATAATAAGAAGAAAAGCGCTATGCCCAATATGCCATCTATCAGATATTCCCACTCCCACATTAATTCGCCTTCTAACGTTCATCGAGGCAGTAGAACAACATCCCCTATTAAAAAAAAATTGTTAATCTACTAAACTTGGTGTGAGGTATAAATCCTTATGAATATTTTAGTAGATACAATGAATGAAAAATAACAATATTCTAGGACAATACATACAACAGTTTAATTTCAAAAGACTCTACCAATGTGGTCCGCGATTTTCAAACATTTGGCATAATAAAAAGTACATAATACAAAATATTATTATTAGAATAGGTGGATGTCACCCATTGTTGTATAATGAATCTCAAACGGCGGCACGAGAAGAAAAATTGTATATTTCATATTATGCATTATTTAATATCAGGTATGTTTTGTGACATAAAATAAAAATTTGTTACACATGTCTTGAACAATATAAGAGAATGTCGTTTATGTTTTTAAAATTGAATGGGAAACCTGTTCCATACAGTAATATTTTTTATCAAGTAGTTTTTATTCTAATGAAATGTAGCAGTTGCCTCTTTTATGACAAACTTCGACTATACTCAAAATTTTGTATTGTTTTGTCAGAAATTAGATACGCGCCCTAAAAGGGTAGAATATTTTTATTCCTTTTTTTGGAAATTTAGCATAATAATTACATAAATGAAAATTTGTATACTCTTCCTTCCAGGTTGTTCGGGTGTTGGCTGCGTGTACGTTGATTGTCTCGAGCTTCGACATTTAATATTTTCGAGAAATCCTACAACACCTACAACATCATTTGAAAATTAGTATATTTTTTTGAATTGATAATTTCCACTCCATGGATTAAGTTTTTTTTGAGAAACCGAAATTCTTACGCACTTTTACTAACTGATTTTTTTATAACCATCAGTACGAACGGGCCTTGATTATTTTAATATACAGATTTTTACGTTCATACTACATAGCTTGTTACCCTAATCGATTAACTTAAGTGAAAAAAAAACATCGTCAATTAGGTGAAAAACAAATATTTACAATTACACGTCAATTGAACCAACCGATTAATTTGATTGGCATGTTTAAATTTAATTAATTTGTTTTTTCTTCCCTCTATCAATCACTCATCGAACATAAGACATTCGATTATTATAATTAAAACCGGAGGCTAAGTTTGTCATAGTTGGGTTGTTGCCATATTAAAATGCATACAAATTATTGATTTGCATAAAGCCTATTGGATTACTCTCCAGTTGACAACGTTATTGATAGCGTATACTTTTTTGTTCATTAGATTAATTGAGTGTAATTAATATTTTTTGTTACGGTTATTGAATATTTTATTAGTTTGTTTGAATATTTAAATTTAATTATTTTTAGTCTTTCGTTTGACTTGATTGCAAGATTGATATTTTCTCGTTTTATTTTGTAGTGGTGACATGCTGATTTATTTATCTATTATATCTATGTTGATGTTTGGGCAATAATTGTATTGATGATGATCACGCCTATGTTGGAAGGTTATACGATTTTATACGCTAGGTTTTTGCTAGTTATTCAATCTTGTTACCACATCGAGTAAATGACCTGAGTTAAAAAAAATGTTACCACTATGACTTATCAAGAAAACTAATTTCCCCTTGCCTTTCCCCTCATAAAATGGTATTAATAATACAGTTCATGTACCCATATTGATTTAAAAACAGATTTTATTAATCATTTATATTTTTACAAAAATATACCCACGTTCTTTTAATCTCAATAAATGTTTTCAGAGTGAGGTTTGGTATCGATTTGCATTCGTCATTTTTTATGTTAGGTTATTTAGTTATTTTGTTATCGAATCAGAATTATTACCCCGTCGACTGTTTTTTTTACCCCCGCGGGGGTAATAACCCCCAAGTCAGGAACCAAGGCCTTAGATTAAACGCATAATGTGGTTTTCTTCGTAATATGAATTATGGTAAAAATGTTGGTCGAGGTTTTGTTTTTTAAATGGTGTTTTGCACTGCGCTTGGATTGGAGATTGGAGTTGCCTCCGAATCCGGAGATATTATTATTTTAGGTATTATCTATTCTAAGTCACACACATTTTGTCTGAAGGAAGTTTATATGAATGGTTTAAATATATAGCTTTGTTAATTAATAATGCGACATTCAAATGATATATTACATAATTATCAGACAATAAATACGTGTATGGATTTTAAATTTGTTGCAGACTGCTCTAAATTACTCGAATGCAGAACTATGGTTTTACACGGGTTACAATTAAATGCGGGGCAAATTTGTAAAAAATGCTGCTCATTGACGATATAAGCCATATGATGAATTAGTATCTTTTTACATATTTTCCACACATCAATTTTTTTAATCCCAGCTTAACTATTATTAATTACTTTAGTTGGCTAAATGAGATTATATCGAGCGTGATACAATAAAAAACTGTCATAACTCAAAACACATGTTGAATAATTTTAAGGCAGACAATGAGAAATTTTCTTATGATTTCAGTCTTCTACTCTTCATTATGAAGTCTATGCCCATGAGTCATCATGATTTATCATTAACTTCTAGATCATTATTATAGCGAAATGATAGTCATAAAATATACGCACTGATACAGTAAAATAAACACGAACTAAATATTATGAAGCTGAGTTGGTCTGTTCATTAAGTAAAACAGCTCAGTAAGCTATTGGCTTAGTGATTGGAGTCCCTACTCTACTTCTTCTTTTATTGTGCAAGTGATCTGGGAGTCAAAGTTCCGCCTCAATATTTCTCAAGTGTGTTCTATTCCTCGGTTCCACCTCATGGATTTCCCAAATATTCCTTCCGAAATTGTTTGCAAAAGGAATGTTCCCTCTCGCTCCATTTATGGAGGAGTGCCCACATTTCCCGTGGACAGTTCGGATCCTATTCAGGATGCCTATAGTTTGCGGTCGCAGCCATACCGTCTCATTCTGAGTTTGTTTGACTCGAAAATTAGTTGAGAAAACGCAGTACGTGGATTATACCTGTAAAAGCGATATCCCACCGTGCGCGAATCCGGATTCGTACGTGATTTTGGATTTGTACGTGATTTTGGATTTGTACGTACCGCCATACAAATCGCTACGAAAGCGTCTGTAGATTTACGGACTCACCCCTTCCCACGGCGTGTGAATCTATGTACGAATCCGGATTCGCGCACCGTGGGATATCGCTTTAAGAAATACGAGTACCATACAATGTTATCTTTTTACAAAATAGAACTAGAAAACGAATAAAAAATAAGAAAGATTATAAACTATTTTTAACAAAAAGTGTATCTAACTAGTATCATTCATCAGGTAGCTTTTTGCAAAGAATTAGCGATTATATCAAACGTGACAAAATGTTGTGCAAAATATTTTTAAATAATTTTCAATTGATTTACATTTAACACAGCACACCCGCAATCACTGACTCAAGCTCGGAACGAATCAACGATTATGTTCTAAATACAAAACATTTAAAAAAAAAAACAACAACAAAACGAGTTTAATGAGTTTGCAAAATTTAATCGTGAGCTACAAATTGAATTACTGAATGCACTACGTTACGAGCGTACCATATAATTTGTTGACATAAAAAACAAACTTCGTTTTGAAATATTGTTCTTAGCAACATAAATAATCTCAAGACTCGACCGCTTTTCTGCGGTTTGAACATTCTTTAGTCGGACGTCCGTGTGGGTAACTGACTTTTATAATCTTCTTGTTTGTGATTCTTTATAATATTGAGGATTAAGAATGGAATATTATTTTCGAATGTTTAAATTTAATTTTAGACTTAATTCTATTAAAGAGTTTTAATTTAATCCCATTCGAAATATAAATTAAATAAACGGGGCTTTTCTTGAACCTTACGATGAAATTTGTCATCTAATATTTAATTTATAACAGAGATGATATTTATTTTTAACTTAGAGGGTAAGTTCATTCAGTGTGGCTACTGAAAATTCCACCAAAAGATTGAGTTTGCGTAAAATCCCTGTGTGCCTTCATTCTTGCCATCGCTCTGTCCAGTACAATAGTTAGACTTTCAATTTTTTTTTCTCATACTCGTAACTGTCCTTTTTATCTTTAAAATTATATATCATTGAATACAACCAGATGATTCAAAAGGAAGCAAGTATTTTAAAGAACAGGTGACCTGCTTTTTGTTAATTATTAATAGGATAGGACAGTCTAAAGGATTGAGGCAGAAAACTAGAAGAAAACCGAAAACAAACAGCTTCCCGAAAATGGGATCAACATTCGTAGCAAAAGCCCTAAAAATCACATTCCAAATAATTCAAAAACATTAATTTAATGGCTGCCCTTGCCGTTCCTTGAAAGATAGAGCATAAAGTTTTGGTATGACGGTTTGCTTCAGGGTCAAGCATCCATGCACTCAAAAGTCATAAATTTAGTAAATATAATATTATGATTAGTGCTATAGTTTTACGGAGATATCTTGCTATACTTATAAAGAACAGGTAGAGTGTGCCTGAGGCTTGTTTGCGGTTTCATTATGTTTATATCAAGCGGTCAGAGAACGAGTCCAGACCAATTATATTGTTGATTCAACGACGAGACCAAAGGTACATAATGCCCATCTACCTAATAATGTAAATGTTGGTCCACACACACAAAGGAATTTTGTAATAATTTTCCTGGATGCATGCCTATATATCGTGTAAGTAAAGCTTTAATTTTTTTTAAATTTATATAAATGAATCTGGGTTTATCGAAATAAACCCAAATACATCTTTGTACACTTCACAGAAAGCTTAAAAGCTTAAAAGCTTGTGTTGTGAAGTGGAGTAGGTCGGGGATTGAACCCGCGCCCACTGGATTAACAGTCGAGCGCGTTACCAACCAGGCTACCGACCACCTCTTAATCACCTCAATTAATTTATGATTACAGAAACATTTCACTACCCGTTATTTTGAAATCTGATAAAAAAGCATGATTACAGCAGAAAAAATGGTAGATTGAAGAATAATGATAAAAAAGAAGTGAGGGTAGGCGACGCGGTCGATCAAAATGAGCAACGATTACATAAAAATTGACAAAACCAGATGCGGAAAACTGAGATCAGATAAGAAATGTGATGTGGTGGTGAAGAGAAGAGGGGCTGACAATGAATGAAGTGCAGATTTATTAGGAACGTTTACTGGTTAGAAGAAGCTTGGTATCATCAGTCAGAGCTAGAGAGTTTCCAAATGATACATTTCATTCAGCTTCCTATCCTTTCCGTTTCTGTGGACTATCTAATATGGCTACTATTTCTATGCTTTCATTATGCCACGAATTAGGACACCCACAGTGGGGAAGTTGGTATGACCATGGGACTTAAAAACAATTTCCAACCAAAATCCTGTTTATTTGTCATTTCTGTCAAATTTAAATTACTTTCTTTTGGAATTGATAGTTTTAAAACAAGATGAATGATAGGTAATAGTAGTTCTTAATTGATTTCCTTCGGTGCGTATGCAGCTTAACCACAGTACTGCTGTGGTCGATGATGTTAGGTATATCTACTTTGTGTTTAACAATCTTACAAATAATATCATCTACATCCGAGACGAACGATTCAATGGGATTATCAACTGACCAATCAACCAACTAGCCAACCATTAAACTATCTTCGTAATCACGACCCAGAACAGACACATAATACAACTCAGGCACTTTTATCTATAAAATAATGATAGGCACATAATTGATTTGTTGCATTGCAATTG
Source organism: Ceraclea dissimilis (assembly GCA_963576895.1). Taxonomy (NCBI): domain Eukaryota; kingdom Metazoa; phylum Arthropoda; class Insecta; order Trichoptera; family Leptoceridae; genus Ceraclea; species Ceraclea dissimilis. The sequence goes on from OY756369.1 coordinate 11,354,411, forward strand.
GTAAATTAGGTACTATTATATTAAGTTCCAGTTTTCCATTATGTTCAATAACTTGCACTTGAATATTACTTACTATTGGACTGATTCATGGCTTCGTTGGCCTTGTAACTCTTTTCTTCAATTTCCCTTTGTAACATTTTGGTTTATAACTCTTTGGAAAAGAAATGTTTCATCTCGTCGAGGCTTTATTCCAGCTATTTAGGTTCGACGGATACAGTCCTTTACTATTATGTCTTTCGATCCCAGAATTCTTCAGTTGTTTCGTATCATTCCTATTTAACTCCTTTGGGGAATTATTTTGAAAGGGTGACGTATATATCTAGACCTTCTCGAGTGTTCAGACTTTTCCTTGGTCTCAATCGGATTATTTATATCGGATAGGATTTACCGAAATTTTGTTCATTGATTGACGTCGATAGACGTCTAATTCCAATTGTTCAGAGCATTTTAAATCGAAAATCAAGCATGTTTCCTAAAAATGATGATCTAGCAATACAAATCCAATACTTAAATATTACACTTACCATTTTTTCAGGAATTTACACAGATTCTTAAAAACCAACGCGTGACTAATGTACAAGCTATACATATAGTAATATACGTATATACTTGATTTTTACTATTAATGAGTAAACCCGTGTACAGATATCTACCTACTAGGTATAATTTTTATGAGATATTCACATAAGTCATCTCGCAATGATTAAATTTTAATCATCCGAACATCCAGATAGACGTTTTTAAAACGCCATTTTTCATGGGCACGTATCTCTTAACCTTAATTCGTTAATTAAAGTCTGAGAAATATGTTTTTAAAAAAGCCACGCTAATATATCAGCAAGATGACACTGAAACTAAGCTGAAGGAAGTCTGTTTACACTCTATACAGTTACTTGCTCCATTTACTGTCATAACAACACGGTCCAACGCATAATTAAAATTTTTAATATCTCCTCGTCCCCCTTCAAATGTGATGATTAAGTGCTGTCATTGCTATTTATGTAAACAGTTTCTTATCTAGATGGAACTTTATTTAAGCTATTTTATCTTTTACTCTCTGTTTTTATTTCCGTAATAATTATCCATGATATTCATAGCCTATTTTAAAAGCACACCTCAGCGAAATACGCGTTTATAAAACGTGTTAAGTACTGAAAAATTAAAATTCTATAATCGGAACTACTACTTTACACAATTCGTTATACTTACACTAAAATATACCTTCGTAAACTTTTTCCTTCTTGTACTGATAGGATTGGCCGTCTTGATTTCTAAATCTCTTCCGTTAATTTGTATTAGATGGATACCTTATCGCATAGACTTTATTAAATTTGCTTCGCTGTTCTGGATTAATTAAATAAAAATATCTTACGTACATACAGATTCAAATTCGCAGAAATTAACCAAAGTCGCCCACCACGATGCCACCTGTATTGGCACACGAATTTTGACATATCATTCTATTTAATTTAGTACGATCCTTCAGGAATTAAGAAGTAATGTAATAAAAAATGAGAATGATCATTCATACATGATACGAGTTTCAACAAGCAAAAGAAATTAAAAGGTCTATAATATTGACCAACCGTCCATTTTTAATATAAGTGTGTTTAAGTACCTCTCTTCCATAATGTATGGTCCATCTTTTTCTTTAATCATTTCAATGGCATGTTCTCAGATACACTTGAGATTCTTTTCATACTATTTTATTGTCTATAGATCCACTTCCAACTCTGCTCTCCTGAATATCGTGAATATACTATAAAATTAAACTTCTCGGAATTATCATCATCGTAAAGATGAGCTGAACAATATTAGCGATATTTTATTTTACCTACTTAGATACATAATATTCTTACCAATCGGCAGGACTATATTCTCAGAATTGTATATAAAAAATGTAATTGTATTTTCAAATAGATAGGACAAGAACAAATCGTAGTAGCAGTGACGTATGGTGCACATATTATGGATTAGAGGAAAAAGTGTTTTAGTAGTTATAAAATAAATTGCAATTTGTGTACACTTAGTGAAACAGAATTCGTGAAAGGATAATGCTAATTTAGTATGGAAATAAACACCATTCTTTTGCGCCGGTCCTGGTTTTTTTCATACTTCATGAGCATTGTCTTCTAGGTCAATATCCAGCAGTGGAAGGACCTAGACTGATGAAGAAGAAGACAGGCTACCTTATAATTTTCATATTATACGCTTCTAAACTGCAATAGTAACTGTTTAATGCTCCTTTTACTAATTACTACTAGATTCATGTGACCCCTGTAAAATAATAAAAGAAAAGGTATTTCACACATTTATCCATTGATTTCAATGATGCCAGATGATGAAGAAAAAAAAAAGGTCGAATAACTCCGAATTCATAGATGGTAGGTACCTACTACTGTCACAAGCTTGTTAAATATTCCTTCATATCACGAATGAAGACTCTGAGGGATAAGAGCAGTGATTTGCGAGTATATTTGATTCCTTTTGTAGCCTTACGCACGAAGTAAAGTATTGGCATTTTAGTATACTGTCCCTTTCAATACATACCTAGTCAGTATCTACACGTCTTCTTATTCGTTGTTTGTGAAAATGTTGTGCTGTAAAAGAGCAGTAGTATTCGTGTACGTGTATGTATGTATGTACCGACATATGATTATGCTAAGTGTCATATTATTGTGAATTATGTTGGGACGCGGATGATCTATGGCGTTTTATCAATTTCGTTTTCTACGAGACCTGAGTGATTTATAGCGCCTGAAGAATTGAAACAGACGCTGTGTGTCGCGCTGGGGGAAATAAACCTTTAGTAGTAATGTACCTACCCAGATACTGGTATTTTGCGATATATTTTATAGTACCTAGTTAGGTACCTATGGAAGGGAGATTAATATGAACTTTGTTCGTTTATTTTCCAGGTATTTTTTTTTCTTTTTTTTTGGTAGACAACCTATGTAAGTACACTGATGTTCAATCGAGGGTACCTTATTGATGGGAGATACATTTTATAGATATAAATTAGTAGTACTTACCTACCTAGATTATTTTATGTATAAGTTTTAATTGTAGGTATAGGTTCCCTATTATCACTTATGTATTTATTTACTTAGACGGTATTTTCTCTTACTTGGGATCTCCTCGTCCGGGACAATATCATTGGCACTTCTATTCTCTTGCTCCTCTTTCCATGTCCATAATCATGTAGGCACTTACTTACCTACTTATCAGAAAATCAAAGATTTTCTAGCCATTCAATTCCTGACGGTAGAAAAATTTAATTTTTCGATTAGAACAAAAGGACAAAGTGAGTGTGTCTAATTTCTTTTTGATGACTGTAGGTATTTGATAGATGCAATATAAAAACACTCAAAAATGTTTTAGAGTTAGTAATGTATGAGTATTACTTGAATGTTCCCGTACAAAAATATCCATAATGTTCTTCACCTGATCACACGGCCACGGCTAGTCTTGATCCATTAGCCCACAATACTCTAAGTACGCTATACCTATACATAGATTCAGATTTGATTGCCCGAAATCCATTAAGACTATTAACTAATAATATTGTTGTGGACTAAAGAATATATAAAAAAACAACACAACATAATATTAAAAACATTCTGCAAGTCATGGAGTTGGCTGCTGTGATGAGGCCGAAGCCAGATACCAAATTGATCTTTTATACGCCCATCCGAAAGATAAGCCGTTTTATTGAATCAATCAGCGAGTCTTCGGATAAAAGTATTTAACTCCAGTAATTCAAAATATATTTAGTAACTACGTTATTTTTAAAATTGCCAATATCTTTTTGCAGTCATTGCCTAGAATAAAAAAATAAATAAATCTTTACTGGTCAAAGAAAAAAAATATGCATAGGTATTTTTGCATAAATATGAGAAAAAAAAAACAAGACAATGGTAGTGTGCCAAAAGGCGAACTTATTGCGAAAGCAATATCTTATAGTCAACACGAAATAGTTGAGTTATGAATTTGAACAAATAAACATAATTAATATAATATATTCTCATTTTTAATATTTGGTATGCCGACATTAAATATGTATAAGAGAAATACCTAGATGATTAAATTTCATCTTTGTTTTCAATTGGGTAGCAAGCATATTATTATCTTCAGTTTATTTTTGGATAAGCTCAGTCCAAAAAAGACTTGTACATATTATTGAGAGTTCTCCATTTCTACAATTGTAGTCATTATCTTCAACCTTATTGAACTGCAACAAAATAAAAGAAAATCCTTCACAATCGATTTTATTAAATTCTTATTAAATGTATTATAATGGAGTTGTAGCATTTTGTGTACTGTAAGTTTTTCAATTGGGAAGAAATTTTATAGTACGTAGGTACTGTGTAGGTACAGCAATGCATTATTGAATATCAATTTGGGTCATACATTGTTTCATCATAATCGCTAATACGATTGAGTCTATACAAAGTACAACCGTGTTGTATCTATTTTGGTTTTTATTGAATTTATATTTGTATCTACCTACATAGTACCTATCTATCTATCTATACCCTCACGCCACGTCCCTTGCAGGGTAGGCGGAGAGGACAGAGCGCCAGACATCCCTATCCTTACACACACTCTTAGCTTCCGTCACACTCATACAGTTTGTCATACACGCTCTCCGATTCCTTTTACTCAAAACGCGCCCATCCTTGAGGATCTGGTCGACATGATCGGACCAGGCCAGTCTCGGGCGGCCGCGCTTCCTCACACCTCTTCGTTCACTCAGATATATCTTTTTTGTTATCCTGTCATCCTTCATTCTCTCCGCATGCCCAAACTACATAGTACCTACTTACCCAATAATAAGTCACTGCTCCTATGAAATTATTATATAAAACATAAAGAGTGCTTAACATTCTCTAGGTATGAACTGTTTTATATGAGTAATGAGTATCAATCTGGCGCTCTGTCCTCTCTGCCTACCCTGCAAGGGATGTGGCGTGAGGGTATAGATAGATAGATAGATAGATAGATGAGTATCAACCTACGAATAAAATAGTCAAACTGAATTACAAAGAAGAAAGGTATGTATAATTCTATTCATCCCCTACAATTATTCGTATAGTTTTTGAAGTCGAACCAGAGTACCTACCTAGCAGGCGCGAATCTACCTAAGAACACGATTTCCATCGACTTACCTTTTGGAGAAAATTATAATAGTGTCTAATCTGACGTAATCTCATAAGAAATGTTAGCCCCGGCTTCCCTTCTGCAGAAATCCACTCTTCGCCACTGCTACCTAGTCTCTAGAATTCTTTTAAGTGAAATTCTGAATCATAATTTAAATTCAGGAATCTTCATCTTTTTTCGCTCTTTTTTCCTACATTACCATTACCTAGTAACTGCATTAATCAATTCTTATTTTCTGAAGGAGGATATAGGATGTAAACAAGCCAAACATAGTTGACTGCTTCTCAAAAAGTGTGCAATGCAAGGCGCCCTCGGGGCGATATTTATAGCGAAACGGCGCCAGAAAAGTGATCCAGTTATTATTATTATTAATGTAACAACTTTGTACCAAGAAAAATGCTATGTTTTGTGGGTATTCCATGGTTATCCCATCGTTTCCAACAGATCGTGACGTATAAAGTAGTGGAAGATAAGGAAAAAAATGTCTTAATGATTTCGTTAGGAGAGGCGATAGGAAAAAAAATATTGTGTTACAAATTATTATTAATCAGAGTCAACAAAAGGTAAAAAAATAATTCGAAGTGCGTTAAGGAAGAAACGGTTATATTGAAATTCAATAAGCGCAAAAAATTAAACGGGATTAATAAATTAATAAAAATTATGAAAACCAAGGAAAATAAGACTAAGATCCCAAAGAAAAAAATTGACGTATTCTCATTTGGACCCCCGTCACACAATGAGATTCTTTCAATATTTCGATACCAAAATACATACAAGGATTAACAAAATAAATACAACGTTTTTCATAGATCAGTTTTAAAAATAATTAGGTCTGTATGCAGTGGCGGATCCAGGATTGAATTGGGGGGGGGCTGAATGTCGTCACATGGTAAAAAGTACTGTCACTCAACGTTTTGGGGGAGGGGGGGCTAAGGGGCCGAAATCCCTAGATTTGTTTTTGTATAAAGTACAGTCACTCATGATTTTGGGGGGGGGGGGGGCTTCAGCTTCCTATCCGCTCCCCTGGATCCGCTAGTGTCTGTAGGTATTAGGTAAATACTCAAAATGTCTTTTTCCCACCAATTTTGAAATCGTGGAAAATTAAAAAAAAAAATGTAGGTGCCTCGTATCCACTCTGACTTTTAATCACAAAACAAGAAGCTTCTCCCATATCACCAAACATCACGAACACGCATTATCCCTTTTTTTCGAAACGAGGCAATTCAAATTTAATTATTGAATTTTGTTTTACTTTCTTTAACTAATATAAACTTGATTAGGTACTTCGACCATTAAGTCTTAAAACAATAATCTATATTAGAAGCTTCAACTAATTACAAAAATTTTATCTTTTATTTAAGGGCATGGCACCAGGAATGACGTCACAGACATTTCCCACGGCATTAAGGTTCGAAATCGCGTGACAATCGCATGATAAAATGGTAAAAATAGGGTTTTTTCCATTTTTTTGGGGTTAATTTTGCGTCTATCAAAAAACTTTTACCGTTATTCCCTAGATTTTGATGCATATTATCAGTACAAAAAAAAAATTACTCCGCGACTTTCGGGAAACGAGTTTCCGTCTTTCGGAAAAAAGTACAGAGGTGTTTTTAAATATTTTTTTTGAGAAATCTATATACGATATAAAAAATCTTTTACGGCTATTCCCTAGATAAAGGTTCAATGCATCTACCCTATTTTGTTCCAAAGCATATTTAGTAACGGTTGTCGAGATAGAAGGTCTCCCGTTATTAGACATTTTTGAAATGTCGGTATATGCACACTCTTAACTTTACTTTGTATGCATATCATTTGACATTCAATAACTAGCGCTACTGGAAACATATCAATTTATTTTTATACAAGAAACGTGACTAAGTTTGTTTTTGTTTAATGCATATAGTGGCTCATCACTTTATTGCCCTTATAGGGTTATCGTCTTTAAAGAAGATGAACTTTTGATGTTACTTCTTGTCTGCTGAATACGCATAGAAACTATAGGTATTTTATATAATTACATTAGTTTCTACACCAACAACACATTTTATTGAAATTAAACTTTCATAATCGTAATCAAATTGTTTCATTATCTTTATGTTATTGTTCAAAAATCCTGCGTCAGTCTAATGCATTCATAGTATTGTAGTACTAATTCTAGTTCCCCTGAATCATTTAAAATATAATACTTACGCACTACGTAGCTCACTGTAGCCCATGGAATTCTTGAGGCGAGCAGCCACGATTAGTAGAAATTAATATTGTAAATAATAAATATTAATTCAAATACATGGTCTCGTCATACTTCAAGATTCTTGCCACTCTACCAATTGCATTATTGCCAAAGTCACTTCCGTATCTTTCTAAAAATTATATAAAACTAGTGGGTACCTACCCGTGAAGTCACGGAGGGAGGTTTGATATGTTTTTGTGTAAGCACTATTACTACTCCACCCTTCCTTCAAGTTCCTCGAGTAAACAGAGGAAGATTAGGTACAGGACTCAGTTTTCCCCGCCTCTCCAATATCGTCATGAAAGGCTGCGTAGTATCATTATTGTCCGTAAAACCAGATTTTTTAATTGGTACTGGTGGTAAGACAATCATCATCATCATCTTTGGCGCTACATCCCGGAGTGGGACTTGGCCTCCATAAGGAGCTTTCGCCACTCTGCCCTATTGGCAGCCACGCTCCTCCAGTTGACTGTGCCCAGTGCGTTGAGGTCCCTTTCAACACAGTCCATCCACCTCAACTTGGGTCTTCCTCTTCTACGTCTCCCCTCTGGTCTAAAATTGAGCACCCTCTTAGGTGGTAGGAGTGCTTCCATTCTTTCTACGTGCCCCAACCACCTGAGCCTTGAGATTTTGATGCACCGTATGACATCTGCATCATTGTAAAGTTGGTATAGCTCGTGGTTGTATCTTGTTCTCCAGGTACCATTGTCACAGATGGGTCCATAGATTCGTCGCAGGATCTTTCTCTCAAAGATGCCAATCCGGGTCTCTTCTCCCTTTGTTAGAGCCCAGGTTTCAGCCGCATACGTAAGCACAGGTCTGATTATAGTTTTGTACAGGTTAACTTTAGTTTTCCTGGATATTAACCTAGATTTTAATTGCGGCTGGAGACCGAAGTAGCACCTATTGGCCGCCGTGATCCTTCTGCTCACCTCTTCAGAGACGTCATTACTATTTGTAATCAGTGAGTGTGGTAAGACAATGTTTGTTAAATAACTATCGTAACAACTCCTCAATTTATTTATCGATTGGCAACGTCGAAGTATTGTCACATCGTTAAAGTCTGACATTCAGCGCCTCTAGCCATTTGAGGAATTCAGGGCACAGGCTGGCAGCACTGTCTATGGTACCGGGGTAAGCACTATGGGGCAATCAGGCAAGATGTGCTGCATGGTTTACTTCAGGTGTTCACAGTGGAACATATCACAACCATTACCCGTCCTAAGCCTATTGCGTGCGGTCCACTGCCTGCGAGGCAGGTGGAAACCAGGCTGTTGGGGTGTGTGGCTTGTGACGGGTATGATGTAGTGCTCGGGCCTATAATTGCAGCTCCATTTATCTTGTAGATCGTACCGCAGTACCTAGTACTAATGTTCCTCGAGGAAACACAGTGAGATCACAAGGCACAAGGCTCTGTCTAATCCCGTGTCCATTTAAACCTTGATGTGCAATCTGACATCACTGTATTGGTAGGAAGTGAGCCGTGAAATGAAATAGGGTACATACCTACATACTGTCTACCTAAATACATAGGTGCGTACTCTATAGAGTTCTATTTGCAATCTTTACGTATATTGTATAAGTACGTACCCTATAGTATATCATTTCCGCGAAAGAAAAATTTCAAAACTATTTTCATTCATCAGTAGGAACAATTCTAAATTAAGTAGGTTACCTACCTAAAGTTACTGTATTCACCAAGTACCAATAATTCGAAATTTCAAAAAGTTTGAAATCACATTACTTCAAAGTTCAAACGTAGTGTTCGACCAACACTTTTCATCCGATGTAAAGCGCTAGTGAAGAGAACATTTTGAAAATTTCATAGATTCGATCCATTAGTTTGCATAATAATCACGGTACTATTTATTTTCGTCGCGCGCTGCGCACAGACAGACAGACATAGGACAATTATTTAAATTGATTTGTCTTTCTTTAAAACATGTAGGTACTTAGAAATTCAAATAGTATGTACGTATAACCAATTCCAGATAGGTAATTAAAGTAATAAGGTTTTTTTGTTACTACCTACTTATAAAAATATTTATTTTATTTATCGTATGGCCAACATCACGCCTATATCATATAACATTCGTTATGTCAAAGTGTAAAAGTAAAAACAAAAGCAAAAAAATAAAATTATAATTTGACCTAAATCAATACCATTGTCATTTTGCTCTTGGTTATTCTTATGAAAGTAAAATTCTAGGAAATTAGATATTGACGAAAGATAAAATATTAAAGTGATAATCTAAGCAAAATGAGATAAGACAAAATCTATGATACGTGTACGAACCCTTATGGTAGCAATTACACCTCAAGATACCTACCCCAAGTAATTTTAGTATGAGCAAGTATACCTACTGTGTTAAATGTCGACCCAAATCTCATTCCATATAGGTATAGGTATAGACACTATAATGTAAAAGAAATAACACAAATAATAAAAAGAAAAGAATAGAGGTTCAGTATTGATAGTAACAATAGCGCATTATATTCTTTTCTCTGAGTAGGGCAGTTATCAATTTTTAATCATTTAACGCATAATCATACTTATTAATTATCATTTTTCAATAGCCGTGCACCACTGGTTAATGGTACACTGATGCCACGTTTTTCGTAAGACCATGTTGTGAAGTAGCATAAGAAAATATCTTGTAATATCGGTTTGATTTTAACACTGCAGTCATTCTAGCTAACCCATATAATAAAAGCCGACAACAAATTAATCGAAAGTTCAATTTTATTTATCAGTAAAATTTGTTATTGTAATCTTCCTAAGCTCCACCTCGGTAGGGTCTATTGTCTACTGCTGTAAATAATACTTTTGCTAATTATATTATTTTGATAACTTTATCTATCAAAAAAGTCATTTTTTCTGTACATTAAACGTCTTTACAGGTCTTCCGTCAACGATATATTGCTGCTTTCTAGATACAGTATAGGTACCTAAGAGACACCTAAGAGACAGCACACGGAAATATAGTACAAATGCTAAGTATTTAAGTAGCAATATTGTTGGTAAGTTTTATCGTTTTTGGCTAGTGACTGAAACAGCGACATAATATATTAAATACTTAATATGTTAACTCTTTGGACTGAAAGCAGTAATGAGCACAATATTGAGCGCGACTTTGTTGATTACTGCAATATCTATACTTGTAAGCAAAGAGTCATTGTAAAGCGAGTAATTGATGAAAGCAAGTATCACCTGTATTTATATTCCATTGTAGTGGGAAGGTTGTTATTTTATTATTAAAAGGTAGAGCACGAAAGCCTCCACTCATTCTACAAGATGAATTTCGATATTGTTTGCATCAAGCACAACCACCAGCGAGGTTCATGGTCCAAGGCCTAGATCCAATTAGTTTACCAAGACCTTAGTTATTGTACGAATTATTTCACATCAATGAACAGTAATAAACATTCAACTTATCGTGCACTTATATAACATTGAAAATGTTTTGAGAGATTTATTCATTACAACATCTATCAATGCATTTACATATTTTCCGCCCTTTGCTCCAGGTTATTGAACCGCTTCTCACAATGTCAAGAATTTTAAGGTAGATCCTTCTTTTCATAGTATATTGTATGTACCTACATTAGAAATTGGTGAGGCACTAGGTATAATATATTGTTTGGAGCGAGCAGTATTGGTAATCGATATTCTATTTTACATATCTTTTTGTTATATAAAACCTACACTCGAATTACTCACATGCTTTGAATTCTATAAATTAAGCAATTTATCTGATACGACCGAGAAGGTGTCATTCTCGGATGATCGTACTTCTAACTCCAATCAATCGAATGGTACCTACCTACCTACATAATTGATTAATTATAGCATCGTTGGTATCATTGTTTTAAAAGTTTTTTCATGAAGCATTTTTAATGTCGTCGATCTTTGCTCTGAAATTACAATATATTATTGTAAGTTCAGAATCATCAGTTTAATATGAAATATAACGAGGTACAGTACTGTACGTTCGCAGGTTCGTAAAAAGCGTCTTGTATAGGAGCTTTATAAGTTTCCACGTCTTGTACTTGTATTGGTTCGTCAATCTCGTTGGTTTCTTCTCGGACCTCCCGCAGAGTTTAAAATAAAACGTGACCAACGGTTATTACTTTTATTAGATCAAACAATTAGGTATTATCATTTATTCTAATTTGAATATTGGCCATTTTGCTCTACTCACGTTTGGGTTATATAGTAATATAGAAATTTCATTATAATATTGATTGTTATTATTATAAATCTTCATCAATAATAACATCAATGTTCAAGTGATTATGCAAAAATGTACCTACAAGAATGTCGAACACTTAATCGTCTTCATCATCGAGACATCCACTCTATAGCCATAATTTTGGAGCGATGCGATGGTGAGGACTTCGACATGTTAAAAGGACGAATATGTGACACGGTTGCATATTATAAATTATGATTGAATTTACCAAAATTAGTAATTTTTGTACAGATTTACGGTGGTTCTACAGAAAACGTCCGCCTTACAACTTCAGCGACGTGTAGGTACGAATGAACCCATTGAGAATGTGCAAAATTAACATTCCAGAAAATACTTGCAAAACATTATTCGCGAATAGTTTTGCCTTGTCATTTTTAGAACCGGAACTGGACTATAGAAAAATACATTTACATAGACAGTATTGTAGCTCTTTGAATAATGGTGAGTTATGTTTTGGAAATGAAATTTGGTTTATTTTTGGTACAATGACTCACGAACGAGACGCGAAACAAATTTCAGCGTCATTCTTTCGTACAAAAAACTTGTCTTCAATTGATAATCTGTTCTATTACAAGTAAAATAAAAGTCTGCTTAAAGTTCTCGATTATAGTCGCTTAAATTAAATTTGTTACAAGTATACTTATCATAGTCTGGTTTAAAAAAAATAACGACATTTTCTTATGAAGGTAGGTAGGTATACCTATGTAATTTTAGCTGATTAAAAAATGTTCCAATCTGGCTTTGGAAGAAACATATTGCCAAGTTTTTGGTGGTTGATATTTGGCCGGCAAACGTGGATCCAGTGCTAACTTCTCCACAAAACATAAGTTTTTCTAGCTAGAATTGTATCTAATGTGTCTAAACTTACAAATTTGTTTTTTAATATAGGTTATTAACTTAACGTATTTTCCAAACATTAATTTTGTTATGTACCTACATAGAACATTCGAGAACTAGAAATTAGAATAACTCAAATTCAGATAATATGTATAATTCATAAATGAATTCAAAGTCTATGGTTTTACGTTTTAATCCGTCACTGTCGATCAAGAAGGTGTTATTCCCCGCCACCTGATCTAGCGGTCGTTCACAATACTTTATTCGAAAAGTAGTTTTTATATCATCGCACGATGAGTATAAGAAATTATAATTTAATTACTTTTTACATCGGTTCAAGGTCAATGTTTGAAACTTCTTTTTTAATCGACCGACAGCCGATGTATTCAACACAATAAAAAAATCAATAGATTTAATTAATTAGACGTTCAGCAGAATCCCACAACAAAAGAGCGGATATAATAAAATAAGAATTTGCAACGAGAGAGGAAAAAATATCGACGAGTGAGAAAATTTTGATAGCGTTTTTTTAACTGCTTTTTAAAAAGAAATTATGAATAAGGTGGTCGTTAGCTGGGTTGCTAACGCGCTCGACTGTTAATCCGCGCGGGTTCTATCCCCGATGCCGACTTACCACATTTCAGAACACGAGCTTTTTCAAGCTCACTGTGATGTGTACAAAAATGCATTAGGGATTAGAGATTTATTTTCTTTGATCTAAAAGGATTTTTTAATGAATCTGGGCTTATCGAAATAAACCCAAATACACCTTTGTACACTTCACAGTAAGCTTGAAAAGCTTGTGTCGTGAAGTGGAATAGGTCGGCATCGGGGATCGAACCCGAGCGCCCACTTGACTAACAGTCGAGCGCGTTACCAACCAGGCTACTGACCACCCATAAAATCCGTTGTTTCCAGATTTATTGAAAATATTTTTTTTAGACTTTTTTGTACATTTTTTTACTAGAATAGCTTTGGGGATTTTAATTAATTAATGTAATTGGAGAAAGATACGAGAAAAAATGTTTTTTTTTTATTAAGTGGTCATTAATTTGAAGAACTTTAATATTGATTAAATGTTAACTTCGTAGTTCGAACCATCAATGAATTAATAATGTTTAAGAATATGGCTTCGAATTTGAAGGCCGTTTAGATTCAAGTCAAAGTCAAAATCCTAATTAATATTTAACGTATGATTTACTAACCAAGTTGTGTAGGTAACTACTATAGGAATAATATAACTTTTATACGTAGTAATTATAACAATGAATACCTATAAATATTAAGGCAATAAAAACCAGTGAACCCAGTTTATTGTGTGGGTAAAATAATAACAACAGGAACATTTAAGCCATCAAATTCATCAGCTCACAATATCTGGTCTGTTTAAATACATACTAAATCAATTAACTCCAAAAAATGACTTTTATAACTAAATTATGAAGATTCGCGGTCATAATAGTTAAATTATTTTATATAGAACCGGATCGTACTCAGCAAACTTTATTAATGTAGTTAAAAATTTAATACAATAATATTTTAACACGCATTGTATCAAATTGTAACTTTTTGAAGCATACTTCGGTGCGTTTTTTAACTCACACTCAGCGTTCTTTTTAACTACTTAAATAACTATTAAACAAACTTCTAGTGTGCTATTCTTCTCACATCCCATACCAGTTCTTGCCACCCATTCCACCTCGAACTCCCTTACCAGATGAACTTTTTGAACTACTCTCAGTCCATGTTTGAAATAAAAGTTCCAAATTATTTGAAAGCAACGACTATGAAGTGGTCGGTAACGCGCTCGACTGTTAATCTAGTGGGCGCGGGTTCAATCCCCGACTTACTCCACTTCACAACACAAGCTTTTAAGATTTCTGTGAAGTGTATAAAGATGTATTTAGGTTTATTTCGATAAACCCAGATTCATTTTTATTAAAAAAAAAAAAAAAGGTTGCAATAGTTGAATTTGACCGCCTAGAAAACGATTTTTTTAGAAACGAGAAAAAGTTGTCTTTACACACTTACACTAGTTTCTATTCCCATTTTTTCATTCTACTGCACACCTTCGTTTCAGTTAATTAGAATCTCCATTTCACACAATTTTCCGGTATCTTAATTCATTTTTTATTTTTTAATTAATTTTGTATATGATTTTTAAATGTTGTGTGTTGCCCAGGATTTGTAATTAAGTAATATTTGAGTCTTCACTGGTTTATTTGCAGGTGATATTGTGATTGTTTATATTGTATGTAATAACTGTATGCACTCTATAAGATTAATAAAATAAAATAAAATTATATATTTTTTAAAGTATAGTTTAAACATTCTTCCCTGGTCCACTGCTCTATTAAAATTTACAATCTGTTTATTGTTTATGATTACCTATACCTTCCTTCCATCTCGTATAGACCGTATTCTATCAAACTTGGTATCATATAATGATAGGTGAGATTTGTAAACGATAGCGCTGTTATTTTCAAATTTATTGAGAAATCACAGTGATTAATGTAAACAGAAATACCCTGTGATCACATTAATCGATACTATGATACGACAAATAATTCTGGAGTAAGTTGTTTCACAAACTGTGATCAGTTATATTACCTACTTTGAAGATTGACCAATAGGTAGGTACTTATTGACAAGCGAACACCCAAGAACACTTTGTATGAAAAAGTCCGTCGAGGTATCAATATCGCAAAATGTGGAATACATCGCCACCACCGACGGGGTTTAAACCTAGCTCCTCGCACTTGAGAGACTGCCACCTCAACCAACAGCGCCAACCATGTACTCAAATTCGGATGTACCGTGATGGTATCGTAGTTAAAAACTATGCAGTAGTGATTTGACTAATTCAGAAGAGACCTAAAATACTACTATGATAAATGACATCGTTATACTCGTAGTACTAACTAAGAATTCTAATCCGCTATTTTTGATCACGTTTTTCACAGTGACTCCAAAACGCTAGCGTTTGTTGGATTCACTCAATTGATTTTATTACAGTTTGAATTATATTGCGTATACTGAGACATAATGGTGTTTTTATATTTTATAATATTGAAGAGAAATACTAATTATCCGGCAATATCGTAAACCAAAAGAATTATTTATAATAATTTCACTAAAGGAAAAGTTAATTGTTGGGAAATAATAGTCTATTTATTATTCATTCTGTTGGTAAATGAATATTGTATTGGGATTATCATCATAACTGTACTTATCAAAAATATATCTAAATATAATCATTAGTTTTATGTTGTAAATCGATTCGAACGGAAATGAATCAATTGAGATGTTTTTTAATCACGAATTATCGTCCTATGTAGCTCGCTTGAGGGCACCCTAAGTTATCACCTATACTAAATTTATAATGGTACAGGTAGGTATGGTTTTGGGTAAATACTTATATTGAGTACATAGTTGGCTCAGCTAGTTGAGGCAAGTGGGAGATGCCTATGTATTCCACACTTTGCGATACAGGCTTTTAGCCTCTTAGCGATTGCTGAAGGCAAGCAAAGTATATGGGCTTGTTTATGCAAGCCCAGATCCTTTTTTATATAGAATAATACCTAATAAAAAAAATATAGTAAAAGCACATACGTTACTGTAATTTGAAGTGTGTTTCTCTTACATTTCTGCAGCGTGTGCACTGCACACTATGAGATGGGAGAGAAGAGATTATTGAAAAATTAATAGCAGATCTCGTAATTAGTATTTTTTTATTAATTAGGTGCATATTTACTTTATTGGGTACTTGAATACTCCTAGACAAAGTAAACATTTTGATAAATTATAGAATACAAAATACTGAGAGATTAATTTGAAAGATTGTCACGAAAATGGTGTAGCCAGCTACCATAACGCTTGTCTCAATGCGCCTTAAATTGCATATTACGTTTTTGCTAGATAGTAATGATAATTTTCAAATTAAAAACACTAAGTAAGTACCTATTGAATTTTAAAACAGCACACCTTAGTTTTTTTTAAATACAAATATTATCTTCTTTTGAAATCATCATTTTACGGACTCACACGCTTCCAAACGTTAAAAATAATTATATTTTTTAATTTTATAAAACAAATAATTGAAGTTTTTTTTTTACTTTACGCGAGTGCAGACATTTTAAAATTTATTACATGAATTAAAACATTTTATTACAGAAGCGATATGAAGACTTCTTGTTAATAATTACTAATTAATCATTTCTGTTGATAAGCGCTACGCTAGGTAGGTAGGTACCTACTAATTATTTTCAAAAATAATTTATAGAAGTATTTGTCTAGCGTGGAACGGTGAGCTTATCATAAAATGTTTATAAAAATGTTAGTGCGTATTTTTTTTTTTCTAATAAATCAAACCAGAACAATACTATGTATGATGTATACTATAGATACTATCGAAACTAACAACGGCTTGCTTCTTTTTCATTCATATGTCTATCTATCTATCTATCTATACCCTCACGCCACATCCCTTGCAGGGTAGGCAGAGAGGACAGAGCGCCAGACAGCCCTATCCTTACACACACTCCTAGCTTCCGTCACATTCATGCAATTAGTCATACACGCTCTCCGATTCCTTTTACTCAAAACGCGTCCATCCTTGAGGATCTGGTCGACATGATCGGACCAGGTCAGTCTCGGACGGCCGCGCTTTCTCACCCCTCTTCGCTCATTCAGATGTAAGGTTTTTTATATAAAAAAAAAGTTAAATGTATTTCAAAATTTATAAGTACTTAGTTAATGTATTATATTCCCCGTAGTATCCTCGGATTGTACATTGTACAAGCAGCTCCCACTCTTTTTTGTTTATTTTTAGAGTGTCCTGCGGTAAAAGTCAGTGATGTTCGTAAAACTTACATAAGACAATGTTCAGAGATGAGGTTCGTCAACCATTCTGGATGTCATGTAAATGTTTGTGCAAATAAATTGATTGTGAGAGTTGTGCGAGAAATTTGTAGTAGGTAAATGAGTTTGTCAACAATTCTGATGACGCATTTTTTTATTTTATTTTTATGAAATAATAATAATATATGGAAAGAAATGTAATTTTTATCATTGACACAATATGGTACACGACACTCCGCTTACGATTCTATGAAAAAGAGTTGAAAATAACCGAACTTGCTGAATTGCATTGCGAGTAAATTTGTGTTCGAAGGAAACGAAACAGTGTTGACATAAGCGTCATACGAAAAATACAGTGAACGATGTTTCGATCATTAGACTTGATTACCTATAGATACTTCTCTGATTGATTTTATCACATCTAAAATCATCTTCAACATACTACCTAATTAGAAAGGCATTATAAAGTATAATATTACATTACGATTCGTACGAGGTGTAATTATTTTGATATGAACCTACTAATCTTGAACATAGATCGTGGATGAATACTCTTAGTATGGCAAAAAATTAATGAGACAACTATATAATGAGGTCGTATCCAGCACGTGCAAGAGTATATGCAAGGCCGAAATTATAGTGTGGGAATTTACCTATACATAGAGTATGTAGGTATATTTTGCTGTGAGCATCAGGCGGGTTACTTTACAAATAACAATCAATAGGATTTAGACGTCTTGTCGATTATATTGCCGGTATTTGGCGAAAAATTGCACTGTTTTTTCACCCACTGGATGACGATTATGCGTTTCCAACTACCTGGAACCGATAGTGGAACTACCGTAGGCACCTTGCACCTACCTACTTTTCTTCCGAAACTGGTGGTCTAAAACAGCCTTACTGGTGTAGTCCTAAAATGATCTCCGGTAAAAACTCTCAAAAATTCATCTCAAAATAGAGTTATCTAAATGTCTTTATTGCGAAATTCTTTATAAACTGTCTGTATTGTAATTGAATAGCATTCAAAGGTGCCAATAGGAGACAAATATAGGCAAAACACGTCATTCTTATGGCCAATATTTTTAACTCATCTCCGTGTGGAATGGTGAATGTTATGTATACCATAGTTACCATGTTAATAGAAGGTGTATTCTGTAACTTACGGGTTTTGCGAGACCGATATAAAAAATAATAATAGGTGGGTAGAGCGATTAATCAATTAAGGATTTAAACTTCTACATAAATGAACAATCAGCTGGTAGGTAAATTGAATAAATTTTTATGATTCCAGTTTTCGTATCTTAAAAGCACCTGGAGTGAATACGAACTACAAGATGTATCTAAAATTTATTTTAAAAATTAAACCCGTTGAAAATCATACAGAATATTAACAAAAAAAAAAGAAAAGGTTAATACTAACAAAATAATATTAATTGCTGAGTTTTTCTTATCATTAATCATTTTTATCAAAATAATGTGAGAAATTGGTATTTAAATAAGCAATAAATAACAAAATCTTTATTACAATATCGCTTACATTTCTTCATATCGTGTAAAATAACCATTGTATAAAAATACCAAGATATTGTAGCCATTAAAATAATTATCCGTGTTTTTAAAACGAAATTAATTACACATTCTGCGATAAGTTTTTCATACAAAAGCCTACACGTTGTTAAAGATAAAGATGTCAAAAATTTATGCGATAATTAATTTTTACATATTTAAAATAATTATACCACATAATTCATTTGAAAGTTTTGTTTACCCGAAAAGTTAAGGTATTGAATTTTTAGGTAATGCAATGCGATTAAGGAAAATAAACATCGATACATCCTAATAGTTAATTAATTAAATTATTTACTCGTACTCGTATTATAAATTTAGATGTAATTAAACAGAGAAATACTCACAAAGGCGAGCTTATCGCGAAATGGCGAAGACGAGAAAATGTTTTGTCCAGGTATCACAAACATTCAATGAAAATGCGAAATAAGTAAGAACAGAAAAAAAATATATTGGGTTTTTCAAATGGATTCTGAAAAGGTGAGATTTATCTGAATGGCCCATAAGGGCACAACTAATCAAGATGCTGGCTTCTAAAATAGAATAATTTTCGATTGAACAATGATAGTTCATTTTATTGTGTAATTAAATGCTTTGCGGCTTGAATTTTATAGATTTATTTGAAGTTCTCCAACTCATTAAATGATTTAATTGGTTTCAATATGACGTACCTACATACCTTTATCACTGTTAAAATAACAAGTTTACATTATTAATAATAACAGCACGGTAGCCGGTAAAGCAGTCGTATTTATTACCGATTCCTATCTTACCGTACGCTTAATTAATAATTTGCTGACCTGTTGTATAACCACACACATAACTAGATACACACTACTTCTCTCACCTTTTCTAGGTATTTTATTCTACTAAACACATTTATCTCTTCGCTATCAGCTGTTCTATCAAAATGCTTCTTGTAATAGGAATTAATAAATTTATAGTGCGAGCAAACCAAAATGATCGTCCATCTCTGTCGTTCGGAAAAATTATATTATCTACTAACAAATTAATATGTAACAGTATTCCTACAAAATTTTTCTTTAGCGCCCCTCTCATTGCATTAATAACTATTTTATAGGTATTATTCATAGTATGTATGTAGGCACTATCTTAAATCCTTATAGCTTTTACCCATATAACCGCTAGTTAAATTAATATGTAAATAAGTAGGGTCTAACTCCAAAATCAATGTTTGTTAAATCAATTTCAATAATTCAATACGATGACCGAAGTCTCTTTATGTAAGGATAGGATTTTATAACTACATCTCCTTGGACTGTAGTTGAACCTACGCCTATTTTTTGTTTGTCGGGTGATTAAATTATTCAAATAACTAAATTATCCATGTTGCACATATTTCAATTTTATTACAATTCAATATCTAGGGATATCCAGAGTCGTCACCAGGTACTATATTGTTTTTTTTTGTGTACATGATCATAAATATATAAGAACCAATTTGACTGCAGTCATGATACAAGAATATTATGTTTTTTAGTCACAGTCAAAAGTGACTGAATTATTTTTCATAACATAGACTTTTCATATGTTGTCAATTTGTAACTCGTAGGTATATTATTTTCGATTCATTTCATGTTTTCATTAAGAATAATGTTATTATACTTTTCTCGATTTTCTGAAGTAAATAGTTAACTAGACTTCCGTTTAGTTTGCATGAATTTTAACCCAAAAAGCATTCATTTTCTGGGTATGGGCGCTTACTTTTCTTATAATGTTATGTAACTATCATTTACACCATCATTTAAATAGTTCGTTTGACCTTGTAATTATAAATTTAAAATTCCTAGGCACAGACACTAGCGTCCATAATCCTCGCTACCACCCCTTCCCAGACTTAAGTACCGTATACAATCTTAATATACAAATCAATTTATGATACCCCAGCACGCATTCTTTCAATAAATCAAATCATACCTGGACTCGATAAAATATAGAAGTACTATCTATCCATACCTACCTCAATATTTTTATTGATAATATTATGCACCTACAGCAAAGGTAGTGAGCATCAATACGTAGAGTGATTTGTTCAATGTTCAAAACATTCATTTTCTGGATTGAGGGCATGGCACCAGGAATGACGTCACAGTCTTTTCCCACGGCATTAAGGTTCAAAATTGCGTGACAATCGCATGATAAAATGGTAAAAATAGCGTTTTTTTTTTCATTTTTTGGGGTTAATTTTGCGTCTATCAAAAAACTTTTACGGTTATTCCCTAGATTTTAATGCATATTATCAGTATAAGAAAAAAACATAACTCCGCGACTTTCGGGAAACGAGTTTCCGTCTTTCGGAAAAAAGGTCAGAGGTGTTTTTAAATATTTTTTTTGCGAAATCTATACAAGATATAAAAAATCTATTACGGTTATTCCCTAGATAAAGGTTCAATATTTAGTAACGATTGTCGAGATAGAAGGTCTCCCGTTTTTAGAAATTTTTGAAATGTCGGTATGCACACTCTTAAACGAAAACTGTATGTATTCTTTCCTCCCCATATTTATAAAATGCTGCGATTTCTAATACACTAAAGCTAAAATAAAGAAGGAACCCGATTTGAGATGCAGAAGAATTTCTCGTATAAGGCTCAGAAAGATGTTTTAGGATAGCCATTCAATAAACATATTTTTATTATTCAATAGTCATTCCACATGCATGGACGGCTCAGTTAAATTAATCGTATGTGATCTATTATTACGTTAGCCCAAGGGTAATTTATTTGTTTGTTGTTCCTTTCAATTAGAGACAGCCAGCCCATTTTATTTTCTGTTTTTGAAATCGATACAATATTAATTAGGTATAGGATATTGAATATAATATTTTAATCAAGTAAAGAGTATGTCGATACTTTACCTGTGCGTGTAGTTAGGACTAGATTTCAATACTTATAAGGAATGGAAGTTTGAGAGTCGATAAGTTTCCTACTTATTAGAATGATACATACTCGTATTTTCTATATTATTTACCAAGCAGAAGCGAAAGTATATCGTTCTTCATCGTTATTGAAGGAAGCAACATGGGATTCTTCACTCAGAGACAGATCATTTTTTTGCAGTTTTTTTTTCTTCGTTACGTATCTGGTTCCCCCGACGCGACGTTCACTATCGAGAAAGAATCCCTGTCTGTCATAGTCCGAAACAGCTCGACGACGTTCCTGATGCCAGTCCACTCACGAATGTTTCGGAATCAATATGAAATTATGAAATCTGACGTCTTCCTATTTTTGCAGTACACATTACGTCTATTTGATTTGAATTTGAATTACCATCACTTTGATCCCTTTGTCACAGAATCGCACTTAGTAAGACGAGCTCTAACGTCATTGAAAATCCTATGAGGTCGTAACAAGGTGAACTTCTTCTTCAACTATGTAAAATCACCCCATATAACAATAGAATTAACAGTAGAAAATTAGAATAGAATTAAGACATTATTAGAATTGTATTATTATGGTGATCCCACACTTTGCACTCTACAAAAGTAAAGGGTTTTATGAAACAGTGGATAAACATAATGCTGTATGTTGTACTATGTACACATCTGCTTGATGCTATATCTACATAGATAAAATCGTTAATGAGTAACGGAGCAAATAAAAATTATATTTTCTACTAAGCATGCATGAGGTAAATCTATTTCTAAATGCTTTGTCTGTATAAAAGACAAACGAAATATTGAATAGGAGTAAAATATAAATTGATATCTACATACATTATTATGTTCTTATCATTATTATAGCATCTGAAAATATTTTGGGAGAAAACATTAATCCCAGATATCAACTTACGCGTCAGTACGTTTTCTTCAATGTCTAAACAATAAACATAGATCAAGAACAGACATCAAGCAAATCTATATTTTATTATGAAAATGTAGTAAGTATTATAATACGAATCTCGTCTTTTTTACATTAAAGGATTGTTTAATGTATATTATATAGTAGATATAAGGTTTGATAGACTGATTAATATATTATAGTGATTTGCCTACTTGAGTTTTGTTTTGTATGTGTGTATTATAAGTCGGCTACTTTTAGTCTCCCCGTACCGATGATATGTCTCTGTGTCACATGTTCTACCGTCTGAACGACAGCTCAATACATAATAATTGTATCAGTGACATTCACCGGACATAATTGAACCGAATTATGTAAATTAACCGGCAGCCGGTTGGTATCAAACCCAAACAACTACCTACTTAGTCGTATTATTTAGTTAGACGGTCGAACCATCGAATGTAATTCGATCCAGATCGTTACAGTAATTGAAGATTGGATCCACTGATTGGCGGAAGATTTTTATCGCAAATAATTTATGTACGTAACATCTTTCTTTCGTGTCCTTAGGATATGTGACTTCGGAAAATAAAAACACAATAGAACACAAACTGTTTGCGTTTTATACCATAACATTAATTAATCTTTTATAAATGATCCTATAACTTAAACGTATCACGGGAAATTGGGTGACTAGCCAGAAGAGGAAGAAAAGCAAGCACCCCTGCTAAGAACTTTCTAAGGCAATAGATCTAGTAAATGTGCCATGAAGATCCCCGACGTGATCCTAAAAGAATTAAGATTCCCGAAGGATTAAAGTTCATAGTGCGTCTTATAGCTGAGAAAAACTGGAGCAGATTTTGAGGAGAATTTAAAGGATAATATGGACTACCAATTTAATACCTCAATACGTCTAATACAGATTTTAAGAAGTTTTCTGAAATGGAATATGAGATCCAGAGTGCTGCTTTGGTATCTAGATATATCTAACTGTGGTTCAGAAGCTTCTAATAACTCTATATAGATAATAATATACATAATAGCTTCTTCTATTTTACTCGACAACGAAGAAGTCTATAACCTGTATGATGAACTCAACATTATAAAATGTATCAAAATAGAAAGACTAAGGTGGGCTGGGCATGTGGAGAGAATGAATGAGGAGACAGTGCCAAAGAAAATCTTCCATACAAGGTCACAAGGTAGGCGTAGTATTGAAAGACCCAAACTCCGTTGGATGGATGGAGTACAGAAGGATGTGGATGCTGTTGGCATTAGGGACTGGAGGAGTGCATGCCGGGATAGAGGTAGATGGAGGCGAACTTTGGAGGAGGCCAAGGCTCACAGCGGGCTGTAGAGCCGCTGATGATGATGATGTAAATGTTCGTTTTGAAATGAAATGTTTTAGATTCAAGAATTTAATTGTACTTTGACACATTCATATCGGTGTACCTATACATTTTTTACCTGCTAATTGTATATAGGACATAAACATACAAACGTATAATTAGGTATAAATATTTGGTAGGTATTCCGGTATTCGATTGTAGCTTCAGGCACTGTTTTATCAAATATATTACAATTAGGCTATACAATAAAATTTATTTACATTCCAAATCGTCGCAATCGATATTTTGAATTCATTATAGCCTATATACATATGTTGAATATTAATTGACATGTTATTTGGGATCAAAATGATAAAATATTGTTCACTCTTAATCCGAGTGATGTGACCATAACTAGGCAACGTGTCAGTCACAGTGAATTATAGCCTGTTATTTTTTTTATATTATTTCCGACATACATACTTTGAACATTAATAATATTCACTTCAAAGACTAGTTTAATTGAAAAATAAATCACATTTATATTTCTATTACACACGTATCAACGCTATCACTTGTGTGTAATTAACACGCAAGTTTAACGCATGACTTCAATAGATATTTTCGTCGTTTTATCTCAATAACGGGGTTACCACCATACAAGGTACATTATCTTGACCTCTATGCAGGATATGGGACATAGGTGGCGAACGTTGCTTAAAAAGATATCAAATGTCTTATTGGAGAACGAACGCCTGACTACAATACACTTCTAAAAACTATTTGAAAAAGAGTGGAGGCCTATTAGAGAAAGTGAGAGTTCCACTACGAAACAGTTCATTTATTAACCTACTTTTTTTATATAGATACCTATTAATTTGTTATGAATGTTTCAGTAAACCTTCAAAAGTGCAAGCTTGTCACTAAATTCATATTAATATATGATCTTTTTCCTACTAATACACCGCTGATGGTTTCTGACACAGGAATATTTTCGTCACAGTAAGTAACTCCAGGAGAAAAGGGAACAATTAGAATACATACCTATTAGTTATAATACGTAATTTCATAAATTTCTATAAGATAAAACTATATAGTAAGGTGGGGGGACGCTTCTGGAGGAACCATGTCAACCAAATGGATGACACCAGACTAGCAAAGATAGTAAAAACTGAAAACCCCACTGGTGGAAGATTACCCGGAAGGGCCACCCAAGAGATGAACGGACAGCTGGACCTCCTCATCCCAGGACAACCCGCCGTCACAAACAGATCACCCGACCTAGGACAAGAGGAAAAAGAAGAAGACCTAAACGTCTTCTATTTCTGAAGGTACTGTGGACCTCGTAAATAGATATAGAGACCCCCAATATAATGTAAGCACACGGATGAATGAACTCATGTTAATATTAATTGGGTAAATTATTCAGGATTCTTTTGAGATTCCAAGTTACGTAGCTACCAGTAAGGTATGACAAATGCATTCTTATTATTGTAGGTACGAGTAAGAGCAGTCGGCGTAAAGATAAGCCGATAATGATAAGAAAATCATAATGAAATATTATTATTATAAGAATTCGGTAGCCCTCTTACATAATACAAATAATATGAAGGATGCATTATTATGATTTATATCTTAATTGGAACATGGTGGGATGGATAAATGTTTCGGGAGAAAAATAATAAATAAATAACTATAGAGATAAGATTAGTATTCTTGTTGTTGTTGTATTTTCAGACGTAGAATTGATAAGAATAAACTTCAGATCGCATTAATCAATTTTTATTCTAGTACGATCACAAATTGTATATGGAAAAAAAACAAAGCTACATATCTTGTTATCGTTATTAGCTATGTAGATTGAATCATTTTATCGTACACTCTTCCTCTTGCAATGACGACATAATGTTCAGAATAACATGGGAATAAATACCTATTGTTAAAAAAACTGCACAAGGTCTCCTGTATTCACTCGAAGAACTTTAAAGAACAATTTAAAGCTAATAGTATCCGTAATAACAATATACATAGGGCGCGTTTTTTCATGGTATGACGAAAGGCAAATTTAATTTACAAGACAATCACATCGCAATATAAAAAAAATGTCCTTTGTCATTTGACTCAGGGAAATAATTATTTTTTGGTTGTTTATTTTTCATTTAATTTCCTATACGCTCACAAAATGGCAAAACGGAGGAGAGCAAAAGGTAGAGAGAGTATAACAACCTTGCTACCGTCACTTTAGATTGAGAGATGTCTTTTTTTAAATTGAAAAAAATATCACATAATGAAATCAGACCTCAAATAAACGCACGCGATAAAGAAAATGTCTAATGTATGAGTTGTTATTTCGTCGTGGGAATTACAGAATTCCACGGGTTGTTTATTGTTTCTTGTTGTTGAAGAGTTCTGTGATTATTATTTTTAACGCTGGTAGACAATGTCATTGTAAAAAGAGGGACCTACCGCCGTTCTTTGTTATTCTTTTATATTATCAGAGACATGATTTTTTTGGATGAAATAATTAAAGGAAACATAAATAATTACGACGAGGTGTTGCTAATGATCATGACAATGAAAGCATTCCGTGAAGAATAAATTAAGATTACACTGCCGAAAAAATGCGTTAAAAATCTTTTGTTACTAAACTTTGAAGATAAAATTGCATTTTAGCCAATTTAATTGAAGTGCTTTTACTCAAAAGCACCTTCTTGGAAAATTAAATATATTTTTTGAAAGAACTACTATTTGTGGTATTTTTCTAAGTTAGTTCAAGGAATAGGTACATTGAGAAAACATGTGTTTCCATAATTTTCTCTGATAATTATAGTGTCAGGTAATAACTGATATTCTCACATTTTAATCAATAACTAGAAATATCACAATATTTTCTATATTTCGCAGTATAATACAGTCTTCTCCTTACAGTTTTTCTTTTTCTCCTCAACAGAGACGAGAGACATCTTCTCCTTCTTCATTCACAGCCATTGCAGAATGTAGGCCTCTTTTATGTAGGTGTTTTCTTTCTTTGGGCTTTTCTACCCCACAAAAATCTTAAGTCTACTGAGTCTACTAAAACTAGTCACTTGTAATAATAAAAATAAAACAGCATTAGTCACACATCAATGTAAAAATAAATTATATATGCGTCCGAATATATTACATTACTTGTTTATTTTTTATCATTTTTTGCAGGCTTAAGCTTCACACTAAGGCGTTTATAATAATAATATGGTGGCCAATTAATTAATAGATTATTTGATATTCTTACGATACAATGATCTGAGCATTTGAATTCATAATAAATCTCTAATGTTGATTAATGTAATCAATTTATTATAATCAAATTCAAGATAGGAGAAGAAATAATAAATATATGACAACAATACAAGGGACGTCACATATTAATACGAGATGTGATGATGTTCGTATGATAAGAGAGGAAGGAACTCGTCATGTTGTTATAAAATTCATATTAAGTATAAAAAGCTGATCAAATCCTTAAATAAAAGATTGTCATAATAATATCATATCAAACATAAATTATATTCATATGTTATGGTGTGACATCACTCAGAAAAAACATCGTTTAAATGTCGATGAAAATTATACTGTCAATTTTTTTAAATCGTTATTTTATGAAGCGTCTAATAAACTTATTAAAATTTCATCGTAACACAGTAACTATGTAGGTAAGTATGTAGTTCATTTTTACTTTTTTTTTCTTATCAATTTTCTAATCTCTCTACCAAAATCTAAGAGAAAAAGGAGTGAATAATGTGATATTTTCATTCATTTCTTTTTTTCATTTATTTATTATCCAAAGCAATTTACCAAATAAAAACTTAAACAAAAAGTACTGGATTTTATTGCCCCACTAGGCGGTAGCCATTTATTACATTTATTACAGTATTTTTCGTTTCCCAGAACAAAAGCGACATGTCTCTACATTCACATAATGTAGCATTATATTAATTCCCTTGAGGAGGATCCAGGATGGGTATTTCGTAGTTAGTCGGCTTTGGCTGGCTTAAGTGGTCACTTTGTGCCCAGGGCAACGTTCACCTATTCCACGACATCCTGCTATCAAACGTGTTTTATCTAAAACAATACCCAAGGTACAGAATCTTGTATTTGTACTTTGTAGACTTACCTACTTTCTATTACATACTGCATAAAAAATAAATAAATAAATAAATATTTATTAACCAGAGAAAATATGCACAGTTACAAAAACAAGACAATCATGTCAAGGGACCTTCGTTAAAAAAATAAATCTTTGGATCAAACATCGATTGACTTTAGTCTGACTGACTGATCTTCAAATATCGATGAGGGATATTTAGAAAAATTGCATTCCCTATTTTTAGGAGGACAGGAATCGTAAAAAAATCATCTAAAAAACTTAACCACAGAACCTACATACAATTTTTAAATACCTAATATGACATCGTGATGTCTTCGAATATTTGCGACGGAATGAGAAGCTCTTAAGTATAAAATATATAATCCTTCATGTAAGAGCGAGATGAAGGAATGTGAATAAAATTAAAATAATATAAAAAAAATGTTAAATGTTGGTAACATCGAGCAAAAGGCAGCGGCAATTTGAATACAATAAGGTAACTTTGTCAATATAAAAACCACCTACACGTTTTGTCATGTGAATAAACTTACTTATCATAATATCCTGCCACTACGTATATAATAATGCATTCTTGTCGTGGTACTTTTTTGTATTGCTTACTTGAAGTTTTTTTATAAGCATCCTTACGATATTATTATAAAAAATCTCCTCTTTTCTTTCCAAAGCGCATATCCATGCATTTGAATACATAAGTTTTCTTTATTTATTTTTGCATCTCGAGTTTTTTGCAGTACGTTTGCTCAACCAACAACTCCATCTATACGAATTTAATAGGTATTATATTTTGTCGAAGAATCGATACGAATTTTTTCAGTTTTATTTTCTATTTGTACGATCGTTCGGTTCAAAATGTATATGTAAACAAAACTTCTCAAATAAAGCTTTGAATGTATATCCGTTTGTTTAAAGATTTCGAAGTTAGCTCGATGATAGCATAAGTAGAGTAAAAGTTCCCTCTTTAAAGCGCTTTACAGAACTTACTAAGAAAAAAAGCTTGATGGTTCACAGAGATTTACCCTTACGAAATCATTTAGGTATATATATGTAATTTGAAATCAGGGCTTATACAAGTAAAGGATGTACTGTACAGACAGACGTACATTAAAAGGTGGACTTTCAGCACGCATGGTCTGAAAACCTGATATATATTCTGAGGCAAAAACCCAAGAAGCGATATGAGGGAAGTCTGTATCTACAATGGAAAGGTACAGGACTCCCGAAGAAAAAGACAATTAAGATATAAATGAATAATTGTATGTAGGTGAATTAATGTTTGTAATCTGAACGAAATTTTAACATCTAAAAAGTGAATCTAAGTAAAGAAATAGTTACACTAAAAAGATAACTACATATTATATAGAGTAGCTAAAGTAAATTATCTCGAAATTATTCCGGGAGTGGAGACTCCGATCCGTAAATAATTTCAACAATTTGTCTCTAACTTGTCTCAGTAATAAATGTATCTTATTTATCAACGAGTTAAAATAGAGACATTATTCCGAGTAGAAATAAAATAAAGAAGAAAACAAGGAAACAATACAGCTATCAATAATTTTGACATTATATTTTCTCACATCATAATTAACTTTGTTCTTAGAAATAGTTTCAATCATACATTGATTCTAAGTGAATGGAGAAAGATTCAAACTAATTCGCCTCAAACTAGATGGTTGTCGATTGTGATACATAAAAAATAACAGGGTTTCGATTGAAGATAACTTTTCACATGAACAGTGAAGTTGTTCTTGATTTCGTCCTTCAAAATCATCTTGATTTGAAAATTGCCAAAACGCAACATGATTTTGATGACGGAGAAGTTATTGAACATATCATATGGAAGAACAGGTAATCAGATATTTCTCTATCCTTCAATTATTATATATGTATTTATTTATTTATCGTATGGCCAACATCACGCCTATATTATTTAACATTCGTTATGTCAAAGTGTAAAAAAAAAGTAAACAGCGCAGAGTGAATTGCTTGTCAGAGACCTAAATCTAGATTTCTTATATATTGTATTGGTTCATCGCAAAGGGTGAGAAAGTCTGATTATGTATTGATGATATCCAAGAGATGACTTTGTTTTATACTTTATGTAAGGGTTTTTCAAAAAGACGCCATATTTACATATGTATGAATTACTAACTAAATCATACAGGAAGCCTAAGGGAAAGGTCGAAGACAGGTGTGTTTGCCTTGGACAAACTGAATAAAATAAAATTGTGAAAAGAATGTTACTAAACCGTACATAGTGATGAATTCTGTACATATATAAATAATACCAGATGATTATGACCCCTCGGACCAGTGAAAAATTATAGAATTAACAAAAGATTGAGTGTTTCAGTCAATAAATCTACATTATCTTTATTCGTTTCTTCAAATGATACGGTTGTGTCAGTGCATAATAAAATTAGGTACATTCAAAATATATTCATACATTGAGTGAGATGTTTTCAAGTAGTGAGATTGTTTGTCAGTAAGTTGAGTGTGAGCATTGCAAGCAGCCAGGTCATTCTCACCCACGCGTTGGAAACGGCGCCATATTATTATCTTGTCATTCGCAAGTCAAGCAAGTACGAGTATTATAAACACCTCTTATATAATTCACTATTATCTTATCACAATGCTATGGGAGTGAATGATTATTTGCATATCAGTAGGTAGACACTACTTGACTTTAGAAACCCAGTAGGTTTCACTTTCTCCCCCATTTTCTTGTTGCTCTTAACACCTAGTAATAATGAGTTATACAAACTGCAAGCATATTATCGATGTGTCTTAAAAATAATTGTAGATTTTCGCGCCTAAGAGCCGGTTGTCAAAGAGCCTTACTTGACTTTAGTTGATTTAAACGCAGTCTTGCAGATACCTACTAGTATTTTTCATGTACCAAGAAGATTAAAATAATGTATTGCAAATTAATTATGCTCATATTGGTATTCCGTAGCGATGTGCCTCCAGCATCATCTACAGACTGACTAAGAAGTTCTTTGTTTTTCTTACCTACTAATATTGTGGATGTCCCAATACTCCCAGCTTGACAATTACCTACTCTTAACATATTATGTTACGGTTATATTCAAAGATTATGTTACGGTTTTACAGGTGCTGAAGTTTAATTTTTGTGAATTGGTATTGTATATACCTACCTATACCTAACATGAAGATTACTTTTTGCAGAAAGGAAGCCGGGGATAACATTTTCGTTATATCTAATTATGCCAGATTACATATCATTGTACTTACCTACGTATTATTTTATCAACCTGAATATAAGGGTTACTCCATAGGAATTTTATTCTTAATCGCATTATCTTCGAGTGACTAATATACCTACCAAACTTTGTAGGCCTACTGAGAACATTAACGAATATCTACAATTTTACCTAATATTTCGTCAACATAGGATTTCTATAAACGTATTATAGATACCGATCTCCCTACGATTTATAAGAAAAAATACACGGTTACCAAAATACTTTCATATTTTTTCTGGCCATCCGGTACAAAAAGCTCTGGGAACCAATCAGACGTCTCAATATTACATTGCGGCCGGACATTGGAGGGGACCTGTCAACGTTGAATTGAAATGTTCCCGCCAAAACGTAAAAGGTTTATTATTATTAGCACTGCAAATTCAAAGTTATTATTATTCTGTCTCGCGTTCGAAAATTGAAATTGTTTCTCTTGTCACTCAAAGCGGGCGTTGGATGGACGTAGAGTTTTTTTATAATTGAATAATGTTTTTAAAAGAAAACATATTTAATATATTTTTGTAGGTTGGTTATGAACACCCCCTACTTTTTTGCTAATGAAACATTTTCGGCTGACATTTTGCTGTTATTCTGGACGTGGAAAGAGGTAGAAGATATGTATTTTTTTGTTTATCCTGTACAAAATGAAAATGTTTATATCTTATGTTTGCACTAAACGTATGCTTGTATTTTTGTGACTTTTCTTGAAATGTATCAGATTTTGCGTAAAATGCATCTCTCCGTGTAATTTCGTGTTGCTGAATAGGCCCCATTTTCCCCTTAGCATTATTTATTTATTCTTTGAATGAGCATAACATACAATGTGATTTGGAATATAGTAAGTTATACGTAGTTATAATAATAAAAAAAAGTAATGGTCACAAAATAGACCTATTTTGGTCGCAGTGACGCAGGGGAAAATTGGTAGGTACCACCTTTCTTTAGAAAAATGGTCACTAAGGCGAACTTATTGCCATACCGTGATCTCATCTAGTTAACTCAACTCTGAGTATTGTCATCTCCACGTCCCGCAGCCATTCCTATTTCTTTCAATAGAAAATACCTTGATTCCTCAAATATCTTCTTTAGGCTAAGGTATATCAAAACTTGTGAAATCTTGTTCATAAAATCAGAAAAAAAACATCTTCGATCTTCGATTAGAGACACTATGCCACAGACGGTGTCCTAAGTTCGTCTAAAATCAATTACTTAGTTTAAAATGAATTCGTCTAAAATGAATTCGTCTAAAATCAATTAGTCTAAAATCAATTCGTCTAAAATCAATTAGTCTAAAATCAATTCGTCTAAAATCAACTCGTCTAAAATCAATTCGTCTTAAATCGACGAATTGTTCGTTAGGCAAATTGATTTTGGCCGAATTGATTTTAGACGAATTGATAATTAGACGAATTGATTTGAGTCCAATTGTTTTAGACGAAATGATTTGAGTCCAATTGATTTAGGCGAATTGATTTTAGTCCAATTTATTTTAGAAGAATTGATTTTAGACGAACTTACCGTAAACCGCCACTGACCGTGCGAAAGGGTTACATGTGTACTGTAACCTGTAAGGGATAATAATGTTCCCGCAAACAACAGTTATTCAGTTTGATTAAAAATGTAAGCAGTAATTATAGCCACTTTAATAGTTAATTAAATATTTCTATTTTTTATAATACGCATACTTTGAAGTAAGTAAGTATAAACTATTTACATGATCCACTAGAGTGACACGAACAGTAATCGAATCCGACGAACCGTATCATCGTCATGAGCCGAGTACTTCAAGCAAGAAGACCACTGGTGTTATTTTAATGGCATTATTCCACTACAGAGACATGTTGCTGCGTATAACTAAATAATTCTATATGGGCAGCTTAATAATATTTATTTTTATAATAATAATTTTATTTGAGACGGTTAAATTTTTCGAATGGTTGATTTCTAATTTAATTTGGAATGTATGTAATAAGCATTACATATATCTACCTACATTTAAAACCATCTTTCCACAAAATGTATTACATGTTACTGCGGGGGCTGAAAGATGTTTTGATTCGGGAGAACGAAATACTTTTTATCTTACGTTTTCCATCCGTAGGACACTGCGCTAATTTACCCCTATTAAAAATTAATGTGTACTATGTAACCTGCTAACTACAAATTATTATAAATAGCACACAAACAAATACATATATTGCGTTTGCAATAAGTCCGCCTTTTGTCACACTACGATTTTCTTATTTTTGTAATTAGGTATGCATATTTTGTTTTGGCCAGTAAAGATTTATTTAATTATTTTAAACAATGTTATAATAACTGGATTCCAATCTAAAAGACTATAAGAATCCATATCTTCGTTGTTGGTTCTTCGGGTTTCCTTCCTGCGTGTAAGTGGTTCTTCTTATTCCCAACGCTGCGCCGTATTTTACTTCTCAACCGGATCCAATGCAATTAATATTATTCGTTCTAGCTTTAAGTGATATGTATATAGAGAACGACCGTATATTCTTCATATGTAGAAAAACAATATCTTGCTACTGAACTAGATTTGCGTACTTGCACGATATACTTGCTACACATATTTTCAATATAAGCGCTCTCACAGTAAAACGAAGCATCTGAAGAATCTTAACTTTTAAAAGAGAAAATGTAAGTCGAATGTTACAGAATAAGCTATTTTGTTATAGAATAAGTGAAGGAGATTAATAATATCAAACAATATAATTTAAAAATTCATGAATTGTTGTAAGCAAAGAAAGAAAAAATAATTATTATGGATGAGTGTAATTTTTGTTTTTATCGATTTGTTCAGTTGTCAATTTTACAGCAATAACAGGCAACAACATAAGCTGCCAGGTGGACACTTATCTAGAAATTTCATTATTTAATGAATAAACAGATAGATATAGTTTTATTGATAATTCGGTGTGACATTCTATGAATCTATTAAACGAAAAAACCTAAATCAATTTATTTTTGTAGGTATTTTTACTTAGCAGGTTCCAAGTTTGCATGATACCCTAAGACCTTAGATTCTAAAATTCCCCTCAAACTGAGTTATCTTCCAAATGAATAACCATTTGTAGATTATCGTCGTGGAAACTGTGAAATGTTAATGTAGGTGTTGCATATTACGAAGGAAGTTCCTTATTATTAGTATTTATCATTTTTCTTCAGATGCATAATTTTGCGCAAGTAACGTCGATTCAGATAATCCGTGTGGGTGCGATATTTTTCTTTTGTACGGCAGGCCCAGATATTTCCCATTATTATATTCATCACATAAGTGTATTATTCATAGATCAATCTATATAATAAAACAAAGTCCGTTTTTTTGGAAGTGTTCGTAAAACTCGCGTATTTTACGATGGATTGCTGTGAAAAATCACAAAAATTTTCCAACCGATCTTCATAAGGTCACCATATTTAAAAAAAAAGGTTTTTTAGAGATTATGCTGCAAGATCTAAATATGAAGTACACTAAAAAAGGCGGCTATCTTGGAATCCATATTGAACTTCATTTTATAACCATAGATTATTTTGACATAGGCGAGGACCGATGTCACAGACGCGTAGATTGTAATTGGTAACAAGCGTAGATGTTTAAAAAAATACTTTCTACCTCCAATTTTTTCACTTAATTTCATTTCTTTCTTTACTCATATTTCAAAATTATTTGTTTGTTATTTTATTACAAAGTTTTTTTTTAATTCTAAAATATGGCAATTTGTCAATCTATGCTCAAACCATCGGGTTGAGCTAGACACTGCGCCGTTGCGAAGCACGGGTAACTCAACTAGTATTGATATATTTATTTGTTCCGTGTTATGATTAATACTCCATCGATCATTTCTATTGACGTTTACCGTAATCGATGCGCTACTTAAAATAATAGTTTTTATAACACTTCCACTCTCTGCATGTATGGGAATATGTATAGATCTTTCGATCTATTTAAATCTAAATCATGTTCATTGCATGATGATCTTACTACAATGATATATCGCTTCTGTATTTACAATAACCTTTTGACTAGTGGGAAAATTAAATACATACAATACATTAAATGTGTGACACAATTAAAAGAGTTGTGTGGTTATTCATATTTGTAAAATTGCCCATTGTAAAATTACGTCGTACCTAAAAATCGTCGTTTGCTAGAACCAATAGAGTTATAGTTGCTTGAGAAAACTGATCCATATCACGATCTCCGTAATTAAAAAAAGTGGAAAAAATGTTTCGAAACATTAGTATGATCCCTCACTTTGATAATATGTAACAAAATATGGTTCTGTTTAAAGAGGTTACATGGATGGATACGTATTAAGGTAAGGAATCTTAGTAAAAATATTAATAAGTTAACCTTAAAAAATAGGGTTTAAAATTATGAAAAAAATATTGATACACATATTTCTATTAATGACAAACATTAAAATAAACATTATCAATCATATTTCCACCTAGAAATAAAAAAAAGACATAATAACGTAGCCACAAAATGTCAAATGGTGTCAAACTGTCTAGAGGCAAACAATTTAAAGATGTCATGTTTGTAACAACAGGAGGACATTTTTAAAATAACTATTGTTTAAAAAAAAAACACACCTTTTGAAGATTCCCCAGTTATCCACCACGACGTTAAACGCTTGCCTTATCTAATACGGCTAATTCCATCTCGAATGGTAGCCGAAATGATATGTTTTTTTATTAGTAGACGAACATTTTTTTAACAGCGGGTACCGCATTCTATAAGCTGAACTACAAAACTGTCTCATGTACCACACATACGGGGTACAGCTGATAATGTCAGGTAGCATTTCACACTTCACCTCACACGTAATATTATTTTTCGTTTAGGCATACCCTTTTTATAATATAATGTTACCTCCTTTAATTTCACATAACTTATCCTAATGAATTTATGTTATCCGGATACCTTGAATTTTTTATATCTGTGATTAATTGTAGATTTCTTCACTTTACTAATCGAATTTGCATAATTACTTATTCTTAGGCGCATATTTTTGTTTCGTAATTTGAATTGGCGTTAAATGATGAGAACCTATATGGTCGAAAGAATAATGGAAAGAAAGTACATGTGAATAATATAAAGTACGAAACCTTGTGAATAGTGGATCCATCTTGAGTACAGAAAACTGGACTTGAAAATCATAGAAATCAGGTCAAGACCCTCAGAACTATGAACTGAAGAAAATACGAAAGAAAATACCATCTCGAATATCTAGTAAGGTAGGTAGAGAAGATTGAACGCCAAACTACCCTATCTCTACATTACATTCTGTCACATTCACGAAATTCTTCTGTGTTAGACATGGTAGAACCAGGTTAGCCATGCACGGCCACACATCCTAATAACTCTATTCACATCTTTGTAGTTTGTACATTTCAGAACAAACTGAAAAAACTTGCGGTGTAACAGTAGACTAACTTTGGGGTAGGACACGGATTCTCTTCGCTGGGTATTCAGTCGCTAGTGATTATTTTCTGAACGTTCTGGAACTTTTTTGTAAACGGTATATGATTGCAACAAAATCGAAAAGTTCTACAGGTACTGAAAAAATTTCTTGCATCGTTGTCTGGCAATTAAAAATATTAAAATTTCTCTCTAATAAAAATCATCATAATAATTAATAATCTTGATCAGAATTTCGCCGAACAAATATGTTTTATATCAAAGTATTTAATTACACACAAGTTAACATTCATCATAGAAAATAATGATGAATCTTGACAGCGATCTACCGTACAATGATCCATGCATCAATTTTTTTATCCGGCTATCAAAGATCTCCCTATGAGAAGTCAACTCCGATAGATCATACTCAGTTGAATGAGGCTTCATAAAATTTTATTCATAAAAAATCTACTTCATTTTGTCATTTAAAAGTATCGTGTGTCTATCCTTGATGGTAAAAAAATCCGAGAAGGTTTCAAAATTTGAAATTGAGACAGCGTTTTAAAGTTATTTAATATGAACGCATTTTTCCCAAAGAAATTATGTACCAGGTACCTACTATCTTTGATAAGTATACCTGGTACTCGTATAAGTTCCGCAGAGTTTAGAGTTCTATAGGTATAACAGTGTATCCATCAAGATATTCTGTCTTCAATAACAGAGTTCCAACTACTGAGGCTATAGGCAACTTCAAATACAACGGATGTCCACTGTTGATCTTTTCTTCGATTATCTACTGAAAAATAAATGACACATCATGAATTGTCCTAGTGTTATGAGTAAGGATGCACCAATTCCATAGATTGCTCATGCATGTTTTCACCCCTGTACCAACATTTTCAGAATAATGTTCCACTCGAATGACATTAATTTTTCTCAGCCCTCCATAGCTTTTACGTTTTTTCTTCTATACTATCTACAACATTTCGAATGAACTAGACTGCAAGTATCTCTATTTCCGAGGAAAATGGTTAACGATATACCGTTTGTTGAATTTCCAGAAGTTCAGTATTACCATAGGTACACATTAGCCTCAATTATATGCCTACAAATACACCTACTTATTAGAATATTTCTGACTAAAAACCTTTGTTCCCATGGATTGAGTAAATGACATAATTTGTAAACATCAGCACGATATTATGTTCGTAATGCACTCTTTTAGTTTTCAGTAGCCACAAACATAACATGATCGGAATATTAACTAACTACATACATTATGTTGTTAGCTAAATGTATGTATGTAGGTGTCAGTACATTAAAAATAATTTTGTTCGGAGTAAAGTAGAGTATCTATGGAATACGTAATTAGTAATCAGGTATATAAAATTTACTCAAAAATAACAATGATAGAAACAACTTTGCTTCTGAATAACGCATTTATAGAAGAGGCTTAAAAATAGCAGGCATGCCAACACTTGAGCAACTTACTTGACACATCACACAACTATGTGCTAAAGATGGACACGTAGTGGAGGCAAAATAACGTGCCTAAAAACAATGGAAATGGATATTTCCAACAGCCATCGGTAAGATCCACTTTCTTCCACAATCTGTTAAGAATTTCATGGAAAGTGTTGTTGATTACTGAACAAAATTGCTTTTATGGATTGCAAGGTCTTATAAAGAAATTTTTAATAAAAGTGTTCCAAAAGGCTCCAATACCAATCTATAAAGTTGTAATTCGATGACTTTGTCACTAGTACCTGAATTAGGTATACACACAGTAAGTAAACTGTTGTCCAAATGGTCACAAATCAAATGCAAGAATGTAAATATTTTTAAATTTACGTGATTTACATAAATTCATTGTAAATCACATTGTTAAAATCAATATGGATTTTTGTTTACCTACCAAGCAGCTCACTAAATGATGTCGAAAAAAAGTAAATATCTACCTCTACGTACTAGGCACAATATAACTTGCTCTGGTTATAGTCATCCTAAGATTATCGTACTTCTCCGATAAACACTGTTTAGTAAAGAAAATAGGTATCAACATAATAAACATTCTAATTGACCTTGAAGTAATTATTGTATTATGTTGTTTTAATTGTTTTTAAGAACAATTGTTTTTCTTGAGTTTAAAATTGTGTATTATTGTGTTTGTGGTGTTTATCATGTGTTTATGTACGACATGTACGTCTGTTATCAGTTATCACATAACCTGTACCTGGACTGGCGATAAGGCAACAATAGTCGCTGTTGAGCTGGTCCAGGTCTTTTATACTTTATTAAATAAATAAATAAATAAATAAGTCGCGGAGAAATTGATGTACAGTTTGTAGAGTCTGTGGTGTAAAGTGAATAAATATACAAAGTGAGAGACTGACACTTTTTCTAAATGCTTTCTGGTCAATAATGTATTTATTTATTTATCGTATGGTCAATAATGGTACATCACATCAATTTACAATAATAGAGCTCATGTTTGATTGTCACAAATTAAAAATTAAAAGTATTGTTTCTCAAATATTCGGTCGCCGATTCGTTGAGTGTCAAGAAATCCTCCGGGTTTCCTCCATACGCTGTGAGACAGCACTCCGACACAACATGGCTCACGGTCTGCCTCTCCGCACCGCAATCACATCTTGGAGAATCCGACCAGCCGCACTTAAAGAAGAAGTCGGCACACCTGCCGTGGCCCGTCCGGATTCTGTTCAGTGCAGTCCACATTCTTCTTGGTAGGTCAAAGCCGGGTGGTTTCTCCGTGATGCAGGGCAGGGAATGAGTTGCTGGGCTCCCACTCTCCTCCCATCTGGACCTCCAGGCTTCCTGAATACCAAAATTGTTGTAATAAATCGCGATAAAGTGATCTCCTTTTGTCTGTGTCATCCCGATGATGCCAAGCTGCCGCCTTGGCGTAAACACTTGAGGTGTCAAACAAACACTGGAAATAGTAATCGTGCCGAAAAAAAAACTGATGAATTTCCAAATTATCAAGCAGGTTTAACATCTAGTTTAGTTATAGTAGCAATCACCTAGTAGTCAAATAATTCCTAAGAATGGTCTTGAGTTGAACGTAGTTAAATTTTTAATATTACTCGTTTAACGACTTTTCATAAAACCAACAATGCGTTTAAAGAAGGACGCTTGTGACACCGGTATGGAATAATACTGAATATGATTATACACACAGAATACAATAATTTGAATGATAAAACTCCCAAATGTCTGAAAAGCGCAACTAATTTTGATATAAGACGTATTTAATTTACATCTTGAGTCATTATAATAATATTATCCACTATTATGCCATCATAGGACGGTAAGGCCTTTGAGAAACTATATTAAGTATCTACTCTCCCATATAACATCTATGATATAAAACCTGTTTAAAATCAAGAAAAAATACTATGGGACACGATTTTAAACGAAAAAATACATTGTAACTTATAGGATTACTCACTGGATGTAATGATTTAATGAATTAGATATGAAAGGTAAGTCCCGAGCTTCAAAAAGAAAATATATTTTCCAACTTTCCACGAAAATTTTGACTCTTTACGTGATTAGAGTCAAAATTTTCGACTCTTGTTTAATTGCAAAGTTTGGCGATTGATCTCTTTGGTGTCAAGTTTTAGAATGTTTTTGGCAATTTACCACCACGCTTGCCAGGGATACTGAAATGGCAGTGGGCGGGTCATGCGGCAAGGCAGAAGGACGGCAGATGGACCCTACGAAAGCAAACGAAGTGTAGGGAGACCACAAAGGAGATGGGCCGATGTCTAGTCGGTGGGACATGGGTGGAGACAAAGCGCCCTAAATAGAGAATTGTGGAAGACACAGGAAGAAGCCTATATCCAGCAGTGGAGGGAAAGAGGCTGATAAGAAAAATAAGGTGTCAAGTAAAAGACTAAATGAGTGTACCTACTGAATCCGAGAAAAATGTTTTTTGATGTGTTCTAAGCAAAAGTTGTAAGATACCATCAATAATAATAATATGAAATCATTTAACTAAGTGCACCTAGAGTAACTCCTATTGAAGGCAAGTTCTTCCATTAGGTACCTAATAAGATTTTCAATACTTCAAAACTTTATTTAATGAGCACCGATAATGATTAAAAAAAACTATAAAAATGTAGTTTCTGTCATAACTGTACTTATTTAAAGTAATTTGAGTACCTACTTAAAGATAGAAATCGGTTCCTACTAACAAAAAGAAAAGTTATGGGTAATGATTGTGGTTAAACCAATTTGTATTACAATAGTTGACACATTCATAAAAACCATTTAAACTTATTATAGTGTACCGATTTTAATAGCTACTTCACTAATTTACGAGCAACAACTGGAAATTAAATTAATTTACCTACAACTGATCACACATAATGAAATTTAATAAATAAATAATGTTAATTTAAGTTAGTTGAAGTTAATGAAATATGGTACTTATTTGAACTAACATTACTACCTATACTTACGTGTAGAAAGTCATCTCGTTATCTTATTTTACTGCCATAATATTTTTTCAATTGAACACAACGCAACGTGAAGAGATATTGTTCTCTCGCTCTCGCTCTCCTATTAAATTTTTATTAACTTTTTATTAACTTACTGCAGTTTCAATTATAAATTTCATTATCAAGTTTATTGGTAGGTATGGGAAGAAGACGACTAAGGCAACGGATGATATGTGACGAGATATCATCTGAAATCTAAGTAAGTACCGCTTTTATACCATGTTTATGATCAGGATAGTTTGGAGATCTATTTGCTACAGACGGTTAGGCTTGAGAATCGTTTTTTTTTTACAGTAGCCAAAGTTTAATTGCATAAAATCTTACGAGTTGATAGTTAGGTTAATATGTGACCCGTTAGGTTGAGATTAGAATTTGTTCATAGGTAGGTACTTGTGAAAAATCACAAATTCCTCGGCAGCGAGTGCATTCCCCTAAAAAAATAGCATGTGTTGACCATTTTATGTTATTTAGAATATACCTAAATTAAATTATGATTATTCTGTGTTGCAAAAAATACCTAAGTACATTAGTTTTGCCTAGCAAAATAATGAACTCAAACTGGTTCCTGCATAGAATATAAATAAATCATCAAATCGGGACTGTGACTTTAGTTGATTAAATTAAATAAAAAGCACAATACTTGAGAAACATTAATCAAACTTCTAAAAATCAGCGGTGTGAAGATTACAATGAAACATATACAACGGTGGGATCTCCTATGTGCCTAATATTGATAATAATTTATTAACGGAATAAAAAAAGTTAAAAATCAAGAAGTTCTTAAGCCACCCAAAGCAAGGATAATCGTCTATTGAAATGATACAATTAGTAACGCTTCTAAGATTCAATGGACTTTAATGTAACTTGGGGTTGAGTCTCTTTGTAAACAAACACAGCGCGCCAATGTATCACAATGTTTAAAACATCTTGGGGTGAATTCATTTTTTTTTTCATCCCATCAAATCCGGTTTTGGAACCTGTTATGTCAGAGGTGAATCTAATTCATTAATTAGGTACATATTTCAATTCCTGCTTATTTTTAGATATATCACGATATTTTCGCGATAAAAAGTCTTTTGAATTAGTAACGAATGATAAAATTTTATGCACATTTTAAAATTAGTAGTATATAAATAAAATAGACAATGTTTTCCAACTATAAAAATCATCGTTGTTTGAATTATTCACCTTTCTCTAGCAGAGTTACCTATTATTGCGTTAAGATTAACCAATAATAATAAATTTTAATTTAATTTAATTCGACTCTGCTTCTTACCGAACTTCAAAAAATATCCGCTATTATTATAATTAGGAAAATATATTCACATTGACTAACCTTTTTTCATTGGATTAAAAAAAAATATTTAATGTATTAGAATAGTAGGTATGTCGTAAACCACATTTCATTATTTCGTTAAAATCCAGTTGAATATGAGAAATATGTAATATTGGTTTTGAAACATGTACGATGTACGTAAAACACAACATCAAAGGGACAAATATGTGGGTAGGGAAATGTAATTAATTTGAGTTGTAGCATACAATGTGTACTGTGTAGTTCAAAACGAGGAAGTGGTCTTCGGAACGACCCTTGTGGCACACCATACAGTCGAGGAGATCAAAATCATTAATGAATTCCACAGATGCACTATCTGTTATGTTGTGTGTATGGACGATACTCAATCATAATAATCTAATGGATTATTGAATCTGAA
Source organism: Ceraclea dissimilis (assembly GCA_963576895.1). Classification (NCBI taxonomy): domain Eukaryota; kingdom Metazoa; phylum Arthropoda; class Insecta; order Trichoptera; family Leptoceridae; genus Ceraclea; species Ceraclea dissimilis. The sequence goes on from OY756369.1 coordinate 11,397,506, forward strand.
CATAGATTAATTATTACGACCAAAACTGGAACAGTCGAGGGTCTTTCTAACAACATTTTGAGAGATACTATCATATGACATTATTATTTTATTATATCATTATAATCAATTGTAAGGCGGTGGCTCTCTGGCTTGAACACTTCATACAGCCATATTAAAATTACGCCCCCACAAGTATTTTTACTTTTTGTCACAAAATCTGAAATGATAAATTGTTATACCACCGATTACTTACAGGGATTCAGTGGATACATTAATGAGTTCCACATTATAAACCAAAAGTTGGGAGTAAACGGACATTCTGTGTTAGTCTAATTTACTCGTTTCCGGGCCTATTTCTCCTAAATGTGAGTGTAAACACTAAATAAAACAAAAAAAATGTTTTAAGCTCTAAAATTTTCAAGATTTTTTTTATTGATTCATTAAATTTTGAATGCCTAAAAAATAATAATAAAACCATCTGGTTCGAAGGTCAAAATCGTATAACAGGAGTTTTTTTTGGCCTATCAAACGTCAATTAATCATTCGATTGCAGTATAAAAAATAAATGCAAAACCAGGAGTCAGTTGGTGAGGTTTTCCGACATTCATACATTGAAGACCATTGTTCTCCACATAACAGTATATTCTTTTATGATGGGTTCCTTACCCACCAAGACTCTGGAACCGTTACAATGAAGAATGTATAGAACCACCTTGGAGCTGGTGAACCGTAAAGGAAATGCTAATTGAATTCTTAAGGTTATTTAGATAATTATTGTAATAGACAGGTAGCTGATTCCAAAGCTACTGATTCTATTAAGTAATTCTTTTGTAATGGATTCACCAAAAGGAAATTGGAATTTTATATTGTTATTTCGAGATGTAACGTTTATTGGATGAATTTGGTGGAAATTAAAGGCATTAGATACTAGTATTGATATCCAACCTACATATCTGATTCATACATATCACACGTCTATGATTTACGTCAATGATGGACGAAATTGTGTCAAAGTTATTGATTAACCACAATCACAATTAAAGCATCCTCAATCAATATGGTCACCATTCTCTCTCTCCTCTGAAGTCTCGATTCTCTAATTGAAGTAATTTTCCCACAATAATCAGTATTATTTGATAGACTATATACAAACACCACAACAACAAAAAAGGTACCAGCGATAGATATTTCGCCTCCGTATCCTCCATATTACCTCGTCACAGGAATATTTATTTTCTATGGTGAAATTATAGTACCTACTCTGCGAACTCTGTAATATGATTTTTTAATTTTTAATTGGTAGCGGGATATGGGTAGATATGTTTTAACTTTTTTATGATATGTTTTTATTATGATATAATTGCCATAGCCTAGAACATCGCAAAGAAACCCCGGACGACCCTAACTCCGCTGGAGAGATGACATTATCAAGTTTGCAGATGGGACATGGGTGCAGAAGGCGCAAAATAGACAGGAATGGACGGTTTCGGGCTGAGAAGAGAACACTATTATGATTATTTGTATAGGTACATTACGAATATGTGAGAGACATATGTAATGGAAATAGGTACCAAATTATATATTATAGCTCGGAAATTGTCAAATTTTCTGTACATCTGACAAAAAAGGCTGTGCGCTGATTTCAAATTAATTGTTTATGATCAAATAAACCTTTTTTCACGAAAATAGTCACACATTTTTGAAATGTGTTCTCTCAGAATTTATCTTTAAAAAAATCACAATTTCTGGCTGTCATTTTTATTTCATAGTAAAATGACTGTACCACATTCTTACCAAGAAATGGGACAGCCATTTTACTATGAAGTAAACATGACATCTTTTAAAAAAAAAGTTGTTGGAAGCCAAATTATGATATTGTACTTTTTATGAGTAAGAAATAATAGAACATGTTTAAAAAATGTTTTAAAACTATTTCCTTTAATAAAGGTTTATTTAATGATAAACAATTGATACAAAATCAGTGCACGTCACTCCGGCTTTCTACGGTGCGCGAATCCGGATTTGTACGTGATTTTGGATTTGTACGTGAATTTGGATTTGTACATACCGCCATACAAATCGCCATGAAAGCGTCAGTAGATTTACGGACGCACATTTTCCCACGGTGTGTGAATCCGGATTCGCGCACCATGGGAAGCCGTCGTTAGAAGTACAGCAAATTTGACAATTTCCGACCTATCTCATACTGAGTCATCAATGTTGAAACAATGTTGTTTGATATTCTGATCCTGAATTAATATTATTTTACAGCTGTTTGATTTTCCTGAATTATATTCAACTTCACAAAAACGACATTTGAAGTTATTTGGATTGTCTTCATTTTAAACAATTAAAATTGAGTTTGTCAACTCTCCGAATAAATAAGTGGAGGATTCCTTTTATTTCTTGTAGATTTAGATGGGAACTTGGAGTAACTAACCATTTAGTATTTGCGTTTATTGTTTATTGTTTTGAATCACCCCTAGGCCATTCGCAGGCACTTGGAATCGTCAAAGTTACATGTTGACAATAAATAATCAGGGAAATTCAATGCCAAATAGAGTGTAAAAGGCTCTATTGGTACTTCGTCATGGTCGTAAAACTAGGTACATATTCTACAAAAGCACATACAAATAAAATTAACAAAGAGATAATTATTATGGTAAGGTACAGATGTGACATTGCAGTACAGACCCACAATCAATTTCAGTATCAGATAAATTTACAAGTGTTCATAATATAAAGTAGAATCCGTGGCAAGAGAGTATAAAGAGCTCTGCTTGTCCTTCGTCATGTTTAACAATGATTCCATGCTAACCGGTGTCAGATAACATTTCGTCAATATTATAAAATTTATTTGCCACAAGATACATAAAATATATAAAGTATAATTAATAGTTACCCGATTTTGTGCTCAATAGGATCTATCTATGATACATATTATTATTATATTTTAGATGCATCACAAGTAGAAGACCGTTTTAAAAGCAATTGGGTGCAAATCAGAAGTGATTTGTCTTCAAATGTTAATTATATGTTTCTCACGGATTCCTCTCGCATTCCTTCATTCCATTCATCATGAATCACTGTGACTCAACATTTTTGCAAATTTCTTGTTGAAGATTGTCGAGAGGTGTGATACTTGCACCTTAATAATACATAATTACACGTTATGATAATAATTGGCAAAAACATTTGAAATTCTGGCGAAAGCATTTGAGTGCAATATCTCACTTTCGGACTTAATCACCTCCAAATACCAAAACGTTAACTATCACTCGAGTCATCTCTATCATGATTGTCAGTTCTAAACGTTTTCTTATTAAAATGAATTTGAATTTATTAAATGTTGTGTCCTTACATTCAATAAAAATAAGCCCAATGCATAAACGTTGTATTTGCCTGACGAGTGTCTGTAAACTAATCGACTTTTTAATACATTCATAGTCTGTGGAAGATACTAAATGCTGTGTGTTCGTATTAATAATATTACGATGAATTTCCACAAACAACCTTCGGTCAAAACATTCTCTAGATTAAGTGCATTAGCAAGTCGTGTCTGATGTAAGGACACGGACATACATAATTGGAGTTGGCTGGCAGAGATCGCAGCACTGCGATTAGCTCGCCCTATTGTGAACAAATGTTACGATTTATATTTGCAATGTTTTGGAATATTTCTGTATCTTGTTCACCAAAAGTGTAAATAAATAAATAAACATGTTAAAACTAAGTAGATACACAGTCATCTCGGAAAACTATAAGTACACTTTTCTGTTTTTTTAATATCATATCGCGAGGGTCCTAAGGGATTTAGATCAGATACATATTGACTATTCCTCGTATAAGTATGAGTAAACAAAATGTATGAGCTTCATTGAAATATTTTGACTACTCACGATTGGTGATTGAGAGTGTACTTGTGCGAAAAGACGTGTGTCAATATCTTGTGTGATAAGTTTCTTGAATTTAATAGAATAATCGATTAATTTTTGGAATATTGGAATTATATTCGTGTAAATCATCATTGTGAAGGCGAATATCCCGTTTGGTATCGTATCATTAGTTAAATTACGCTTTAAAAAACATTTTTGCAAACTTTGAATATTGTTGTCATCATTTCGATAATAAATTTAATTCAATTCGAACAATGGATCACTTATACAGACTCAAAATACAATAGTACTATAGTGACGTGTACGCATAGTAATAATATTAATAGTGACGAGTGAAGGAATCGCCGTGACAGCCAATCAGCTGTTAGATAGTTTACACTGCATTCACCTACACTACCATACACTACTTACTGCATAAGACGACGTTCAATGCATAAACCTGTGAGCGGTGTCGATAATAGTTGCCAGGTCGCTTGATTGGGATCCTTTTTGGTGTTTTATTAAATGTTTGGACATTCCTTCTATTTTTGCGGATCAAGTGTGTAAACGATGGATTCCCTAAGTTATGTCAATTTGTCAAACCAATCACTCCATAATCTAACAAATCTAGTAATGGACCCTGCTAATCGAATAAACAAGACCCAAATTGCAGTATTTATGACAATTATAAATGAAGTTATGAGTGCAAACAACCGGGTTGCTATTCAGATGGCGCACTTGGAAGGTGAAAACTCATGCCTCAAAAACATGCAGTCGAGTGGTGGTGCCGGTTCGTCATCAACAATGTCGCAACAAGCTGTTTTGATTGACACGATTAACGAAATGGAGGACAGAAAAAATCGCAGTAAGAATATAATTATGTTCGAAGTGCCAGAAAGTGACTCCAATGTGTCGTTTAATGGTATGAATGATGACGTCAATACGGTTACCTCCCTGCTTAGAAATGTCGACGAGTCAGGTAATTTGAAACTAAAGAGGGTACACAGACTGGGCAAAAGACAGGCAAATAAGCCTCGTCCAATAAAACTGGAGTTTGAGAACAGCGATCAAGCCAAGCATATATTATTTAATAAGCAGAAGTTTCCGAGAGAAATTAGAATTAAGCGCGATCTTACAGAAAGTCAGCGCCAAGAACTAACTGATCTGTGGAAGGAGGTGGAAGATAGAAGGTCGAAGGGAGAAACGAATCTTGCGGTCAAATTCATCAATTCTGTGCCTAGGATTACTTGTACCCACAATAGAGCTTCAAAAAACTAAATATCGCCTGTTATTACCAAAACGTCCGAGGGCTTAGAACCAAATTGTCAGATTTAAGATTAAATATCCTCACCATGGATCACTGGATCGTGGCTTTGACCGAAACATGGCTGGATCATAAAATTCATACCTCGGAGCTCGGATTTGGTGACTTCAACGTTTATCGACAGGATCGCAACATTTATACCAGCGAAAAGACTACGGGTGGTGGTGTTGTCATAGCAGTAAGAAAGAACTTAAAATCAAAAATGGTTCCCATTCCTGAGAAAACACTGGAGCAAATCTTTGTTCACATAGATGCTCCACCTGGAGGAATTATTCTAGGATGCACTTACATACCCTCTGGCTCCGATCAAGAAAGATATAGACGACATTCTGAAACTGTGGGGGCCCTCCGTATCAAATATCCTAAGTCTAAGTTTGTCCTCATGGGAGACTACAACCTTCCAAATGTACAATGGCCACAATGTACTGAATACGAAGCCGAAGATGAATTTGAGCTCGGGGATCAGAATCGGGATCGTCAGGTTGTTCGTGGAGCTGTCTACCGGGGTGAATGTGCTAAATCCAGAGAACTAATCGAGATGTCACATTTTTTGGGACTGATGCAAGAAAATTTTGTAACCAACCGCGATGGAAATATATTGGATTTAATATTTACTACTAATTTTGGGTTGTCTGTCGAATTATCTAATGAGATTTTATCACGTGTTGACTTATATCACCCACCCTTGTTAATTCATATCCCATGTTTTGTTCCTGAATTTAGGTCAATTGAAACTAGATCGAGAAATTTTCATAAGGCTGATTATACAGCGATTAACAATTTTTTTCAGCAGACTAACTGGACTTTTGTGAGCGATGATGGTGAACTTGATATGAAGGTAGAAAAATTCTATAACATATTGAATGAGGCTATTGAAAGATTTGTACCGGAGACTCGGGTAAGGCAATCGGGGTATCCTAATTGGTTCAGTCATGAACTAAAGACATTAATCACAGAAAAAAAACGCGCACACATTAGATTTAAAGAAACGAGACTCCCCGCCGATTATGAGGTATTTTCGTTATTAAGGAGTAGATGTAAGACTATGACAAGAAAATGCTATACTGATTATGTAGCCGATGTGGAAGATGGTGTGTCACGAAATAGTAAAGCGTTCTGGGGTCTAGCAAATTCACAAAGAAAGGATTCCAATGGAATCCCCGACACAATGCTATATAATGGTGTTAGTAGCGATGACCCTCGGACTATAGCCAGTTACTTTGAGCAATTTTTCAGGAGTGTATATGTGCCTGACAGGAATGTGACAGGTGTAGATGACGCGAGTCCTAATTCGGCGGTCTGGTTAAGCACTTGCACGGTCAATTTTGACGATGTCGCGAAGAGACTGGAGAGACTCGACGTCGGTAAGCCGATGGGTCCTGATGGTATACCCAACACTTTTCTGAGGGCTTGTTGCACCACTTTGGTGCATCCGTTGCATGTTTTGTTCAGAGAGTCTTTGAGCATCGGTTATTTTCCAAAATACTGGAAAACGAGCTTTATCATACCAATATATAAGAAGGGAGATAAGTCTAATGTAAGCAACTACAGACCTATTTGCATCTTATCGTCCATCCCTAAGTTGTTCGAGTCGCTGGTTCTGGATAGCCTTTCTCCCCATTTTAGCAATGTAATCCACCAGTGTCAGCACGGTTTCGTGAGCGGTAGAACGACTTTGACAAATTTAATCCTATATGAAAATGAAATATCGAAGGCACTTGCTGGAGGGTCCCAAGTAGATTCTGTCTATACGGACTTCAGTAAGGCCTTCGACAGAGTACAGCATTCTATACTGCTTAACAAGCTGAAAAGACTTGGAATCGTGGATTCTTTGCTGGATTGGTTGTCTAGTTACTTGTGTTCTCGTCAGCTGATTGTTCGTGTTGGGAATGTTAGAATGGACGGATTTGAGGCTACTAGCGGGGTTCCACAGGGAAGTCATCTGGGGCCGCTTTTGTTCCTTTTATTCATCAATGATATTTTGGAGTCGTTCGGTGGAGTCAGCTGTTTAATGTTTGCGGATGATTTAAAGATTTTTAGGAGGATTGACGGTGTTGGGGACTGCATGGAGTTGCAGAGATGCCTGGATAGTCTAGAAAATTGGTGTAATGAAAATAATCTCCCTCTGAACGCCCAAAAATGCCAGGTCATCACGTTCCACCGAATCAAAAAACCGATTAAGTTTAATTATCAGTTGAATGACACAACCTTGGAACGCGTGACAACTATTAGAGATCTCGGGGTAATCTTTGATGAAGAATTGTCATTTGTGGCGCATATTGAGGAGATTACAAATAAGGCTTTAAAAATGCTTGGTTTTGTATTGCGGGTGGCTAGGGACTTTAATTCAGTTAATTCGTTTAAAACACTATTTGTGTCATTAGTCAGAAGCCAACTCGAGTATAATTCCCCTGTGTGGTCACCATACTATGCCGTCCACTCAAGCTCCATTGAGCGAGTTCAGCATAAATTTTTGCGCTTCATTAACTTTAAGCTACAGATTCCAATTTCGGACATAAATTATGATTACCTTTTGTCCCTCTTAGAATTGCAGAAGTTGTCTGATAGACGAATAATTTCCGACTTGATGGTGTTATATAAGATAGTTAATAGCTTCTATGATTCTACAGATTTAACAGAATTGATATTTTACCATATACCTGCTCGTTCTACCAGGCAATCCATTTCTTTCCATTGTGAGATCGTCACGAGGAATTACCTCTACAATTCCCCCCTGACACGGTTTCACAGACTGGGTAACGAGTATGGATATGTATCCGATATTTTTGCGGAGCCGCTCATTGTATACAAGAGATCAATATCGAACTATTTTAGTGATAATTTTTAATTGTAAAATTGAAAATGTTTTGCAGTTTGTAAGTTGTATAAATTTTAGCATATTTTAGCGTAACGCTGTCGCTCTCTCAATGTGATTTTTATCCTAGATTTAAGTTTTATTAAGATTTTATCCTAGACTTGGGTTTTTACTGAAATTTATGAGTTTTTACTGAAATTTATAGGTTTTTACTGAAATTTAAATGTTGACGTGAAAGTTGTTTCTAATCTTAAAATTTTTTATTCGTCTTCGATTTGATAATATAATTCCAGATTTGATCATATGTTTGAAGGCAGAGAACACTGTGACGTGGAAATGAGTATATATTTAGAAATTTTGATAGTTTTGATTTTTATTATTAACGTTATTTTGTATTGCGATCTGGCAACTCTCTTGACGAGTCAGGCGGGCGGTGTAGTATTTATTATTATAAATGGTGATGTACCTACTTTGTGCAGTGTTCTCTGTAGTCCCTCGCTCTCGCACGCATACTAAAATGTGTGCGCGTAGTGTTGGACACTATGTATGTATGTATCGGTGTCTCTATGTTTGTGTGTAACTAAAAATATTTGATGTATATTGTTGTATTGTGACTGATGATATTGTTGAGTTGTTTAATGTTTTGGTTGTTGTATGAGAAAGAATGTATTGAAATGTGATTTAATGGCGTTTCGCCGTATATGGATTAATAAATAAATAAATAAATAAATAAATAAATATAGATACACTTATTAATACGAGTTCGCCCTCTTCTATTTACTGAATAATGTGACTATTAGAAATAAGGCCGTCAATAAAATTTTAGGGGACGTTCGCTAATTTTATTAGCAATAATGGGTTCGTAATGAATATGCCTAGTAATTTTGTGCGTGGGCTTCGATATTTTGTATGGAATTTTGGACAAATAATGTTCAATACATGCTTAATATATTAGTTTGCGGAATATTCATTTATCATCATCAGTTACTGAGATCAAAACAGTTGATAGATTTTTGGTAGAAAATGCTATTTACCTCGCCTTTAGTACCTACATAAGTAGGTATGTGTATAATAATTATTTCACCCAATGATTTTAACTTAACGGTGGATATTTTTTTTGTGGCAAAAATCAAAGGTTAAGGGTAAATCCGTAATGAGCATTTTATTGATTTTCGAGGTATCTGCCCATATTAATTATCTACTTACAGGTATAGATTGCGTCGTTGATTTTTTATGTGCCATTTAATGATTGGATCACCTCTATAGGGCGCTGACGTTTCCGAAGATCTTAATGAGCTTTCGTTAAAAAACGAAAGATTTATCTGAAATGACGAAGTAGTACAAGCGGAGCTTTTTTAAGTACAATACAAAATAACTTTGTTTGCTAATGTTTGTAGTAACTTTTAGATCATGCACTGTGTATGTAAGCAAGTTACTAAAAAGTTTCTAGGAGAAAGTGTGTAGGAAGGTATACTTACCTATAATTCTAAGCATAATGTCGATGTCCAAATAAGTACATATCATTGTACTTTTCTTCCCAAACAAACAAACACAACGTAACGATTCGTCAGTATAAGGAGAATTTAATTTCCTGTTCAGAACCGTGAACTTCGGATGCATTGTTGGATGTGCATTCATTTGATGGTTAAAGGCAATTGCAGTCGCGTCAATTTCCGGTATTAGAGTAGCAATAAGTAGGTATTACCTATAGTAAGCAATGTATTTCGGTAAGTATTGACTCGACGATAGGTCATCGAAACCAATGCAAACAAATAGTTGAATGAATCGGAGTTCAAACAAATTCAAACGATGTTGCAAATAATTAATTCGAATGAACATTTCACTCTTCCCAATGATTTCAAAGTGTTGTCTCATTGAATGCAATTCAATTCGTATTACAGAAAAAAGGTAGGTAAAAGATGATGAATATATGAAAAAGATTTAAGTTATAACGTCTTGGAGACGTCAGTGATGATTCAAAATAATTAGGAGTCTAAGCGAAACTAGAGAGGTCAATCCATAGAATTGAGTAGCTCGTGCTGTGAGTCGCCTGCATTGTGAAACTTTTACGCGTGAAAAGTGAATAAGATTTTGCTGTATTTAAAAATAGGCAATCTTTAGCGGAATTGAGAACTCACAATTTTTTCAAAAAGTTTTCATCCAGAAATCTTGTCTATGATTGCATAATCCATTTCATGTTGGACGGGAAGAAATTTGATTCGTGTATGTATATAGTTCCTAATAATACTCGTAAAATGTTTAGAGTTTATAATTATTGCAGGAAATAAGAATATCATCGAATGTTTGAAAGGTGTTTGCATTTTGCAATAATAATTGAACAGAACCCAAATCAAACATAATAAAAATCTATTCACCTTCAGAATCAATTTCCGTACACAAAATAGTTTTATGTTATTTGTGTGACAATTCAAAAACTTTGTTTACAATTTCACACAATCGATCTTTTATATCGCGATTTCTGGTCATTGTCAAAGTTACAGTCATTGTTGGGAATTAGTTATTATTATTATTGTCAGTAGAATCGTGTGTGTGCGGTTTGGTTTTTGGGTGGAACAATAATTTTGACGGGTGGTCGATGTTTTATACGTCGTAAATTTTGTGTTGGTTAACGTCCACAATACCTCATAGGATAGGTGACTTGCCAAATAATGGTGTCACGTGGGTGTTTTGATACTAAATGGTAAATAAATTTTATTATTAGGAACACCTTCAATGCTTTAATTGTAATTGTAGAAAAATTAATGATCAACCCATATTGTGATATTCTATACCATTAAATGACCCATAAATAAGAAAAATTCCGTTCCTACCTCCTGTATTTCCTTGTTGACATGACTTTTTATAGTGCCTTTTTGGATACATAATACCTACTTCTTTCTTTCCATCCTTTCCATGAAGTGAGTTCAGGACATTCAATCAAATATTGTAATGTTTTAAATTTTTATTCCTGGATCGACTTTTCTTCAGGAATTTCCTAATTTCCAGCGCATATAAAATTAAAAAGACAGGTTCTAATTTGTTTCGAAAGAGATTTGTAATTTATGGGTTTGGAGGCAAACGACGGTGAGATTGAATGCAACAGTAGATTTTAAATGTGCTATTGAAAGAAAAAAAACTTCTGTACTCCGGAAATATCAAGGGAAAATGAAGAAAAAAAAACATTAAATTCTGATCGCTTTCCTACCTATATAAACGTCGATAAAATTGATTTTGTTAATCTGAAAATCATTGACATAATACGTAATAATATGATTTTCTCAGAATTACAGCATTCGACTACATCAGTTGTTTTCAGCGACTAATTCAACAACATTCGTTGAATTAGATCTCGGAGGGTTTCCCGAGTACTCCATGTTGTGCGGAGGGGAGACAATAGTCAAATTTATACAGTACCTACGTAATATTATTATCAGTAGACATTTGCGAGTGTTTATATGAGACGATGACGTGCTTTATATTGTGTGTGTATGTGTCCCACTAAATAGCTTTGTAATCCAGCTCTAATTAATGTAGTGCGTATGTTAATGCTTGAAATCCGCACTGATAATGCCTCATATTTCACATAGATACAACATTGTAATACCAAATAATATTATCTGCCCATATTAATAATAATATTAGGTAGGCACCTACTATCAAATATAACAGACGCCGTTCAATCACACCCGTAAGGTGAATTCGGAACTAAAATTTTGCTGGAGATTCCTACTCTTTATAGTAAAAATTTGCTTCTGAAAATATAAAAAAAATATTGACTGTAATTTATACAATATTTTCCTAGCTTCCTTTTTAAAAATCAGTTATCTGAAATGAAATTACCCGCTGAAAACTATTTCGAATTGTTTTTTTACTGACTCAATATTGTAGCATTTTTTTTAAGTGAGCATATCGCAATCAGATTTTTTTATAAAAATATAGGTTTTTCCATTAGTTGTGAATTTCGATAGATTCTAATATTGTATTCGTCAAACTATTTAGTAGATATCTGAAACCGACACGAAAAAAACTATTTTGTTTTTCCTTATGTATAAAACCAACAAGTAGGTATAATAAAGAACCGACTGCAGCGTTGTAGCATTTTTTTTAAGTGAGCATATCGCAATCAGATTTTTTTATAAAAATATAGGTTTTTCCATTAGTTGTGAATTTCGATAGATTCTAATATTGTATTCGTCAAACTATTTAGTAGATATCTGAAACCGACACGAAAAAAACTATTTTGTTTTTCCTTATGTATAAAACCAACAAGTAGGTATAATAAAGAACCGACTGCAGCGCCCTCAATTCTAGTGAAACACATTTGCCTATGTTTCTATATTCTATAATAATGGGGCTCCCGGCTTGGTTCTATGCAGAATATAACTTTTATTATGTTAAAATAGGGTTTTATTAGTGCAATTTAAAGCGGATTTAAAGCGATAATTTTTCGTTATGCACTGACAGTTAAACGAGCGTCGGTAGATAGTATTAGTATGCTGTTGCGTTAACACCATCCAAATGTGAGATAAAAGGATATTGGTTATGAAAATTTACATGTTGTATGAAATGGTACAATGTAAAACACGTAGGTAGCTAACATGAAAATATGTATTTGCGCCGTAGGCGTAGGTAGAAAAAATAACACACGTAGTTTGATTAAAAAAGTTGTAGAACTATCTATAATCTGTAATTACCAATTCCCATTTTAGGTACCTACATACAGTAAAGATGAGTATTGAGACTACCAAACTCAAAACTGATTATCAATTTCTACCTATAGGACCGTTCCAACAGCCAGGCCAAACTCATGTCTTTATCGAATCCACAGTAGCATTAATTATTTTAATATAGTTCATTAAACTTAGGTTATTTTTCCAAAAGTCTTGGGTTCTCTGCACCCATAATTTACCCCCCACATCTTGTGATAAGCTCACCAATGCGTAGTATAAATTAACCCTACATATTGTTCGTCGTTTATCAGAAACATTATAGAGACTTAATCACACCCTGATTTCATCTATATAATTTGCATATCGTCCCTAACGGCACGTCTGGGATACGAACACAAAAAAGCAATGAAATATATCAGACGATAAGATGGAATTACAATAGATCGCCTCGCATTATCACAGATAGTATAACGAAATTACCGAAGAAGATAATAATGTCTATGGTTTAATATGAAGAGGGTCGTTGTAGGATGATATATCTTTGATGAGGACTAGAGGAATTGGTATTAATCAGATCACTCCCCCACTTTGCAAGTAGGTATTTGACGCTGATTTATTTTTATAGGCGGCCATAGTGTTAATTTTTGTTTTCAACAGAGGGATTGACGTCCATTATCGTGTTTAAAACTCATCGCGTGTTTTTGAGACAAACCCTGCAGCCAAAATTTCCTGATCTTTTGCAAAATACATATTATTAAATACCTATATTGTTAGGTATTTCGAAGAATCGGGAAAACGTTTTAATATAATTATTACATAATGAATCATTTCTAAAAGATTCGCGGCCGTTTATGTAAATTTAATCGAGTGTATTATTAAAAAGTTGATGTGAGCTTTTATTTTAAACACGCGATTCAAGGAATGAAATTAGTTAAGACTTACAAGGAAATACTTTGGAGCATAGATGATTATTTCGATGACTTGTTTGCATATCTTTAATGAATCATTTGCATGCAAATACGAAGAATATTTTAACAAAAACCTCTGTCAGCGGTTTAAAAAATAATAGGTTCACGAAATATATTTTTTCCATTATTTTTTAGGATATGACATGGTCAACATGCATTGGATTATTTTGAAAATTTATGTCTGCATAAAAATGTAAATCTATTTCAAAATCTCTACTTTTAAGGAATATCTTGCATAACAATGCAAACCCATTCTTATAATAATAGTACTTCGTAGTAAAATTGATTTCAAAGTGGTTGGTAGATCGTTTAGTGTTGAAAAACTTTTTGTGAAAATTCGTCCCTTATTTGTCTAATGCGGTCACAATATTCGGTCGATAAATAAAATGGGATTATTGCTGTCAGTTCCCTCGGGATCGTTACAATTAAAACGTGTTGAACTAGTTTCATCCCTCAAATTGCTTTGAATTACACTTATGCTTATTTGTATTACCGGCGTGAAATTAAAATCTTAATAAATGGGCTTAATCAGAATAGGGGAGAAACTGAATTAAAACTATTAGGTACTTTATTAGGTATATAATTTATTGCCAAAGGTACCACAACGTACCTACCACAATGTTATGACAATAATTGCAGATAAGAATAGGTGTCGTTATAGAAAAGTGCCCATCAAAAAATAGTTAGGTATTCTGCTTGAACGTTAGGTTTGCTAGATCTATGTTTATTGTACTCTCCACAATTTATATATGTAAGGCCAAAAATCATGTTTGCATAGATACAATTTTTCTCATACAAACTGACATATATTATTATAACAATGTGAGTTGCGTTGTAGAGTAATCATAAATTCACATGTCATGCAGATTTAAGGTTGCCCGAGTATCTATAAACTTTTATTCGAATATATTATTTAAGTATTATTTTATTCTATTTCATTACATTCTATCACATAACGCCGCACCTCTTACGGGGTAGGGAGGGAGAACAGGTCGCCAGACTATCCTATCATTACACACACATACACTTTTTCGTGCTTCCGTCACATTCATTCAATTCATGATATTAAAATACGCTCTACGATTCATTTTTTACTCAATACGCGTCCGTCTTTGCACGCGGTTCTTGGAGGCCCGCGCTTCCTTACATCTCTCTTTTTTCCCAGGTATACTATATTCCTCCAGGATCACACCTACTTGTGTGCCTATTACTTCTGTGTTTTCTTTTTCCACTCAGAGTTTTGACAAACAATTTCTACTGAATACTGATTGATACTACCGACTATGTTATTAAGTACGAAATATTTTGTCATGTTGAAGTAGTAGCGAAGATTCTCATCATTAATATTTTACTGTAGGTATACTTAGAAGTTTTATAGGTATCCATAGTAACATATTACTAACAGTAGTGTAATAATGTGTACTTAGAATCCAGTTATTGTAACTATGTAGTAATTATGGTATTACGAACATACAAGAATATAATTTTATTACCCAAATAACATATTAGTGGTATAATAAGATATTTTATGACATCATTATAGCTTACTGTCCCTGTGTTAGTTATATAAACAGTTACTCGTATAATAATTTTCTATAACTAAATGAATCTACAGAAAATAAAAGATACACACAGTGGATAAATATGCGGCAATATACGAAATTTTAATGGATTTAACGATTTTTTTCTCAACCTTGATATGCATTTTACGCCAGAGCCATTTAGCTTGCAATGTGAAGAGTTTAGGAAAGTATTTAGGTTTATAAAGTTAAACTTTTTTCTGTGGATCCTAACACCTATAGCAGGAAATTAAGTCAGATTCTAAAAACAAAAATATTAGTCTTAAAATCTGATCATGAAATCGTGCTGATCATGATCATCATCGTGCTTAACTGAAATATGTAAATACCTGAATGCATTACTGCGGACAAAACAATCAGTGTATCCGCCTTTTGGCTTACTACCATTGTCTTGCTTTGTAACTCTGCATGTTTTTTTGGGCAATAAAGATTTATTCATGTATGTATATAGGTATTAGGTAATTATACATTACAGTACCTAAGCTAAACGCTTGCGACGTGCGTAGCTAGCAGCTGTGATATTTTTGACTTATTTCATCATGCCGCAATTACTTTCATTGTATCTCAAACCATGGCCGTATAAATAATACGTGGAAAATTTGTCATTATTGGAATATGTATTTAGGTTCCATAGTCAGGAAACATTTTAGTCACTTCAGTAGGAAGTTCGTCGTTGTTCTACACCACATAATATTATAAACCTCTGGTGAACCAAATACAAATACGTAATATCTAAACCACTGTGTTTCCGGGTAAATTCCCTTTATTTCTAAATTCGCATTTCAATAATCTCAAAAAGGACATTAACTACTCCAGTAAATGCGGTGTACAACTTTTTTTTTGTTCCAATATTTACAGTACGACTGGCTCATTACTAAATAATTTATACCTACGTCTTATGCAAAAAAGCTTTGTTTCTCAATTTATGTTTTGTTTTTGGCGGCGACGTTGTTTTTTTGTTAGCGGAGGTGGTGCGAGGTTGTGAGGCAAGACATGAGAGACTGTGGAACATCCCCGGAGGACGCACAGGATAGAGCCGAGTGGCGGCGAAAGACAAGAATGGCAGACCCCACCATCATGTGGGAATAATAATTGCTCAGGGAGAGAGAGAGTTGCTTGTTTGTACGGCGACGTTGCTTGTTTGTTGTGATCGAATAATCGACTCGTTATTGGCCCAAATCACTCGTAGACGAGTGGATGGCCCCTATATGAAAAAAAAAATGCAGATTAGTTTCCCATATTAGGTAAGTAATTCGTTTTCCAAAAGTATGTACCTACTAGGTACTTATTAGAGCAAAACCTACTATACAGTTTCTATGTAGTATTATTTTGTTTGGTTCTACATAAAGCGACAATATTTTTTTCATTTACAACCATTTACCCACATTTTGACATACGAGTATAATAATTTTATGGAGCACAGGATAATAACGTAAAATTTTCATGGGCGTTTCGGTAAATATCATTATCCGTTATGATAACAATCAATATCTATCTAAAGTATCCATATCAATTAATGGCTAATATTAATATTTTGTTAATTATAATAGAGGACCGCATTTGGGAAAGCAAATTCGTGTAAATAATGTATGGTTGAAATTACATGGTTTGTTTAGTGGAAAACGTTACTTAATACACGTATAATGATCTGATTATGTAAATTGACTAAATTTCGGTTTGTTGACAAGTCATGATGCATGCATAATCATTAATTATCTCAGCAGTCCACAATGTTTGATGATGGCAATGATAATTATACCAACTAAGACTACTAATGTTATCTAAATATAGAATGACATATTAGCGGGTATTGTAATATGCTCAAATTTGATTGAAAAAATTGGTATTACAAATCAATGTTTTAACATGTTGTGTTTTGAGAGTACCACTACCTGTTATTTACATTTACTTACCTTCGATTTGTATTCCAGGCAACACAAATAATAGTCCGAGAGCCCGCTGCTTAATTTATGACGTATCTGTTTTTTGATCGAAATGTGGTACAAATGATAGCTTACCAATAGGGTTTTACATCGCACTAGGGTTGCCTATCAAAATCTTGCCGCAACCCTTCCTGCCCCCCCCGAAAAGGTCCCTCTTCGCGGTTTTTCGCATTTTATAGGAATATGGTAAGAGATAGAAGAAAGTAGTCAATGACAAAAATAATCCTTGCTAAATTCTCTACAAAAAATGTTAAGTGAATTTTTTCATAGGACTAGTAGTTTACCCGTAATGGCCGGTCGAAAAACAGGATATTTAAAAAAAAAAAAAAAAAAAATTGATTTTTTTTCTTTAACTTTCTTCCACCCATTATCACTAACATTATATGGAAAAAAAATTTTGGCCTGCGGCGCTATATCCCTGGTTATTTTATGAAAAATAAATTTTAAGAATTTTCGTCACTGAGTTTTATTGCAATAACTCCTAAATTAATTGATGTATGAAAATAAGTTATAGCTCGTTTTGTAGCTAAGACTATGGTAATTAATTCGTTCCTTGACTATTTTCCTGTAGCTCTTATCAATTTTTAACCAATTTAGTTTAAATTCATTTCTTTAGTTTTTTAAATGAATTTCGGTTTTGGACCGGCTATTGCGGGTAAACTGCTAGTTCTACGAAAAAATTGACTTAAAATTTTTTGTAGAGAATTTAGTAAGGATTATTTTTGTCATTGACTACTTTCTTCTATCTCTTACCATATTCCTACAAAATGCGAAAAACCGCGAAGAGGGATCTTTTCGGGGGGGCAGGGGGGGTTGCGGCAAGATTTTGATAGGCAACCCTAGTGCGATGTAAAACCCTATTGGTAAGCTATCATTTGTACCACATTTCGATCAAAAAACAGATACGTCATAAATTAAGCAGCGGGCTCTTGGACTATAATGTTATCTAAATATAGAATGACATATTAGCGGGTATTGTAATATGCTCAAAATTGGTATTACAAATCAATGTTTTAACATGTTCTGTTTTGAGAGTACCACTACCTGTAACTTCCATTTACTTACCTTCGATTTGTATTCCAGGCAACACAAATAATATAGTCTCCTAGGTCAGTCTTCTGAACCATCGGAGAAATAATCAAAGAGACGGAGTAAACGCTTGAGCTGTTGGCAAATTGTAGAGAAGCAAATATGGTAATAAATTGTTTTGTTGATGTGTTGTTTCAGTCAAAGGTTTCAGAATATAACTGTTATTGAAGATTTGAGAGGTGCCTTCGTGTTAAGGGCTTGACACCAAGAATGACCTCACAGTCATTTCCCATGGCATTAAGGTTCAAAATCGCGTAAACAATCGCATGATAAAATGGTAAAAATAGCGCTTTTTTCATTTTTTGGGGTTAGTTTTGCGTTTATCAAAAAACTTTTAAGGTTAGTTACTTCCCTAGCTTTTAATGCATATTATCAGTACAAAAAAAAATTTACTCCGCGACTTTCGGGAAACGAGTTTCTGTCTTTCGGAAAAAAGATCAGAGGTGTGTTTAAAAAAAAAGAGATATCTATCCAATATATAAAAAATGTTTTACGGTTATTCCCTAGATAAATGTTCAATGCATCTACCCTATTTTGTTCCAAAGCATATTTAATAAGGCTTGTTGAGATATAAGGTCTCCCGTTTTTAGAATTTTTCGAAATGTCGGTATGCATACTCAAGTGTTATTACTTCAATTGCATATTCCTTCACGTGACAAACGTTTCTGGACCGTATTGGTTCCACCAATTTCAAGTCAGAATTGATGAAAATATACCATACGTTACCTTCTAAAATTTCAATTATTTTTAGGTACAAACACAATATTCATCAACGCAATACCCTTGGTTGGTTACTTGGGCTTGCAAAGCACTAACTACAAAGTTAGTAATATTTGTTTCTGCATGTTTATATTCCATATTGTTTTCTTTTTATCTTTCAGTATCAGATAAAATAGTTATGTAGGCGAGATTCTACTTTAATTAATGACTGACAGAAATGTGTGCTCACAATGATATGTAATAATATGATCTTTTTATTTCATAAAACAAAACAAAGCGTCCATTTTGTAACGCGACATATGAGTTAAATATAGTTAGGCGGATGGTTTGACACTAAGCTATTCGTTTGAATATAAATTTCGACAAAACAATTTGTCTTTGTACCACCACGTCATCGTGTCATGATGAATACGGGAGATGTTACACATTCCCGATGAGAATCACTGATATTTTTAATCATAATCACTGTAATCAAAATCACTGGAAAATCAAGACGTACACTGGGCTAATATTTTGCAAAAGGCTTGCTTACGTTAAAATGATCATAAATACTTATATCATTTAATTGTACCTTGAAAACATGATCAGTTTTCTATAATTCGAACAAAACCTTACAGTTTATAAGAGTGCATTCCATAGATCTACAGTGAAACTGCTCTTTTGTAGGATATCACAGCGTCTTGCGATTTCAAATACGTACTGGATTATTGTGTGATTTCCTGGCATTTTGCTGAAATAACATTCAATTTTGACCTTGTTCTCGACATTGCTGATGACCGAAAATCATACAACCTAAATAATAATACATGCCTACTATTTTAGCTTATAGTAATCATGGTAAAAAAATCTGTCCAATCATTGTGATTTTTAGCAATATTATTTTTGAGTAATTTCACTGTTCTTTTTAATTTCCTACCCTCTGTTCTTCACAATTCTTCCTACATATTAAACCACAAACAAAAGGGTATACTCGTGACGGTAATATCGCTTGTTATTTTATTCCAGTCCCATATTATTAATTTGATTTTTTCTGTGGCATGTGATTCTTCTTATATGAGAAGACATCATTTTGTATTATTTGTTGTCTCGTGGTGAAGACATAGATACCTACCCAGTTGACAAATGGTATTAGTTATATGAATAGAAAATGTTTAATAGGTGCCTTGTTATTTCTACATTATTTAATTGGATGTAATGAATGATATACAACAAATCGTGTCTTTATATAAAATTGTTTTGACTATGATTCTCACGAAAATTCTAACACCCTCAACCCATACGCTCTGTATTAATCTTATTGTCTGACTTACACTGCGCCATCTAACGATACGAAATAATATTTTGAATGCATGTATTAGAAAAAAGTCTTTAAAATACATACTTACGGATAAGCGACCTCAAAATCTCAAACTCCATAAGCTAGCAAAGGCAATGGTTCAACCTTACCGGGAAAAATGAAGACATAAACATGACATAAACACATAGAATTTCAATTTCCGTGTTTCAATAACTCTATTATATTAGTACCTACCTATCTAATTATAAGTAGTTTGGTAGAGATAATTCTTCCGATGCAGTATTCCTACAACAGTGTAGAAGAATAAAGGATGAACATTGTCGGGTTACGACCGACCTCGGCTGGCTTAAGTGATCACTTTACACTCGAGAAACATTCGCCATTTCAGTTCACCCCGGCTGGGATTCGAGCCCAGACCTTCGTCTCGCATAGTAGGGATCACATCGCCTTACAAGAATAAAAAGTTGTAAATCAAAAATAATTCAAGTAAATAATTCTTCCGATTTTTTTTTTTAATAGCACAAATGTATTGCACAGTAGTTTTACAAGTAAGAGATACACAACTGATTAGAATACCGATAATTAGATGAAATAAATCTTATTGCATACAATGATATGTAGGTACTATTAGATACTTAGGTATGCGTACAGCTAAATAATAGTTCTTTATTATAATTGTTGTAAATAAAAGACGCGAATTTGGATTAAATTGTATTAAGTACTAACTAATAATTACCATGTAATCGTAACATAGAATTGCTTGTTCTTACAACTATAAATTTTATCAGCGATGACAAAGAAATTACAGTAAGTAAAACCTGGAGAATAAAACGTAATACGATTCGTATCTAAAAGACCAAGTATTTTAAAATACTAATTGGTCTAAAAAACCATTCGTCAATTTGGTTTCACAATCTAATTATCACTCGATGATTGTTGTAATGTTTATTGGCTATTGTTTGGAGACTTGCGTCTTAATTTTGTGGGAATGTTGGCGAAGTTATACGGAACCCACAACACAAAAACCTGCATACTTTATAATGTGTATAATGATTATATGAGTTTGGCTTGTATCGTAATGATATAGTTGTAAAATGTTTGCTCGTTGAAATCGACCAATGTTTTTTTTAAGGAATGATATCTCCTTTATACTTTACCTACCTACATAATAATAAATTTCAGAGCCACGATCCAATTAACTTGTAAAATAAACACACATAACTTATACTTACTTGTTCACAGTCCAGTCCCTGTTCAATAATATCTAATTAAATTTAACCCACCTTATTGTACGTAAATTCAAATTATAAGTAGGCAGTATAATTTGTAGGTACCTTAGAATCTACTTAGGTATATAGTTGCCTATATCTACCCACTTATGCATATTTTATTTTACTACTCTGAATGTATACCTACATAATATGTAGATTCTTACTCGTAAGAGTCTGTTATGTATTTATATAAAAACAGGGATTTGACTTAAGTTTAGCAAATGATAGCCAATGCCGATATACCTACATATTTAAAAACCTTACGTAAAAGAACGGCTCGAATCGTGTATCTATTAGGTATTTTTATTGTTATCGATAACAGTGAAATTTGAACGTAAATCATTCACTTATAAGACCATATTTCATCTGAATGAACCACAATTTTTTTATGGATAAAAATAGTGTTATTATTATGAACTTTAAAAGTGTATTTCCATAATCGCCATGATATTATCAGCTGTGAAAACTTGTCTGAAGAAATCTTATTCACCATTATTACCTAATACCTATATACTTATCCAAAATAATAATTATAATGAAAAGTTTGTCCTGACCATATAGAAAATCTACGAAAAGTTATTTCAGACGTACTAATGCACCTAACCATATCGCTGAAATTTATTCTGATCAAATAATCATTTTTATGTTCTAATCGCAATTCCCTTTAGTTAAAGAAAGTACCATTTATATAAGTGCATCATTTACCACGTAAATCATTAAATCCGTTTCGAAATTAACATGTCAATTTGCTACGGTCACTCAAAATGATAATGACAGCGAATATATTATTGTGAGTCATTCGAATAATCTAATTGTTCTAAGAATAGAAATTCGTACATCAGTCATACATCATTAGCAGTTACTAAAGTACATTATAGAAGGTAACTTAGGCCGTGTTTCCACCTGCGAGAGCACTAGCGGAAGTCTTGCAGAAGTTTCTCGCAATACCGTTTACACATGATATGAATTCATGCAATTTCTAGCTGCAATAAATAGCGTGCGAGAAGCTCGCGGAAGTTACTGTCGCAACTTATTGCAGAGGTGTTTACACACGCGTGCTAGAAGTTGCGACAGCTATTGCAAGTAGAGCCTCGAAGTATAACTCAAGCTGGATTCATATATGTCATCTAGGCCATGGGCGTCGTCAGGAGATAGGGGGGGAGAGCTGTCCCCCTAGAGATTGGAATAGGTAGATATTTTATTTTATTTTTTATTTTTATTTAAACTTAAAGTAAACAACAAACACATATAAATATACAAAATGGACATAGTACAGATTATAAAACGTTGTTTACTAGGGCGAACTTATCGCAGAACTGCGATTTCTTCCAGTTAACCCCAGGACAAAACAGAAAAAAAAGGAGTTGAACAAAAATATAGGAAAAAACAGAAAAAAATGAATAAAAAAAGAAATTGAATAAAAAAATATATACGAAGTAGAAAATATATACATACTAGACATGAGCGCCACGCCGGCGCGCCGCCGCTGGTCATGGTCGGCGCGCCGCCGCCGGCAAAACGCTCACGCCGGCGGCGTGGGACCCGTGTGACCAAAAGTATTTATCTTGTGTTTCTTGAGACAGAAATCGAAATAAGTACTTTTCCAGGTAATAAAATTCAGCTGTTGGTACGCTAGGGTTCAGTAATTATATAAAATGTCGAATAATAACTAACGCATTTTTAACCCATTCCGGCGTCTCACATATTTCGTTCATTTGGTTTTGCATTAAAAAAAAAATGGGGAATTTTCTATGTCATATTTATTTTATTATTATCTTATTTATATTATTTATAAAACCAGAAACAGGATGTGATTTATTTATTTATTTATAGTTTTGACGGCCACAAGGCATTAATAATTTGGTTCTCCATGGTGGAAATTAAATGAAAAACAAACGTTATTTTATGTAACTGGGAATCATAAGGAAAAATAAGAATTTATGGTTTTTTGATCCATTTTATCATACCACCCTGAAATTTTTAAACCACGTGAATTTTGGCAGAATATCTAACCAAAATATGCGGCCTTTCGTCTTTTTGGTCAACCGTTCTCTCTTTTCATTAGTTTAGCCTTTGATTATCGAAGTACCTAATCAAAATTATTTTCATTCCACTTGACTAGATTCGCTTTATTTCATTTGTTTCAATACAACACTGTGTAAATAATAATGACTCCTTTTCTCTTGACAAAAAACAATATTTATTTGGTAATTTTTGACGTTCACGATCTTCAAAGTGTCAAAATGTGATTATAATTAGATATTTTAACGTTAAAATTAAATTATTTTACTCACCCAAAGCTGCATTTAAATTTAAAAAAAATACTATCCCCTAACGTAGTTTCTCGGACCGTGATTACAGACTACTCTCAAATTGTAATTTATCTTTCCACCGTTAAGCGTTACGTATTTTGGTCGATATCATTATTATTTTTATGTACCCTTCGACTAAAAACACCAGAATTTATGTTTTTTTTTAATTAATTATCCTTATTTTTACGCCTAAAATAACATCGCAAATAAGATAGTTTTATTAAATTACCCTTCCACTCCAAACAACAGCACATATAACATATATGTTTTTACAGTTTATGCTCAACCGTACTTCTTGGTTACATATCGGTTTTGCATTTTGTGGAAGGTCGACCTCGTAGTCGCAAGTCTGAACTTTATTTCAGAGTTTGAATTCCACTCACCGTTTAGCTAACAGCCCAAATATTGCTAAATGAGAAACCTGTTCGACTGCACCACTGTTTATAGTGAGGCTCATTCTGACGCATTTGACTTTATGGATTAGTTTATTTTGACCTGCCCTCCAGCACCATGAAAAAGCAATAATGATATTTTCCATTATTTTTCAATATGAGCTTTTATTTTACTTTATTATTGAAATAATTATAGTTTTTCAAAATAAATAAATCGATTTTATCATTATCCTTTTCACATATACGTATTTAATCATTTAAAACAATATTGCAAAAAAAATCCAATGCTTCCCCCCACTTTATATCCACGCCGCCGGCGTGGCGCCGCCGCCGGCAATTTTAGACATGGGCGCCGCCGCCGGCTTTTTTGCAGCCGGCGCACATGTCTAATACATACATACATATGTGAGATAAAAAACAAATAAAAACGGAATAAAAAAAAATAATAAACAAGATACAGATAATACAATAACAGACATAAAAACATATACAGTTGAAACTACAATTAGTCCTACGATTCGGATTCAGATGCCGCATTCGACGCCAACATGCGATTTCTCACCGCTCTCTTAAAGGAGTGCACTGACTCCGCAGTGCGAATGGTAGAGGGAAGACTATTCCAACAACGAGCACCATCCACCATGAAGGAGTGAGTAAGAAAGGCTGATCTATGGATAGGTATTGCAAGAAGACGCTCGCTGTTGGACCTCAATGGAAGTCCGTGACTCGCTAAATATTCGAAATTTTCTTTAAGATAATAGGGAGAAGACGTTGAATAGAGAGAATTGTGCACATGAGATAGCGTATGAAGTTCACGTCTTTGGCGTATAGTTAACCACTTCAGACTGTTTCGAAAAGCTGTTATGCGATCGGATCGGCGCAGATTAAAAATGAAGCGAATACCTACGTTTTGCAGCCTTTCAAGTTTGCTAACTAAGTCTTGGTTTAGGTCTATAAAGACAGTATCGGCGTAATCTATGAGAGGCAGTAACAATGATTGGACCAATAGGGTTTTCACTTTAATAGGAAGAAATTTCTGGAGTATTTTTAGGGTATGCAGTGTGAAGAAAAATTTCTTCCTGATA
Source organism: Ceraclea dissimilis (assembly GCA_963576895.1). NCBI lineage: Eukaryota > Metazoa > Arthropoda > Insecta > Trichoptera > Leptoceridae > Ceraclea > Ceraclea dissimilis. Next base: position 11,422,829 of record OY756369.1, read on the forward strand.
GAATTGACGTGTTGCTGCCAGGAAAGAGTTTGATCCATGATCACACCGAGATTTTTAGCTGTTTTTGAATAGGGGATAACTTTGGAGTTCATTACAGTCTGAGGAATCGTAGCATTCCCCAACCTGGAAATATAGTAAGGACTGCCTATGAACATGGTCTGAGACTTAGTGGGGTTAAGGATCAGCCCAACACGTGCGGCCCAATCTGAGATCAGACGCAAACATCGGGATGTATTCTCAACTGCAGTGGAAATATTTTCCAGTTTGAAGTGTGTATATATCTGGAGATCGTCGGCGTATAAATGAAAGTGACAGGGCAACAGACGTGTTACTGGATTTATGAAAATCGAAAAGAGTAGAGGCGATAAAATTCCCCCCTGGGGAACCCCGGCCTCCAACTTTAACCACTCCGAGAGGACACCGCTCTGGATGCGCACAGACTGGTAGCGTTCTTTTAGGTAAGATGAAAACCATGTGGCACATATTTTTTCATACTAAATGATAAAATATCACAAAAAAATCACATTATTACCACAAGTTTTCTCATCATAACATAAATTTTAGTGGAAATCCATCAAAATACAATTATGTCATTAAAAAAAAATTGCCTGCGGCGCTATTTTTACTCACTTTTAATCTTCTTCTTTTTATGGGCCGCTAAACCCTCACTTCCAGGTTCCGCAGCCATGTAACCGCATCGTCCGTCAATAGATGGAGCTGCTCCAGTCCTCCATCGTAAGAATACAGAACACACTGGTTCACAATGTGTTCTGTTGTCTGCTCCTCGCCACACTCACACATAGCAGAGTCAGCTAGCCCCTATTGGTGAAGGTGGAATGCAGTGCAGCTAACGCCGCATCTAAGTCTATTGAGGGAGCTCCATAGCTTCCTGGGTAGTGTGGAGCCAGGTTGTAGTTTAGTGGGGTCTGCTATTAAGTGGTGGTTCTGTACAGCTGCCGTCGACCACTTCTCTCGCCATTTAGCTTCAGCTGTGCATTCGGCAGTGTTTGCGGGTGTCCACATCCACAGAGGGTGCCTAGATTTAAGGCGGTGTACAGGCGGGTCATCGACGTCCGCATGTATAGGTAGCTCTGAGTTTTTGGAGATATTCCTCAGTTCCCTCTGTAATGCTTCTTCTCGTCTGATTTGTGGCGGTGCGATGTTGGAGAGAGCAGAGAGCCAAGGCAATGGTGTTGGTTTAAGGGTGCCGCTTATTATTCTCATAGTTTCATTGAGATGTGTATCTATGAGTTTTGTGTGGGCACTTTTTAGCCAAACTGGCGAGCAGTATTCAGCAGCTGAGTACACCAAGCCTATTCCTGCAGTCCGTAGTGTTCGGGCATCGCATCCCCACGTTGTGCCAGTGAGTTTTCTGACAATGTTTACTCTGCTCTTTACCTTTTGTTGAAGGGTGGTCAAATGGGGTTTGTAGGTGAGTGACCTGTCTAGTGTGACACCCAGGTATCGTGGGTGCGGTTCGTTATTCACTCTAGTCCCCGCAAAGTAAACATCGATCTCTCTACTTGCTTCTGCGTTATATAGATGAAATGCTGTTACGGTCGTTTTTTGAGGGTTTGGCTTCAATTTCCACTCCTTCAGATACTTTTCTATTGCTTCGAGGTCTTTGTTTAGAACTTCAGAGGCCTTTTCCAGTGTTCTTTCTTGCGCTGCCAGGGCTATATCGTCCGCATACATAAACATTCTGGACTGCGTGTTTGGTACATCAAAGGTGTAGATATTGAAGAGGAGTGGCGCTAATACCGATCCCTGCGGTAGTCCATTTTTTGTGTAAAAGGTTTTGCTTGTATCGTCTCCCACGTGTACGCGGAAAGATCGATTACGCAGCATGTTCTCCACCAGTCTTGTCGTAAAAGGACATTGGATGAGTTGTTGTAGTTTCCAAATAAGGCCCTTCTGCCATACAGTGTCGTAGGCCGCTGATAGGTCCAACAGTGCCAGGGACGTCTTTTTGCCTTTTTGGAAGCCGGATTCTATGTGTGTAGTCAGGGCGAGAACTTGTTCGCAGCAGTTTCGGCCAGGCCGGACATTTAATAAAAGACATTTTCTTGCATATTATGGTGCAAAGTATTATGTAAATTTTCAAGTAAACCAATTATTACAACACGACCTTCTTCACTATGCCTCACAAAAAAAATCGCTATTGCGGTATTTACGATTTTTTCATACTATGTCGAATTTTCAAATTTCTCCTCCCCCTCCCCCCCTAGGTCCGGGGCTGTGCGACGCCCATGATCTAGGCCACTTCCACTCTTCTTGTTTTTTATTTTTAACATTTTGACAATCTGTGGTGAGATCACTGGTAACGGTGAAAGCCAAGCTAAGGAAAAAAAGGAAGTGAAGTGAATTTTTAAAATTCATTCTGCCATTGGCTTTTTAAATTATGAAGCTTTCTAGACACTTCATTCTCAGACCGTGTTTCCACATTCAAGAACACTCGCGGAAGTCTTGCAGAAGTTTCTCGCAATACCGTTTACACATGATATGAATTCTTGCTATTTCTAGCTGCAATAAATAGCGTGCGAGAAGCTCGCGGAAGTTACTGTCGCAACTTATAGCAGAGGTGTTTACACACGCGTGCTAGAAGTTGCGACAGCTATTGCAAGTAGAGCCTCGAAATAACTCCAGCAGGATTTATATAATTATATCATCTAGGCCATGGGCGTCGTCAGGCGAATAGGTATATATTTTTTCAAACTAAATGATAAAATATCACAAAAAATCACATTATTACCACAAGTTTTCTCATCATAACATAAATTTTCATGAAAGTCCATCAAAATACAATTATTTCATTAAAAGAAATTGCCTGCGGCGCTATTTTTAATCACTTTTTTATAAAAGCCATTTTTCATGCATATTGTTGGGCAAAGTATTATGTAAGCGTCGGAACACCTATCCTGCTTCCTCCCCAAGAAGGTTCACAGAATGCTACAATATGTTTTTTTTTAAATATTACGTCTACGACGTATTATTCCATTTCTGGCAAATAATTTGTATCTATGTTCAGTAGCATAGACTTCCACTCTTCTTGATCATTGATTTTTTGAATTCGTTCTGCCATTGGCTTCTTAAATTATGATGTTACCACATCGTTTTCTCATCATGTCATGAATTTTCTAAAACTACTATAGGTGTTGTTTGGTAAAAAAAATCACTTCACCGATTTTTCTAAAAAAAAAATCGCCTGCGGCGCATTATTCGAAGCCTGCTAAATAATCTTTTTTTTTATTTTTACTGATAAATAATCTAATTTTGCACGGCCCTTCATTCAAAAAGTTTGCCCAGGCCTGCTATAGAAAAACAAGCAGGTTCATTATTTCACGCATTTTCTTTAAAAAAATTCGCCTGCGGCGCTCTTCAAATTTTCATGCAAGGAGGTCCTATTTGCACGTGACGACATTCAACCCCCTCCAAATTTGAATCTTTGATCCGCCACTGTCTTCTCGAGACTATTCACGTGTCCGTCGATTCATTTTCATTTATCAAAAACAAAACTGACCAGCCGCGAGTGCGAGATATACGAAACTTTTCGATAAGCTGCGAGAACTGTCGCGAGTAGATGTGTAGGTATTTAGGCTCGCAATTTATTGCACTCGCAACTTATCGGCTAAATCTAGCGGCTAACTGTCGCGAGTGAACTTGCAAAGGTGTTTACACTATGCAAGATACTGTCTGACACTTCCTCATATTCATGTATCAAAAACTAAACTGGCTAGCCGCGAGTGCGAGATATATACGAAAATAATCGGCTAGCTGCTAGAAGTGTCGCGAGTAAGCTGTCAGCGTGTTTACACTTGCAATTTATTGCACTCCCAACTACTCGCAGGAATCTAGCGGCTTACTGTCGCGAGTGAACTTGCAAAGGTGTTTACACATGCAAGTTACTGTCTGACAGACTGTCGGACAGTTCTAGCAGAAGTTTTCTCGCAGGTGGAAACACGGCCTTAGTATTTAGTAGAAATGCTATGAATTGCATTCCGTTCTCACACCAATAAAATATTGTAATCGGGTGAATTATCGATTTCATGCGAAGAATAGATTAACATTTCATTGAATTATGTATAATGAATCGCTACTTAGTACTTATTCCAAGAACTGACTACTTCTTCTTCTTCTTCCTCTTGTCCTAGGTCGGATGACCTGTTTGTGACGGCGGGCTGTCCTGGGAAGAGGAGATCCAGCTGTCCTTCCATCTCTTGGGTGGCCTTCCGAGTAATCTTCTACCAGTGGGGTTTTCAGTTTTTACTATCTTTGCCAGTCTGGTGTCATCCATTCGGTCTACATGGTCTCTCCAGAAGCGTCTTCTACTTCTCCCCCACCTTACTATGTGAATGCCTAACTGACTACGTGAATGTCAATTACAGAAACGTCGAATTTCTTTACCTACTGATTCTGTGTTTCAGGTCCTATGTTAGAAAAACCCCAGCTATGGATGATACGGGATATACATAACTCATCTAAGTATGAAGAAGAGCTAAATATGATTACTTATAATCATGATTTCTTTTTCTTAACCTTACCCTCTCCTTTCTTCTTCCTTCCTACCAATTTATTATGGATCATGTCCTATGTTGTTGCCAATAATACCTTTAATATATGTTTGTATTTATAATTTGATGTGAATTTCATTACTTTATTTTATTTAAAGCTTACCTACCTATTTTTTTAACTGTTTGTCTTTTTTGGTTTGTTAATTCGTTTATGGGTTCGCCCTAGTGAACAGTTTCGTAGGATTTGTTTGATTCTCTGTGTTTATTTTATTGTAACATTTTGAATAGTTCACTTCACGTGTATAATATATAAGTAAATAATCCAATATAAATGGAATATTATATGAAGCTTTTTCATCTAAAAGAGGTGGCTAAAACTTAAATAATCTGATTGTTATCAATTTCAAATTACATTAGAGTAAGTTGTTTTCTTCGCGACGTAATGCATACAGATGTCTTACGAAGATACGTTTCTCCCTCTACAATAATTCTACAATATTATATTGATATACCCCAATCCTCGATAACTTTGGGAACCAACGAATTGGTTGATAAAGGAATTTCTCTCAATTCTAAGATAATTTACAATAGTCACGTAGTTTCCAGGATTTGACACGTTCCAAATATGGGGACATTGGCGGTCCATCCATATGTGTGCGATTGCTGTAAATAAAAACTCTCTCTACAATATTCCATTACATTATTTTACAGAGGCAATAATGCGCTTCGCAAATCTTAATACCATTTTGTTTAAATTAAATTAAATATGGGTCCAAAAAGGAATTAAAAAAAAATTAATCGTTTTTAAATGAATTAACCAAAATTAAGTTATTTATTTCTTAGGAGTTCAATTTTCATTTAATCGTTAAATAAAAGATAAATTAGGTAAATCACTGAGTCAGAGCACGAATGAATACATTTGTTCCAATAGAGGTGGTCGGTAGCCTGGTTGGTAACGCGCTCGACTGTTAATCCAGTGGGTGCGAGTTCAATCCCCGACTTATTCCACTTCACAACACAAGCTCTTATGCTTTCTGTGAAGTGTACACAGATGTATTTGGGTTTATTTAGATAAACCTAGATTCATTAATAAAAACTTAATGAACAAATTAAAACCAATTTTTTTTTTAGTTACCAAGGTTGGCTTTGTTTAATCCTAAAATTATTACCGCTGTATATCTGTAAACTTTTATCCATCATATTAATTGACAAGCAAAGTTTTCTTCTTTTTTCGTCACTTACACATCTGAGTATAAAATTTTGTTCCTATTATTGTGAACGGTATTTAATTTTACTGCCACCACTGTTGGCAAGTCCATCATTCTCTACTATATCGACTATAACCGAAGTTATTCAAATCCATAACAAGTTTAGTAATACTACTATTGTTTGTTCACAATATGAAACTTAATCAGATTCATTTGTATGCAGAAACAGTACAGGGATGTTCGCAAATAACTTGATCCGTTCGTTTGAACGATGAAGCCAGAAGCATTGATTGCCCATCGATGTTTTTATCCTTTGGTATAACAATTTAGTATTCATTTTCTATCGTTACACAGCATTGGTATCAACTCATCTAGACTATAGAACAGTGACAAATAATGGAAGGCAAATCGTTGTTTTAGGTACTACAGAATTACTAAATAAACAGCAGTGTACTTCAGTCGTCTTCTATACCTATTATGTAAAATTACGAGGGACGAACCATTAATTCGACAATCGTACACTTTATCGGTAGTTATGCAAGAAATGACGAAAATTGGAATCATTATCTACCGTAATCTTTGCTTAAAGCTGTTGGTCCGAATCAGAAATACTGAGATACGCAGGAGGTCAGGAATAACAGATGTAGTCGAAAGAGTAGCAAAGCTCATGTGTAGATGTAGGTAGTTGAAATTTTTAATGTCCTAATTTTCACATTCTTCTCTCTAGTCTGGTTAAAAAGTACTCCTTAGCTTATGTGCACTACTCGTATAGAAAGTTGGACCGTATAATAGAGTGTCAGTTTGATATACATTTCAAGTTTATCTGTCCAAGGAACGATCCAGGAAATGGTCAATGTTTTTAGCCAATTGTGTGCTGCTCATACCAAATTTTAATAGGGTAATCTCGGTAAACTATGTAGGTAACCATTGTAACACATCTGGTTAAGACAATACAATTCTTTATTTTTAACTCGTCCCAATTAAACCAATTTATTTCTATAAAAATCATAAACAACGTTTGATAATAAATTTAATTATAAAAACAACAAAATTAAACGACTAATAAAATTTGATTGTTACTTGTCTAAACAAACACGAACATCATAATTCTAAATGATTTTTTTATAACATGATAGTAATTATAATATGAAAATAAATTGCAAACGACGTAGGTGTACAATAAAAAAATATGTAGGTATGTTGCCTTACAATCCATTGCACAATGCCGGAAACCTAAAGATCACAATAGAGCAATCAATAATTTAATTTATCCTGCAACATATTACATCATCCTATGATCAATAAAAAAAGTTTAAACAAAGACTTCATTATATTCTTCTCGTGATATCTTCGTGCATAATACTTATACGAGTATACTATTATGAAGAATGTTCTAACATAATATTCATTTCTATTGATAGATCAGTCAATAGTCTACATTAGGCACTAAACATATGTATGTAAATCTTGTTTTGAATTTTCTATGGTCAATTCTTTCAACTCTCAACTTCAGAGTTTAAACATCATTTGTGTATCTACATATCTATAATATCCTTAGTTAAAGCGATGGGAAAATATTGAATTGCCTGCTGATTGACGTAATGTTTTTGGATCCTTATGCTTCAGGGTTTACGGTAAGTTCGTCTAAAATCAATTCGTCTAAAATCAATTGGTCTAAAATCAATTGGTCTAAAGTCAATTGGTCTAAAGTCAATTAGTCTAAAATCAATTCGTCTGAAATCAATTCGTCTAAAATCAATTCGGCCAAAATCAATTTATTGCCTAACGATCAATTCTTCGATTTAAGACGAATTGATTTTCGACCAATTCAATTTAGACAAACTTACCGGACACCGTGCTTCAGTCGTGAGCTTAAAATGTTTAGTGTTCCGGAATAAATCATTATTACCATGTATCAAAAGGTCTATCTAGCTTACGAATGGTTAATAATAAGTCGATCTCAAACGGTCCTGGGGGTGGCTCGTTTATTCATAAATACCACCCAGTCTCGGAGGATATCAGTGAAGGTGGATTTAGAATGCTATTGATTGGTTGGTGCAAAGTGGTCAGATAAATCCAGCCGAAGATCAGTGATGATCTTGATAGAAAAATCCTTCACTGTTTAGTTAACCATCTATTATTTAGAGATTATTTCCTAATAGTGTTTAAAGTATCCAAGTTAAGTAGAACTCTGTAGGTAAGTATTACAATTATCTACGTAGAATCTTACTGTTCAATATCGTAGGTAACGTCTAATATGAGGCCTAATAACGTTAAAATAATATTGTGTAGGCATACAATAATTTGTCTAGACTGGACAAGTTAGTAGTAGTTGTTGGTATAATAAAATTCATCAATCAGCATTAGCCGTGGCCTTAAAGACCTAAAAAACTGACTTCATCCATCTATTGAATTTAATAAAAAATACACGGCTTACAATAATGTCATCTTATCTTGAAGTTATATCTAACTATCAAATAATTCCATGTATTGTTCAGTTCTTTTAAGCATTGTTTATTGATATTCATTACTAAATCGAGGTATGCCATTGCGTAGTTAAACCTATTCATTTTTTTATTTAATTATGACATGTACCTTCCTATTTCTGCGTAATTCGATTATTAATAACTCTTCTCCTACCTACGTTATGTTTCTTGATTATATTTTCGATACTTAATACATATTATTCTTTCCTTGAACCAAAGGTGATTATAGTTAAGTGTCAGATCTAATCTTCGATAATATATTTTGGCTAAACCAAAACTCTTCACAATCATCATTCCTATTGAAAAAATAGTTCAACCAGCTATCTCGACCTGAAGAACCTGCTCAGAAAATCCGAAATTAAAACTTTTAGGGCAATCACTGGGAGAACGCTTAGAGATCGAATCCGCAACGAAGAAATAAGTCAGACCTGTGGCACGGAAGATGTCGTGAGATGGACCAGAGCAAGAAGAAGATTCTGGAGGGATCATGTAAATATAATGGCCGACTCTAGAATCCCTCGCATTGCAGCCAACTAAATACCACCTGGACATCATCTTCCTGGAAGACCGCCCAAAAGGTGGAGGGACAGTTGGTTCTCGACGTCCCAGGAGTAGAGGAGCTATCTGCCAGAACAGATCAACTGTGATCTACAAAAAGAGGAAGAAGATCTCGACTTAAGTTTTTCTAGTTTCGATAATAGTAATCTTAAAATAGCTTTATAGCTATTATAAAATAGCCAATACAAACTAGAGTGTCTGAAAAGAAAAGTTTTTCCACCACATAATGGGGGGCTATTTTACTTGGGCTTTTAAGTATTGGTCACCTATAAGACAACAGATCAAGAGACAAGAAGATAATTCAATACGTCACACCAAAGAAGATTCTCCAGAATGAAAAATCCCATAAATAAATCCACCAGAACTCCCACGGTGGCAAATAATATTTATTTGAATTATGAATTAATTATTATTATGAATGATGATTCTATGATTAAATTGTATTCAATTATGGTAACAGTTAAGAAAGAGAAAATATAATAAAATTCTCACCAAAACCTGTTTAACTTGATTTCATTTAACAGAAAAATATCAAAATATATCAAAAATATTGTCATTTTATATAAAATGTCTACACAATGCGAAATATTACAATAATATGAAGAATGTTTGCCAAACTCATTCATGATAAATAAGATATGATGAATTGGTTTCTATAATAAAATATTTATCTTTTTTTATATAAAATCTTACATAACCACACTGTTTTTCCATTTAAATGACACAATAGTGTTTTAAATAATATCTTATAAAACTATTTATAATAAAAATAACTTTAAAATATTATTTATAGGCAAATAAAAATAAAATTTTACAATAGGTGAAATAGGGAGATTACAAGATGTAGGGTTTTGATTCTATATCACCTCATTTTTTCATTATGTCATCCCTTTGTAATGTTTGGTTTACATTGACAAGAAATTTACACGTATCTCGAGGTACCAAGTAAATGCAAATGACATTATTTTGATTGAGTTTAGAAGTCACAAACTTTATTAAAAACCATTGATATATTTATTTTCTTGAGAAAGTCTGATATTCTTCCTGTAATAAATTTGCTATTCATTAGTATTTTTATACAGTAATGTAATGTTGCCTTGTGATTTCTTTCGCTTTTTATTGACTTTTTTTGTTTATTTCTTCATGTGAACAAAACACTAAAAGATTATCTGATATACTATAACTAAACTGTTGTTTTCTCTTATACTAACATGACTTTCTTAACGTAGTTTTGATTAAGCATTATTCAGATCAGCATAGTAAAATATTAGCGCACATGTTCTTCCAATATGTTTGTTTTATAACACTGTTTGTTATATAATATGTATATACGAAATTCTAATCAAAATTAGTTGCGTACAATTTCGCAGAATGTTTTCAATATTGTAAACTTTCGACCAGTGTAAACAACTAAATGTTGTACGATATTATGTATGTAGTATTGTATAATATTTGTAGGGTCAACAAACAAAACTGTCCATATCACCACACCATAAAGCATAATAGACAAACCGCCCCACCCATGAGGCATTTGATTCACCATAATAGTATAAGAAAATACCACAATAGCTATAAACTTACCTACAAAGCTCTTAAAAATACCAGTGATATATTTGAGAAAAAATGATAAAAAGAACAGCTGTGAAAATAAATAGTTAGGCTTGAAATAGGTACATTGGAAACTGTATTTCAAAGAATTATTTACGAACCTAATGCAGCAATAATTTGATTTCTTTTCCTTGGCGTTATTATTTTCACATGGTGGTGGGGTTTAGCTTCCTAATTTTTCGTTGCCACTTGGTTTGATCTTGTGCATCTTCCTTCTTGCACTCATCTTAGACTTTTGAGGTTAGCTGGCAGAGATCGCAGAAGGGCTATAAGCTCGTATGAGTGAATAATTAATTTCTTAATGTTAACATATCGTATTTCTGTTTTTTGTTCAACAAAGTGTAAATAAATAAAATCTTCTATTGCGAAATCACTCCACTTCCTGCCTGACCACTTCACGGCAGCTGCGCTTGTGTCTTCCTCGGGACTTCCTACCAGGGACATTTAGTGTTTCCAGCACACTCTGGTGGTCTTCTACTCGCATGCTGCTTTCCTTGATTTTTCTAGATTTGATTTGTTAAAATTTAACAGCGATTGTGAATTTGAGGCAAGCCTAATCCACAAACGTCCAACTACAATACTTACGTACTTGTATAATATTGTCAAACATAGGTTTCTCTATGAGAAGACAACAATAAATCACAATTGGAGAGACCCTGTCTCACCCATACCTACACAGAACACATACATATTCATACATAAGTAAAATAGGTATAACATTTTTACATACATGAGGATACATACATATAAGGAGGATCTTCCCATATTAAGGAGGAAATCAAAGCTTGGCAGAAAATATTCTTCAATTTCATAAAAGAAAATATACTTTTTTTAATATTTCGTGATTGATTTCGTTATTCTCCAGGGTAGATGTAGTGGAGGAATACAATAATCTACAAGATCTACATCGAGATTTAGATTTTTCTTTTCATCATATCCGCCACTATAAAACGCCAAATTATCTTTGACAATGTTTGAGCCAAATTATCTTGGACAATGACAACGTCATAGTTTGAGTATTGCTATTTAATAAGAAAACGTTCTAATCAGAATTTGAATCAATAGAAAATTTGAGTTTTTTAATCGGTTCGATTTTCCATCTCTCCATCGGCGGCAAATGGTGAAAAGGCAGCATTGAATATTTCACCTATACTAGAGATAATTCCTACTCAACAATAAACGACCAATCAACAATGTCCTTGATCCTAGAGAAACCTTTTACATTATACAATGTAAGCGCATTGTAATCTATCATTAGTAAAGATGGTCACAAATTGTTGAACTGAGTCGGAATATCTTTAAGAATTATATGCGGTTTATTGTGTCAAATTAGCCATTGTGCTAAAGAGACATCTGTCCTTTTGCATAAAGAAGGACAATGCCACGAATCGAAAAGGACAACGGACGACGAGTCAAAACTTTTATTGTTGACGTACATTTTAATGTATTGAGAAGATGAATGATGTTACCTTTTTATTGGGCAATATTATACCAAACATTGCATTATTTCGACCTCCTAAATGCATACGACCATTTACCGAACAAAAAAAAACCTAAATACTCCTAATATTTTGTATTGAGTATCTACATTGATTTAATTGTAAAACTTTTAATCCATTTGCTCAGCTTCGTTTATGGTATGCACCATTTAATTTTACGCTTATTTGTTTAGGATCTGTATTCTATACATGTATTTGGGTACAGAGTTAGATAAAATATTATGGGTCCTATATCCATTGACCGATATTGACAATATTTATATCAGATTGAATTGATAATGTAGGCCAACAAACGCTAAAGGTATAAGTATCGCAATTTATTCGCAATAGGGAAACTATCTACTGTTGAGGAATTATTTGTAAAATTAATATGGTTCGTGTTGACTGTGTTGATAAAATTAATAGACACACACATCTATTTTTTCCCAAGATAATAAATACTACAGTATTTGCTTCAATGTATCAGGATATTCACAAATCACATCATCGATAACAAGATGTCTCGAATCTATATCATTCCCAATAATTCACTTGATCAGCTATTACTAAGTCCCAGTTAAGTTGTGTTTATATTATCTAGTCTATTCTTGAAGGTGTTGGTGTGTAGTATGGAGCAAGTACCACTGACTCTGGCAACTGATTCCAAGCACTGACAGCTCTATTATAAACCCAACTTTTACCTTCTCCCTGGTATAATTATAATTTACAAATCTTGCCTCCCAACTGAACAAACAGTTGACAGCAGGATGTGGTGGAATAGATGAACGCTGACCCGGACATAAGTGATCACACTGATCACTTAAACCAGCCAAAGCCGACTCTTTAGCGTCGGAATATCCACCCTGTTTCCTCCCCAAGGGAGTTCAAATAAAGCTACATTATGTGAATGTAGATAAACTAGTGGCAGGAGATTAATAGACTTTTTTGTAGTGTGAGACAGCGTAACTACACGCAAGTCCGCACACGCAGTTATAGTAGTATTAGTGAGCGCACAATGAACAAGAATGCACACAGATGCGTTCACTGTTCAAGGCAGGTACATATGTCCATCCTTTCACGAACACTACAAAAAATGGTCTTAAACTCGCGCGACTTCTATACCTTTCGCTTCTTTTGAGGAAAATCTGTAATGTATTTCCATCTGCGTAATGCAGGAAAATCCAGTTAAAATTATTTAGATATATCTCCAATAATGAACAAAAATGATTTATTTGATTGAAAAATAAAAGAAAAACTTTTTATTTTTAAAACTTTCATCAAGTAGCATTTTTGGATCACTTTCAAACTCATTAAATTGGCGACATTAGAAATAAAATAGCAAAAATATTTCATCAAAGTAAACGAAAAAACTAAATTTTCCGTCTATAGAAGTAGATTATTCAAGGCGCGCTATGCAATGTTCGTCACGAAGCCTACGTGACCGTTAGCCATAAATTTAAATGAATGTTTAAGCAAAAATCTCTATAAAATGCATAGTTAATTCATCATTTCCAAGAAATCTCACAGTCCTCGAATATTTATTCGTTTTGTTTTGCCGCGGATTGAATGAAAACCATTTCTGCATAGAAAAAACTGCTTTAAAATGGTGTGAATAAATTCATTATTCAAATGAATCTGAAGGGTCTAAAAGAATTATCTAGATTAAGGTGTGGAAGTAATACAATTTATTGAATCCAATTAGAATTCCAGGAAACAGTTGTAGGAGACGTAGACATTTAACCAATTTGCGCCAATAGCTACTAGTACCAATTGAAAAATTTAAATTTCTCAGCCTAATGAACAATATTTTTCTGTCCTTATTTTGATGACATTTTATCGTCATTCGTTTTCTGAAATGGTTATTATTTTCCAAATCCAGCCGCCTGCTTTGATTAGTTTTGAAATAAATACCTGCAAAATAAGTATTGCCTCGGTACTTAAAGGTTTTTGCTATGGACGAAAAGGATTTCACAATGTGAGCCGTTTTTCTTGTACACTTCATTCTAGGCTCAAATCTGTATCGTGAAGTCGAGAATACATCGTCAGTATATTGTAGGGATTCAAACCTAGTTAGGTGCATACATAGTCACGCTCCAATTTGTCTTGTTGTCTTGTTGGAATCTAATATGAGATAGAACCGAAATGAAAATATCGGAACCCAGATAATCATCAGTTGTAGTCATAGCAGCTAACTTTGAAAGATGCGTCGCCGTTGCTACGTTGTGAGATCAACAAGACAACAAAAATGCTTTTGAAGTGTTTTCATTCAAAATACGAAATTATTTTCAGTAAGGCGTAGATAGGACATTGAGTTCCTCAATTGACTGTTAATAGAATGTTTACATACCAAACATCTTTAAGAAATATTTTTTCTTATGCAGTTGATTTTAATGACATGCAATACTGAAATGGAATGTAATACGAGTATGTAGTCGTTTTTCTAAGCAAATGCAATAACTCTGTATGCTAATGAGGAACATTGCAATTTTTAATGCATTTCATACCCACCTGTACTATGCGATGCTACTTACTATTTATTTTACGATGTAGGTACTTACTTCCATGAAGTACCATCTAGGAAAAACATATAGTTACTTCTTTTGGGAAAATCTTAAAACAGGTATAGTATCGTATCTTCTTTAAATAATGTTCTGATGAGTGGATTATGTAACTGAAGGAATCGTATTAGTATATTATATGGAAAAGACTTCTAAAACAAGATTCCAAGTTCTAAAAGAAGATTCCAAGATAAGGAAAGGAATGAACGAACTGAACGGAATACTTGTCTTCTTATTTGTCTCCTGAACCTTCTACAAGAACCTCTCTACTACCAAGAACTTCTCTGCCTTGAACCACCACCTGACTGGAACTTCTACTGACTGCATCCTCATCAGTCATCACCATTGACCATCGCTCTCTACACGAACTATGTACCTGGGATAGGCACCGGGCGTGGAAGCAGACGAAAGCGCTGGGCGAAGAAGCAGACGTAGGCGCTGGGTGAAGAAGAAGACGTAGCAGAGATCTGGACGACAGTACGCTACGCGACCCGGATTTACAACCCGTCGGCGCGTGACAGCCGCTGTCTTACCAGCGATTAGAAGAGGAATTCCCCGTTAGAAGTAGTGACAAGGATTGACGCTTCGTAGTTGCGATCAGCACCTATCCTACTACCATCATCCTTGTCTTCGTACGGTGGACGTACCGTACAAATACTAACATACTCGTATTCATTCACATTTCAATTAGCTGCAATGACTGAATGAATGAATGTACATAATATGTCAATTGAAAACATTCTTAACAAATCTACCTAATTGATAAATTGGAAATCAATGATTTTGGTGTTGTCAAAATATTTGGCATCCACATTTTCTCCGAAACATTGTAAGGTATGTAAGTTATTTATTATGACCGAACAACAAGTAATCAAATCAACAAATTGAACTATTAAGTAATATCACATTAGCCATAACAAACACAATGAGTAAACGATTTGTAGTATTGAATAATGTTCTATAGATCGTCCATTGAGGGGTCACTGATAAGGTCAGCAATGGTAATAGTAATTGTAGATAAAACTAATAATAGATAAAAAATAGGAGAGAGTTTTTCACTTTCAAATCAATTGTACAATAGTCTTGATTATGAAAGGTTTGTACTCTTGAGTATGAGTAGGCAGAAAAAAAGGAAATACAGGGCATGTTAAGTATTTGTGGTACAAGTATCATGATGTTATCTAAGAGGTCATTTATTCTATTACAATAGGCCAGAATATATTACGTCATTCTAGGAATTATTCCTATTAGAATGACAGGGTGAAAACAGATTATAGAAAG
This sequence comes from Ceraclea dissimilis, assembly GCA_963576895.1. NCBI lineage: Eukaryota > Metazoa > Arthropoda > Insecta > Trichoptera > Leptoceridae > Ceraclea > Ceraclea dissimilis. The sequence continues at coordinate 11,438,517 of OY756369.1, forward strand.
TCCCTGGGTTTTTTGGTTGAAGGTTACCTAGATGTGAAATTATACCGACAAATATGGAATACCTATAATTTTATGCGGATCGCATAGATAGATTATAATGTCTGTATTTTTAGACTTCGGCAGTTTTCTATGTTTATACCGTAGGGCGTAGGTAAGTACGGTAGGTACGTAAAATTAACAGTATTTTGAATATTTCAATCATTGTGCTAGATATGAATGGTCACAGAGTATATATTTTTATTATTGACACCTTAATAGAAGCAACATTTAGGTTTTTTTTATAATATATTAGGTAATAAATGCTTTATCTTTGTTTGTTATGAAACAATCTAACAAACTATTTCATTTCATTTCATTTCATTTCAGAAGGTGTCTAAATAAAGTACAGTACCTACACGAATCAAAACCTCTTTAAAATAATATGAATTACAACTTGTAATAGATAGCTACGTAATTACTTATACATATCATGTAACTTCTTATCAATTGTGTGTACCAATTCTTGTAAAATGATATTACGAAATCTGTGTGATATACCTGAATTAAAAGTTGTTATTGATTGCGTGAAATAATACTTGGTAGTTGGGCAGCAAATAATCAAACGCAAACAATACAAATCAAATCGATCTCAATCGAAAATGTTGTATTGTGCACATTCATTTAGTAAAATGTACATAGCAGTTATGACAATGATATCTACCTATTGAGTAGTATAAAAAACGCAATTATTTACACGAAATTAGTTCCACGGCAAACGTGAAAGTAACAAATGTTAAATATAATTGCTATTTAGATAGTTGTATTAAAAAATATCGTATTATCATACGTGCATATCATCAAAGACTTGTTATATCATTATGGAAAACATGTCAGCCGATGTTTGTACGAATCAGATTACACAGAGGTCTATTGTTTGTTACATTGTTACTATCAATCGTAAATACTACAAGTTCCTTTCATTTTCAATAACATCACAGCTATGCAATCAGGCATAATGTAAATATTACATGATTAACAGCAGAGTTGTCGTAATCAAAGAGTATATGAAGAAAAATGGTGAGCAAGAAAATTGGCTGTGTAGTAAATTGCAATTTGATTTGTCAAGATTTAAATTGAAATGACTCAAATTTTCTTTTCTGTGGTACTAAATTATCTATTAGAATAGAAAATGTTTTCTCTAGCTGATACATAAATCATAATTTGCCAATAATCGTCATATGCTAAGCCAAACAATCTCAATGTAAGTATTTATAATCTATGTTACTTGTGTGTATAAACAATTAAGTAATAAATTATCTTTTTGCATTGCAGTGAATATTAACAGTGATTTTTATTTCACAAGTATTTCTATTTAAATTATTGAACAAGTTATTAATAATCGATTCTATTCATCTCGTTTATCATTTGGGTATAAATTACTATGTGATTAGTAATGACTTTCAAATCACGACTCATTTAATAATGAGACCGAATCGTAAAAATAACATGATATAATATTAATAACAGACGTAATAACAAATAACATCAGCTGTTTAGTTGTATTATTATGACATATAAAAATACTATTTAAGTGTGTTTTAAAATATCACAAACAACTTTAAAAAAATACTTTCACTGTTACTATTATAATTATGAACGTTTATCTACGTATCAGCTTATTGTTAATTTATTATGATTTATCGTCTGTAAGTAGTGATTTTACTACCGCGTTAAATACTCATTAATCGCTGTCTCTCATTTATCTTACTTAATCGCTTCTTGTCATTGAATCTTCTTATTACAGATTATCGCTAATTTTAAACGACCATTAAATTTTGTAACATTTACTCGATACTAATGAAGCGTAATTACGAAATTTCACATACTCGTAAAATCTTTTAAACATTGCTTTAAAATCACGTTCGCTTTTTAACATGTTTGTTACATAACTAACAAACTTTTTTCCGAACATAGTGAGGTTCGCCACTCAACAAATACAACATCGTTCCCAACACTATACGTATGATCTTACTCTTATTGAAAAACTGTCTGCCGACTGTAGTCAGCCGATTTTTTCAGTTTTGCGACAACCTTGAATAATGGCCTCTTGGAAGTATCAGGGTTTCAATAAACATGGGCCAGTTAAGATCTTTCACGCACAAAAGATATGACCGACCTCTAGTCAGCTGACTAGTATAATTCTGAACACTGATTTTTTTGCAATTTCTACTCGTACCATCTACCTACGAATTATTTAGGTAAGTACAAAAAATATGATAAAAATCACCTACAATGGTGAAATTTCCCGGTGCAAAGCTGTTTATTCTGTGTGTGCAAACTACTAAATTGCTCATGTTATGTTAATAGGTTGTATTACATTTCAAAGACAAACTTAGTGCGACATTAAACCTGCATATGAAAACTATTAACTGGGAGAACTGTGAGAATATTCAAATGAGAATAACCTTAGACAATATTATTAATAAGTAGTTATCCCGCTATTCAAGCCTTATTATAAAATAAATTAATAAAATAGACGTTCATGAGTACAAATGGATCACTTTTCCACGACCCAAGTCCTAAAGTACTTTGTGAGACGTTCAGCGGCTTTCTTCCAGTTAATTTTATGACATAAATAGAATAATAATCTAATAGGTACCTATAATCACCGTTGGGCAAATAGTAACTATACAACAAAGGAACATTAAACATTCTATAGTATCGTATCCGTTAATAGAGAAAATTGCCAAGAATATTCATAAAAGGCTATTATTCTATTATGTTCCCCTGATACAATCGCAAGTAGACTTTACGTATTGAAGGAGGTCCCTTCAAAGTAATTGGATGGGATGAAATAGATACTTCTTAAGGAATCATTGTATGTGCAATGCATTGACTAATTCAGGTCGTGACACGAGATTGTCTGGTAATTAATATATACCTAATGCGATTATTCTATATGTAGGAAACATTCATGAAACAGTAAGTTACAAAGAGTTCCCACTATGCTCGATACTTGGGTGGTAATAAATAATTATCTCCGAGCAGTAGGTACATACCTATAATTTTTTTCACTTTCGTGTGTGTTATAAGTCCAGATGTTGAATAAATATATATTCTTTAGTAAATCTGGATTAGAACAGAACGCCAGACCGCCCTAACCTAGCTTCACACACTCCTTGCTACGGACGCACTCATGCAAGTTGTCATGCAAACCCTCCGTTTTCCTTTGCTCAAAATGCGTCCGTCCTTGAGGATATTGTCTACATGATCGTTCTAGGTCACTATCTGATGGCCACACTTTCTCACACCTATTTTTATTCTCTCCACATTCCCAAACCATCTTAGCTTGTTAACATTAATTCTAGTCACTACCCCATCTGAAATCACTCAATCATCTCTCTGATAACCTCGATCCTTCCTAGTAAAACACTTGGTATTGAAAAGATTAACAGAAATGAAATTATTTTGGCCTTGTAAATGTATGTTTGGTATTATTATGCTCGAGGAAAGACAAACACTATATAAGAAAGAATCAATTAACGTAACAAATTAAGCTCGAATGATAAACGACAGTTATTTCTTTTCAACTTTGAAATGACAAAGTAGAGACTTCCGTCGAACAAGACAGATCAAGAGGAATAGGGCGTCTACAACAAAACGGCAACGACTATAACAAATAGTGTAAAATTATTATACATATACCTTCAAGCGTTTATGTAAATATTTCTCAATAGAATTACGTTTTTGTGTGTACGCCTTGTTCAAGGACGGATGCGTAGTGAATTAATGTAACCGACCAGCTGTAGATTGTACGTATCTAAGTATGACAGATCAATCGTTTGAACGTGACGGAATCGGGGATTGCATGTCTTGTAGAGGGTGGTCTGGAGTAAATCTGTCCTCTCTTTAAATCACGGTGTGATGTGAGTACCTCCCTGAGATTCAAAGCTTCGCGTCGATATATTCTCAAGCAGTATTCGATAGTCCTCGTCTTTGGATAACGGATAGTCCCTGAAAGTTCTTGGTGAGCTTGTACCCCACAATGCGATCAACGGATTCTGTCTGACGATGCCGGAAAATTAGATTCGCCATAAGAATTTTATTTATTTATTTATTTAAACTTAAAGTAAACAATCACACATATTTAATACAATATATAATTTTACGATTTACAATTTTACATTCTCTGGCACCCCTAGTGAAATAGAGTGATCTTCAATAATAATTAAAATCAATTGACCGCCGCAAGTAAAGTCATCAAATCTAAATTGAATTCTATTTTAGAATTAGCATAAGATTTCTTTCTTTGTTCGCTGATTTGATTCCAAGAAAAATATTTTCCATTTGCATCATACTACATACGAGTAGATCATGTTATTATGTACTACTGATATAAAAGCATAATGTCAGGAATATATGTGTATGTGAGACAAGGCACCTTTATCGATTGATTATGGTAATTTTTCGCTAGTTTAATAGAGCTATGAAATAATCGTTCAGACCAATAAATTCGTAGTGGAATCGGGTTAGTTATACGAGTATAGCTTGCTGGTTAACTACCAAGACTTTGTCTTAGTGCCTAGTATGGGTACCAAAACCCGAACCAATGATGAATTAATAAAATTTAAGTAGGTAGACAATTTGGCATTGAACAATAGATTAGTCATATATCTACTACATAGATCTACTTCGGAAGAGGAAGACACCCGTAGGAGTGTCGAAACGTCGACGGTTACACACGGTTCACTCGAAAAACCAAGCAACAATGTCAATCGCACACCTTCACTTTCAACACCTGAAACCTTCACCTGAAAACCTTCAACATTTAATAGATTAGTCATCAAATATCCTTTCTTTTTCGAGACATACTTAGAAAATTCAAGTACTTCTAAACATGAGGCTTCTTAGGTAGGTATCTATAGATTTGTGAAGCACTTACGAGAATCATAAATCCAAGTCTTTTTCCTACAATACTTAGGCATTCTAAGTATGTATCATAATCCTACTCAAGTAGTATCCGGTTTGTATAACACAAGTAAGTGATATATTTTACACTTTGATATTTTCCAAATGATTTAAAGCCTTTGGTTTTACGAATATTATAATCCTCGGAGTGACACCAGGCGGGCGGAGGATAGAGGCGACGACAATAATATGTAATTCACATAACGACAATGTTAATGTGAGTGTAGAACAGATCTAGGTACAATAAAATGTTCCAATGTAGGTAGACCATTCCTGATGGTAGCAGCTCTATTGACCACTGATGTTTGTCGTCGTTCTCAATAGGAAGTAAGATCATTACATCGAATGGTCGTATCTCCATCATTAATAAATTTGGATGGATATATTCCGGACAGAATTAACATTTTTTCTCTAGGGTTCTTTTCAGAAGGTGTTGCTCTTATCGACAGGTTTGTATTGCTTGAACCTTTCATGAATTTATTTTTCATTTAGTTTCCGCATGGATCGTAGAAGGCACAGAACGCAACATAGCCCTATCTCTATATTAATGCTTTGCTTCGGTCACGTTCAACGTTCAGCAATTCAGCATCTGCACATTAAAAAAAGATCCTTACTTAAAAAACGAAAATATGTAGTCAGCAAGCTAATATTTATTATTTTTTCCAATAAATCCTGCATTATCCATCGATGTATATAAGCTTCATATATATAATAATATATAGAATGTGTATGAGGAATTGCATGAATGTGACGGAAGCCCGAAGTGTGTGTCAGGATAGGAAAGTCTGGCGATCCGTTCTCTCTGCCTACCCCGCAAGGGAGGTGGCGTGAGGGTATAGTATGTATATATAAGCTTTGTGAGGTGATCTGCTACGTATTGATGTCGATGAGGTATATCGAGCTTTCAGCAACGATTCTGTCGTCATCTTCAGGATGAAGAACATTTTTGAAAGAAATTTCTATGAAATTATTGACGTCTCTACTCGGTTCTATTAATAATATGAAAATATCTATAACAATAATATAAATTATATCCTGTCCGATATAAATCATTCGCAAACCAACAATTTATCAGTAAAGTGTAATAGCATCCTATAGTTATTATAAGTTACATACAATATGGCAATAGCAGTAGTAGTAGGTAATGATAATGTAGGTAGTGTTTGGTATGCAAGAACTGTCAGTAAGTGCTGTATGTGTGACAACCTGTAAAATAATAATAATATATTGTCATCCAGTCAACGTGGTTAACTGCATCCAGAGTAACGAGTAACAACTGTTACCCACTAATGCAGCAGTTTGCCTACAGGATGAAAAAGACACGGTATATCTACCTACCTAATAAGTAAAACAAAATATACCTAATGAGCGAATGACTACTGAGTATGGTGATTTATAATGTGCAAATTGTAGCCACAAAATGAAACATGTTATAATATTGCGTAGATGCTTCGTTATGCCAAGAGTAAGAGAAATTTGTCATTGGGTAATGTTTTTCTTTGAAGCCAATAAGAAGCAATAGGACAATATGTAAGATGTATGGATGGTCTAACAAGTAGCAACAGTTTTCTAGATTTCAAGAGTGTTACGAAACATAGAGAAATGCTGAATATTGGTACTTTGGTAAATAAATCATTTTTATACGATAGTCTGTAACTAAACTATCATTGATATTCACATTAAAATCTGTAACTGGACGAAAGTTTTAAGATGATGCTATGTAGGTATAATAAATTAATAACCATTAGGTATTGTCTCTTATTTATCCAGGATAATTTTAATTAATCACTAAGGTCTCAATTGTTATAGGGATATATTGATTGGTCAGCAAGTGAGCGTTCGTTTTGTACAAAACAATCTATACAGAAGAAATAATAATTTCACTGATGTCTTTGGCATTTTCTATGTGAACGTTTTTAGACATTTTGAATAAAGAGTTTACTAACTCTAGTGACATAGTATAGTATAATAAACTCTTTATTCAAAAATAAATAATAAATCTATATATGTACCTTATACTTAATCATCATGAAGATATACTTAATCATCATGAAGCGTCCATTTCGGGATATTCAGAAAAGACCAATACAAGATAAACCTACTCTGCTACATCCTGATTTTATACATAATATTCATATTTATAGTTGTGTTTGTGTTCAAGGCACATTCTTGTTTTTATTTTATCATAGATTATATATAAAGTCTATCAAGAGTCTTTTATCAATATAATAATCATTACAATTACAGCAAAGTTACGACTTGTGTATGTAATACAATATTAATTGGTTGTGTTTTGCAACCGGGTATTATTACGTACATAATCTACTGCTATTGTGTCTGTATGAATAATTTCTTTAATAATGGTGACTAGGTATTATACAGTAGTATACCTACAATACAGAATCCGCAGTATGTTGGTAGACAGTATTAATTGCATCCATTGAACAATATAAGTTGTAGGTATAGACAGACACACATGTGTGTAAGTACTGGTATTATAGATCAGTTAATTTATCGGTTATTGGAATATGCAAGATACCGACAATTATATGCAGTCTTGTAAGTAGATGTTACCATAGCTGCTTCTGAACTAAGGGTACGCTACCTATATTTACATGTACGTAATGTACAAAAGGTGGATATGTTTCTTAGTATACATAACACTTTCTGTGTCCTTGATACATTTTTATTCTGGAAATGTTGTTTTTGTTTGTTTTCCCTGATCAAAGCCTCAAAATGACGTTGTCATGTATTGCGTAGTGTAATAGAGATAAAAATTTAAGCAATAAGTATACCCATTTGTTAAAAATCTTAACGCCAGGTTTATGAAATTTGTAAATACCAGAGTGCAACTATCCATGGTAGCATTATAAAATGTAATAGGTAAGTGTAACTATGTACCTATATCAATTTCATTTCACATGTAAGAAATATTATACATATTATGATATAGTATTTCTACACACAGAAGTAATTAAAACAAGTCACAATTCATTATTATTTATTGATCTTACAAACTACATACCCTGTAGATACTACATATTAGTTATTACTATTGCATAAACTAAATCAACAACAGCCTAGATAAACTCTAATATAGAGTTAGGTAGCGAAAAATTATTTAATATTTGATTTTAATCACAAATAGTATTATTAATAGATACGAGTAGGTATCATTGAACCAATAGTTGGAGACTTATTTTCTTATTAATTATTATTTTGGGTTATGACATTGAATCATATTTTCTATGAAGGATTAACAAATAATTTACAACAAAAATTGAGTCAATGTTCTCGTAAAATGTGTATCGTGAATTGAAGTATGTAATTGTAATAATTTAAAGGGCGAGATTATTGTTTTTATGTCTTCCACCTTTAATTTTTTTTAATGCATATGGCAAAAGACCCGGCAGTTACAAATTTAGAAATTTAAAAATTGGACACTCAACCTTTAAATGATCGTATCGTACTGAAGACAGAAAATATCAACTCCTCTTCAGTCTTCATAATAATTGTGAGAGACATAATGATCTAAATGAACCAACTGCAAAATAAGAGTATTCAATAACTCTTCCAATTATTGTCTAAAGGCAGACGATTGGACGATAAAAATCACAATAAAAATGATAAGAGAATTTTAACGTACTGACATAAATCTTCAGTAAATGTGTACCAACCGTCGGCAAGATAATAAAATCGAAAAATGCCATTTGGATTCAAACGCATATTTTCAGCTTAGCGCCAAGACATTAAAATTCGTGTAATTATGTATGTGACTAAATGTATTATAAAGAAAATTATTATCTCTGACCAAAAGATTTCCGCTGTGTTAATTATTATTCCTCTTTCTTCCGAGAAGTCGTAAATTTTGTACGTAACATTTTAATTTCCACGAGGTGCTCAAAAAACAATCAAGAGATTAAAAATACAACCGAATGTTGGAATATTAGGAATTATCACTTCCTAAAAATATTTAACGTGAAAATGTAAAAGAAAATTCTGTGGTTAACCTTAGATAATGCTAAATGATTTTTTTCAGTAATTCAAGGAATTATTTTGTGTCATTTTTCCTTCTATATAAATATGAACCTAAGTAACCTGAACCTAACTCACCTAAAAGTTTGTGTCGTGAAGTGCAGAATATTTTTTTTTCCTTATACCTTATAACACTATTCACATTAACGAAAATATCCATAGCTAGGAAGTCCAGCAAACCGTATCCAAAATACGAGAATCTAATATAAAATATGCCCCGTTTTATGTTTTCAGGTCTTCGTGCTGCTTCATAATGGTGTTGGTTATGCATTTTCATCCACAGAACTTCTTCACAATAACAATAGAAAAGTCGACAAATACCCATACAAATCACCACGAAATTCTTTACCGTCACGAATGTTTTTTTTTGTTATATATAGTAATCCGCATTTTATAGGCATCCATTCCACCTAATATAACGTACCTATATGATTTTTCTTTATGATAAATTCCTGAAACTTTAATTTCTTCTGAATTTATTGCTACGAGACACGATAATTTATTTGCTATCAGTGTCGTTAGAAATGTCCCCATTGTGTCACAGTCGTCGTATGAAATTGTGGATACTTATGTTGAAAAATTATGTATCTATTCCAGGAAATTTTCCACATTTTTTTCTCTTAATTGTAATCCACAAAACAGATATCATAGTATTATAGATTATTTGGTTTAGACTCACGAAGAAAAAACTACAATTTTGTTGATGGTAAAAAAATAAGTTAGTTTTTGGAATAAAAATGTAGGTATCTTTTAGAGTACTCAGGTAGAATTTTTGGTAAAATAAATTAAAGAATTTAGTGTGCAATGTGCGTCCTTTTAACATGTAGATACCAGATATAACTATACAGTAGAAATATAATAATTAGTATAGAAATAACGGAATTATTTTGAATATACCGTATTGCTCGTTTTTGGCTTATTTCCTGTCCACCGTTTTATGAAATATCTGTTTCGTGCTACTTAATAATTAGCCGAACTTCTAAAAGTATAGATAACTAGTAAGGCAATAAAATGATTGTTTAATTAATTAAAATTCCCTTTTGAGACGGTGCCATTGGATATGAATTTTCTTTTTTTTCTATAGACAGACTGGGAAAGTCTTTAAGCCGCGGTAACCAATCAACCCAATTTGTTAAGTCATTAATTTACAGTGAGACACTCAAAGGCAAATGGAAAATTTATTTCAGCGACACTTCAGAAACGGACTTTTCCTTGATATTTTTTTGGCAATTCAAAGATAGGTATATGGTTTTATCTTCTTTCTATATACCTACCTAAAGTTTACTCGAGAACTTTTTGTATCAGGTTGTTGCGTTTTTGTTGTGATTTTCAATTATATCTGTTTAGAATTATAATTAGTTTGTTGATAGAACTATCGGTTCATAGTAAATTCGTCCTGTTTATATCAAGTAGGTAAGCAACACAGTTATTATAAACGTGCTTAGTATTGTTTTCACCATATATTGTTAAATAAAGATAGTTTTGTTCATGGTAGATCGTAGACTGTTGGACTTATATCACTAGACAATATTCAGTATATCGATCAAATGAGAGAGTTTTATTTCTGTGCATGCTTCATTGATGTCATGTTTTATACGATACCAGATAAGTTTAGTTTTCTGACAAGAGAGGAAAAAACAGAACAACCCTTTCATGAATATCTAAATCTAAATCGAGAAAATCTAAAAACTATTAATTTATCGAAATAGGCAATCTACGGATTTCTTTTGAGTGTTTAAAATATACGGCGTTTTAACCGATCAAAGTATTGAGAAAAGTCCCGCGAAATATTCCTATGGATTTTCGCTCGTTATGTAATAATCTTTCGTACATTTTTTCCTCATTTTATTTTGTCTACGTTATTCTACTTTGTGTTTTAAAAGTATTGTTACAGTGTTTTATATGATACAGTAGGAGCTTGGAGCTTAGTAAAGAATTTTCGTATTCTCCTATTCCACGCCTGTCGTAATCGTATCATCCACCTACTGGAAGCACTTTAAACTCCAGCACGTCTCGATGTTGAAGGAGAAAAGGCCGAGGAAAAAACACCGAGTAGGTTCATTTTGTTAAAACAAACTAAAGAACTTTTACGTTGCATTTCATGTTATGTTAATATTTGCACTATAACCTAACATAATTCTGCCAAATTCTTCACGTATTAACATAGGCCTCCTTCTTACATATAGACTCGTCATTACGAATCTGTAACATTATTTTTATTCAACCTTTTAACCTTCATCAATTCTATTTCTTTCTGTTAGGCATGTCATGTTTTCAGTTTGAGCAATCGTTTGACCATCTCAAAACATATGTTTCACCATAAGAGATATTAGGTTTTTTCAAAATATAAAAAGATGATTAGTAAATTAGTTGAAATTACGGAGTTTTTCTTTGAAAAAACTTGTTTAGTATCATGTCTCAAAATGACAATACGAGAAGACAGACAACAACATCTTATTCTCAAGCAACAGCTTTACACAACTGACAAAATAAATGTGATTTGTCCAGTTTGTTGGCTGAATGCCAAACATTTCAGTCTTGTACTATTTTTCTTATTGTCTCATCCTTAACAATTTCATCTCTATATAGGGACGCACATACATTCACATGTATTCACCTTTATAGTATTTTATACATCCTTTATACCCACTAAGTGTACTACGTACGATGATAACAATGTTCTAAGAACGGACATGCTAACTGTTGGAGTAACAATATTAGTACATAAGAAGATTCACGACATAATTTTTATCCCTATAGAACATCCTATAGGATGTTTAGTTTCATAATTCAAGTTCCTAGCAACTTTATTTGTAGGTTTATGATCTTATAAATGTCTTGATCCCTATTTTCGTAATAGTTTCGTCCTAATAATGTATAGACACAGACACAAATAAAATTCAAACAAATGTATCGTAATATTTTTTCGAAGATGAAAAGTACATAGGTAACTTTTTGGAATACTTTTAGTAATTTGTAAAATAATCTTTTTGAAGGTTGCTTTTGCATCTATAAAAAATTGAGACCTATGACTTCTTTTATAATCTCAAAGGCCGAAAAAAATACTGCTTAAAATTTTAATAAAATACCATCAATGAATTCTTGTTGTGGTCTCCTTGGGTTCCCACGAACTATATAGGAGAGAGACAGTATGAGAAAATTTAGAAGAAATTTATTTCACTATAAATAATACTAAAAAAATATAAAAGAAGTAAGTACGTAGTATAAAAGTTGGATCTAAGATTTCTCTTTTCGTAGTTTATTATAAAAGTAAATGAATTGGTTGCGTGTGATTTATTTAAACGTTTTGTATGAATACCGTAATGTGTCACCTCTTTATAATTTGTATAACATCACACTTCTCAGTGTTCCTCTATTACTCATTGTTAAGATGTATCAATTTATCTTATCCAACTCCATATGTCATCTTGTTAGTCAGGAAGATGTTGGAATGTCTCCATACAGCCAATGACACAATCTTGTGTTATTTTGTAACCGCCGAGCAGAACGGTTATTATCAACATAGGAGACAGCTTAGATTATACCTAAGTACTTTTATTATGTCGCGATATACGAAGACTTATATTCTTTCACAACATGAATTTGAATGCTGTTTCTAGCTATACAAGCAGGTAGATACGGAATTTTCACAACATTTTTCTAGCTTATTATTACATATGAAAATTATCTGAAATATTAGTTCAGTCTCCGCATTCACACGTGGTGAAAATAAAAATATGAAGTAAAAAAGTGCGTCTACAAAAATAAATCAAAGTTATCAGTTTTCTGTCAGCTGGAGATCGTTTTTCATTGACAGTTATGACAAATTTCGACCAATTTTCGACGTCCTCATTCAGTACATCCTACGCCCAACAATCTATGTGTTCACATTCGAATGAAAATTTTGACATGTTTCTTCATTCATTTGATACTAACACTAGTATAGCGAAAAATGAAGTCCGGACGAAGAAGTAGGTAATTTCCCAGATTTATACTTCGTAGTACATAATAACATGTCTACCTGCAATGTATCCTTTGTTTTCTTGGTATCAAAGAATTAAATCTGCATTCTTTATTCAATTGCTGCAGACAAAAATCATTTATCTAAGGTTAAAAAAAAGTAAATCAATAATATAAAATATAATACCAGCATTATTAAGGTTTTCACGGATGTTGGGCGTTCCACAGTGCGACCATTTGTTATTCTCAATACTCTATTGTTATTGCAACCATCAATTTGTTGGTTTTATTTATTATCTTTATAACGATTTGATTACACACCTACAAACCTACGCGTAAAAATACAGGCACCTACAGCATTAGCATTCAGATACTTACAATAATTCTTTCATAATATTATTTACATAATACTCGTATATCAGTTTAAGATATTGCAAAAGAGATTCCCAGAGATCTTATCATTATTGTCTGCACCTTTTTTAAAATGCTAGAACCTTCACATACTATTCTACATACAGCCACCAAACATTCACCCAGTCTGCCAGGCTATTTTGATATCAATCAATCTATATTTCTCTAATATGTATCCAATTCAAGGTGATGTAAAATGTGGAAGAGAAACAGGATTTTTTACAATTTTCTTTCTCCACTGCTGGACGTAGATTGTAGGCCTCTTCCATCTCATTCCACTCGTCTCTGTTCTTCCCTGTTCGCATCCTGATTCTGCCGGCTCGTTGGAATTTGCGTCAGACCATTCACATTTTGAGAAGTCTTCCAACACTTCTGCTGTTCGTTCAAGGCCTCCGCTGTAGAATTCTGCGTACCCATCCCCTATCTTCCTGTCTAGTCTTTTAAAAATAATATTGGTAATGAGTGCGGGGGGGCAGTTCTACAACCCAGCGATTCTACGAGGAAAGACCATACGTATCATAGAATTCTATCATCTATTTATTGTATGTTCGAAGAGATCACCTCAAGACATAGTTTAGTAAGTAATACATAAATCTATTATATATACAATGATGTAGGTATCTACATGATTTTTGGCTTTCAAATCAATTCACAATATTTTTCACTCATGAACAATACAAGAGTAAGAAGTGCACAGTATTAAATTCTTGTTATAAAAAAACCTCTCGCCAAAGGCCAAACGCAAAACCTACATGAGAGATTAAAGCGATTTATCAAATAATTTCATTATATGGGGGCACATTGATCTGAGAACTATACAATCTTATTTTTATATTAGACAGTTAATAATATTAATGCATGACCACACATAAGATTATAAGCCTTCTGGCAAATGATTTTTAATTTAAAATTGATTTTAGAGAAAGACAATAATAATTAAATATTATGGATTAATCTCGGACTTTTAGGGCGGTGATATATTGTTTACTTACTTTCTTTGTGAAATATGTTTCGGTCAAGTTTTTCTAACGGGACAATATGCTTATAATATACTTTGTAGGTATCTATTCTATATACATTGTATAGTTTCTAGACGTTTTGAAAAATTATAGAAAGTCAGTTCCGGCTGCATATTTTCTACTATTTCTAATATCCTACAATTTCAAGATCTTGTGTAGATAACGCCTTATGTCATACCCAATAAAAAAGTTCTTTTTAGCGCTTCAATTTTGAGAATTTTCGATGAAGAATTGAAAAGACAAAATAATGCTGTATATTGCATTCAAATTTTGCACTTTTGCTTTGAGTCCCCGCTTCAATCTACGTAGAGATGTAAAATCTCAAATTAACTTATTTATATGTTGTATTATTAGCTTCCAATTGAGCTGTATTTTATATTTTCTCATAATTTATATTAGGTAAATCTTGCTAATGTCGCTTCTTGATTAGACATTTAAACAATAAATCCACACAACATTATGAAAGCTACGGACAGGAAACAATTAAATGTCATTACGAGTATGTGTATGTAATTGTCCAGTGAGTAAAATAATTATTTTTGTTATGTTATCTAACAATAATGTTAATATCAAAATAATTCGAAGGAATGTTAGTAGTTAGAAACATTAATATAGAAATAATTCCCCTACCTAATAGCAAGGTACCTATTATCTACTATGGGAAGGCAAGCTAAATCAATATACTAACCTTAAAATGGTACACCTGGAAAAAATATAATACCAGTTTTATAGGTATAACTACAAGAACTACAATGCTAGGTACAGTTGTCTTCTGGATATCTGCTTTTTCTATTACGTTATTAGATACTATAGAGTGGACCATTAATCCTTGTACTTTTAAAATGGCCCTAAAAATAAAAATTCAGTTGGTAATAAGAACAACAATCAATGGAAAACTCATTTTCTAAACACAATATCAGCAAGTTTCCGCTGACCATCCTCAAATCTAGTCTGAGATTTTCATATACTATTTCACTCTGTTTCAGAGATCACAATTCAAAATGAACACATCAGGATCTTTGATCTTGTGCAAGCCCCTTCGCAACTTCCTTGTGTAAACTAATAAGCCATAATAAATAATGATTTTCATAAAAAAAGCTACAACTTTTATACAAGTCCACTCATAATGTAATAACATATTAGTATGTTTTTTTATTTTTAGTATTACATCAAACAATGGACAATGATAGTGCAGAGTCCATAATATTACTACCTACTTATATCATAATAATAGGTACAACTTTACTATAATAAAATATTATACAGAATATTACCTTGTGGATGGTATTAAAGTAAAACTGTATTTAAAAAGGCATTATCGTACATATTCAACATGAATACTGTCAACAGTTCAATGATGAATGGTCTCCATTATAAATATCTTGATACATAATGCATTATACCTAAGGTATGAATATAGTTGGTGTGTAAGTATTCACTAATTCCATGTAAGTTTATTATTTTCACTGTTTAATATAGCGGTCTATCGTTGACCAAAATATTATTCACTGTCTCGTTTTTGTCAACAAATTATGAAAGTTTCATTTATTTCTTCATTGTTTCTTGTCAAAGAGATTTCATTGAATCATCATCTACTAAAATTTAAATCAGTGTAGCATTTTTAGTTGTTGTGTATTTAGTTATAGTTATAACACAGATAAAAATTGGTTGATTTGATAAAAAGGCGGAACTTACTGGATCAGTTTAATGAGAATTCAACCTTACTAAACTGATTTTTCTATCGGTTGATTCCCAACTAATCTATTATTTTTGTGAGTTTGTAAATCATTTTTCCAATCTGTTGCTAAGATAGAGTATTGGTTAATGGGTAGTCAGTATCATTGATGTGATTCATCACATAGTACCTATTTCACATTAGGCTTAATAAGAGCCCACATCTGAATGAAAATGGTGAACAATCGTTTCATTGTCTTTATAAGGACGTAGGTTAAGCCGACAAAGTTTCTATGTACCACTCGTCTCTTGAGTCTTGTGCAATATAAAGCATCATCGAAAATCCTATGTCTGCGCAGTACAAAAATAAAGCATTACAATATTTGTTAAGTACACTTACCTACGTAAAATTGAAACAATAGAACATTAAAAAAAACATACGAGAGATGTTCGTGCTTATGACTCCAAGGTTGTTCATGTCGGTAAGTAAAACCTATAGTTAAGTATTACCAGTTATTATGTTGCAGAAGATAAATTAATACCACCAGCTGGTCCGTTCTTATCTATTTATTCATTATTTTACTGCATTTGCTATGACGTGGTAATTCCTAATTGATTACGATGGATTTACCGAAACATATTTCTTGCAAATATGCATGCTATGTTCTGAACGAATTACCGCATCTTTTGTTTCGGTAAATTATTATCTATAAAAACATAATTTGCATATCGGTTACTAATTTGTTGTTTCAATGATTATAATGCATCAGAGAATAATTTAATTTGTTCAAAATGAGTTTTTTTATGTGTGCATTCTCCATGTCTGTTGATTATGATCAAACTAGGAATTTGTTAACCAAAAATACCGATTAATACAGATTAAATCTTTTGGATACAATAGGTACTTAACGTTTCCAAATCTTTGGCAGAATTTCATAGGTAGATAATAAAACATTCGACACTTTTGTGTGGGTAAACCTCATGCATATCGCAGTAAATAATTGAAATAATGCGTCGGTAATTACTATAATTATAATCGGTAAACTTGGCGTTTGTTTTCATAATGGATAAGCATTTAATTTACGTTATGTTAACGTACGTAGGTGTTCATTTCAAAAGTTTGTAAGTAATAATATAGGTACGTGTGTATGTAGTATTCAAAAGATTTGAATGCCAAAAATGATGGCGTTTGATGTTACGTTGTGAGGAGCTAACCACTTAAGAAAACATACGGCTATATTCATGAACTGACGAGTATAAGATGCTTTGGATTGAATCGATCGTACTGAACTTTGAAAACGTAGGTACTAAGTATTTTTCGAAAATTGTAAGTTGATGACAAAACGGTTACGACATCTGTCAAAATTAAACTAAGCTAGACAGTTTTACTGCACCTGAATTTGACGTTGGTGACATTTTCTATCCGTGCAATATTGTAAAAAAAAACAACTAATACTAGTATAGTGATATTTTGTTGACATTATTTTCCGAGGATCTATAAATTCCAAAAAAAGACGACTTTGATCTGATTTTTTTTACAAATTCTAACTATGGTAAGAGTTGTTATTATATGTATATAATTTTTTATTTTTTGTATAGTATATTTTTTCAGAGATAAAATATACCAATACAATATCACCGGGATTGCTCAATTAGGTATAACCTGTATTTGGGTCAATCCCACATCCCACAAATCCCACAAAAATCTCCTAAGATGGTCTTATGTCGGATTTTCTCAGTATAGTGTTATGTATTAGGTGAGGAATATTGGAGATTGGAGCCACTTATCATTATTTTTCATACAAAATTTGTGCTAGGTGGTTCCTGTCTCCGCATTCCTCACCCAAAAAGTTGGCGAAATCCAGCATAAATCTAGTAAATTCTAAGAATTGTAAATTATTAATCTAAGATTATTTGAATACTTTTTACGGGAAAAAATGTCAATTTATCAGAAGAAAAGTTTATATCCAAAGTATGAAAAATTGATTAAAATGTTAATTTTAATATGTAGGGTATTTTTTTAAAAACGTACAATTTTTGTAAGGAAATGGTTGAAAGATAATTTTTATATTGCTTTTTAAACTCTAATAACAAAGAGACAAACCTAATTAATTACACAGTTGTTGTGTATTGGTCCACATGTGGTTCACAAAGGTATTTTATCGTGTAGGCACTCCATTATATTATGCTGTAATGAAAGGTTAAAACATTACAACAACACCTGACAAATTAACATTACCTCTATACTTAATAACAATTAACAATCTCCATATTATAAAACATATCGTCACTCAAACGCTTCGTTTATACTAATATAGAAACAATACAGAAAAAAAACGCACAGGATTTTGATCCCAGATCTGCAGGTGATAGGGGTTAAAGTCCCAATCGAAAGAATTTATAATTTATATAATACCTATTGAACAAATTAATAATCTTAAGTATAGTACTTATTATAAAAACTCTAACAAATAATTAAATTAAATAATTTAATTAGTTCCCACGCCACGTACCGAATTAAAATAAATAATATAAGCAATAAATCCTATCAAATGGGCTGCAGCCGAGTTGTTAATATTTTTTGATTCACAACCAACATTTAATTCGATATTCTCGGTTCATAAAATTCGCGTAGTCTAGGTGTAGACTACATTAGCACCTCCTCCTGTAAGATCTATGAGCTGTGAAGATTAATATTTGATAAAATTATGTTAAGCATGTGTACTATTAGAGGCTTTGCAATTTTATTATATACTGCTTTTTTATGTTAATGATGTCTTTGAATTATATGGTGCAAGTAAATATGTATGAAGATAAAATAACTGTGGTATTGTTAATTTTTCTTTTGTTTTGTTATCTCTCTATTCTAATTTTGCCTATTTCAACCTGCGTCAATGGGTTACCTTAAATCGAATCCATATGGAGCATGGACGATGTGCTCAATTGCTCCATTGATAGCACATGCGGGATTCTCCTGTCTGTGATTGCGGAGAGCCAGTGGAATCCATTAAGCACATCGTCGAAGACTGTCCTAGATGAAGAGCATTTCCTGGACCATGTGCAGATAATTACAATGCGACCCCCAACGCTCTTGAATGGCTTGGAAGCCTGGATATTACTATGTAGGGAACATGTCTCCTGTATGTAGCAGATAGCATAAATGACTTATCTTCCGGCGTTGCCGCCCAACGGTGGTAGGAGCGATACGAAATCCCACATAAATATTTTAGTTCGTACCTATGTTTGTAACATTTTCACCTTATCCTTAATAGACTCCTAAACCGCTCATCCGATTGAGATGAAACTTTGGGAAATTGTTGTGCTTGCCCCAAGGATGGTTCGTACGGGGGTGCGGGGTCTGAGGGGGGGGCACGAAGAGGGGGGCATAGAAAAAATCAATTATTGTCCAATCCATATAGCTTTTTGTGTCGAAAAGATGAATAGTAACCCTCCCGGCATCCGCAGGAATAAAGAGGGGGGGGGGGTTAGGGGGGTCGGAATGAAAAAAGTGATATTAGTGTCGAATCCATAGTTTACCACCTGAATAAGATGAATAGTAACCCTCCCGGCA
Organism: Ceraclea dissimilis; assembly: GCA_963576895.1. Classification (NCBI taxonomy): domain Eukaryota; kingdom Metazoa; phylum Arthropoda; class Insecta; order Trichoptera; family Leptoceridae; genus Ceraclea; species Ceraclea dissimilis. The sequence goes on from OY756369.1 coordinate 11,458,134, forward strand.
TCCGCAGGAATAAGGGGAGGGAGTAAGGGGGGGCTAAGGGGGGGGGGGGGGTCGGAATGAAAAAGTGATATTGGTGTCGAATCCATAGTTTTCCACCTCAATAAGATGAATAGTCACCCTCCCGACATCCGCAGGAATAAGGGGAGGGAGTTAGGGGCGGCTAGGGGCGGGGGTCGGAATGAAAAAGTGATATTGGTGTCGAATCCATAGTTTTCCACCTCAATAAGATGAATAGTCACCCTCCCGACATCCGCAGGAATAAGGGGAGGGATTTAGGGGGGGGGGGGGTCGGGATGAAAAAGTGATATTAGTGTCGAATCCATAGTTTTCCACCTCAATAAGATGAATAGTCACCCTCCCGACATTCGCAGGAATAAGGGGAGGGATTTAGGGGGGGGGGGGGGGTCGGGATGAAAAAGTGATATTAGTGTCGAATCCATAGTTTTCCACCTCAATAAGATGAATAGTCACCCTCCCGACATTCGCAGGAATAAGGGGAGGGAGTTGGGGGGGCTAGGGGGGGGGTCGGAATGAAAAAGTGATATTAGTGTCGAAAGTTTTCCGCCTCAATAAGATTAATAGTCACCCTCCCGACATCCGCAAGAATAAGGAGAGGGAGTTAGGGGGCTGGGGGGGGTCAAATTCAAAGAAAAAAGTTTATTTTATGCAGACCCACCAAAACTGTTGTGATCGAGTTTTAGTGGCTCTGCAGTACTTTGACTAAACATGATGGTACCACTGATTTTGGGTTCCACTGCCGACCTACTTCACCATCCATACACAAATTTTGCCGTTGCGAAGCACGGGTAATACAGCTAGTAATAATAATAATATAGTAAAGTGCAAAAAAAACATACTAACATCTTACGTGAAGGTTCTGAAGTTCCGTTCTTTCTATCTGCTCCACAAAAATCTACGTGAAGATACGGTGGTCGGTAGATTAGAGATCAACGCACATCAATGCAGAGAGCTGTGCATGACAATGGCAATAAAATATTGTTGACTCTATATTCACTAATGTGTTTCAGTTTCTAAGTTATTTTGCTTGTAGGTAGGCAGAAATATACATTATCCAATATATCCACAAGTTTAATAATATTATTTTTCTACTACTAAATATATCATAGCATTATCTATGGAAAGGTCACAAAAATGCGCCGACATTAATTTTTATTGTTCAGTAAAAGAATTTACAACGAAAATTGTTTACGATTTCATTTTTATGTTCATAGAGAAACGTAAAATATTTTTACGTTATTTTTAGTAAACCCCTACGCATATTTTTTTTAGGTAATTGTTATATTGGTTTATATGCCGCGTAAATCGAACCATTTAAAAGTCGTAAATGTTTAATCATATTTTATTTATGTTAATAAAATGAAGATTTAAAATTAATAAAAGAAAATATGAAAACAGGGTGCACTTAAAGTAATTTATTTAACAACCTGTTACAAAAACACATTTTATCTATTTTGAATAAAAAAATAAATAATAAACAACCAAAATTGAAATTTATTATACCAAAACATTCTATGTAGTCACATAATGCGTATAAAAAATATTCAATTTAAAAATCGTCATAATGTCAAGGATATAATAAATAAATAAAAAAAAAGACTTTTATTACACTAGTTCTTTACCAGATTTGTATTTTATTTCCGTTTTTTTAAGAACATTTTTGTGTCCTGATCCTGATGTAATCCGGACATCAAATTGAATCAACGACATTTTTATAATGTGCATTGTGTTATTATACTGACATTTTCAATGAAATACTGAAATATTGTAATGGGGGGTCCATATTTCTACGACGGTGTCCTTTGATTTCATTATAGGACTTATAAAATAGTAATGCTGCTGCTTATAGTGCATACAGTAGTCTGCATTCTATGATTTACCTAGGTAAACCCAAAATCCAGGGCTGCTCCAATGCTACAAAAAAAAAATAGAACATGAAATTTTATATTAGGCGTTAGGTAGGTATTAAGTACATAAAGTATGAAAAATTGAAAAGATGCATATTATAATTTTGAAAAATATACTGGGGTTGGGTTAGCTAGAAGCGATCAGAGAATAACGATAGGTAATTTCCCGCTAGTTGTCAAACAACACTAATGTAACACTAATTGTCATTATAATAGTACTTTTTTTTTGTCATGTAGTCGCTAAAAAATAAAGAAATTATTAGGTACTTAACTCAAAGTTCTATCATCGCTGATAGTTTTAGAATAGTACATATTAGGAAAAGTATGAGTGGTAAAATAGCGACATTAGGATCTTTGCAAAGATTTTACGTAATTAATTATTTTTGTATACTCATTTCAGTACGAAGATAGTGTTACTTTTATTTTATATGAAATTTATAAAATGTAGGTATTTAAAGTTTTGGTACATTCTCAATATGCGCCTTCGAAATTCTGAGTATATTATCCTATCCTACGTATAGTGTATGTAAAGGAAGGCGCTATGTAGCACTATAGTGCTCTTACACTTCTCTTTTACTTCTACTAACATCCGCTATATATCATCACTCTTCTCTGGTATTATCCTCTAAAGACTTCAAAAGTATTATTTATGTCAAAATCATGCATGTTATTTTTATATGTAATACGATGTCTTACATCGTACCATCATCGATGAACTTATAGTAATACAATATTTTCATATAAGACCTACTTATCGATGCTATATTTTACGATGAAGCGACGTTTTATTCATACTTTTTTTATAGTTTACATTTACTTTGGTGTTGTTTGATACAGTTTTAAAAGTTTTGTATACAAGTATTATTATGAGCCCATTCTTTAGTCGCTTTATTTTCTTACAAGATAAATGGAGATGGTTTAAAAAGCAAAGCTCCCAAGGACACGCTGTAAATCAGCGGTATACTTGGAGGATTAAGTGTATTAAAATACCTCGGAAAGAAATCGACTGTTGAATTTTAAAACAGGAATAGGATAATAGGAACTAATATCGACAACCGCGTGCGGAGGAAATTTTAGGAATAGACGTACTATTTTCTTCTTCTACTAGCCCTCTACTTTCCACTGCTGGCTATAATATGTCTATTACATCCCCTTCCATTCGTCTGTTTTACCCCTTCGCAATTAGGTTCTGGCAACTTGTTGGACAATGTCGTTACTACCTTTTCGGAGTTCTTCCAACACGTACTTTTGTTCATTGTCCAGGGCTTCCATCGGAATTCTGGGTGCCATTTTGGTTATTTGGTTCATAATATAGACCTTTTTTATTTACTTTATCGTATTAATATTAGACAAAATACCAGATATTTAAAATTAAATAATTACTATGCAAATCATCCAGTGTCTACAAAATGTATAGCTAGGTGCATGAATATATGAGGGAAAAGTAAGAGTGCGGTGTAGTGCGGGACTAAATGAGCCCCAAACATTGAAAGAAAGCTTTGCAGATATTCTGCCTTACAGAGTGAACAATGTGTCGTAAAATTTCATTCAACAACTTTGAAAAGACCATACTGTGTTTCATTTTTCAAGAGCTAAAAATGCGCTGCATTCAGAGATCTTAGTCCGTTCCGTAGTAGTATTATGTAATATAGTGTCAACCAATGTACTTAATCAGTTGATATCGTGACAGTGTGCTGGTTGGACGTCTGTGTTGCTGTGTTAGCTGAATTACGTGAGCGTATCAATACTTTTATATTTCAAAACTTCATTATTAATTTTTATTTTAAAAAGTCGAGCTGACTCTTTTTGTTTATTAGAAATTTTTAGTTTATTTTTTTGTGTTTTGTATTTTTTTTTATTATTATTATTTTGTCAAATAAGACTTCGTCAACGGGATGGACATCGATCCGCCCCTGAACACTCCGGACCCTCCCATTCCTCCTCCTCCTCCTGATCCTCCGGATTCGCGTAAACGAAGATTGGTGGACGAGGAGGGCGAGACGTCGAAAAATGTTAACGCTAAACAATTGTTTACCATGCCTCTTAGGGAACATTTTTATTCTCAAAAATCATACGGGCCGTTCAGCGTATATGTTCAAATGTGCGAAGAGGGGAAACCCATTTATCCCATGAGTTTCGGGAAATTCCTGCATTCAAAAAAAATCCCTAATATCGTCAACGGATCGGTTAAGGCGGAGGGACGCTACAAGATAGCAATGGAATTCGCAAGTGCACTGTCGGCAAATTCATTTATAAAGTCAATTTATTTAACGTCAAATGGAACGTACAAGGCGTTTATACCCTCCCACAATGTCACCCGAATGGGTGTCATAAGAGGAGTACCAACGGACGTGAATGAAGAAGAGATACTGGAATCAATCTCGGATTCTAATCCGGACATGAGCCCAGTAACCAAAATCAGACGTATTAATTATAAGGATGTGTCATCTGGAGAGACGGTATGGAAACCATCTCGGTCATTGGTTTTGACCTTCGAGGGTCAGTCACTGCCGTCGCATCTATATATTTTTTACAATTCTTTTACTGTAGAAACATACTGCTACCCCACTGTACAATGCTTCAACTGTTGCAAGTTTGGGCATGCAAAAAATATCTGTCGTTCACCCTCAAAATGTTACACCTGTGGAGGTAGCCACACACCAAATGATTGTACAGCACAAGATGCAAAATGTTTTTATTGTAAGGGGCCACATAGGGCTATTAGTCAATCCTGCCCTGAGTACTTAAGGCAAAAGGCAATTAAACAAACTATGGCTTGCAGAAACATTTCATATATCCAAGCAGCTTCTTTCCATCCTCAGTCTTTTGACAGTTATGCAAGAGTAACTGCAAAGATGGCACCCCCCAAGTCTACTAACTCTCCTACTTTTAACAGCTATGCAAATGCAACTGCCAAAACTATGTCATTTGATCCCTCTCTCGCTCCTTCTAACTCATCCAACTCTGTACCTGCTCCTTCTAATCCTTCTAGCTCTAAGCGCTCTACTACGCGAGGTAAATTCACATATAAAACTCCCAACGCTTCACTTCGTCCTTCTTTTACTCGAGCTGAGTACGAATCTTTGCTGTACTTCCCAAACGGAACTACTCCTTCACCGTCTCCAAATGGTTGCGCTCTGACAGACAGTCCCAATCCCAATAGTAACGAAATCAATCCCAACCAAACTGACAAGCTTCAAAGCAAGTTGGTTTCCGACAATACAGAATTTCTTAAAAACATCATAAATATACTGATTGAAACTCTTTCCTCTTCTGAAAATCAATTACCGTCCAACGCTGCTCCATTAATCTCATCTCTTCAACACTTTATCTCTCAAAATGGCTTTACAACATCCTAATAATCACTATTTCTCAATCCTACAGTGGAATAGCCGAAGCGCTGTTTCAAACTGGCATGAATTAAGACAACTAATCAAATCCTACAATATCAACATTGCAGCTGTTTCTGAGACATGGTTCCCTCCTGGGTCTCATTTCGAAATCCATGGCTTTTCCTGCCTTCGACAGGATAGACTGGATGGTAAAGGAGGAGCTGCCCTATTCATTGATTCCAAGTTTCCTTTCACTCAAATTAATTTACCTTATAACATTAACTTTCAAGTGGTGGCTGCCCAAATCTACGATATCACTTTTGTTTCCATATACATTCCACCGAAGAAAACTTTCGACCTAGTATACTGGAACAGTATAGCAAATTCTTTCACAAAACATTTGATCTTTCTGGGTGACTTCAATGCTCACGCTAATATGTGGGGTTGTGCTTTTACTGACCACTCTGGAAGAAATGTTCTGGAGTATGTGGATTTACATAACTTGTGTATTCTAAATAACGGGCAACCCACAATAATAACGCTCCCTAACCATAGACCCAGCGCAGTTGATCTCTCTATCTGTTCGGCTAGTTTGGCGCCTTCGATCGAGTGGACAGTTCTGGATGATACTCATTCAAGCAATCACTTTCCCATCATAATACGCTTAGGGAAAAACCATACTCCAAAAGTAAATCCCAGAGGCACTCGCACTTACAACTTGAGTAAGGCAAATTGGGCAGAATTCCGAAAAACTCTGGATTCTTCCTCTGAGCATTACGAATGCTCAATAGACCCCAGTAATATCAACAGAGCTGCGGAAGATATCCACGAAATTGTTGTTTCAGCAGCTGAAAGGTTTATCGCAAAAAATAGTAATAAACCTAAAAGAAATAAAAATCCACCTTGGTGGGACAAGGAATGTGATGAAGTTGTAAAGGAAAGAAAACAGATGCTTAAAAGGTACAACAAAGATATGACATTTGATAACTACATCCTGGCGAAGAACTCACAAGCCAAGGCCAAACGTATTATGAAAAAGAAAAAAAGGCAGGGATGGTATAATTTTTGTTCCAGCCTATCGCCGAATACACCACAATCAGAAGTCTGGAGATCAATTAAGAGATTTAGGGGTTCTGGAAAGCCCCATGGAAGTGCCAATCTGAGAGAAGAACTGATTTCTGATTTTTCTAATAAAATAGTGCCATCATATGTTCCGCATCTTTCGGAAATTCCATCTTTGTTTTCAAATCCATCGGATAATAAATCACACTGGTCCTATCCTTTTACTATTGACGAACTAATGATGGTCATACAGTCTTCTGGAGATTCAGCTCCGGGACACGATGGCATCTCTTATGCACTTATTCGCAACTTTCCTGAGAGCCTCCTTTCTTTATTACTCAGACTGTACAATGCAATTCTGAACTCTGGAAGGATTCCGGCTCAGTGGAAAGTCCAAGTCATTATTCCTATCCTAAAGCCGGGTAAGGATGCATGGTTGGCATCCTCGTATCGTCCTGTTGCCCTTTCCTGTTGCTTCCTGAAGATATTCGAACGTATGGTGAAGACACGATTAGAGTGGTACGTAGAGAATGGTTCCTTGCTACCTCCATGGCAGTATGGATTTCGACGAGGGTTGTCTTGTTTGGACGGACTTAGCGTGTTGACAACGGAGGTCAGATCGGCATTCTGTGGGAAATCGAATATTGTTGCCGCTTTTCTCGATATATCTAGTGCCTACGACAATGTCTCATTGACGGTATTGAAACAGAAACTTTCGAAAATGGGATTACCAGACAATTTTTCTCAACTCATAATTAACATTATGGCGGAGCGCTGCGTTCGTTTAGATTTCCCTGAGGGAGTAATTCACAGGAAAGTTTTCCGAGGATTACCTCAAGGATCAGCCTTGAGCCCGATTCTCTTCAATATTTATACAGCGGATTTGCAGGAAATCGACACAACACCATGTGAAATAATTCAATTCGCGGATGACTTTGTGTTATACTGCGAGAACAGGAATATATCGGTTGCTGCCGAGAACTTGCAGAGAGTTTTATCAAGACTGAATGAATGGCTGTCTGCCAGTGCGCTTAGCCTGTCCCCTTCGAAAAGCAACATCGTTATATTTTCTAGGAAGCATAAACTCCCGAAGGTGTCCGTGAAGGTGAACGGTACAGATATTCCGATACAAAAGTCTGTTAAATTTTTGGGAGTATTTTTTAACCGCAGGTTGTCTTGGAATGAACATATAGAACATACTATCACAAAGTGTGAAAAAAGCATGAACGTCCTCAGGGCGGTATCGAGAGTATGGTGGGGTTGTAACCCAGCAACCATGAGAATTTTATATTTTGCTTTGGTACGCAGCCACTTGGATTATGGATGCCAGCTCCTGGATCCTTTGCCCACCTACTTGAATGAAAAACTACAGCGTGTCCAATCCAAATGCTTAAGACTAATACTAGGAGCAATGAAATCATCCCCGGTGAACGCCTTGCAGGTGGAGTGTGCTGAGATGCCTTTGCTGTTTCGTAGAGAATTTCTCTCATTTAAGTTTATCCTAAAAATGCAAAACTCGAACCACCCCTTGCTTAGTAAGCTTTCGTCTCTAGTTGAGGTAATCGCTGGACCCTCCAGGGCGAAGGATGCTAGTGCTCCATTTTTGTGCACCGCTATAACAGAGAGAACAACACTCCTTCCATCTTGTAATGAGTCAAATATGCCAGTATTTTCGGTGCCGTTCGAGGCCATAATGTTCCGACCGCAGATCTCTGAGTCAATGGGTTTAAATAGAACTGCTTCTGGGTGGAGCCAGGCAATGGTCAATGCGATGTTTGACTCAGAAATCGATTCTAGATGGAATGATTTCACCCCCGTGTTTACTGATGGCTCAAAATCGATTGGGGGATGGTGTGGGGCAGCATTTTGCATCCCTAAATTTGGTTTGGAAAGGAAAATTACTCTTCCCAGGAATTCGTCGGTGTTCTCAGCAGAGTGCATTGCACTAAGGGAGGCATTGACAGAAATTTCAAAGATAAAGCTATATAAGGCAGTAATATTTACCGATTCCCTTAGCCTCGTTCATAAATTAAAAAACATCAAACAGGATCCTCGAGATGCGACATTCTGGGCAATCAAGCAAGCGTTGTTTGATCTCGCTCAGAGTCATTTTACAATACATATTGCGTGGATCCCAGCCCATGTCGGGATCGTAGGTAATGAAATGGTCGATCAATTGGCTAAGGATGCTTGTCACTCGGGTACTCCAGTTGAGAAATTTGCCCCTCCAGCATCACAGATGCTGGTAGGAATCCGTAAAAAGATAGGAGATAGATGGTTTTCTGAGTGGCAATCTTCACCTAAAGGTAATCATTACAAAAATATACAAGAAAAAATTATATCATCCCCGTGGTTCCTACATTGCAGACTGTCCAAGGTCGATATATCGTTATTGTGCCGAATGCGAATAGGACATTGTTGCACAGCTTCCCACTTATATAGAATTAAAGTGATCGAGTCTCCAAAATGCAGGTGCGGTGATGAGGAGGAATCCCTAAACCACATCTTCTTTGAGTGTCCTCTCCTCGATCGGGACGAATTAATTAGCGAATTAATGAATGTGACGCCGTTTCCGACTAGTATTCAGTCACTGTTGGCAAGTGGAGATATTGTTATTATGAGAAGTATAGATAGATTCCTAAAATACAATGAAAAATTTTTGTAGAGAATATGTAAGCTTATACCTATTTAGAGCAAAGAAATAATACTACCTAATAAGTAAAAAGTTTAAAAAATATATATACAAAAAAATAATCTAAAATCCATTGTTCGATCGAAATAATCAGCTCGGTTTATATTATGACCGTGCGCTGTACAAGTATAATGTAGTATCGTTGCAATTTTGAGTATAGAAATATTGCTACCGCGCCGCACAGCTCCTACTGAGGGCTGTTGCAGGTATGTACGATGGCTGTATCACTCGGTATCGGGTGGAATGCCGTACAATAAAAAAAAAAAAATGTACTTAATACGAACGTATTGTATTATTACTATCAACTGAATTAAATATAATAACACTGTATTATGGTGAAGAAAATTTCACAATAAAAATGCTTTCGTACGATGTGAGTTTTATAATATTATGAATGGATGAAAATATCTTAACATGTTAACTAATTAATATGACATGAATAAATCATAGGATTTCGATGAGATTTCTCAACAAGTTGAAGATAAAATATTACTACGTAACGTATACAGTATAATCCCGTGTGCTGGAATAATTATTCATGTTAAGACAGTTTTACAACAAACTAGAGTTTAAAAGCCCGCTAAGCAAGGGACAATATATCGCCGCTCGCTTTTTACTTTGACTAAAGCGACACAGGGTCAACTTTTCAGGAGAGCGATTTAAAGTTTAAAAAAACAGAAAAACCCTGATAACTTTTTTATTTATGAACCGATTTAAATAAATTGTATGGGGGTTTTGTTCATGGATTTTTTTTCTATTTTTTAGTATATAATGTTAATAAATATAGTCTCTTTTGTGTGAGTTAGATGGCGCTTAATCCCTTAATGCCTAACCTGATATTTAGTATAATTCGAAATTTATTAATTCAAAACAAGTAAATTACCACTTTCCTTAAAATCATTAAAATTCAAAATGGCTAACATGCCATTTGTACTCTTCCACCAAAAAACAAAATAACTTACACGTCATTTATATATTTTCTAATAATTCAAAATGACTAACACGCCATTTGTACTCTTCCTCAAAAATATCAAAATGACTAACACGTCATTTATATATTTTTTCTAATAATTCAAAATGGCTAATAGAACTTTTTGTGACAAACTGTATCAAGCAGAACGTCTAAATTAGCACTGAAAATAAAATCGTTATAATTCAAAGTGATTAATGCAACCATGTTTTCCAAACACTTCCAAGTTAAAATGGCTAACACACAAACTCTTGTATTATATATACAATTTTGTGAGTAATAAAAGCTGAAGCTCAATGTATTGGAACTCTAAGTATTCATCTTCATATCTGTTTCAAAAAAGAAGGAAAGAAAAAGTTTTCTAAATATATTATTTATAAATATTTCTTAAATATATTCTAAATAGGTATATACGTTCGCGCCCATCGCACACAAAACCAACACGTGTATTGACAATGAAGTTGTTAGTTGAACGACCGATAATAATATTTTCAAACCTTATAATTCTGTCTTAAACATTTTGTCTTAAACGACGACAGATGTACCAAATATCAGCTATCGTTATAACCGCAAAAATACTAAAGTGCAAATTCAATTATAAACAATTAGTTAGAACGATTAACGGATAACATAAAATTAAAAAGTAACAATCCAATGTGACTAATGGGCATTTCAATTAAATTCAGTATTAAGTAGAAATGACTTAAAAGACATGTAAAGAGTAATATCCAAAATTCAAAAAGTCTAAACGACAACTTAACATTATTTAGTATCATGTAAATGTGACTAAACGAAGGACATGTTTAGATTTAATATTATACGATTTGACTAAAGTGCATCTGTCTAAATAATTTTGATAAGTCAAAAAAGCTAAAGCGCCACTCGCATTGTTTTATGTGTTAAGTTTGTTTTTCTTATAAACCAAACATTCATAAATTGTGAAAATTTGGCAAAACAAAGCGCCATTCGCGATTTATAAGTTGTTATTTTCGTCGCTTTACCTATTTTTTGAAAGATAAAAGTTGGTTTTTTATTTGACTAAACGACCAAAAAAGTTGTCTAATTGACCTTGAACTTGGACCATTCGATAAAGCTCGCCGAGACGATTCCAACGATATATATAACTCATTTTATACCTAAGTGGCGCTTTAGTCAAAGTAAAAAACGAGCGGCGATATATTTATTTCACGAGGTACACAATACACACATTTATTTATTTATTTAGTCACATGGCCACAAACAGTTATAACAGCACATGTCAACAATTAAACAAAAACAGAAAGCAAACCAGTGAAGGCCCGTCGATTTTACCAGAAAAAATATTTCTAAGAGCTTAAAACAATTTAAATTTTAAAAGCTAGTTATAACTTATAAGTAAAGAAATATTTACTACTTATATTATTACCTACGGTTATACAGTAGGCATACATGCCTACAATTAGAAGCGTCAAAGTAAAATCGAATTAGTGAACACAATTACTAAAATAGTCAATAAGTTGGATTTCTAAATACAGATATTTCAGGCACAATGCTTGTATTTTAGGCCCCGCTCATCTGAGCCTAATCCTTTGATATATAAATAGGTGAATCTTTCCCAGTGTTAGGTTGAGTTTAGTTTAGAGATATAAATTGCCTCCGCGTATATACAATCACTATCTTCTTCACCGGTTTGAACACTGCGGATTGATTTGTTTCCAGCAAATTCTTACATCTTGATCTCCATTCTTCTCTGCAGCTCACATGTGTCATAATTATACGAGTATATAACATTGCATTGATTAATATAGCTTTTTGTTTGCTAAATATTTAATAGCTAATAAGTAAACTTTTACAATTGAATTAGATACGGACATACGTGTATGTACGTACACTGTACAGTTATCGTTTTATTATAATGATGGTAAAAATTGAACATTTCGTCTTTCACAACACTTGGAGAGACTGGCTGAAAAAAATACAGAAATCTTTTATAGATGGAGACTTCTAAGGATTAGCTGGAAAAATTGACGAATAGTGACAAATTGGCACACTGAATTAGCTATTGAATTTGGAGATCCAAATCTAATAATGATTTATTCAAACTAAATTCCATAGGTAATACTAATAATGAAGAAGTTATAGTTGCTAAAGATATTCAATCTTCTTAGTCGAATCTTTTCGTTCTAAACTTATAAAATGTAGACGAGAACAACTGTGACCACAAAGTCAAAAACAATTTCACCCAGCATAGTTCATTAAGGACATTGAATTGATTTGGTAAATCTATAAATTATTTTTATATTGTAATAAAATACTTCCATTGCATAATCTCGATCCACTTCTATATAAGTAGATATTATTACAATTGGAGTATGTACTGTTGGTCGAAATATCTGTATTAAACTTAACAAGTGGATTTTTTTTATTGTCTCGTAATAAAAATGACAAAATAAATCATTCAACATTGCGAAAACAAGAACATGTCCCTGCGGTATTAAAATTTACACGGTAATAATTTTTAAACTAACATTTCTCTCCATGTTGCCTACAAAAAACACGAAGTATTTGGGCTTGGTGACAAAGACAACATTATAAAATCTACATAAATATTGCAGAACAATTAATTACTACTTAATCATTAAGTTAATATCAATTGTCAAAGATAAAAAGGCGTTATGGCACTTAAATTTTTAACCAAGCTTCGGCAAATAAAACACATGTAAAAAAATATGTTAAAAAAATAACACCCTATAGTATACCTTTCTTCTTCAACTCTCTGTTAATATTACTTCCAAATGGTAGTGGGGTTTTCCTTGCTAATAAATTTTCGCCGCTAATTCGCTCGATTCCATGAGTCATCGAATGGCGTATAAGAAGCAATGTAAGCGCTACAAATTTTCAACGGACATAAGAGTGAAATGCGGTATCTTCAAGCCTAAATATTTTATTTCTCTTTACGTTTCAGAGTTTGTTTATTACTGGGTGTTATGTTCTGAGCTCACACAACCTAGCAAATTCCTTATAAAAACATATATTTCACTTAATTATCTGGCATTATTAAGAAAACCCTAGGGTAAAGAAAGCAAGGTCTTGGTGTTTAAAGATATTAGTAACGAAACATTTTACGACGAAAGTTTTCAGAGGTTTGTTAGTATCCATTAATTTTGAGAAACTTTATATGGAACTGTAGCAGTAGGTGCTGTAACTTTTCATTAACATTGTAAATTCTTAACGGAAACATTTTATTGCCACCAAGAGGTTTCAATGAAAAACATTCTGTTGACAAAGTATATTATTATGAATCGTGACAAAAACAGACAAAAACAAGTTAATGTCTTACTTAACTAATTTCCACGTCTTTAACGGCATTTGGTTATTTGCGTCACCTGAAAAACAGAACATTAAAACAAGAGGAAAACCTCACCTCGCAGAAGGTGTAAATTATGCCAACATAAAATGTGTAGGTAGGTCGTGCTCAACAATAAACCCGAAAATTCTAGTATTTTGAGTCATTCCTTCTACTATACAAAAAAAAATAGATAAAAAATGTGAGAATTAAGTACTTTACCATACAAATTCAAAAAAACTGCACTTTCAGAGATAAAGTTGGAAACCTGTACACCTATATGTATTGCATTTTTACCACCACGATGGTACGCATTCAGTGGCGGATTCAGGATTCAATTTTGGGGGGGGCTGAATATCGTCACACGTCACATGGTAAAAAGTACTGTCACTCAACGTTTTGGGGGGGGGATAAGGGGCTGAAACCCCTAGATTTGTTGGATAAAAAGTACTGTCACTCATGGTTTTGGGGGACTTCAGCCCCCTAGCCCCTCCCCTGGATCCGCTAGTGAACGTATTAGAATTAAAATGGGACGTACCTACCTATAGTATAGTTGGAGATTTTCCCAATTTCCCAATTTTTCCCAACGTCACTGTCTTTTTACTGAAACGATGGCGTCAAAACCGAACGTTTCCTTAGTTTTGATCTGTTTTCATATTGATCAATTGTATTAATATTAAGTAGGTTTTCATAATTAAGTTCATACAATATAATCTTCGGAGTACCAAATTATGAATAATACGTACCTAACACCATTCATCAGATACATAATACACTACATATTTATAATTCAACTGTACTCGTAATGTCGACTTTACTACTTGCGTTCATTCATAAAACTCTGACCTTCTCAATATGTCAATTCATTATTATTAAGGGCTTGGCACCAGGAATGACGTCACAGTCTTTTCCCACGGCATTAAGGTTCAAAATCGCGTGACAATCGCATGATAAAATGGTAAAAATAGTGTTTTTTTCAATTTTTTGGGGTTAATTTTGGGTCCATCAAAAAACTTTTACGGTTATTCCCTAGATTTTAAAGCATATTATCAGTACAAAAAAAAAAAATTACTCCGCGACTACGGGAAACGAGTATCCGTCTTTCGGAAAAAAGGTCAGAGGTGTTTTTAATATTTTTTTTTTGAGAAATCTATACAAGATAAAAAAAATCTTTTACGGTTATTCCCTAGATAAATGTTCAATGCATCTACCTTATTTTTTTTCAAAGCATATTTGGTAACGGTTGCCGAGATAGAAGGTCTCCCGTTTTTAGAAATTTTTGAAATGTCGGTATGCATACTCTTAATACTTGAGAGTAATTAAAATATTCACGTAGCTAATATAAAATTGATTTATATCGTCGATATCCCGTTCTGAAAAGCGAATTAATTGTATGGAGTTAAGAGTGTGCATACCGACATTTCAAAAATTTCTAAAAACGGGAGACCTTCTATCTCGACAACCGTTACCAAATATGCTTAGGAACAAAATAGGGTAGATGCATTGAACCTTTATCTAGGGAATAACCGTAAAAGATTTTTTATATCTTGTGTAGATCTCTCAAAAAAAATATTTTAAAACACCTCTGTACTTTTTTCCGAAAGACGGAAACTCGTTTCCCAAAAGTAGCGGAGTAAATTTTTTTTTTGTACTGATAATATGCATCAAAATCTAGGGAATAACCGTAAAAGTTTTTTGATAGACGCAAAAATAACCCCAAAAAATGGAAAAAAACGCTATTTTTACCATTTTATCATGCGAATGTCACGCGATTTTGAACCTTAATGCCGTGGGAAATGTCTGTGACGTCATTCCTGGTGCCATGCCCTTAAGGTTGTAAAATATACAATTAATTTATTTACAAAAAGAAAATAAAACAAATGGTTAACATAATGTCTTTTGTCTTACCATTAATCAATAGTACACAATAAGAAATCGACCAGAAAAGTAAAGCATATAAGAATGGTATATTATGAAAGAAACATCTGTTCGATTAACTGAGAAATGATGCCATTACCAACCAGATACAAATATCGCTACATCATTAATCAGATATCAGATAAGTCCACCTATTTCATGTATCCAATAAAATACTTTTACTTTCGCGTTCTTTATGGCAGGTACATTATAAAATCAATATATTTCGGTTCATTTAGGTCAAATTATTTTTCGCAAACAATTATGGGTCAAGATGGCATACTATATTGTTAGTTATCCATGTGTGTGATTATTTAATGAACGATTATGTTTCTTTTATGCTTTTTGACATGTTGTTACATTATAATGTGAAGACTTTGACGTCTGCAACTAATTTTATTCATAACGAAACATGATGCATAATAATATTTTTTTCACACTGACATGAACGTTAGGAAACAATTTTTTATTTTGAAGAGATCTTATGAAATTGAAAGGTACCTATACCGATGTTAATGTCTATTCAGAGATTTCGTAGAACAGTGGGTTTAAAAAAAACTTGCCTTAATAATCTGCGTTTGATATTAAAGTTTATTTTTTTTTCGAGAAATCTGTTATACATAATATATACTCATAATATCTGCTAATTAAATTTGTCGGTTATACGTAATAATTTTCTTCCATCAGTGGATTACCTGAAACTGTCGACAGGACACTCGAAAATATGAAATAAAAAGAGTAACCTCTTGTAAACCCCACACGTAGTTTTATTAAACAATCTTAAGACTATGCATACTGACATTTAAAAAAAATCTAAAAACGGGAGACATTTGATCTCGACAACCGTTACTAAATACGCTTTGGAAAAAATAAAGTAGATACACTGAACCTTTATCTAGAGAATAACCGTAAAATATTTTTTTTATCTTGTATAGATTTCTCAAAAAAAAAATATGAAAAACACCTCTGATCATTTTTCCGAAAGACAGAAACTCGTTTCCCGAAAGTCGCGGAGAATTTTTTTTGTACTTATGACATGCATTAAGAGAATTAGAGAGAAGAGAAGCATCTAGAGAATTATCGTGCGATTTTTCACGCGATTTTAAACATTAATGCAATTTAATTAATGGAATTTACTGTGACGTCATAGTTGGGTCGCGAGCCTTAAATATTGAAATGTACATAGTAGATATTTGTCGTATGTTTTAACTTAACTGTGGCGTATGCTTGTTGATGACATCTGAATGGACTAATCGATTTTAACTAATGTTTTTCCTCATTTGTAGCTGTTGTCTGTTTTGTTCTTTGACTTGTGATAAAATAAAATAAAATTTAATAATTATATTGGCATCAGGCAATACCTACATTTTTCATCGTCCTTTCATTTTTACCAAATAGGAAGAAGCATGTGTCCATGAATTGTAGAAGATGACAGAATATTACATACTAACTATTGAACTTTCGACACTTTATTACATCATTATGTCTATTACTCATTAGATACTTAATATTACAATACTTATCTACTACAGAAATCACGAAGTAGTCTCTATTACAATAAAAATTAACATCAATTATAATTTTACAATAATGCAACAATACACATCGTGAAATAAGTATGTTTAGGTCATCACTAAATAAAATATAATTATTTATTATTAAATATTTTTGAAACTTAAGTAGGTACTTAAACATAGGTATTTAATTGATTACGTTAGGTATCGATTTGAAATAGGATATTTCAATTCATGATTTTTTCTTTCAATATAGTGGCCTAAGATCGAACCAGCAAGATAAGTGGAGGGCCTTGAAATGAAGAATAGAATAGTCTTGTCTTGAATGTGCTATATTAAGTATACATAAAAACCTACACATTGACAAAAAATATTATGATTTTTTAAATCTTTGAACTCTGGTTCATAGAAAGCAAAAAATAGTTAGAATGTTGCAAAACTTTATCTTCCTGATATTTTTAAACTTGACTGAAATCCATTATTTTCTTAATGAACGGTCAATCATATTTACAGAAAAACAGATTTATTCAAATTAATTATTTTACAATATTCAGACACATTGTCAATAAGTTTGAAAACCCAAGAAAAAGAAAATGAGACTTATCCCAATCAACTAATCCACCAGCCTAATGAAGAAACTTTTTTTTTCAGACGTGTTTCTCAATTATCCTTTTTTCCTGTACATGAAAACAACAGGTATACCAGAGAATCTGAATGAATGCAGTAAAATGAAATAAATATACATTGGGTAGGTACTATGGGAAATAAGAATCGTCACAAGAATACAGTAAAATAAAATATTATAAACCTCACTCACAATCTGTAGAAATGATATTGTACGAGTATCATGAGTATTGAGTAGTATGGAAGATTGGTTGAATCACCTATCGCGATCGTGTTTCTACCAGACAGATACTGTTGTATAATATTTTTATCGAACATGTTCAGAATTCATAAATATGTTATTATTTGCGATATTCTTTGCAAGATGAAAAGACAACAGCAGTCGTGAGTGATGGTAATATTGTCCGTAGAAACATCGAAATTATTACCTAAATGTGCCCTGTCAGCCCCCCCCCGACATTGGCAATAACTCTGGCGAAGGCTTCACTGTCTTGTGCGAACCGGAACAGCTCCTCCACACGTCTCATTCCAGTCCAGTCCCTTAAATATTGCGCAGCCAAGACGTTTGCCTTCTACCTGGACCACGCTGTCCCTCGATCTTCCCCATGAGTATTAGTTGGAGTACACTGTACTTATCTCCACGCAGAATGTGAGCCAGATATGAGTCCCAGGTGACCCAGGTGTACTTACTGAAAATGACATTTTTTGTGTAAAATAAGAAAAGGATAACATACATATTACATACATATTCGTTTATTAATCATTGTTTATAATTTCCTACATCCTTAATCATGACGTATTTTTATTTATAGAGGCCAGTAATGAAAAACTGCTAGGAAATTATGCCTATAATTTTTCAATAGCGATTGTAGCAGTTGTCGTGAACTGTGAAAACAGAAATTTTACATTGTTTGGGTAATGTTTATGCATTTCTAGTCACAATTCGCTATTCATAGTAGGTACAAAACTTATTGCAGGAATAAATTATACAATGATTTTAAGATATAAAACTTGAAAATGAACAAGATAGGTATTTTTTTACCAGAATTACGAAAAAAGCATACCCTGTTAAATTTCGTGGTCCATCGACCATCTGAACCAAAACCTCAAGACGTTTGACGATAGTATTATTATCAAGTTATTTAGAAGCGAAATCTTTCATGGTTTTTTCACATCGAAGATCAGAAATTTCGATGTTTGAATACGTTGTATATATTTAAGCTACCCTAACTGAAAGTGAAGACTGGTGGTAATCTTATGTCATCGACTTAATAAAATTGATGCAGACATATTATTATATGATTATTTCTTCTGAGATAGAATATTTTTCCCAGTATAGATAGTATTGACTTTTAAAAGATATCGACAATATTATTGTAGATATCGATGTTAAACGACGTCATATTATCTATGTAGCATTGTTTTAAAATATATCTTAACCTATTCATACATAGTTCTTTTCAGATTTCTTACGCGTAAGTTTTAATCTAACTTTAAAACTCCCTGCACAAAATGAGATATGCAACATTCATGTATACAGCTGATTATGTCGAGCAAATTGCACAATATTGGGGAATTCGGTACCTTTACATAAAAAACCTCAGCCGAGAATATTACCACTTAGCTTTTATTATGTGCAAAAACAATCAGTATTTTCCCATTTTCATCTTTAGTAATGCATCTCTTATTCCTGGCATTTATAAATTGATATTTATTGGGAGTTGACAGTATCAACGGGTTTCACACCTAAAGTACCATAAGTCATATCCCATGACCCACACAAGTCAGAAAAACTCGAACCCCTGATTTGACTGTTATAAAAATACTTACATAAAACATCTCGCAAAATTTCATTAGACTATTGGTAGGTAGTATACTATCTGCAATAAAACAACACAACGGTACCAACTTTGGCGGCTTCATCAATAGTATAAAATTCTCATAGGTTAAATATCGGTATCTTTACTTTCCTAATGTGTAGGTATGTGCAAATCAAACAATATAAATACAATTTGATTTATTTGTACAGTTAATAATAAACTTTTATTGAGACAATATATTTATCTCTAACAATACATCTCTAGGTATGAGTCATCATAAAATATCGTCATCACTTATAAAAATAGGATTAGAAGAACATCGCTACAATTATAAAGGTTTCAAACACGTTGCGATTAATTGGTCATCGTGCAGCTAAATTTGACATCATACCAGCTACATGCAGTAACAATGTTACATAGATTAAGAATATATACTGTTAGGTTAATTTGTGTTTTCTGAACGCTACTAAAAACTGAAAAGTCCACTACTAGCAATTTAACTGAACTTTGCAAATAACTCTATTGCCAACTTCAAAGTGTACTTACGCAATACACATTTTGTTTTAATTTTAGGGACACTTTTGTAGTAAATTAAGTGCGATGAAGCATTATTTTTTCAATAAAATAAATAAATAAATAAAACACTTATTTTTTTCAAAAAGTTTAACAATTTACCCCAAATATTAATGTCATTTTTTAGTACCCATTATATTCACGAACAACAAACAGTGTAGTTTGTGCAAGCAAGTCGTACATATACATATATTGTGTACGGCCCCCTTTATAATGTGGAAATTCTTCTAGCTTACGTACCTTTCTCCAAAATGCAATAATAATTTATTTTACAGTTGAATCAACGCAGTATTTTATGTTTTATAAATATTAGTATATAATATTATAATACATCTTACATGACATCAATCAAAAATTAACTCGACAGACATAACTATGTATCATTTTAGTTTCACTTTCAAGTTGTTAAACTTATACACGTCTTTTTTATTTGTTTTTATTATGAAACTTTAAGATGATAATATATTTTTATATAATCCTACGTCTGTATGTAATCTTTGAGAGCTGTTTGTGCCAATTGAGAGAAGATGGAAAATTACCTAATAATTTTGTGTAAGGATAAAATATTCTTACCATCTTCCTTCAACCTAAGATGTCTCTTCTCGAATTAGAGCAAACCCTTTTCTTTTATGAAGGGGACAATTTTCACCCAATGAAAAACACAGTTGGATGTGGCACTCTCTGTAATAAGACAGAAAACACTTTTTTAAAATTTACATAGGTACCTACATATGCAGGCAGTTATAATTATTTAGATGACCTATACTTACTTTGCCATGGAAAGGAGAATGTTGAGACAGGAAAACTAATGTTTGGATCAGAGAGAGGACCAAGGTCGTCGATGTCGTTCACAGAGTTTTCAGTCCGAAATGGAGTTGGGCTGGTCATGTGGTCAGAACCACAGACTCTAGGTGGACAAAGAAAGTCCTGGAGTGGCGACCTAGAACAGGCAGAAGAAGTGTTGGTAGACCTCAAGCACGGTGGTCGGACGATGTAAGGCGAGTTGCGGGAGGCGGTTGGATGCGGTCTGCCCAGGATAGGGAGCTGAGGAAATCAATGGGGGAGGCCTATGTTCGACAATGGACGCAGGGGGGCTGACATGATGATGATGATGATACTTACTTTACTTGTCCGGACTTCGGACTTGCTTTATCGTTTGCTGTTTGCAAGTCTCCCTATATCGCTCGTCATCTGCATCAATTATCTGATCACGTCAGAAAATATAATGCAAATCATCCTACAGTGCTCCACAGTTACAGCTCACATCGTCCACCTGTAGAAAATTCTACCTTAACTGGTTCAATTTTCAGGCGATACTGTTTCACTACATAATAAGTATATTTACAAAATTGTGAAAATATAACAAGCCTATTAATCCCTACACAGAGAGGATATTGGTGTTTAACATTGAAATACTCCACCAAAATTGACGGCTTACCGTAGGCAATAATCTTTTCGTGTATAATTTCTACAATAAGACTTGTAAACTCGACGGTGCTTCTTTATAAGATTAAAAAAACTCTCTGTTTCGTGTATTAATCTATGACAATTACCTACAACAATCAAAATATTAGGCAGCTGCGGCTTTGTACTACATACACTTATATGTATATCTATATTGGTAGTATGCCTATAACCTCTAGCGGATTTAGGGGGGGGGCTAGGGGGCTGAAGCCCCCCCCCCCAAAACCATGAGTTACAGTAGTATATATAGAACAAATCTAGGGGTTTCAGCCCCTTAGCCCCCCCCCAAAACGTTGAGTGACAATACTTTTAAGCACGTGACGACATTCAGTCCTAGTGTTGGCGTTTCTAGTGTTTTGAATACTGAATTCACCCCCCCCCCCCCCCCGCTCGACAAATTTTTAGTCGTCAAGGTCAACAAATTTTAGACGACGACCAAAAATAAAAGGTCACCAGTTCATTAGAGCAGGACTCCCCCCCCCGTCGGCGATTTTTCCGCATAACGATTCAAAATTTTAGGCGAGGACCAAAAAAAAAAAGGTCGACAAAAAGAAATCAGTTGAAAATTATTTTGAAACGGCAACACTAATTCAGCCCCCCCAAAATGAAATCCTGGATCCGCCACTGCCTATAACTACATATATTGGTAGTATATCTGCCTACTTTTTATTGTGCTCAGTTCATGTGTGTAAGACAATAGTGATGTTAAGAGATCAAGAGTTGGGTATTAAATTCTAGAAAAGATTTAGCCAAAGAGACAGCCACAAGGTTTCAAGAAGACCCATCTTTGAGAGGATGATATCAGAGTGAGGAGAGGTAAATGCAAAAATACACTCATTCAGAGTGGCGAAACATTGCGAGGCCCTTTTTATCATTTTGAAATAATTAGAAATGAGATTTCTATATCTATTTGATATTTTCGCGTTGTCAAGCGCCTTAGCACCATAAAAAGTTGACCAAATCTTTATTCATTTAAAATTAAAGTGGAATTTAATATAAATACGAGTGTGTGTTGAAGTTGAAGAAAAGTGGACGCTTAAGATTCCATTGAGAAAGGGATGATGACTTATAGAATTTCTTTCAAATACTGAGGTAAATTTCGACTAAAGTTTTTGCAATCGTACTGTATTTAGGCAAGTATTTATCTAATTGAGACAAATACCGCGTAAGTATAAAATATGCGCTGTGTAATTATTGAAAATTAGTTACATAAATGGAGAAATAAAATTAATGTGATTGTAATCGATTACATAGTAGTGTTGTATTAAATACCTCTTATGTTACCTTGGTGTTCAAAACTATACCTAATATTTTTATGTAACTTATACTTAGAAAAAATAAAATAATGTTATTTCAAATTATTGTGAACAATATAAAACGAATCTCAGTGGTATGAAATTATGGGCTTTAGCTAAAAACTAATTTTTAGGAATTTATAGAGTCCGAAAACTCTAGGCACGATTGTGGATTAAAATGAAGGGGTTTCTAATTTTTAGTAAACGTTTTTAAACGATTTTTCGTTTCTTTATTAACACGAGTATAATGGTACTGGCATAAGTTATCGAGATCACTCTCGTACGAGACTTAAAAGGAATTAGAAAACACAACTCATTGCAAAAAGGCAAACTTATTTTTAAGTATCTAGTTTCATAGCAAACTATCTCAAGAATACTATTTCCACATTTACAAAAAGCTTAGGTTTGATAAAATCAACTACCCGAAAACGCAATTTCTTTTGCAAGTTATCAGAAAATAGGTAGATGATTCGTGTAGCCTATTATGTTCAAATTAATACAAAATTAATGATATTGTATTAAACACCTCGGAGCTGTTGAAATTCTCACCTTTTGGGAGTACTTTTATAATATTACAAACAATAAACACGACATAAATTATTTAGATCATTATAATATTACACGAAAATTATAGTACTTAATATTAAATCAAAAGTCCATGTACTGTTTACAAACCCCTGGAGCAATCCATCATAAAAGTGTATGAGTCAAGATTCTGAACATAATATTTGACAGATCCACTATTAAAGAACCTAGTAGTTGTAGCATATTAAAGTATGAAGTACTAGATCTTTGTACTACAATAATTATTATATTGTTTGCCATCACGATTTAACCTATATTTCTCAATGTGAATTAATGTATCGTGTTGTACCCATCAGTTTGCGATAACTCCAAGAGTTGTACAATTTTATCTATTGAGTTTTACGTAGACGGACACCTTGATAATATAGTAGGAATCTAGATTTAACTTACGTATAATTTGTTGTAAAGAATTAGACGTAGGTACAATTGCATCTGTCATTTGAATCTAAATGTTTTGTTTTCGCGTAGATTTTTTAAGTATGTAGGTAGGTATTATTTTGAAGAAGCTTTGACATTATTGCACTGAAATTCAGATAAAATACTCTGTTCGTTTCCATGTAGGAATGTACCAATTGTACCTAGGTATAAATATCTTTGTTCCACAATTTTAGATCCATTTGTTTTTTTATGATTTTACGAGTAAAGTCGATTATTGATGCTTACATATGTAGGTATCTGGTCTATTTTAATTTAGTCTGTGCCTATATTATATAAGTTACTGATGAACAATTAAAGTTTTACTTTCACGTATTTGCATTAAGGGATATCCCTAATTCTTGTTATATCAGAATAAAAAAACACAATTAGTTTTCATGATTTAAAAATTTCATTAACTAAAATAGGTATTTTATTTGTTAATTGACTTAGGTATACATCTCTATGATAAAATAAGCTCATTCATAAGAATAAAAGTGATAACGTATAAAACGATTAATTGCTATTTTGTTAAGTAATCTTTTAAAATATTATCTTAGACAAGTAACATTGTTATTGCTTAATAGTTAAATTATTGTTAATATCTTTAGGTACTAGACTCACGTCAAGAGCTGTTCTTTTAAACGGAACACTTAATAATGCCTGACATCCCAAGGATTGTAACGTTATTTAGCTTTTGATATTAGATATAAAAAATATGATTTCATATTAATAAAATGATATTAGTATAGTTTACATACCTATGTACCCTGCTACATACATTGATATTAACGTATGAATCGTGATTATGTATCTAAATCGTAGATGAAAATCACACACTTAACAAAAATCGCAATCTTTTTTTTCCTCTTCTTATATGTTTGACCTTAGATTTGTCCTTCAAATAACCTAGTAAAAACCGTTACTATTGGGACTAACCCCAGCCGTGAGTAATACATATAATGACTGAATATGAAGGTAAGGATACAACGAGATATCTCATGGATACGTGATGATTTTTCTTAGTCGCTGTGGCTTTTTTTTATTTCCGTACACAAAATTACTATGTGGGTTTATTGGAACTTGATTGCAGCAGCTGCCGCACAGATTTGAATTTCGTTCCACAATTCATTTGCAAACAGCTCTCCCAGCGACTGTTGAATTTTCGTCAATCAACCAGATTGACAAAATGTGTCTAAAATGTATTACTCCAGGTCTGTTCCATATAAATAGCAATACGTTGCTAAAACCGCTTTACGAAAGGTATTTCAAAATTGCCGGATTTTGTGATCTAAAAGTAATCATTTCTTCATCATATAATAGGAAATTAATGACTTATTAGACACCCGTTGGAATTTAAAACCTGTAGAAATATAGTTATGTACAATAATTATTTATTGGCTTGCCGACATTTTAAGAGCAAATGATATACAACTCGTAACAATATAAATCATCGTTTTCAAACAAACTTTCACTAGACCAATTCCGATAAACAAGATCGGATTTTTTTTAAATACCAATCTTTGCTTCACATCAGATAAAATGTTGCAAATAAAAAAAACATGTAGATTATAGTAGATACATAGGAACTTACACCATTTATCTTAGATATTTCTGTCTATGTTCATATATACCCATACATGTATACGACCTGTCCAAAAAATTAATAATTATTATATAAATATATATAAAAACCTACCTACCAACGATCTTGTGAAGCAACTTCACCGACCTAGACAATTTATTATTAGTTATTTTTATCTAGATATGTTATATCGAACTAATTTCACATTTCATTAATTATTTTATCATGTTATGTCATGAAAGCGAAGGTGTGCATAATCTTTGGTAATAAATCCATATAGGTATCACTAGGTACTATTTAAATGGTTAATTTGCAAAGGTTATGTATGTCTATCTAATTATTTACGTGTTAAACTGTTATTGAAAATCATACATTTGTATAAATCAGTTTTTTTTTCTTTAAGCAAATAAGAAATATTTCAAAAATGTTATCAGTTTATCTAAAATTTATTGAAGGGCTTTTAAAAGTAATTTTTGCCTAGTAGTTTTCAATATCACGGATACAATACGTTTGTGCTTAATTTTTTTACTGACAGTGATCATAATTTTTGTGTAAAAATGTACCTTTGCCAAAAGAAAAGAGACTGGGTTGGTAGGTAGGTTAGTGGAATATATTTACCTGCTTGTATCAAAATTTCATGGTGTGGTTTGGCACTTTAATAGATGTCAAAAAATAAAGTTGAATTCGCTAAGACATAAAATACCCTACAATGACGACACGAAAAGCTGGTGTAGGCATCCTTGAGAACAAATTCATAAAGAAATAAACATTTAGCATAGGTACCTACAACATGCAATAATTGTACGATATATCTTGCAGGTGGTATAGGTACTGTAATAATAGTACATGTTGTTACAATATGTATGTGTCATTCAATAAACTCAGTAATATAAATTATCTTTGAACAAGTGTAAGTAAACGTAAGGTAGACTATGTATAAATATAATATTATTCTTACGTAATAATAAAGATTAATTAACGATTAGTAGATGTATGTCAGTAGCTGTAGTCAGATTATATTAAATCCTTATACATTATTAATGTCAGAGTTAAGAGTAACGCTTAATAAATTAAGCTTTTTTATGTATGGTATATTGGTATACACAGTTGGATATTTTATTCAGTTGTTTCAAACGTGATTTTTGCTCTTACTCTAAGCGATGTAGATATTTGTTTCGTCGTTGCTTTGAAATCATATAAAAATAGTGTTTTAGACTTTTTTTCCTTTGTATAAAGTGTTTACAATAATATATAATGTTGCCTGTATCAATGGATAAATAAAGTCGAATAAGTAAATCGTAAAACTTTTCGTATTAGTTGCCATAAATGATGCTAAAATGACAAGTTTGTCGATAATTATCCGATAGTATAAAAATAATATAAACACATAAACTTCGATAGTAGTGTTCAGCTGCAGAAATAAGACTAATTATTATTATTCGCTTAAATTGGAACGATTTATTGGACTAAAACTTGCATACTAAGAACCTAATAAATTGCTTAACTTTTCAATATCTAGAATTGAATTTAGTTTTACCACCCAAATCGATGCATTAATGCATTGAAAAACCTAAAAAAAACAAAACCTCTGCTGATCTACAAAAAAGCAAAATAACTTTAAAAGTGGCGATACGAATTAAAGATGGTCAAGTAAGATCGTTATTTATAAAATAATTACTTCTATAGGTAGGTTTATATATTAGGTAACGATGCGCTCTAATAATAAGACTAAAATGTCAGTAATTGATCAATTATTATTGGTATTATTATAGTAACGCTGGGTGGTATGGCCATCTTCGAAGATACTTACTTAGGCATTGAGTATATTATAATCAAGATGGTATTGTACATCGTACTCAGTCGTTACTTAGCACCATAATTGGAATCTACAATTAATTTTTCAAACCTTTAATAATATTGGGTAAATATGTAAGTACCTATAGGTCCAATACTTAGTTAATGAGTTACCTATGTTAAAGAAGAGCAAGTTCAGCATATTCAGTTATGAGGTTTTCTTATGTGTTTCCTGATGGTTCTTCAATACTTTTATATAAGTTGCAGCGAGGCAGTAAATGGGTGAAAATGCTCAATTGCTCACACGCACATGCGTCACTGGTTACCCCACGTTTGTCACATTATCATGAACTTGTATGGGAGCTGTATTGAAACGGGTGTTGTAACTAGAATAAAAATGATAAAGCTGAAGCTGTGTTGCGTGTTTTGGCGCTTATTCACATAATTTATTAATTTATATTTTATCATATAAAATGAAGTTTGATCGACAACTACATTTCGAGCATTTTTTAGTCATGGTTTTGGAGAAAGGAAAAAAAATCCTCAGACCAATTCAAGAAGTCTTATGTCTCCTCAGACCAATTCAAGAAGTCTTACATCTTTATGTCTTTTAGTTTCATGTTGTCCTCAAATGAACTTAGAAAGGTGCATAAAAAACGGAGACACACTAAATTTAGAGACATCTGTGAGAAATGATGTTATTTGCCTTAATCTTTTGTTGTTGTGAATAATAATGATCAAAAAATATCTATGAATATAATCAGTGACTATTATTTCGATTCACGCTTTTTATAAGACACAATACATCTTGTATTTTTCTAATAATGAACGGTTCAGTTAATTCGATCTGATTTTGAATAATGGCGTTCGAATTCGGCGGATGTTCAGGAAATGAATTACAATAATAAGCTGTTTATATCAAATCGAGGTCAAATTTAATATAAAAAAAAGTATAATTTTTCTTATTTTATGTCTTATGTTACCTCTATATTATAATATGTATTAAATACTAAAAATCTTTTTGTAGAATCGTTTTGGAAATGTCACGGTATATAAGATTAAGACCCATAGAAGAATCGCAAAATGTGTTACACTTATTACAAGCCAAATAGTAACATCGTTATTTCTATGTAAGTACAATGAAACTGGTATTTTAATCGGGATTTTTTGTTTCTCTTGTGTGAATTGGAACGGTATATAGTTTTTTTATTAATTGTGAACTTCGCGTTCACTGGACGTATCAAATTTCGTTAATCGTTCTTTTATTTTAACCACATCAAATAGTTGGTATAGTAAAAGGTAATTATACACACTTACCTACGTGCGTAACGGTAATTATTTTACTGTCATTAGATAGAAGATACTATATCTAATATATGAATGGCAAATCTACTTTACTCGATTTACCTATTATTGGAATAACCATAGCTAAGCCACGAATAGAAACTTCCTATTCGTAGCTAATATAAAGAAATGAAGTTCGACGAATAACAATTAACAAAGAGTATAATATTGTGAACTTTACGAGCAAAAAAATCGAATCACTTAGGTATATTCGAAAAAAACAGGAATATAAATATTGTAATCAGGAGTGGTGCTAGGCAGGCCACATAGCAAGAATTATACAGAGTCCAGAATTACAAAAAAATGTTCTGGAGAGGTTACATTAAGGGTAAACCCACCTCCACCCCTGGATGTTTCAGGAGCTTTAGCTCCTATATCATCCAGTCTTTTAAGCAAAACATTTTTTCAGAGGAGGGCTCAAGGTTCGCCGGAAGGGCTCCCCTCAACAAACCCCTCCCGAAACTACTCTGAACACCCTTAATGTTCCTTGGAGGAGACTCTCACTGCAAGGATCTACACACTACTACATTTTTTTTTCTTAGAAACTATCATCTTAAAATTACGTATTTCTACGTACTAAATCTTAATCTAGAGGACAACATTTTACAATTCAGACAGCACATACACGGAATACAGAAAACAAAACACAGTTTCTTACCAATAGTCATCCATACTTACCTGTTGTCCCCGGCCCACGTGCGAAGAAAACCACAGCCTGATGACAAACAGAAGAAATAAAACAAACAAAAGAAATATTAAAGGCCTCAGCAAGTTCCAAGGAACATCATTGGGGAAAATACATACATCCCATGAGAGGGAGAAGAGACGCACACAAACGAAAGAGTTCAGCCGCCGTTCATCCACCTATTGCTCAACTGAGGGAAGAAAACTCAATCAAGGATACTCGGAGCAAGACCCGGTCGACGCAATTCCTCCCATTTCAGCTTCCATGCTTCCACAAAGCGTTTAAAACAGTTAAAATTGGTCTTGTTTAGTGTTAGCTCCCCATACCAGATTGGTCGGGGAGTGTCTTCCGTCATACCACCAAACATCTCATATCTCGCTTCTCTCATCACCTCGCACTCCCAAATGATATGCTCAGCATACTGTGCTCCACCACCACAAGGACACCACGGTTCGCTGCAAAGGTTTAACTCGAAGAGCTTACCTTTCAAATCTCCATGACCTGAAACCAATTGTGTGGAGAAGTGATCCAGCAGAACAAATCTGCGCTGCATTCTCGCTCGAAGATCCGGAAAGAATCTGTAAACATGTCTCCCAGTTCTACTCGAGTCCCATCTCTCCTGCCAGATATCCATCGTCTTCTCATGTATCCTCCTCATTGTTCTCTCTAAACCACTACGTCCGGGCTCCGACCTGTGAACAATTCCAAAATATTCAGTGATCCCCTCACGCTTGAGACAGCGCCTGGCAACAGCCTCTCTGACTTCTAAATCTGCTGGCAAAACCCCAGCCATCACCGGTAGCCCATCACTAGCTGCAGTACGGTATGCACCTGTCAAACCCAGCAACGGTGGCCTTTGTCCTCTAAGCAGTGCGAGACACACAGAGCCAACTTCTAACCTATGCGACCAAACCTTTGCAGCATAGGAAATCTGTGGAACAAAAGTGGCACGATAAATCAAGAGAAGAGACTTTGGATGGACACCCCATGTCCCCACACTAAGTCCTCGTAGGGCAGCAAAAAGTGTTCTGGCCTTCTCCGAAACCGTCCTAACATGCTGTATGAAAGAAAATCGTCGGTCCAGAGTTATGCCCAAGTATCTGACTTCTTCAAGGAGAGGTTACCCAAAACGGCTGGAAGAAGTTTTGGTAGATTTCAAACAAGATAGTCAGAAGACATACCTATACATAATATGTGTTGTCGGAGGCGGCTGGATCCAGTAGGTACACTCTAGATAAAAAAAACGTGAATTTCTAAAGGGTCCATATCAATGCAGATGAAGTACGAGTATAATGTTGATTGCAAAGAATTTTCATATTTTGTAATGTGTTATCTAACGCATCAGATTATAAACATACTACTATTGTAGATAGTATGGCTCAATATATCTCACACAAATTGAAGAATGTAGGAATCTGACTGACGAGTTAGAAAAAATATTAACATTTTCCACCGACGTTTACCTTGTCGCAATATTGTATTACAATCAAAACACACTGCACTTAAATCAATTTCCGAAATATATTTCTCTGTCGTAACAATTAATACTGGTTTGCGTAACACAAACTTGATCTATTTCAAGATAAGACAATACAATATTATATCATTATAACGTAGAGTAAATTTCATTTACGCAAACTGATGTCAAAACATTGACCCCGCAGGTCCTGGGTTCGACATCTGACTAGTAGAGATGGCAATAATGGAGTAAAAACGAATAAATTACATCATCGTGTTTTTTGTCATAACATACTCGTAGTAATTTTTATTTAGGGCTAACATAAGGATTTAATAAAAGTTCTTTGAAAATCAGTTTCACGATAAACAAAATCATGTTTCATAGGTTTGGGCTGTATGACACGATAACCAACAATGTTATTTGAGATTTTTTCCGGAAATTGAGCACGGATTTCTGGAAAAAAATATTTTATTATGTTTGAGTTCGAGCACTGATGATCATGATGAAGTAATTGAATCCAATCAGTCATGAAACAATCAGAAAACACGTCCATGCTTACTCAATCCAATAGAGTGCCTAAGAGCATGTGAGTGGATGTCCGTGTCCGTACTGTCCGTCCATCGATGTCAATCTCGATGAGATGTATCACAGCCCTATTAACAAATGAAACAAATACTATTAAATTTAGGTTGCCATAATACTCCAACATAAAATATTTTCTTGGCCGGTGTTATAGGCCAGACAAGTAATCGACTACTGCACAAGCTGAAATTAATTTATTGTAGGAATTGTGATTTTTAATTTTAAACTATTGGCGGCTCATAATTTCATAGAAACACTACGGGTATATTTTGTAGACTTCATAAATATTATATTTAATTGCTTTTAATTGTCTGTTTTATTTATTTTCCATGAAAATCGAGTAATATACTTACCTTTCGATCTGTGAAATCCAAGAGTTGGCTCGATTGAAATCATTTCTGCGTTTTTTGTTAGAATTCTAGTTCTAACGGTAATATTATATTCTGCAAAACTGTCAACTTTGAATATTTCAGTTACTTTTTTTAAAGCGGACGCTAGTTGTACCTACTATACTTATTTTGCTTTGGGGAGCTACAGAAATAGTTGTATAAAATTTTATCACGGTCAAAATAAAAACTTTGTGTTCCGCGTTTTACGGTTACTTTACGTCCACAATTAAGAATTTATATGACAGAGTACAACAGAGTAACTAAACTAGGTCCCTTTAGCGAATTTTTAGTGGAGCAACATAGTAACCACTATGATATGAAGCAAGATTTTCTTTTATGGGCACTATCTACGAACTAATACGGGAGAATTTTATTTTAGAATGCAAAATAATATGTGCCTACCTACCTACACACCTTGTTGAATGAATCTTCTTCTTCTCAGCCTTCTCTCGCCCAGTGTTGGACATAGCCCTCCCCCTTAGACATTTACTGCTCCCTACCTTGTGCTGACCGCACCCATCCTACCCCGGCAACCTTTCTTATGTCATTGGACCACCTGGCCTGGGGCCTCCCAACTTTTCGGCCTGTTCTTGGTCGCCATGAATGAATACAAGGTGTTAATGTACTGTATATTATTATAAGTACTTGTAAGGTATTCTTCTCCTCGCCTAATGAAGTTTTCTTCACCTTTCATGTATTCATCAGGAAGATACATAAAGTTAAGACTTACACTCATGAATAGATGAATGTTTCAATAGCATTGCAACATTGTAGTAGATCGTAAAATATATCTAAAATTATATTGACATCAATGCGCTAAAGTGTAAACAATGGAGTTGACTTTTATGTCGTAGGTAATGTGGACAGTAGGTACAGGTGCATTTACAACTGTTGTATAGAAACCGCGAGACTTACAATAAAACATTTTATATTTTAACATATTATGCAATAATAATGTATGCGGTATGTTTCCTAGATAAATAACACGGGAATGGTAGGCAAAAGGCAGTAATAATAGTAATGTGTAGTACCTAAATAGAAGAGCAAACAAACATCTGCCGGTATTTTATGTCTTCATTACTAGTCGCTAGTGGAACATTGAGTAAGTACCCTAAGACCTTCATAAGGACGTCTACGATATTATCTGACATCGATGTGTCAACAATGACATTTGATCGATGACGCGATGACAATTCATCGATGTTGAATTCCACTCTTTAGATAAACCGATGGTATCATAATAATGACAATGTGACGATTAAATGATAACCGTAGTTTTGCCTAGGTAGCTCTGGTAAACGATGCTTTATGATTTGTTATATATTATAGAGATGCCCAATTTGTATATTGTATACACATAGTAGGTACTTCGTTCAGTTCAAGAAAAAATGAAATAAAATATATTGGTTGAATAATTATTGGGTACATCTTTAAAATCAGGAATGAAAAACAGCACCGCGTAACGATAATTTCAAAACTCAATCACTATGAATTAAAACAACAATAAGAAACACTATGGATAAAAAATGATGCGCAACCAACAGTTTCAACCATCATCATCTATTCTATCTATCTATTTTTTTTTTCTAAAGAGATCTAGTGTTTTGTAACGCAAAGTTCCATCCCTATGATCCATACATGATACATAGATGGAAGCAGTTAACAGACAATATATTGCAGTACAATATATCTGCTATCTTGTCCAACAACTTGGTTTGTATTACAACTGAACATATCTTGTATCCTCATGTCACATCAGAATTGTCAACAACAGTGGGACAGAAATGGACCGGCGGGCATCAAATATTAACCAATCTCTTTGTCACGTACGGGAGACAACCTCTCACGTCGTTTACTGATGTGACAGAGACAAGGAACTACGATTGAAGATCAGAAGACGTACGACCTTTCAGAATCGACGACGACTTGAATAATAAAATACTAGAATAAATTCTTCTCTATATTTACCTATCATATGTTTCGTATATTATTATTCAGCAAGGAGTTGTTGGAGAATTCAAACGCTATGGAAATTCCCTTTGTATTTTGCCTTTGAGATAATAATATATTATTCGACTTTATATTGACCATGCATGGATCACCATCAGAATAGTTGAGTGCGTACATATCAATACTTTTCCCCTAAGCTTTGACTATAAATTGTCAGGTGTTTTTTTGTGTTGTCAATTCAATATTACGTACAATAGGTTAGCTAGAAAATATAACAATGATGATGTTAGTCTTTCAAATCTTAGTTTCTTTTTTTCCTTTCGATTGTTATACCAATAGCATCCATGAAAATTTGATTTTTTTTTAATTCATCTTTCATCTTGCACGATGCTCACGATGATAAAATTTTAATAATATGGGGTATTCTTACAGAAATTAGATGAAAATTTTCAAGATAGGTAATCTGACAGTTGGGAGTGTAAGTGTCAGAACCTCATGAACTGTATCCAGGAGATGAGGAGAGTACCTGGCAATGACGACTAGATTAATAATTGGGCAACAAATCTCTGGGCAGGTTCATCCATCCAACCCCATCTGGTACCCAAGTTTAAGTTATACTGAATTAATTAATAATTTCAATCAGCCAAGACACGTCGTATGATACAAAGCTTTATGTAAGTACAAGTATATGTATAACATTAATATAATACACGCTGATAAATCTACTTAATAGGCAGCTAGGAGAGTCTCTCTTGAACGCACGTGATTCTTTTGACAATTCGTAAAATTATTATCCAGATTTTGTGGGAAAGATAGGACTTAATAATATTCAAATGAGTTCAGACTAATTTGTTAGGCATAGCATGAATACACTTAGTTACTTATGTGAAGTTACTTCTCCTCTGTATAACAATATTATTATCAACTCCAAGTTCCAACAACAACTTACATTACTCGAGTATTTTAATTGAAAATATAATTATATCAATTACACGATCACATTTCTAATATTCTAATTAAATAATTATAA
Organism: Ceraclea dissimilis; assembly: GCA_963576895.1. NCBI lineage: Eukaryota > Metazoa > Arthropoda > Insecta > Trichoptera > Leptoceridae > Ceraclea > Ceraclea dissimilis. Next base: position 11,492,464 of record OY756369.1, read on the forward strand.
CGTTATATACCTGTATCATGTTTTATTTAAATTAAATTTGAATTATTTTATTTCTAGATTAGATATTCAATTAGATGCCCCGAACCTATAATTATTAGTTCTGTAATACATAAGTGGGAGTGAAATCCATTTTAGGTGTCCTAGGAAAATGATCATTTCGTCACTAAAGTACAGGTAATATAAATTACTTTTATCAATTCTATAGTCCACTCCAAGCAATGCGAAAGGTCATATTATATTGGTACGAGTATGGATCGAATTTCCGTAACGCACAGGTGTAAAAGGTCGGCAGCCGTTCTTCAAGTTGCTCCTCAAAGATTCGTGCCGCAGATTGCAAAATTTACGAAAAAACGGCTTTGTTATAAAAAAAACAACGGGTCTCATTAACAGTGTTAACTGTGATAATGTATTTTTAATTACGATATTTTTAAAGTCGTAAAAAATGTTAAAAACAATGCGAAAAATTATCGTATTGATGTAAAACGACTCTTGTCACATTTTAAAACAATTTGAAAATTTAATGTCAAGAGATTTTGTGTACACCGTTATGCGAAGATTAATTATCTATTTCGCTATAATGAACACTGTCGAATGTATGTTGATTATTGCTGATGTAATCGGCAACACAGAAGCAAACAAAAAAACTAAAGACAAACAACATTTTAATACTCCACGGTGTATATTTTCAAGTAGCCATCATATCTTAATTACTCATCTTCACGTCTATGTTCCGTAATAATATAGTTTTTAAATTAACAATACTCGTTAGTTTTGATTTTAAATCAAATTAATTATGAATTCATATAATATTATAGCACAAGAATAAAATTACATAACAGTTCTCCTCAACAGAAGACTAATTTATGCTTATTTGCTTAATAATAATTTATTTTTATTTACTTCATAGGAAGTATTTTATACCCCATTTTCTAAGTACTCCATCAGCTTATCTTCTCTGACTTCTCGTCAGGATACAATTCTTAGATGGGCTCAAGGTTGATGTGTTTCGCTGCTCCGCTATGCGGTAACAGTAAATACCTATCTCCAAACCTTTCAGTCCCCGGCATTAGATTTCCAGTCCTAGCCCTAGCATTCAGCACGCCCAAATCCCAGATGACGATGCCCTTCAAAAGTGCTGCCATATTTTTTCCAGATATCTTCCGCCCACAGGATTATTGAATAGAGATTAGGACATTATGCATAAAATTATTTATTTTCAAATGTGTTTTTTGCAGACGAGTGAATAACAAAGATATCGCAAATAAAACAAACAGCTGATAGACTCTACGACCTACCGGGGCTTTAAGGGCTTGGCACCAAGAATGACGTCACAGTCTTTTCCCACGGCATTAAGGTTCAAAATCACGTGACAATCGCATGATAAAATGGTAAAAATAGCGTTTTTTCCATTTTTGGGGTTTGTTTCGGGTCTATCAAAAAACTTTTACGGTTATTCCCTAGATTTTAATGCATACTATCAGTACGAAAAAAAATTTTACTCCGCGACTTTCGGGAAACGAGTTTCCGTCTTTCGGAAAAAAGATCAGAAGTGTTATCAATTTTTTTTTTGAGAAATCTATACAAGATATAAAAAATCTTTTAAGGTTATTTCCTAGATAAATGTTCAATGCATCTACCCTATTTTGTTCCAAAGCATATTTAGTAACGGTTGTCGAGATAGAAGGTCTCCCGTTTTTAGAAATTTTTGAAATGTCGGTAAACTCTAAACAAACTAAAAAAAAAAATAAAAAAGTATAGTGCTTCTTATGCATTACGAAATCCATAATACCATAATGTGTGTATATTTTATAATGTGAGTTTCGTTGGAATTAGCCCCATACATCTTCAAATAGAAATAGGCACTAGCTTGTTAATCATACTTGTTAAATAGCAATTAGTTAAGTGATTATACGTGATAATTATAGCCTTTTGTTTGTTAATATTAAGCATATTAATAAAGCATTTGAAATCTTATGAAAGAAATCATTATTATCTTTGTATGTAGCATTGTGAAATTTCTATACGGACATAAATCACTTCGCATTATTAATATGATGACAACAGAATACATATTATTAAATTTCGTTTCACAATCATTAGTTAAATAAAAATCTATGTGTCCATAAAATAAGTAAGTATTTATTCACAGGTATTAATTTTTTTTTCAATTTCAAGTGAAATAAACACAGAAACATAATCAAATTTGTTCAACGAGTCGAACTAATCACACCGCGATATTTTCAAATCTTACCCCAATTGACTTAGAAATCTTGATAAATATTGGGTACTGAATGCTCACATATCTTACCTTACTCATTTCCTTTATTTCGCAAAGAACCTATACTATTCTATTTCACGAAGTATCCAGAACTACAATAGTACCTAAAATTAATAAATTTCCGTTTCTATGAAGACGCTGTTTGATATACAGGGTGTTTGATAGATGGATACAGATATCTTCAGGAGTGATAGTAGAGGTCATTTAGCATCTTTTGAGCCAAACTTAGCTTAGTCAAAAGTCGCTCGGTTCTCGAGATATTCGAGATTTAACCTTTTTTTCAAAATACCCCGAATTACTCAAGTTTTAGCCCGATAGCATCGTAAGTAAAGGTACCTACTTAGTTCTATCATTATTTTTTGTTACCTGAATATGTGTTTAGTCTATTTAAATCATAAGTTTCAATCTTAAAAACAATCATGTTAAAAAAATATTGGATTAAAGTTTCGAGAAAGAGATATTTCAAAATCGAGTTACGACTTTAGAGAGGATTTTAGATAAGAAAAACAATGTTCAAAGATTCAGAAATCTGGAAAAAACTTCTCTGGTTTATGCTCTTTCAAATGATATACAAAACATTATAAAAAACATTAGTTTCGTAAATCCATGATACAAAAACTTTAATAGATCACCTCTAATTTAAGCAAATTTCCATACAAATTCGGAAACAGTAAAATTGAAAGGAAATGTGTGTTTCACTATGCAACTCTACTTATAGTAAATTTGTATGGAAATTTGCTTAAATTAGAGGTGATCTATTCAAGTTTTTGTATCATGGATTTACGAAATTAATGTTTTTTATAATGTTTTGTATATCATTTGAAAGAGCATAAACCAGAGAAGTTTTTTCCAGATTTCTGAATATTTGAACATTTTTTTTCTAATCTAAAATCCTCTCTAAAGTCGTAACTCGATTTTGAAATATCTCTTTCTCGAAACTTTAATCCGATATTTTTTTAACATGATTGTTTTTCAGATTGAAACTTATGATTTAAATAGACTAAACACATATTCAGGTAATAAAAAAGAAAGATAGAACTAAGTAAGTACCTTTACTTACGATGCTATCGGGCTAAAACTTGAGTAATTCGGGGTATTTTGAAAAAAAGTTAAAATCTCGAATATCTCGAGAACCGTGCGACTTTTGACTAAGCTAAGTTTGGCTCAAAAGATGCTAAATGACCTATACTATCACTCCTGAAGATATCTGTATCCATCTATCAAACACCCTGTATAAGTAAATCAAAATACCTACGACTTATGCTATTCAATTGTCACGTCAAAAACAGTTGTTACATATCTGGCATAATGATCTCTTCGAATGAATATTCAACAGTAGCATGTCATTGTAACTGATATTTGTGAATAATATTAATAAAATGACGTGCGAGTTGTTGGGGGGAAATAAAAACAAAGTTGGAAAGAAAGCCGAAAGATGAAGAAAGAAATAAAAAGATATATCCAATGTATTGTTTTATTTTTTTCTCTACTTAGTAAATGTCGAAGTTTGGTATTATTTTATTATTTGGTAGATCATTCTCTACTACTCTCGACGTGCGTGACAACTCGGATGTTCATTGTTCTTCTGACTTGTTGGATTTTCAAGTACCTATTATTATAACCCAGAAGAAAATAAAACATTGTAATAATACAAAATTAAACTTTCACCAGATACTTAGGAATACTACGAACTTGTAAGAACCTACCTATTAAATTCTAGTAGCATGATGCCAGATTAATATCTAATTATCGTTTTTTATAGGTATTATTAGTTTTTTTATGTTACATTATCTTTGTTTTTTGTTTAGTAACTTATAGTATATGTACATTGAGCATAGATACTAAATATTTCTTCTATATTACTTGGATATATATTCTAGCATATTACTTGCCTAATAAATTAGGTAAAATTAAATATTTGCTGGAATATTCGCAATACATACACACAATTATCCATATTAATTTATGTGACAGTTCTGCCATTAATCGAGGTTTGACTAAAAAAATTTAGAACTATCGTGTATTTATGAAAAAAGGTAATCCACCCAAAATTTTGTATAATTATTTTAAATTCCAAGGCATAAATCTTTCCTAAGCAGTACGTAGCATACATGTATCAATTAGCCATGGTTTTATCCCTTTCCATTCATTGTTCCGTTTCACATGTTTCACATTCTGTTATATGAATTGATGACGTTCATAAAAATTATCGCTTATATATTTTTTTCAAGATTCTGCATTAACCAAAACATATTTTACGGAATTAACTCAACATCCAAGGTCAGCTGGTTATAGGAGTCAGACAATCTGACTACTTTGACACGTGAATGATGTATAATGAAAGAGGGGTAAACATTTTACGAACACAATATAAAGTTGTGAATAGAATGACAAACGAAATCATTAAAAAAAAAATAAGCCAATATACAAGGTCGTAAAAATATCATCAAAATTCAGATCACTATCAAGAAAAGGAAAATGTTGCCTTCATACAAGTTTCATTTTATTGTTATAATTTATTTTATTGTGTGTATGTAGGTATATTTTGATTCGACAAATTTTCTAGCGACTATTTGACGCACGTTTTTGTGACGCGTTTTGAAATGTTGATATCTTTATTTGACATGAACGTGACTGAAATGTTGAGATAGATCCATGTGAACCGAGCTTTACGATTTTACTCGAGAAATTCCTCGAATAAAACGGGCTACTACGTACGTAATAAGAATATACTACCCCAAACATATCTTAGAACCACGCTTTGGCCGGAAATGATAATGTTTTGAAAACCAACAGATTTGCACATTGTTCCGTTCATGAATTGATTGAATTAAAAACAGACGGAAGCATCAGAATCTTACATAAGTAAGACTTCAAAATTAGATCCTGTAGAAAGTGTCTTTAGTAGTATTAATAAATAAAGTATCCTTGAGTATCACAGCTTTGAAAAAATTCTTGAATTACTTTTGATTGTACAAATTTTTATTCTTGAAAAGCGTTGGATTTTTTCTACAGCCGTAGTAAATACATTGAAGTATTCCCACAACAGTATGAAGAAATTAAGGATGAACATTGTCGGGCCTACGACCGACCTCGGCTGGCTTAAGTGATCACTTTACACTCGAGAAACATTCGCCATTTCAGTTCACCCCAGCTGGGATTCGAACCCATACCTTCGTCTCGCTTAGTAGGGATCATATCCACTACACCACGAAGAGCGACGGCTGTGTTGTCGAATTTCATGTACATTAAGTACCTATGTATTGTTGCATTTCTTACTGTTGAAGGGAAGGGAAAAAAATACCACCCTCTCCTCTTCCTCTTCCATTAAGTACCTATGTATTGTTGCATTTCTTACTGTTGAAGGAAAGGGAAAAAAATACCACCCTCTCCCTTCAACAGTAAGAAATGCAACAATACATAGGTACTTAATGTACATGAAATTCGACAACACAGCCGTCGCTCTTCGTGGTGTAGTGGATATGATCCCTACTAAGCGAGACGAAGGTATGGGTTCGAATCCCAGCCGGGGTGAACTGAAATGGCGAATGTTTCTCGAGTGTAAAGTGATCACTTAAGCCAGCCGAGGTCGGTCGTAGGCCCGACAATGTTCATCCTTAATTTCTTCATACTGTTGTGGGAATGCTTCAATTGAAAAAATTCAATGAAAATAATCATCAGTCTCCAAAAAGACGTCATGGACGATGTTTACCGAATACTTGAAATATTTTGCTTTGTGTGTACAAGCCCATTTTTCCTTTTATAAAAAATCTTCTACTACATGCATATTTAAAAACGGAACATTTGTATTTATGGAAAAAGTCATTAATTAAAACTGGCCTTCATAGGTAAATAAATAAATTTCAGGAAAACATCATATTCTTGGAAGAAAATCATTACTAATGAATAAAATATTCTGGAATCTTGACAAAATTTACTGTAGCTAAATATTTGATATTGCCACCGGTTTTGGTGCGTTTCTGTTGCTTTACATTATCATTACATAAGGTAGCTGTATAATATAATAATCTATCTGAGTACATGTATAATAACTCTCTACTATGTAAACATTTGAAGGCCTTGAGTAAAAACACGTGCAAGTATATTTTAGGTTTAATAATTTTATTTAAGAACGTTATCTTGGAAGAGTCTTACCGAATGACATATCAGTTGAAACAAAATCTAATACAGGGTTATATGATTTCTGTTATTGATTTTTTTAAGATAATGTGTCATATAGGTATTAAAAAATTTAGCAGCCAGCAATCATTTACAAAAGGCACATCTTTGTGTAATGAATCCACACGTATTTACTCCCCCATAGTACATACAGTGTATATGCATAGTTTTGTGGCGAAGTTAGAAAAATTAAGTCCCAGTTTGGAACCTACATTTTTACTACCTTTAGACTTTATTCAATTTTTACCGGATAACAAGTTGTGTCTATTATCATCAAGATGAGAAATTATACAATGGCTGGCAGTCGTTGTATTTATTAAGCGTCAACCCCGAGTTTTTGTCATTTTTTATTTCAACTCTATGAACAATGTTATAAGTACATATTTATTTTTTATACCTGAAATATATATAACGATTCCTTCGATGATTTGCGTCCCTTATCGGCGATGTAGGCAGAGAGGAATGAACTCTATAAATCCACAAGTAGATAGGAATATATAGTATAGCTGAATCTACAATGGTTAACAGAAGTACACGGCTAGTATTATCAGGTCATCTATCAATGTTTGACACGTGCATTTGACAAAGGATAATAAGTTAAACATCGTAGACTCTGTAGTCCCATACAATCTCCCATGTATTTAAAATCTAATTCATCTTCTTTAACATGTTGACTCTCCATTACAATATCTCTTTGTAGGAAGCTACTACACCTAAATACTTTTTATAATAATAATTACTACTACATATAATCCGGTACATTTTGAGAGGGCAGTTTCGTTGATGTTAATGAAAGGATGTTAGCTTCACTTGCTATTAGGTAGCCGTTTGATTTAGACTGTTATGAAAGCAAAACTGGTCACTAAATTTTGTTAGTACATAGATACTTCTAGGTACTTCATTATCATGATATTAGGTATACACATATCTTCTTCAGCAATCAGATTAAGAAAACCATTAGAAGGTATATATTATAAAAGCTCATAAGCTGGTACCTAGTTAATAAAACATACAAATCAAATGTTTGTTTTACATTAAGCATACAACACAGATCACAAGATTATAATAAACACCACCGAGTATTTACATTTAAATGATCAATAATAGACACAATATATTATTAAATTTAGTATCATTATTGAATGCATCGACATCAAGCAACATGATTTAAAGTTGACATGACATCAGATATAATAATGATGGCGTCAAATCTGACCCTTCCAGTCAACCTGCCTTATTGTGCTGTGGTGTCTAATATACAATAATATTATTATTTATTGATTTTCTTATAAGTATTATACCATAATATAATATTGTGTAGGTATTTTATTGAAAGTACGTACAGTAATAATTAGACATGCATTGTGGTGATATCAACCGCCGAACTTTGAATTGAGAATTGCCAAATCGTACTATATAATTGAACACTCAAAAATAAAATTATATCTCAATAAGCAATGGGGTTATCTTTAGACATCTATTTATTTATTCCATAAGTACAACACAGACACTGGGAATACACATAGAAATAGAATGGATATGGAGTATTTATATAGCTCAAACAGCGACCTAATTAGGTTGTACAAGTTTAGTCAATATTATGTCGTCAATAAATAATAAATTAGAAGCTAATCTACGATTAAATATAAAATTAAATATAATAGTCAAAAGAAGAGAACAAAAAAAAAAACAATTATCTTACCTAAAATTAATAAGTCAAATTAACTACACTTACTGTTTGTATGTCTTGCTGTGAAATCATCTACAAAATTTAAAAAAAAATTGATATAAGGAAGCCAAGAGTCATACTTGCCTGTTTTGAGAATGTTTAGTTAGAATCTTGAGGGGTGATTTTAATTATATTTGTTTTTTTTTTCAATTATGTTATAATATGTACTTTATTGATGAGATGAATAAAAAGAATTATTATTATTAATTTGACAGATGCTGATTTTTTATTACTAAACCTTTTATAAGAAAATATTTTGCCCTCAGCACACACTAGATGAGGCTCAAATTTTCCAAACGAACCGTCGTTTGTCCGAAAACTCCAGAAATCGTTGATTCCGATCGATATGGTCAACCGCTTTTTTTCGGTTCAGTTTTGACGGATTTCATGCGTGTGTTTTTCTTATTAACTAATCGAGTTTCGGAACCGTTCCTGAAACTATATATCTTCAGAAAGAAGATCATCCTGAATATGGTACCGAAATCTCGATCAGTTTAATAGAAAAACATAGGTATGAAACCCGACAAAACTCAACCGTAAGATGGGTTCAAAAACCAATGGTAGAAGAGGCGTTCCCGACACATGGTGAAGATTCTCTCGAGGAGGAAGATCCATACACAAGACACACACGTATAATTTTCATTGTTGAACATTCCACATTAAGATTTTTTACAATAATCCATTGTGCAACTGTTGCAGTGCTGGACTTGGATTCACAATTATTAAAAAAATAATTAATCAACTAACCATGACTCAAGAGTATTGAAACATTTGGTATTCACGTCTATTTTCCGAGATATCTTCACAAGAAGTTTTGTTCTTGAAATACATTCTTACTTTCTTTATAACCTTTCTTTCTTCATTTTGAGGAATATTAGTACATAAATTAAAAAATATAGGAATATAATTTTTAGTTCCTATAGGTACCAAGAACGGACATCGTGCTGGATAGTAAAATTTTATTTATTTATTTATTATTTAAACGGCCTCATGTTTTTGGAAAGTTTATATACTTAGTTATAACTAATAATAGTAAAAGAGAATCTGTTTTGTATTGAGTACCTACTCTGGAATTTTTAGTATCAATTACAAAGAGGAAGACACATGTGAGTGTGGTGCTGTACAGGATCACAGTCACCTGTTTTCATGTCCCCAAACAGGATTGACATGCACGCCTGAGGATGCACTACTGGCAAATGCTGGGGGTGTCCGGGTGGCCGAACATTGGAGATACAAAATTTGATAGTGTTCCGGACACGGAAAGTAAGTAAGTAAGTATCAATTAAAACAGTTATTTAAAATTATGTGACTTTTTAGAACGTGCTTTACAGCAGGCATGGATTTCAGTACCTATGTACCTACACATTGATAGTGTGAGTCGTTCATGCTTTTGTATGCATTGTACATTGGGGCAGAGTGCATTAGAACTGTTGCTGGTTACCTCAAGTTGTGGTACCTAAATATCGTGATTGTATGTGAATAGATACGAGTATATGGATGAACTGTATATTTATTTTCATAATTTTCTTAGTAATTAAAGCCGTCACTGTTAATTCAAAATCACAAAGCTAAAAGGCATTTTGACCCGAGGCGTTTTGGACAAATTCAATGTACATAATTCTTACTTATCATAAACGTTGATGCCACTTAAAGATCGTGTGCCATTCATAATCGTAGGCCGTTCATAAACGATTATATGTTGTGTGCCCACACACATTTCTATGGAAGAACGATATGAAAATGAAAAATATTATTTTCTATTTATGTTTTGCCTAAATAGCATCATATGATCCAGGTACATTAAATGTAGGTAAGCACCTATATATAAAATCAGACAAATCTATCACCATAGGACTCACCTAGGTATTAAGGTTTTGATTGCGCAAAAATCAAAATTTATATTGTTCTTTTTCATCCCTAGGCCCTAAATCGGACACTTGGAACGTCAGTTGGTTACAACCCATATTAATTATGTACATATTATGCAGTATTAAATAATGAAATAAAATCCATGCCATTACAATGTAAAGTGTTCTATTGGCATTTCGTCATGAATTTATAAAATAAATACTACCTACATAGGTCCACAAAATACCTATCCAGTGAGCAAATAATTTTCCCCCATGCTCACTAGAGCACCAGGGTTCGTCAAGTATGTAAATGTACAATTGGCATAAAAATAAAACTGGATGAATATGAGATCTCTAACTTAGGCATCTCATCTTAACATTTTCTCAACCACCTACCATATAGTAATCTATATCACATCATATATCTATTAATATACAATTCTCCGTACTGTAGAAGAACTCATCTAGAGTACATAGGTCTAAAAAAAAGTCGTTTTGAAGGAGATAATTGAAAAATATAAAGCACCTATGTTGCCGAAATCATGCGTTTGTAGTAGGTACTATGTATACCTATAGTAATTATGTTGAAAATTTTAAATGATTTCTTAGGTGTATGGTGTTTATTCTACGTCAATATTTCTGGAATAAATCATAAGGGGAGTATGAAAGCTAAAGTCAAAATAGACTTTAAATTATGCCACAGTGTGTACACGTGGATGTTTCGTAATATTAGAAGATACTTAGCTTTTTTTAAATAACAATATCATAATAATTGTGGGCGACAGATTGATAGTGTTGATCTTTATCAAATTCTTTGTATAATGTAACGGTGAATTAAACATTAAAAGTGCTGCCTCAAGTAAACTATAAAGCAATAAAAAGTAATATAGGAGAGTACTTTTTTATTGTTTTGAGATCTTCTTGTTCGCTTTTGGAACTACTCAATAATTTAACATGTAATGATGAAATGGAGCGAAATCCTTGTAAGCTTTCATAGGGTGACGATACCATCGGTTGCATGTTTTTAAGGGGTTTTCACTGCTTGTATTTGCTTGGATTGTTAGAGCTTTCAGTGTTGGTACCGACACTATCTTCAGGATGAAGACACTTAGATATATACTGGTGTCAGCGCCGACACTGGCAGCTAGAACAATTCGAAAATCCTTAAAGAACATATACGCAACCGATTTATCTTGGTAGTGTGTGGATTTGAACCTCCTAGAAAAACAAGCAAAGAGTCAGAGATCATAAAACAACTAAGTAGTGAATTTAGTTAAAACCTAGAATATTTAATTAATTTAGATGGTAAATACATTTAGGTGCATTCTCATCTAAAGCAACGTGTTACAGAAAGTAAGGATTAAAGGATTTTCCTTCTATATGTAAAATGCCGATTGGATGAGGCTCCGATGTAAAAGACAATTTTGCCTAGGTCGTATATGTATAGAAGGATCTTATTTTATTAATAGGTCTTTGATTGAACGTAAATGCAACAGAGAAAGATCAAACAGTTCGTAATTATAATAACAAATTATTTATCAGTATGGCGAACTAATTCTATTATCTTTGTCATATCTCATAACAAAATATGTGGAGGAAATAGTGTCAAATCAAATTAGGCTGAAAATAATGATCTGAAATGAATCCAAATATCTATCAAGGCATTGTGGCATTACTAGCTAATTATTTTATTTTTTATTTACATTGTTGCGATAGTTTCCGTAGATACAAACTAATACATCCATGAACGTTTACTGTTTTACAAGTATAATATTGTCAATCATAGTTGTCTTGTACAATCGTAAATACCTCTACATGAGTGTATATTGTAGGTGTAGGTATAGTATTATGTATAGTGGTACGATGACCCATCACTCATAATAATAGAGTCTGTCATAATACCGTGTAGATACATTTTATTCTTGGATACACTTGATAGACACAATGTATACGCAAGTAGTTTGAATTGTATTGTATTAGGTCATCCGTGTCCAATAGAAGAACAAGTCTTGTTAAGTACATATTTCACTTTATTTAGGTGCACAAATCACTTAACGTTTTATTTTTTTCTTTCGTTCTGTTATATACAAATAGTTATGATTGATGTGATCTATGATCGCAGATTTACGCTGTCGCGATAAGAAATTTTTGTAAGCTTTCATATACACAATTCTTTATCGTTGGGACAGGAAACAACGAAAATTGTTACGTTGATCATAAAATTATAAAGCAAAATGTGCAAATTAAAAAAATTTTAGATTTCGAATAGATAGAAAGGCAAAATAGTGTGGTGGTTAGCAGTAAGTAAAACTCCTCATTAATGGGGGTAACAATAATAACCTTGACTGGGGGTATGGGTAAGTATTGATTGAGAAACTCTTTCGTGCCAACCAAAGACAAAATTATATTATTTCGAGTGATAGTTTAGGGGACCCAACACCCAACAGGTCACAAACGAAGGCATCTACATATATTTTGATCCGTTGAACACAATAGATGATGATGTGAACCGTACCAGAGCCATTGGAATTTTTCATTATTGTTCAGGGATACGAAATGACAGAAAGAGAAGATGAAAATACTAAATTATTATCAACATTAGCTATACCGTTAGTAATCCGAAAAAGGAAACGATCTCCCTATGTTCCCTTGATAAACCTTAAACGGTGAAGCAATTATAGTATAATTCGCATCGCTAAATTTATTAAAGCAAAATAGTTGTTTCTTTGATGTCACACTTGTTTCTAGATAATAATTATTATAATATAATGACACTAGCAAATTTTGTTATAAATTTCATGTGAAAATATAATAGTAGTAATCTTTTACGGAAATGCTAGCCATTGTTTAGGATTGTATCTAATTTCATAGAAGTTAAATTAGTTGAATTTTTTTGTAACGTACTCGTATCATGAAATTACTCACAAAGTTTTTGACAATGATGGCAAGTGTAATAACGTTGTCAAAATGGATATAATTTTTGATGACAACGTTGAATTATTTTTTTTACACGATTGTAATGGCTACTTATGATGGTCTTATTAAATATTACAATGGGTAATTTTATTATTCACCTAACTACCTTCTTAGTTTTTTATGGTCGGGTAAACAAACCTTTGCTTATAGAAAAGAACCCAATACATATTTTGTACACTTCGCAACAATCTGAAAAGTTTGTGTTATGTTATGTATTATGTATCCATCGGCATTAGGGGATCGAATCCACATCTACTTATTTTGCAGAGTAGCGCGAGAAAAAGGTACACCCAAGTAACATTAAAAAAATATATGATGTGGGAATCAGATTTTTTTTTATATCTCTTAACGGCACCTATTTTGTTACTAGGCAGTTTATTCGAAATATCATCAAATAAATACCAAGACTCATTAGCGACTAGGTCTCTCACATCTGTAAATTTATTACGAAAAAATAGGTAGTCCCATACCCCAGTACTAAGTAAAAAAATAATATTATAAGTACCTCAGCCACCCCTCGTTACACTACCTACCCAACATATGAAACCAATCGGAGAAAATTAGCAAACTTTGAAAACCACTATTTACTGTGGGTAAACATTAAAAAACAAAGCCTACAGTAGTTTAAGAGTGTGCATACCGACATTTCAAAAATTTCTAAAAACGGGAGACCTTCTATCTCGACAACCGTTACTAAATATGCTTTGGAACAAAATAGGGTAGATGCATTGAACCCTTATCTAGGGAATAACCGTAAAAGATTTTTTATATCTTGTATAGATTTCTCAAAAAAAAATTAAAAACACCTCTGTACTTTTTTCCGAAAGACGGAAACTCGTTTCCCGAAAGTCGCGGAGTAAATTTTTTTTTTGTACTGATAATATGCATCAAAATCTAGGGAATAACTGTAAAAGTTTTTTGATAGACGCAAAATTAACCCCAAAAAATGGAAAAAACGCTATTTTTACCATTTTATCATGCGATTGTCACGCAATTTTGAACCTTAATGCCGTGGGAAATGTCTGTGACGTCATTCCTGGTGCCATGCCCTTAATGTGTACATAGGTTTCTGTTCATTAAACTTGATGTTGTATGTGTGTAGTCTGGTTACGTTTTTTGTCGAAGTTTAAATCAATTTGTAAGTTCGCTTGAATAAGCTCTAACTTTTTTTTTATGTTTCTATACGCTGTTGGCGTTGTTAGTGTATTGCCTCGGTAGTTTTTCTATGAAAGTAATGCGGGTATATATTATGTTGCCTACGCATATGAATCTGAATACACAGAGTAGGTAATTCTAAGGTAATTAGTTTAAACATCATTATGAGAATTAAAGTAAATAGAAAAGTGATGTATTAAAAAGTACCCGAAAGCTAGATTTTTTCTAACTTCATTTTTGTTGAAAATGAGTTTATTGTACCAAAATGTACCTAAGTAAATATTATTTTTCATACTCTGAAATCGTCTAATGTGTTTTTGCTGTGTAGGATGTAGGTACATACCCACAATTTTCTTAGTACACCTTTATAAGGTAAATAATACCTAATAATATTTATATTCTTCATCTTCTTCTATATTGTATGTGTATGTAGGTACTGTAAGTAGGTAGGTAGGTAGGTAGGTACTATAAAGCTGATTTTATCAACAAACATTTTGTCATGATTATAGAATACACACACACATAGTATAAATACCTACATGGCAGTGGCGAAGGGTGGATTTCTGGAGAAGGAAAGCCGGGGCTAACATTTCTTATTGGATTACGTCAAATTAGACACTACAATACCTATCATTTTATTGAAAAGGTAACTTAATGGGAATCGTATTCTAAGGTAGTTTCGCGCCTGCTACATAGTCTATTTGTGTATAAAATTATAGTACAAAAAATATAGGATGAAAAACCAGAAGCTAATATTATGTACATACGTGATTAACACTTGAGATGCCACACACGTTTTCTATTCAAACATAAAAATATATTCGAGTTTGTCTAGTATTCAACGGAAGGCATAATGTATGATGTATAGCATGTAAGTCACACAATATAAATTCATTAAATCATCTGATTTGCGGGTAGCAAAAAACCTGTAAACTATGTCGGCATGTACTTGTGAAACATTTTTTAAACACAATAATAACTGCTTCTTCTTCATAAACTGCGTTTAGACTTAGAGAGTCTGTATTGACATGATTTTTCTCCTGTGATGTGGAACTCCAGCTGTCTCTCCATCGCTTCGGTGGTCTTCCTGGCGAGTGTTGACCATCAGGCACCCCATGCAAAGCGATGTATGGGAGTCTGCCGTTGTTCATTCTTGACACATGTTGGTGCCAGAATCACCGCCGCTGTTGTCCCCATCTGACTACATCTTGGACATCAGAGATTTCTCGGATTGCAGTGTTTCTTACCCAATCTCTCAGTTGATCGTACAATAATATGCAAATGATATTTACAATAATCTACCCGCCGATTTCAAACCATAACCTACAAAATGAAGAATTCAGTATTATTATGAATTATTGTGAATCATAAATGTTATGTCTTTTAATAAGAATATCGATTAGCATTTTTTTTGGAAAAAATTTGGAAAATCATTGCATGCATTTCCATACTTCAATACTTCTTTGAGTACAACATACTTCACCATCTATCATCACACTTTTGAGAAAACATTGACCACCAAGCGTAAGAGTCAATAATGTGCTTGAAACGTAAACTCCTGTCTGCAAGCAAATATGTAAAGATTGTGTTGTTGGTATAAAATACTCAAAGGTGACAACGCTATTTTAAATTTAATTTTTCCCGAAACCTATCAAGGCATAACTTTCCGAGACTCTGTAATTTAAATGAAAAAAAATGACTCGTAATGAAAGTGTTAAGGCGATATTGTGATGTCCAGTCTAGACTCACGTGTGTGGGTAGATAATTTATCTCCCCCCCCTCCTATCCCCAAGCCCCCCTGCACACCCCACCTCAGACCACCTGTGTGCAGACACTAGATGATGGTTCTTCATCATCGCTTCGATCAGCTTCCATCAAACTATCACTTTATTCCCATCATTGAAGATCATATGATAATATGTATTAATCTACCTACATGATGTCGTGAATAATGTGTGTGGGTCGTAAGTAAATGTGGCGGATTTCTCACAAAATAAATTAGGATGAATGTTGATGAGATGTCAGTACTTTAGTTTTAACGTGTTTAAAAAATGAAATGTGGGAAATGTGAATCACAATGCGCTGAACAAAATATAATAAATCATTTACCTAGATTTGCCTAGGAATGTACTGAAATGAATGGCTGCTGAAATGTGTGGGTGATGTCGTCATATTATTCCGTGCAATGATAATATTATCCAATCTATCTGCTATCTATATCTAACGCTGCCCTTGCGGGTGAGTAGAGAGAAAAAGTGAAAAAATGCTTGCCTTTTTTTCTCTACGCCGCGCCCGCTTCTTGATTCCGTTGACTCATTCATTTCAAGAACCGGCCATTTCAAATTAAGGCCCTATTAAATTTTAATGAAATTAAATAAATCCTACTTCACAAGTTCATAAAATAATGTATTGATCCTACTTCTATACATATTGAAAGAAATTAAATGGATGTATGATTGTACTAAGTCAGGTAGTTGTGGAATCATTTTTCAAAGACAAATTTGATAAGAGTTACAATAATAATTACCGAATTACGAGTGCCATTTTCTTCAAATTACATATAATAATTGAAACATCATACAACATCCGAGCTTTGTTAGTTAAACTCTTTATTTGCTGTGTAGTGGTGTAAATTGATTTTGTATTTGACGCTCGCCTACTATTTGAGAAGTTGCGCAATATGTAATGGCAAAATAACAAGTTAAGAATGCATAATACATTACACAATATATAATTTGTTAATCATATTTTCACGATGAAGATTCAATATCTCGGTAAACATAATTAACCGAACTAATAATAGTACTAACGCTTTTCAATAATGCCGAGTAGGTATACTTACATTATTACTGTGCCTACACTGCATAATGTTATGTAAGTAATTCATCGTATACATCGATGACTTCGCGATGGGTTGCTATTATGTTTGATTGGAAAAATATCCCTAAGAACCAGTCTAGGCGATGCTTTTCTTCGCATTCCGATACCATCATCCACAAACTGTGTTTGCAAAAGAGTGAATTAATTTAAAATTGGCACTTTAAAGCGTACTGAAGGGTTCTTTCGGCTATTTAGGGACACGAGGCTTGAAAGGAGCAGAGACGATGATAGCCTCTGCAATATGTATTGTGTACAAATGGTCACACAGATGGAGAAAATACGCAACCAATCTAAATACATCCATGAAGAAAGAAAATATGTTACAGATTAGGTCTTCATTATGGGGCTGGTTGGAAGACCTCACATAATTTCGATAAACTCAAAAATTACCTTATTATGTGCGTGAGATCTGTAATTTGAACTTTACGTTTAAAAATTACAAAAAAAACGCCATTCAAGTAAGTACGTAAAAACTTAACCGTTACCATCATGCACAGTAGCAGAAATTACTAGTATAAACAAACATTTCACTAATAAAAAATAGTTCAAAAAAATTATCACCATAATACCTGAGCTACTGCATTGACTCTAATGTAAACACAACTGTATCTAAACACCTACCTTGAGCAAACAATAATAATTATTAGAGACATCACAAAATATTTCGTAAGTATTTTTTACAACGCGCTGGTAGTTCAAATTATATTTAGAAAAATTCACACATTACCAATATTTGTTCAATAAAAATCTCAATGGCTCTTCCCAATAATGAAGTGTTTTGAGAGAGACTCACTTCACATGTTATTTGTTGTAAATTGAATAATTCATCTGGTAACAATGTTTGTTTATAACTCTAAAAATGATTCTATAATTTCGTCAGATGGCACTTTTTACAAGTTTATTATTAATGAATTTAAAGGACAGCATTATTTCTTTCATTGTGTCCGTTAAAGAACGGTTTAAAAGATTTTTTCTACTAGTAAGATAACATGAGAAAGTCAGTCAAATTCTTATATAGCAGTTCATTATCCTCAGATTGTGTGGCGCAAAGGTGTTTTACACTGTGATGCCACATAATGTTATTGGTAGTAATAACTTATTACTACCTTATTACTAAGTCTGATTTTATTTTTCCTAGAGATTTATGGATCTGTGAGGTGATAGTTGGGGGCTTAGTTGGACACTCGCTTAACAAGTGTGCAGTCAATTTGTTCTCCATTTTTTTCTTATTAATCATCAACTTAGTATTCCGTGAATTTGATGGGTCATTGCTTACTTGTATCACATAATCGTATGGAGAATTATTCTCAAACTTGAACACGACATCGAGAGCTTTCTTTGTAATACTAATGAGTGTATTTAGTACGAGTTAAGTAGCATGTTAATGATTATTGTTGATTTGTGAGTAAATATCGCTCTATTGTTAAATTTTGAGTGATGACGTGTTGTTAAATGTGTGTATGGTGCAATGCTTAAAGTACCGTCCATTGTTCACCCTTTGTAGTAAGACCCGTGCCACGTTAAAAAGTATAATATTTTAAAGGCATATTTTTTATGATAGTACCTACCGATATTTGTGCTTGTGGATGGAAGCTTTCTGTATATTACAGTATGATGAAAGGATTGCAAAGAAAATGTACCTGGGAAAAAAAGTAATGTAAGGAAGCGCGGCCATCCAAGTACCACGTGTCTTGATCACAAGCATGGACATGTTTTCAATTGAAGAAATCGTATGATGTCTATAAATGACGAACTCCATGAATGTGAGGGAATATAATAGAATCCAAGCAAAAATTTATAGGTATATAAATTTATTTTTAAATCTCATCGAAATTATTTGATCTTATTGCATCTTCTTCCAATTATCCTTTACTGGTTTGAGAACTTAAAGCATCTCGTAGACAATGATCTCTCCAAAATACCTAATTCATCAAAATATGTTTGGACTGCAAAAAAAAATGAGGACACAGTAGAAGCAAGGATTATGGGTATAAAACAATTTGTTAATTTTATATAGTTATGTAGTGGAAATAACTTATACCCACACCAACCATACTTTAATTTTAGGTCAAAGGCTACCGATTCTGGTAAATTATTTCTGAATTCCTATACTACACTAAAATATACATGACATCAAAGACACCGTTCCGTACGATTCCGAAATCTACATAAATATTTTTCATTTGTGAATATTATATTTGGGAGTATTTTAACTCAAATAAACGATGAAACGACATACATAATTTATATTATGGAATTGTGGAAGTAAAAGGCGTTTGGTGGATAAAGGAGCTATAAATATCAATTTTACTGCCTACGTCTCCTGTCGAATGAAGAAAATAATTAACAGGATATTTCTAAAGACATTCTAAATTAATAAACATTAATTAAATTTTAACTAATTAGGATAAAAATATCTTTGTGTTTCAGTTTCACCGAAATCTCGTGTGATGTGTTTTTATGACAGACAGCCTAAAAATAGACAACGGAAAGAAAACGTATAGGTATTCATTTTGTGGGAAAATCCCCTTTGTTCCACCCTTACGACGTTGTATAGGGAGAGGGTTGTATAAAAAGTTACCACCTCCAAAATTACAAATACCGATAATGAGAGTTTGGTAACATATTGTTATCGCAGACAACATTCGTTTCTTATGTCTTTTCTTCTTATAAACCTATTATCATATCTATCGCAAACTAATGGTGCAAGTAATTCACATTTTATTATATTGGATGTAGGCACATTTCTCTCTAATGAGTTTTACTGTAGGGATAAATAATATTATTACTTAATTTGACTAGGAAATTTTACATTAGGTACATCGTTTGAATGCTTTCAAAGAGATTGATTTCAGACTTGATTGGCGTCAGCTATCGGAGAATCTCTCATATCCCAGGACAAGATGGCGATGATTGTTGGAAACAACCAAGTCCCAACAAGACAGCACAGACCTAAATGATGATGAACTGAATACTTGGTATCAATAAGCTGGTATATATATTATGATGAAACTACACAGGAAGACTTCGCGGATTCCAAGTAGTTGTTGTCCGTACCGACGTATGTTGTATAAAAAATTGAACAGATGTCGACCATTATTAAATTTTTTATGTATAAGATTCGAACCCAAATATCTTCAAAGCTCGTAATTTCGAAAGATATCGCTTTATTGCGTTTTGTTGTAGTTATTTTACCTTCAAAACCTTGTTACCCCTTAAAACACAAGCTATAATGTCTACATTTGCACGGCTATTTAGTGGGGTTTTTTTACCCTAAAATATATCATAATATTGAAATAGAAGTGAAAAACTATCATGATCGGTGATTAATTGTATTGTAGGTTTGTAGGAAAGTACATTTAGTAAAAAAGGGATATCGTCTACTTAAAACGTAAGCACAAGGGAATACCTAGTTGAATTTCAATTATAGCTACGCAAATATCAATTCAATTCTTCTGAAAATCACCCCTATTCATATTAGTACAGTCATTGATCATTCGTAGAAAAGTGCAAACATATGGAGGATGTATTATTAAAAGAATTGCAATAATATTTCTATGATATAATAAAAAATGAAATATTGGTAGTACTATTTAAAATTGTGTGCAGATTTCACATACATATGTCGTCCGCGTACTAAGGATCAGAGCAAAAGATCTTGCGGGCCAATATCACTGATGCAACTACGTGACCCGCCTACAGATCACTGCCTTTATCTTCTTCTAGAATACAGGAGGGTTGAACACACAATCACCGATCTAACTTTACAACTATTTTCTAAGTACATATTCTGGTTTGGTAAAGAGTCCTAAGGACAAGAACATTAAAAAAATCACAGTGAATAGATATACTCGTACGTCCACTTATTTGCCTTCTAGTATTCCATTAGGGAACACAACAGGAAGGTCAGCAGATCTCGCCAGTGTTGGTGGCTCTCCTACTCAACGCTTTCGTCCGCATCCCCTAGCTGAACGATGTCTTGCTTCCTTTTAGATCCCTTGTTTTTGTGGACATCCCAGTGGCCAATGGTCTATTTGGTCTTCCTAGTCCGACCACTAAGAACGATTTCGGGCGGTACCTACAAATTTATTTTTTCTCTCTGATGTCATTATCATAGTAACGAAGTGAAAGAGTGTCTTCCCGGACATACCAATCAACTATGTACATTGATTAAAAGTTAAAAGTACTTTTTTTGCCTAATAGCGTACCAAATTAAAAAAAATAATTGGAAAAATACCAGTCACAAAATAAACTGTTATTTTCAGTCCGACGTAATATTCCAGACCTGTTAGAGAAATCTTCCTTTCTTTTTACTTGAGATCATCCCATTATATTCCACTATCTATCAGTCTCGATAGCTTTTTAGTTCTCATGTAAGTAATATCTACCGATATTCTTCAGAAAATGGTTATCCAATTCACAAAGATTGTGAATTTCATACTGTTGTTACCTGAATCTCTGATACAGTAATACACTCATCGTTATTTTACTTACAGAGAAAATGTAATTCACTGGAAGACATTGTTTAGGTACTGTTGCAATAATATCACAGTATTACCTATGAGTATTTAGCTACTTTGTGAATGTAATCTTCAATATTGTCATTTGATGAAAATAGGATTCGACACGGGGTAGATTCGTAGTAATACGTCTCTTCTTGAGTATGATTTGAGCTTAAACCGAAACCAAAGACATCTATGTATTGAGGTAAAACACCCGACTACAAGAGGTGATAAGTCAATAAATACATACATGAAAAAAAATTGACACATCTGCTATTCCAAAAAATACAGGTATACCACTCAAAACACAGACATTATATTGAATACAAGTTCACACAAAAACCCTTAGCGAACTAACCATGTACACGATGCAAATTAACAAAATTCTAAATTTAAATTTCATGTTTTCAGTTAATATGCAATTTTAATACTCACAAGGGCGAACATACTCTGATGTTATAACCAGAAATTTCAATCAAGTATCTCACCTTTAAAAACCTAACAATTATTGTATTAGAATTCCACGAGTCAGTACGTACAACATCGTTTTTCAGCAAAGGTCTATAGAATTGTCCCCTTTCAGTATTGAACCAGCGCGCAACGTATCCGGGGGCTACCTTTTTTCATTTCACTATTATTATTATTATGTTGGTTTTTATTATATCTACGGGAGAACGTGAAGAACGTAAAACATCAAATAATAACATCATCTCTGTCAAATGTTTCACATTTAAGGAAACTTTTTTCATATAATAATAATATGGCCAACACCATGATACTCGTAATATTACCTACCTAGTACTGGATACCCTCTACTTCAGTTGCAGGTTTTAGGGGACACGAATTATGTTGGTGTAAGTCGAGAAAACTTCCTACGAAAAAATGACGAGGCAAGACAAGACAAAACAAAAAATGTCAAACAATTCATTTAAATTGAATTTGAAATTTTGAATTTTAATTTAGGTATAATAATAATTTCAGGGTTTCATTTCTCGTTTGGAGTTGTGAGGTGAATTGCCGATGAAAATATTAGTACCGATGACATCTAAAAAAAATATAGGAGAATATTTACTACATTTACATATTTTTCATTTGGGATCAACTACTCGTAAGATAAAATAATTTAGATACACCTACTTACTTTTAAATACAGATCTTTTTCTTCTTCTTTTCAGCCCACCCTCCCTTCTAAAGTTCTAACCTATCCTGGGCAGACCGCATCAAAGCGCCTCCCGCAACTCGTCTTACATCGTCCGATCATCTTACAGAAAGTGTGGTTTCGGACACATATTTAGGTGATTAGTTTTAATATCCGCTTATCAAGTAAAATATTCGTATGTTTGATCCTTCAAATTCATCCTTTTACGTAGCTGTAACATCATTGTACGATATCCTAGTTCACCCCTAATAGGTTCTTGGTATGTAATAATATTATTATTGTACGTATGGGGTCTCCTAAAACGTGGGTTTACTGCCTCATATGGGTCTTTACGATCAGATAGCCCCAACTATACCCATATTTTAGTATTACCAGTAACGCATAGTGAAACATTGCCGAATTATGCAGTCTTAAAAATCGCATATTGCTTTTTTGTAGGTAGGCACCTAGAGAAGTATGGAAATTTTCCATTTTTTTATGAAAAAGTAACATGCATTAAAAAAGATATAAAAGAAACTTAATAAAATGTGTTCGTCTGAAAAGTATGAAAAATTACCCTCACGGACTATCCATATTTTGTGATGCTGTTATAATGAAAATCCGTACAGAAAGAGAAAGTTCGCTGGGTCTAGGAGGTAAGAATATGGGATTTTTTTACTTAGGAATAATAATTTGGAATAGGATACGTACATACTTTCTCTGCCTTAGAATATGCAGACTGTAGAAATATGAAAATAATGATACCTAGTCTTAAAATTACTTTGCTCGAATTCCGGACTGCTTTTGTGTCTTAGATCGAAGATGCAAATTTCAGCAAAATACTTACATACGATCTAACAGTTTTATCTACTACAACGCGTATTAGGTTCGATTTCCTTTTTACTTGTGAACCCATAAAACCCACCACGTTCACATTCCCAGTCAAATATTTTTTTTATAAGTCTAAATCCTTTGAAAATATTTCAACATTATTTTCGTCGGTCGTTGACCTTTCTGTTCGATTACTACAAGTTTTCTACCAGGTATTTAGATAGGAAGCTGTACCTACTTTGAGAATGTCGTATACAAGAATGTTTTATTTATAACGATATTCTTAAATGACATCTCTCGCACCCCAATGAGACATTTGAAAAATAGGAAATCGAACCATGAATATTTCAAATGAGAATATCATACATTATTCATTTACCAAGAAGAGATGCAGGACAAACTGGTGTCGCCTCATGGGAACCTACTCACCTACCTACTTTACCTATCAATGCGGTGATTTGGAAACGATAGGCATATATATCCGTACCTAATAAGCATATTTTTTAACTCATAGCGCATATTCATATTACGCCAGTATTAGAGTGTACTGGTGTAGGTGGTGTAGTGTACGAGTAGACATTTAGCATTGATAATAATTTACTAGCTGCACGACTTGTGAAGGGGACCATTAAGGGTAAACCCACCTCCACCCCTGAATGTTTCAGGAGCTTCTGCTCCTATATCATCCAGTCTTTTAAGAAAAAAACATTTTATTTTCAAAGGAGGGCTCAAGATTCGCCGGAAGGGCTCCCTTCAACAAAAACCCTCCCGAAACTACTCCCTTAATGTTCCCTGGAAGAGATCTACACACTACTACATTTACTTAGAAACTAGCATCTTACAATTACGTATCACTACGTAATACGTACTAAATCTTAATCTAGAGGACAACATTTTACAATTTAAACAGCACATATAGGTACACAGAATACAAAAAAAATATGGGAGGGGAGCTCAATTTTAGAAGAATGGCGTATGGTGAAATAAAGCTTAACTCTCAGAAGTCTCAGACACTATCAAATAATTTTTAATAAGTGATTATTCCAGCTAAATCTACAGACAAATTATACATTGCGTCTTTGAGATTACCTATAATTACCCATACCCATTCAGGGTATTCACCAATATGCGATTTCTTTGTATTTTCATTTTGATAAAAACAGAGAAAAATAGGTAATAAACTAAGATACATCGCAACATATTCCGCGAAATGAAATGGGGAAATCTGATGTTATAGGCAGATTCATACATATATTTCCATTCATATCAAAATAGGCGGGGATCCCCCTATTGTATATTATATTATGATATTTATCAGGAAAATACTATCTGTCTGCCTAGGTATTTGTATGTGCAGTAAAAATACTACCCCTATCATAAGATGATGTCATTTAGGGATGAGAGTAATGTATTGTTTTTTTTTTAAATCCATAACTCACAAATTGGATTTCAATACAACAAGAATTCAACAAATTCAGGCAAATACACTGAAATTGTTTCTCAGTAGGCATAATGAATGTATTTGACTGGTATATTAATCTAAGTCGCTTGAAGCTTAATGCAAACACAAAGACAAAAAAAAGGTGTCTAAAAAAAGGGTCTACTGATTCTGAATGTCTCTATTTAGGAATCGATGAGGAAGGCCATTTGATGTGCATATACGTGTATGTATTGTGCATTCCCTGATATGGCTATAATAATAATAATAGCCGTGTGCCCGTTGCCGAGCATGTTTTTAGCTCCGAAGGATCGCTGTCATGTTATTACTGATCCTGGCGAAAAGCTGTTATGCTGGGTAGTGTATATTGTAGTCATTTAAAATAAAAAATAAAATAAAATAAAAATGTTGCCATTGGAGGTGACTATAAAGAGCGATTCTGGACATACATACTCTGTCACACTTTGGACAAGGCTGCTAAGATAATAAGGTATTACACAGCTGTCGCTAATTAATCCGTGTTGAGGGAAAATGCTATGCAAGTTAGTTAAATACCTAGAATATGTCTAATCAGGAAAATAAGGACGAGACTTATTTTAATATACATTGCTAATTTCATACATAAACTCATAGAGCACATCTAGTAAAAATATAAATAAAATTATGGGAGAGCGGTTCGGGAGCACACTTCGATTCGACAATTGGAAACTGTGATTTTTCTCAATTTCCCCGTGGATGTATCATACTATAATATGGACAAGGTTTTTATTACCGTGTAAAATGTCGAACCCCCAAAATAAGCGTAAATAATAAATTGCAATGTGCGAAAGAGAGGGTAAAAAGCCACTACATAGGTAATATTTAAATACTAATATGAATACGTCTATCTCTTTCAGTTTTCATTTTATCTAACAAAGAAATACTCGTAGAGGTATCTCATTGCCTTTTCCGAAAAACACGTCGTAATCTGATACAAATCCATCAATATTTATTATTTTTTGAACCCTTATTGTTATGTTCACGAAATATACGATGCAATCCTTTACCTCCAAATAGCATCGTATTCTACAGGTATTACAAGAAACCATTATTATATTTTTTACTTATATAGTTATAGGAAAATACATATTATTATGTTTTAAAATACCTATACAAGATACGTCCAAAAAGTACGAGTAAGTACTGTTGTTCCCTAGGGATGTGATGATTTTTTTTTCAGTTTTGGCAACACTGAGTAAGAGTGGGAATTCTCCTGAACACAACGAGCGCTGTCACTTCTTATAGCTATTTTCGATAAAAAAAATCTACACTTACTTACTAATTCTCTTATATTCCGATACAGGGTGAAACAGTACAGTATCTACATTATAATAAAATGTTGTGGTATTAAAGTACGGTCATTGCAAGATGAATCCTAGCGGTTGTATATAAACTGACAACATACCTACATATGCGTGATGATAAAATTGTCTGTGGGTAATTGAAATTGCAAAAGGAAAATGGAAGGAACGCAATTAGGCTTAAGGCAAATTGCCAATTTGTACTTTCTGTATATGAAGCGTACTAACATAATACTTACTTATTATTGAGTTGTCCGCTTGTTGCTGACCTGCAATCGCATTTCTTTTTATTCACAATCTATAAACATATCGAGAGATATTGTAACTTTATATTTGAAACAAATTGATATCGGAACTGAAAATATTAGGGTTTTAACATTTCACAAACATACCTACCTACATCTATTGGTATTTATTATCTATTTATCGTATAGTCATACAAGTACATCACATCAACAAAATCAAAATAATAACAATAGGTACAAAATAATTGGACAGACATTTTGAACGCTGACAAACAGAAAACTGTTTGTCAGCGTTCGAAATCGAGTGTCCTTAGGTATGTCGTCGCCTCTTCATTGGTACTAATTATTGCTTTAGCAAGCTCTTTGTGAAGTATGTATTCTCGTTTTCTTTTTAAATCTATTTTGAAGGAATGTTTGGCGTTACTGATCCTCACCTGTGCATTTATATATTTATTTATTTTAAATACTTATACCTATGTACTTAACAATTTTTATAGTATTTTTGTAAATGTCAATATATACCCTATCCTGTCTTTGAAAGGACATTAAAATGCCGTAATGTTTTTCATCATTTCTAATCATTTTTCGATAAATCTGAAAAATCTGTCTTCTGCATAGAATATTTCAGATATAGGTTGTATTCCAATAACTTTTTAGTAACAAAATATACCCACTTTCAACGATGGCATAATATACCTACACTAAATATAAGTATTTTTATCGATTATCGTAAAGCAAAGATACATTTTCTACACTCGAAACTAAATAGGAACTGCTAAGTCTAAAATATTTTCATTGATTGTCTAATATATCAATTTTAATCATGAGGATAGCTTATATAATATATTATTATAGACTCAACAATCTGATATTATCATTATTTAGTATCATCATATAGTATATCGAAATACAAATCAAGATTTATGCAGATGGAGTATCTACCTAATGCGTATCTAAAGCCAAACTAAATGATGTAAAGTTAGTAGTCCACATTGGCAACATTCCTACAAGACGAAGATCGTTTAAATTACAATAAGCTATGTCCTAATAACACTGTATAGTCTATACATATAAAGTTGTATCACGAACTGGCTTTCCGACTGGATATCCGACGTTGCTTGTGAAATTTTCTTAGAAAATTATGATTGAATATAAAGTTGTTGAAGAAGGAATTATATCATCTTTTCAACGCTGAATTCAAGAAAAGATCTAAAAGTTAGGTATTCAACCTAGACAGGTATAAAAATTAAACATACATTTCTAAGTGTTATCATCGCTAAAACTTTTGGTATATAATATGTGTGTAAGGACTACGTACAATACGTGCATGTGTTGGTCATTCTGTAGAACAATTCCTCTTAGTATTAGGTAGGTGGTAATGGCATAGTAGACAACCAATGCTTTATGAATGGACACTGTTAACAGCCATAAACAAATTAATACTACGTGTGTGAACTAATTGTGTATATCTGTAACTGAATATATTGGACTACGAGTATATGTATATTACCAAAATTCGTATAGGTGTACCTACTAACCCAAGCATATAGAAACGGTACATACCTACCACTGCAAAAGCGTCTCAAGATATAATGTTTGTTTTGTTTTAGTACTTGGGTACTCTGGCCTCTCTATAACGATAGGTTCGCCCTAGTGAACATATGTTATTATAGTCATGAATTGTCTTATCAAAATCTAAATGTTTAGATGTTTACATGTATAGAAGAACACATGTGACAAAGCGCAAGGTTCGATTTTCCCTTTCGTAAAAACTGGGTATTTATTTAATTAAATGAACTAATTCTCGTTGAGTAGCAAAAAACCTATTTCTGTGTTATCTTAGTGTGGTTAATTTTACCCTCAATAGTTTTCATTAACGTGGTGTACGTAATTTTGACCTGAAAAACAGTGAATTTGATTCTTATTTGATGGACGAGAAAAGAAAATTTCGAGAAATATTTCGTGAAAAGAACAACTAAGTACAACAAATGTTACTGCCATTAAAATATGGCTTGAAATAGTCGCCCAAATACAAGATTGCACTGTAGGCTTGTTGTACCCACAATGTACACTATACTGTGTACCTACTGTGTACATCAGTGTACACTTGTACAGTGTACAGCTACAACACTACTCCATAGATATTTAATATGAACACACATGTACCATTTTGGTTACAATAAATTTTAGGTTTCTCTATAAATTAATGGACATAAATAATTTACGATACAACAGGGATATAGTAGGTAATATATTATAATAATTGTGTTGGTTGCGTGTGAATGTTGCATATTTTAAAGACATTTCACATTGTGCCGGTAACATCGTTTTTGACGTTGCTAACAAGTTAATAAGAGAGGATCCAACATACAAAAAAACGTTTTAATTAAGACGATTTATACAAAACAAAGATATCGTGTTATTAGATTGTTTCGTTAGATTTTATTTTGTTTAGCTAATTAATGTGTTGCCTCATATATTCGTCAAGAAAAAGAATGACAGAATTGACAGATGTTGTGTATTTATTTTGGTGTACCAAGTTGCAACTATAATAATAGACAGTAAGCATGTCTACGAAATATGAGAAAAAAACATTCCAAATAAATAACATCTTTGTCCGAAGAAAGTGAGAACCTTTTGTGCTTTTCACTTTTCTAATTGTCATGTGACTTTCTTGTGATCAGTTGCTGTCAATGAGGAACGATTTAGGATTCGATTGAGAGAATTTAGTCAGTCTGTTTCGTCCGCATCTTTCAGAAAAACTACCCTAAAAACAAAAGTAAAGAAAATACAAAATCTATATAGGAAGAATTTAGTCACAAACTTTCTGGGTGAGGATCGAAGCTTGAAAATGTATTACGGGTTATTATTACTATGAAGCCATCGATACAGATACGAGTTCGATGTTATATAGTTATTATTTACCCAACAATTATCCAAATGGATTACATTACGTGAGCTCAGTATGTTATCTTATGTTTCTTCAAAACCATCATGCAACCATTGATGATTATCAATTAATCGATCATCAGACGAATGATCCAATTTATTCCAACATTAACTTTGTAATTATTGTCTGTACTTATTGCATCATACAAATCAACATTGATTATACACAACGGTCATTACACGATTGCATTACAATTCCGATTCCAACCTATAATCATGAGATGCATTCCTCATTATTTCAATACATCTCTTAACCTAGCCGAGGACCTCCACGGTACGGAGGTAGATAATCAATCAATGGTATCTGAATGCATAAAATAATGAAATACTTAGTTCACATTTTTGTGTAACAGACGTTGTAATAAATATGAAAAAGTTTACCAGTTGATGAGGTAAAAGAAAAGAATCAATTTTGTCGATCTGGTAGTCAAAACCGTAAAATACGAGTAGATGTATGTAGGTGCGTAAGCAGTACCCAATCCTTGTGAGCAAAAAAAAATGTGACACTCTGCTCTCCAAAGGAAGATATCAGGAGAAACTTCAAACTATGGACTACATCTAATAGACATCACAGTCTAAGGCTAGATAAAATAGGACTACATAGATGAGGCAAATTATTATGGACTGTATTGTGCGACTAGACAACGTAATTATTCGTTTGGTCTAAAATTACACACCTTTCTAATAAATAATTAATCCTAGTGATATTGCTTTCTTCATGAAAATTAAAAAAAAAAAACATTTTTTAGCTGCAAGTATATTCTCAGCTGCATAATACTGCTGCAACCTACTGCATTTATTTTTTCAAATTTGCTACATAATGTTGGTATGAAATACCTCTTGTTTTATGTTAAGCGAGGAACAAACGGTTCACACCTCAGTATGAAAAACACATCCAATAACGAACGAATCTTTAGAATTTTCAGCCTATTTTCTGCTCGTCTATTCAATATTATTATATTGGTATTTTCCACAGCAAATTCATTTCCTAGATATTTTTCACAGTTGGAAGTAAAAGGTTCCTAACAAATAATTTGGACGGAAAGGCAATAAGTGAGCAGGGGAATGACAAATGATTCACTTTTATTCTTTAGATGTAAAGCAGAATGGAACGGCACGATCTGTCAACCCTGACATTTGAACTCTCGTTCTGTGAATGATGGACTATGCCACATTGTTTCCCCGAATTCAAACAAAAACCAAAACTTGTACAGTCCGTTTTCATAAGTTGTAAATGGAATCTTAAAATTATTTCTTTTATTTTATCCAAAAAAAGGTAGCTCGATGGGAATCGTATTCTTAGGTATCTTCGCGCCTGCATCACATCAACCCAATCTAAACACCAATTATTCATAAAAAAATGTTTAAAAATAGTTGTTTTACGGGGTTGAAAGTTGACATGTTTTACTCAAAAGTAGGTTCCTATTCATGAGGACAACATAAGACAGGTATTATAATTACTTCTTCACCTTCTGGTAGATCTAGGATCTGTGCTGACAACAGGGTCAGTCTTGTGACGAGGACGTCCAACTCTCTCGCCATCTCTTTGGGGGTAACCCCCGTGGTCGGCGTCCCTCTGGGATCTCGTGCATCACGGCTCTGGAAAGTCTTGTTCGGTTCATTCTCTCAACATGACCTCCAGAAACGCCTTCTCTTCCTGCTCAATAGTACAATATTTTCTACATTACAGGTTCTGCGTATCTCGGCATTGGGTATTCTCTATCTAAGGGTCCTGCCCGCAATGGGTCTTAGAGTCTTAATTTCAATGGTTCTGAGAAGGTTATATTTAGTTAGTTAGACTATAATAAATTATTATGACTACGTCATATAAGAAAATTTGCAACGTCTGAATTTCTTAAATGCAAAAATAAAGCACTTACTGAGAAGAAAATGTTGCAAGATATAGTGACGATAAAAAAAAGTTCCAAAAATCTTTCTCCATAGTTATACTATCTATTGGTATTTTACTTTCTTGGGATAAATTTCAAAAGGGCATAATAAAATGGACATAACCACTTTTGAGAAACCTCCTAGAGCTAATTTGTCAAACACTGTTTAATCGAACAACAGGATATTAATTTTCCATGCGTTACACAAAACTTTAAACAAATTACTCTACTTATTCGAAAATAATTTTACATACAAGGTTTTCTTCAAACGTAATTCATAATAAATGTAGGTAGGTACGCGCCCACTAAATTATAATTTCACGTTTTAGATTAAAACCTTGTAAACGACATTTTATTAATAAACACAAAATCAGTTCAACAAATTTAGCGTATATTTGGATCGTATTCTAAAGAATAGCACATGTTGTGTTAGTAATTATTAATTAGTCAAAATCAATACCTACAAATAATTATTATTATATGACTAGCTGTAACCCGTCAAAGTGATGCGGTTTTCGGGGTAAACAATGAGAACAGATCGCCAAACTTCCCTATCCTTACAAAATACGTAAGTACCTACATTGTAATGGTAAATATTTTTTTATATACATATTTTTTTTAAAAGGATCTGGGCTTGCATACACAAACCCAAATACTTTCCTGCACACCTTGCACTAGGCTAAAAGCCTGTATCGCAAAGTGTGGAATACATCGCCAGCGCCGGGGTTTGAACCTGGCACCTCTTGCTTGAGAGTCTGCCGCCTCAACCAACTGCGCCAACCATGTACTCTTTATATCTATATACTTTTATTTATATCTATATACTTAGCATTGTATTTTCTATTCTAGATTTGCATTCGAATATATTACCAATTCACTTTATAAAACGAAATAAACAAAAAAAACATAGAGAACTATATATGCTTACCCGGTAAACTTAAAATAATTAGTAATTAATGCGAATTTTAAAAATTTCTACGTTTATCGATATCCACTAAAAAACATTTTCGTAGGTTCGTAATATGAATGAAAAAATGTTGTATTAGCCGAATCATTTTTGATGATAACTGAAGGTGTGCGATCACGAAATGTTTTTATATCATTATAGGTGTATTTGAACAACTTGCAAAAGTTGCCACAGTCCTGCGTTATATTCATACCCGGTTTCAAAGAGTATTATGAAAGTTGATATTGACCCAGTATTGTTTAATAATGATTCGTAATTAATTATTGTCATATTTACAAACGAATTTAATTATTAGCTAATTAATCACAGGTCAGTATTATATGAAACTAGTGTAGACGCAGGAAATTATTAATTTTAGTGATAAATTGTTAAATGAAAATTTGTAATCTACTTTAGCTGGTTATAAGTAGGTATAGGAAATAATGTTATATCTTCGATAGTACAGATTAACTGAAAGTAATCACAGCTTTGTGAAAAATTCGCCCTAGTGAACAAATGCTTTACAATCTGTTATAGGTTCGGTATGTCCACTTTTCCCACATTGTTCACATTAAGGGTAAGTAAATTAATTGGGAAAATAAAGGAATCCGAATAGATGGCAAATATCGAAACCACCTACGATTTGCTGATGATATTGTGATTATAAGCAGCATTCCAGAAATAATTGCCGAAATGTTATAAGAACTGAACGAGGTGCCCAAGTACGTAGGCCTGAGTATTGAGTTGGCAAAGACTAAGGTGATGGGGGTGGGTGATTTCCAAATAAGGGTTGAAGGCAACATAAAAAATGTGGATTAATACGTATACCTATCTGAGTTATAATATCCGACTAGGGCGAGAAAACCAGCCTTGAAGCAATTGTAGAATTGGGTTGAGTTGAGCAGCTTTTCAAAAATGAGCTATACATACTAAAAATCGGAAAATACCCATCAACCTGAAGCGAAATGTATATGAAACATGTGTGCCGCCGATTGTTACTCCGCAACCCCAGGTAGCACAGGCGTATATAGCGTCCTCTTTACCCACGTGTTTTGCAAAATATTTTTAAGAGTGTGCATACCGACATTTCAAAAATTTCTAAAAACGGGAGACCTTCTATCTCGACAACCGTTATTAAATATGCTTTGGAACAAAATAGGGTAGATGCATTGAACCTTTATCTAGGGAATAACCGTAAAAGATTTTTTATATCCTATATAGATTTCTCAAAAAAATAATTTAAAAACACCTCTGTACTTTTTTCCGAAAGACGGAAACTCGTTTCCCGAAAGTCGCGGAGTAAAAATTTTTTTGTACTGATAATATGCATCAAAATCTAGGAAATAACCGTAAAAGTTTTTTGATAGACGCAAAATTAACCCCAAAAAATTAAAAAAACGCTATTTTTTTCATTTTATCATGCGATTGTCACGCGATTTTGAACCTTAATGCCGTGGGAAATATTTGTGACGTCATTCCTGGTGCCATGCCCTTAAGAATTTTTGTTTTTAAATGGAATGACGCGGCAGCAACTTCATAAGCCACAGTATTGATAGAGTACTTATCATACTTTATTAAAATTATGAATGACTTACTGCCTACGCAATATTCAAATATTGTGGCTTATTCCTACGGAGGTATTTAGTATTTACTGAACAATGATGAAGAATGTCATCGAATATTTTTGTTCATCCATACAAATCAAGATTATCCGTAATTCATTTGAATGAATTATTGTACCTATTATGTGTATAAGAATCTAGGAAATTTAATCTTATCTGAAGACGACAAAACAAAGTCTTAATATTTGAATCAAGACTTATTGATTACGATTTACCGAAACTGAAATTTCTTCGGTAAACTGATGATCACTGTTTTACGATACGTAAAATATTAAAAATAAGAGTGATCATTTAAGTTTGTTAAAAATGGTAGGTACCTACTCGTAGGTTCTTTTCAAATAAATTAAACCATTATATACCCTACGTTAAGCGTGCCATTTTTTGGGCGGTAAAATTAAAATATGGGTATATATATAGGTACTTCAGCGTATTTTCATTTTACCGCCTCCATTATTCAACATAAAATTATGGTTAAATATGTTTTACCAACTTGTAGATTCAGAATAGATCTTGAATTTTACAAATAGGTATGAATCACCCAAGAAAAAAGTCTGACATTCTTTTTCTAAATACCTATTGTGTTAAGGTTGGCTCCTTTTTTCTTAACCTTGCATATTGCAGAAATGCCTGTTATTTCCAGTGTCATCCAAATTTTAGGAAATATTAATAAGGTATTTGCAAATAAGGTGTTATCAATTATCACTGTAAGCATCATAACCTTCATTTTTTACTCTTAGATTATTATGTTCCTTATATTACCCTCATAATTCTATGTTTTTACCTTATTCGGTATAGGTATATGGGTAGTATTGTCGTTCGGTAAAATTCAGTCGACATAATTCCCATTATCAGCTAACTAAATTCACAGCTTCTTTGAAGTTCACCATTATGTCAGATTAGGGGAACTTATATTTAGAATTAAATAACTTCTGTACTCAATACACTGTTTATTGTAGCAACAATGAGTCATATATCATTTTCATAGTAGGTAGAGTAATGTATCATTACATTTGACTATATTTAGAATTATTTTATTTTAAAACCAAAAACATAGTTCTATTGAATACGAGATTGTTCTCTAAGTTTTATATTTTTGTATCACAATTTTGATCAGTATGGTTTATCACAATTTCGGATGTTGAATTTAACAATCTTCTAGCGGGCATTAGGTTGTTAAGTATAAAAAATGACACTTATTTAAGAATGACACAATTATATTAAGTAGGCTGGTAAGTATATTATTATTGTTCCTATGAAATCTAGCCTTTGAGAAATCTCCTATTTATTATGAAATTGTATAAAGTCTATGGAACCCGCTCTATGTCACCACGGATAAACAAAACATCATAAGTCGATATAAAGACAATCTATAACGTTTTGAACTAAAATAAGCGCGTTTTAAATTTACTTTACTTAGGTATGAAATAATTGAAAAAGAACGTCTTATTTTAGTTAGTAAGTAGGTACCTACACACCAGTGGCGAAGAGTGGATTTCTGCAGAAGGGAAGCCGGGGCTTACATTTATTATTGGATTGCGTCAGATTAGATATCATTTTATCCAAAAGGTAACTCGATGCGAATCGTGTTCTTAGGTAGCTTCGCACCTGCTACACACTTGGGCCTTCAAGGAATAGTATTTACAATCGCATTAATTTCATGCGACATTGTGAATAAAATGCGTTACAGGAATTCTGATTCCGCAGGAAATTATTAGGTGAGAAACACCAACGCCATAACTTGTGCACAAGGACCTGCTTTTTAAAAAAATATGAACCATTTTAATAAAAAGACCTCAATTCACAGGTTAACAGTGAGTCTATAATAATTACCCTAGGTCCTCGGTTCAATACAACAAGATTTTACTCAGAGAGTCTCCAGCTCTATATACATATATAACTTCAAATTTAGTAGAGTCAAACATATTATGTTTTGTGTAGGATGCGCAAGATTATTAGCCTTTACAGTGATGTAAGCTACTCCTAAATGTTTTCTTTCACAGTTAGGCAGATTTGTATTTAAGCCTACATTTGAAACCTACTACATGAAAGGAATACCCTCATATCAATTCAAAATAACTCAGTAATGTGACTTATCACACTTTGCCTATTAGTTAACAAAATGTCCCATACCCACGCAATAAGCGAGACGAACTTCACCAAGAAAATGTATAATGAATCTCTATCCATAGAAAAATATCCATGTATTACATTATACTATTAGTTAAACGATGGGACAACGTTGAAACATAAAGTATTGTAATATTTGTCTTTGTGTTCAAACTATCAAAATACTTGTTTAATGATATATTGTATAATAAGATTTATAAGCGAGATGTGATGGGAAGCACGAACTAAAATGAAGACAATAATAAAAATTATTTATCCAATGTCATACAATCAAACACACAAAATGCAACACTATGTTCAATATAGTTTTGTAGATTCTGAGATATCATTATTGTTTGTAGGATAGTTTGAACGTTGAATAAAATAATGTTATAAAATCCTGCTACAAAGGAATGGACAAGATAGATCACACTTTTTTATTAAAATATGTACTAAGTGCATTGAGGTTTTGTCGTAGACTTATTTTATTGTTGTACCGTTATAGTACACAGTTTCTATATATTATCCTGGGAGAAGATTTTGTTAAGAAGTTTTTAATACTGCCTTCCTAATGGACGTGTGTGAACATAAACTGAATGATTCTAAAAGGCATTTTGATATACCAATAAATATGAACAACTAGCTGAGTGATTCAGTCCTTTATTGGTTGTAGGTAGCAGACATAAAATCAATTGTACATCTAAAACCTTTATAGAAAGTTATATTAATCTAAGTATGCAATAAACTTTGGTATGCGAATTGTTAGATTACTAATTTACATAGCTAATAGAAAATAATGCCTTAGAGAAAATATTTGGTTTTTTTAATGTACGGTATAGTAGCATCTGTAGTATACTTCTTCTTCTTAAACTGCATCTAGACTCAGCGAGTCTGTATTGACAGGATTGTTCTCCTGTGATGTGGAACTCCAGCTGTCTCTCCATCGCTTCGGTGGTCTTCCTGGCGGGCGTTGACCATCATGCACCCCATGCAAAGCGATGTATGGGAGTCTGGCATTGTTCATTCTTGATACATGTTGGTGCCAGAATCTCCGCCGCTGTCGTCCCCATCTGACTACATCTTGGACATCACAGATTTCTCGAATTGCAGTGTTTCTCACCCGATCTCTCAGAGTCCTCCCAGCAATGGCTCGCAGCGTCCTCATTTCTGTGGTTCTCAGCATACTCTTTGTTCTAACAGTGTCTGCCCTCGCCTCTATGCCATATGTTAGAATAGGTCGCACACAGGTCTTATAGATGCGAACTTTGCTGGCTGTTCTCATATCCTGTAGTATACGAGTATATATCATATTAAAGCGAAAAATCGTAAGAACTGTATAGCAGAGTTAATTCATTTAAATTAATTTGAAAGTAACGCGCAGAAAGCCAAAATATTATTTTATGTATGTATTATCAGGTATTAATAGTTGACTCAGCGCGTTGGAATTGATCTCTGTCCAAAGTCTAAAAGTCAAAGGAGAGGTCTATGTCCAGCATGGTAATCAGAACGACTGAGAAGAAATTGAAAAGTAAAAATGGAAAAAATTATATATGTCGGACTTCTCTGTTTTATTGTTGGTTATCACAAACACAGAATTATTCGCATGAAGGTTGTACCAGTGCCTATAAGTGAGTAAAGGCAGATTGTTGACTTTGCTTCGATTTATGGTAACAACTTCCATAAGTTATAATATTTTGTATGTAAGTACGTGTTCTTTTTATGATTTATGTGTCAGACATGAGACAAACCATAGCACAGGGAGACCATGAAACCAGACAAAAAATGGCTGACATAATAATAAAAGTCACGATATCATACCACTACTGGTGGGAAATTTCTGAACTAAATATGTGCTGTTAGTTCAAAAGAATGACACTACCTGATTGTTCTATACGTTCGTAAATGTTCTGCAATCTCCAAACATTTCGATCGCAATCATTATCTTACCACTACCATTTGAAACACCTTCGAATTATGAATTCAAAATATAAAATCTTTTCTCAATTCTCTTTTTTTTTTATATAATTCGGCAATCCATCAGAACTGGGTGATTTCTGCACTTAGCTCAGGTATGTTGCACTTTGATGGAAAGGTCTAAAGAAAACTATAGAAATAAAGTCCGTTCAATCCCCGACCTACTCCACTTCACAACACAAGCTTTTAAGCTTTCTGTGAGGTGTACAAAGATGTATTTGGGTTTATTTCGGTAAACCCAGATTCATTTTTTTAAAAAAAAAAAAAAAAAAAAAAAAAGTCTTACATTCACTAAGTATTTGTATAATATATTATAACATGAAAGTGCAAACGACTAAATTCGACTCTTATTCTTTTTTTTGGGGTCTTCAATTCACCTACAACTGGTCTGAGTATACACGACTGTAGCGCCCCCAATATCGCTTCGATTTAGACTTTCCAGCCTTATTAATACTACTATGTTGTATCTTAAAATGTTGTACAAGCATAATGATATAAAATGCTGTTGTCGTATTGTACTAACTAGGCAGTACAATGATAATAATATAGGTAGTACAATATGTCGTGGAAAGAAAAATAAAATATTTCGCTTGTTCAGTGTTGTATGTACACGTCAATTTAGCGGACCACTTTCGTTTTTTATTGTTAATATTATATACTACCTACTACGTGTCTACGTATAATCTCAGATCCAAAATGATAATGGATTGGCCTCAAAATAAAACATAGTTTTGCTATCGTAAAACACAATAATGACATTGTTATCCATTCTCGTTATTGCGTTTCAGGTTTCAGAATAATCTACCAAAATCCTCAAATATAGAGGAATAATTGTATATATTCGTCACGTATATCATAGCTCTTTGAGTACAAAATGTATAATGGCGTTTCTTTCTCGTTTCGATTGGCGATCATCGCATTGTATCGTTACACGGCGGATACACCACCAATATGTCAGGGATGGAGGTCTGGGTTCGATCCCCGGCCGCGGGA
Organism: Ceraclea dissimilis; assembly: GCA_963576895.1. NCBI lineage: Eukaryota > Metazoa > Arthropoda > Insecta > Trichoptera > Leptoceridae > Ceraclea > Ceraclea dissimilis. The sequence goes on from OY756369.1 coordinate 11,531,484, forward strand.
GATGGATGAACTGGAATTGGTGAATGTTATTGCAAAGTAAATAAGTAATCACATCAAACCAGCAGAAAATCAGTCATAAGTAAAGTAAAAAAAAAAAAAAGTCTGATGGAAAGTCCATCCTTTGCTGTATGGTTGTTGAGATAAATTACTAGCTTTTTCTTTTAAAATTCCGTTTCGGAAATTCATAAGAAGTCATATCTAAAGTTTTGTAGTAGAACCTGTATAGACATATCTACAGTTTTGGACAACGGAAATTGTCTTTTTCCAGGCAACACAAAATTCTTCTATCTTTCTTATGTTTCCCTTTTTTGCATAGAAACACGCACATAGATCAGAATCTACCTACGGTTCTTTTTGAAATAGGTTTTAGATGTTTTCATCTGCGTTTTTTTTTACGTAACACTATACGGTCCACTAACCATAAAAACAATATTCATTTAGTAATTCACCTCACCTTTGTTGGATGTCACATCATTGCGTTATATTGTGTGATATTTTAAACTATTACAATATTAATCTATTACTTATCATAATATAAATGATAATCTGTGATGGACATGAATAAAATGTCGGATTTTCACACTAATCTTATTGTATCATAGATAAGTTATAAGTCTAACTACTTAAACAGCTAAAATATTATTAAGTATAATACCTACGCCTACTTGAATTAGAAGCTGGCGTAGGTGGAGATTTTTAAACCTTAAAATATTTTATCTCTAATATCGGTACACTTCTAAATTATAGATCATTTTAATAATGAATATCTTAAAGTTGTGTGTTCTGTCGTAGTGTCTACTGAGAAGTGTGTCCACAATGTATGGTTATGATTAGTAAAATTTTAAAGCACTATGCCTAGTTAATTTCCAATATAATTAAGTACGTCCCCAGATAATAAATTGTTGTGAGAGATGCTAAAAAGAACAATACAGGATAGTATTGAAATTAAATAAGACAAATTCAAATGAGATATTTTAAATGTAAGATGATAAAACTTTTAATCAAAATACTTGGTAATGACATAGCCTTAGTCTTAGTGTCCTCAAAGTAAAACAGTTCACTGGCATTGTAGATGGGATAAGGAGATAAGAATATGTAAAAAAAACTCAATCCTTTTTTAATAAGGTGTCAAAATCCATAGATATGTAGAACTCTAGGTAGAAATACCTATGAATACAAATAGTAGCTGTCAGCATTATGTCAAAGGGAACAAGTTTTCAAACTGGTAGCATTCACTTTATGGATTTTAAATCACCAAAAAGACCGCTGTCAAATGTCAAATTAGCCGGACCATTGTTCCCATTTCAGGCTTGGGGACACATGCATTATTCATAGACTAGACGGTCACTGCTAACTGCTAACAAACCATCTCAAACCTTCAACACGAACGTATTTTATTCAACTTCAAAGAGAGACTGTTTGCGTGTTTGTGTATTATTTTGTTTCTTGTAATCGAATGTCTAATAACAGAATTTAAGGTGGGTCATTTTCTCCGTATATTGTGTTTCCATATGAACAAATGCCCTACACTTTGAGCTATCGATATACCTATAACATCTCGATTTCTTCCATCGGAATAGAGTTACATAGTTATGGCCGAGAACAGAAAGTACGGTTGGACTGGAAATCAATAAAGAACGTAATAGAGTGATCAATTCGCCACATATATAGAGAAGTTTCAACAAGAATCCGGATTCCCAAAAGTTGTCCATATCACAGAACTTGATAAAAGAGATTGGGTGAATGAGAGAGCAAAATACTGTCCTATTCACAGCAGGCGCGAAGCTACCTAAGAACACGATTCCCATCGATTTACCTTTTGGAAAAAATGATAGGTATAATAGTGTCTAATCTGACGTAATCCCATAAGCAATGTTAGCCCCAGCTTCTCTTCTTCAGAAATCCACCCTTCACCACTAATGCACAGTCAAACGATTTCTAATAATGAGAAGAACAAATTTGTAAAAGAAGTCATAAATACTTTTTTTTCGGTTTCATTTCAGTTTATCCAGGTATTACAGCTCGTGCACCAAATAAAAAGACCACGTAAGTTACATTATAGTAGAATGATACATACGTAACCCTTTTATCATTGTACCAAACATCGTACATTTATTGCATACTTTCATATTGTTCAAATCGAAAAATATTCCCATATTGTACCTCAGTCCATACAAAATTTTGTGTGAGGAGGACCGCGTATTGTTATATTTTTTGAACCCTCTTTCTTTTGTGCCTGTCATTGTTTACTGTGGGTCTTACATATTATTATATATCAAACATTTGACCATTTTTCCAAATTTAATACCTACTTTATTACGTAAGTACCACTATACACAATCTATATAATACTAAGCTTCTTCTTCTTCTTATGGTGTCGGTCAGCACTCGTTAGATTCCCCTCCGTTCCCAGAAAGCCACAACCTCTCCCGCGTCATCGTCCAAGGGGGAGCGATCCGCGAGGCTCTCCCATGTACACCGCCTAGGAACCATTGGGCAGGCCAGGAGGTGCTCAGTGTCCTGCAGCTGCCCGCAGTCGCACGTCGCGTCCTCAGTTATTCCCCATCTCTGGAGATTTTGCTATGGCGGTTGTACCAATAAATTAGAAAACAAAAATTCCTGGGTAGCACCGTCAAGAACTGTACCCCTGTTTTCTGGAAAACTTTGTTTTGTGATAGTACTATGATAGGAATTATCTGACCCAAAGTTGATGACTGATGAAATTCCTAACAATAATTTAGACTGATTTTATTAAAGTCGTTCCCTATACACTTGCAGTCCCGGCTAAGATTAGAAGTAAATTTTCCATAAATTTTACTGACAGAATTATGCTTTGCATTTTTATGGCAATTGTTTTTAATTTGAGTCTGTTTTCCATAATGACGAGTAAATTATACCCAGGTGGTCTACCGCCTGTGGAGATGCCATCAGAGAAAACACTTGGGGTTCCTTTGTATCTCCATTTCAGGCGCTCCATTCAAGTCAGCCTTTTTCGGTACTGTCAAATCGAGATGTTCAGATTTGTAGATTTTTGGCATTTCGAAGTTTCTCTAAGTTTTTTTCTCTAGGTAAACAATATTTAGAATTGGACGTTCAGTAGATAATTAAAATAATTTAGGTATACTGACACATATTTAAATCAAGGCAACCTCTGAGGGAAGACGAAATATACGAGAGGATAAATGAGTTGCCACATTCAGAAATAAAAAGAATTGGACTGAAATAGTAGATTAATACGAATATCTTGTACTACATTGATGCGAATTATATATTTAATTAGAATCGTATCAATTAAAGAGATACAAGGAGAACTAACCATACAAATTATTATGTTGTGTTGAATTGTTATTACAATATAATAAATCATTATGAAATTATATTAATCCCTCGTATGATGTTACGAATATATTATTATTGTTTTACATTAATAAGTCTGCTGTGTTGTAATAATTATTCCTGACATTGTATAGCGCCATATGAAGATTGTACTTTTGGAATAATATGTAATTTTAGTTGAAGGTATGTTTTTCATTTACTACTCGCCCATCTAGTGTGGAAAATCGTAGTAGCCTTGGTTAACAATGAAGAATGTCTTTTCTTTTGATGTGTAGAAAAGAATTGAAGAAACTAAGGTGGACTGGAGAGTGGAGATATGGAATAAAGGACAATAAAAGTGTGAAGGAAAAGTGCAGCGAACCGGGCACTCATTGTATGAGCAGAAACTACATGAATGTGAAAGGAAAACTATAAATTGAAATTTGTCGACAAATCAATCGCCTTTTATGTTTATGAAAACATTAGTTTGATCCATTCTTAAAAAAAATAGGTTTCATAGAAGTAGTACCGTCAAAATTGAAGGATATAAAGTTCTGGCGAAAACACATATTCAATATTATAAGTAAACGATTTAATGTACCTGCAAATACAATAAACTACACAAGTACTCACAAACAATTATAGGTATGCAGTAATACGAATACCTAATGAAAATGAAACAAGAATGTAAGGAGCCAACACGGAGAACATATCGATGCTTAGGTATAATAATATGATACTGCTTCTCCTACTGTCGGCGGTCACTTAACGTTCACAGAAGCTGTATTTCAACATTTTCAACTCCGCTTTCAAATTTATAGTCTCTTCCATAACATTTATACTCTCGCAGACATCCTGTGTACAATGTGTAAGTAATATGCAACGTACCTTGCATGGTTGACACTTTGCTATTCCATGATCCCCTGGTATTTCTAGATAAACCGCATTTTTTGGCTTTAAAGTTCCTTTGCATATTATGGCAGTGTGGAATTTGCATGGATGTTAGGAAAACTACACAGGACATAATGCACAAAACTGAGATTACCCAGTTTTCATGTCGCCCAAAGTCAATGTTGTCTTTGTGATTTACGGAAGAACAAATTTCTAGGAAACCGACATTGAGTAAAGCACTGTATTTCTCTGGGCTCAGAACATTTTGAAAATTTTTGGGGTACCTATGAAATCTGTTAAAACCAGTACCAAAAACGAAACCAAAACATTATCCCCTTTGGTTTGTTCTAATTAAATTGAATTCTAGAATTTTTATTTATTATTTTTATGACGTGAATATATTATCGACTGCGGTCTGCGTAGCAAGATAATTGTTTTTTTTTTTTAATTCCTGTGACATGATTGAAACTTCACACTCAAGTAGTTTTTTTTTTCGTTAACCAGACTTAGATTGTGTCGCTTTGGAACCTGTGTGTACTTTCCAAGATTTATCCTATCAGTCTTCAATAGGTAGTAGGTACAAAAACCTTTTTGTAAACTTCTTCTTCTTCTTCTTCCTCTTGTCCTAGGTCGGGTGACCTGTTTGTGACGGCGGACTGTCCTGGGATGAGGAAGTCCAGCTGTTCTTCCATCTCTTGGGTGGCCTTCCGGGTAATCTTCTACCAGTGGGGTTTTCAGTTTTTACTATCTTTGCCAATCTGGCGTCATCCATTCGGTCGACATGGTCCCTCCAGAAGCGTCTTCTGCTTCTCCCCCACCTTACTATAACCTCAACATCGCATTCAGAACGTATAGTCTCATTTCTGATCCTATCTAATATTGGCATCCCTGATAATAATACCACAGGTTTCCAGTATCCTCCGGTAATTTATTCCTTTCTTTAGCCGAGCGCCATCAGACATCTTATTTGTCTAGAGAAGCATTGGCCAATGCGTATACAATAATATTACTACACGTCCCAGCAAACTATTATATTGTCGTTGCTTTGAGAATTTATTTATCCCACAATATACAAATACCACACAACCAAATGATTTCGAACTTAACTGAATGGGATATAGTGATCAGAATCCAATGCACGACTCCAAGGATATTGAATAAACTGAGGTTAAGAATTTCTTGATGCAAATACGTTCCAGAAATAATTATTGTTATGTTTATTTTATTGCTTCTGAAACAACTTTCCTATTTTAAATTCTTACAATACAAATAATTGTTTGGTTCAGGGTTCAGTGCATTCGATAATTCAATACTTCCAGAAGAAAATTTAAATAAAATTGTAGGTATGTTTCTCGCTTTAAATTTGCTGATCCAATGTTTGTCTAGAAAGTTTGTTTTCCTTGAGTAGAGTGTTCAAGCATTGTATCCCACGGTTTTAGTGATATTTTTGAACTGTATGAGTTCCGTGGCTTACGACATGGTAGTCTAATTTAGGAGCAGTTCGCCTCGTTGACTACTATCAGATTCTCTGCTCTGATTTAAAACATTGTAATAATTTAGACCTGAGTTTATATCCTAGGTACAATGTTTTCTCTACCCTAAAAAAACATTTAGTTAGAATAAATAATAAAGTTCATATACGAATCACATTGTTGTCACCAGTCGATGTATTTCCAACTTCTCATTGCCGGTGTATTTTGTCGAAGGGGTTGACAATTACTTTGATTTTAACGATCGTTATTATTGATATATTTCTAATAAAGATGAACAAATAAATAACCTGAAGTCATATCTTTCGAATAAGAGCAATATGCTTTAGAAACTATTGATATTGTACTTCAAGTACCTTTACAAACCATTACGCAGAAGCTTAAAGTATAATGTTATTTATTTTAGAAATGGCACAAACTGTTGAAAGAACATTATGTTCAGTATATTTTGTACAATTTGAGACAATATTAGTAAATCTGAAATACATGAAGTGTGTTAAACACTAATGGAGAGATATAGTAAATAAGGAACGCCACATTTAGTTGAAAGATTTGAAAATTGATTGTATACACTTGGTACTTACGGAGATAGAAAATGCATATTCAATACACAATACACATACCTATATACGTAAGAAAACTTAGTTTTGAAAATTCTGACAACGAAATTATTGCGAACGCTTGATAAGATTGAAGTAACGCAATTACAGAATTGAACAATGTATAAAATGCAACTGATAGAATATAGGGGAATGTTGCATAAAAATAATGAAATAGCCAAGCCACCCTTCCTCTTTTCCTTTCAATCACAGTAGTGTTGTCACAATGTCTTGAACCTTACACAATGCCATATTATAACTCCTGTTACATCATTGTCACACTGCAAAGACAATCACATCACAAGACATGCTAGTGAAATGTGGAGGTCAATTTACTGGGGTAACTTGAGTGATAAATCAGATAAGGGAAATAGTGCAGACCGAGACACCATTGCAAATGATTTTGCCGAATACGAATTTATATTGCCAAAATTAGGAATTCTATAGATAATAATTATGCGATGGAAACAAATTAATATGGATGTAGGAATCTTAACGTAGATGAAACAGAAAATACGAAGTAAGTAATGGAATTACTTATACCTACTACTCGTGCGATTGCTGTTCGTATGCTTAAAGTGCTGACCTATTGTTAGTTCAATTAGCAAGGTATCAACAGTGTTTCGGGCTACTAATTTCATTTCAATAATTTATCCGTCATTTTAAGACATGTGTGACAAAACAATGCAGTGCAGGAATGTTTAGAAGTTGCATTTGAAAGTGCAGATATTAAACTTCGTTTTATTTTTTAAAGTCTGATAGAATAATAAAAAATAAAATTTGCATTGGACGACGACGAAACAATGGCAACGAACGTCCCACTTGTCAACGACTGTGTCAAAAATGGTATTGTCCTATTATCCATCTTTTCAAACAACGTCTCCCCAAATTGTCAAAAACTATGATGGATAATAATTGCAAAGCCAACAAACTCGACGTTGTCGTGATGTGACTTCATGTCCAGATGATGAAGATGATGAAGAGCATAGGGCTTAGGGTAACGAATATACTCCCGCAAAACTATCAAACTACGCTAGCGTAATGCTCGTCATTAACTCATATTCCCCATCCACATGCTGGCCGAGCTGTCACGTTTTTTGTGTGAATGAGTAAAAAGACGTGCCAAAGCGGTTATTGTCTTAAATTCTATACGTATCCAACGGTTAACGCCTTTTTACTCATTAACACAAAAAAACATGACAGCTCGGCCAGCATGTGAATGAGGCAATGGAAAGATAAAAATTATGAATCTAATAGGTTTTTTTGCAACTTTTTACAGAAGATTTTTACGAAAATATTGAATATTCATAAATATAAAAAACATTTGTAGCTAACTAGTGTTCACCTTTGTACGTAATTTTTTTTATTGAAATGCTCCAGTTCATATCGAAATAATATCAAAATTTACGCATTCTTGTAAAATTATTCAGGTTGAGAAAATCAGAAAGATCTGAATATAAATTTTACGTAGTATTATTAAATAAGTTTTTATTGTATCGCCTAGGAGCATTTTTTTTTAACAATTGCCCCCACTTCTTTACTGGTTTACTCGGTCGCGAGGTACATTTCAACAGTTTGATAGATATAATTAATCGATTACTCGTTATTTTATTTCTGTTTTACTAATGAATCCTAAAATCATCTTTGAATAATTTTAACACAAAATTCTATTGAACAATGAGCTTTCCCATCACGTCTGATAGGTACAGCACTTATTTCATTAAAGTTATTAATTAAAAACGAATCCAACAAAATCAATACAGAATCCATTAATGAAGATTATGTAAATTAAAAGTCTTTTGAAATTACTTTTAGTCTGAACTCTCTACCACATTTACGTTCCCAATAGCGGAAGAGTTTTATATGACCCCAAGCTCTCTGAACAATTTATCACTAACTCCATTATTATACAAACTATTCCTGGCAGGACTCTTGTGGTCAATTATCACCTTTGACTTGAGATAAGTCATGAACCATTAATTAACACCCTAAGATCACATGATCCAAACATTAACTTACACCCGAAAATTTAAAGTACCTACCTACATTCCTATTATAGATTTAACCAAAGTGCTACATTCGTTTTTTGGTTGAAAACTTTTGGGACCAATTATTTATTTTATACTTTGTACATATTATGTACCTATAGAATTTATATACTGCGGTTTAAAATAATTTTATTTACACATCATCTGTGATGACCCTCTTACATAGCTTCTTTGTCAATGACATGTGAAGGAGTGGCTGATTCTTGTGACCTCATTGTGTTCCCTCAAAGAAGATCAAAAGGCGAAGTACCTACTAATACCTGGTAACAATAATAATACATATGTAAACTAAATAAATAGGCCTTGTGACATTCCTAGCTTTGCCCGAAATGCTTAACCTCCACTTCGTTTTCTTTCCCTTTAGTTTCTTTACTATCTCAAATAGCTTCATTGTTGCCTAATAGGGTTTGAGCCAGTGAGAGCACAAAATTTCCATTCAAGTATCCCAATTTAATACTATGGATTCTCTCAACTTATAAACAATAAATTAGCAATATTTACTTGAGTTGCAAGGGATCGTTCACGAATTTAAATTGCCTTTGAGGAAAATAAGAAAACTTTGATTGTTGGCACGGACTCTCTGCGATCTGTTTCGCAGATAATGTGTGGTAACTAAATAACTGTGAATTAAGTATATAATATAATTAAGTACTTAACACTTTTTTCTGTGTGTCCATTAATTAGTGCTCCACCATAGATTATTATCGGAAGTATAATGAATGTCGATGGTCCCTAATTTCTGGTCATTACTTTTGTAGTCTGACCTCTTGCGGACTTTATTTTTGTCGAGTGAGAATATTTTCCGCAAGGAATCAATGTTGGTTTTATATAACCCCAATGACCCATAATTACGTGAAGGCATTTTGATGAAGAGGACAATAATTATACCTTCTTTTATTTCGTCTAGAGAAAATAAGGAATTCTAGTCATTAGTGGTTTAAACATCTCCTGTTGTATTCTTATATTGTCTATGACATACGAGTATTTTATTCGGACCATCCCTTCTCTAAAAATGATTTATAGGATTGGAGCTTGTAGGCAGTATTGACATATCTTTCACCTGACGTCAAATTCTTTTATGATATTTGGAAAATTATTTTACCCACATTTTAGTAAAGTCTAACACGTTCCTACTTTATTAAGAAATATTTTTATGTAAGTAATGTAAGTATTTATTCGTTATATATTTTTTTATAGGTAATTCAATTAGTAATATGCCTTTGATGGTATTTTACACAACGATTTCATACTCATTTCTTCGGCGAATTTGTTGATAGAATAAACAAACCATGCTGAAAAGTAAAAATAAATCTTAGCTAAGTGAATTTTAAACCCATTGTCTACTACTTACGAGTATGTATCGTTTTTCATTTTTTTCCTTCAAATATTTTGTAGATTTTTTATTTGTTATTAGGTAAGTAGGTACTTGTTAATAAAATTTAGAAACTATTATTTATTATATTTACATAATAATAAATAAATGTACATAATAAATCATTTTAGTTATGAAAATCAAAATACTTGATACAAATTAAAATTTACGACTTATTTTCTATGACATCTCCGTTGAATCGCGTAAATATTCATGTTGATATGAAATATAGCTAGTAGCTAACTAGACAGGAACTAGGTAGGTGGCAGTAATAATGTTAGTGTGATATTTGAAACTATTTTAAAGATCGTAGTAAGAAAACTCTAAGGGACAATAAATCATTTTTGTATTCAGTGATAAACACGAAGTAGGAAGAGTCGCACTACCGGAAAGTTAGTCATGTGAAGAAATGACCGTCTAAGAAGAACAGTAGCAAATTCTACGTAGCTGTTACGTAAAATATGCCAAATTATATGTTACGTTACTTATATGAAGGTTGTGACACGAAATTCTACGTATTTTATGTGCTAAAATGATTATGGAAAACTGTTTAGAAAACTTCGTCATTGAGTAAGGTCATTGTTTCACAAGCGGCAGGAAGAATGAATGCCCATAAAATTTTCTTAAATGAATTAATTGTATTTACTTTTTACTGTAGCAATGCGCAAGCAATCGCATCACTGGAATAATTATTTATTCACTAAATTTACATTTGAAGAAAGGATCTGGGCACACACAATCCCAAATGCTTTGCTGCCCACTTTTACCCTGAGCTAAAAACTCATGCCGTGAAGTGCAAAATAACACTGCAGAATCTTCACTGCCAGGACTCAAACCAGGCCATACCGGAAAGTCTGCGCTCCAGCCAATTATGCCAACCATTCGCTAATCCTTTAGGTACTTTACTATATTTCTATCATTATTTCAAAAAAAAAGCTATTCAATTTTATATTTATATTTTATGCAGCAAGTGAGAGTAATTGTGATATGAGAAAAACAGTAAAAAAAACAGTAATCTACAATGATAACCATTCCTACACTCGAGCCAACTATAGTCACATTTAAAAGTTCGTTAATTATTCGAGATAAGTAAACTCACACGAGACTAAAAGGTACCTACATAATATAGTATCCGTTATGAAGTAAAGTAGTTGAAAATATCTGAACTAAGTAGTTTGTGTACTTGGAAAACTTACTACTTTATCCCCTTTTGTCAGAACCCGTAATTTCATAGGAAACTATCGAGAAAATTCTTTAACTATCGGGTCCTAATGGTACCTATCCACTGATAATATTAAGTTTGACCTTTGGCGATGTAAGGTCATATCCTTTCAGGCGCGATGCTACCTAAGAACACGATTCCCATCGGGTTACCTTTTGGAAAAAATATATAAGAAAAAATAGTGTCTAATCTGACGTAATTCCATAAGAAATGTTAGCCCCGACTTCCCTTCTGCGGAAATCTACTCTTCGCCACTGTATCCTTTATTCACCATCCACGGAATTCTAATCTTTAAAATATTCTCGACAATTCTAGAAAAAATCTCATTTTTGAGGCTGTCTGGGGAAAAAATATACTTATTTTGATTTTAATTGTTGAATTTTCAGATTTGATCTGGTTTATTAACTTATGCTGGATTTCACGAACTTATTAGGTGAGGAATTGCGGAGATAGGCGCCACCTAGCACAAATTTTGTATCATAAGTTACTCATATCTCCGCTATTCCTCACCTAAGAAGTTTATGAAATCCAGCATTATTCGTCTTACAACCATGATGAAAGGTTTCGACGAATCGTCGAATTCAACGATGTCACGATCAAGCCCAAAAAACATAAAATTAGAGTGAATCTGTAGATTGCTGTAATTATGTGTTCTTCTTCGTCTTCTTATTTAAATATGGCACGCACCCGTCTACGGGTGATTTTGCCATTGTCAAGTGTTTTGGTTATTTACTTATTTATTTGATGATATTAAGGGAAAGTGACGAATCATAGTATTTTATATTTAGGTAGCAAACACTAAATGCAGTGTTATACAATGTTCCAATATCTTCAACATTATTCGATGTAATTATGTGTTAAATTATAAAATAGTCAGAACCGAACTAGATCGTCATCCAGTCGTAGTAACCTTCTGGATTCCTTTTTTCCATCAGCAGATAATACATAATTTATCTTTCAAAGATTTTATCTATGTCTAGGAATACGTCGCTAATAAATTGAAAAGTGGATTTGATTGAAAAACTTGAGCGAGAATCCTAGCGTTTTTTTTTTAATAAAATATGCTAATTAAAATAAATTGTATTAAAACGTGATTTCTCCTACGAACAACTAATTAATACCAGTGTTTGGATAAGTATGAAGACTGAAATTAATAACTCTTTTGAATATCAGGTAACTAATTGGATTAATGTGCCTAATATGTGAAACGTGAAGATATTTCGAAAATCCTCTTCAAGATACTTTGTATAAAAACAAGCATGGAGCAAATATGAGAAAAATGGATGAGTATTAATTCTTAAAGAGTGACAGTTTGGGCGTAAGAACGAAATTCCTTGTATATATTTTGTTGATTACATAAGCTATTTGTTGTAGGAATGTTGAAAGCTTTAGCTCCGTATTGTAAAAGGTATTCAACATAATATTAGAGAATCGTTACAGGTACAATTCAAGGTACAGTACTAAAAAGAAATAAGATACATGTATTCACAGATGATAAGTTTCATCGATATATTTGATGGTGTATCACAATGAAAAATAGCGAAAATAATAAGATGCCTACATGTACATTGTACAATACACGTAACAAAGGCAACAATAAAGTTTCCAATTGAAAGTTTGAAACAGTCGAACTGGTTCTAAGATAAAATAATTTAAACCATCCCGCCATAAAGTATGTTTGTACAGATCCATGTATTTAATAATTTAAAATTCTGAACATGAGTTTTAAAACAAAATGCCAAACAAAGTTTGTCCAGAACAAAATGATGATAACAGTCCGTCCATGAATATCGACCACTACGATATATAGCTGAAGTCTTGAGATTATATTATTCAACAGAAAATTCGCGGACTTCCCGGCAAAAAGCTGACACTGGTTGGAATACTGACCATTGATCAGTATGTTTTACGCCTTTTATATTTTCATTCATAAGACCTCTTTATTGTTTTGTGAAATACTATGGATTATCATGTACAAGTTGAAACTGAGAAGATGACAATAATATGACAATTGTTATTCTATGTATAGATTGTGTATTGCTATACGCATTTTCATCGATATGATGACGAATTTATAAGGACGATTGTATTACAGGAGTACACAATATTTTATCTGTTTCTGCATAAGACATCTTCTCTAACAGCACACGTAAATTGTATTTGTTCATAAAACAACAAAATTCTGTTGTACCTACTTACCTACTGTATGCTGAGGGAAATATTTGTATTCTTCTGAGCCCTTCGTTTATATATTCTAGAGAAGCTTCAAGTCGTTCGTACAATACACCGATTACCGAAAGATGTTTCTCTAAATCATTCCCAAACTCTTGTCAATTCTTATCTCTTTCAGAACTGCTTGGATTGGAAAAAACTGAAAACCCAAAATCCGCTTTATGCACATTTTGTAATACCGTTTTCAAAAGGACGTATAGTCAATAGCAAGATACGAACACGAGTCATCAAAGTGTGCACGAAAAAAAAAATATTAAAAAAATAGAGATGCACTTGCAATACACCCAAAGAAACATGATTTTACCAAAAGATTAATACTCGTAATACCCTCATCGAATGATTGCATGAACGAAAAATGTGCACCAAAACTAACACATCATTAACAATCTCCGAAAACAAATATCGACAGGAATGAAAGATCATATTATAAATTGTGTTTCAAGAAAATAATTGCCAAAACCTTTTCGGTGGTGTGAAAAATGTATGAGGATTCAAATTTTAATTAGAAACCTCATAAATAACATCCACCCCAAATCAATATATAAAAATTATCTTGCAGAAATAGTGATGCGTGGATGTCATCGTATCGATGATTTATAGCGTTGATGTTTCTATTCGTTTAAATTTATGATACTTAATAGCAGACTAGAAAATACAATTAGGTATCCTTCCACGTTTCTGGCAAACTCTTTCTCTCTGCTATGAAAGGCCAATCATAGTTGTTTAAAAATTTTTGATATTTTTTAGAGTGCATACGTACGTAGATTACGTAAGTCTATACTTACCTACATAAGTTGAAAATACATCATTTTATTAATAAAATTCTATCCGAATCGTTTGCGAATTAATTTGATTTACTCAAAGAGCCACTAGCTCGCCCTAGCGAACATTTGTAATTGTAATTACTTATGAATTAACTGCTCTAGCTTAATCGTGGTGTAATGTTTCTTTAAATAATAAATTGATTTATTTTGTACGAACAATAAATTTTATAGGAATTTCCCAACGAGATACATCCTGTATATCCTGTATATGTATAATAATGTATTTGGGATAAATTATATTCACAACATCAGTATCACATAAAATCAAACAAAGGCAATAGAAACAAACAAAATAAATAGTAAAAGAATAAATAATTTTATTGAAGGATCGATTGACTGCAAGATATTGCTTTTGCAATAAGTCCGCTTTTTGGCACACTGTATTATCTTGTTTTGTTTTTGTTGTTACTTATATTTACTGGCCAATAAAGTTTTATTTATTTATTTATTTATTTATCGATGTTTCGATGAATTACGCCACATCCCTAAATTTATAATATGTATCGTGTGGGTAGAGATTGGCAACTACAGATTGGAAACATCGAAAAATAAATATCGCGTGTAGTTATGTAGGTACTGCATCGCGCGATTCTGAAGTCGCCTCATTAAAATGTAAGACGATGTATGATGTTATGTTGTGTGCGTGAATTCGGCCCAATTGAATTACTTCTAGGCCCAGAAACTATTATTATTAGTTTGTACCAATTATGATTCTTCATTAGACGAGGAATTTGATTTTATTAATCATGCGAAATTGCATAAAAAGTATCAGCAAGAAGTATTCGCGTACAACTCCACAGGAACCTAACTATTTTAATTAACGAGTTTGAAGCTGTTTTACATTCTTGCATGTGATCCCACCATAGTCTAAATCCAAAAGAATATTCTTACCTACTTTTATTTTAATTAGGATACTACTAGATCTAAGATCACATATAAAGCAAATAACGCTTGTAATTTTTCGATTGCTATTCATAATTAAATTTTCCAGTGTTCATATCGTATATATGTAATTTATTTTTTCGAAAACATTTCTCAATAATTTTAGTCTAGTGTAGATTGTAACATAAAAAAAATCGTGCTAAATCAGATTGCTCACAATATGAAGATGAATTATAGTCTATTTTCAACGATGTCATATCAGAGGAGTTAAAACAATTTACAAGAAATTTGAATCTTGATGACTTACTGTAACAAAATTATTGTACCCCAACATTCACTGAATCATAATGTATAAGTTTCTTTGCTTCTCGCACCTAACCGATTTTATAGTAGTACCTAAAAGTATTTTATGTTGGTTCGAAATCAAAATATTTTGCAAGTATATATCTTTAAGACTCCATCCTGCATGTTATTATAAGTAAGCAATGCCAGAGCCCAATCAGCAAGTCTCCGAATAAAGTTGGCACAAATCACACAATGTGCGGAGATTCCAAGATATGGAGCGAGAGTGGAGTACTTACTATAAATATGGACCAACTGTAGTCGTATCATAAACGATATCTACCGACTGTCGATAAATATTAGTATTTTCGGGTAATCCTTTGTCGAGAACAATGAATTAGCAGACAGATGTTTCTCTTTATATCTGGATTACAGAGTTTCTGTCATATTTCTTTTCGTTTTTTTTTTATTCAAATTTATTTTTGTTTTCGATGCCTAATTAATTCTGTGTATAAAGGAGTCGATAATAGAAATTAGCGATTTGAATTTGATAAAATAGATAATGCTATGATATTTAGAATTTTTAAGATATTTTGAAATCCTTAAGAATTCTTAATTCTTTCATACCGTTAATTTGCTAAAGGATCAATATCTCATCGTCTTTCCAAATTTGACAGTTTTTAGTGGGTCCTTTATAATTTTCCTTTAAGGTTAACATTACACTGATGACTGAATGAGCATTAACACTCGTTATCTAGACTAGAATACAAAAAGTATGTAGTAGATGGAATGGCTCCCCTGAGTAATGTTTTTTTTTCAAATTTATTATAATTTATAAACGAGCGTCAAAGTTCAAAAATCGTCGCAGGTTGCGAGTGAAATACATTGAAATGTAAAGTGAAATCAATTTTGCATTATTGGATACAACACTTAAACATTTTTCAGAAAATTTACCACTGATGGAAATCTCCGGAATGATTCTATTCTAAGAATTTTCTCAACGAAAGGCGGCAGATATCAACATTCACATAATAACTTATGCGAACTCCCTTGGGGAGGGGAGCAGGATGGATGCATGATGGATGTTCCGACGCTTACGAGTCAGCTTTGGCTGGCTTAAGTGATCACTGTATGCCCAGGGCAACGTTCACCCATTCCACCACATCCTGCTACCAAAATGAAATTTCTGGCCGTTGAGTATATAATACTCAACAACCTATTTCATATGCACCCAATTTCAGATACTACCGCCATCCGTTGAGGAGCGGTGTAACCTTTAGCAACCTATATTATAGTGAGATCTACCCACTTCTATAGGCGCCGGGAGCATTACAGCTTCCACCTTTTTGGTTACTGTGAAACTGTTTTGGTCACAGTAACCAAAAAGGTGGAAGCTTCCTTTAGCAACCTTTAGCAACCTATATTATAGTGAGATCTACCCACTTCTATAGGCGCCAGGAGCATTACAGCTTCCACCTTTTTGGTTACTGTGAAACTGTTTTGGTCACAGTAACCAAAAAGGTGGAAGCTGTAATGCTCCCGGCGCCTATAGAAGTGGGTAGATCTCACTATAATATAGGTTGCTAAAGGTTACACCGCTCCTCAACGGATGGCGGTAGTATCTGAAATTGGGTGCATATGAAATAGGTTGTTGAGTATTATATACTCAACGGCCAGAAATTTCATTTTGGTAGCAGGATGTGGTGGAATGGGTGAACGTTGCCCTGGGCATAAAGTGATCACTTAAGCCAGCCAAAGCCGACTCGTAAGCGTCGGAACATCCATCCTGCTTCCCTCCCCAAGGGAGTTCGCATAAGTTATTATGTGAATGTTGATATCTGCCGCCTTTCGTTGAGAAAATTCTCAACATATGCCATCTGCGAGATGCAGACATGAAAAGCCATTAATACCTAAATGATTTAGGTATCTTCCTCTCATGATTCTATTCTAAATTTGTACCACTATTTCTATCTGAATATGTTCATTTTCATAACAAGGTTTTGAAAAATTACTTCTAAAAAAGACTTAGTGATATCAGTGGTTTGTGATTTTGTTGGCAGCAAACGTGCTTAGAACAACAAGAATATATTATGAACTACAATTCATGAGGTAGATATATACGTACTATTTCACGTAAATTCTCTTCATTAACAGTTTATCTAAAACTTCAGGATACGGCAATGTGTGATGTCCTGTTCTCTCTACAATATTTTGAGCAGTTCTCCTTATAAATTTGTACCTAATTGAGTTTACCTAAGGCCAACCCCATTTCACATCTACCTACTAGGTATGTTTTCACACAAATGGATCGTTGCAATATGAAATAATGAAATAATTAATATTCTGTCCATGCACCGTACATTAATACCGATTATCTCAGAAGTAATACGTTTTATAATATCACCTTCTATAGCTATATATCTGATGGTAAGGCGTGAGGAATAACACCTTAATGATATGATCACTGACACCCTGAGGAATACCACGCCACGTCGGAAACTGGACAACATACATAACGATATTATTCTCCACGTAATATAAATATATTATGGACAATTTCCAAAACCCCGAACGTCGCCCTCTTTGTTCCCAAAAGGTTTACCGGTCTAATAATGATGGATCACCAACGGGTCCAAGGTTACCTTAAACCGTCCTCTTTAGTTTTGACGTAGTTAGTAATAATGTAAAATTCTGCACTGAGCTGACATAAGACTCCGAACCATGTAGGTATATTTTTATGAGAATGTATGATAACAAGAACTGATTTTTTTAATGTGTTTTTTTTTATATTGACAGTTGATCATCGTATGCAAATATTTTTTACTCGTTGTACCTACCTACATAATCGTATATCTTCGATGTTTCCAAACAGTTACTGCCTTTTAAAAAGTATGAGTACTTATAGCCTTTTAAAATGAATATGTGAAATATGTATATTCCCCCTGAAAAGCCACGGAGACCATGGCATATTATGATCCGATTGATGGAATATTTTTCCAAAGATTTTGATTAAGTATTTAGGAATATTGTACATAATGTCAATTGTCCAATCAGTTGTTTAGATTTCTCGTGATCTACTTCTTCTACCTACCTACTTGTATAGCCCTCCCTCGATGACTTCCCCACAACACACTGATGCGTTCATCAGCCTTCTCTTGGCTGTCTTTAAAAAATCTCTCGTAAAGAAAATACTTGTTATAAAACAATCCTGTAAAGTTTGAACACTTTCATGTCATTAATATCTGATTAGTCATTTACAGGTTGGCTTTTCCACGTCAGGTGGAAATATGACATGAGGTTAAGCATTTATCCATTTAAAAAATATTATAAAGAAGCAAGTACATAAGTATTGGTCCAAGTACCTCACACTACATAATTCATATTATTAATATAAGATTGCATCAGCTAACAATATTTACGTGTCAAACGTCATCGTAAACATTGAAAGGTATCGATGTTTTTGATCTTCATCTTCGTGACTCAACATACATACAATCGTATACAAATAACACATGCGCCAGCATGCACCCTGATGCCGCACATCGATAATCGAATTTCAATTTTAACCAATTTAATGTAAAAATTATTTTGTACATAACCCGTGCTGATCTGAAAGTGATATCGTTAGTTGAATTGAGTAGATAGGTATACCTACTGAGTACTGTCAATACATTATTTTAACATATCTGCAACACCATGAATCGAACAGGATTAAGCAATCGATTTATACTTACAATTTTTAAAGATACTGGTCCTATACCTACACTATACTTACCTAATAATTATTATTTTGAGATTCAGGAAGACTGCTGAATATTTGATCAGAATAAAAATCCAGTTTCTACAGACGAATTCTGTAACATTGCACGTCACAATATTGTTTCGTTAGTTAATAGAAGTATGCAGAAATGTAAATAAATAAATAAATTTTTACTATACAAAAAAACACACATATATATAAATTACAAATTGGTCACTCCACTAGGCAATGCCTGTTTCGGAGTGACTCTGTATTTGGGTTCGTAAGTTTTACAAGTCAATATCCATTTTATTTAAAATAGTAAAAGTAATTGAACCCATACCTACAAGAAGGGAGGTTACAGTAATAATATATCTAAGTACTTTACTTGCATGCCATCTGATTAAATAGCTCACGCATGAAATTGCTTTTATTGAAAGCATTGATATGGTAATGGTTTTAATATCATATTTTATAGCTCTATGCAATGAAGTTTTACCCCGTATAAAACTTTCAACAATGTATTTTTATACCTAGATATTAGGTACTAGGATTGGGTAAAATATAGGTAATCGTAAATAATAATTCAACTGCAATTTATGAACACCCCATTTCGTAACATAGATTTTTCTAGATTTTTGGGAAGTGTACAAAGTAATGTTCAGGTTAATTTTGGTATAGAAAAACCCAGGTTCATTCAAAATAGATTTTTCTCATTATTTTATTGATGTCTTTTATTGAAATTTTATACACTACATAGAACAAGAATACTATATGACCGAATTTCCAAAATGTGATTTTGCGTCTCATCGGTCTGTTGTCGAGTGTAAAGTGTCGGATGATAGTTAGCAAAAAAAAATGAAATCGTCAACTGTACCACGAATCTACATAGCTCTGATAATACCTAATAACAACATGGCATTAAGGATCTTTGACAGAGTTATCCAACATTTTATGCAGATAGTATACGTTGTACAAAATCGTACCGAGGATGATGCACTGCTACTTTTCTTCCTTGGAGGAACGTTGAAGTACAAATTAGTTAAATAGCAGTAGAAATATGAGTATGTTTCCCAGCTCAAGCGTTGTATCCTATAATGCCATAAAAACTTTCATACACTCTGCGGTAGAGCAATCGTATAATTTTATTTGAATGGCATCTGAGTATGAAGGTAGTAAGGAAATAGCTCTTCATAACTTGCAATCCTGAGAAAGTAAACCTATACCACTGTTATTACAACACTCGTAATATGACATAGCACTTTGTTTTATTTGCCAATTTTATACCAGAGCAATAAACATAATAACACAACAACTATATTTCTAGCTATTCCCAGGCTCCTCAGTATTCGTCCAATTTTAGACTGACGTTTGTACATTTTCGGGTTTTCTCAGATAAACTGTACTCGACTTTTAAAGCTTCTTTTTTGTATTATTATTTCGTTACTGTAGCTATGTATCGTCGGAGTATTCCATTAGAATACAATTGAATTTTAAGTGCAAAATGCACAACTTAAACTACCAATATCGATAGCATTGCTTATTTTGAATTCAAGCACCTTTTAGTTTGAATCTTAGATTTGAAACTAAGTTTTGGGTGGAGAAGCAGGCACAGAAACCCAATCACATAAAGTGACGACATAGATGAAAGGGTCATTTGATGATTGATCAGGGACGTCAGAATAAAGTGGCCTGCGACTGAAGAGACACCAGTGACCACTGACCATCTATTTTATGGGAATAAGATCGAATAAGAAGGAAAACCGGATAAAAAGCATTGTATAAAACAGCTATAAATGGTAAGGCCTCATAATTCCTTCCACAAGCGATGTTCACAATCCGTGACCAAGGCGGCAGTAGGTCCGCCGAAACATCGTAGTACCTGATTACCACACGATTAACCCGAAAAACCAAATCTACATATGGATCATCGTGAAACCTGCAACAAATATTTTTAAAGAGCAAAATTGTGAGTACCTAAAATATTAGGTTTTTAAAGTGGATAAGAATCTACTAATAGAAGTGGGTGGTACTGTATGCATTGAACTATGGCCATTCTCAATACAGGAGACTCAGGGGGGAGTGCAGTGCTATCATTGTCGTCTCTGGTAATAGAGAGAGGGGAAGAAAATTATTATTAGCAGGAAACTTGCGAATTATAATAATGGACTGCTATACTTTTATTATGATAATAGTTCATATCGAAGATAACACCTATTTGTTATCATTTAATAGGAGTTTTTAAAGCGGGGAGGCAGACTAAAGTGGATGCAATATTTATGATTATAATTATAGAATTATATTTAGGTGCATTTAAAATCGAAATGACTCTTTTGGAAAAATATATTTTCTATAACCAGATTTCCGCTCTCTCACGTTTAAATGAATCGAAATATCATTTTTTCTACGAATATTTAAAAAATACGGATTGTTCGAATCGTTCATATTCATTACTACAATAAACCTAGGTTGTTCAATCAAGGATTTTTGTATATATAGGTACTCGTAAATCAGTTAACTTTTTCATGCGGTTTGTCATGTGTTTCATGTTATTAAGGTCTTCAAAAATGAACCATTTTTTTTAAATATTGAGCATTTCATTGGACCACTACTGAAAATTTGCTTTAATAATACCTAGTAAATAAAGCTATTTAATTAACATTATATATATCTAAATAAAAATATAAATAACTTTCTAATAACTTTAATAACTATAATAACTATAATAACTTTCTAACAAATTATGTTTCACATCCATATTTATGTAGGTATTCATCCCATATAATTATGACATAGATAATTCATACAATGTAAATAAACAGTAATATATTCACATAGACAACCATAGTGAAGCAAAACTAATACATTAGTCTAATAATATGATTCATTTCTCGCTTCAGCAAACAATCGTCCCCACTTGGGAACCCTGTGGAACGCCCGCCCGAATATTCGCTGTTTATCTTCCGTGTCTAACCAACTTGACAGCTTGTCATTATCATTTGAGGGTGAAAATATTCACCAGTGATCTCATCCTTTACCTATGCTATTTCTTAAGGATTTTTGGAAAATTAGCTTATTTATCAACTTACGTGACTCAGGCCTAAAACTATTGAGATAATAGGGGAAAAGTGGGATTTGTTTCTTACGAATGAATATGGTCCACTGAAATACTACTAGGTAGGCACTACTTCTTCTTATTCTACTTCTTTAGCCCTCTTCCCTCCACTTCTGGATATATGTAGGTCTCTTCCATCCTCTTCCACTGGCCTCTATTCTTTCCTTTACGCGTCTAGGTCCTGCCGACTTGATTGACTGTGTTTTGGGAGGCTACTTCGTGGGAGGTCTTCTATTGTTCTGTTTTTCGTCCAGGCGGGCCTCGACCATTGTGCATGGAATTCTGTATGTGCTTACGGGGAAAAATTTATTATTCTTTTCAATGACACGCAAAATTGACTATGATTTTATTTGATCAAAAATACATTTTACTTCAAACATCGCCTGTCATCACAACGAAATTCTGCTTTCATAGGTCCTCCTGCTCTGCGTCTATAGAGTGCATACAAACTATCACAATATTATTACAAACTTTATACTTTAGGTAGACCACTACTATACGTGGGTAATGTAATATTATTGTACATATATATTGAATATGCAAATATTTCCATTGTAGGTACAATATTATTATGAAGGGGTATTGTCACTCTCCAACTATTACTGTAGTTTGATAATAATATCCACACACCATCAGACAAATTGGATGTTGCACTATGCA
Source organism: Ceraclea dissimilis (assembly GCA_963576895.1). NCBI lineage: Eukaryota > Metazoa > Arthropoda > Insecta > Trichoptera > Leptoceridae > Ceraclea > Ceraclea dissimilis. The sequence goes on from OY756369.1 coordinate 11,554,155, forward strand.
CTGTGTACCTAATGCAGATTGCTACCTACTTTTGTGGACGACTATCCCGTAAGTGTATTTGCACATTTACATTTCATCCACTTTTATTACAACAATACGTAGAATATACCAGATACCTATTAGGGATGTGACAATATCAGAACATTCATTTGAACAGATAAAGGATTTGAGAAATCAAAGTAGGTTCTAGATAAAGATACTAGATACGCGGAATGAAAGCCCTGGACGAAAAACGAAGGTGGTCGAACGACATAGTCTAACAAGCTGGCATCAGTACCTGTAAGCTAAGGGGGAAAAACAAAGGCCTGTATCATACAGAGGCCTGCATCCAGCAGTGGAGAGAGGAAGGCTGAAGAAGACGAAAAGAAGACAAGGAAAACTGTCAGCATAAAAAAAGAAAGCACTGCGACGTAGAAGAACAAGTAAATGAAACTGCACCAGCAATATTTGAGAAGTAAAGATAATAAGGAAACAGACTAAAAATGGCCAAAGCTAAACTGAAAAATACCACACGATTTTATTATGAAAATAAACGTTTTCATGCGTTTCGTAAGTTTCTATAAACAATGCAACAAATAATTAATGTTGTCACGGTACCAACTTTCACGATTTCATCCCTAGTTCTTAATACTCCTGTATCCATGCATTATTCTGTTTACTTATCTGTATGCAATAAAAGGTTCTATTCTATTCTATTCTATACCCTCACGCCACCTCCCTTGCGGGGTAGGCAGAGAGAACGGATCGCCAGACTTTCCTATCCTGACACACACTTCGGGCTTCCGTCACATTCATGCAATTCCTCATACATACTCTCCGGTTACTTTTACTCAAAACACGTCCGTCCTTGAGTATCTGGTCAACATGGTCCAGCCATGTGGATCTTGGACGGCCGCGTTTCCTTACACCTCCTCTTTCACCCAGGTAAATTTTCTTCGTCATTCTTTCATCGTTCATTCTCTCCACATGACCCAACCATCTCAACTTGTTCACTTTCATTTTATTCACAACATCCTTTTTACATTCACTCAACTCTCTAATCATTTCGTTCCTTACTCTATCTCTCAATGTTTTTCCACACATTCTTCTCAACGATCTCATCTCGACCGCATTTATACTTGATTCATCCTTCTTCAGCCATGTCCATGTCTCACTTGCATACATCAGTGTTGGTACCAGGATGGCGTTGTGCACCAACAACTTTGCCTTTGTCGATACGTTGCGACTTTTCATTATTGGCCCAATTGCCCCATTCACCCTGGTACCTGCTAACTTTCTTCTTTCAATGTCACTTTCACACCGACCATCTTTTGTAAACAAGCTTCCCAGATACACATACTCATCGACTTGCTCCAAGCATTCATTACCAACTTTAATCGCACAGTTCGTCCTTATCTCATCTCTTTCAAATACCATTACTTTCGTCTTGTTGACATTCATCCTCATCCCATTTCTTTCGCAGCTACCATGCACACAGGATATAATTTCCTGTAACTCACTTTCGCTTTCAGCCATTAGTACCAAATCGTCCGCAAACATCAACGCACATACCCTCACTCCATTCAGGTCCACACCAACATCCATTTCTTTCAACGGACGCATACAGTTGTCGAAGAACAGATTGAACAACCAAGGAGACATGACACAGCCTTGTTTTACTCCTTTTGTGAGGGTAAACCACCGTGAGAACGCACCGTTCACCCTGACACACGCAGAGCTCTCCGTATACAGCGATGCAAGTGCACGAACCAATTGGCTGCCCACCCCGTAGTCCGACAATACACGCCACATTCTTTCACGATCCACGCGATCATATGCTTTCTCCAGATCTACGAACGCACAGAACAACTTCTGGTGTTTATCCAAAAATTTCTCCGAGACCATTCGCAGGGAGAAGATCTGATCGGCGCACCCTCTTCCACTTAGAAATGCACCTTGAGCATCCCATACCTTACATTCCGTAATCTTTCTCACTCTTTCAATCAATACTTTTGCGTACAGTTTGCCCACAGAACTCAACAGGCTGATGGCCCGGTAACTACCACATTCCATCTTTGAGCCTTTCCCTTTATATAGAGGACATATGACAGCCCTCCTCCAGTCTTCCGGAGTGTAGCCATCCCTCCAACACAGGTTGAAAAGCTCCCAGCACCACTTGAGAGCACTCGGACCACCGTGCCTGATAAATTCCGTCGCTACACAGTCATATCCTGCAGCCTTACCATTCTTTGCCTTTTTTAGCGCATTCCCAATCTCGCTCATACTAATTTCATCGCTACCATCCTCACTTACAACTAAATTCGCTGCTCCGCTAGTCTGGTTCATACCGGCATTACTTTCAAACAACTCTTCAAAGTATTCCTTCCATCTTTCAACCACCTCTTCACCATTCATCACCAAGTTGCCGCTCTTGTCTTTAATACAGTTCATACCATTCGTCTCGCATCCAGACCTTTTCTTTTTCACTTCCTTCCAAAATAACTTCAAATTTCCTTCCGCACTCGCCGACAATTTCTCACATTCTTGCTCTTCGAGCATAACTTTTTTCCTACGTACGATATCTCTTACCTCCTTCTTACAATCCTTGTATATTTCAACCATCCTTCCTCTTCGTATGTCATCCGTACCCTTCGTACTCACGACATTCTTCCATGCATTCTTCTTCTTTAACACAACATCTTTCACCTCATCATCCCACCAGGCATCACCTTTCTTTTTCCCTATCACCGCCTCACCGCATGATTCTTTTGCACTCTCTACCAACACCCCTTTCAACATACTCCACCGTTCATCTACTGTCTTCTCACTTTCATTGTACACTTTCAACCTATCATCCACCCTCCTTTCAAACTCATCTCTCACATTCGCATCACTCAGTTTTTCGACTCTGATTCTCCTGGAGGGCTCACACTTTTGCGTCCTCGACCGCCATCCAGAGAACAGATCAATCCTTGACACTACAAGGAAGTGATCAGTCTCCAGCTCGGCGCCTCGAAACACCCGAGTATCTATGGTAGCCTTCCGGAGACACGAGTCCACACACACAAAATCTATCATCGACCGTTCAATCTTTCGACCTTTGCTCTTTCTTTCCCACGTATACAGGTGAATCTTCTTATGTGCAAAAAACGTGTTAGACACAAAGAGATCCAACTCCGAACATACTTCTAACAACCGCTTGCCATTGTCATTCACTCTTGCGTCACCATGCGCTCCCAGCACCCTCTCAAAGTTTAATCTCCTAACACCTACCCAGCCATTCAAATCACCTGCCAGAATAATCCTTTCATTTTCTGTCTTTTCATTGGCTACCTCTCTCACAGCATCCCAGAACTCATCCTTTTCCGTGTCTAAGGCATCGTTCCCGGGCCCGTACCCCACAATGAGGAACAGCCTAGTTAGGCCCACCTTAAAACGTATCCAGAGGAGTCTGGGACTTACACACTTATACGTCTTCATACATTCTCTCATTCTTTCCGAAAGCACTGCCCCTACACCCTGGCACGCCTGCTGTGATTTCGGCACTCCTGACCACAGCACAAGCTTTCCGTTAATCTCTTTATCTCCATGATTTTTCATCTTTGTTTCACTCAAGCATACCACATCCAAACATTTTTCCTTCATCACATCCGTCACCTCATTCATTTTTTTTATCATCCTTCCCCTTACATTCCACACACCTATCCGGCACTCCGTTTTCCTCTTCGCGCCATCACCGCCGTGGTGGGTGGCGAGCCTCACCATTAGGCCTTACTAACACTAGTCTACATATAATATATACAACAAAGCACCCTAACAATATGCATTATAAACACCTTATAAACTTATAAACTCACTACTTAAATAACTTAACATTAACCTATGTACAACCTAGAAATCTACCAATTTATTTTACACTCTATCCTTATTCTATACATTAATGACAACTTTTTACTTAATCTATACACAAACTACTTAATCTAATATACACAATCAATATACACAGCAAATAAACCATCACAGTAAATAAAACGTCAATAGATACACAGTAAATAAAATAAAAAATCAGGGTAAAATAAACCGTCAATAAATACACAGTAAATACACAAAAAAACAATAACACTCGGGAAAATAGTTTGTACGCCGCCCCTGCTACATATGACAAGTGTTGTAGAAACTCTTCGCTACTGGCGATATTGCAGTCAGCTGACGACCACGTGACCTCGTTCTCGGCGGGCGGGTAGTATATTGTACGCCAACTGTTCGGAGCATTACTCCTCTCTCGCTTTATCTCGCAGCTTGGCTCGAGCAACGAGCTGTGCGTCCTCTCACTTGCACCTTACGCATTTTTTGCCGCAAACACAGATATAACATTTTAATTATATTGTAATTGTATTTTATATTTTATTTTCTTTATTGTTGCGAGTGTATGATCACTTATCATTATTCACATTACGTATTCACATTACATAAAAGGTGCATATTATTATTACAGTATAGGGAATTTCTCGTATAAATGCATAACAGTAATTTGCAAACTATTGTCCATTCCTTTTTACACACAACCTTTTGTGCAGTAATAATTTTACGAGTGTACCGTTTACAGGTATATATATTTATATAAAATATTTTTATTCACTTATGTAAGCATTTTATTTTCATTACAATCGTTCAACACTTTTTTACTCTTTTTCATAATCTTTGTGCATGATTATATGCAAAGGTACCTTCTCATATATCTTTTTTAGACTTTTTCGCCAAAAATGACTCAAATCACTATTGTCACAACAGTAGGTATGTGAACGTTGAGTTTCTCCATCTTTTTGAAGTAGGATTGATGTTAACTCGGGACGCAGAGATGAAAAAAATGACGTTCCCAATATTATATGTACACTAGAGGGTACCTACCCGTGAAAATCACGGAGGCTTGCTTAAATATGTTTTTATGTAACCACCTATTACTATTCCACCCTTCAAAGTTCCTCGAGTAAACACAGGAAGATCACAAGGCTCCGTCTTTTCCCCGTCTCTCCAATATCGTCATGAAAGTCGTAAGACCAGATTCATATTGTCGACTTTTTTAGTTGGCACCCACCCCTGAAAGCCACAAAACTCCTCTTGCATGTCTATCTACGTACATAGGTACTTTACACACATACCTATAGATGGTGGGTTAAATAGTTCGATTTTCAATATTTACGTGTATAGGTACGTACCATATAGTATGTATGAGAATTCTATTTTCATTTTCTGTCACTTTGTATAAAAGAAATGAAATATTTCAAAACTATTTTCATTCATAATTTTATTAGTAGGTACGGTACCATTCGATATTTCAAATTTTTCATTCATAAAAGTTTATGTCTAGACACAAAACGTGAGACTTCGACGAAAATGTCTAGCCACCAACAAAGGCGTCGCTGCTTTAAATTTACATACATATTCATCGAACTTGCAAAATTTTCCAATGGGCAAGCGTTACATACCTACATGACTTGGATAATACGAGTATTATGTAATGGAATACTTTATTCAAAGCGAAGCTCGAAGGCATAAGTGGTTCTTTAAGCAATCGGTACGGTACCTACCTACTTAGTTTTAAGTACTTTGGCGTTTTGGATCAGGAGCTGAAATTATTTGTAGTAGCAGTTAGTATTAAATTGCCTATGAAATCTGCTGAAATAGGTATATAGACATTATAAAAATTGTCATATTATCTCGATATGAAACACGTGTCAACATGCCCAAATAATCTGCATTTACAACAATTTCTTTTTCAAAACGTAAGTATTCAACAACCAAAACTATGATCTGCAATTTTGGCACTATATGCTGTATGAAATTGTACGAATTTTACGTGCAGTATTGGATACCAAGTTGGATTGAATAAACCAATGTTTAAAGGGTTCTGAAAGATCGTACTACATACTAATTTTCTTCCAGAAGACATGGGATAATATTCCAGAACAATGCAGTTTCTTTGTGTCATTTACTTTTATGATAACCGTTTTATTTTTGTATTATCGCCTTGTCTGGTTGGAATATGCATGCGTGTGTATAATAAAAGGAAAAGCAAACATCGAGAAATTTCATACGATTTCACAATATCTGTATCATATTTTGCTTAACAAAATCTATTAAGATAAAAGAGAACCCACCTATATGTATCTTGTGTGATGTAGTGTACCTACCTTGTACCTACTTTTTTAAAAAATGTATAAAAATGAACGCAATCTTTAGGACGTATAGACTGCAATGTATCTCGACTTTTTTATCGTCTATAAGTACGAACACGTTAAGTATTACATATTATTTATCTTTTTTTATATTCTGTGACCCTTTAACTATACGAAGGTACATGTGAGTACATGGTTGGCGCAGTTGGTTGAGTGCCTAGTGCAAAGTATGCTGGAAAGTATTTGGGTTTGTGTATGCAAGCCCAGATACTTAAAAAACTTTACGTTTGTATAAATGTATACATACACACATACATATCCACGTCCGCTCCCTGTGTGGAGGATGTGGTGGTCACGTAGTTTTTCCAGGCTTTTCCTGTAAGTCTGCATAGTATATTTTTCTTCCCAAACACTCTTTGGAAGACTTATCAGGTAATTATAACTCGCGAGTACACCTATTGATACTAATAATTCTGCGAGAATCTTCATATTACACCTACGATGAAGAGACATACCTTCCTATAAAATGCATCAGTATTGATGAAAAATACAAATAGGTATTACAACAATATATAGAGGCGGATTGTATTAGCACAAGTAACTCGGTGTTATGAGGTTATTGTATAATCAGAAGTTAGTAGACAGACGTACAGTTTACTATTATTTTATGATATGGTGGAGGTAGGTACTGAGGACGTCATAATAATATTACTTCCTAGAATAAAAATATTCCACACAGCTAGTAGGGCCTTAGACTTGATGAGATTTCATGCAACGTAAGCTCGACTCTGCACTCATCAGGGATTCCATACTGGCGGTTCGACGAATAACCTTTGTTTTATGCGTTATATTCAACATATTGTGTGTAGTGCCATCTGTATATTTTAACGGGAAGCTTTGTGTTCTTAAAATAAAATTGATTACTAAATCTTTTACACAAAATCTCATAGATGGCGTTAGTATTGATATAAACAAGCATGTGAACAGTGGTACTGAAAAGATAATACCCGAGTTTATGGAGATTCCGATAGATGGCGGCAGTATAGTTATAAGCTAGCGTATGAACAGTCGCGGAAAGTCGTACAGATGACGGTAGCATAGAATTAGACTAGCATGTGAATAGTGGCGAAGGAGAAAAATGTAGGTACTTATTGTGAATTTATTTGGAAGCCACATGTTTAATATAAGTATTTTATTCCATCGTTCCTACGTGATTTACAGCTTAGGTGACTAGAAAAACAAAAATCTATTGCAGATGTTTTAGAGACGCTATTATATGTATTAGAAAATAATGTGAAACCAATAGACATATTAATGAAGTGTCTGTCAAGTTTGCATTTTACATTTTATTCAAAAGCTTGCTTATTCCTGATACAGAAGTTCATATGTGAAAATCACAATTTATTAAATACATTTCCCGTTGTAGAGTAACTGCTCTGTTATGGCGGGTCTGCAATACATACAACAATATATGGGAATAGGTATATACTCGTAGAGGAATGAACCATTTGCGAAAGAAAAACATAAACATTTATGAATTGGAACATTTCTGGGAAATGGTGCAAAACATTTTTAACCGCACATAAGAGAGACATGGAGGCATTGAAAATCTTAGTACTAAGAAGAACAATAATAAAGTAAAATAAAAATAAATACCTATAATAAAATAAGAAGAAACATAGCAAATTATTAGTTTGGTTCTGTTATGCGATTCATATTGCACGTTTAGTGTCTTATTTCTTAACATTTCATTTTTTTATTAAGTAAATGTATTTTTTCAAAGAGTAAATATTCATTAGAAAGTATTTATAGACGATTTTAGACCAAAAATCTATAACTAAACCGTACCTTATATGATTTTCTCGCGATATTTAGGATATTTAAGTCAAGCAAGGTATTCAATTAGGTGTGCACTTGTGCATTTTTGTTATTGTTTGAAAACGGTTTACACGTATAAAAATCACAGAGCATGTATCCGGGACATGATCACTAATCAGATCATCAGCAAAGGACTTCACGGAGGCTTACGAGAACAATAAGTCATCATTATTATACCTATTAGTTAAGTAGGTATAGTCATTACATTTTTTGCTCATTTATGCGGGTTATGAGTTTTTGCACTTGGAAGGGCAAAAATGTCACGAATTGAGATAAATCTGAGTCATCCGTGTTTGTGAAGTCAATTTATCATTAAAGATACGGAAATAATTTTGTACCTACTGCTTCTATTAAACTTTTATGAAACATAATATTTTCACTCAATGTGATACTGGTATAAGAACAGCTACCAATAATATCCCTGGATATTTAATTATAGAGAGAAGATCGGTGTCAAACTATCTAGCTTGCAAAACCATCTGACAAGGTGTGCGAGGAGAAACTGATGTTGGAATTGTCAAATGTCTCGGAAACCGCTAGAGACAGAAGTTTTTGTTGAAGCTAGTACACAAATGCTTTGAGACTCTGATGCAGTCGAGGATAATAAGATGAAGATGGCATTGGCTTATAAAGAGCATTTTATTTTAAGTAAGTACCTACTAAAACTCTATGAACTGATAACAAAGTAATTTAAGAGTATGCATACCGATATTTCAAAAATTTCTAAAAACGGGAGACCTTATATCTCGACAACCGTTACTAAATATGCTTTGGAACAAAATAGGGTATATTCATTGAACCTTTATTCATTGAATAACCGTAAAAGATTTTAAATATCTTGTATAGATTGCTCAAAAAATTTTTGATAAACACCTCTGATCTTTTTTCCGACAGACGGAAACTCGTTTCCCGAAAGTCGCAGAGTAAAAATTGTTTTTTGTACTGATAATATGCATAAAAATCTAGGGAATAACCGTAAAAGTTTTTTGATTGACGCAAATTTAAGCCCAAAAAATGGAAAAAACGCTCTTTTTACCATTTTATCGTGTGATTGTCATGCGAATTTGAACCTTAATGCCGTGGGAAAAGACTGTGACATTATTCCTGGTGCCATGCCCTTAAAGACTGCTTATTCACTAAAGAGGTACATAACTTAAATGCACTATCAAATTAAGCAAAAATATAGATAACACAGACACACTATGACACATCTCTGATGCAGTGAGTGTATCCATTACAAATCATAGGGGAAGATTTTGAAGCTATCCAGATATTTCCTTTAAAAATTCCACACATTATTATTCCCCTATTTCTAACCGTTGTCAATATCCTTTACCAATCAAAAGTCAGCCCTTTCGCATTATTACTGTTCTTCGTTAACGAAATGTTATTTGATTTGTATGGGGGAGAAGCAAAATAGGTGGAACGAAATTGTAGTAATTGCATTAGTGTAAAACGATCTGGGTAAAGGGTTTAATGCTGGGAATAAACACTTTATTTCAAAATGCAGTTATTTTATTATGGAACAAAACAGATCCTATAGAAGAGAAAGGTACTTTGGATAATTTAACAGAGGAAATGCATTAAAATGATATGAAATTTAGGGAGAATGGTATAAAACCTAGATAGGTACTTGTGTTTGTAACAGAGGTAATAAAATATTATCATTCCATTTTCCTATGAATTGCTATTGATATTACGAAAATCTATCTATCTATCTATCTATCTATACCCTCATGCTGCTTCCCTTGCAGGGTAGGCAGAGAGGACAGTGCGCCAGACAGCCCTATCCTTACGCACACTCCTAGCCTCCGTCACATTAATGCAATTCGTCATACACGCTCTCCTATTCCGTTTACTTAAAATGCGTCCATCATTGTCGACATGATCGGACCAGGTCAGTCTCGGGAGGCAATGGAAGTAATCTTATCATAATGCAAGTATCGAATTGGGTAGGGTATCCTATAGTAATTAACTGTGATGTATCCTCTTTCCAAGAACTTTCTTTTAGTAGGTTCAACCAGATTTGAAAGTAAAACGAAGTTATCGGTTGAAATACGAGGTGCTTGAGGTAGAAAAATATCATAGGTAAGTATATCTGATATAAAGGAACGTATACCTATTAATAATTTGTATGCCTTAGCAATCTTATATACATATAATAAAAATGGATGTATGTATGTGCGTATGTATATGGGTATGTTTGTTCCACCATAACTCTGGAACACCTGGAGAAATTTCGACCAAACTTGGTATACACATTACTTGCTAACATCTGGAAACAAATACTGTGTGGTAGAAACGTCTGGAAATCCAGAAATTCCTGAGAAATTTTGCTGATGAGGGGATCCAAGGGTTGTATGGGGTGGTATCGTAAATGACATGGGCATTGGAAAAGAAATTCAGATCGCAAGTTATATTTTGTCCAGCTCAACCCATCGGGAGACACCAAGTGATCGAGAGAATCCGGTCAGCGTATACCACCGTGTTTGATGTCTCACGAAATATCTTCACGAGCAGAACACAGATCTTTTGTCAAATTTTGAATCGGGCAATCGATAGTGGGAGGCTCTATCAGAACGAAGGAATCAAAGCGCTCAGAAATTACGTGGAATCTTCTAGAGGGCTGTGGAAACAAGGCGAACTTTGTAGAACCTTCTAGAATATTGTAGAGGTTAATCGAACATTCCAGAACAACTTTCAGGCAGAATTATGCTGAATGTCAAAAAAGCCTTAAATATTTCCGAAGTGGCGAAGGAGCAGTTAAACTCTTAAGGTCTTTAGCGTCTTTAGAAACACATTCATTCAAATCTAAATTGTATTATGTTTTTCGAAATTTATTGAATCCATTAACTTTATAATAAAATCTCTAATAGATTATCTTTCTGTGAGGTTGAACTATTAAATATATAGGTAACTGCTTCTTTCTCTCTATTAAATTTCCAACCTACCTCTATTTAGAAAAAAGTATTCTTCAGAAGAAGTATACATCATTTTAATGAGCCATATATCTGAAATATTACTGGGATAATATACTGAAGCAGTAAAAAAATATGAAAAATTACAGCGACATTGCAGCTCGCTGAGTGGGCAGTTTTTCTTAACTGAATAACCGAGGTAAAAAATAATTAGACCCATTGATCAAACGTCGAACACGAGTACTTACTTATATCTGGTTAAAATCAACTTCCACAGATAGTCGTTGAATGAGAAAATACCCCACGATTTCTTGAAATGAATTGGTAGATACCTAGGATATAATGTAGTTATGATTTATATCCCTTTGTTTCAAAACCATCCATTTTTCAACCGTTTCCATTTTTGGAGATCAAGGTACCTAATATCCTTTTCTGAACAGCAAAATATTACATACTTGTGTAGTTTTTTCTATAGGTTTTTTTTAGTTTTGAATCGCTCTATCATCACCTACTTTATAGGTTATGGTAAGGTGATGTCGACATTAGTACATAAAAATTAAAGCGTTATTTTCCTTCATATTACCTCACTGAGCTTAGAACAAATTTTATATTTTTCATACCGATTGGGACATGCCTGTTGCCTATTATTATGGGTGAGTATATAGTAGATAGAGTGAGCCAGAAAAACATAGCTATGGTAACCCGACACGGGTTGCTTTAAACTACGGATATTATTTTAGTTTTCTATATCCAGAAATAATATCTATAAGACATATCTTACTTAGAGGGAGGCTAAAAATTTATTTACTATATCTAATGCATTATATCTTGCTCGGACTTCCGATTAGATATACCCACCCAACTACCACATTCGTCCATTCGTTTCGGAAAATATACCGGGTATAAATATGTTATTAGGCAAGAGAAAGAATATATACTGTAATAGTTATAGTCTTGACCCCGCGAGTGAAGCAAGAGAACGTGCAGAATTCTAAAGACTTTGTACATGAAAATCTTGTACCTCTGAAAAGATTTCGAATCTATCTCAATCTTGGAGATAAATAAGAAATAGAGATAAGGTCAGCCCGCCACATTTTCTTGTCTTGAAATATTATAAACGTATGAATAAAATACTTTTTACCCTAGAAAAATTTAGTGTTAGGTATAAACAGGTATACATAAGTAATAAATTCTTCCGGGAAAACGATGGACGGACAGCTGGACTTCAACCTTCCAAGAATGAGGGCTTTCTCGAACAAACAGATCACTGATCTAAGAAACGATGATGATGAAGAAGAGGATAAATTCTTTCAGCAACACTGAATATGAACCCCAACAATCCCATCAGAATGTGACACAACCAACTTTCGCTTTTCCCATTTATGTTTTAGTAAGTGGATTTGTCCGTTTCCTTCGATAAAGTACCTAAGTAAAATAAAGTTTCTCGTTCGTATGAATGCCTACAATTTTATTGAATGGACATTAATTAGATGACTTCTTTTATCGCATAAGAATTATTAATTCCTGCACAATGTCTTGTCCATTCTCAAGAGAGGGTGTGATTCACGCATTGTATTGTCTGCAGGAACCCTGCCCTGGCCTGCCCTATGTCAATACAGCCTTGATTAAACAAGGGGAAGATTGTGAATTCTGATTGCCCTAGCGTATAATGTCTCCCGTCTTAATGCAAGAGAAAACATTAGGGGATTTATTTCTCCTCCAATTCTTTTTATTATTAGATATTGGTGAAATGTATCGGAAGTCAGAAATATGAACAAAACGATATAATCTTCTGTGACAGATAAAGGGTATAAGCGTATTATTATAAGTCAACACAACCGTGAAATAGGACTGTCAAGAATATGGGAAGTTGTTAATATAGAATATATTAATCCATTTCATCTCATAAAACAGACTACTCACACTGTTCGAGATACCTACATAATATGCATACTTTTATATAGAAGAAAAGATAATTCATAAGAACACACAGATAGATTAGAAGGATAAAAAATATACCTATATATTAGTCACATCATTGCGGATATTTTGACCGCTCACTGCGGGTAAACTGGTAGTCTTACGAAAAAAGATGCAATAGAACATTTTTCTAAAAAATTTAGTAAGGATTATTTTTGTCATTGACCACTTTCTCATATCTCTTACAATGTTCCTAAAAATAAGGTAACTCGCGGAGGGGGGGGGGGGGGGGGGCAATATTTTGGATATATGACTCTATGTGTAAGCTATCATTTAAATTTTAAACCAAATTTCGATCAAAAGACATGCCGATGGGTCATATTTTTGGAGGCGGATGTCGAGCTAAGAGGATATCTCCCCTTTCTGTATCACAGTATAGCTGGGACCCAGTTGTACCTAGGTACGTACTCCTTTCAATCTAAGTCCTAGATAGTTACCTGTCCTACCTTGATATCAACTTACCGTTACAGTTACCTATTATGAGGAAAGATTACACAGAATAACATGTGCATTGTTCAATGTAGTCATGTAATGTATATGCACAAAGGGGAAGAAAAAAGCAATTATACTTGACCTGAAAAAAGAAAAACATCTTTTATATTATGTTTTCTGAAAGGGTTCATTATCCTAACCCCCGTCTTTCTATATGAGCCAGGAACCCGGGAGCCTAGAACCAGAGTAGAGGGTAGATGAGGTATAAGTATGTGTTTAATGCCTGGAACATACTCGTATGTAGGTATTGTAGGTGTACTTCGTCATTCCATTCGACGCATTCTTCGCTCCTGAATCTTCTTCATTCCTATTAAAATTCATAGGTGTTTACTTTCTAGACCAGACTCTATTCAGATTTCAGACACACTGATAGGTACAACATTTTTTTGATTCATAGATTCATATAAAAATTTGTGGTACCTACCTACGAGTAGGTATGTGAACAGTGAAATGTTAGGCTTATTTTGCCCTATAACTTTAAGACTCCCCGCGCACTATGCAGCCAGGCTGCGCAGCCAGGCTGCGGCAGCCAGAATATTTGCGCAGCCAGTTACAGCAGCCAGTTAAGCAGCCAATCGACGACTATTCGAGATTCTTCATTTTTATTTTCATTTTTTGATATTTCGTAACCCAAAATACATCTGGCTGCTACAACTAGTGCGCGGAGATAGAGGGCAGCCACATACATTCGCCTATACACGCTCTGGCTGCGCGCAGCCAGCTGGCTGCTGTGCAAACAGGCGCGTCGTATTGGCTGCCGCAGCCAGGAATTCGTGGCTGCCTAGTGCGCGGGCCCCCATACAATGTCATATGTTTTACTGGCTGCCGCAGCCTGGCTGCGCAGCCTGGCTGCATAGTGCGCGGGGGGTCTAAGATTGCAAATGAAAATAAATAAATTATCAAATGGCGGGTTTATTGCCGTAGGCAATATCTGCTAATTAACAACTTGTGACTTTGATTTGATATACACAATAGATACCTAAAACGCTTTATATAGAGACTGTCATTTTTTGTTCAACCTACTGTCCAAAAACAAAAAAAACATGAAAAAAATCCAACAATATTGATATAAAGCCATCTTACGATATACCAACGAAGCTTTTTTAAATTTATTTGCCATTCCATCTATGGAAATTTATACAAAGTTTTTTATAATTCCTTGTTACTACGAACCTAATACTATTCTGTATTAGAATTAAGCTGTTCTTTTATTTCAAATCAAAATATATAGATGGCGTAAAGATCACTTACCCCATATTACCCTATCCAGAATAAAACTGTTATTTTATTTCAAAGCAAAATACATAGATGGCGTAAAAATCACCTATCCTATATAACCCTACCCACCCAGAATTAAGCTGTTATTTTATTTCAAAGCAAAATACATAGATGGCGTAAAGCTTCTCTCATAGTAAGTAAAAAGATGAAAGTAATAATCCTCGTTTTGTATGGCCACACTGAACTTATCAAACGTCAATGTCAACAAAATGTCAAGAAATTGTCAAATTGATTTGTTCTCGCGCGTGTGACGGTGATGGGGACGTCACCTGCACTATTTTCATGAATTTAGCAGTTTTATTAGTTAACAATCGCATTTCTAAAGATTACAAAACGTTGAGTATCTCAAAATGAAGTGTTATTACGAAGTATTGAACGTGAGTCGGGAGGCTGATAGTGCGGAAATTAAAAATTCGTACAGAAAACTCGCGTTGAAGTGGCATCCTGACAAAAATCTTTCAAACCCTGAAGAAGCCAAAGAACAGTTCCAGGCGGTACAGAATGCTTATGAAGTATTATCTGATCCTCAAGAACGTGCGTGGTAAGTTTTGTTACTTGTTTGCAATATGTACTCCTAAGAGTCCTAAGTTACTCTAATTTCAGTTTCATGTTAGCTCTTGCACATGATGGTGAATTTTTTTTCATGTATGTCTCCGTGATATCTGAGAAAATATGAAAATGTGTTTGATCATCACGATCTTAGTTGAATTAATGTGTATCACCTATCTATAAGTTGATCTTCACTCTCCTAGGCAGTTACAGTTTTCCTCACTAACCTAACCAACTATGTAGACTTTTTTCAAAACTTTACTCCCATATGGTATAAAATTTATTTTGATGCATTTAATTATAGTTATCTAGTACCTATTGCAATATTAGAAACATGATCAATACTGGCATAGTGCCAAAAAACTGGTCTGACTGCATTTGGCACTAAAAATTTTATTAGCTAAATTTTACTAATACAGAAATAATTTCAAGAGTTTTTGTTCTGAATTTTTTTTTATGGGTGGAAAAATTTCATATTATAATCATTATGAGATATTGTCTGTTAGAATGGAACTCTAGGTGTTAAACAAAATATAATTTTCTAGGTATGACAATCACAGGGAACAGTTACTCCGTGGCGCCGGTTCATCTTTCAACGACGAGAGCTTGGATTTGATACCTTTCTTCACTCCATCGTGCTATAAAGGATTCGGAGACGATGACAAGGGATTCTACTCAGTTTACAGAGAGGTCTTTAAGAAGTTGGCTGCGGAAGAAGTAGACTACCTGGATGACCCTGAGGACATTAAGAACATACCCATGTTTGGAAAGTCAGATACTGCTTATGAAGAAGTTCACGAATTTTATGCATGTTGGATGTCTTTCTCAACATCTAAAAGTAAGTCACAGAACAATGTAACTTTAATATTTGATGGATTATTACTTGTTCTTCTTCTTCTCTCGTATGTGATGCAGTGATTCAATTCTCACGTTTAGAAAATGAAACGTTTTAGTTTTCATGAAAGAACAAGGCATTTTCCCACAGTAGTCAGCATATTTACTGTGTGACTAAGATATAGATATTCAGCCTTTCACTCAGTTCCACTGTATCATCCGGTGGAAAACCTCATCGACAGCAATTTATAAAATATTATTTTAAATGTTTGCTCACGGCACTATTTAGATGTGTAAGCATTTGTAAAACATAATTTTAATTCATTAATAAAACAACCTTATTATTTCATTATGTCACCCTTCTATAGGAAAACTCATACCTATAGTGACATTGTACAGTAAGGTTCCAATAGAGTATGTCAGCTGTGTGTTCTACTCAATACCATCTTCAGCTTAGGGTACATGGGGGCTGTGCCGATTTATTTACATTTATGAACCACAGTGTTATAAGAACGACTAACAAATTTGTCAGTTATGTGCATTAAAAGTGATATATAAAAAAGTAGACTTCGGGAATAATAGTAGAAGATTTCGCAGAACATAAATCCCAATAAAACTATTATCGTAATAAATTCAAACCGATAGCATTTTATTATAATAATGTACATATCTAGTATGCAGTGGCGTAGCGTAAGTTCTAAGCTTGGGGGTGCGACTTTCAAGAACAGAGGGGAGTTATACCTATATACCTAATACATATCTCCTTAATGTTCGATTGTACAGACTAAACTTTTTAAGAATAACTATACAAATAATCAAATAAAATAACTTACCGCTTTGTGGGCCACAAAAACATAGGTATATAATAATGGATAATTATTACGACTAGCATAAAAATAAGAATCCTACCTTACTATTTGTAAAGAAGATCGATTCTCCTGTTTTTCATATTATGACAGCTATATCATAAAATAACAATTTATCCACTCGTTAATGAAAAGTAAGCAATAATATAATATGCCAGTTCTAACACACATATTTTATGAAATTATCACACAAATCTGCAATGTACAAATATTATGCTAATCATCTATACTTAACACGACTTTTTTTAGTTCCAGTAATAAAATAAAAATTAATCGACACTTCAGAGAAAACATGAATTGCCTATGCAAATTATCATCAAGTATTAACAAAATTAAGTGTAATTAGCTGTAAATGTAACTAATAATTTAGTATTACCACAATGACTATAAAACAGCAAATAATAATTTCACCCCGCGCGGCGACAAAATATAATAATCATTATTATCAAGTCAAAACAATACCGTATTCAGAGCGAAACTAAAAATGTTATTAATTTGCATGGTCAGCTCGTCGACTCATCTTAGAGTAACAAGGAGGTAAGTAAAAATTATGTCATACGGGATGCATTGATGCGTAGAGTTTGTTAAGTAAGGACTTACAATCTTTGTCACAAGCCCTTCACCCGCCTAAAACAATACCCTCTGTCCCTCTCGCATCACACACAACGCATAGAATGTACCTGTGGTGCAGCGCACAAGGCACTGCTAACATTTTGTATGAGACGAAACGAATCCACGGTATACGAATGTTTGTTAGAAATGTATGACAATTATTGAGTTTTGGAGGAGCGCTAATTATTATCGCACCGAATACGAAATGGTGTGCTAGCGTTTGCCTATTTAAAGGAGTCGAACGTTTTCGTTAAGGAATTGCTAACATTTCTTGACATTATTGTTGGATTATTTTAATTTTTATTTTATCACGTTGAGCTGAATTATTTGGGGGTGCGTCGTATCCTGCGCACTGTTGGAGTCTACGCCCCTGCTAGTATGTAAGTTCTGTTTCTCAAAACTTTTAATGACATGTATTTGATTTGCAACAATAAACCTTAATAAATTAATGTAAAATCATAGCAGAAAACTATTTCTTCATGTCACTAACTTTTTTTTTTTACTTTTCAATGGGGTCCCTTCGTATCCTGGGATGGCCCCGGTTAAAATCTATAAGTATTCAATATCAATATGACTCAATTCAATATCAATATATCAATATGACTGTTGCTACATCGAGGCCGACGCCATATTGTTCATAGAGGCCATGCCCAACTGACATTTAACGATGATTACACCATGAAAATGTATGGGAAAAAATATTCCATAGTTCAAATGTTTGTCACCGATACAAGGTGACGTCAATAATCATGGTGGTGATGGAATTTGAGGATGTAGGCTTGTACTATACTATCGCTGGCTTCGGCTACATTTTCACTTCTTTTGTTGAATATAATTTAATTGTTTATTTTCGCAGGTTATGTTTGGTTAGATAAATATGACATAAGAGAAGCAGACAATAGGAAGATATTGAAACTCCTGGAGAAGGAGAATAATAAAATAAGACAGAAGGCAAGGAAGGAGAGAAATGACGAGATCAGACAATTTGTCAGTTTTGTAAGGAAAAGGGATAAGAGAGTTCAAGCTTACACTAAAATATTACAGGAGAAAGCTGAGGAAAATAAAAGAAAGGTAATTATAACAATTAATAAGGTAATTATTAATTAAGAAATGAAGTGATTAGAGAGATGTGAAATATACTTGGGTGAAAGAAAAGGTGTAAAAAGCGCTCGACCATCAAGAACCACTTGACTCAACATGTTTTTTGTCCATGTCGACCAGTTGCTCGAGGATAGACGTGTTTTGAGCAAAAGGCATCATAAAGCATAAATGTTTGAAGTCTTTTCTCTCTGCCTACCTCATGAGGCAAGTGTGGCATGATGGGACAGAATAGAATAGTGCCTGAGTAGTTATAATATCATTCCCAGATGCAGAATACTAACAGTTCTATACTTTTTATGTAAACAATTCTCTTTTTATTACTTCAGGCTGAAAATATGAGGAAAGAGAAGCTAGTTCAGAGGCAGAAGGAATTAGAAGAAGCTAAGAAGAGACAGAGTGACGTTCCTTTATATTCCATGACAGACTTCCATGAGCAGTTGGAGCAGATTGAGAAACATTACGCTGAGGAATTTGGCCATTCTGATGAAGAAACTCTTACCGGACCCAGCGATAATGAAGATAATGATAATATGGATGATTATAAGGTTTGAATAATATCTTTTTATATAACTTTTTCCAATTTAGTACCGTTTTTACGGGAGAATCTTTTTTATTCATAAACAGCGTGTTGTTAACTATAATAACATGAAACCAACAGTTATAGCTTCTTGGTCACATATTAATGAATTAAAAATTATGTGGATAAACATGTACCTACATAACAATTCTTCAAATTCTAATAGAGAAATTTGCAAGTTTTTTTTTGATGATGTATCCTTTTGAAAAACAATGCATTTAAAACATTGGGCTACGCATCATTTTGTGATTTTTTTTGATTGAGGGAGAAGAATAAGAATCTGTTAAAAAAACAATGTCGAAAAATATGCTCATGATGTTGCATTTTGTAAAAATGTTCCTCGATTTGTTCTTACTAAAATGTAGTTATACTCTTGATTTATATTTCTAGGATTTGAAGACAGAAAAAGTTCAAGAAGAGTCGGTCAAAGAGAAATACTCGTCTAGTCAAAGATTATATTGCACGGCTTGTGATAAACTATTTAAGAATATAAAATCTTTTGAGAACCACGAGAATAGTAAGAAACATAAAGAGAATGTAATGAACATGACATTAGATGATGAGGTGAGACTTACAGACGAGGATGTGTCACCTGCTGATGAGGAAGACGGAGAGAAACTGAATGAAAATGAAGATCTCAATGACAACTCCGATAGTGACAGTTTTATGGCAAATGTAAGTATCAATATCTAATTAAGTGTGACAGCAGCGACATAATATATTAAGTACTACCTAGACAGAGTACTAAATGCTAGAAGTGTAACAAAACTGGTGCCCACAAACTGTCAAATCGTATGGAAAATTTTGACAGTTTGTGGGCAACGGATTCGAAATTTTGCTCTCATAGTTAAAAACTGTATTAGTTTCAACGTTATTTAGGACTAAATCAACAGTTTTAAAGATGTTTTAGTTTTTATTAGTGATATCTTGTTAATAGTGTGAGCTTTGCGACTCTAAAATACCAAAAAGTGCCGTGCGTGAAATTGCTACACTTCCGTTCTATTGAAGATACATAGAATCAGATCTCTAGTACTTAATATGTAATCTCTTTGTGTGACAGTAATGCTGGATTTCACAGCATAGATAGTAGTCACTTATCATTATTTTTCATTCAAAATTTGTGCTAGGTTGCTCCTATCTCCGCTATTCCTCACCTAAGACGTTGGTGAAATCTACACACCTCTAACTTCCGTCACATTCATGCAATTCATTGTCATACAGATTGTCCAGATTCTCTCATTAAATATTTCTTTATATGCTATCCGTTTTTCAGACATTGCCCTTTTGTATTATTTTCTCAAATTTATGTTGTATTGTTTTACTATAAAGTTTTATTTTTTCATTATATTATTTTATTTTCAGCAAATTGCTACTACGAAGAAAAAGAAGAAAAATAAAAAGAAACCTCAATGTTTTGAATATCACAATATAGAAGCTGAGGATGAAACTCATTTAGATGATATTAATAATATTACAAGAAATAGAAGAGCTAGGAAAGCTAAGAACTTAGAAAAAATAATTTCTAAAAATAAGCAAAGTAAAGAAGAAAAGAATGCAACTAGTATTACACCACAAAATGGTTCTAATGAAGTAGTGAATAATTGTGAAGAAAATGTTACCGAAATAACTGATGATTCGGTTGCAGTAGAAGCAACTGTAGAAAGTTGTGATACGGTTAATGATTTAGAAAAGGCAGAAGTAGACGAAACCACTAGTGAAAAACTTAAACCAACTAAAAAAGTTAATAAAGGGAAAGAGAAGAAATATTCTCAGAAACAGAAAGATGTTATTGCAGTTAATATTGACGTGACGTCATTTGACACTTCGCATTGTTGTGCCATTTGTAAAGCAGATTTTTCTTCAAAGAATAAGTTGTTCGATCATCTGAAGAAAACCGGACATCAAATCTATTTACAGGCAGCGCAGGCGGCGCCTGCTGCTAAGCCTTCAAAGAAAAAGGGTGGGAGGGCCAAGTGAAGATTGTTGTGATAACTCAACCTTATTGGGTATTATGAATTTTTAAGTATTAATCTCAAAAAATAAGTCATCTGCATGCTTAATATGAAATGGTTGATATTTTTTAATCAGGTATTAAAGAATGTTGTGTACCCATCATGTATTTTTTGTAATTAAATGTCATGTACCTATTCAGCATTCTTTCACTTTTATGTAGGTATTGGTTCATCTCGAGAATTTCAAAGTTGTTCGGTTTATGGTTATAGATTTAATAACATCTTACAGTCTCAATTACTTAGTCTCGTAAAGTGGAAAATGAAAACATACGTAAACAACGATAATACTTTTATATCAAACAATTATTTTATTCTTATTTTAATTTATTACACTAACATTTTTATAAAATAAAATATACAATGTTCATTAAGAAGAATAAAATATAAATATTTTATTTAAAGAGTTATACAATAATAATGTTCGATTTCACCAACTTTTTAGGTGAGGAATAGCGGAGATAGGAGACACTTATCATCATTTTTCTCTTGTCTCCGCTATTCCTCACCTAAAAAATTGGTGAAATCCAGCATGAGACTTTTTGCATAGTACATACGTGCATCTGACTGATTATTTCAATGTAAATTCACTGGATCCATCATTTATTTGTATTTTAAAATTTTGAAATACAAAAAAATTTAAGTCATCACTGGCGAAATGAACCGTATTATTGATGCACGTAGTACCGAGGAAGCACAATGTAGTACATTAAAATTTAATACATAATAAATTTCACCACACAACACCATTCTCAAAGTGTATCCCAATATAAACACCATTGCACATTCAAGAAATTCATTTTTTTAAACTCTTATTCCAGTCTTTACAAAGAGTCCATATGCTCGGTCGTTCAAAAAAACAAATTTCTTTTTCTGTACATAATTTGGCTACTAGAGCAAATTTAACCGAAAGGCAAGTTATTTACAATACTTTATGACGAATTCTAAGGAAGTAGTCTGGGATTATATCGTCCCATGTGTAATATTAATCCCGTAGGGTTGTGTCTAACAAAATACATGAACGGTCTATCAAATTTTAATCTCGGTGGTTCTACAATTGGATCTGGAAGTCTCGCCTGCCTCGGCCTTAAGTGTAATGGTATTGATAAGAATGTCATGTCATGGAGAGGGTCGTGGAAAGCCCTTTGATAATCTCTAAGATCATCCCACGAGTCACTCATGTCTTCTGGGTACAAAGGTCTATGCGGTGTCCTCCATAATCTCCTTTGTAATTTATTGGATTCCCCGGGATATGTTTCTACGTGATGTTGTTCTCCAATGTAGCCTTCTCCACATGTTGTAAATGTATTGTCTAATATCATATCCGATACATGCAAGTCATTGTCTTGGCCATTGAGTCCTGCCAAGTTAGCTTTTTTCGGATCAAATAGATCCCTAACTCCTAAGGTTTGTAATGATAAAGTTCCATTTATTATTGATCTGTGAGACAGTCTTGGAATTTGTAATTCTAGTCCTGATCTGGGTATTAATGATTTCAGTAGTTTTTTCCATGTATCGTCTGTCACTACTGATTCTATCAGTCTCTTTTCTAAATCAATGATGTCATCACCTCGAGCGATGCTTCCTTGTTGTCCAGGCATCACAAATATTGTGCTCACTATTTGATCAACTTTTCCAATGGAGACCACCGTAGCATCTAATTCTGTGACATATCCTGCTAAGAAACCAGATCTGTAAACTACCGCTGGGACTGGTACAAGTCTTCTTTGTCTTATTGTCGGAGATACTACGAAATACATTTCACCGTCGCGACCTTCTGTAGATGCTGAGGAACAGTCAGTCTGAAAAGATCATAAACAAAAATTTACAATAAGCAATATATTTTGTCAAAATATTACATGCAATGATTAACAAATTATCAAATTACCTGGAAAATGTTGGCTGAGAATACTGCTAGAGGTGGTTTCATGACTAGATTATTATGTTTTATATATTCAGGAATTTTACTCCACGTTTGTCTCTTAACTAGTAAATTTGTTCTCCGCCTTATGATGTCACCAATTAGACTGAAGTTGATTTCCTCTACATGACCGCTGTAGAACTTTTGTACTCTGTCTTTGTAGAAACTTAGCAATCTTCCTTTTGATCTGTCACTGTATAACTCTCTAATTATTGCTGATGTTGCTACACCACCTTGCTTGGATACTTCAATGGATTCAGTAACGTTTTTGAAAACAATATGAGGATTAAATGTAACCATGTCATCTAATTTCAAAATCTCATTCATTTCTTCCGATGTTGCGCCTCTTGTTGCCATAAACATCATTGCTAGTAAAGAAGTGACTGCAAAAGGAGAAACAAACAGTGATCTTTTAGGATCTATGCCGTTTGACGTTATTGCTCTCCAATACCTGAAACCCAGTTCGTTACAAAGGCTTGAGAATTGGTATACGTCCTCACTTAGTCCAGCTGTTGTCTTTTCTAGTCCTTCACCATCATTGTTATGGTGCAGTTGTCCTATTAAATGTGTTTGCAAATGACTATCGGTGTTTGAATTCACAACTGCTTCTGGATTATTTTTGTTGTTGGCGTTGTTAGGTGATGCTGTTGAAATTAAAGTCCATGTATTTGATGCGCCATTTTGTTCACTGATATTAGAATTTACAGTCTTATTTTCAGCGCTGTCGTGAATAATATATTTTTTTGCTGTAGTAGTTTCTATTTCTGGTATAGGGTTGGGTTTATTTTTTACAACATTTATTGGCTCTGTCAAATCATATTTATTGTTTTGTTGTTCTACTGAAGTACTTTCACTTTTTGTATCTTCAATATCTTTGACGTATTTTTCTGTTGTAATAAATTGCACTGATTCTGTTTTTTGTGGTACACTATCTGTTACTCTATCATTTTGAATAATCGTGCTGGGGCTTGGTTGTTCAACTGCAGCAAGTTTTTCAGTTTGTTTGATGTTAATAAAAACAGCTAGAGGAGTCGTTTCGTCTAAGATCTCAGTACTGGAGTTAGTGTTATTTTTGACTTCATCATCCTTTGTCTTTGAGTTAGAAATATTTTCAGTTTCTGTAACATTTTCAGTTCTTTTAATATTATTGTTTGGGTTTGATTCAATTAAAGGAGTTTCCTTCTCATTTGGTTTATTTTCATTCAATTTATTTTCAATTAATTCCTGGTTGTTATTTTGTACTTCCTTGTGTGTTGTCTTATTTTTTGGTTCTTCATTATTCTCTTCTATTTTTATTTCAATTTTAGTATTTGATGCTATTTCTACATCTTTGTGATCAATATCTTCTTTTTCAGTATATACTACTTGTTTTGTTTCAACAATTGGCTGATTTACTTTAATAGCAGGTGTGTTGCTTGATTCTCTTGTGGCATTTTTAACCTCTGTATTTTTTTCAGTCAGTGGTATGTAGGAAGTGTTATCTGCAGTTACAAATTCATCTTCCGGTATATCTGTCTTTTTGTATGATGTTGCCTTTTTATTTTCGTATAAAGGTACACCTCCTTCGTCATCTATTTCAGCCGATTTTGATTCAACATCAGCTGGTGAGTTGTTGAACATTTCACTGTATTTATTTAACATTTCCATTAATTCATCATCGTGAGTGACACCCGTGTCTGATTCATACAATGTGTCTTCGTTATAATCATCTATACTTTCTGGCCTATTGTCAGGATTATTGTCAAAATTTGTGGGATGATTTTGTGTAAACAAATTAATTTTTAAAGGCTTATCATTTTCACTTACACCTGATGTGCTGCTAGTGAAAAATGATGGTGTGGATATTTTGTCATTGATAGGTTTTTGAGTAGATATTTCTGGTGTTAATATTTTTTTTATTGTTGTTGTAGTTGCGGCGTTAGTCGTTTTATACACTTCAAATTTATTAGTTGTTGGTTTAGTTTTCTCTGCTGATGAAACTCTCGTTATATAGTGCCCACTAACTGGTTGAACATTTCCGCTTATTGGTTTTTTGGCATTTACGGCTGTGGTTGTTTGAGTTGTTGATTTTATTTCGCTATCACTTTTTAAATCTTCTTTTACTGTCGTTATTTTATCGATTCCAAGCAATTGATTAATAGGTGTTGATAT